>CAJUYC020000006.1:1278699-2557399 GCA_910591585.2 Nysson spinosus
GATGCCACTCGAAACCGTATGTGTTCGTCGAAACTAAGTGGTCGACCTTGTGAGAGAGGAAACTCCAGATGCGAAACTTAGGTCCATTTTAAACTAATTGTTCTATCTGAAACTAAGTGTTCGATACTGTGCCAGGAGAAGCGCCTGATCTCTGAAATCAGTGGCGATGCTACTCCAAACCGTATGTGTTCGACGAAACTAATTGGTCGACCTTGTGAAAGAGGAATCTCCAGTTGCGAATCTTAGTTCCATTTTAAACTAATTGTTCTATGTGAAACTCAGTGTTCGATACTGCGCCAGGAGAAGCGCCTGTTTCCTGATATCTGTGGCGATGCCACTCGAAACCGTATGTGTTCGACGAAACTAAGTGGTCGACCTTGTGAGAGAGGAAACTCCAGATGCTAAACTTAGTTCCATTTTAAACTAATTGTTCTATCTGAAACTAAGTGTTCGATACTGTGCCAGGAGAAGCGCCTGCTCTCTGAAGTATGTGGCGATGCTCCTCGAAACCGTATGTGTTCGACGAATCTAAATGGTCGACCTTGTGAGGGAGGAAATTCCGGATGCGAAACTTAGTTCCATTTTAAACTAATTGTTCTATCTGAAACTAAGTGTTCGATATTGTGCCAGCAGAAGCGCCTGTTCTCTGAAATCTGTGGCGATGCCACTCGAAACCGTATGTGTTCGACGAAACTAAGTGGCCGACCTTGTGAGAGAGGAAACTTCAGATGCGAAGCTTAGTTCCATTTTAAACTAATTGTTCCATCTGAAACTAAGTGTTCGATACTGTACCAGGAGAAGCGGCTGTTCTCTGAAATCTGTGGCGATGCCACTTGAAACCGTATGTGTTCGACGAAACTAAGTGGCCGACCGTGTGAGAGAGGAAACTCCAGATGCGAAACTTAGTTCCATTTTAAACAAATTGTTCTATCTGAAACTAAGTTTTCGATACTGTGCCAGGAGAAGCGCCTGTTCTCTGAACTGTGTGGCGATGCGCAATCCACACCGCATGTGTTCGACGAAATTAAGTGGTCGACCTTGTGAGAGGGGAAACTCCAAATGCGAAACATCGTTCCATTTTAAACTAATTTTTCTATCTGAAACTAAGTGTCCGATACTGTGCCAGGAGAAGAGCCTGTTCTCTGAAATCTGTGGCGATGCCACTCGAAACCGTATGTGTTCGACGAAACTAAGTGGCCGACCTTGTGAGAGAGGAAACTCCAGACGCGAAACTTAGTGCCATTTTAAACTGATTGTTCTATCTGAAACTAAGTGTTCGATACTGTGCCAGCAGAAGCGCCTGTTCTCTGAAATCTGTGGCGATGCCACTCGAAACCGTATGTGTTCGACGAAACTAAGTGGCCGACCTTGTGAGAGAGGAAACTTCAGATGCGAAGCTTAGTTCCACTTTAAACCAAATGTTCCATCTGAAACTAAGTGTTCGATAATCTGCCAGTAGAAGCGCCTGTTCCCTGAAATCTGTGGCGATGCCACTCGAAACCGTATGTGTTCGACGAAACTAAGTGGTCGACCTTTTGAGAGAGGAAACTCCAGTTGCGAAATTTAGTTCCATTTTAAACTAATTATTCTATCTGAAACTAAGTGTTCGATAATGTGCCAGGAGAAGCGCCTGTTCTCTGAAATCTGTGGCGATGCCACTCGAAACCGTATGTGTTCGACGAAACTAAGTGGTCGACCTTGTGAGGGAGGAAACTCCAGATGCGAAACCTAGTTCCATTTTAAACTAATTGTTCTATCTGAAACTAAGTGTACGATACTGTGCCAGGAGAAGCGACTGTTCTCTGAAATCTGTGGCGATGCCACTCGAAACCGTATGTGTTCGGCGAAAGTAAGTAGTCGATACTGTGCCGGGAGAAGTTCCCGTTCGGCGAAATTTGCGGCGATACCACTCGATACCGTAGGTGTTCGACGAAACTAAGTGGTCGACATGGTGAGCGTGGAAACTCCAGAGGCGGAACATAGTTCCATTTTAAACTGATTGTTCTATCTGAAACTAAGTGTTCGATACTGTGCTAGGAAAAGCGCCTGCTCTCTGAAATCTGTGGCGATGCCACTCGAAACCGTATGTGTTCGACGAAACTAAGTGGTCGACCTTTGGAGCGAGGAAACTCCAAATGCGAAACATATTTCCATTTTAAGCTAAATGTTCTATCTGAAACTAAGTGTTCGATACTGTGCCAGGAGAAGCGCCTGATCTCTGAAATCAGTGGCGATGCTACTCGAAACCGTATGTGTTCGACGAAACTAAGTGGTCGACCTTGTGAGAGAGGAAACTCCAGATGCGAAATTTAGTTCCATTTTAAACTAATTGTTCTATCTGAAACTAAGTGTTCGATACTGTGCCAGGAGAAGCGCCTGTTCTCTGAAATCTGTGGCGATGCTACTCGAAACCGTATATGTTCGATGAAACAAAGTGGTCCACCTTGTGAGAGAGGAATCTCGAGATGCGAAGCTTAGTTCCATTTTAAAGTAATTGTTCTATCTGAAATTAAGTGCTCGATACTGTGCCAGGAGAAGCGCCTGTTCTCTGAAATGTGTGGCGATGCCACTCGAAACCGTAATTGTTCGACGAAACTAAGTGGTTGATCTTGTGAGAGAGGATACTCCAGATGCGAAACATAGTTCCAGTTTAAACTAATTGTTCTCTCTGAAATAAGTGTTCGATACTGTGCCAGGCGAAGCGCCTGTTCTCTGAAATCTGTGGCGATGCCACTCGAAACCGTATGTGTTCGTCGAAACTAAGTGGTCGACCTTGTGAGAGAGGAAACTCCAGATGCGAAACTTAGGTCCATTTTAAACTAATTGTTCTATCTGAAACTAAGTGTTCGATACTGTGCCAGGAGAAGCGCCTGATCTCTGAAATCAGTGGCGATGCTACTCGAAACCGTATGTGTTCGACGAAACTAAGTGGTCGACCTTGTGAGAGAGGAAACTCCAGGTGCGAAATTTAGTTCCATTTTAAACTAATTGTTCTATCTGAAACTAAGTGTTCGGTACTGTGCCAGGAGAAGCGCCTGTTCTCTGAAATCTGTGGCGATGCTACTCGAAACCGTATATGTTCGATGAAACTAAGTGGTCCACCTTGTGAGAGAGGAATCTCGAGATGCGAAGCTTAGTTCCATTTTAAAGTAATTGTTCTATCTGATACTAAGTGTTGGATACTGTGCCAGGAGAAGCGCCTGTTCTCTGAAATCTGTGGCGATGCTACTCGAAACCGTATGTGTTCGACGAATCTAAATGGTCGACCTTGTGAGAGAGGAAACTCCAGATGCGAAACTTAGGTCCATTTTAAACTAATTGTTCTATCTGAAACTAAGTGTTCGATACTGTGCCAGGAGAAGCGCCTGATCTCTGAAATCAGTGGCGATGCTACTCGAAACCGTATATGTTCGATGAAACTAAGTGGTCCACCTTGTGAGAGAGGAATCTCGAGATGCGAAGCTTAGTTCCATTTTAAAGTAATTGTTCTATCTGAAACTAAGTGTTCGATACTGTGCGCGGAGAAGCGCCTGTTCTGTGAAATCTGTGGCGATGCTACTCGAAACCGTATATGTTCGATGAAACTAAGTGGTCCACCTTGTGAGAGAGGAATCTCGAGATGCGAAGCTTAGTTCCATTTTAAAGTAATTGTTCTATCTGATACTAAGTGTTGGATACTGTGCCAGGAGAAGCGCCTCTACTCTGAAATCTGTGGCGATGCCACTCGAAACCGTATGTGTTCGACGAATCTAAATGGTCGACCTTGTGAGAGAGGAAACTCCAGATGCGAAACTTAGGTCCATTTTAAACTAATTGTTCTATCTGAAACTAAGTGTTCGATACTGTGCCAGGAGAAGCGCCTGATCTCTGAAATCAGTGGCGATGCTCCTCGAAACCGTATATGTTCGATGAAACTAAGTGGTCCACCTTGTGAGAGAGGAATCTCGAGATGCGAAGCTTAGTTCCATTTTAAAGTAATTGTTCTATCTGATACTAAGTGTTCGATACTGTGCGCGGAGAAGCGCCTGTTCTGTGAAATCTGTGGTGATGCTAGTCGAAACCGTATGTGTTCGACGAAACTAAGTGGTCGACCTTGTTAGAGAGGAAACTCCAGATGCGAAATTTAGTTCCATTTTAAACTAATTGTTCTATCTGAAACTAAGTGTTCGATACTGTGCCAGGAGAAGCGCCTGCTCTCTGAAGTATGTGGCGATGCTCCTCGAAACCGTATGTGTTCGACGAATCTAAATGGTCGACCTTGTGAGGGAGGAAATTCCGGATGCGAAACTTAGTTCCATTTTAAACTAATTGTTCTATCTGAAACTAAGTGTTCGATATTGTGCCAGCAGAAGCGCCTGTTCTCTGAAATCTGTGGCGATGCCACTCGAAACCGTATGTGTTCGACGAAACTAAGTGGCCGACCTTGTGAGAGAGGAAACTTCAGATGCGAAGCTTAGTTCCATTTTAAACTAATTGTTCCATCTGAAACTAAGTGTTCGATACTGTACCAGGAGAAGCGGCTGTTCTCTGAAATCTGTGGCGATGCCACTTGAAACCGTATGTGTTCGACGAAACTAAGTGGCCGACCGTGTGAGAGAGGAAACTCCAGATGCGAAACTTAGTTCCATTTTAAACAAATTGTTCTATCTGAAACTAAGTTTTCGATACTGTGCCAGGAGAAGCGCCTGTTCTCTGAACTGTGTGGCGATGCGCAATCCACACCGCATGTGTTCGACGAAATTAAGTGGTCGACCTTGTGAGAGGGGAAACTCCAAATGCGAAACATCGTTCCATTTTAAACTAATTTTTCTATCTGAAACTAAGTGTCCGATACTGTGCCAGGAGAAGAGCCTGTTCTCTGAAATCTGTGGCGATGCCACTCGAAACCGTATGTGTTCGACGAAACTAAGTGGCCGACCTTGTGAGAGAGGAAACTCCAGACGCGAAACTTAGTGCCATTTTAAACTGATTGTTCTATCTGAAACTAAGTGTTCGATACTGTGCCAGCAGAAGCGCCTGTTCTCTGAAATCTGTGGCGATGCCACTCGAAACCGTATGTGTTCGACGAAACTAAGTGGCCGACCTTGTGAGAGAGGAAACTTCAGATGCGATGCTTAGTTCCATTTTAAGCTAAATGTTCTATCTGAAACTAAGTGTTCGATACTGTGCCAGGAGAAGCGCCTGTTCCCTGAAATCTGTGGCGATGCCACTCGAAACCGTATGTGTTTGACGAAACTAAGTGGCCGACCGTGTGAGAGAGGAAACTCCAGATGCGAAACTTAGTTCAATTTTAAACTAATTGTTCTATCTGAAACTAAGTGTTCGTTACTGTGCCAGGAGAAGCGCCTGTTCTCTGAAATCTGTGGCGATGCCACTCGAAACCGTATGTGTTCGACGAAACTAAGTGGTCGACCTTTTGAGAGAGGAAACTCCAGTTGCGAAATTTAGTTCCATTTTAAACTAATTGTTCTATCTGAAACTAAGTGTTCGATAATGTGCCAGGAGAAGCGCCTGTTCTCTGAAATCTCTGGCGATGCCACTCGAAACCGTATGTGTTTGACGAAACTAAGTTGTCGACCTTGTGGGAGAGGAAACTTCAGATGCGAAACTTAGTTCCATTTTAAACTAATTGTTCTATCTGAAACTAAGTGTTCGTTACTGTGCCAGGAGAAGCGCCTGTTCTCTGAAATCTGTGGCGATGCCACTCGAAACCGTATGTGTTCGACGAAACTAAGTGGTCGACCTTGTGAGCGAGGAAACTCCAAATGCGAAACATATTTCCATTTTAAGCTAAATGTTCTATCTGAAACTAAGTGTTCGATACTGTGCCAGGAGAAGCGCCTGTTCCCTGAAATCTGTGGCGATGCCACTCGAAACCGTATGTGTTTGACGAAACTAAGTGGCCGACCGTGTGAGAGAGGAAACTCCAGATGCGAAACTTAGTTCAATTTTAAACTAATTGTTCTATCTGAAACTAAGTGTTCGTTACTGTGCCAGGAGAAGCGCCTGTTCTCTGAAATCTGTGGCGATGCCACTCGAAACCGTATGTGTTCGACGAAACTAAGTGGCCGCCCTTGTGAGAGAGGAAACTCCAGATGCGAAACTTAGTTCCACTTTAAACCAAATGTTCCATCTGAAACTAAGTGTTCGATAATCTGCCAGTAGAAGCGCCTGTTCCCTGAAATCTGTGGCGATGCCACTCGAAACCGTATGTGTTCGACGAAACTAAGTGGTCGACCTTTTGAGAGAGGAAACTCCAGTTGCGAAATTTAGTTCCATTTTAAACTAATTATTCTATCTGAAACTAAGTGTTCGATAATGTGCCAGGAGAAGCGCCTGTTCTCTGAAATCTGTGGCGATGCCACTCGAAACCGTATGTGTTCGACGAAACTAAGTCGTCGACCTTGTGTGGGAGGAAACTCCAGATGCGAAACCTAGTTCCATTTTAAACTAATTGTTCTATCTGAAACTAAGTGTACGATACTGTGCCAGGAGAAGCGACTGTTCTCTGAAATCTGTGGCGATGCCACTCGAAACCGTATGTGTTCGGCGAAAGTAAGTAGTCGATACTGTGCCGGGAGAAGTTCCCGTTCGGCGAAATTTGCGGCGATACCACTCGATACCGTAGGTGTTCGACGAAACTAAGTGGTCGACATGGTGAGCGTGGAAACTCCAGAGGCGGAACATAGTTCCATTTTAAACTGATTGTTCTATCTGAAACTAAGTGTTCGATACTGTGCTAGGAAAAGCGCCTGCTCTCTGAAATCTGTGGCGATGCCACTCGAAACCGTATGTGTTCGACGAAACTAAGTGGTCGACCTTTGGAGCGAGGAAACTCCAAATGCGAAACATATTTCCATTTTAAGCTAAATGTTCTATCTGAAACTAAGTGTTCGATACTGTGCCAGGAGAAGCGCCTGATCTCTGAAATCAGTGGCGATGCTACTCGAAACCGTATGTGTTCGACGAAACTAAGTGGTCGACCTTGTGAGAGAGGAAACTCCAGATGCGAAATTTAGTTCCATTTTAAACTAATTGTTCTATCTGAAACTAAGTGTTCGATACTGTGCCAGGAGAAGCGCCTGTTCTCTGAAATCTGTGGCGATGCTACTCGAAACCGTATATGTTCGATGAAACTAAGTGGTCCACCTTGTGAGAGAGGAATCTCGAGATGCGAAGCTTAGTTCCATTTTAAAGTAATTGTTCTATCTGATACTAAGTGTTGGATACTGTGCTAGGAGAAGTGCCTGTTCTCCGAAATCTGTGGCGATGCCACTCGAAACCGTATGTGTCCGACGAAACTAAGTGGTCGCCTTGTGAGAGAAGAAACTCCAGATGCGAAACGTATTTCCATTTTAAACGAATTGTTCTATTTGAAACTAAGTGCTCGATACTGTGCCAGGAGAAGCGCCTGTTTTCTGAAATCTGTGGCGATGCCACTCGAAACCGTATGTGCTCGACGAAACTAAGTCGTCGACCTTCTGAGAGAGGAAACTCCAGATGCGAAACTTAGTTCCATTTTAATCTAATCGTTCTATCTGATACTAAGTGTTCGATAATGTGCCAGGAGAAGCGCTTGTTCTGCGAAATCTCTGGCGATACCAGTCGAAACCGTATGTGTTCGACGAAACTAAGTGGTTGACCATGTGAGAGAGGATACTCCAGATGCGAAATATAGTTCCATTTTAAACTAATAATTCTGTCTGACATAAGTGTTCGATACTGTGCCAGGAGAAGCGCCTGCTCTCTGAAATCTGTGGCGATGCCACTCGAAACCGTATGTGCTCGACGAAACTAAGTCGTCGACCTTCTGAGAGAGGAAACTCCAGATGCGAAACTTAGTTCCATTTTAAATTAATTGTTCTCTCTGAAACTTAGTGTTCGATAATGGGCCAGGAGAAGCACCTGTTCTCTGAAATCTGTGGCGATACTACTCGAAACCGTATATGTTCGATGAAACTAAGTGGTCCACCTTGTGAGAGAGGAATCTCGAGATGCGAAGCTTTGTTCCATTTTAAAATAATTGTTCTATCTGATACTAAGTGTTCGATACTGTGCTAGGAGAAGCGCCTGTTCTGTGAAATCTGTGGTGATGCTAGTCGAAACCGTATGTGTTCGACGAAACTAAGTGGTCGACCTTGTGAGAGAGGAAATTCCAGATGCGAAATTTAGTTCCATTTTAAACTAATTGTTCGATACTGTGCCAGGAGAAGCGCCTGTTCTCTGAAATCTGTGGTGATGCTACTCGAAACCGTATATGTTCGATGAAACTAAGTGGTCCACCTTGTGAGAGAGGAATCTCGAGATGCGAAGCTTAGTTCCATTTTAAAGTAATTGTTCTATCTGATACTAAGTGTTGGATACTGTGCCAGGAGAAGCGCCTGTTCTCTGAAATCTGTGGCGATGCCACTCGAAACCGTATGTGTTCGACGAATCTAAATGGTCGACCTTGTGAGAGAGGAAACTCCAGATGCGAAACTTAGGTCCATTTTAAACTAATTGTTCTATCTGAAACTAAGTGTTCGATACTGTGCCAGGAGAAGCGCCTGATCTCTGAAATCAGTGGCGATGCTACTCGAAACCGTACATGTTCGATGAAACTAAGTGGTCCACCTTGTGAGAGAGGAATTTCGAGATGCGAAGCTTAGTTCCATTTTAAAGTAATTGTTCTATCTGATACTAAGTGTTCGATACTGTGCTAGGAGAAGCGCCTGTTCTGTGAAATCTGTGGTGATGCTAGTCGAAACCGTATGTGTTCGACGAAACTAAGTGGTCGAACTTGTGAGAGAGGAAACTCCAGATGCGAAATTTAGTTCCATTTTAAACTAATTGTTCTATCTGATACTAAGTGTTGGATACTGTGCCAGGAGAAGCGCCTGTTCTCTGAAATCTGTGGCGATGCCACTCGAAACCGTATGTGTTCGACGAATCTAAATGGTCGACCTTGTGAGAGAGGAAACTCCAGATGCGAAACTTAGGTCCATTTTAAACTAATTGTTCTATCTGAAACTAAGTGTTCGATACTGTGCCAGGAGAAGCGCCTGATCTCTGAAATCAGTGGCGATGCTACTCGAAACCGTATATGTTCGATGAAACTAAGTGGTCCACCTTGTGAGAGAGGAATCTCGAGATGCGAAGCTTAGTTCCATTTTAAAGTAATTGTTCTATCTGATACTAAGTGTTCGATACTGTGCTAGGAGAAGCGCCTGTTCTCCGAAATCTGTGGCGATGCCACTCGAAACCGTATGTGTTTGACGAAACTGAGTGGTCCACCTTGTGAGAGAGGAAACTCCAAATGCGAAACACAGTTCAATTTTAAACTAAATGCTCCATCTGAAACTAAGTGTTCGATACTGTGCCAGGAGAAGCGCCTGATCTCTGAAATCAGTGGCGATGCTACTCGAAACCGTATATGTTCGATGAAACTAAGTGGTCCACCTTGTGAGAGAGGAATCTCGAGATGCGAAGCTTAGTTCCACTTTAAAGTAATTGTTCTATCTGAAACTAAGTGTTCGATACTGTGCCAGGAGAAGCGCCTGATCTCTGAAATCAGTGGCGATGCTACTCGAAACCGTATATGTTCGATGAAACTAAGTGGTCCACCTTGTGAGAGAGGAATCTCGAGATGCGAAGCTTAGTTCCATTTTAAAGTAATTGTTCTATCTGATACTAAGTGTTCGATACTGTGCGCGGAGAAGCGCCTGTTCTGTGAAATCTGTGGTGATGCTAGTTGAAACCGTATGTGTTCGACGAAACTAAGTGGTCGACCTTGTGAGAGAGGAAACTCCAGATGCGAAATTTAGTTCCATTTTAAACTAATTGTTCTATCTGAAACTAAGTGTTCGATACTGTGCCAGGAGAAGCGCCTGTTCTCTGAAATCTGTGGCGATGCTACTCGAAACCGTATATGTTCGATGAAACTAAGTGGTCCACCTTGTGAGAGAGGAATCTCGAGATGCGAAGCTTAGTTCCATTTTAAAGTAATTGTTCTATCTGATACTAAGTGTTGGATACTGTGCCAGGAGAAGCGCCTGTTCTCTGAAATCTGTGGCGATGCCACTCGAAACCGTATGTGTTCGACGAATCTAAATGGTCAACCTTGTGAGAGAGGAAACTCCAGATGCGAAACTTAGGTCCATTTTAAACTAATTGTTCTATCTGAAACTAAGTTTTCGATACTGTGCCAGGAGAAGCGCCTGATCTCTGAAATCAGTGGCGATGCTACTCGAAACCGTATATGTTCGATGAAACTAAGTGGTCCACCTGGTGAGAGAGGAATCTCGAGATGCGAAGCTTAGTTCCATTTTAAAGTAATTTTTCTATCTGATACTAAGTGTTCGATACTGTGCGCGGAGAAGCGCCTGTTCTGTGAAATCTGTGGCGATGCTACTCGAAACCGTATATGTTCGATGAAACTAAGTGGTCCACCTTGTGAGAGAGGAATCTCGAGATGCGAAGCTTAGTTCCATTTTAAAGTAATTGTTCTATCTGATACTAAGTGTTCGATACTGTGCCAGGAGAAGCGCCTGTTCTCTGAAATCTGTGGCGATGCCACTCGAAACCGTATGTGTTCGACGAATCTAAATGGTCGACCTTGTGAGAGAGGAAACTCCAGATGCGAAACTTAGGTCCATTTTAAACTAATTGTTCTATCTGAAACTAAGTGTTCGATACTGTGCCAGGAGAAGCGCCTGATCTCTGAAATCAGTGGCGATGCTACTCGAAACCGTATATGTTCGATGAAACTAAGTGGTCCACCTTGTGAGAGAGGAATCTCGAGATGCGAAGCTTAGTTCCATTTTAAAGTAATTGTTCTATCTGATACAAAGTGTTCGATACTGTGCGCGGAGAAGCGCCTGTTCTGTGAAATCTGTGGTGATGCTAGTCGAAACCGTATGTGTTCGACGAAACTAAGTGGTCGACCTTGGTAGAGAGGAAACTCCAGATGCGAAATTTAGTTCCATTTTAAACTAATTGTTCTATCTGAAACTAAGTGTTCGATACTGTGCCAGGAGAAGCGCCTGTTCTCTGAAATCTGTGGCGATGCTACTCGAAACCGTATATGTTCGATGAAACTAAGTGGTCCACCTTGTGAGAGAGGAATCTCGAGATGCGAAGCTTAGTTCCATTTTAAAGTAATTGTTCTATTTGATACTAAGTGTTGGATACTGTGCCAGGAGAAGCGCCTGTTCTCTGAAATCTGTGGCGATGCCACTCGAAACCGTATGTGTTCGACGAATCTAAATGGTCGACCTTGTGAGAGAGGAAACTCCAGATGCGAAACTTAGGTCCATTTTAAACTAATTGTTCTATCTGAAACTAAGTGTTCGATACTGTGCCAGGAGAAGCGCCTGATCTCTGAAATCAGTGGCGATGCTTCTCGAAACCGTATATGTTCGATGAAACTAAGTGGTCCACCTGGTGAGAGAGGAATCTCGAGATGCGAAGCTTAGTTCCATTTTAAAGTAATTGTTCTATCTGATACTAAGTGTTCGATACTGTGCCAGGAGAAGCGCCTGATCTCTGAAATCAGTGGCGATGCTACTCGAAACCGTATATGTTCGATGAAACTAAGTGGTCCACCTTGTGAGAGAGGAATCTCGAGATGCGAAGCTTAGTTCCATTTTAAAGTAATTGTTCTATCTGATACTAAGTGTTCGATACTGTGCGCGGAGAAGCGCCTGTTCTGTGAAATCTGTGGTGATGCTAGTCGAAACCGTATGTGTTCGACGAAACTAAGTGGTCGACCTTGTGAGAGAGGAAACTCCAGATGCGAAACTTAGGTCCATTTTAAACTAATTGTTCTATCTGAAACTAAGTGTTCGATACTGTGCCAGGAGAAGCGCCTGATCTCTGAAATCAGTGGCGATGCTACTCGAAACCGTATATGTTCGATGAAACTAAGTGGTCCACCTTGTGAGAGAGGAATCTCGAGATGCGAAGCTTAGTTCCATTTTAAAGTAATTGTTCTATCTGATACTAAGTGTTGGATACTGTGCCAGGAGAAGCGCCTGTTCTCTGAAATCTGTGGCGATGCCACTCGAAACCGTATGTGTTCGACGAATCTAAATGGTCGACCTTGTGAGAGAGGCAACTCCAGATGCGAAACTTAGGTCCATTTTAAACTAATTGTTCTGTCTGAAACTAAGTGTTCGATACTCTGCCAGGAGAAGCGCCTGATCTCTGAAATCAGTGGCGAAGCTACTCGAAACCGTATATGTTCGATGAAACTAAGTGGTCCACCTTGTGAGAGAGGAATCTCGAGATGCGAAGCTTAGTTCCATTTTAAAGTAATTCTTCTATCTGATACTAAGTGTTGGATACTGTGCCAGGAGAAGCGCCTGTTCTCTGAAATCTGTGGCGATGCTACTCGAAACCGTATATGTTCGATGAAACTAAGTGGTCCACCTTGTGAGAGAGGAATCTCGAGATGCGAAGCTTAGTTCCATTTTAAAGTAATTGTTCTATCTGATACTAAGTGTTCGATACTGTGCCAGGAGAAGCGCCTGATCTCTGAAATCAGTGGCGATGCTACTCGAAACCGTATATGTTCGATGAAACTAAGTGGTCCACCTTGTGAGAGAGGAATCTCGAGATGCGAAGCTTAGTTCCATTTTAAAGTAATTGTTCTATCTGATACTAAGTGTTCGATACTGTGCGCGGAGAAGCGCCTGTTCTGTGAAATCTGTGGCGATGCTACTCGAAACCGTATATGTTCGATGAAACTAAGTGGTCCACCTTGTGAGAGAGGAATCTCGAGATGCGAAGCTTAGTTCCATTTTAAAGTAATTGTTCTATCTGATACTAAGTGTTGGATACTGTGCCAGGAGAAGCGCCTGTTCTCTGAAATCTGTGGCGATGCCACTCGAAACCGTATGTGTTCGACGAATCTAAATGGTCGAACTTGTGAGAGAGGAAACTCCAGATGCGAAACTTAGGTCCATTTTAAACTAATTGTTCTATCTGAAACTAAGTGTTCGATACTGTGCCAGGAGAAGCGCCTGATCTCTGAAATCAGTGGCGATGCTACTCGAAACCGTATATGTTCGATGAAACTAAGTGGTCCACCTTGTGAGAGAGGAATCTCGAGATGCGAAGCTTAGTTCCATTTTAAAGTAATTGTTCTATCTGATACTAAGTGTTGGATACTGTGCCAGGAGAAGCGCCTGTTCTCTGAAATCTGTGGCGATGCCACTCGAAACCGTATGTGTTCGACGAATCTAAATGGTCGACCTTGTGAGAGAGGCAACTCCAGATGCGAAACTTAGGTCCATTTTAAACTAATTGTTCTATCTGAAACTAAGTGTTCGATACTGTGCCAGGAGAAGCGCCTGATCTCTGAAATCAGTGGCGATGCTACTCGAAACCGTATATGTTCGATGAAACTAAGTGGTCCACCTTGTGAGAGAGGAATCTCGAGATGCGAAGCTTAGTTCCATTTTAAAGTAATTCTTCTATCTGATACTAAGTGTTGGATACTGTGCCAGGAGAAGCGCCTGTTCTCTGAAATCTGTGGCGATGCTACTCGAAACCGTATATGTTCGATGAAACTAAGTGGTCCACCTTGTGAGAGAGGAATCTCGAGATGCGAAGCTTAGTTCCATTTTAAAGTAATTGTTCTATCTGATACTAAGTGTTGGATACTGTGCCAGGAGAAGCGCCTGTTCTCTGAAATCTGTGGCGATGATACTCGAAACCGTATGTGCTCGACGAATCTAAATGGTCGACCTTGTTAGAGAGCAAACTCCAGATGCGAAACTTATTTCCATTTTAAACTAATTGTTCTATCTGAAACTAAGTGTTCGATACTGTGCCAGGAGATGCGCCGTGTTCTCTGAAATATGTGGCGATGCCACTCGAAACCGTATGTGTCCGACGAAACTAAGTGGTCGCCTTGTGAGAGAAGAAACTCCAGATGCGAAACGTATTTCCATTTTAAACGAATTGTTCTATCTGAAACTAAGTGCTCGATACTGTGCCAGGAGAAGCGCCTGTTTTCTGAAATCTGTGGCGATGCCA
This sequence comes from Nysson spinosus, assembly GCA_910591585.2. Lineage (NCBI taxonomy): Eukaryota > Metazoa > Arthropoda > Insecta > Hymenoptera > Crabronidae > Nysson > Nysson spinosus. Next base: position 1,292,719 of record CAJUYC020000006.1, read on the forward strand.
CTCGAAACCGTATGTGCTCGACGAAACTAAGTCGTCGACCTTCTGAGAGAGGAAACTCCAGATGCGAAACTTAGTTCCATTTTAATCTAATTGTTCTATCTGATACTAAGTGTTCGATAATGTGCCAGGAGAAGCGCTTGTTCTGCGAAATCTGTGGCGATACCAGTCGAAACCGTATGTGTTCGACGAAACTAAGTGGTTGACCATGTGAGAGAGGATACTCCAGATGCGAAATATAGTTCCATTTTAAACTAATAATTCTGTCTGACATAAGTGTTCGATACTGTGCCAGGAGAAGCGCCTGCTCTCTGAAATCTGTGGCGATGCCACTCGAAACCGTATGTGCTCGACGAAACTAAGTCGTCGACCTTCTGAGAGAGGAAACTCCAGATGCGAAACTTAGTTCCATTTTAAATTAATTGTTCTCTCTGAAACTTAGTGTTCGATAATGGGCCAGGAGAAGCGCCTGTTCTCTGAAATCTGTGGCGATACTACTCGAAACCGTATATGTTCGATGAAACTAAGTGGTCCACCTTGTGAGAGAGGAATCTCGAGATGCGAAGCTTAGTTCCATTTTAAAGTAATTGTTCTATCTGATACTAAGTGTTCGATACTGTGCTAGGAGAAGCGCCTGTTCTGTGAAATCTGTGGTGATGCTAGTCGAAACCGTATGTGTTCGACGAAACTAAGTGGTCGACCTTGTGAGAGAGGAAACTCCAGATGCGAAATTTAGTTCCATTTTAAACTAATTGTTCTATCTGAAACTAAGTGTTCGATACTGTGCCAGGAGAAGCGCCTGTTCTCTGAAATCTGTGGCGATGCTACTCGAAACCGTATATGTCCGATGAAACTAAGTGGTCCACCTTGTGAGAGAGGAATCTCGAGATGCGAAGCTTAGTTCCATTTTAAAGTAATTGTTCTATCTGATACTAAGTGTTGGATACTGTGCCAGGAGAAGCGCCTGTTCTCTGAAATCTGTGGCGATGCCACTCGAAACCGTATGTGTTCGACGAATCTAAATGGTCGACCTTGTGAGAGAGGAAACTCCAGATGCGAAACTTAGGTCCATTTTAAACTAATTGTTCTATCTGAAACTAAGTGTTCGATACTGTGCCAGGAGAAGCGCCTGATCTCTGAAATCAGTGGCGATGCTACTCGAAACCGTATATGTTCGATGAAACTAAGTGGTCCACCTTGTGAGAGAGGAATCTCGAGATGCGAAGCTTAGTTCCATTTTAAAGTAATTGTTCTATCTGATACTAAGTGTTCGATACTGTGCTAGGAGAAGCGCCTGTTCTCCGAAATCTGTGGCGATGCCACTCGAAACCGTATGTGTTTGACGAAACTGAGTGGTCCACCTTGTGAGAGAGGAAACTCCAAATGCGAAACACAGTTCAATTTTAAACTAAATGCTCCATCTGAAACTAGGTGTTCGATACTGTGCCAGGAGAAGCGCCTGATCTCTGAAATCAGTGGCGATGCTACTCGAAACCGTATATGTTCGATGAAACTAAGTGGTCCACCTTGTGAGAGAGGAATCTCGAGATGCGAAGCTTAGTTCCACTTTAAAGTAATTGTTCTATCTGATACTAAGTGTTCGATACTGTGCTAGGAGAAGCGCCTGTTCTCCGAAATCTGTGGCGATGCCACTCGAAACCGTATGTGTTTGACGAAACTGAGTGGTCCACCTTGTGGGATAGGAAACTCCAAATACGAAACACAGTTCCATTTTAAACTAAGTGTTCTATCTGTAACTAAGTGTTCGAGACTGTGCCAGGAGAAGCGCCTGATCTCTGAAATCAGTGGCGATGCTACTCGAAACCGTATATGTTCGATGAAACTAAGTGGTCCACCTTGTGAGAGAGGAATCTTGAGATGCGAAGCTTAGTTCCATTTTAAAGTAATTGTTCTATCTGATACTAAGTGTTGGATACTGTGCCAGGAGAAGCGCCTGTTCTCTGAAATCTGTGGCGATGCCACTCGAAACCGTATGTGTTCGACGAATCTAAATGGTCGACCTTGTGAGAGAGGCAACTCCAGATGCGAAACTTAGGTCCATTTTAAACTAATTGTTCTATCTGAAACTAAGTGTTCGATACTGTGCCAGGAGAAGCGCCTGATCTCTGAAATCAGTGGCGATGCTACTCGAAACCGTATATGTTCGATGAAACTAAGTGGTCCACCTTGTGAGAGAGGAATCTCGAGATGCGAAGCTTAGTTCCATTTTAAAGTAATTCTTCTATCTGATACTAAGTGTTGGATACTGTGCCAGGAGAAGCGCCTGTTCTCTGAAATCTGTGGCGATGCTACTCGAAACCGTATATGTTCGATGAAACTAAGTGGTCCACCTTGTGAGAGAGGAATCTCGAGATGCGAAGCTTAGTTCCATTTTAAAGTAATTGTTCTATCTGATACTAAGTGTTGGATACTGTGCCAGGAGAAGCGCCTGTTCTCTGAAATCTGTGGCGATGATACTCGAAACCGTATGTGCTCGACGAATCTAAATGGTCGACCTTGTTAGAGAGCAAACTCGAGATGCGAAACTTATTTCCATTTTAAACTAATTGTTCTATCTGAAACTAAGTGTTCGATACTGTGCCAGGAGATGCGCCGCGTTCTCTGAAATATGTGGCGATGCCACTCGAAACCGTATGTGTCCGACGAAACTAAGTGGTCGCCTTGTGAGAGAAGAAACTCCAGATGCGAAACGTATTTCCATTTTAAACGAATTGTTCTATCTGAAACTAAGTGCTCGATACTGTGCCAGGAGAAGCGCCTGTTTTCTGAAATCTGTGGCGATGCCACTCGAAACCGTATGTGCTCGACGAAACTAAGTCGTCGACCTTCTGAGAGAGGAAACTCCAGATGCGAAACTTAGTTCCATTTTAATCTAATTGTTCTATCTGATACTAAGTGTTCGATAATGTGCCAGGAGAAGCGCTTGTTCTGCGAAATCTGTGGCGATACCAGTCGAAACCGTATGTGTTCGACGAAACTAAGTGGTTGACCATGTGAGAGAGGATACTCCAGATGCGAAATATAGTTCCATTTTAAACTAATAATTCTGTCTGACATAAGTGTTCGATACTGTGCCAGGAGAAGCGCCTGCTCTCTGAAATCTGTGGCGATGCCACTCGAAACCGTATGTGCTCGACGAAACTAAGTCGTCGACCTTCTGAGAGAGGAAACTCCAGATGCGAAACTTAGTTCCATTTTAAATTAATTGTTCTCTCTGAAACTTAGTGTTCGATAATGGGCCAGGAGAAGCGCCTGTTCTCTGAAATCTGTGGCGATACTACTCGAAACCGTATATGTTCGATGAAACTAAGTGGTCCACCTTGTGAGAGAGGAATCTCGAGATGCGAAGCTTAGTTCCATTTTAAAGTAATTGTTCTATCTGATACTAAGTGTTCGATACTGTGCTAGGAGAAGCGCCTGTTCTGTGAAATCTGTGGTGATGCTAATCGAAACCGTATGTGTTCGACGAAACTAAGTGGTCGACCTTGTGAGAGAGGAAACTCCAGATGCGAAATTTAGTTCCATTTTAAACTAATTGTTCTATCTGAAACTAAGTGTTCGATACTGTGCCAGGAGAAGCGCCTGTTCTCTGAAATCTGTGGCGATGCTACTCGAAACCGTATATGTCCGATGAAACTAAGTGGTCCACCTTGTGAGAGAGGAATCTCCAGATGCGAAGCTTAGTTCCATTTTAAAGTAATTGTTCTATCTGATACTAAGTGTTGGATACTGTGCCAGGAGAAGCGCCTGTTCTCTGAAATCTGTGGCGATGCCACTCGAAACCGTATGTGTTCGACGAATCTAAATGGTCGACCTTGTGAGAGAGGAAACTCCAGATGCGAAACTTAGGTCCATTTTAAACTAATTGTTCTATCTGAAACTAAGTGTTCGATACTGTGCCAGGAGAAGCGCCTGATCTCTGAAATCAGTGGCGATGCTACTCGAAACCGTATATGTTCGATGAAACTAAGTGGTCCACCTTGTGAGAGAGGAATCTCGAGATGCGAAGCTTAGTTCCATTTTAAAGTAATTGTTCTATCTGATACTAAGTGTTCGATACTGTGCTAGGAGAAGCGCCTGTTCTCCGAAATCTGTGGCGATGCCACTCGAAACCGTATGTGTTTGACGAAACTGAGTGGTCCACCTTGTGAGAGAGGAAACTCCAAATGCGAAACACAGTTCAATTTTAAACTAAATGCTCCATCTGAAACTAGGTGTTCGATACTGTGCCAGGAGAAGCGCCTGATCTCTGAAATCAGTGGCGATGCTACTCGAAACCGTATATGTTCGATGAAACTAAGTGGTCCACCTTGTGAGAGAGGAATCTCGAGATGCGAAGCTTAGTTCCACTTTAAAGTAATTGTTCTATCTGATACTAAGTGTTCGATACTGTGCTAGGAGAAGCGCCTGTTCTCCGAAATCTGTGGCGATGCCACTCGAAACCGTATGTGTTTGACGAAACTGAGTGGTCCACCTTGTGGGAGAGGAAACTCCAAATACGAAACACAGTTCCATTTTAAACTAAGTGTTCTATCTGTAACTAAGTGTTCGAGACTGTGCCAGGAGAAGCGCCTGATCTCTGAAATCAGTGGCGATGCTACTCGAAACCGTATATGTTCGATGAAACTAAGTGGTCCACCTTGTGAGAGAGGAATCTCGAGATGCGAAGCTTAGTTCCACTTTAAAGTAATTGTTCTATCTGATACTAAGTGTTCGATACTGTGCTAGGAGAAGCGCCTGTTCTCCGAAATCTGTGGCGATGCCACTCGAAACCGTATGTGTTTGACGAAACTGAGTGGTCCACCTTGTGGGATAGGAAACTCCAAATACGAAACACAGTTCCATTTTAAACTAAGTGTTCTATCTGTAACTAAGTGTTCGAGACTGTGCCAGGAGAAGCGCCTGTTCTCTGAAATCTGTGGCGATGCCACTCGAAACCGTGTGTGTTCGACGAAACTAAGTGGTTGACCTTGTGAGAGAGGATACTCCAGATGCGAAACATAGTTCCATTTTAAACTAATTGTTCTGTCTGAAATAAGTGTTCGATACTGTGCCAGGAGAAGCGCCTGTTCTCTGAAATCTGTGGCGATGCAACTCGAAACCGTATGTGCTCGACGAAACTAAGTCGTCGACCTTCTGAGAGAGGAAACTCCAGATGCGAAACTTAGTTCCATTTTAATCTAATTGTTCTATCTGATACTAAGTGTTCGATAATGTGCCAGGAGAAGCGCCTGTTCTGCGAAATCTGTGGCGATACCACTCGAAACCGTATGTGTTCGACGAAACTAAGTGGTTGACCTTGTGAGAGAGGATACTCCAGATGCGAAATATAGTTCCATTTTAAACTAATAATTCTGTCTGACATAAGTGTTCGATACTGTGCCAGGAGAAGCGCCTGCTCTCTGAAATCTGTGGCGATGCCACTCGAAACCGTATGTGCTCGACGAAACTAAGTCGTCGACCTTCTGAGAGAGGAAACTCCAGATGCGAAACTTAGTTCCATTTTAATCTAATTGTTCTATCTGATACTAAGTGTTCGATAATGTGCCAGGAGAAGCGCCTGTTCTGCGAAATCTGTGGCGATACCACTCGAAACCGTATGTGTTCGACGAAACTAAGTAGTTGACCTTGTGAGAGAGGATACTCCAGATGCGAAATATAGTTCCATTTTAAACTAATAATTCTGTCTGACATAAGTGTTCGATACTGTGCCAGGAGAAGCGCCTGCTCTCTGAAATCTGTGGCGATGCCACTCGAAACCGTATGTGCTCGACGAAACTAAGTCGTCGACCTTCTGAGAGAGGAAACTCCAGATGCGAAACTTAGTTCCATTTTAAATTAATTGTTCTCTCTGAAACTTAGTGTTCGATACTGGGCCAGGAGAAGCGCCTGTTCTCTGAAATCTGTGGCGATACTACTCGAAACCGAATGTGTTCCACGAAACTGAGTGGCCGCCTTGTGAGAGAGGAAACTCCAGATGCGAAACTTAGTTCCATTTTAATCTAATTGTTCTAAATGATACTAAGTGTTCGATACTGTGCCAGGAGAAGCGCCTGTTCTGCGAAATCTGTGGCGATACCACTCGAAACCGTGTGTGTTTGACGAAACTAAGTGGTCGACCTTGTGAGAGAGGAAACTCCAGATGCGAAACTTAGTTCTATTTTAAATTAATTGTTCTCTCTGAAACTTAGTGTTCGATACTGTGCCAGGAGAAGCGCCTGTTCTCTTAAATCTGTGGCGATACTACTCAAAACCGAATGTGTTCCACGAAACTGAGTGGCCGCCTTGTGAGAGAGGAAATTCCAGATGCGGAACTTAGTTCCATTTTAATCTTATTGGTCTGTCTGAAACTATGTGTTCGATAGTGTGTCAGGAGAAGCGCCTGTTCTCTGAACTGTGTGGCGATGCTGCTCGAAACCGTATGTGTTCGACGAAACTAAGTGGTCGACCTTGTGAGAGAGGAAACTCCAGATGCGAAACTTAGTTCCATTTTAATCTTATTGTTCTGTCTGAAACTAAGTGTTCGATACTGTGCCAGGAGAAGCGCCTGTTCTCTGAAATCTGTGGCGATGCTACTCGAAACCGTATGTGTTCGACGAAACTAAGTGGCCGACCTTGTGAGAGAGGAAACTCCAGATGCGAAACTTAGTTCCATTTTAAATTAATTGTTCTATCCGAAACTAAGTGTTCGATAATGTGCCAGGAGAAGCGCCTGTTCTGCGAAATCTGTGGCGATACCACTCGAAACCGTATGTGTTCGACGAAACTAAGTGGTTGACCTTGTGAGAGAGGATACTCCAGATGCGAAATATAGTTCCATTTTAAACTAATAATTCTGTCTGACATAAGTGTTCGATACTGTGCCAGGAGAAGCGCCTGCTCTCTGAAATCTGTGGCGATGCCACTCGAAACCGTATGTGCTCGACGAAACTAAGTCGTCGACCTTCTGAGAGAGGAAACTCCAGATGCGAAACTTAGTTCCATTTTAATCTAATTGTTCTATCTGATACTAAGTGTTCGATAATGTGCCAGGAGAAGCGCCTGTTCTGCGAAATCTGTGGCGATACCACTCGAAACCGTATGTGTTCGACGAAACTAAGTAGTTGACCTTGTGAGAGAGGATACTCCAGATGCGAAATATAGTTCCATTTTAAACTAATAATTCTGTCTGACATAAGTGTTCGATACTGTGCCAGGAGAAGCGCCTGCTCTCTGAAATCTGTGGCGATGCCACTCGAAACCGTATGTGTTCGACGAAACTAAGTAGTTGACCTTGTGAGAGAGGATACTCCAGATGCGAAATATAGTTCCATTTTAAACTAATAATTCTGTCTGACATAAGTGTTCGATACTGTGCCAGGAGAAGCGCCTGCTCTCTGAAATCTGTGGCGATGCCACTCGAAACCGTATGTGCTCGACGAAACTAAGTCGTCGACCTTCTGAGAGAGGAAACTCCAGATGCGAAACTTAGTTCCATTTTAAATTAATTGTTCTCTCTGAAACTTAGTGTTCGATACTGGGCCAGGAGAAGCGCCTGTTCTCTGAAATCTGTGGCGATACTACTCGAAACCGAATGTGTTCCACGAAACTGAGTGGCCGCCTTGTGAGAGAGGAAACTCCAGATGCGAAACTTAGTTCCATTTTAATCTAATTGTTCTAAATGATACTAAGTGTTCGATACTGTGCCAGGAGAAGCGCCTGTTCTGCGAAATCTGTGGCGATACCACTCGAAACCGTGTGTGTTTGACGAAACTAAGTGGTCGACCTTCTGAGAGAGGAAACTCCAGATGCGAAACTTAGTTCCATTTTAAATTAATTGTTCTCTCTGAAACTTAGTGTTCGATACTGTGCCAGGAGAAGCGCCTGTTCTCTTAAATCTGTGGCGATACTACTCAAAACCGAATGTGTTCCACGAAACTGAGTGGCCGCCTTGTGAGAGAGGAAACTCCAGATGCGGAACTTAGTTCCATTTTAATCTTATTGGTCTGTCTGAAACTATGTGTTCGATAGTGTGTCAGGAGAAGCGCCTGTTCTCTGAACTGTGTGGCGATGCTGCTCGAAACCGTATGTGTTCGACGAAACTAAGTGGTCGACCTTGTGAGAGAGGAAACTCCAGATGCGAAACTTAGTTCCATTTTAATCTTATTGTTCTGTCTGAAACTAAGTGTTCGATACTGTGCCAGGAGAAGCGCCTGTTCTCTGAAATCTGTGGCGATGCTACTCGAAACCGTATGTGTTCGACGAAACTAAGTGGCCGACCTTGTGAGAGAGGAAACTCCAGATGCGAAACTTAGTTCCATTTTAAATTAATTGTTCTATCCGAAACTAAGTGTTCGATACTGTGCCAGGAGAAGCGCCTGCTCTCTGTAACCTGTGACGATGGCACTCGAAACCGTATGTGTTCGACGAAACCAAGTGGCCGACCTTGTGAGAGAGGACACCCCAGATGCGAAATTTAGTTTCATTTTAAACTGAATGTTCTATCTGAAACTAAGTGTTCGATATTGTGCCAGGAGAAGCGCCTGTTCTCCGAAATCTGTGGCGATGCCACACGAAACCCTATGTGTTCGACGAAATTAAGTGGCCGAACTTGTGAGAGAGGAAACTCCAGATGCGAAACTTAGTTCCATTGTAAATTAATTCTTCTATCCGAAACTAAGTGTTCGATACTGTGCCAGGAGAAGCGCCTGCTCTCTGTAACCTGTGGCGATGGCACTCGAAACCGTATGTGTTCGACGAAACCAAGTGGCCGACCTTGTGAGAGAGGATACTCCAGATGCGCAACATAGTTCCATTTTAAACTAATAATTCTGTCTGACATAAGTGTTCGATACTGTGCCAGGAGAAGCGCCTGCTCTCTGAAACCTGTGGCGATGCTACTCGAAACCGTATGTGTTCGACGAAACTAAGTGGTCGTCCTTGTGAGAGAGGAAACTCCAGATGCGAAACTTAGTTCCATTTTAAACTAATTGTTCTATCTAAAACTAAGTGTTCGATACTGTGCCAGGAGAAGCGCCTGTTCTCTGAACTGTGTGGCGATGCCGCTCGAAACCGTATGTGTTCGACGAAACTAAGTGGTCGACCTTGTGAGAGAGGAAACTCCAGATGCGAAACATATTTCCATTTTAAACTAATTATTCTATCTGAAACTAAGTGCTCCACACTGTGCCAGGAGAAGCGCCTGCTCTCTGAAATTTGTGGCGATGCCACTCGAAACCGTATGTTTCCGACGAATCTAAATTGTCGACCTTGTGAGAGAGGAAACTCCAGATGCGAAACTTAGGTCCATTTTAAACTAATTGTTCTATCTGAAACTAAGTGTTCGATACTGTGCCAGGAGAAGCGCCTGATCTCTGAAATCAGTGGCGATGCTACTCGAAACCGTATATGTTCGATGAAACTAAGTGGTCCACCTTGTGAGAGAGGAATCTCGAGATGCGAAGCTTAGTTCCATTTTAAAGTAATTGTTCTATGTGATACTAAGTGTTCGATACTGTGCCAGGAGAAGCGCCTGTTCTCTGAAATCTGTCGCGATGCTTCTCGAAACCGTATGTGTTCGACGAAACTAAGTGGCCGACCTTGTGAGAGAGGAAACTCCAGGTGCCAGACTTAATTCCATTTAAAACTAATTATTCTATCTGAAACTAAGTGTTCGATACTGTCCCAGGAGAAGCGCCTGTTCTCTGAAATCAGTGGCGATGCTACTCGAAACCGTATGTGTTCGACGAAACTAAGTGGCCGACCTTGTGAGAGAGGAAACTCCAGGTGCCAGACTTAATTCCATTTAAAACTAATTATTCTATCTGAAACTGAGTGTTCGATACTGTGCCAGTAGAAGCGCCTCTTCTCTGAAATCAGTGGCGATGCTACTAGAAACCGTATGTGTTCGACGAAACTAAGTGGTTGACCTTGTGAGAGAGGATACTCCAGATGCGAAACATAGTTCCATATTAAACTATTTGTTCTGTCTGACATAAGTGTTCGATACTGTGCCAGGAGAAGCGCCTGCTCTCTGAAATCTGTGGCGATGCTACTCGAAACCGTATGTGTTCGATGAAACTTAGTGCTCGACCTTGTGGGATAGGAAACTCCAGATGCGAAACTTAGTTCCATTTTAATCTTTTTGTTCTATCTAAAACTAAGTTTTCGATACTGTGCAAGGAGAAGCGCCTGTTCTCTGAAATCTGTGGCGATGCAACTCGAAACCGTTTGTGTTCGAGGAAACTAAGTGGTCGACCTTGTGAGAGAGGAAACTCCAGATGCGAAGCTTATTTCCATTTTAAACTAATTGTTCTATCTGATACTAAGTGTTCGATACTGTGCCAGGAGATGCGCCTGTTCTTTGAAATCTGTGGCGATGCCACTCGAAACCGTATGTGTTCGACGAAACTAAGTGGCCGACCTTGTGAGAGAGGAAACTCCAGGTGCGGAACTTAGTTCCATTTTAAACTAATTGTTCTATCTGAAAGTGTTCGATACTGTGGTGGAAAGTGGTCGAACACATACGGTTTCGAGTGGCATCGCTACAGATTTCAGAGAACTGGCGCTTCTCCTGGCACAGTATCGAATACTTAGTTTCAGATAGAACAATTAGTTTAAAATGGAATTAAGTTTGGCATCCGGAGTTTCCTCTCTCAGAAGGTCGACCACTTAGTTTCGTCGAACACATACGGTTTCGAGTGGCATCGCTACAGATTTCAGAGAACTGGCGCTTCTCCTGGCACAGTATCGAATACTTAGTTTCAGAGAGAACAATAAGTTTAAAATGGAACTAAGTTTCGCATCTGGCGTTTCCTCTCTCACAAGGTCGACCACTTAGTTTCGTCGAACACATACGGTTTCGAGTAGCATCGCCACAGATTTCAGAGAACGGGCACTTCCCCTGGCACAGTATCGAACACTTAGTATCAGATAGAACAATTAGTTTAAAATGGAAATAAGCTTCGCATCTGGAGTTTCCTCTCTCACAAGGTCGAACACTTAGTTTCCTCGAACACATACGGTTTCGTGTAGCATCGCCACAGATTTCAGAGAACAGGCGCTTCTCCTGGCACAGTACCGAACACTTAGTTTCAAATAGAACAATCAGTTTAAAATGGGACCAAGTTTCGCATCTGGAGTTTCCTCTCTCACAAGATCGACCATGTAGATTCGTCGAACACATACGGTTTCGAGTAGCATCGCCACAGGTTTCACAGGACAGTCGCTTCTCCTGGCACAGTATCAAACACTTAGTTTCAGAGAGAACAATTAGTTTAAAATGTAACTATGTTTCGCATCTTGAGTTTCCTCCCTCACAATGTCGACCACTTAGTTTCGTCGAACACATACGGTTTCGAGAAGCATCGCGACAGATTTCAGAGAGCAGGCGCTTCTCCTGGCACAGTATCGAACACTTAGTTTCAGAGAGAACAATTAGTTTAAAATTGTACTCTGGAGTTTCCTCTCTCACAATGTCGACCATGTAGATTCGTCGAACACATACGGTTTCGAGTAGCATCGCCACAGATTTCAGAGAACAGGCGCTTCTCCTGGCACAGTACCGAACACTTAGTTTCAAATAGAACAATCAGTTTAAAATGGAACCAAGTTTCGCATCTGGAGTTTCCTCTCTCACAAGGTCGACCATGTAGATTCGTCGAACACATACGGTTTCGAGTAGCATCGCCACAGATTTCACAGGACAGTCGCTTCTCCTGGCACAGTATCAAACACTTAGTTTCAGAGAGAACAATTAGTTTAAAATGTAACTATGTTTCGCATCTTGAGTTTCCTCCCTCACAATGTCGACCACTTAGTTTCGTGGAACACATATGTTTTCGAGTAGCATCGCCACAGATTAAAGAGAACAGGCGCTTCTCCTAGCACAGTATCGGACACATAGTTTTAGATAGAGCAATTAGTTTAGAATGGTACTAAGTTTCGCATCTGGAGTTTCTTCCCTCACAAGGCGACCACTTAATTTCGTCGAAAACATACGGTTTCGAGTGACATCGCCACAGATTTCAGAGAACAGGCGCTTCTCCTGGCAGAGTAGCAGACACATAGTTTCAGATAGAACAATTAGTTTAAAATTGAACTACGTTTCGCATCTGGAGTTTCTACTCTCACAAGGCGACCACTTAGTTTCGTCGAACACGTACGGTTTCGAGTGGCATCGCCACAGATTTCAGAGAACAGGCGTTTCTCCTGGTACACTATCGAACACTTAGTTACAGATAGAACAATTAGTTTAAAATGGAACTAAGTTTCGCATCTGGAGTTTCCTCTCTCACAAGGTCGACCACTTAGTTTCGTCGAACACATACGGTATCGAGTAGCGTCGCCACAGATTTCAGAGAACTGGCGCTTATCCTGGCAAAGTATCGAACACTTTCAGATAGAACAATTCGTTTAAAATGGAACTAAGTTTCGCATCTGGAGTTTCCTCTCTCACAAGGTCGGCCACTTAGTTTCGTCGAACACATACGGTTTCGAGTGGCATCGCCACAGATTTCAGAGAACAGGCGCTTCTCCTGGCACAGTATCGAACACTTAGTATCAGTAAGAACAATTAGTTTAAAATGGAAAAAAGCTTCGCATCTGTAGTTTCCTGTCTCACAAGGTGGACCACTTAGCTTCGTCGAACACATACGGTTTCGAGTAGCATCGCCACTGATCTCAGAGAACAGGCGGTACTCCTGGCACAGTATCAAACACTTAGTTTCAGATAGAACAATTAGTTTAAAATGGAACTAAGTTTCGCATCTGGAGTTTCCTCTCTCACAAGGTCGACCACATAGTTTCGTCGAACACATACGGTTTCGAGTAGCATCGCCACAGATTTCAGAGAGCAGGCGTTTCTCCTGGCACACTCTCGAATACTTAGTTTCAGATAGAACAATTAGTTTTAAATGGAACTAAGTGTGGCATCTGGAGTTTCCTCTCTCACAAGGTGGACCACTTAGTTTCCTCGAACACATACGGTTTCGAGTAGAATCGCCACACATTTCAGAGAACAGACGCTTCTCCCGGCACATTATCGAACACTTAGTTTCAGATAGAACAAATAGTTTAAAATGGAACTAAGTTTCGCTTCTGGAGTTTCCTCTCTCACAAGGTCGACCACTTAGTTTCGTCGAACACATACGGTTTCGAGTAGCATCGCGACAGATTTCAGAGAACAGGCGCTTCTCCTGGCACAGTATCGAACACTTAGTTTCAGATAGAACAATTAGTTTAAAATGGAACTAAGTTTCGCATCTGAAGTTTCCTCTCCCACAAGGTCGGCCACTTAGTTTCGTCGAACACATACGGTTTCGAGTAGCATCGCGACAGATTTCAGAGAACAGGCGCTTCTCCTGGCACAATATCGAACACTTAGTTTCAGATAGAACAATTAGTTTAAAATGGAACTAAGTTTCGCATCTGGAGTTTCCTCTCTCACAAGGTCGACCACTTAGTTTCGTCGAACACCTACGGATTCGAGTGGCATCGTCACACATTTCAGAGAACAGGCACTTCTCCTGGCACAGTATCGAACACTTAGTATCAGTTAGAACAATTAGTTTAAAATGGAAAAAAGCTTCGCATCTGTAGTTTCCTGTCTCACAAGGTGGACCCCTTAGCTTCGTCGAACACATACGGTTTCGAGTAGCATCGCCACTGATCTCAGTGAACAGGCGCTACTCCTGGCACAGTATGGAACACTTAGTATCAGATAGAACAATTACTTTAAAATGGAACTAAGTTTCGCATCCGGAGTTTCCTTTCTCAGAAGGTCGACCACTTAGTTTCGTCGAGCACATACGGTTTCGAGTAGCATCGCCACAGATTTCAGAGAACAGGCGCTTCTTCTGGCACAACATCGAAAACTTAATTTCAGATAGAACAATTAGTTTAAAATGGTACAAAGTTTCGCATCTGGAGTTTCCTCTCTCAAAAGGTCGACGACTTAGTTTCGTCGAACACATACGGGGTCGAGTGGTATCGCCACAGATTGCAGAGAACGGGCACTTCTCCCGGCGCAGTATCGAACACTTAGTTTCAGATAGAACAATTAGTTTAAAATGGAACTAAGTTTCGCATCTGGAGTTTCCTCTCTCACAAGGTCGACGACTTAGTTTCGTCGAACACATACGGTTTCGAGTGGCATCGCCACAGGTTTCAGAGAACAGGCGCTTCTCCTGGCACAGTATCGAACACTTTCAGATAGAATAATTAGTTTAAAATGGAACTAAGTTCCGCATCTGGAGTTTCCTCTCTCACAAGGTCGGCCATTCAGTTTCGTCGAACACATACGGGTTCGAGTAGCATCGCCACTGATTTCAGAGAACAGCCGCTTCTCCTGGCACAACATCGAAAACTTAGTGTCAGATAGAACAATTAGTTTAAAATGGTACTATGTTTCGCATCTGGAGTTTCCTCTCTCACAAGGTCGACGACTTAGTTTCGTCGAATACATACGGGGTCGAGTGGTATCGCCACAGATTTCGCCGAACGGGAGTTTCTCCTGGCACACTATCGAACACTTAGTTTCAGATCGAACAAGTAGTTTTAAATGGAACTATGTTTCGCATCTGGAGTTTCCTCTCTCACAAGGTCGACGACTTAGTTTCGTCGAACACATACGGTTTCGAGTGGCATCGCCATAGGTTTCAGAGAACTGGCGCTTCTCCTGGCACAGTATCGAACACTTAGTCTCAGTTACCTCAATTAATTTAAAATGGAACGAAGTTTCGCATCTGGAGTTTCCTCTCTCACAAGGTGGACCACTTAGTTTCGTCGATCACATACGGTTTCGAGTAGCATCGCCACAGATTTCAGAGAACAGGCTCGTCTCCTGGCACAGTATCGAACACTTAGTTTCAGATAGAACAATTAGTTTAAACTGGACCTATGTTTCGCATTTGGGGTTTCCTTTCTCACAAGTTCGACCACTTAATTCCGTCGAACAGATACGGTTTCGAGTAGCATCGCCACAGATTTCAGAGAACAAGCGCTTCTCCTGGCACAGTATCGAACACTTAGTTTCAGATAGAACAATTAGTTTAAAATGGAACTAAGTTTCGCATCTGAAGTTTCCTCTCTCACAAGGTCGACCACTTAGTTTCGTCGAACACATACGGTTTGGAGTAGCTTCGCCACAGATTTCAGAGAACAGGCGCTTCTCCTGGCACAGTATCGAACACTTAGTTTTAGATAGAACAATTAGTTTAAAATGGAACTATGTTTCGCATCTGGAGTTTCCTCTCTCACAAGGCGGCCACTTAGTTTCGTGGAACACATTCGGTTTCGAGTAGCATCGCCAGAGATTTCAGAGAACGGGCGCTTCTCCTGGCACAGTATCGAACACTTAGTTTCAGATGGAACATTTAGTTTAAAATTGAACTAATTTTCGTATCTGGAGTTTCCTCTCTCACAAGGTCGACCACTTAGTTTCGTCGAACATATAGGGTTTCGAGTTGTATCGTCACAGATTTCGCCGAGCGGGGGTTTCTCCTGGCACAGTATCAACCACGCAGTTTTGTCGAACACATACGGTTTCGAGTGGCATCGCCACAGATTTCAGAGAACAGGCGCTTCTCCTGGCACAGTATCGAAAACATAGTTTCAGATAGAACAATTAGTTTAAAATGTAACTAAGTTTCGCATCTGGAGTTTCCCCTCCCACAAGGTCGGCCACTTAGATTCGTCGAACACATACGGTTTTGAGTGGCATCGCCACAGATTTCAGAGAACAGCCGCTTCTCCTGGCACAGTATCGAACACTTAGTTTCAGATAGAACTATTAGTTTAAAATGGAACTAAGTTTCGCATCTGGAGTTTCCTCTCTCACAAGGTCGGCCACTTAGATTCGTCGAACACATACGGTTTTGAGTGGCATCGCCACAGATTTCAGAGAACAGCCGCTTCTTCTGGCACAGTATCGAACACTTAGTTTCAGATGGAACATTTAGTTTAAAATTGAACTATGTTTCGCATCTGGAGTTTCCTCTCTCACAAGGTCGACCACTTAGTTTCGCCGAACACGTACGGTTTCGAGTGGCATCGCCACAGGTTTCACAGAACGGGCGCTTCGCCTGGCACAGTAGCGAACACTTAGTTTCAGATAGAACAATTAATTTAAAATGGAACTAAGGTTCGCATCTGATGTTTCCTCTCTCACAAGGTCGGCCACTTAGTTTCGTCGAACACATACGGTTTCGAGTGGCATCGCCACAGATTTCAGAAAAGAGGCGCTTCTCCTGGCACAGTATCGAACACTTAGTTTCAGATAGAACAATTAGTTTAAAATGGAACTACGTTTCGCATCTGGAGTTTCCTCTCTCACGAGGCGGCCACTTAGTTTCGTCGAACACGTACGGTTTCGAGTGGCATCGTCACAGATTTCAGAGAACAAGCGCTTCTCCTGGCACAGTGTCGAACACTTAGTTTCAGATAGAACAATTAGTTTAAAATGAAACTAATTTTCGTATCTGGAGTTTCCTCTCTCACAAGGTCGACCACTTAGTTTCGTCGAACATATAGGGTTTCGAGTTGTATCGTCACAGATTTCGCCGAGCGGGGGTTTCTCCTGGCACAGTATCAACCACGCAGTTTTGTTGAACACATACGGTTTCGAGTGGCATCGCCACAGATTTCAGAGAACAGGCGCTTCTCCTGGCACAGTATCGAACACTTAGTTTCAGATAGAACTATTAGTTTAAAATGGAACTAAGTTTCGCATCTGGAGTTTCCTCTCTGACAAGGTCGGCCACTTAGATTCGTCGAACACATACGGTTTTGAGTGGCATCGCCACAGATTTCAGAGAACAGCCGCTTCTTCTGGCACAGTATCGAACACTTAGTTTCAGATGGAACATTTAGTTTAAAATTGAACTATGTTTCCCATCTGGAGTTTCCTCTCTCACAAGGTCGACCACTTAGTTTCGTCGAACACATACGGTTTCGAGTAGCATCGCGACAGATTTCAGGGAACAGGCGCTTCTCCTGGCACAGTATCAAACCCTTAGTTTCAGATGGAACATTTAGTTTAAAATGGCACTAAGTTTCGCGTCTGGAGTTTCCTCTCTCACAAGGTCGACCACTCAATTTCGAGTGGCATCGCCACAGATTTCAGAGAACAGGCGCTTCTCCTGGCACACTATCGAACACTTAGTTTCAGATAGAACAATTAATTTAAAATGGAACTAAGTTTCGCATCTGAAGTTTCCTCTCTCACAAGATCGGCCACTTAGTTTCGTCGAACACATACGGTTTCGAGTAGCATCGCCACAGATTTCAGAGAACAGGCGCTTCTCCTGGCACAGTAACGAATACTTAGTTTGAGAGAGAACAATTAGTTTAAAATGAAACTATGCTTCGCATCTGGAGTTTCCTCTCTCACAAGGTGGACCACTTAGTTTCGTCGATCACATACGGTTTCGAGTGGCATCGCCACAGATTTCAGAGAACAGTCGCTTCTCCTGGCACAGTATCGAACGCTTAGTTTCAGATAGAACAATTAGTTTAAAATGGACCTATGTTTCGCATTTGGGGTTTCCTTTCTCACAAGTTCGACCACTTAATTCCGTCGAACAGATACGGTTTCGAGTAGCATCGCCACAGATTTCAGAGAACAAGCGCTTCTCCTGGCACAGTATCGAACGCTTAGTTTTAGATAGAACAATTAGTTTAAAATGGAACTATGTTTCGCATCTGGAGTTTCCTCTCTCACAAGGCGGCCACTTAGTTTCGTGGAACACATTCGGTTTCGAGTAGCATCGCCAGAGATTTCAGAGAACGGGCGCTTCTCCTGGCACAGTATCGAATACTTAGTTTGAGAGAGAACAATTAGTTTAAAATGAAACTATGCTTCGCATCTGGAGTTTCCTCTCTCACAAAGTGGACCACTTAGTTTCGTCGATCACATACGGTTTCGAGTGGCATCGCCACAGATTTCAGAGAACAGGCGCTTCTCCTGGCACAGTAACGAATACTTAGTTTGAGAGAGAACAATTAGTTTAAAATGAAACTATGCTTCGCATCTGGAGTTTCCTCTCTCACAAGGTGGACCACTTAGTTTCGTCGATCACATACGGTTTCGAGTAGCATCGCCACAGATTTCAGAGAACAGGCTCGTCTCCTGGCACAGTATCGAACACTTAGTTTCAGATAGAACAATTAGTTTAAAATGGACCTATGTTTCGCATTTGGGGTTTCCTTTCTCACAAGTTCGACCACTTAATTCCGTCGAACAGATACGGTTTCGAGTAGCATCGCCACAGATTTCAGAGAACAAGCGCTTCTCCTGGCACAGTATCGAACGCTTAGTTTTAGATAGAACAATTAGTTTAAAATGGAACTATGTTTCGCATCTGGAGTTTCCTCTCTCACAAGGCGGCCACTTAGTTTCGTGGAACACATTCGGTTTCGAGTAGCATCGCCAGAGATTTCAGAGAACGGGCGCTTCTCCTGGCACAGTATCGAACACTTAGTTTCAGATGGAACATTTAGTTTAAAATTGAACTATGTTTCGCATCTGGAGTTTCCTCTCTCACAAGGTCGACCACTTAGTTTCGTCGAACACGTACGGTTTCGAGTGGCATCGCCACAGATTTCAGAGAACAGGCGCTTCTCCTGGCACACTATCGAACACTTAGTTTCAGATAGAACAATTAATTTAAAATGGAACTAAGTTTCGCATCTGAAGTTTCCTCTCTCACAAGATCGGCCACTTAGTTTCGTCGAACACATACGGTTTCGAGTAGCATCGCCACAGATTTCAGAGAACAGGCGCTTCTCCTGGCACAGTATCGAATACTTAGTTTGAGAGAGAACAATTAGTTTAAAATGGAACTATGTTTCGCATCTGGAGTTTCCTCTCTCACAAGGCGGCCACTTAGTTTCGTGGAACACATTCGGTTTCGAGTAGCATCGCCAGAGATTTCAGAGAACGGGCGCTTCTCCTGGCACAGTATCGAACACTTAGTTTCAGATGGAACATTTAGTTTAAAATTGAACTAATTTTCGTATCTGGAGTTTCCTCTCTCACAAGGTCGACCACTTAGTTTCGTCGAACATATAGGGTTTCGAGTTGTATCGTCACAGATTTCGCCGAGCGGGGGTTTCTCCTGGCACAGTATCAACCACGCAGTTTTGTCGAACACATACGGTTTCGAGTGGCATCGCCACAGATTTCAGAGAACAGGCGCTTCTCCTGGCACAGTATCGAAAACATAGTTTCAGATAGAACAATTAGTTTAAAATGTAACTCAGCTTCGCATCTGGAGTTTCCTCTCTCACAAGGTCGACCACTTAGTTTCGTCGAACACATACGGTTTCGAGTGGCATCGCCACAGATTTCAGAGAACAGGCTCTTCTCCTGGCACAGTACCGAACACTTAGTTTCAGATAGAACAATTAGTTTAAAATGGAACTAAGTTTCGCATCTAGAGTTTCCTCTCACACAAGGTCGACCACTCAGTTTCTTCGAACACATACGGTTTCGAGTGGTATCGCCACACATTTCAGAGAACAGGCGTTTCTCCTGGTACACTATCGAACGCTTAGTTTCAGAAAGAACAATTAGGTTAAAATGGAACTAAGCTTCGCATCTGGAGTTTCCTCTCTCACAAGGTCGACCACTTAGTTTCATCGACACATACGGTTTCGAGTGGCATCGCCACAGATTTCAGAGAACAGGCGCTTCTCCTGGCACAGTACCGAACACTGAGTTTCAGATAGAACAATTAGTTTAAAATGGAACTAAGTTTCGCATCTAGAGTTCCCTCAATCGCAAGGTCGACCACTTAGTTTCTTCGAACACATACGGTTTCGAGTGGTATCGCCACACATTTCAGAGAACAGGCGTTTCTCCTGGTACACTATCGAACACTTAGTCTCAGATAGAACAATTAGGTTAAAATGGAACTAAGCTTCGCATCTGGAGTTTCCTCTCTCACAAGGTCGACCACTTAGTTCCGTCGACACATACGGTTTCGAGTGGCATCGCCACAGATTTCAGAGAACAGGAGCTTCTCCTGGCACAGTATCGAACACTTACTTCAGACAGAACAATTAGTTTAAAATGGAACTATGTTTCGGAAATGGAGTTTCCTCTCTCACTAGGTCGACCACTTAGTTTCGTCGAACACAAACGGTTTCGAGTAGCATCGCCACAGATTTCAGAGAACAGGCGTTTCTCCTGGCACACTATTGAACACTTAGTTTCAGATAGAACAATTAGTTTAAAATGGAACTATGTTTCGCATCCGGAGTTTCCTCTCTCAGAAGGTTCACCACTTAGTTTCGTCGAACACATACGGTTTCGAGTGGCATCAGCACACATTTCAGAGCACAGGCGCTTCTCCTGGCACAGTGTCGATCACATAGTTTCAGATAGAACAATTAATTGAGAATGGTACTAAGTTTCGCATCTGGAGTTTCCTCTCTCACAAGGCGACCACTTAGTTTCGATGAACACATACGGTTTCGAGTGGCATCGCCACAGATTTCAGAGAACAGGCGCTTCTCCTGGCACAGTATCGAACACTTAGTAACAGATAGAACAATTAGGTTAAAATGGAACTAAGCTTCGCATCTGGAGTTTCCTCTCTCACAAGGTCGACCACTTAGTTCCGTCGACACATACGGTTTCGAGTGGCATCGCCACAGATTTCAGAGAACAGGAGCTTCTCCTGGCACAGTATCGAACACTTACTTCAGACAGAACAATTAGTTTAAAATGGAACTATGTTTCGGAAATGGAGTTTCCTCTCTCACTAGGTCGACCACTTAGTTTCGTCGAACACAAACGGTTTCGAGTAGCATCGCCACAGATTTCAGAGAACAGGCGTTTCTCCTGGCACACTATTGAACACTTAGTTTCAGATAGAACAATTAGTTTAAAATGGAACTATGTTTCGCATCCGGAGTTTCCTCTCTCAGAAGGTTCACCACTTAGTTTCGTCGAACACATACTGTTTCGAGTGGCATCAGCACACATTTCAGAGCACAGGCGCTTCTCCTGGCACAGTGTCGATCACATAGTTTCAGATAGAACAATTAATTGAGAATGGTACTAAGTTTCGCATCTGGAGTTTCCTCTCTCACAAGGCGACCACTTAGTTTCGATGAACACATACGGTTTCGAGTGGCATCGCCACAGATTTCAGAGAACAGGCGCTTCTCCTGGTACAGTATCGAACACTTAGATTCAGATAGAACAATTAGTTTAAAATGGAACTAAGTTTCGCATCAGGAGTTTCCTCTCCCACAAAGTCGACCACTTAGTTTCGTTGAACATATACGGTTTCGAGTAGCATCGCCACAGATTTCAGAGAACAGGCGCTTCTCCTGGCACAGTATCGGACACATAGTTTCAGATACAACAATTAGTTTTAAATGGAACCAAGTTTCGCTTCTGGAGTTTCCTCTCTCACAAGGTCGACCACTTAGTTTCGTCGAACACATACGGTTTCGAGTGGCATCGCCACAGATTTCAGAGAAGAGGCGCTTCTCCTGGCACAGTATCGATCACTTAGTATCAGATCGAACCATTAGTTTAAAATGGAACTAAGCTTCGCATCTAGAGTTTCCTCTCTCACCACGCCGACCACTTAGTTTCGTCGAACACATACGGTTTCGAGTAGCAACGCCACAGATTTCAGAGAATAGGCGCTTCTCCTGGCACAGTATCGAACACTAGGTTTCAGATAGAACAATTAGTTTAAAATGGAACTAAGTTTCGCATCTGGAGTTTCCTCTGTCACAAGGCGACCTCTTAGT
Source organism: Nysson spinosus (assembly GCA_910591585.2). Taxonomy (NCBI): domain Eukaryota; kingdom Metazoa; phylum Arthropoda; class Insecta; order Hymenoptera; family Crabronidae; genus Nysson; species Nysson spinosus. Next base: position 1,314,487 of record CAJUYC020000006.1, read on the forward strand.
TTCGTGGAACTGATACGGTTTCGAGTGGCATCGCCACAGATTTCAGAGAACAGGCGCTTCTCCTGGCACAGTATCGAACACTTAGTTCCAGATAGAAAAATTAGTTTAAAATGGAACTATGTTTCGCATTTGGAGTTTCACCTCTCACAAGGTCGACAACTTAATTTCGTGGAACACATACGGTTTGAATTGCGCATCGCCACAGATTTCAGAGAACAGCCGCTTATCCTGGCAGAGTATCGAACACTTAGTCTCAGATAGAACAATTAATTTAAAATAGAACTATGTTTCGCATCTGGAGTATCCTCTCTCACAAAGTCGACCACTTAGTTTCGTTGAACATATACGGTTTCGAGTGGCATCGCCACAGATTTCAGAGAACAGGCGCTTCTCCTGGCACAGTATCGAACACTTAGTTTCAGGTAGAACAATTAGTTTAAAATGGAACTAAGGTTCGCATCTGGAGTTTCCTCTCCCACAAGTTCGGCCACTTAGTTTCGTCGAACACATACGGTTTCGAGTGGCATCGTCACAGATTTCAGAGAACAGGCGCTTCTCCTGGGACATTATCAAACACTTAGTTTCAGATAGAACACTTAGTTTAAAATGGAACTATGTTTTGCATTTGGAGTTTCACCTCTCACAAGGTCGACCACTTAATTTCGTCGAACACATACGGTTTGAATTGCGCATAGCCACAGATTTCAGAGAACAGCCGCTTATCCTGGCAGAGTATCGAACACTTAGTTTCGGATAGAACAATTAGTTTAAAATGGAACTATGATCGCATCTGGAGTTTCCTCCCTCACAAGGTCGGCCACTTAGTTTCGTCGAACACATACGGTTTCGAGTAGCATCGCCACAGATTTCAGAGAACAGGCGCTTCTCCTGGTACAGTATCGGACACATAGTTTCAGATACAACAATTAGTTTTAAATGGAACCAAGTTTCGCTTCTGGAGTTTCCTCTCTCACAAGGTCGACCACTTAGTTTCGTCGAACACATACGGTTTCGAGTGGCATCGCCACAGATTTCAGAGAACAGGCGCTTCTCCTGGCACAGTATCGAACACTTAGTTTCAGAGAGAACAATTAGTTTAAAATGGAACTATGTTTCGCATTTGGAGTTTCCTCTCTCACAAGGTCGACCACTTAGTTTCGATGAACACATACGGTTTCGAGTGGCATCGCCACAGATTTCAGAGAACAGGCGCTTCTCCTGGCACAGTATCGAACACTTAGTTTCAGATAGAACCATTAGTTTACAATGGTACTAAATTTCGCATCTGGAGATTCCTCTCCCACAAAGTCGACCACTTAGTTTCGTTGAACATATACGGTTTCGAGTAGCATCGCCACAGATTTCAGAGAACAGGCGCTTCTCCTGGCACTGTAGCGGACACATAGTTTCAGATACAACAATTAGTTTTAAATGGAACCAAGTTTTGCTTCTGGAGTTTCCTCTCTCACAAGGTCGACCACTTAGTTTCGTCGAACACATACGGTTTCGAGTGGCATCGCCACAGATTTCAGAGAAGAGGCGCTTCTCCTGGCACAGTATCGATCACTTAGTATCAGATCGAACCATTAGTTTAAAATGGAACTAAGCTTCGCATCTGGAGTTTCCTCTCTCACCACGTCGACCACTTAGTTTCGTCGAACACATACGGTTTCGAGTAGCAACGCCACAGATTTCAGAGAATTGGCGCTTCTCCTGGCACAGTATCGAACACTAGGTTTCAGATAGAACAATTAGTTTAAAATGGAACTAAGTTTCGCATCTGGAGTTTCCTCTGTCACAAGGCGACCTCTTAGTTTCGTGGAACTGATACGGTTTCGAGTGGCATCGCCACAGATTTCAGAGAACAGGCGCTTCTCCTGGCACAGTATCGAACACTTAGTTCCAGATAGAAAAATTAGTTTAAAATGGAACTATGTTTCGCATTTGGAGTTTCACCTCTCACAAGGTCGACCACTTAATTTCGTGCAACACATACGGTTTGAATTGCGCATAGCCACAGATTACAGAGAACAGCCGCTTATCCTGGCAGAGTATCGAACACTTAGTTTCGGATAGAACAATTAGTTTAAAATGGAACTATGTTTCGCATCTGGAGTATCCTCTCTCACAACTTCAACCACTTAGTTTCGTCGAACACATACTATTTTGAGCGGCATCGCCACACAGTCCAGAGAACAGGCGCTTCTCCTGGCACAGTATCGAACACTTATTTTCAGATAGAACAATTAGTTTGAAATGGAACTAAGTTTCGCATCTAGAGGTTCTTGTCTCAGAAGGTCGACCACTTAGTTTCGTTGAACACATACGGTTCCGAGTAGCATCTCCACAGATTTCAGAGAACAGGCGCTTCTCCTGGCACAGTATCGAACACTTAGTTTCAGACAGAACAATTAGTTTAAAATGGTATTACGATTCGCATCCGGAGTTTCCTCTCGCACAAGGTGGACCACTTAGTTTCGTCGAACACATACGGTTTCGAGTAGCATCTCCACAGATTTCAGAGAACAGGCGCTTCTCCTGGCACAGTATCGAACACTTAGTTTCAGATAGAACAATTAGTTTTAAATGGAACTATGTTTCCCATCTGGAGTTTCCTCTCTCACAAGGTCGACCACTTAGTTTCGTCGAACACATACGGTTTCGAGTAGCATCGCGACAGATTTCAGGGAACAGGCGCTTCTCCTGGCACAGTATCAAACCCTTAGTTTCAGATGGAACATTTAGTTTAAAATGGCACTAAGTTTCGCGTCTGGAGTTTCCTCTCTCACAAGGTCGACCACTCAATTTCGAGTGGCATCGCCACAGATTTCAGAGAACAGGCGCTTCTCCTGGCACACTATCGAACACTTAGTTTCAGATAGAACAATTAATTTAAAATGGAACTAAGTTTCGCATCTGAAGTTTCCTCTCTCACAAGATCGGCCACTTAGTTTCGTCGAACACATACGGTTTCGAGTAGCATCGCCACAGATTTCAGAGAACAGGCGCTTCTCCTGGCACAGTAACGAATACTTAGTTTGAGAGAGAACAATTAGTTTAAAATGAAACTATGCTTCGCATCTGGAGTTTCCTCTCTCACAAGGTGGACCACTTAGTTTCGTCGATCACATACGGTTTCGAGTGGCATCGCCACAGATTTCAGAGAACAGTCGCTTCTCCTGGCACAGTATCGAACGCTTAGTTTCAGATAGAACAATTAGTTTAAAATGGACCTATGTTTCGCATTTGGGGTTTCCTTTCTCACAAGTTCGACCACTTAATTCCGTCGAACAGATACGGTTTCGAGTAGCATCGCCACAGATTTCAGAGAACAAGCGCTTCTCCTGGCACAGTATCGAACGCTTAGTTTTAGATAGAACAATTAGTTTAAAATGGAACTATGTTTCGCATCTGGAGTTTCCTCTCTCACAAGGCGGCCACTTAGTTTCGTGGAACACATTCGGTTTCGAGTAGCATCGCCAGAGATTTCAGAGAACGGGCGCTTCTCCTGGCACAGTATCGAATACTTAGTTTGAGAGAGAACAATTAGTTTAAAATGAAACTATGCTTCGCATCCGGAGTTTCCTCTCTCACAAAGTGGACCACTTAGTTTCGTCGATCACATACGGTTTCGAGTGGCATCGCCACAGATTTCAGAGAACAGGCGCTTCTCCTGGCACAGTAACGAATACTTAGTTTGAGAGAGAACAATTAGTTTAAAATGAAACTATGCTTCGCATCTGGAGTTTCCTCTCTCACAAGGTGGACCACTTAGTTTCGTCGATCACATACGGTTTCGAGTAGCATCGCCACAGATTTCAGACAACAGGCTCGTCTCCTGGCACAGTATCGAACACTTAGTTTCAGATAGAACAATTAGTTTAAAATGGACCTATGTTTCGCATTTGGGGTTTCCTTTCTCACAAGTTCGACCACTTAATTCCGTCGAACAGATACGGTTTCGAGTAGCATCGCCACAGATTTCAGAGAACAAGCGCTACTCCTGGCACAGTATCGAACGCTTAGTTTTAGATAGAACAATTAGTTTAAAATGGAACTATGTTTCGCATCTGGAGTTTCCTCTCTCACAAGGCGGCCACTTAGTTTCGTGGAACACATTCGGTTTCGAGTAGCATCGCCAGAGATTTCAGAGAACGGGCGCTTCTCCTGGCACAGTATCGAACACTTAGTTTCAGATGGAACATTTAGTTTAAAATTGAACTATGTTTCGCATCTGGAGTTTCCTCTCTCACAAGGTCGACCACTTAGTTTCGTCGAACACGTACGGTTTCGAGTGGCATCGCCACAGATTTCAGAGAACAGGCGCTTCTCCTGGCACACTATCGAACACTTAGTTTCAGATAGAACAATTAATTTAAAATGGAACTAAGTTTCGCATCTGAAGTTTCCTCTCTCACAAGATCGGCCACTTAGTTTCGTCGAACACATACGGTTTCGAGTAGCATCGCCACAGATTTCAGAGAACAGGCGCTTCTCCTGGCACAGTATCGAATACTTAGTTTGGGAGAGAACAATTAGTTTAAAATGGAACTATGTTTCGCATCTGGAGTTTCCTCTCTCACAAGGCGGCCACTTAGTTTCGTGGAACACATTCGGTTTCGAGTAGCATCGCCAGAGATTTCAGAGAACGGGCGCTTCTCCTGGCACAGTATCGAACACTTAGTTTCAGATGGAACATTTAGTTTAAAATTGAACTAATTTTCGTATCTGGAGTTTCCTCTCTCACAAGGTCGACCACTTAGTTTCGTCGAACATATAGGGTTTCGAGTTGTATCGTCACAGATTTCGCCGAGCGGGGGTTTCTCCTGGCACAGTATCAACCACGCAGTTTTGTCGAACACATACGGTTTCGAGTGGCATCGCCACAGATTTCAGAGAACAGGCGCTTCTCCTGGCACAGTATCGAAAACATAGTTTCAGATAGAACAATTAGTTTAAAATGTAACTCAGCTTCGCATCTGGAGTTTCCTCTCTCACAAGGTCGACCACTTAGTTTCGTCGAACACATACGGTTTCGAGTGGCATCGCCACAGATTTCAGAGAACAGGCTCTTCTCCTGGCACAGTACCGAACACTTAGTTTCAGATAGAACAATTAGTTTAAAATGGAACTAAGTTTCGCATCTAGAGTTTCCTCTCACACAAGGTCGACCACTCAGTTTCTTCGAACACATACGGTTTCGAGTGGTATCGCCACACATTTCAGAGAACAGGCGTTTCTCCTGGTACACTATCGAACGCTTAGTTTCAGAAAGAACAATTAGGTTAAAATGGAACTAAGCTTCGCATCTGGAGTTTCCTCTCTCACAAGGTCGACCACTTAGTTTCATCGACACATACGGTTTCGAGTGGCATCGCCACAGATTTCAGAGAACAGGCGCTTCTCCTGGCACAGTACCGAACACTGAGTTTCAGATAGAACAATTAGTTTAAAATGGAACTAAGTTTCGCATCTAGAGTTCCCTCAATCGCAAGGTCGACCACTTAGTTTCTTCGAACACATACGGTTTCGAGTGGTATCGCCACACATTTCAGAGAACAGGCGTTTCTCCTGGTACACTATCGAACACTTAGTCTCAGATAGAACAATTAGGTTAAAATGGAACTAAGCTTCGCATCTGGAGTTTCCTCTCTCACAAGGTCGACCACTTAGTTCCGTCGACACATACGGTTTCGAGTGGCATCGCCACAGATTTCAGAGAACAGGAGCTTCTCCTGGCACAGTATCGAACACTTACTTCAGACAGAACAATTAGTTTAAAATGGAACTATGTTTCGGAAATGGAGTTTCCTCTCTCACTAGGTCGACCACTTAGTTTCGTCGAACACAAACGGTTTCGAGTAGCATCGCCACAGATTTCAGAGAACAGGCGTTTCTCCTGGCACACTATTGAACACTTAGTTTCAGATAGAACAATTAGTTTAAAATGGAACTATGTTTCGCATCCGGAGTTTCCTCTCTCAGAAGGTTCACCACTTAGTTTCGTCGAACACATACGGTTTCGAGTGGCATCAGCACACATTTCAGAGCACAGGCGCTTCTCCTGGCACAGTGTCGATCACATAGTTTCAGATAGAACAATTAATTGAGAATGGTACTAAGTTTCGCATCTGGAGTTTCCTCTCTCACAAGGCGACCACTTAGTTTCGATGAACACATACGGTTTCGAGTGGCATCGCCACAGATTTCAGAGAACAGGCGCTTCTCCTGGCACAGTATCGAACACTTAGTAACAGATAGAACAATTAGGTTAAAATGGAACTAAGCTTCGCATCTGGAGTTTCCTCTCTCACAAGGTCGACCACTTAGTTCCGTCGACACATACGGTTTCGAGTGGCATCGCCACAGATTTCAGAGAACAGGAGCTTCTCCTGGCACAGTATCGAACACTTACTTCAGACAGAACAATTAGTTTAAAATGGAACTATGTTTCGGAAATGGAGTTTCCTCTCTCACTAGGTCGACCACTTAGTTTCGTCGAACACAAACGGTTTCGAGTAGCATCGCCACAGATTTCAGAGAACAGGCGTTTCTCCTGGCACACTATTGAACACTTAGTTTCAGATAGAACAATTAGTTTAAAATGGAACTATGTTTCGCATCCGGAGTTTCCTCTCTCAGAAGGTTCACCACTTAGTTTCGTCGAACACATACTGTTTCGAGTGGCATCAGCACACATTTCAGAGCACAGGCGCTTCTCCTGGCACAGTGTCGATCACATAGTTTCAGATAGAACAATTAATTGAGAATGGTACTAAGTTTCGCATCTGGAGTTTCCTCTCTCACAAGGCGACCACTTAGTTTCGATGAACACATACGGTTTCGAGTGGCATCGCCACAGATTTCAGAGAACAGGCGCTTCTCCTGGTACAGTATCGAACACTTAGATTCAGATAGAACAATTAGTTTAAAATGGAACTAAGTTTCGCATCAGGAGTTTCCTCTCCCACAAAGTCGACCACTTAGTTTCGTTGAACATATACGGTTTCGAGTAGCATCGCCACAGATTTCAGAGAACAGGCGCTTCTCCTGGCACAGTATCGGACACATAGTTTCAGATACAACAATTAGTTTTAAATGGAACCAAGTTTCGCTTCTGGAGTTTCCTCTCTCACAAGGTCGACCACTTAGTTTCGTCGAACACATACGGTTTCGAGTGGCATCGCCACAGATTTCAGAGAAGAGGCGCTTCTCCTGGCACAGTATCGATCACTTAGTATCAGATCGAACCATTAGTTTAAAATGGAACTAAGCTTCGCATCTAGAGTTTCCTCTCTCACCACGCCGACCACTTAGTTTCGTCGAACACATACGGTTTCGAGTAGCAACGCCACAGATTTCAGAGAATAGGCGCTTCTCCTGGCACAGTATCGAACACTAGGTTTCAGATAGAACAATTAGTTTAAAATGGAACTAAGTTTCGCATCTGGAGTTTCCTCTGTCACAAGGCGACCTCTTAGTTTCGTGGAACTGATACGGTTTCGAGTGGCATCGCCACAGATTTCAGAGAACAGGCGCTTCTCCTGGCACAGTATCGAACACTTAGTTCCAGATAGAAAAATTAGTTTAAAATGGAACTATGTTTCGCATTTGGAGTTTCACCTCTCACAAGGTCGACAACTTAATTTCGTGGAACACATACGGTTTGAATTGCGCATCGCCACAGATTTCAGAGAACAGCCGCTTATCCTGGCAGAGTATCGAACACTTAGTCTCAGATAGAACAATTAATTTAAAATAGAACTATGTTTCGCATCTGGAGTATCCTCTCTCACAAAGTCGACCACTTAGTTTCGTTGAACATATACGGTTTCGAGTGGCATCGCCACAGATTTCAGAGAACAGGCGCTTCTCCTGGCACAGTATCGAACACTTAGTTTCAGGTAGAACAATTAGTTTAAAATGGAACTAAGGTTCGCATCTGGAGTTTCCTCTCCCACAAGTTCGGCCACTTAGTTTCGTCGAACACATACGGTTTCGAGTGGCATCGTCACAGATTTCAGAGAACAGGCGCTTCTCCTGGGACATTATCAAACACTTAGTTTCAGATAGAACACTTAGTTTAAAATGGAACTATGTTTTGCATTTGGAGTTTCACCTCTCACAAGGTCGACCACTTAATTTCGTCGAACACATACGGTTTGAATTGCGCATAGCCACAGATTTCAGAGAACAGCCGCTTATCCTGGCAGAGTATCGAACACTTAGTTTCGGATAGAACAATTAGTTTAAAATGGAACTATGATCGCATCTGGAGTTTCCTCCCTCACAAGGTCGGCCACTTAGTTTCGTCGAACACATACGGTTTCGAGTAGCATCGCCACAGATTTCAGAGAACAGGCGCTTCTCCTGGTACAGTATCGGACACATAGTTTCAGATACAACAATTAGTTTTAAATGGAACCAAGTTTCGCTTCTGGAGTTTCCTCTCTCACAAGGTCGACCACTTAGTTTCGTCGAACACATACGGTTTCGAGTGGCATCGCCACAGATTTCAGAGAACAGGCGCTTCTCCTGGCACAGTATCGAACACTTAGTTTCAGAGAGAACAATTAGTTTAAAATGGAACTATGTTTCGCATTTGGAGTTTCCTCTCTCACAAGGTCGACCACTTAGTTTCGATGAACACATACGGTTTCGAGTGGCATCGCCACAGATTTCAGAGAACAGGCGCTTCTCCTGGCACAGTATCGAACACTTAGTAACAGATAGAACAATTAGTTTAAAATGGAACTAAGCTTCAAATCTGGAGTTTCCTCTCTCACAATATCGACGACTTAGTTTCGTCGAACACATACGGTTTCGAGTGGCAGCGCCACAGATTTCAGAGACCAGGCGCTTCTCCTGGCACTGTATCGAACACTTAGTTTCAGGTAGAACAATTAGTTTAAAATGGAACTATGTTTCGCAACTGGAGATTCCTCTCTCACAAGTTCGACCACTTAGTTTCGTCGAACAGATACGGTTTCGAGTAGAATCGCCACAGATTTCAGAGAACAGGCGCGTCTCCTGGCACAGTATCGAACACTTAGTTTCAGATAGAACCATTAGTTTAAAATGGTACTAAATTTCGCATCTGGAGATTCCTCTCCCACAAAGTCGACCACTTAGTTTCGTTGAACATATACGGTTTCGAGTAGCATCGCCACAGATTTCAGAGAACAGGCGCTTCTCCTGGCACTGTAGCGAACACATAGTTTCAGATACAACAATTAGTTTTAAATGGAACCAAGTTTTGCTTCTGGAGTTTCCTCTCTCACAAGGTCGACCACTTAGTTTCGTCGAACACATACGGTTTCGAGTGGCATCGCCACAGATTTCAGAGAAGAGGCGCTTCTCCTGGCACAGTATCGATCACTTAGTATCAGATCGAACCATTAGTTTAAAATGGAACTAAGCTTCGCATCTGGAGTTTCCTCTCTCACCACGTCGACCACTTAGTTTCGTCGAACACATACGGTTTCGAGTAGCAACGCCACAGATTTCAGAGAATTGGCGCTTCTCCTGGCACAGTATCGAACACTAGGTTTCAGATAGAACAATTAGTTTAAAATGGAACTAAGTTTCGCATCTGGAGTTTCCTCTGTCACAAGGCGACCTCTTAGTTTCGTGGAACTGATACGGTTTCGAGTGGCATCGCCACAGATTTCAGAGAACAGGCGCTTCTCCTGGCACAGTATCGAACACTTAGTTCCAGATAGAAAAATTAGTTTAAAATGGAACTATGTTTCGCATTTGGAGTTTCACCTCTCACAAGGTCGACCACTTAATTTCGTGCAACACATACGGTTTGAATTGCGCATAGCCACAGATTACAGAGAACAGCCGCTTATCCTGGCAGAGTATCGAACACTTAGTTTCGGATAGAACAATTAGTTTAAAATGGAACTATGTTTCGCATCTGGAGTATCCTCTCTCACAACTTCAACCACTTAGTTTCGTCGAACACATACTATTTTGAGCGGCATCGCCACACAGTCCAGAGAACAGGCGCTTCTCCTGGCACAGTATCGAACACTTATTTTCAGATAGAACAATTAGTTTGAAATGGAACTAAGTTTCGCATCTAGAGGTTCTTGTCTCAGAAGGTCGACCACTTAGTTTCGTTGAACACATACGGTTCCGAGTAGCATCTCCACAGATTTCAGAGAACAGGCGCTTCTCCTGGCACAGTATCGAACACTTAGTTTCAGACAGAACAATTAGTTTAAAATGGTATTACGATTCGCATCCGGAGTTTCCTCTCGCACAAGGTGGACCACTTAGTTTCGTCGAACACATACGGTTTCGAGTAGCATCTCCACAGATTTCAGAGAACAGGCGCTTCTCCTGGCACAGTATCGAACACTTAGTTTCAGATAGAACAATTAGTTTTAAATGGAACTATGTTTCGCATCTGGAGTTTCCTCCCTCACAAGGTCGGCCACTTAGTTTCGTCGACCACATACGGTTTCGAGTAGCATCGCCACAGATTTCAGAGAACAGGCGCTTCTGCTGGCACCGTATCGAACACTTAGTTTCAGATAGAACAATAAGATTGAAATGGACCTATGTTTCGCATTTGGTGTTTCCTCACTCACAAGGTCGACCACTTAGTTTCGTCGAACACATACGGTTTCGAGTAGCATCGCGACAGATTTCAGAGAACAGGCGCTTCTTCTGGCACTGTATCGAACACTTAGTTTCAGATGGAACAATTAGTTTTAAATGCAACTATGTTTCGCATCTGGAGTATCCTCTCTCACAAAGTCGACCACTTAGTTTCGTTGAACATATACGGTTTCGAGTGGCATCGCCACAGATTTCAGAGAACAGGCGCTTCGCCTGGCACATTATCGAACACTTAGTTTCAGATAGAACAATTAGTTTAAAATGGAACTATGTTTCGCATTTGGAGTTTCCTCTCTCACAAGGTGGACCACTTAGTTTCGTCGAACACATACGGTTCCGAGTGGCATCGCCACTGATTTCAGAGAACAGGCGCTTCTCCTGGCACAGGATCGAACACTTAGCTTCAGATAGAAAAATTAGTTTAAAATGGACCTATGTTTCGCATTTGGAGTTTCCTCTCTCACAAGATCAACCACTTAGTTTCGTCGAACACATACGGTTTCGAGTGGCATCGCCACACATTTCAGAGAACATGCGCTTCTCCTGGCACAGTATCGAACACTTAGTTTCAGATAGAACAATTTGTTTAAAATGGAACTAAGTTTCGCATCTGGAGTTTCCTCTCTCATAAGGTCGACCACTTAGTTTCGTCGAACACATACCGTTTCGAGTGCGCATCGCCACAGATTTCAGAGAACAGGCGCTTCTCCTGGGACATTATCAAACACTTAGTTTCGGATAGAACACTTAGTTTAAAATGGAACTAAGTTTCGCATCTGGAGTTTCCTCTCCCTCAAGGTGGACCACTTAGTTTCGTCGAAGACATACGGTTTCGAGTAGCATCGCCACAGATTTCATAGAACAGGCGCTTCTCCTGGCACAGTATCGAACACTTAATTCAGATAGAACAATAAGATTAAAATGGAACAAAGTGTCGCATTTGGAGTTTCCTCCCTCACAAGGTCGACAACTTAGTTTCGTCCAACACATACGGTTTCGAGTAGCATCGCCACAGATTTCATAGAACAGGCGCTTCTCCTGGCACAGTATCGAACACTTAGTTTCAGATAGAACAATTAGTTTAAAATGGAACTATGTTCCGCATCTGGTGAAACCTCTCTCACAAGTTCGACCACTTAGTTTCGTCGAACACATACGGTTTCGAGTGGCATCGCTACACATTTCAGAGAACAGGCGGTTCTCCTGGCACAGTGTCGAAGACATAGTTTCAGATAGAACAATTAGTTTAAAATGGAACTAAGTTTCGCATCTGGAGTTTCCTGTCCCACAAGGTCGACCACTAAGTTTCCTCGAACACATACGGTTTCGAGTAGCATCGCCACAGATTTCAGAGAACAGGCGCTTCTCCTGGCACAGTATCGAACACTTAGTTTCAGGTAGAACCATTAGTTTAAAATGGAACTATGTTTCGCATCTGGAGATTCCTCTCTCACGAGGTCGACGACTTAGTTTCGTCGAACACATACGGTTTTGAGTGGCATCGCCACAGATTTCAGAGAACAGACGCTTCTACTGGCACAGTATCGAACACATAGTTTCAGATAGAAACTTTAGTTTAAAATGGAACTAATTTTCGCTGCTGGAGTTTCCTCTCTCACATGGTCGACCACTTAGTTTCGTCGAACACATACGGTTTGAATTGCGCATCGCCACAGATTTCAGAGAACAGCCGCTTATCCTGGCAGAGTATCGAACACTTAGTCTCAGATAGAACAATTAATTTAAAATAGAACTACGTTTCGCATCTGGAGTATCCTCTCTCACAAAGTCGACCACTTAGTTTCGTTGAACATATACGGTTTCGAGTGGCATCGCCACAGATTTCAGAGAACAGGCGCTTCTCCTGGCACAGTATCGAACACTTAGTTTCAGGTAGAACAATTAGTTTAAAATGGAACTAAGGTTCGCATCTGGAGTTTCCTCTCCCACAAGTTCGGCCACTTAGTTTCGTCGAACACATACGGTTTCGAGTGGCATCGTCACAGATTTCAGAGAACAGGCGCTTCTCCTGGGACATTATCAAACACTTAGTTTCAGATAGAACACTTAGTTTAAAATGGAACTATGTTTTGCATTTGGAGTTTCACCTCTCACAAGGTCGACCACTTAATTTCGTCGAACACATACGGTTTGAATTGCGCATAGCCACAGATTTCAGAGAACAGCCGCTTATCCTGGCAGAGTATCGAACACTTAGTTTCGGATAGAACAATTAGTTTAAAATGGAACTATGATCGCATCTGGAGTTTCCTCCCTCACAAGGTCGGCCACTTAGTTTCGTCGAACACATACGGTTTCGAGTAGCATCGCCACAGATTTCAGAGAACAGGCGCTTCTCCTGGTACAGTATCGGACACATAGTTTCAGATACAACAATTAGTTTTAAATGGAACCAAGTTTCGCTTCTGGAGTTTCCTCTCTCACAAGGTCGACCACTTAGTTTCGTCGAACACATACGGTTTCGAGTGGCATCGCCACAGATTTCAGAGAACAGGCGCTTCTCCTGGCACAGTATCGAACACTTAGTTTCAGAGAGAACAATTAGTTTAAAATGGAACTATGTTTCGCATTTGGAGTTTCCTCTCTCACAAGGTCGACCACTTAGTTTCGATGAACACATACGGTTTCGAGTGGCATCGCCACAGATTTCAGAGAACAGGCGCTTCTCCTGGCACAGTATCGAACACTTAGTTTCAGACAGAACAATTAGTTTAAAATGGTATTACGATTCGCATCCGGAGTTTCCTCTCGCACAAGGTGGACCACTTAGTTTCGTCGAACACATACGGTTTCGAGTAGCATCTCCACAGATTTCAGAGAACAGGCGCTTCTCCTGGCACAGTATCGAACACTTAGTTTCAGATAGAACAATTAGTTTTAAATGGAACTATGTTTCGCATCTGGAGTTTCCTCCCTCACAAGGTCGGCCACTTAGTTTCGTCGACCACATACGGTTTCGAGTAGCATCGCCACAGATTTCAGAGAACAGGCGCTTCTGCTGGCACCGTATCGAACACTTAGTTTCAGATAGAACAATAAGATTGAAATGGACCTATGTTTCGCATTTGGTGTTTCCTCACTCACAAGGTCGACCACTTAGTTTCGTCGAACACATACGGTTTCGAGTAGCATCGCGACAGATTTCAGAGAACAGGCGCTTCTTCTGGCACTGTATCGAACACTTAGTTTCAGATGGAACAATTAGTTTTAAATGCAACTATGTTTCGCATCTGGAGTATCCTCTCTCACAAAGTCGACCACTTAGTTTCGTTGAACATATACGGTTTCGAGTGGCATCGCCACAGATTTCAGAGAACAGGCGCTTCGCCTGGCACAGTATCGAACACTTAGTTTCAGATAGAACAATTAGTTTAAAATGGAACTATGTTTCGCATTTGGAGTTTCCTCTCTCACAAGGTGGACCACTTAGTTTCGTCGAACACATACGGTTCCGAGTGGCATCGCCACTGATTTCAGAGAACAGGCGCTTCTCCTGGCACAGGATCGAACACTTAGCTTCAGATAGAAAAATTAGTTTAAAATGGACCTATGTTTCGCATTTGGAGTTTCCTCTCTCACAAGATCAACCACTTAGTTTCGTCGAACACATACGGTTTCGAGTGGCATCGCCACACATTTCAGAGAACATGCGCTTCTCCTGGCACAGTATCGAACACTTAGTTTCAGATAGAACAATTTGTTTAAAATGGAACTAAGTTTCGCATCTGGAGTTTCCTCTCTCATAAGGTCGACCACTTAGTTTCGTCGAACACATACCGTTTCGAGTGCGCATCGCCACAGATTTCAGAGAACAGGCGCTTCTCCTGGGACATTATCAAACACTTAGTTTCGGATAGAACACTTAGTTTAAAATGGAACTAAGTTTCGCATCTGGAGTTTCCTCTCCCTCAAGGTGGACCACTTAGTTTCGTCGAAGACATACGGTTTCGAGTAGCATCGCCACAGATTTCATAGAACAGGCGCTTCTCCTGGCACAGTATCGAACACTTAATTCAGATAGAACAATAAGATTAAAATGGAACAAAGTGTCGCATTTGGAGTTTCCTCCCTCACAAGGTCGACAACTTAGTTTCGTCCAACACATACGGTTTCGAGTAGCATCGCCACAGATTTCATAGAACAGGCGCTTCTCCTGGCACAGTATCGAACACTTAGTTTCAGATAGAACAATTAGTTTAAAATGGAACTATGTTCCGCATCTGGTGAAACCTCTCTCACAAGTTCGACCACTTAGTTTCGTCGAACACATACGGTTTCGAGTGGCATCGCTACACATTTCAGAGAACAGGCGGTTCTCCTGGCACAGTGTCGAAGACATAGTTTCAGATAGAACAATTAGTTTAAAATGGAACTAAGTTTCGCATCTGGAGTTTCCTGTCCCACAAGGTCGACCACTAAGTTTCCTCGAACACATACGGTTTCGAGTAGCATCGCCACAGATTTCAGAGAACAGGCGCTTCTCCTGGCACAGTATCGAACACTTAGTTTCAGGTAGAACCATTAGTTTAAAATGGAACTATGTTTCGCATCTGGAGATTCCTCTCTCACGAGGTCGACGACTTAGTTTCGTCGAACACATACGGTTTTGAGTGGCATCGCCACAGATTTCAGAGAACAGGCGCTTCTCCTGGGACATTATCAAACACTTAGTTTCGGATAGAACACTTAGTTTAAAATGGAACTAAGTTTCGCATCTGGAGTTTCCTCTCCCTCAAGGTGGACCACTTAGTTTCGTCGAAGACATACGGTTTCGAGTAGCATCGCCACAGATTTCATAGAACAGGCGCTTCTCCTGGCACAGTATCGAACACTTAATTCAGATAGAACAATAAGATTAAAATGGAACAAAGTGTCGCATTTGGAGTTTCCTCCCTCACAAGGTCGACAACTTAGTTTCGTCCAACACATACGGTTTCGAGTAGCATCGCCACAGATTTCATAGAACAGGCGCTTCTCCTGGCACAGTATCGAACACTTAGTTTCAGATAGAACAATTAGTTTAAAATGGAACTATGTTCCGCATCTGGTGAAACCTCTCTCACAAGTTCGACCACTTAGTTTCGTCGAACACATACGGTTTCCAGTGGCATCGCCACAGATTTCAGAGAACAGGCGCTTCTCCTGGCACAGTATCGAACACTTAGTTTCAGAGAGAAAAATTAGTTTAAAATGGAAATAAGTTTCGCATCTGGAGTTTCCTCTCTCACAAGGTCGACCACTTAGTTTCGACGAAAGACATAAGGTTTCGAGTAGCATCGCCACAGATTTCAGAGGACAGGCGCTTCTCCTGGCACAGTATCGAACACTTAGTTTCAGATAGAACCATTAGTTTAAAATGGAACTATGTTTTGTATCTGGAGTTTCCTCTCCCACTAGGTGGACCACTCAGTTTCGTCGAACACATACGGTTTCCAGTGGCATCGCCACAGATTTCAGAGAACAGGCGCTTCTCCTGGCACAGTATCGAACACTTAATTTCAGATAGAACAATTAATTTGAAATGGAACTAAGTTTCGCATCTGAAGTTTCCTCTCTCACAAGGTCGGCAACTTAGTTTCGTCAAACACATACGGTTTCGAGTAGCATCGCCACAGATTTCAGAGGACAGGCGCTTCTCCTGGCACAGTATCGAACACTTAGTTCAGATAGAACCATTAGTTTAAAATGGAACTATGTTTCGTATCTGGAGTTTCCTCTCCCACTAGGTGGACCACTTAGTTTTGTCGAACACATACGGTTTCTAGTAGCATCGCCACTGATTTCAGAGAACAGGCGCTTCTCCTGGCACAGTATCGAACACTTAGTTTCAGATAGAACCATTAGTTTAAAATGGAACTATGTTTCGCATTTGGAATTTCCTCTCTCCCAAGGTGGACCACTTAGTTTCGTCAAACACATACGGTTTCCAGTGGCATCGCCACAGATTTCAGAGAACAGGCGCTTCTCCTGGCACAGTATCGAACACTTAATTTCAGATAGAACAATTAATTTGAAATGGAACTAAGTTTCGCATCTGAAGTTTCCTCTCTCACAAGGTCGGCAACTTAGTTTCGTCAAACACATACGGTTTCGAGTGGCATCGCCACACATTTCACAGAACAGGCGCTTCTGCTGGCACAGTATCGAACACTTAGTTCCAGAGAGAAGAATTAGTTTAAAATGTCACTAAGTTTTGCGTCTTGAGTTCCCTCTCTCACAATGTCGACCACTCAGTTTCGTCGAACACACACGGTTTCGAGTAGCATCGCCACAGATTTCAGAGAGCAGGCGCTTCTCTTGGCACAGTATCGAACACTTATGTCAGACAGAACAATTAGTTTAAAATGTAACTATGTGTCGCATCTTGAGTTTCCTCTCTCACAAGGTCGACCACTCGGTTTCGTCGAACACATACCGTTTCGAGTGGCATCGCCACAGATTTCAGAGAACAGGCGCTTCTCCTGGCACAGTATCGAACACTTACTTTCAGATGGAACATTTAGTTTAAAATTGACCTATGTTTCGCATCTGGAGTTTCCTCTCTCACAAGGTCGACCACTTCGTTTCGCCGAACGCATACGGTTTCCAGTGGCATCGCCACAGATTTCAGCGAACAGGCGTTTCTCCTGGCACAGTATCGAACACTTAGTTTCAGATAGCACCATTAGTTTAAAATGGAACTATGTTTCGTATCTGGAGTTTCCTCTCCCACTAGGTGGACCACTTAGTTTTGACGAACACATACGGTTTCTAGTAGCATCGCCACTGATTTCAGAGAACGGGCGCTTCTCCTGGCACAGTATCGAACACTTAGTTTCAGATAGAACCATTAGTTTAAAATGGAACTATGTTTCGTATCTGGAGTTTCCTCTCCCACTAGGTGGACCACTTAGTTTTGTCGAACACATACGGTTTCTAGTAGCATCGCCACTGATTTCAGAGAACTGGCGCTTCTCCTGGCACAGTATCGAACACTTAGATTCAGATAGAACCATTAGTTTAAAATGGAACTATGTTTCGCATTTGGAGTTTCCTCTCTCCCAAGGTGGACCACTTAGTTTCGTCAAACACATACGGTTTCCAGTGGCATCGCCACAGATTTCGGAGAACAGGCGCTTCTCCTGGCACAGCATCGAACACTTAGTTTCAGAGAGAACAATTAGTTTAAAATGGAAATAAGTTTCGCATCTGGAGTTTCCTCTCTCACAAGGTCGACCACCTAGTTTCGTCGAACACATACGGTTTCGAGTGGCATCGCCACAGATTGCAGAGAACAGGCGCTTCTCCTAGCACAGTGTCGAACACATAGTTTCAGGTAGAACAATTAGTTTAAAATGGTACTAAGTTTCGCATCTGGAGTTTCCTCTTTCACAAGGCGACCACTTAGTTTCGTCGAACACATACGGTTTCGAGTGGCATCGCCACAGATTTCAGAGAACAGGCGCTTCTCCTGTCACATTATCGAACACTTAGTTTCAGATAGTACAATAAGATTAAAATGGAACTAAGTTTCGCATCTGAAGTTTCCTCTCTCACAAGGTCGACCACTTAGTTTCGTCGAACACATACGGTTTCGAGCGTCATCGCCACACAGTTCAGAGAACAGGCGCTTCTCCTGGCACAGTATCGAACACTTAGTTTCAGGTAGAACAATTAGTTTAAAATGGAACTATGTTCCGCATCTGGTGAATCCTCCCTCACAAGGTCAATCACTTAGTTTCGTCGAACACATACGGTTTCGAGTGGCATCGCCAGAGATTTCAGAGAACAGGCGCTTCTCCTGGAACAGTATCGAACAATTTCAGATAGAACAATTAGTTTAAAATGGAACTAAGTTTCGCATCTGGAGTTTCCTCAATCACAAGGTCGGCCACTTAGTTTGGTTAAACACATACGGTTTCCAGTGGTATCGCCACAGATTTCAGAGAACAGGCGCTTCTCCTGGCACAGTATCGAACACTTAATTTCAGATAGAACAATTAATTTGAAATAGAACTAAGTTTCGCATCTGAAGTTTCCTCTCTCACAAGGTCGGCAACTTAGTTTCGTCAAACACATACGGTTTCGAGTAGCATCGCCACAGATTTCAGAGCACAGGCGCTTCTCCTGGCACAGTATCGAACACTTAGTTTCAGATAGAACCATTAGTTTAAAATGGAACTATGTTTCGTATGTGGAGTTTCCTCTCCCACTAGGTGGACCACTTAGTTTTGTCGAACACATACGGTTTCTAGTAGCATCGCCACTGATTTCAGAGAACAGGCGCTTCTCCTGGCACAGTATCGAACACTTAGTTTCAGATAGAACCATTAGTTTAAAATGGAACTATGTTTCGCATTTGGAGTTTCCTCTCTCCCAAGGCGACCACTTAATTTCGTCGAACACATACGGTTTCGAGTGGCATCGCCACACATTGCAGAGAACAGGCGCTTCTCCTGGCACAGTATCGAACACTTAATTTCAGATAGAACAATTAATTTGAAATGGAACTAAGTTTCGCATCTGAAGTACCCTCCCTCACAAGGTCGACCACTTAGTTTCGTTGAACACATACGGTATCGAGTGGCATCGCCACAGATTTCGGAGAACAGGCGCTTCTCCTGGCACAGTATCGAACACTTAGTTTCAGAGAGAACAATTAGTTTAAAATGGAAATAAGTTTCGCATCTGGAGTTTCCTCTCTCACAAGGTCGACCACCTAGTTTCGTCGAACACATACGGTTTCGAGTGGCATCGCCACAGATTGCAGAGAACAGGCGCTTCTCCTGGCACAGTATCGAACACTTAATTTCAGATAGAACAATTAATTTGAAATGGAACTAAGTTTCGCATCTGAAGTTTCCTCTCTCACAAGGTCGGCAACTTAGTTTCGTCAAACACATACGGTTTCGAGTAGCATCGCCACAGATTTCAGAGGACAGGCGCTTCTCCTGGCACAGTATCGAACACTTAGTTTCAGATAGAACAATTTGGTTAAAATGGAACTACGTTCCGCATCTGGAGTTTCCTCTCCCACAAGGTCGACCACCTAGTTTCCTCGAACACATACGGTTTGGAGTAGCATCGTCACAGAATTCAGAGAACAGGCACTTGTCCTGGCACAGTATCGAACACTTAGTCTCAGATAGAACAATTAATTTAAAATGGAACTATGTTTCGCATCTGGAGTACCCTCCCTCACAAGGGCGACCACTTAGTTTCGTTGAACACATACGGTATCGAGTGGCAACGCCACAGATTTCAGAGAACAGGTGCTTCTCCTGGCACAGTATCAGACACATAGTTTCAGATAGAACAATTAGTTTAAAATTGTACTAAATTTCGCATCTGGAGTTTCTTCCCTCACAAGCTCGACCACTTAGTTTCGTCGAACACATACGGTTTCGAGTAGTATCGCCACAGATTTCGCAGAAAGGGAGTTTCTACTGGCACAGTATCGAACACTTACTTTCAGATGGAACATTTAGTTTAAAATGGAACTAAGTTTCGCATCTGGAGTTTCCTCTCTCACAAGGTCGACCACTTAGTTTCGTTGAACACATACGGTTTCGAGTGGCAACGCCACAGATTTCAGAGAACAGGCGCTTCTCCTGGCACAGTATCGAACACTTAGTTTCGTCGAACACATACGTTTTCGAGTAGAATCGCCACAGGTTTCAGAGAACAGGCGCTTCTCCTGGCACAGTATCGAACACTTACTTTCAGATGGAACACTTAGTTTAAAATGGAACTATATTTCGCATTTGGAGTTTCCTCTCTCACAAGGTCGACCACTTAGTTTCGTTGAACACATACGGTTTTGAGTGGCAACGCCACAGATTTTAGAGAACAGGCGCTTCTGCTGGCACAGTATCGAACACTTAGTTTCAGATAGAACAATTAGTTTAAAATGGAACTAAGTTTCGCATCTGGAGTTTCCTCTCTCACAATGTCGACAACTTAGTTTCGTCGAACACATACGGTTTCGAGTAGCATCGCCACTGATTTCAGAGAACAGGCGCTTCTCCTGGCACAGTATCGAACACTTAGTTCCAGATAGGTCAATTAGTTTAAAATGGAACAATGTTTCGCATCTGGAGTTTCCTTTCGCACAAGGTCGACGACTTAATTTCGTCGAACACATACGGTTTCGAGTGGCATCGCCAGAGATTTCAGAGAACTGGCGCTTCTCCTGGAACAGTATCGAACAATTTCAGATAGAACAATTAGTTTAAAATGGAACTAAGTTTCGCATCTGGAGTTTCCTCAATCACAAGGTCGGCCACTTAGTTTCGTTGAACACATACGGTTTCGAGTGGCAAAGCCACAGATTTCAGAGAACAGGCGCTTCTCCTGGCACAATATCGAACACTTAGTTTCAGAGAGAACAATTAGTTTAAAATGGAACTATGTTTCGCATTTGGAGTTTCCTCTCTCCCAAGGTGGACCACTTAGTTTCGTCAAACACATACGGTTTCCAGTGGCAACGCCACAGATTTCAGAGAACAGGCGCTTCTCCTGGCACAGTATCGAACACTTAGTTTCGTCGAACACATACGTTTTCGAGTAGCATCGCCACAGGTTTCAGAGAACAGGCGCTTCTCCTGGCACAGTATCGAACCCTTAGTTACAGATAGAACACTTAGTTTAAAATGGAACTATATTTCGCATTTGGAGTTTCCTCTCTCACAAGGTCGACCACTTAGTTTCGTTGAACACATACGGTTTCGAGTGGCAACGCCACAGATTTTAGAGAACAGGCGCTTCTCCTGGCACAGTATCGAACACTTAGTTTCAGATAGAACAATTAGTTTAAAATGGAACTAAGTTTCGCATCTGGAGTTTCCTCTCTCACAAGGTCGACCACTTAGTTTCGTCGAACACATACGGTTTCGAGTAGCATCGCCACTGATTTCAGAGAACAGGCGCTTCTCCTGGCACAGTATCGAACACTTAGTTCCAGAGAGATCAATTAGTTTAAAATGGAACAATGTTTCGCATCTGGAGTTTCCTTTCGCACAAGGTCGACGACTTAATTTCGTCGAACACATACGGTTTCGAGTAGCATCGCCAGAGATTTCAGAGAACAGGCGCTTCTCCTGGAACAGTATCGAACAATTTCAGATAGAACAATTAGTTTAAAATGGAACTAAGTTTCGCATCTGGAGTTTGTTCAATCACAAGGTCGGCCACTTAGTTTCGTTGAACACATACGGTTTCGAGTGGCAACGCCACAGATTTCAGAGAACAGGCGCTTCTCCTGGCACAGTATCGAACACTTAGTTTCAGAGAGAACAATTAGTTTAAAATGGAACTATGTTTCGCATTTGGAGTTTCCTCTCTCCCAAGGTGGACCACTTAGTTTCGTCAAACACATACGGTTTCCAGTGGCAACGCCACAGATTTCAGAGAACAGGCGCTTCTCCTGGCACAGTATCGAACACTTAGTTTCGTCGAACACATACGTTTTCGAGTAGAATCGCCACAGGTTTCAGAGAACAGGCGCTTCTCCTGGCACAGTATCGAACCCTTAGTTACAGATAGAACACTTAGTTTAAAATGGAACTATATTTCGCATTTGGAGTTTCCTCTCTCACAAGGTAGACCACTTAGTTTCGTTGAACACATACGGTTTCGAGTGGCAACGCCACAGATTTTAGAGAACAGGCGCTTCTCCTGGCACAGTATCGAACACTTAGTTTCAGATAGAACAATTAGTTTAAAATGGAACTAAGTTTCGCATCTGGAGTTTCCTCTCTCACAAGGTCGACAACTTAGTATCGTCGAACACATACGGTTTCGAGTAGCATCGCCACTGATTTCAGAGAACAGGCGCTTCTCCTGGCACAGTATCGAACACTTAGTTCCAGATAGATCAATTAGTTTAAAATGGAACAATGTTTCGCATCTGGAGTTTCCTTTCGCACAAGGTCGACGACTTAATTTCGTCGAACACATACGGTTTCGAGTGGCATCGCCAGAGATTTCAGAGAACAGGCGCTTCTCCTGGAACAGTATCGAACAATTTCAGATAGAACAATTAGTTTAAAATGGAACTAAGTTTCGCATCTGGAGTTTGTTCAATCACAAGGTCGGCCACTTAGTTTCGTTGAACACATACGGTTTCGAGTGGCAACGCCACAGATTTCAGAGAACAGGCGCATCTCCTGGCACAGTATCGAACACTTAGTTTCAGATAGAATAATTAGTTTAAAATGGAAGTAAGTTTCGCATGTGGAGTTTCCTCTCCCACAAGGTCGACCACTTAGATTCGTCGAACACATACGGTTTCGAGTGGCATGGCCACATATTTCAGAGAACAGGCGCTTCTGCTGGCACAGTATCGAACACTTAGTTTCAGATAGAACAATTAGTTTAAAATGGAACTAAGTTTCGCATCTGGAGTTTCCTCTCTCACAATGTCGACAACTTAGTTTCGTCGAACACATACGGTTTCGAGTAGCATCGCCACTGATTTCAGAGAACAGGCGCTTCTCCTGGCACAGTATCGAACACTTAGTTCCAGATAGGTCAATTAGTTTAAAATGGAACAATGTTTCGCATCTGGAGTTTCCTTTCGCACAAGGTCGACGACTTAATTTCGTCGAACACATACGGTTTCGAGTGGCATCGCCAGAGATTTCAGAGAACTGGCGCTTCTCCTGGAACAGTATCGAACAATTTCAGATAGAACAATTAGTTTAAAATGGAACTAAGTTTCGCATCTGGAGTTTCCTCAATCACAAGGTCGGCCACTTAGTTTCGTTGAACACATACGGTTTCGAGTGGCAAAGCCACAGATTTCAGAGAACAGGCGCTTCTCCTGGCACAGTATCGAACACTTAGTTTCAGAGAGAACAATTAGTTTAAAATGGAACTATGTTTCGCATTTGGAGTTTCCTCTCTCCCAAGGTGGACCACTTAGATTCGTCAAACACATACGGTTTCCAGTGGCAACGCCACAGATTTCAGAGCACAGGCGCTTCTCCTGGCACAGTATCGAACACTTAGTTTCGTCGAACACATACGTTTTCGAGTAGCATCGCCACAGGTTTCAGAGAACAGGCGCTTCTCCTGGCACAGTATCGAACCCTTAGTTACAGATAGAACACTTAGTTTAAAATGGAACTATATTTCGCAATTGGAGTTTCCTCTCTCACAAGGTCGACCACTTAGTTTCGTTGAACACATACGGTTTCGAGTGGCAACGCCACAGATTTTAGAGAACAGGCGCTTCTCCTGGCACAGTATCGAACACTTAGTTTCAGATAGAACACTTAGTTTAAAATGGAACTAAGTTTCGCATCTGGAGTTTCCTCTCTCACAAGGTCGACCACATAGTTTCGTCGAACACATACGGTTTCGAGTAGCATCGCCACTGATTTCAGAGAACAGGCGCTTCTCCTGGCACAGTATCGAACACTTAGTTCCAGATAGATCAATTAGTTTAAAATGGAACAATGTTTCGCATCTGGAGTTTCCTTTCGCACAAGGTCGACGACTTAATTTCGTCGAACACATACGGTTTCGAGTGGTATCGCCAGAGATTTCAGAGAACAGGCGCTTCTCCTGGAACAGTATCGAACAATTTCAGATAGAACAATTAGTTTAAAATGGAACTGAGTTTCGCATCTGGAGTTTGTTCAATCACAAGGTCGGCCACTTAGTTTCGTTGAACACATACGGTTTCGAGTGGCAACGCCACAGATTTCAGAGAACAGGCGCTTCTCCTGGCACAGTATCGAACACTTAGTTTCAGAGAGAACAATTAGTTTAAAATGGAACTATGTTTCGCATTTGGAGTTTCCTCTCTCCCAAGGTGGACCACTTAGTTTCGTCAAACACATACGGTTTCCAGTGGCAACGCCACAGATTTCAGAAAACAGGCGCTTCTCCTGGCACAGTATCGAACACTTAGTTTCGTCGAACACATACGTTTTCGAGTAGAATCGCCACAGGTTTCAGAGAACAGGCGCTTCTCCTGGCACAGTATCGAACCCTTAGTTACAGATAGAACACTTAGTTTAAAATGGAACTATATTTCGCATTTGGAGTTTCCTCTCTCACAAGGTAGACCACTTAGTTTCGTTGAACACATACGGTTTCGAGTGGCAACGCCACAGATTTTAGAGAACAGGCGCTTCTCCTGGCACAGTATCGAACACTTAGTTTCAGATAGAACAATTTGGTTAAAATGGAACTACGTTCCGCATCTGGAGTTTCCTCTCCCACAAGGTCGACCACCTAGTTTCCTCGAACACATACGGTTTGGAGTAGCATCGTCACAGAATTCAGAGAACAGGCACTTGTCCTGGCACAGTATCGAACACTTAGTCTCAGATAGAACAATTAATTTAAAATGGAACTATGTTTCGCATCTGGAGTACCCTCCCTCACAAGGGCGACCACTTAGTTTCGTTGAACACATACGGTATCGAGTGGCAACGCCACAGATTTCAGAGAACAGGTGCTTCTCCTGGCACAGTATCAGACACATAGTTTCAGATAGAACAATTAGTTTAAAATTGTACTAAATTTCGCATCTGGAGTTTCTTCCCTCACAAGCTCGACCACTTAGTTTCGTCGAACACATACGGTTTCGAGTAGTATCGCCACAGATTTCGCAGAAAGGGAGTTTCTACTGGCACAGTATCGAACACTTACTTTCAGATGGAACATTTAGTTTAAAATGGAACTAAGTTTCGCATCTGGAGTTTCCTCTCTCACAAGGTCGACCACTTAGTTTCGTTGAACACATACGGTTTCGAGTAGCATCGCCACTGATTTCAGAGAACAGGCGCTTCTCCTGGCACAGTATCGAACACTTAGTTCCAGATAGGTCAATTAGTTTAAAATGGAACAATGTTTCGCATCTGGAGTTTCCTTTCGCACAAGGTCGACGACTTAATTTCGTCGAACACATACGGTTTCGAGTGGCATCGCCAGAGATTTCAGAGAACTGGCGCTTCTCCTGGAACAGTATCGAACAATTTCAGATAGAACAATTAGTTTAAAATGGAACTAAGTTTCGCATCTGGAGTTTCCTCAATCACAAGGTCGGCCACTTAGTTTCGTTGAACACATACGGTTTCGAGTGGCAAAGCCACAGATTTCAGAGAACAGGCGCTTCTCCTGGCACAATATCGAACACTTAGTTTCAGAGAGAACAATTAGTTTAAAATGGAACTATGTTTCGCATTTGGAGTTTCCTCTCTCCCAAGGTGGACCACTTAGTTTCGTCAAACACATACGGTTTCCAGTGGCAACGCCACAGATTTCAGAGAACAGGCGCTTCTCCTGGCACAGTATCGAACACTTAGTTTCGTCGAACACATACGTTTTCGAGTAGCATCGCCACAGGTTTCAGAGAACAGGCGCTTCTCCTGGCACATTATCGAACCCTTAGTTACAGATAGAACACTTAGTTTAAAATGGAACTATATTTCGCATTTGGAGTTTCCTCTCTCACAAGGTCGACCACTTAGTTTCGTTGAACACATACGGTTTCGAGTGGCAACGCCACAGATTTTAGAGAACAGGCGCTTCTCCTGGCACAGTATCGAACACTTAGTTTCAGATAGAACAATTAGTTTAAAATGGAACTAAGTTTCGCATCTGGAGTTTCCTCTCTCACAAGGTCGACCACTTAGTTTCGTCGAACACATACGATTTCGAGTAGCATCGCCACTGATTTCAGAGAACAGGCGCTTCTCCTGGCACAGTATCGAACACTTAGTTCCAGATAGATCAATTAGTTTAAAATGGAACAATGTTTCGCATCTGGAGTTTCCTTTCGCACAAGGTCGACGACTTAATTTCGTCGAACACATACGGTTTCGAGTGGCATCGCCAGAGATTTCAGAGAACAGGCGCTTCTCCTGGAACAGTATCGAACAATTTCAGATAGAACAATTAGTTTAAAATGGAACTAAGTTTCGCATCTGGAGTTTGTTCAATCACAAGGTCGGCCACTTAGTTTCGTTGAACACATACGGTTTCGAGTGGCAACGCCACAGATTTCAGAGAACAGGCGCTTCTCCTGGCACAGTATCGAACACTTAGTTTCAGAGAGAACAATTAGTTTAAAATGGAACTATGTTTCGCATTTGGAGTTTCCTCTCTCCCAAGGTGGACCACTTAGTTTCGTCAAACACATACGGTTTCCAGTGGCAACGCCACAGATTTCAGAGAACAGGCGCTTCTCCTGGCACAGTATCGAACACTTAGTTTCGTCGAACACATACGTTTTCGAGTAGAATCGCCACAGGTTTCAGAGAACAGGCGCTTCTCCTGGCACAGTATCGAACCCTTAGTTACAGATAGAACACTTAGTTTAAAATGGAACTATATTTCGCATTTGGAGTTTCCTCTCTCACAAGGTAGACCACTTAGTTTCGTTGAACACATACGGTTTCGAGTGGCAACGCCACAGATTTTAGAGAACAGGCGCTTCTCCTGGCACAGTATCGAACACTTAGTTTCAGATAGAACAATTAGTTTAAAATGGAACTAAGTTTCGCATCTGGAGTTTCCTCTCTCACAAGGTCGACAACTTAGTATCGTCGAACACATACGGTTTCGAGTAGCATCGCCACTGATTTCAGAGAACAGGCGCTTCTCCTGGCACAGTATCGAACACTTAGTTCCAGATAGATCAATTAGTTTAAAATGGAACAATGTTTCGCATCTGGAGTTTCCTTTCGCACAAGGTCGACGACTTAATTTCGTCGAACACATACGGTTTCGAGTGGCATCGCCAGAGATTTCAGAGAACAGGCGCTTCTCCTGGAACAGTATCGAACAATTTCAGATAGAACAATTAGTTTAAAATGGAACTGAGTTTCGCATCTGGAGTTTGTTCAATCACAAGGTCGGCCACTTAGTTTCGTTGAACACATACGGTTTCGAGTGGCAACGCCACAGATTTCAGAGAACAGGCGCTTCTCCTGGCACAGTATCGAACACTTGGTTTCAGAGAGAACAATTAGTTTAAAATGGAACTATGTTTCGCATTTGGAGTTTCCTCTCTCCCAAGGTGGACCACTTAGTTTCGTCAAACACATACGGTTTCCAGTGGCAACGCCACAGATTTCAGAGAACAGGCGCTTCTCCTGGCACAGTATCGAACACTTAGTTTCGTCGAACACATACGTTTTCGAGTAGAATCGCCACAGGTTTCAGAGAACAGGCGCTTCTCCTGGCACAGTATCGAACCCTTAGTTACAGATAGAACACTTAGTTTAAAATGGAACTATATTTCGCATTTGGAGTTTCCTCTCTCACAAGGTAGACCACTTAGTTTCGTTGAACACATACGGTTTCGAGTGGCAACGCCACAGATTTTAGAGAACAGGCGCTTCTCCTGGCACAGTATCGAACACTTAGTTTCAGATAGAACAATTAGTTTAAAATGGAACTAAGTTTCGCATCTGGAGTTTCCTCTCTCACAAGGTCGACAACTTAGTATCGTCGAACACATACGGTTTCGAGTAGCATCGCCACTGATTTCAGAGAACAGGCGCTTCTCCTGGCACAGTATCGAACACTTAGTTCCAGATAGATCAATTAGTTTAAAATGGAACAATGTTTCGCATCTGGAGTTTCCTTTCGCACAAGGTCGACGACTTAATTTCGTCGAACACATACGGTTTCGAGTGGCATCGCCAGAGATTTCAGAGAACAGGCGCTTCTCCTGGAACAGTATCGAACAATTTCAGATAGAACCATTAATTTAAAATGGACCTATGTTTCGCATTTGGAGTTTCCTCTCTCACAAGTTCGACCACTTAGTTTCGTCGAACAGATACGGTTTCGAGTAGCATCGCCACAGATTACATAGAACAGGCGCTTCTCCTGGCAGATTATCGAACACTTAGTTTCAGATAGAACAATTAGTTTAAAATGGAAGTAAGTTTCGCATCTGAAGTTTCCTCTCCCACAAGGTCGACCACTTAGATTCGTCGAACACATACGGTTTCGAGTGGCATGGCCACATATTTCAGAGAACAGGCGCTTCTCCTGGCACAGTGTCGAACACATAGTTTCAGATAGAACAATTAGGTTAAAATGGAACGATGTTTCGCATCCGGAGTTCCCTCTCTCAGAAGGTCGACCACTTAGTTTCGTCGAACACATACGGTTTCGAGTAGCATCGCCACAGATTTCAGAGAACAGGCGCTTCTCCTGGCATAGTATCGAACACTTAGTTTCAGATGGAACCATTAGTTTAAAATGGAAATAAGTTTCCCATCTGGAGTTTCCTCTCTCACAAGGTCGACCACCTAGTTTCGTCGAACATATACGGTTTCGAGTAGCATCGCCACAGATTTCAGAGAACAGGCGCTTCTCCTGGCACAGTATCGAACACTTAGTCTCAGATAGAACAATTAATTTCAAATGGACCTATGTTTCGCATTTGGAGTTTCCTCTCTCACAAGTTCGACCACTTAGTTTCGTCGAACAGATACGGTTTCGAGTAGCATCGCCACAGATTTCAGAGAACAAGCGCTTCTCCTGGCACAGTATCGAACACTTAGTCTCAGATAGAACAATTAATTTAAAATGGACCTATGTTTCGCATCTGGAGTTTCCTCTCCCACAAGGCCGACCACTTAGTTTCCTCGAACACATACGGTTTCGAGTAGCATCGCCACAGATTTCAGAGAACAGGCGCTTCTCCTGGCACAGTATCGAACACTTAGTCTCAGATAGAACCATTAATTTAAAATGGACCTATGTTTCGCATTTGGAGTTTCCTCTCTCACAAGTTCGACCACTTAGTTTCGTCGAACAGATACGGTTTCGAGTAGCATCGCCACAGATTTCAGAGAACAAGCGCTTCTCCTGGCACAGTATCGAACACTTAGTTTCAGATAGAACAATTAGTTTAAAATGGAACTAAATTTCGCATCTGGAGTTTCCTCTCTCACAAAGTCGACCACTTAGTTTCGTCGAACATATACGGTTTCATGTGGCATCGCCACAGATTTCAGAGAACAGGCGCTTCTCCTGGCACAGTAACGTACACTTAGTTTCAGATAGAGCAATTAGTTTTAAATGGAACTAAGTTTCGCATCTGGAGTTTCCTCTCTTACAAGATCGACCACTTAGTTTCGTCGAACACATACGGTTTCGAGAAGCATCGCAACAGATTTCAGAGAACAGGCGCTTCTCCTGGCACAGTATCGAACACTTAGATTCAGATAGAACAATTAGTTTAAAATGGAACTAAGTTTCGCATCTGGATTTTCCTCTCTCACAAGGTCGACCACTTAGTTTCGTCGAACGCATACGGTTTCGAGTAGCATCAACACAGATTTCACAGAACAGGCGCTTCTCCGCGCACAGTAGCGAACACTTAGTTTCAGATAGAACAATTAGTTTAAAATGGAACTAAGTTTCGCATCTGGAGTTTCCTCTCCCACAAGGTCGACCACTTAGTTCCGTCGAACACATACGGTTTCGAGTGTCATCGCCACAGATTTCAGAGAACAGGCGCTTCTCCTGGCACAGTATCGAACACTTAATATAATATAGAACAATTAGTTTAAAATGGAACTAAGTTTCGCATCTGGAGTTTCCTCTCTCACCAGGTCGACCACTAAGTTTCGTCGAACACATACATTTTCGAGTGGCATCGCCACAGATTTCGCAGAACGGCGTTTCTCCTGGCACATTATCGGTCACTTAGTTTCATATAAAAAAATTAGTTTAAAATGGAACTAAGTTTCGCGTCTGGAGTTTCCTCTCTCACAAGGTCGACCACTTAGTTTCGTCGAACACATACGGTTTCGAGTGGCATCCGCACAGATTTCAGAGAACAGGCGCTTCTCCTGGCACAGTATCGAACACTTAGTTACAGATAGAACATTTGGTTTAAAATGGAACTAAGTTTCGCATCTGGAGTTTACTCTCTCACAAGGTCGACCACTTAGTTTCGTCGACCACATATGGTTAAAGTAGCAACGCCACAGGTTTCAGAGAACAGGCGCTTCTACTGGCAGGTTATCGAACACTTAGTTTCAGATGGAACATTTGGTTTAAAATGGAAATATATTTCGCATTTGGAGTTTCCTCCCTCACAAGGTCGACCACTTAGTTTCGTCGAACACATACGGTTTCGAGTAGCATCGCCACAGATTTCAGAGGACAGGCGCTTCTCCTGGCACAGTATCGAACACTTAGTTTCAGAGAGAACAATTAGTTTAAAATGGAACTATGTTTCGCATTTGGAGTTTCCTCTCTCCCAAGGTGGACCACTTAGTTTCGTCAAACACATACGGTTTCCAGTGGCATCGCCACAGATTTCAGAGAACAGGCGCTTCTCCTGGCACAGTAGCGAACACTTAGTTTCAGATAGAACAATTAGTTTAAAATGGAACTAAGTTTCGCATCTGGAGTTTCCTCTCTCACCAGGTCGACCACTAAGTTTCGTCGAACACATACATTTTCGAGTGGCATCGCCACAGATTTCGCAGAACGGCGTTTCTCCTGGCACATTATCGGTCACTTAGTTTCATATAAAAAAATTAGTTTAAAATGGAACTAAGTTTCGCGTCTGGAGTTTCCTCTCTCACAAGGTCGACCACTTAGTTTCGTCGAACACATACGGTTTCGAGTGGCATCCGCACAGATTTCAGAGAACAGGCGCTTCTCCTGGCACAGTATCGAACACTTAGTTACAGATAGAACATTTGGTTTAAAATGGAACTAAGTTTCGCATCTGGAGTTTACTCTCTCACAAGGTCGACCACTTAGTTTCGTCGACCACATATGGTTAAAGTAGCAACGCCACAGGTTTCAGAGAACAGGCGCTTCTACTGGCAGGTTATCGAACACTTAGTTTCAGATGGAACATTTGGTTTAAAATGGAAATATATTTCGCATTTGGAGTTTCCTCCCTCACAAGGTCGACCACTTAGTTTCGTCGAACACATACGGTTTCGAGTAGCATCGCCACAGATTTCAGAGGACAGGCGCTTCTCCTGGCACAGTATCGAACACTTAGTTTCAGAGAGAACAATTAGTTTAAAATGGAACTATGTTTCGCATTTGGAGTTTCCTCTCTCCCAAGGTGGACCACTTAGTTTCGTCAAACACATACGGTTTCCAGTGGCATCGCCACAGATTTCAGAGAACAGGCGCTTCTCCTGGCACAGTAGCGAACACTTAGTTTCAGATAGAACAATTAGTTTAAAATGGAACTAAGTTTCGCATCTGGAGTTTCCTCTCTCACCAGGTCGACCACTTAGTTTCGTCGAACACATACATTTTCGAGTGGCATCGCCACAGATTTCGCAGAACGGCGTTTCTCCTGGCACATTATCGGTCACTTAGTTTCATATAAAAAAATTAGTTTAAAATGGAACTAAGTTTCGCGTCTGGAGTTTCCTCTCTCACAAGGTCGACCACTTAGTTTCGTCGAACACATACGGTTTCGAGTGGCATCGGCACAGATTTCAGAGAACAGGCGCTTCTCCTGGCACAGTATCGAACACTTAGTTACAGATAGAACATTTGGTTTAAAATGGAACTAAGTTTCGCATCTGGAGTTTACTCTCTCACAAGGTCGACCACTTAGTTTCGTCGACCACATATGGTTAAAGTAGCAACGCCACAGGTTTCAGAGAACAGGCGCTTCTACTGGCAGATTATCGAACACTTAGTTTCAGATGGAACATTTGGTTTAAAATGGAAATATGTTTCGCATTTGGAGTTTCCTCCCTCACAAGGTCGACCCCTTAGTTTCGTCGAACACATACGGTTTCGAGTAGCATCGCCACAGATTTCAGAGGACAGGCGCTTCTCTTGGCACAGTATCGAACACTTAGTTTCAGAGAGAACAATTAGTTTAAAATGGAACTATGTTTCGCATTTGGAGTTTCCTCTCTCCCAAGGTGGACCACTTAGTTTCGTCAAACACATACGGTTTCCAGTGGCATCGCCACAGATTTCAGAGAACAGGCGCTTCTCCTGGCACAGTATCGAAAACTTAGTTTCAGAGAGAACAATTAGTTTAAAATGGAAATAAGTTTCGCATCTGGAGTTTCCTCTCTCACAAGTTCGACCACCTAGTTTCGTCGAACACATACGGTTTCGAGTGGCATCGCCACAGATTGCAGAGAACAGGCGCTTCTCCTGGCACAGTGTCGAACACATAGTTTCAGATAGAACAATTAGGTTAAAATGGAACTAAGTTTCGCATCTGGAGTTTCCTCTCTTACAAGGTCGACCACTTAGTTTCGTGGAACATATACGGTTTCGAGTGACATCGCCACAGATTTCAGAGAACAGGCGCTTCTCCTGGCACAGTGTCAAACACATAGTTTCAGATAGATCAATTAGTTTAAAATGGAACAATGTTTCAAAACTGGAGTTTCCTCTCTCACAAGGTCGACCAATTAGATTCGTCGAACACATACGGTTTCGAGTGGCATGGCCACATATTTCAGAGAACAGGCGCTTCTCCTGGCACAGTGTCGAACACATAGTTTCAGATAGAACAATTAGGTTAAAATGGAACTAAGTTTCGCATCTGGAGTTTCCTCTCTTACAAGGTCGACCACTTAGTTTCGTGGAACACATACGGTTTCGAGCGTCATCGCCACACAGTTCAGAGAACAGGCGCTTCTCCTGGCACAGTATCGAACACTTAGTTTCAGATAGAACCATTAGTTTAAAATGGAACTATGTTTCGCATTTGGAGTTTCCTCTCTCCCAAGGTGGACCACTTAGTTTCGTCAAACACATACGGTTTCCAGTGGCATCGCCACAGATTTCAGAGAACAGGCGCTTCTCCTGGCACAATATCGAACACTTAATTTCAGATAGAACAATTAATTTGAAATGGAACTAAGTTTCGCATCTGAAGTTTCCTCTCTCACAAGGTCGGCAACTTAGTTTCGTCAAACACATACGGTTTCGAGTGGCATCGCCACACATTTCACAGAACAGGCGCTTCTGCTGGCACAGTATCGAACACTTAGTTCCAGAGAGAAGAATTAGTTTAAAATGTCACTAAGTTTTGCGTCTGGAGTTCCCTCTCTCACAATGTCGACCACTCAGTTTCGTCGAACACACACGGTTTCGAGTAGCATCGCCACAGATTTCAGAGAGCAGGCGCTTCTCTTGGCACAGTATCGAACACTTATGTCAGACAGAACAATTAGTTTAAAATGTAACTATGTGTCGCATCTTGAGTTTCCTCTCTCACAAGGTCGACCACTCGGTTTCGTCGAACACATACCGTTTCGAGTGGCATCGCCACAGATTTCAGAGAACAGGCGCTTCTCCTGGCACAATATCGAACACTTACTTTCAGATGGAACATTTAGTTTAAAATTGACCTATATTTCGCATCTGGAGTTTCCTCTCTCACAAGGTCGACCACTTCGTTTCGCCGAACGCATACGGTTTCCAGTGGCATCGCCACAGATTTCAGCGAACAGGCGCTTCTCCTGGCAGAGTAACGAACACTTAGTTTCAGATAGAACAATTAGTGTAAAATGGAACTAAGTTTTGCATCTGGAGTTTCCTCTCCCACAAGGTCGACCACCTAGTTTCGTCGAATATATACGGTTTCGAGTAGCATCGCCACAGGTTTCAGAGAACAGGCGCTTCTCCTGGCACAGTATCGAACCCTTAGTTACAGATAGAACGCTTAGTTTAAAATGGAACTATATTTCGCATTTGGAGTTTCCTCTCTCACAAGGTCGACCACTTAGTTTCGTTGAACACATACGGTTTCGAGTGGCAACGCCACAGATTTTAGAGAACAGGCGCTTCTCCTGGCACAGTATCGAACACTTAGTTTCAGATAGAACAATTAGTTTAAAATGGAACTAAGTTTCGCATCTGGAGTTTCCTCTCTCACAAGGTCGACCACTTAGTTTCGTCGAACACATACGGTTTCGAGTAGCATCGCCACTGATTTCAGAGAACAGGCGCTTCTCCTGGCACAGTATCGAACACTTAGTTCCAGATAGATCAATTAGTTTAAAATGGAACAATGTTTCGCATCTGGAGTTTCCTTTCGCACAAGGTCGACGACTTAATTTCGTCGAACACATACGGTTTCGAGTGGCATCGCCAGAGATTTCAGAGAACAGGCGCTTCTCCTGGAACAGTATCGAACAATTTCAGATAGAACAATTAGTTTAAAATGGAACTAAGTTTCGCATCTGGAGTTTCCTCAATCACAAGGTCGGCCACTTAGTTTCGTTGAACACATACGGTTTCGAGTGGCAACGCCACAGATTTCAGAGAACAGGCGCTTCTCCTGGCACAGTATCGAACACTTAGTTTCAGAGAGAACAATTAGTTTAAAATGGAACTATGTTTCGCATTTGGAGTTTCCTCTCTCCCAAGGTGGACCACTTAGTTTCGTCAAACACATACGGTTTCCAGTGGCATCGCCACAGATTTCAGAGAACAGGCGCTTCTCCTGGCACAGTATCGAAAACTTAGTTTCAGAGAGAACAATTAGTTTAAAATGGAAATAAGTTTCGCATCTGGAGTTTCCTCTCTCACAAGTTCGACCACCTAGTTTCGTCGAACACATACGGTTTCGAGTGGCATCGCCACAGATTGCAGAGAACAGGCGCTTCTCCTGGCACAGTGTCGAACACATAGTTTCAGATAGAACAATTAGGTTAAAATGGAACTAAGTTTGGCATCTGGAGTTTCCTCTCTTACAAGGTCGACCACTTAGTTTCGTGGAACATATACGGTTTCGAGTGACATCGCCACAGATTTCAGAGAACAGGCGCTTCTCCTGGCACAGTGTCGAACACATAGTTTCAGATAGATCAATTAGTTTAAAATGGAACAATGTTTCAAAACTGGAGTTTCCTCTCTCACAAGGTCGACCAATTAGATTCGTCGAACACATACGGTTTCGAGTGGCATGGCCACATATTTCAGAGAACAGGCGCTTCTCCTGGCACAGTGTCGAACACATAGTTTCAGATAGAACAATTAGGTTAAAATGGAACTAAGTTTCGCATCTGGAGTTTCTTCTCTTACAAGGTCGACCACTTAGTTTCGTGGAACACATACGGTTTCGAGGGTCATCGCCACACAGTTCAGAGAACAGGCGCTTCTCCTGGCACAGTATCGAACACTTAGTTTCAGGTAGAACAATTAGTTTAAAATGGAACTATGTTCCGCATCTGGTGAATCCTCCCTCACAAGGTCAATCACTTAGTTTCGTCGAACACATACGGTTTCGAGTGGCATCGCCACAGATTGCAGAGAACAGGCGCTTCTCCTGGAAGAGTATCGAACAATTTCAGATAGAACAATTAGTTTAAAATGGAACTAAGTTTCGCATCTGGAGTTTCCTCAATCACAAGGTCGGCCACTTAGTTTCGTTGAACACATACGGTTTCGAGTGGCAACGCCACTGATTTCAGAGAACAGGCGCTTCTCCTGGCACAGTGTCGATCACTTAGTTTCAGATAGAACAATTAGTTTAAAATGGAACTAAGTTTCGCATCTGGAGTTTCCTCTCTCACAAGGTCGATCACTTAGTTTCGACGAAACACATAAGGTTTCGAGTAGCATCGCCACAGATTTCGGAGAACGGCGTTTCGCCTGGCACATTATCGAACACATAGTTTCAGATAGAACAATTAGTTTAAAATGGAACTAAGTTTCGCATCAGGAGGTTCCTCTCTCACAAGGTCGACCACTTAGTTTCGTCGAACACATACGGTTTCGAGTGGCAACGCCACAGATTTCAGAGAACAGGCGCTTCTCCTGGCACAGTATCGAACACTTAGTTTCAGATAGAACAATTAATTTAAAATGGAACTAAGTTGCGCATCTGTAGTTTCCTCTCTCACAAGGTCGACCACTTAGTTTCGTCGAATACACACAGTTTCGAGTAGCATCGCCACAGATTTCAGAGAGCAGGCGCTTCTCTTGACACAGTGTCGAACACATAGTTTCAGATAGAACAATTAGTTAAAAATGGAACTAAGTTTCGCATCTGGAGTTTCCTGTCCCACAAGGTCGACCACTTAGTTTCCTCGAACACATACGGTTTCGAGTGGCATCGCCACAGGTTTCACAGAACGGGCGCTCCTCCTGGCACAGTAGCGAACACTTAATTTCAGATAGAACAATTAATTTGAAAAAGAACTAAGTTTCGCATCTGAAGATTCCTCTCTCACAAGGTCGACCACTCAGTTTCGTCGAACAAATACGGTTTCGAGTTGCATCGCCACAGATTTCAGAGAACAGACGCTTCTACTCGCACAGTATCGAATACTTAGTTTCAGATAGAACAATTAGTTTAAAGAGGAACTAAGTTTCGCTGCTGGAGTTTCCTCTCTCACAAGGTCGACCACTTAGTTTCGTCGAACAAATACAGTTTCGAGTAGCATCGCCAGAGATTTCAGAGAACAGGCGCTTCCCCTGGCACAGTATCGATCACTTAGTTTCAGATAGAACAATTTGTTTAAAATGGAACTAAGTTTCGCATCTGAAGATTCCTCTCTCACAAGGTCGACCACTCAGTTTCGTCGAACAAATACGATTTCGAGTGGCATCGCCACAGATTTCAGAGAACAGACGCGTCTACTCGCACAGTATCGAATACTTAGTTTCATATAGAACAATTAGTTTAAAGAGGAACTAAGTTTCGCTGCTGGATTTTCCTCTCTCACAAGGTCGACCACTTAGTTTCGTCGAACAAATACAGTTTCGAGTACCATCGCCACAGATTTCAGAGAACAGGCGCTTCCCCTGGCACAGTATCGATCACTTAGTTTCAGATAGAACGATTAGTTTAAAATGGAACTAAGTTTCGCATCTGGAGTTTTCTCTCTCACAAGGTCGACCCCTTAGTTTCGTCGAACACATACAGTTTCGAGTGGAATCGCCACAGATTTCGGAGAACGGCGTTTCGCCTGGCACATTATCGAACACATAGTTTCAGATAGAACAATTAGTTTAAAATGGAACTAAGTTTCGCATCAGGAGGTTCCTCTCTCACAAGGTCGACCACTTAGTTTCCTCGAACACATACGGTTTCGAGTGGCATCGCCACAGATATTAGAGAACAGGCGCTTCTCCTGGCACAGTATCGAACACTTAGTTTCAGATAGAACAATTATTTTAAAATGGAAATAAGTTTCGCATCTGGAGATGCCTCTCTCACAAGGCCGACTACTTAGTTTCGTCGAACACATACGGTTTGGAGTGGCATCGCCACAGATTTCAGAGAACAGGCGCTTCTCCTGGCACAGTATCGAACACTTAGTTTCAGATAGAACAATTTGTTTAAAATGGAACTAAGTTTCGCATCTGGTGAATCCTCTCTCACAAGGTCGACCACTTAGTTTCGTCGAACACATACGGTTTGGAGTGGCATCGCCACAGATTTCAGAGAACAGGCGCTTCTCCTGGCACAGTATCGAACACTTAGTTTCAGATAGAACAATTAGTTTAAAGTGGAACTATGTTCCGCATCTGGTGAATCCTCTCTCACAAGGTCGACCACTTAGTTTCGTCGAACACATACGGTTTCGAGTGGCATCACCACAGATTTCAGAGAACAGGCGCTTCTCCTGGCACAGTATCGAACACTTAGTTTCAGATAGAACAATTTGTTTAAAATGGAACTATGTTCCGCATCTGGTGAATCCTCTCTCACAAGGTCGACCACTTAGTTTCGTCGAACACATACGGTTTCGAGTGGCATCACCCCAGATTTCAGAGAACAGGCGCTTCTCCTGGCACAGTATCGAACACTTAGTTTCAGATAGAACAATTTGTTTAAAATGGAACTAAACTTCGCATCTGAAGATTCCTTTCTCACAAGGTCGACCACTCAGTTTCGTCGAACAAATACGGTTTCGAGTGGCATCGCCACAGATTTCAGAGAACAGACGCTTCTACTCGCACAGTATCGAATACTTAGTTTCAGATAGAACAATTAGTTTAAAGAGGAACTAAGTTTCGCTGCTGGAGTTTCCTCTCTCACAAGGTCGACCACTTAGTTTCGTCGAACAAATACAGTTTCAAGTAGCATCGCCACAGATTTCAGAGAACAGGCGCTTCCCCTGGCACAGTATCGATCACTTAGTTTCAGATAGAACGATTAGTTTAAAATGGAACTAAGTTTCGCATCTGGAGTTTTCTGTCTCACAAGGTCGACCACTTAGTTTCGTCGAACACATACAGTTTCGAGTGGAATCGCCACAGATTTCGGAGAACGGCGTTTCGCCTGGCACATTATCGAACACATAGTTTCAGATAGAACAATTAGTTTAAAATGGAACTAAGTTTCGCATCAGGAGGTTCCTCTCTCACAAGGTCGACCACTTAGTTTCCTCGAACACATACGGTTTCGAGTGGCATCGCCACAGATTTTAGAGAACAGGCGCTTCTCCTGGCACAGTATCGAACACTTAGTTTCAGATAGAACAATTATTTTAAAATGGAAATAAGTTTCGCATCTGGAGATGCCTCTCTCACAATATCGACTACTTAGTTTCATCGAACACATACGGTTTGGAGTGGCATCGCCACAGATTTCAGAGAACAGGCGCTTCTCCTGCCACAGTATAGAACACTTAGTTTCAGATAGAACAATTAGTTTAAAGTGGAACTATGTTCCGCATCTGGTGAATCCTCTCTCACAAGGTCGACCACTTAGTTTCGTCGAACACATACGGTTTCGAGTGGCATCACCACAGATTTCAGAGAACAGGCGCTTCTCCTGGCACAGTATCGAACACTTAGTTTCAGATAGAACAATTTGTTTAAAATGGAACTATGTTCCGCATCTGGTGAATCCTCTCTCACAAGGTCGACCACTTAGTTTCGTCGAACACATACGGTTTCGAGTGGCATCGCCATACATTTCAGAGAACAGCCGCTTCTCCCGGCACAGTAGCGAACACTTAATTTCAGATAGAACAATTAGTTTAAAATGTAACTATGTGTCGCATGTTGAGTTTCCTCTCTCACAAAGTCGACCACTCAGTTTCGTCGAACACATACCTTTTCGAATGGTATCGCCACAGGTTTCACAGAACGGGCGCTCCTCCTGGCACAGTAGCGAACACTTAGTTTCAGATAGAACAATTAATTTGAAATGGAACTAAGTTCCGCATCTGGTGAATCCTCTCTCACAAGGTCGACCACTTAGTTTCGTCGAACACATACGGTTTCGAGTGGCATCACCACAGATTTCAGAGAACAGGCGCTTCTCCTGGCACAGTATCGAACACTTAGTTTCAGATAGAACAATTTGTTTAAAATGGAACTAAACTTCGCATCTGAAGATTCCTCTCTCACAAGGTCGACCACTCAGTTTCGTCGAACAAATACGGTTTCGAGTGGCATCGCCACAGATTTCAGAGAACAGACGCTTCTACTCGCACAGTATCGAATACTTAGTTTCAGATAGAACAATTAGTTTAAAGAGGAACTAAGTTTCGCTGCTGGAGTTTCCTCTCTCACAAGGTCGACCACTTAGTTTCGTCGAACAAATACAGTTTCGAGTAGCATCGCCACAGATTTCAGAGAACAGGCGCTTCCCCTGGCACAGTATCGATCACTTAGTTTCAGATAGAACGATTAGTTTAAAATGGAACTAAGTTTCGCATCTGGAGTTTTCTCTCTCACAAGGTCGACCACTTAGTTTCGTCGAACACATACAGTTTCGAGTGGAATCGCCACAGATTTCAGAGAACAGGCGCTTCTCCTGGCACAGTATCGAACACTTAGTTTCAGATAGAACAATTAGTTTAAAGTGGAACTATGTTCCGCATCTGGTGAATCCTCTCTCACAAGGTCGACCACTTAGTTTCGTCGAACACATACGGTTTCGAGTGGCATCGCCATACATTTCAGAGAACAGCCGCTTCTCCCGGCACAGTAGCGAACACTTAATTTCAGATAGAACAATTAGTTTAAAATGTAACTATGTGTCGCATGTTGAGTTTCCTCTCTCACAAAGTCGACCACTCAGTTTCGTCGAACACATACCGTTTCGAATGGTATCGCCACAGGTTTCACAGAACGGGCGCTCCTCCTGGCACAGTAGCGAACACTTAATTTCAGATAGAACAATTAATTTGAAATGGAACTAAGTTGTGCATCTGAAGATTCCTCTCTCACAAGGTCGTCCACTCAGTTTCGTCGAACAAATACGGTTTCGAGTGGCATCGCCACAGATTTCAGAGAACAGACGCTTCTACTCGCACAGTATCGAATACTTAGTTTCAGATAGAACAATTAGTTTAAAGAGGAACTAAGTTTCGCTGCTGGAGTTTCCTCTCTCACAAGGTCGACCACTTAGTTTCGTCGAACAAATACAGTTTCGAGTAGCATCGCCACAGATTACAGAGAACAGGCGCTTCCCCTGGCACAGTATCGATCACTTAGTTTCAGATAGAACGATTAGTTTAAAATGGAACTAAGTTTCGCTGCTGGAGTTTCCTCTCTCACAAGGTCGACCACTTAGTTTCCTCGAACACATATGGTTTCGAGTGGCATCGCCACAGATTTTAGAGAACAGGCGCTTCTCCTGGCACAGTATCGAACACTTAGTTTCAGATAGAACAATTATTTTAAAATGGAAATAAGTTTCGCATCTGGAGATGCCTCTCTCACAATATCGACTACTTAGTTTCGTCGAACACATACGGTTTGGAGTGGCATCGCCACAGATTTCAGAGAACAGGCGCTTCTCCTGGCACAGTATCGAACACTTAGTTTCAGATAGAACAATTAGTTTAAAGTGGAACTATGTTCCGCATCTGGTGAATCCTCTCTCACAAGGTCGACCACTTAGTTTCGTCGAACACATACGGTTTCGAGTGGCATCGCCATACATTTCAGAGAACAGCCGCTTCTCCCGGCACAGTAGCGAACACTTAATTTCAGATAGAACAATTAGTTTAAAATGTAACTATGTGTCGCATGTTGAGTTTCCTCTCTCACAAAGTCGACCACTCAGTTTCGTCGAACACATACCGTTTCGAATGGTATCGCCACAGGTTTCACAGAACGCGCGCTCCTCCTGGCACAGTAGCGAACACTTAATTTCAGATAGAACAATTAATTTGAAATGGAACTAAGTTTCGCATCTGAAGATTCCTCTCTCACACGGTCGTCCACTCAGTTTCGTCGAACAAATACGGTTTCGAGTGGCATCGCCACAGATTTCAGAGAACAGACGCTTCTACTCGCACAGTATCGAATACTTAGTTTCAGATAGAACAATTAGTTTAAAGAGGAACTAAGTTTCGCTGCTGGAGTTTCCTCTCTCACAAGGTCGACCACTTAGTTTCGTCGAACAAATACAGTTTCGAGTAGCATCGCCACAGATTTCAGAGAACAGGCGCTTCCCCTGGCACAGTATCGATCACTTAGTTTCAGATAGAACGATTAGTTTAAAATGGAACTAAGTTTCGCATCTGGAGTTTTCTCTCTCACAAGGTCGACCACTTAGTTTCGTCGAACACATACAGTTTCGAGTGGAATCGCCACAGATTTCGGAGAACGGCGTTTCGCCTGGCACATTATCGAACACATAGTTTCAGATAGAACAATTAGTTTAAAATGGAACTAAGTTTCGCATCAGGAGGTTCCTCTCTCACAAGGTCGACCACTTAGTTTCCTCAAACACATACGGTTTCGAGGGGCATCGCCACAGATTTTAGAGAACAGGCGCTTCTCCTGGCACAGTATCGAACACTTAGTTTCAGATAGAACAATTATTTTAAAATGGAAATAAGTTTCGCATCTGGAGATGCCTCTCTCACAATATCGACTACTTAGTTTCGTCGAACACATACGGTTTGGAGTGGCATCGCCACAGATTTCAGAGAACAGGCGCTTCTCCTGGCACAGTATCGAACACTTAGTTTCAGATAGAACAATTAGTTTAAAGTGGAACTATGTTCCGCATCTGGTGAATCCTCTCTCACAAGGTCGACCACTTAGTTTCGTCGAACACATACGGTTTCGAGTGGCATCACCACAGATTTCAGAGAACAGGCGCTTCTCCTGGCACAGTATCGAACACTTAGTTTCAGATAGAACAATTTGTTTAAAATGGAACTATGTTCCGCATCTGGTGAATCCTCTCTCACAAGGTCGACCACTTAGTTTCGTCGAACACATACGGTTTCGAGTGGCATCGCCATACATTTCGGAGAACAGCCGCTTCTCCCGGCACAGTATCGAACACTTAGTTTCAGATAGAACAATTAGTTTAAAATGTAACTATGCGTCGCATGTTGAGTTTCCTCTCTCACAAAGTCCACCACTCAGTTTCGTCGAACACATACCGTTTCGAATGGTATCGCCACAGGTTTCACAGAACGGGCGCTCCTCCTGGCACAGTAGCGAACACTTAATTTCAGATAGAACAATTAATTTGAAATGGAACTAAGTTTCGCATCTGAAGATTCCTCTCCCACAAGGTCGACCACTCAGTTTCGTCGAACAAATACGGTTTCGAGTGGCATCGCCACAGATTTCAGAGAACAGACGCTTCTACTCGCACAGTATCGAATACTTAGTTTCAGATAGAACAATTAGTTTAAAATGGAACTGAGTTTCGCATCTGGAGTTTCCTGTCCCACAAGGTCGACCACTTAGTTTCCTCGAACACATACGGTTTCGAGTTGTATCGCCACAGATTTCAGAGAACTGGCGCTTCTCCTGGCACATTATCGAACACTTGGTTTCAGATAGAACAGTTAGTTTTAAATGAAACTAAATTTCACTTCTGGAGTTTCCTCTCTCACAAGGTGGACCACTTAGTTTCGTCAAAGACATACGGTTTCGAGTGGAATCGCCACAGGTTTCAGAGAACTGGCGCTTCTCCTGGCACAGTATCGAACACTTAGTTTCAGGTAGAACAATAAGATTAAAATGGAACTATGTTTCGCATTTGGAGTTTCCCCTCTCACACGGTCTACCACTTACTTTAGTCGAACACATTCGGCTTCGAGTAGCAACGCCACAGGTTTCAGAGAACAGGCGCTTCTACTGGCAGAGTATTGAATACTTAGTTTCAGATGGAACAATTAGTTTTAAATGGAACTAAGTTTCGCATCTGGAGTTTCCTCTTTCACAAGGCGACCACTTAGTTTCGTCGAACACATACGGTTTCGTGGGGCATCGCCTCAGATGTCACAGAACAACCGCTTCTCCTGGCACAGTATCGAACACTTAGTATCGGATAGAACA
The DNA here is from genome assembly GCA_910591585.2 of Nysson spinosus. Classification (NCBI taxonomy): domain Eukaryota; kingdom Metazoa; phylum Arthropoda; class Insecta; order Hymenoptera; family Crabronidae; genus Nysson; species Nysson spinosus. The sequence goes on from CAJUYC020000006.1 coordinate 1,358,335, forward strand.
ATTAGTTTAAAATGGAACAAATCTTCGCATCTGGAGTTTCCTCACTCACAAGGTCGACCACATAGTTTCGTCGAACACATACGGTTTCGAGTGGCATCGCCACAGATTTCAGAGAACAGGCGCTTCTCCTGGAACAGTATCGAACACTTAGTTTCAGATAGAACAATTAGTTTAAAATGGAACTATGTTCCGCATCTGGTGAATCCTCTCTCACAAGGTCGACCACTTAGTTTCGTCGAACACATACGGTTTCGAGTGGCATCGCCACACATTTCAGAGAACAGGCGTTTCTCCTGGCACAGTATCGAACACTTAGTGTCAGATAGAACAATTAGTTTAAAATTTAACTAAGTTTCGCACCTGGAGTGTCCTCTCCCACAAGGTCGACCACTTAGTTTCGTCGAACACATACGGTTTCGAGGAGCATCGCCACAGATTTCAGAGAACAGGCGCTTCTCCTGGCACAGTATCGAGCACGTAGTTTCAGATAGAACAAATTGTTTAAAATGGAACTACGTTTCGCATCTGGAGTTTCTTCCCTCACAAGGCGACCACTTAATTTCGTCGAACACATACGGATTCGAGTGGCATCGCCACAGATTTCAGAGAACAGGCGCTTCGCCTGGCACAGTATCGAACACTTAGTTTCAGATAGAACAATTAGTTTAAAATGGAACTAAGTTTCGCGTCTGGAGTTTCCTCTCTCACAAGGTCGACCACTCAGTTTCGTCGAACACATACGGGTTCGAGTAGCATCGCGACAGATTTCAGAGAACAGGCGCTTCTCCTGGCACAGTATCGAACACTTAGTTTCAGATAAAACAATTAGTTTAAAATGGAACTAAGATTCGCATCTGGAGTTTCCTCTCTCACAAAGTCGACCATTTAGATTCGTCAAACACATACGGTTTCGAGTAGCATCGTCACAGATTACATAGAACAGGCGCTTCTCCTGGCAGATTATCGAACACTTAGTTTCAGATAGAACAATTAGTTTAAAATGGAAGTAAGTTTCGCATCTGAAGTTTCCTCTCTCACAATGTCGGCCACTTATTTTCGTCGAACACATACGGTTTCGAGTGGCATCGCCACAGATTTCAGAGAACGGGCGCTCCTCCTGGCACAGTATCGAAAACTTAGTTTCAGGTAGAACAATAAGATTAAAATGGAATTATGTTTCGCATTTGGAGTTTCCCCTCTCACAATGTCGACCACTTAGTTTCGTCGAACACATATGGTTTCGTGGGGCATCGCCACAGATTTCACAGAACAACCGCTTCTCCTGGCACAGTATCGAACACTTAGTATCGGATAGAACAATTAGTTTAAAATGGATCAAAGCTTCGCATCTGGAGTTTCCTCTCTCACAAGTTCGACCACTTAGTTTCTTCGAACTCATACGGTTTCGAGTGGCATCGCCACAGATTTCAGAGAACAGGCGCTCCTCCTGACACAGTATCGAACACTTAGTTTCAGATAGAACAATTAGTTTAAAATGGAAGTAAGTTTCGCATCTGGAGTTTCCTCTCTCACACGGTCGACCACTTAGTTTCGTCGAACACATACGGTTTCGATTAGCATCGCCACAGTTTTCAGAGAGCAGGCGCTTCTCCTGGCACAGTATCGAATACTTTTTTCAGACAGAACGATTAGTTTAAAATGGAACTATGTTTCGCATCTGGAGTATCCTCTCTCACAAGGTCAACCAATTAGGTCCGTCGAACACATACGGTTTCGAGTGGCATCGCTACACATTTCAGAGAACAGGCGCTTCTCCTGGCACAGTGTCGAACACATAGTTTCAGATAGAACAATTAGTTTAAAATGGAACTGAGTTTCGCATCTGGAGTTTCCTGTCCCACAAGGTCGACCACTTAGTTTCCTCGAACACATACGGTTTCGAGTTGTATCGCCACAGATTTCAGAGAACTGGCGCTTCTCCTGGCACATTATCGAACACTTGGTTTCAGATAGAACAGTTAGTTTTAAATGAAACTAAATTTCACTTCTGGAGTTTCCTCTCTCACAAGGTGGACCACTTAGTTTCGTCAAAGACATACGGTTTCGAGTGGAATCGCCACAGGTTTCAGAGAACTGGCGCTTCTCCTGGCACAGTATCGAACACTTAGTTTCAGGTAGAACAATAAGATTAAAATGGAACTATGTTTCGCATTTGGAGTGTCCTCTCCCACAAGGTCGACCACTTAGTTTCGTCGAACACATACGGTTTCGAGGAGCATCGCCACAGATTTCAGAGAACAGGCGCTTCTCCTGGCACAGTATCGAGCACGTAGTTTCAGATAGAACAAATTGTTTAAAATGGAACTACGTTTCGCATCTGGAGTTTCTTCCCTCACAAGGCGACCACTTAATTTCGTCGAACACATACGGATTCGAGTGGCATCGCCACAGATTTCAGAGAACAGGCGCTTCGCCTGGCACAGTATCGAACACTTAGTTTCAGATAGAACAATTAGTTTAAAATGGAACTAAGTTTCGCGTCTGGAGTTTCCTCTCTCACAAGGTCGACCACTCAGTTTCGTCGAACACATACGGGTTCGAGTAGCATCGCGACAGATTTCAGAGAACAGGCGCTTCTCCTGGCACAGTATCGAACACTTAGTTTCAGATAAAACAATTAGTTTAAAATGGAACTAAGATTCGCATCTGGAGTTTCCTCTCTCACAATGTCGGCCACTTATTTTCGTCGAACACATACGGTTTCGAGTGGCATCGCCACAGATTTCAGAGAACGGGCGCTCCTCCTGGCACAGTATCGAAAACTTAGTTTCAGGTAGAACAATAAGATTAAAATGGAACTATGTTTCGCATTTGGAGTTTCCCCTCTCACAATGTCGACCACTTAGTTTCGTCGAACACATATGGTTTCGTGGGGCATCGCCACAGATTTCACAGAACAACCGCTTCTCCTGGCACAGTATCGAACACTTAGTATCGGATAGAACAATTAGTTTAAAATGGATCAAAGCTTCGCATCTGGAGTTTCCTCTCTCACAAGTTCGACCACTTAGTTTCGTCGAACTCATACGGTTTCGAGTGGCATCGCCACAGATTTCAGAGAACAGGCGCTCCTCCTGACACAGTATCGAACACTTAGTTTCAGATAGAACAATTAGTTTAAAATGGAAGTAAGTTTCGCATCTGGAGTTTCCTCTCTCACACGGTCGACCACTTAGTTTCGTCGAACACATACGGTTTCGATTAGCATCGCCACAGTTTTCAGAGAGCAGGCGCTTCTCCTGGCACAGTATCGAATACTTTTTTCAGACAGAACGATTAGTTTAAAATGGAACTATGTTTCGCATCTGGAGTATCCTCTCTCACAAGGTCAACCAATTAGGTCCGTCGAACACATACGGTTTCGAGTGGCATCGCTACACATTTCAGAGAACAGGCGCTTCTCCTGGCACAGTGTCGAACACATAGTTTCAGATAGAACAATTAGTTTAAAATGGAACTGAGTTTCGCATCTGGAGTTTCCTGTCCCACAAGGTCGACCACTTAGTTTCCTCGAACACATACGGTTTCGAGTTGTATCGCCACAGATTTCAGAGAACTGGCGCTTCTCCTGGCACATTATCGAACACTTGGTTTCAGATAGAACAGTTAGTTTTAAATGAAACTAAATTTCACTTCTGGAGTTTCCTCTCTCACAAGGTGGACCACTTAGTTTCGTCAAAGACATACGGTTTCGAGTGGAATCGCCACAGGTTTCAGAGAACTGGCGCTTCTCCTGGCACAGTATCGAACACTTAGTTTCAGGTAGAACAATAAGATTAAAATGGAACTATGTTTCGCATTTGGAGTTTCCCCTCTCACACGGTCTACCACTTACTTTCGTCGAACACATTCGGCTTCGAGTAGCAACGCCACAGGTTTCAGAGAACAGGCGCTTCTACTGGCAGAGTATCGAATACTTAGTTTCAGATGGAACAATTAGTTTTAAATGGAACTAAGTTTCGCATCTGGAGTTTCCTCTTTCACAAGGCGACCACTTAGTTTCGTCGGACACATACGGTTTCGTGGGGCATCGCCTCAGATGTCACAGAACAACCGCTTCTCCTGGCACAGTATCGAACACTTAGTATCGGATAGAACAATTAGTTTAAAATGGAACAAATCTTCGCATCTGGAGTTTCCTCACTCACAAGGTCGACCACATAGTTTCGTCGAACACATACGGTTCCGAGTGGCATCGCCACAGATTTCAGAGAACAGGCGCTTCTCCTGGAACAGTATCGAACACTTAGTTTCAGATAGAACAATTAGTTTAAAATGGAACTATGTTCCGCATCTGGTGAATCCTCTCTCACAAGGTCGACCACTTAGTTTCGTCGAACACATACGGTTTCGAGTGGCATCGCCACACATTTCAGAGAACAGGCGTTTCTCCTGGCACCGTATCGAACACTTAGTGTCAGATAGGATTATTAGTTTAAAATGAACTAAGTTTCGCAATTTGGAGTTTCCTCTCTCACAAGGTCGACCACTTAGTTTCGTCGAACTCATACGGTTTCGAGTGGCATCGCCACAGATTTCAGAGAACAGGCGCTTCTCCTGACACAGTATCGAACACTTAGTTTCAGAAAGAACAATTAGTTTAAAATGGAAGTAAGTTTCGCATCTGGAGTTTCCTCTCTCACAAGGTCGACCACTTAGTTTCGTCGAACACATACGGTTTCGATTAGCATCGCCACAGTTTTCAGAGAGCAGGCGCTTCTCCTGGCACAGTATCGAATACTTTTTTCAGACAGAACGATTAGTTTAAAATGGAACTATGTTTCGCATCTGGAGTATCCTCTCTCACAAGGTCAACCACTTAGGTCCGTCGAACACATACGGTTTCGAGTGGCATCGCCACACATTTCAGAGAACAGGCGCTTCTCCTGGCACAGTGTCGAACACATAGTTTCAGATAGAACAATTAGTTTAAAATGGAACTAAGTTTCGCATCTGGAGTTTCCTCTCCCACAAGGTCGACCACTTAGTTTCGTCGAACACATACGGTTTCGAGTGGCATCGCCACAGATTTCAGAGAACTGGCGCTTCTCCTGGCACAGTATCGACAATTAGTATCAGATAGAACAATTACTTTAAAATGGAACTAAGCTTCGCATCTGGAGTTTCCTCTCTCACAAGGTGGACCACTTAGTTTCGTCGAACACATACGGTTTCGAGTGGCATCGCCACACATTTCAGAGAACAGGCGCTTCTCCTGGCACAGTGTCGAACACATAGTTTCGGATAGAACAATTAGTTTAAAATGGAACTGAGTTTCGCATCTGGAGTTTCCTGTCCCACAAGGTCGACCACTTAGTTTCCTCGAACACATACGGTTTCGAGTTGTATCGCCACAGATTTCAGAGAACTGGCGCTTCTCCTGGCACATTATCGAACACTTGGTTTCAGATAGAACAGTTAGTTTTAAATGAAACTAAATTTCACTTCTGGAGTTTCCTCTCTCACAAGGTGGACCACTTAGTTTCGTCAAAGACATACGGTTTCGAGTGGAATCGCCACAGGTTTCAGAGAACTGGCGCTTCTCCTGGCACAGTATCGAACACTTAGTTTCAGGTAGAACAATAAGATTAAAATGGAACTATGTTTCGCATTTGGAGTTTCCCCTCTCACACGGTCTACCACTTACTTTCGTCGAACACATTCGGCTTCGAGTAGCAACGCCACAGGTTTCAGAGAACAGGCGCTTCTACTGGCAGAGTATCGAATACTTAGTTTCAGATGGAACAATTAGTTTTAAATGGAACTAAGTTTCGCATCTGGAGTTTCCTCTTTCACAAGGCGACCACTTAGTTTCGTCGGACACATACGGTTTCGTGGGGCATCGCCTCAGATGTCACAGAACAACCGCTTCTCCTGGCACAGTATCGAACACTTAGTATCGGATAGAACAATTAGTTTAAAATGGAACAAATCTTCGCATCTGGAGTTTCCTCACTCACAAGGTCGACCACATAGTTTCGTCGAACACATACGGTTCCGAGTGGCATCGCCACAGATTTCAGAGAACAGGCGCTTCTCCTGGAACAGTATCGAACACTTAGTTTCAGATAGAACAATTAGTTTAAAATGGAACTATGTTCCGCATCTGGTGAATCCTCTCTCACAAGGTCGACCACTTAGTTTCGTCGAACACATACGGTTTCGAGTGGCATCGCCACACATTTCAGAGAACAGGCGTTTCTCCTGGCACCGTATCGAACACTTAGTGTCAGATAGGATTATTAGTTTAAAATGAACTAAGTTTCGCAATTTGGAGTTTCTTCTCTCACAAGGTCGACCACTTAGTTTCGTCGAACTCATACGGTTTCGAGTGGCATCGCCACAGATTTCAGAGAACAGGCGCTTCTCCTGACACAGTATCGAACACTTAGTTTCAGAAAGAACAATTAGTTTAAAATGGAAGTAAGTTTCGCATCTGGAGTTTCCTCTCTCACAAGGTCGACCACTTAGTTTCGTCGAACACATACGGTTTCGATTAGCATCGCCACAGTTTTCAGAGAGCAGGCGCTTCTCCTGGCACAGTATCGAATACTTTTTTCAGACAGAACGATTAGTTTAAAATGGAACTATGTTTCGCATCTGGAGTATCCTCTCTCACAAGGTCAACCACTTAGGTCCGTTGAACACATACGGTTTCGAGTGGCATCGCCACACATTTCAGAGAACAGGCGCTTCTCCTGGCACAGTGTCGAACACATAGTTTCAGATAGAACAATTAGTTTAAAATGGAACTAAGTTTCGCATCTGGAGTTTCCTCTCCCACAAGGTCGACCACTTAGTTTCGTCGAACACATACGGTTTCGAGTGGCATCGCCACAGATTTCAGAGAACTGGCGCTTCTCCTGGCACAGTATCGACAATTAGTATCAGATAGAACAATTACTTTAAAATGGAACTAAGCTTCGCATCTGGAGTTTCCTCTCTCACAAGGTGGACCACTTAGTTTCGTCGAACACATACGGTTTCGAGTGGCATCGCCACACATTTCAGAGAACAGGCGCTTCTCCTGGCACAGTGTCGAACACATAGTTTCGGATAGAACAATTAGTTTAAAATGGAACTGAGTTTCGCATCTGGAGTTTCCTGTCCCACAAGGTCGACCACTTAGTTTCCTCGAACACATACGGTTTCGAGTTGTATCGCCACAGATTTCAGAGAACTGGCGCTTCTCCTGGCACATTATCGAACACTTGGTTTCAGATAGAACAGTTAGTTTTAAATGAAACTAAATTTCACTTCTGGAGTTTCCTCTCTCACAAGGTGGACCACTTAGTTTCGTCAAAGACATACGGTTTCGAGTGGAATCGCCACAGGTTTCAGAGAACTGGCGCTTCTCCTGGCACAGTATCGAACACTTAGTTTCAGGTAGAACAATAAGATTAAAATGGAACTATGTTTCGCATTTGGAGTTTCCCCTCTCACACGGTCTACCACTTACTTTCGTCGAACACATTCGGCTTCGAGTAGCAACGCCACAGGTTTCAGAGAACAGGCGCTTCTACTGGCAGAGTATCGAATACTTAGTTTCAGATGGAACAATTAGTTTTAAATGGAACTAAGTTTCGCATCTGGAGTTTCCTCTTTCACAAGGCGACCACTTAGTTTCGTCGGACACATACGGTTTCGTGGGGCATCGCCTCAGATGTCACAGAACAACCGCTTCTCCTGGCACAGTATCGAACACTTAGTATCGGATAGAACAATTAGTTTAAAATGGAACAAATCTTCGCATCTGGAGTTTCCTCACTCACAAGGTCGACCACATAGTTTCGTCGAACACATACGGTTCCGAGTGGCATCGCCACAGATTTCAGAGAACAGGCGCTTCTCCTGGAACAGTATCGAACACTTAGTTTCAGATAGAACAATTAGTTTAAAATGGAACTATGTTCCGCATCTGGTGAATCCTCTCTCACAAGGTCGACCACTTAGTTTCGTCGAACACATACGGTTTCGAGTGGCATCGCCACACATTTCAGAGAACAGGCGTTTCTCCTGGCACCGTATCGAACACTTAGTGTCAGATAGGATTATTAGTTTAAAATGAACTAAGTTTCGCAATTTGGAGTTTCTTCTCTCACAAGGTCGACCACTTAGTTTCGTCGAACTCATACGGTTTCGAGTGGCATCGCCACAGATTTCAGAGAACAGGCGCTTCTCCTGACACAGTATCGAACACTTAGTTTCAGAAAGAACAATTAGTTTAAAATGGAAGTAAGTTTCGCATCTGGAGTTTCCTCTCTCACAAGGTCGACCACTTAGTTTCGTCGAACACATACGGTTTCGATTAGCATCGCCACAGTTTTCAGAGAGCAGGCGCTTCTCCTGGCACAGTATCGAATACTTTTTTCAGACAGAACGATTAGTTTAAAATGGAACTATGTTTCGCATCTGGAGTATCCTCTCTCACAAGGTCAACCACTTAGGTCCGTCGAACACATACGGTTTCGAGTGGCATCGCCACACATTTCAGAGAACAGGCGCTTCTCCTGGCACAGTGTCGAACACATAGTTTCAGATAGAACAATTAGTTTAAAATGGAACTAAGTTTCGCATCTGGAGTTTCCTCTCCCACAAGGTCGACCACTTAGTTTCGTCGAACACATACGGTTTCGAGTGGCATCGCCACAGATTTCAGAGAACTGGCGCTTCTCCTGGCACAGTATCGACAATTAGTATCAGATAGAACAATTACTTTAAAATGGAACTAAGCTTCGCATCTGGAGTTTCCTCTCTCACAAGGTGGACCACTTAGTTTCGTCGAACACATACGGTTTCGAGTAGCATCGCCACAGATTTCAGAGAACAGGCGCTTCTCCCGGCACAGTATCGAACACTTAGTTACAGATAGAACACTTGGCTTAAAAAGGAACTATTTTTCGAATTTGGAGTTTTCTCTCTCACACGGTCTACCACTTACTTTCGTCGAACACATTCGGCTTCGAGAAGCAACGCCACAGGTTTCAGAGTACGGGCGCTTCTACTGGCAGAGTATCGAATACTTAGTTTCAGATAGAACATTTAGTTTAAAATGGAAATATGTTTCGCATTTGGAGTTTCCCCTCTCACAAGGTCGACCACTTAGTTTCGTCGAAAACATACGGTTTCGAGTGGCATCGCCACAGATTTCAGAGAGCAGGCGCTTCTCCTGGAACAGTATCGAACACTTAGTTTCAGATAGAACAATTAGTTTAAAATGGAACTATGTTCCGCATCTGGTGAATCCTCTCTCACAAGGTCGACCACTTAGTTTCGTCGAACACATACGGTTTCGAGTGGCATCGCCACACATTTCAGAGAACAGGCGTTTCTCCTGGCACAGAATCGAACACTTAGTGTCAGATAGGATTATTAGTTTAAAATGAACTATGTTTCGCAATTTGGAGTTTCCTCTCTCACAAGGTCGACCACTTAGATCCGTCGAACACATACGGTTGCGAGTGGCATCGCCACAGATTTCAGAGAACAGGCGCTTCTCCTGGCACAGTATCGAGCACGTAGTTTCAGATAGAACAAATTGTTTAAAATGGAACTACGTTTCGCATCTGGAGTTTCTTCCCTCACAAGGCGACCACTTAATTTCGTCGAACACATACGGATTCGAGTGGCATCGCCACAGATTTCAGAGAACAGGCGCTTCGCCTGGCACAGTATCGAACACTTAGTTTCAGATAGAACAATTAGTTTAAAATGGAACTAAGTTTCGCGTCTGGAGTTTCCTCTCTTACAAGGTCGACCACTCAGTTTCGTCGAACACATACGGGTTCGAGTAGCATCGCGACAGATTTCAGAGAACAGGCGCTTCTCCTGGCACAGTATCGAACACTTAGTTTCAGATAAAACAATTAGTTTAAAATGGAACTAAGATTCGCATCTGGAGTTTCCTCTCTCACAAAGTCGACCATTTAGATTCGTCAAACACATACGGTTTCGAGTAGCATCGCCACAGATTACATAGAACAGGCGCTTCTCCTGGCAGATTATCGAACACTTAGTTTCAGATAGAACAATTAGTTTAAAATGGAAGTAAGTTTCGCATCTGAAGTTTCCTCTCTCACAATGTCGGCCACTTATTTTCGTCGAACACATACGGTTTCGAGTGGCATCGCCACAGATTTCAGAGAACGGGCGCTCCTCCTGGCACAGTATCGAAAACTTAGTTTCAGGTAGAACAATAAGATTAAAATGGAACTATGTTTCGCATTTGGAGTTTCCCCTCTCACAATGTCGACCACTTAGTTTCGTCGAACACATATGGTTTCGTGGGGCATCGCCACAGATTTCACAGAACAACCGCTTCTCCTGGCACAGTATCGAACACTTAGTATCGGATAGAACAATTAGTTTAAAATGGATCAAAGCTTCGCATCTGGAGTTTCCTCTCTCACAAGTTCGACCACTTAGTTTCGTCGAACTCATACGGTTTCGAGTGGCATCGCCACAGATTTCAGAGAACAGGCGCTTCGCCTGGCACAGTGTCGAACACTTAGTTTCAGATAGAACAATTAGTTTAAAATGGAACTAAGTTTCGCGTCTGGAGTTTCCTCTCTTACAAGGTCGACCACTCAGTTTCGTCGAACACATACGGGTTCGAGTAGCATCGCGACAGATTTCAGAGAACAGGCGCTTCTCCTGGCACAGTATCGAACACTTAGTTTCAGATAAAACAATTAGTTTAAAATGGAACTAAGATTCGCATCTGGAGTTTCCTCTCTCACAAAGTCGACCATTTAGATTCGTCAAACACATACGGTTTCGAGTAGCATCGCCACAGATTACATAGAACAGGCGCTTCTCCTGGCAGATTATCGAACACTTAGTTTCAGATAGAACAATTAGTTTAAAATGGAAGTAAGTTTCGCATCTGAAGTTTCCTCTCTCACAATGTCGGCCACTTATTTTCGTCGAACACATACGGTTTCGAGTGGCATCGCCACAGATTTCAGAGAACGGGCGCTCCTCCTGGCACAGTATCGAAAACTTAGTTTCAGGTAGAACAATAAGATTAAAATGGAACTATGTTTCGCATTTGGAGTTTCCCCTCTCACAATGTCGACCACTTAGTTTCGTCGAACACATATGGTTTCGTGGGGCATCGCCACAGATTTCACAGAACAACCGCTTCTCCTGGCACAGTATCGAACACTTAGTATCGGATAGAACAATTAGTTTAAAATGGATCAAAGCTTCGCATCTGGAGTTTCCTCTCTCACAAGTTCGACCACTTAGTTTCGTCGAACTCATACGGTTTCGAGTGGCATCGCCACAGATTTCAGAGAACAGGCGCTCCTCCTGACACAGTATCGAACAATTAGTTTAAAATGGAAGTAAGTTTCGCATCTGGAGTTTCCTCTCTCACACGGTCGACCACTTAGTTTCGTCGAACACATACGGTTTCGATTAGCATCGCCACAGTTTTCAGAGAGCAGGCGCTTCTCCTGGCACAGTATCGAATACTTTTTTCAGACAGAACGATTAGTTTAAAATGGAACTATGTTTCGCATCTGGAGTATCCTCTCTCACAAGGTCAACCAATTAGGTCCGTCGAACACATACGGTTTCGAGTGGCATCGCTACACATTTCAGAGAACAGGCGCTTCTCCTGGCACAGTGTCGAACACATAGTTTCAGATAGAACAATTAGTTTAAAATGGAACTGAGTTTCGCATCTGGAGTTTCCTGTCCCACAAGGTCGACCACTTAGTTTCCTCGAACACATACGGTTTCGAGTTGTATCGCCACAGATTTCAGAGAACTGGCGCTTCTCCTGGCACATTATCGAACACTTGGTTTCAGATAGAACAGTTAGTTTTAAATGAAACTAAATTCCACTTCTGGAGTTTCCTCTCTCACAAGGTGGACCACTTAGTTTCGTCAAAGACATACGGTTTCGAGTGGAATCGCCACAGGTTTCAGAGAACTGGCGCTTCTCCTGGCACAGTATCGAACACTTAGTTTCAGGTAGAACAATAAGATTAAAATGGAACTATGTTTCGCATTTGGAGTTTCCCCTCTCACACGGTCTACCACTTACTTTCGTCGAACACATTCGGCTTCGAGTAGCAACGCCACAGGTTTCAGAGAACAGGCGCTTCTACTGGCAGAGTATCGAATACTTAGTTTCAGATGGAACAATTAGTTTTAAATGGAACTAAGTTTCGCATCTGGAGTTTCCTCTTTCACAAGGCGACCACTTAGTTTCGTCGAACACATACGGTTTCGTGGGGCATCGCCTCAGATGTCACAGAACAACCGCTTCTCCTGGCACAGTATCGAACACTTAGTATCGGATAGAACAATTAGTTTAAAATGGAACAAATCTTCGCATCTGGAGTTTCCTCACTCACAAGGTCGACCACATAGTTTCGTCGAACACATACGGTTCCGAGTGGCATCGCCACAGATTTCAGAGAACAGGCGCTTCTCCTGGAACAGTATCGAACACTTAGTTTCAGATAGAACAATTAGTTTAAAATGGAACTATGTTCCGCATCTGGTGAATCCTCTCTCACAAGGTCGACCACTTAGTTTCGTCGAACACATACGGTTTCGAGTGGCATCGCCACACATTTCAGAGAACAGGCGTTTCTCCTGGCACCGTATCGAACACTTAGTGTCAGATAGGATTATTAGTTTAAAATGAACTAAGTTTCGCAATTTGGAGTTTCCTCTCTCACAAGGTAGACCACTTAGTTTCGTCGAACTCATACGGTTTCGAGTGGCATCGCCACAGATTTCAGAGAACAGGCGCTTCTCCTGACACAGTATCGAACACTTAGTTTCAGAAAGAACAATTAGTTTAAAATGAAAGTAAGTTTCGCATCTGGAGTTTCCTCTCTCACAAGGTCGACCACTTAGTTTCGTCGAACACATACGGTTTCGATTAGCATCGCCACAGTTTTCAGAGAGCAGGCGCTTCTCCTGGCACAGTATCGAATACTTTTTTCAGACAGAACGATTAGTTTAAAATGGAACTATGTTTCGCATCTGGAGTATCCTCTCTCACAAGGTCAACCACTTAGGTCCGTCGAACACATACGGTTTCGAGTGGCATCGCTACACATTTCAGAGAACAGGCGCTTCTCCTGGCACAGTGTCGAACACATAGTTTCAGATAGAACAATTAGTTTAAAATGGAACTAAGTTTCGCATCTGGAGTTTCCTCTCCCACAAGGTCGACCACTTAGTTTCGTCGAACACATACGGTTTCGAGTGGCATCGCCACAGATTTCAGAGAACTGGCGCTTCTCCTGGCACCGTATCGACAATTAGTATCAGATAGAACAATTACTTTAAAATGGAACTAAGCTTCGCATCTGGAGTTTCCTCTCTCACAAGGTGGACCACTTAGTTTCGTCGAACACATACGGTTTCGAGTAGCATCGCCACAGATTTCAGAGAACAGGCGCTTCTCCCGGCACAGTATCGAACACTTAGTTACAGATAGAACACTTGGCTTAAAAAGGAACTATTTTTCGCATCTGGAGTTTCCTCTCTCACAAGGTCGACCACTTAGTTTCGATGAACACATACGGTTTCGAGTAGCATCGCCACCGATTTCAGAGACCAGGCGCTTCTCCTGGCGCAGTATCGAACACTTAGTTACAGATAGAACAATTAGTTTAAAATTGTACAAAATTTCGCATTTGGAGTTTCCCCTCTCACAAGGTCGACCACTTAGTTTCGTCGAACACATACGGTTTCGAGTGGCATCGCCACAGATTTCAGAGAGCAGGCGCTTCTCCTGGAACAGTATCGAACACTTAGTTTCAGATAGAACAATTAGTTTAAAATGGAACTATGTTCCGCATCTGGTGAATCCTCTCTCACAAGGTCGACCACTTAGTTTCGTCGAACACATAGGGTTTCGAGTGGCATCGCCACACATTTCAGAGAACAGGCGTTTCTCCTGGCACAGAATCGAACACTTAGTGTCAGATAGGATTATTAGTTTAAAATGAACTAAGTTTCGCAATTTGGAGTTTCCTCTCTCACAAGGTCGACCACTTACTTTCGTCGAACACATTCGGCTTCGAGTAGCAACGCCACAGGTTTCAGAGTACGGGCGCTTCTACTGGCAGAGTATCGAATACTTAGTTTCAGATAGAACATTTAGTTTAAAATGGAAATATGTTTCGCATTTGGAGTTTCCCCTCTCACAAGGTCGACCACTTAGTTTCGTCGAACACATACGGTTTCGAGTGGCATCGCCACAGATTTCAGAGAGCAGGCGCTTCTCCTGGCACAGTATCGAACACTTAGTTTCAGATAGAACAATTAGTTTAAAATGGAAATAAGTTTCGCTTCTGGAGTTTCCTCTCTCACAAGATCGACCACTTAGTTTCGTTGAACACACACGGTTTCGTGTAGCATCGCCACTGATTTCAGAGAACAGGCGCTTCTCCTGGCACAGTATCGAACACTTAGTTTCAGATAGAACTATTAGTTTAAAATGGAACTAAGCTTCGCATCTGGAGTTTCCTCTCTCACAAGGTCGACCACTTAGTTTCGATGAACACATACGGTTTCGAGTAGCATCGCCACCGATTTCAGAGAACAGGCGCTTCTCCTGGCACAGTATCGACCACTTAGTATCAGATAGAACTATTAGTTTAAAATGGAACTAAGCTTCGCATCTGGAGTTTCCTCTCTCACAAGATCGACGACTTAGTTTCGTCGAACACATAGGGTTTCGAGTGGCATCGCCACAGATTTCAGAGAACAGGCGCTTCTCCTGGCACAGTATCGAACACATAGTTGCAGATAGAACAATTAGTTTAAAATGGAACTAAGTTTCGCATTTGGAGTTTCCTCTCCCACTAGGTCGAGCACTTAGTTTCGTCGAACACATACGGTTTCGAATGGCATCGCCACAGATTTCAGCGAACAGGCGCTTCTCCTGGCACAGTATCGAACACTTAGTTTCAGAAGGAACATTTAGTTTAAAATTGAACTGTTTCGCATCTGGAGTTTCCGCTCTCACAAAGTCGACCACTTAGTTTCGCCGAACGCATACGGTTTCGAGTGGCATCGCCACAGATTTCAGAGAACAGGCGCTTCTCCCGGCACAGTATCGAACACTTAGTTTCAGATAGAACAATTAGTTTAAAATGGAAATAAGTTTCGCTTCTGGAGTTTCCTCTCTCACAAGATCGACCACTTAGTTTCGTTGAACACACACGGTTTCGTGTAGCATCGCCACTGATTTCAGAGAACAGGCGCTTCTCCTGGCACAGTATCGAACACTTAGTTTCAGATAGAACTATTAGTTTAAAATGGAACTAAGCTTCGCATCTGGAGTTTCCTCTCTCACAAGGTCGACCACTTAGTTTCGCCGAACGCATACGGTTTCGAGTGGCATCGCCACAGATTTCAGAGAGCAGGCGCTTCTCCTGGCACATTCTCGAACACTTAGTTTCAGATAGAACAATTAGTTTAAAATGGAACTAAGTTTCGCTACTGGAGATTCCTCTCTCACAAGGTCGACCACTTAGTTTCGATGAACACATACGGTTTCGAGTAGCATCGCCACCGATTTCAGAGAACAGGCGCTTCTCCTGGCACAGTATCGACCACTTAGTATCAGATAGAACTATTAGTTTAAAATGGAACTAAGCTTCGCATCTGGAGTTTCCTCTCTCACAAGATCGACGACTTAGTTTCGTCGAACACATAGGGTTTCGAGTGGCATCGCCACAGATTTCAGAGAACAGGCGCTTCTCCTGGCACAGTATCGAACACATAGTTGCAGATAGAACAATTAGTTTAAAATGGAACTAAGTTTCGCATTTGGAGTTTCCTCTCCCACTAGGTCGAGCACTTAGTTTCGTCGAACACATACGGTTTCGAATGGCATCGCCACAGATTTCAGCGAACAGGCGCTTCTCCTGGCACAGTATCGAACACTTAGTTTCAGAAGGAACATTTAGTTTAAAATTGAACTGTTTCGCATCTGGAGTTTCCGCTCTCACAAAGTCGACCACTTAGTTTCGCCGAACGCATACGGTTTCGAGTGGCATCGCCACAGATTTCAGTGAACAGGCGCTTCTCCCGGCACAGTATCGAACACTTAGTTTCAGATGGAACATTTAGTTTAAAATTGAACTGTTTCGCATCTGGAGTTTCCGCTCTCACAAGGTCGACCACTTAGTTTCGCCGAACGCATGCGGTTTCGAGTTGCATCGCCAGAGATTTCAGAGAACAGGCGCTTCTCCTGACACAGTATCGAACACTTAGTTTCAGATAGAACAATTAGTTTAAAATGGAACTAAGTTTCGCATCTGGAGTTTGCTCTCTCACAAGGTCGACCACTTAGTTTCGTCGAACACATACGGTTTCGAGTAGCATCGCCACAGATCTCAGAGAACAGACGCTTCTCCTGGCACAGTATCGAACACTTAGTTTCAGATAGAACAATTAGTTTAAAATGGTACTAAGTTTCGCATCTGGAGTTTCCCCTCTCACACGGCGTGACTTAGTTTCGTCACTTAGTTTCGTTTAACATATTCGGTTTCGAGTAGCATCGCCACAGATTTCAGAGAACAGGCGCTTCTCCTGGCACAGTATCGAACACTTAGTTTCAGATAGAACTATTAGTTTAAAATGGAACTAAGCTTCGCATCTGGAGTTTCCTCTCTCACAAGGTCGACCACTTAGTTTCGATGAACACATACGGTTTCGAGTAGCATCGCCACCGATTTCAGAGACCAGGCGCTTCTCCTGGCACAGTATCGAACACTTAGTTTCAGATAGAACTATTAGTTTAAAATGGAACTAAGCTTCGCATCTGGAGTTTCCTCTCTCACAAGGTCGACCACTTAGTTTCGATGAACACATACGGTTTCGAGTAGCATCGCCACCGATTTCAGAGACCAGGCGCTTCTCCTGGCGCAGTATCGAACACTTAGTTACAGATAGAACAATTAGTTTAAAATTGTACAAAATTTCGCATCTGGAGTTTCCTCTCTCACAAGGTCGACCACTTAGTTTCGCCGAACGCATACGGTTTCGAGTGGCATCGCCACAGATTTCAGAGAGCAGGCGCTTCTCCTGGCACATTCTCGAACACTTAGTTTCAGATAGAACAATTAGTTTAAAATGGAACTAAGTTTCGCTACTGGAGATTCCTCTCTCACAAGGTCGACCACTTAGTTTCGATGAACACATACGGTTTCGAGTAGCATCGCCACCGATTTCAGAGAACAGGCGCTTCTCCTGGCACAGTATCGACCACTTAGTTTCAGATGGAACATTTAGTTTAAAATTGAACTGTTTCGCATCTGGAGTTTCCGCTCTCACAAGGTCGACCACTTAGTTTCGCCGAACGCATGCGGTTTCGAGTTGCATCGCCAGAGATTTCAGAGAACAGGCGCTTCTCCTGACACAGTATCGAACACTTAGTTTCAGATAGAACAATTAGTTTAAAATGGAACTAAGTTTCGCATCTGGAGTTTGCTCTCTCACAAGGTCGACCACTTAGTTTCGTCGAACACATACGGTTTCGAGTAGCATCGCCACAGATCTCAGAGAACAGACGCTTCTCCTGGCACAGTATCGAACACTTAGTTTCAGATAGAACAATTAGTTTAAAATGGTACTAAGTTTCGCATCTGGAGTTTCCCCTCTCACAAGGCGTGACTTAGTTTCGTCACTTAGTTTCGTTTAACATATTCGGTTTCGAGTAGCATCGCCACAGATTTCAGAGAACAGGCGCTTCTCCTGGCACAGTATCGAACACTTAGTTTCAGATAGAACTATTAGTTTAAAATGGAACTAAGCTTCGCATCTGGAGTTTCCTCTCTCACAAGGTCGACCACTTAGTTTCGATGAACACATACGGTTTCGAGTAGCATCGCCACCGATTTCAGAGACCAGGCGCTTCTCCTGGCACAGTATCGAACACTTAGTTTCAGATAGAACTATTAGTTTAAAATGGAACTAAGCTTCGCATCTGGAGTTTCCTCTCTCACAAGGTCGACCACTTAGTTTCGATGAACACATACGGTTTCGAGTAGCATCGCCACCGATTTCAGAGACCAGGCGCTTCTCCTGGCGCAGTATCGAACACTTAGTTACAGATAGAACAATTAGTTTAAAATTGTACAAAATTTTGCATCTGGAGTTTCCTCTCTCACAAGGTCGACCACTTAGTTTCGCCGAACGCATACGGTTTCGAGTGGCATCGCCACAGATTTCAGAGAGCAGGCGCTTCTCCTGGCACATTCTCGAACACTTAGTTTCAGATAGAACAATTAGTTTAAAATGGAACTAAGTTTCGCTACTGGAGATTCCTCTCTCACAAGGTCGACCACTTAGTTTCGATGAACACATACGGTTTCGAGTAGCATCGCCACCGATTTCAGAGAACAGGCGCTTCTCCTGGCACAGTATCGACCACTTAGTATCAGATAGAACTATTAGTTGAAAATGGAACTAAGCTTCGCATCTGGAGTTTCCTCTCTCACAAGATCGACGACTTAGTTTCGTCGAACACATAGGGTTTCGAGTGGCATCGCCACAGATTTCAGAGAACAGGCGCTTCTCCTGGCACAGTATCGAACACATAGTTGCAGATAGAACAATTAGTTTAAAATGGAACTAAGTTTCGCATTTGGAGTTTCCTCTCCCACTAGGTCGAGCACTTAGTTTCGTCGAACACATACGGTTTCGAATGGCATCGCCACAGATTTCAGCGAACAGGCGCTTCTCCTGGCACAGTATCGAACACTTAGTTTCAGAAGGAACATTTAGTTTAAAATTGAACTGTTTCGCATCTGGAGTTTCCGCTCTCACAAGGTCGACCACTTAGTTTCGCCGAACGCATACGGTTTCGAGTGGCATCGCCACAGATTTCAGTGAACAGGCGCTTCTCCCGGCACAGTATCGAACACTTAGTTTCAGATGGAACATTTAGTTTAAAATTGAACTGTTTCGCATCTGGAGTTTCCGCTCTCACAAGGTCGACCACTTAGTTTCGCCGAACGCATGCGGTTTCGAGTTGCATCGCCAGAGATTTCAGAGAACAGGCGCTTCTCCTGACACAGTATCGAACACTTAGTTTCAGATAGAACAATAAGATTGAAATGGAACTAGGTTTCGCATCTGGAGTTTCCTCTCTCACAAGGTCGACCACTTAGTTTCGTCAAACACATACTGTTTCGAGTGGCATCGCCACAGATATCAGAGAACAGGCGCTTCTCCTGGCACAGTATGGAACACTAAATTTCAGATAGAACAATTAGTTTAAAATGGAAATAAGTTTCGCATCTGGAGTTTCTTCTCTCAGAAGGTGGACCACTTATTTTCGTCGAACACATACGGTTTCGAGTGGCATCGCCACAGATTTCAGAGAGCAGGCGCTTCTCCTGGCACAGTATCGACCATTTAGTATCAAATAGAACAATTAGTTTAAAATGGAACTAAGCTTCGCATTTGGAGTTTCCTCTCTCACAAAGTCGACCACTTTGTTTTGTCGAACACATACGGTTTCGAGTGGCATTGCCACTGGTTTCAGAGAACAGGCGCTTCTCCTGGCACATTATCACCACTTAGTTTCAGATAGAACAATTAGTTTAAAATGGAACTAAGTTTCGCATCTGGAGTTTTCTCCCTCACAAGTTCGACCACTTAGTTTCGTCGAACAGATACGGTTTCGAGTAGCATCGCCACCGATTTCAGAGAACAGGCGCTTCTCCTGGCACAGTATCGAACACTTAGTTTCAGATGGAACATTTAGTTTAAAATTGAACTGTTTCGCATCTGGAGTTTCCGCTCTCACAAGGTCGACCACTTAGTTTCGCCGAACGCATACGGTTTCGAGTGGCATCGCCAGAGATTTCAGAGAACAGGCGCTTCTCCTGGCACAGTATCGAACACTTAGTTTCAGATGGAACATTTAGTTTATAATTTAACTGTTTCGCATCTGGACTTTCCGCTCTCACAAGGTCGACACTTAGTTTCGCCGAACGCATACGGTTTCGAGTGGCATCGCCACAGATTTCAGAGAACAGGCGCTTCTCCTGGCACAGTATCGAACACTTAGTTTGAGATGGAACATTTAGTTTAAAATTGAACTGTTTCGCATCTGGAGTTTCCGCTCTCACAAAGTCGACCACTTAGTTTCGCCGAACGCATACGGTTTCGAGTGGCATCACCAGAGATTTCAGAGAACAGGCGCTTCTCCTGGCACAGTATCGAACACTTAGTATCAGAGAGAACTATTAGTTTAAAATGGAACTAAACTTCGCATCTGGAGTTTCCTCTCTCACAAGGTCGGCCACTTAGTATCGTCGAACACATACGGTTTCGAGTGGCATCGCCACAGATTTCGGAGAACAGGCGCTTCTCCTGGCACAGTATCGAACACTTAGTTTCAGATAGAACTATTAGTTTAAAATGGAACTAAGCTTCGCATCTGGAGTTTCCTCTCTCACAAGGTCGACCACTTAGTTTCGTCAAACACATACTGTTTCGAGTGGCATCGCCACAGATATCAGAGAACAGGCGCTTCTCCTGGCACAGTATCGAACACTTAGTTTCAGATAGAACAATTAGTTTAAAATGGAACTAAGTTTCGCATCTGGAGTTTGCTCTCTCACAAGGTCGACCACTTATTTTCGTCGAACACATACGGTTTCGAGTGGCATCGCCACAGATTTCAGAGAGCAGGCGCTTCTCCTGGCACAGTATCGACCATTTAGTATCAAATAGAACAATTAGTTTAAAATGGAACTAAGCTTCGCATTTGGAGTTTCCTCTCTCACAAAGTCGACCACTTTGTTTTGTCGAACACATACGGTTTCGAGTGGCATTGCCACTGGTTTCAGAGAACAGGCGCTTCTCCTGGCACATTATCACCACTTAGTTTCAGATAGAACAATTAGTTTAAAATGGAACTAAGTTTCGCATCTGGAGTTTTCTCCCTCACAAGTTCGACCACTTAGTTTCGTCGAACACATACGGTTTCGAGTAGCATCGCTACCGATTTCAGAGAACAGGCGCTTCTCCTGGCACAGTATCGAACACTTAGTTTCAGATGGAACATTTAGTTTAAAATTGAACTGTTTCGCATCTGGAGTTTCCGCTCTCACAAGGTCGACTACTTAGTTTCGCCGAACGCATACGGTTTCGAGTGGCATCGCCAGAGATTTCAGAGAACAGGCGCTTCTCCTGGCACAGTATCGAACACTTAGTTTCAGATGGAACATTTAGTTTATAATTTAACTGTTTCGCATCTGGACTTTCCGCTCTCACAAGGTCGACACTTAGTTTCGCCGAACGCATACGGTTTCGAGTGGCATCGCCACAGATTTCAGAGAACAGGCGCTTCTCCTGGCACAGTATCGAACACTTAGTTTGAGATGGAACATTTAGTTTAAAATTGAACTGTTTCGCATCTGGAGTTTCCGCTCTCACAAAGTCGACCACTTAGTTTCCCCGAACGCATACGGTTTCGAGTGGCATCACCAGAGATTTCAGAGAACAGGCGCTTCTCCTGGCACAGTATCGAACACTTAGTATCAGAGAGAACTATTAGTTTAAAATGGAACTAAACTTCGGATCTGGAGTTTCCTCTCTCACAAGGTCGGCCACTTAGTATCGTCGAACACATACGGTTTCGAGTGGCATCGCCACAGATTTCGGAGAACAGGCGCTTCTCCTGGCACAGTATCGAACACTTAGTTTCAGATAGAACAATTAGTTTAAAATTGTACAAAATTTCGCATCTGGAGTTTCCGCTCTCACAAGGTCGACCACTTAGTTTCGCCGAACGCATACGGTTTCGAGTTGAATCGCCCGAGATATCAGAGAACAGGCGCTTCTCCTGGCACAGTATGGAACACTAAATTTCAGATAGAACAATTAGTTTAAAATGGAAATAAGTTTCGCATCTGGAGTTTCTTCTCTCAGAAGGTGGACCACTTATTTTCGTCGAACACATACGGTTTCGAGTGGCATCGCCACAGATTTCAGAGAGCAGGCACTTCTCCTGGCACAGTATCGACCATTTAGTATCAAATAGAACAATTAGTTTAAAATGGAACTAAGCTTCGCATTTGGAGTTTCCTCTCTCACAAAGTCGACCACTTTGTTTTGTCGAACACATACGGTTTCGAGTGGCATTGCCACTGGTTTCAGAGAACAGGCGCTTCTCCTGGCACATTATCACCACTTAGTTTCAGATAGAACAATTAGTTTAAAATGGAACTAAGTTTCGCATCTGGAGTTTTCTCCCTCACAAGTTCGACCACTTAGTTTCGTCGAACACATACGGTTTCGAGTAGCATCGCCACCGATTTCATAGAACAGGCGCTTCTCCTGGCACAGTATCGAACACTTAGTTTCAGATGGAACATTTAGTTTAAAATTGAACTGTTTCGCATCTGGAGTTTCCGCTCTCACAAGGTCGATCACTTAGTTTCGCCGAACGCATACGGTTTCGAGTGGCATCGCCACAGATTTCAGAGAACAGGCGCTTCTCCTGGCACAGTATCGAACACTTAGTTTCAGATGGAACATTTAGTTTAAAATTGAACTGTTTCGCATCTGGAGTTTCCGCTCTCACAAGGTCGACCACTTATTTTCGCCGAACGCATACGGTTTCGAGTGGCATCGCCAGAGATTTCAGAGAACAGGCGCTTCTCCTGGCACGGTATCGAACACTTAGTTTCAGATGGAACATTTAATTTAAAATTGAACTGTTTCGCATCTGGACTTTCCGCTCTCACAAGGTCGACCACTTAGTTTCGCCGAACGCATACGGTTTCGAGTGGCATCGCCACAGATTTCAGAGAACAGGCGCTTCTCCTGGCACAGTATCGAACACTTAGTTTCAGATGGAACATTTAGTTTAAAATTGAACTGTTTCGCATCTGGAGTTTCCGCTCTCACAAGGTCGACCACTTAGTTTCGCCGAACGCATACGGTTTCGAGTAGCATCGCCACTGATTTCAGAGAACTGGTGCTTCTCCTGGCACAGTATCGAACACTTTCAGATAGAACAATTAGTTTAAAATGGAACTAAATTTCGCATCTGGAGTTTCCTCTCTCACAAGGTCGACCATTTAGATTCGCCGAACACATACGGTTTCGAGTAGCATCGCCACTGATTTCAGAGAACTGGTGCTTCTCCTGGCACAGTATCGAACACTTTCAGATAGAACAATTAGTTTAAAATGGAACTAAGTTTCGCATCTGGAGTTTCCTCCCTCACAAGGCGGGCACTTAGTTTCGTGGAAAACATTCGGTTTCGAGTAGCATCGCCCCAGTTTTCAGAGAGCAGGCGCTTCTCCTGGCACAGTATCGAACACTTATTTCAGACCGAACAATTAGTTTAAAATGGAACTAATTTTCGCATCTGGAGTTTCCTGTCCCACAAGGTCGACCACTTAGTTTCCTCGAACACATATGGTTTCGAGTGGCATCGCTACACATTTCAGAGAACAGGCGCTTCTCCTGGCACAGTATCGACAACTCAGTTTCGTCCAACACATACAGTTTCGAGTGGCATCGCCACAGATTTCAGAGAACAGGCGCTTCTCCTGGCACAGTGTCGAACACATAGTTTCAGATAGAACAATAAGTTTAAAGTGGAACTAATTTTCATATCTGGAGTTTCCTGTCCCACAAGGTCGACCACTTAGTTTCCTCGAACACATACGGTTTTGAGTGGCATCGCCACAGATTTCAGAGAACAGGCGCTTCTCCTGGCACAGTGTCGAACACATAGTTTCAGGTAGAACAATTAGTTTAAAATGGAACTAAAATTCGCATCTGGAGTTTCCTCTCTCAGAAGGTCGACCACTTAGTTTCGTCGAACACATACGGTTTCGAGTAGCATCGCGACAGATTTCAGAGAACAGGCGCTTCTCCTGGCACAGTATCGAACACTTAGTTTCAGATAGAACAATTAGTTTAAAATTGAACTATGTTTCGCATCTGGAGTTTCCTCTCTCACAAGGTCGACCACTTAGTTTCGCCGAACGCATACGGTTTCGAGTGGCATCGCCACAGATTTCAGAGAACAGGCGCTTCTGCTGGCACAGTATCGAACACTTAGTTTCAGAGAGAACAATTAGTTTAAAATGGAACTATGTTTCGCATTTGGAGTTTCCTCTCTCGCAAGGTGGACCACTTAGTTTCGTCGAGCACATACGGTTTCGCGTAGCATCGCCACTGATCTCAGAGAACAGGCGCTTCTCCTGGCACAGTATCGAACACTTAGTTTCAGATGGAACATTTGGTTTAAAATGGAACTATGTTTCGCATCTGGAGTTTCGTCGAACACATACGGTTTCGAGTGGCATCGCCCCTTTTTTCTGAGAACAGGCATTTATCGTGGCACACGATCGAACACTTAGTTCCAGATAGAACAATTAGTTTAAAATGGAACTAAGTTTCGCATCTGTGGCGATGCTACTCGAAACCGTATGTGCTCGACGAAATTAAGTGGTCCACCTTGCGAGAGAGGAAACTCCAAATGCGAAACATAGTTCCATTTTAAACTAATTGTTCTCTCTGAAACTAAGTGTTCGATACTGTGCCAGGAGAAGCGCCTGTTCTCTGAAATCTGTGGCGATGCTACTCGAAACCGTATGTGTTCGTCGAAACTAAGCGGTCGAACTTGTGAGAGAGGAAACTCCAGATGCGAAAATTAGTTCCATTTGAAACTAATTGTTCTATCTGAAACTAAGTGTTCGATACTGTGCCAGGAGTACCGCCTGTTCTCTGAAATCTGTGGCGATGCGACTCGAAACCGTACGTGTTCGACGAAACTAAGTCGTCGATCTTGTGAGAGAGGAATCTCCAGTTGCGAAACATAGTTCCATTTTAACCTAATTGTTCTATCTGATACTAAGTGTTAGATACTGTGCTAGGAGAAGCGCCTGTTCTCTGAAATCTGTGGCGATGCCACTCGAAACCGTATTTGTTCGACGAAACTAAGTTGTCGACCTTGTGAGAGAGGAAACTCGAAATGCGAAACTTAATTCCATTTTAAAATAATTGATCTATATGATATTAAGTGTTCGATACTGTGCCAGGGGAAGCGCCCGTTCTCTGAAATCTGTGGCGATGCTACTCGAAACCCTATGTGTTCGTCGAAACTAAGCGGTCGACCTTGTGAGAGAGGAAACTCCAGATGCGAAACTTAGTTCCATTTTCAACTAATTGTTCTATCTGAAACTAAGTGTTCGATACTGTGCCAGCAGAAGCGCCTGTTCTCGGAAATCTGTGGCGATGCCACTCGAAACCGTATGCGTTCGGCGAAATTAAGTGGTCGACCTTCTGAGAGAGGAAACTCCAGATGCGAAACTTAGTTCCATTTTAAACTAATTGTTCTATCTGAAACTAAGTGTTCGATACTGTGCCAGGAGAAGCGCCTGTTCTCTGAAATCTGTGGCGATGCCACTCGAACCCGTATGTGTTCGACGAAATTAAGTCATCAACCTTGTGAGAAAGGA
Source organism: Nysson spinosus (assembly GCA_910591585.2). Lineage (NCBI taxonomy): Eukaryota > Metazoa > Arthropoda > Insecta > Hymenoptera > Crabronidae > Nysson > Nysson spinosus. The sequence continues at coordinate 1,383,837 of CAJUYC020000006.1, forward strand.
AACTCCAGATGCGAAACATTGTTCCATTTTAAACTAATTGTTCTATGTGATACTAAGTGTTCGATACTGTGCCAGGAGAAGCGCCTGTTCTCTGAAATCTGTGGCGATGCCACTCGAAACCGTATGTGTTCGACGAAACTAAGTGGCCGACCTTGTGAGAGAGGAAACTCCAGATGCGAAAATTAGTTCCATTTTAAACTAATTGTTCTATCTGAAACTAAGTGTTCGATACTGTGCCAGGAGAAGCGCCTGTTCTCTGAAATCTGTGGCGATGCCACTCGAACCCGTATGTGTTAGACGAAACTAAGTGGTCGACCTTGTGAGAGAGGAAACTCCAGATGCGAAACATAGTTCCATTTTGAACTAATTGTTCTATCTGAAACTAAGTGTTCGATAATGTGCCAGGAGAAGCGCCTGTTCTCTGAAACCTGTGGCGATGCTACTCGAAACCGAATGTGTTCGACGAAACTAAGTGGTCGACCTTGTGAGAGATGAAACTCCAAATGCGAAACATAGTTCCATTTTAAACTAAGTGTTCTATCTGTAACTAAGTGTTCGACACTGTGCCAGGAGAAGCGCCTATTCTCTGAAACCTGTGGCGATGCTACTCGAAACCGAATGTGTTAGACGAAACTAAGTGGTCGACCTTGTGAGAGAGGAAACTCCAGATGCGAAACTTAGATCCATTTGAAACAAATTGTTCTATCTGAAACTAAGTGTTCGATACTGTGCCAGGAGAAGCGCCTGTTCTCTGAAATCTGTGGCGATGCCACTCGAAACCGTACGTGTTCGACGAAACTAAGTGGTCGTCTTGTGAAAGAGGAAACTCCAGATGCGAAACTTAGTTCCATTTAAAATTAATTCTTCTATCTGAAACTATGTGTTCGATACTGTGCTAGGAGAAGCGCCTGTTCTCTGAAATCTGTGGCGATGCCACTCGAAACCGTATTTGTCAGACGAAACTAAGTCGTCGACTTTGTGAGAGAGGAAACTCGAAATGCGAAACTTAATTCCATTTTAAAATAATTGTTCTATATGATATTAAGTGTTCCATACTGTGCCAGGAGAAGCGCCCGTTCTCTGAAATCTGTGATGATGCTACTCGAAACCGTATGTGTTCGACGAAACTAAGTGGTCGACCTTGTGAGAGAGGAAACTCCAGATGCGAAACTTAGTTCCATTTTAAACTAATTGTTCTATCTGAAACTATGTGTTCGATAATGTGCCAGGAGAAACGGCGTTCTGCGAAATCTGTGGCGATACCACTCGAAACTGTATGTGTTAAACGAAACTAAGTGGTCGACCTTGTGAGAGAGGAAACTCCAGATGCGAAACTTAGATCCATTTGAAACAAATTGTTCTATCTGAAACTAAGTGTTCGATACTGTGCCAGGAGAAGCGCCTGTTCTCTGAAATCTGTGGCGATGCCACTCGAAACCGTATGTGTTCGAGGAAACTAAGTGGTCGTCTTGTGAAAGAGGAAACTCCAGATGCGAAACTTAGTTCCATTTAAAATTAATTGTTCTATCTGAAACTATGTGTTCGATACTGTGCTAGGAGAAGCGCCTGTTCTCTGAAATCTGTGGCGATGCCACTCGAAACCGTATTTGTCAGACGAAACTAAGTCGTCGACCTTGTGAGAGAGGAAACTCGAAATGCGAAACTTAATTCCATTTTAAAATAATTGTTCTATATGATATTAAGTGTTCCATACTGTGCCAGGAGAAGCGCCCGTTCTCTGAAATCTGTGATGATCCTACTCGAAACCGTATGTGTTCGACGAAACTAAGTGGTCGACCTTGTGAGAGAGGATACTCCAGATGCGAAACTTAGTTCCATTTTAAACTAATTGTTCTATCTGATGCTAAGTGTTCGATACTGTGCTAGGAGAAGCGCCTGTTCTCTGAAATGTGTGGCGATGCCACTCGAAACAGTATTTGTCAAACGAAACTAAGTCGTCGACCTTGTGAGAGAGGAAACTCGAAATGCGAAACTTAATTCCATTTTAAAATAATTGTTCTATATGATATTAAGTGTTCCATACTGTGCCAGGAGAAGCGCCCGTTCTCTGAAATCTGTGATGATGCTACTCGAAACCGTATGTGTTCGACGAAACTAAGTCGTCGATCTTGTGAGAGAGGAAACTCCAGATGCGAAACATAGTTCCATTTTAAACCAAATGGTCCATCTGAAACTAAGTGTTCGATACTGTGCCAGGAGAAGCGCCTGTTCTCTAAGATCAGTGGCGATGCTACTCGAAACCGTATGTGCTCGACGAAACTAAGTGGTCCACCTTGCGAGAGAGGAAACTCCAAATGCGAAACATAGTTCCATTTTAAACTAATGGTTCTCTCTGAAACTAAGTGTTCGATACTGTGCCAGGAGAAGCGCCTGTTCTCTGAAATCTGTGGCGATGCTACTCGAAACCGTATGTGTTCGTCGAAACTAAGCGGTCGAACTTGTGAGAGAGGAAACTCCAGATGCGAAACTTAGTTCCATTTGAAACTAATTGTTCTATCTGAAACTAAGTGTTCGATACTGTGCCAGGAGTACCGCCTGTTCTCTGAAATCTGTGGCGATGCGACTCGAAACCGTTCGTGTTCGACGAAACTAAGTCGTCGATCTTGTGAGAGAGGAATCTCCAGTTGCGAAACATAGTTCCATTTTAACCTAATTGTTCTATCTGATACTAAGTGTTAGATACTGTGCTAGGAGAAGCGCCTGTTCTCTGAAATCTGTGGCGATGCCACTCGAAACCGTATTTGTTCGACGAAACTAAGTTGTCGACCTTGTGAGAGAGGAAACTCGAAATGCGAAACTTAATTCCATTTTAAAATAATTGATCTATATGATATTAAGTGTTCGATACTGTGCCAGGGGAAGCGCCCGTTCTCTGAAATCTGTGGCGATGCTACTCGAAACCGTATATGTTCGTCGAAACTAAGCGGTCGACCTTGTGAAAGAGGAAACTCCAGATGCGAAACTTATTTCCATTTTCAACTAATTGTTCTATCTGAAACTAAGTGTTCGATACTGTGCCAGCAGAAGCGCCTGTTCTCTGAAATCTGTGGCGATGCACTCGAAACCGTATGCGTTCGGCGAAACTAAGTGGTCGACCTTGTGAGAGAGGAAACTCCAGATGCGAAACATAGTTCAATTTTAAACTAATCGTTCTATCTGAAACTAAGTGTTCGATACTGTGCCAGCAGAAGCGCCTGTTCTCTGAAATCTGTCGCGATGCTACTCGAAACCGTATGTGTTCGACGAAATTAAGTGGTCGACCTTCTGAGAGAGGAAACTCCAGATGCGAAACTTAGTTCCATTTTAAACTAATTGTTCTATCTGAAACTAAGTTTTCGATACTGTGCCAGGAGAAGCGCCTGTTCTCTGAAATCTGTGGCGATGCTACTCGAAACCGAATGTGTTAGACGAAACTAAGTGGTCGACCTTGTCAGAGAGGAAACTCCAGATGCGAAACATAGTTCCTTTTTGAACTAATTGTTCTATCTGAAACTAAGTGTTCGATAATGTGCCAGGAGAAGCGCTTGTTCTCTGAAACCTGTGGCGATGCTACTCGAAACCGAATGTGTTCGACGAAACTAAGTGGTCGACCTTGTGAGAGATGAAACTCCAAATGCGAAACATAGTTCCATTTTAAACTAAGTGTTCTATCTGTTACTAAGTGTTCGACACTGTGCCAGGAGAAGCGCCTATTCTCTGAAACCTGTGGCGATGCTACTCGAAACCGAATGTGTTAGACGAAACTAAGTGGTCGACCTTGTGAGAGAGGAAACTCCAGATGCGAAACTTAGATCCATTTGAAACAAATTGTTCTATCTGAAACTAAGTGTTCGATACTGTGCCAGGTGAAGCGCCTGTTCTCTCAAATCTGTGGCGATGCCACTCGAAACCGTATGTGTTCGACGAAACTAAGTGGTCGTCTTGTGAAAGAGGAAACTCCAGATGCGAAACTTAGTTCCATTTAAAATTAATTGTTGTATCTGAAACTATGTGTTCGATACTGTGCTAGGAGAAGCGCCTGTTCTCTGAAATCTGTGGCGATGCCACTCGAAACCGTATTTGTCAGACGATACTAAGTCGTCGACCTTGTGAGAGAGGAAACTCGAAATGCAAACTTAATTCCATTTTAAAATAATTGTTCTATATGATATTAAGTGTTCCATACTGTGCCAGGAGAAGCGCCCGTTCTCCGAAATCTGTGATGATGCTACTCGAAACCGTATGTGTTCGACGAAACTAAGTGGTCGACCTTGTGAGAGAGGAAACTCCAGATGCGAAACTTAGTTCCATTTTAAACTAATTGTTCTATCTGAAACTATGTGTTCGATAATGTGCCAGGAGAAACGGCGTTCTGCGAAATCTGTGGCGATACCACTCGAAACTGTATGTGTTCGACGAAACTAATTGGTCGACCTTGTGAGAGAGGAAACTCCAGATGCGAAACTTAGTTCCATTTTAAACTAATTGTTCTATCTGAAACTAAGTTTTCGATACTGTGCCAGGAGAAGCGCCTGTTCTCTGAAATCTGTGGTGATGCCACTCGAAAGAGTATGTGTTCGACGAAACTAAGTGGTCGACCTTGTGAGAGAGGAAACTCCAAATGCGAAACTTAATTCCATTTTAAAATAATTGTTCTATATGATATTAAGTGTTGGATACTGTGCCAGGAGAAGCGCCCATTCTCTGAAATCTGTGGCGATGCTACTCGAAACCGTATGTGTTCGCCGAAACCAAGCGGTCGACCTTGTGAGAGAGGAAACTCCAGATGCGAAACTTAGTTCCATTTTAAACTAATTGTTCTATCTGAAACTAAGTGTTCGATACTGTGCCAGGAGAAGCGCCTGTTCTCTGAAATCTGTGGCGATACCACTCGAATCCGTATGTGTTCGACGAAACTAAGTGGTTGACCTTGTGACAGAGGATACTCCAGATGTGAAACATAGTTCCATTTTAAACTAGTTGTTCTATCTGTAACTAAGTGTTCGATACTGTGCCTGGAGAAGCGCGTGTTCTATGAAATCTGTGGCAATGCTACTCGAAACCGTATGTGCTCGACGAAACTAAGTGGTCCACCTTGCGAGAGAGGAAACTCCAAATGCGAAACATAGTTCCATTTTAAACTAATTGTTCTCTCTGAAACTAAGTGTTCGATACTGTGCCAGGAGAAGCGCCTGTTCTCTGAAATCTGTGGCGATGCTACTCGAAACCGTATGTGTTCGTCGAAACTAAGCGGTCGAACTTGTGAGAGAGGAAACTCCAGATGCGAAAATTAGTTCCATTTGAAACTAATTGTTCTATCTGAAACTAAGTGTTCGATACTGTGCCAGGAGTACCGCCTGTTCTCTGAAATCTGTGGCGATGCGACTCGAAACCGTACGTGTTCGACGAAACTAAGTCGTCGATCTTGTGAGAGAGGAATCTCCAGTTGCGAAACATAGTTCCATTTTAACCTAATTGTTCTATCTGATACTAAGTGTTAGATACTGTGCTAGGAGAAGCGCCTGTTCTCTGAAATCTGTGGCGATGCCACTCGAAACCGTATTTGTTCGACGAAACTAAGTTGTCGACCTTGTGAGAGAGGAAACTCGAAATGCGAAACTTAATTCCATTTTAAAATAATTGATCTATATGATATTAAGTGTTCGATACTGTGCCAGGGGAAGCGCCCGTTCTCTGAAATCTGTGGCGATGCTACTCGAAACCGTATATGTTCGTCGAAACTAAGCGGTCGACCTTGTGAAAGAGGAAACTCCAGATGCGAAACTTAGTTCCATTTTCAACTAATTGTTCTATCTGAAACTAAGTGTTCGATACTGTGCCAGCAGAAGCGCCTGTTCTCTGAAATCTGTGGCGATGCACTCGAAACCGTATGCGTTCGGCGAAACTAAGTGGTCGACCTTGTGAGAGAGGAAACTCCAGATGCGAAACATAGTTCAATTTTAAACTAATCGTTCTATCTGAAACTAAGTGTTCGATACTGTGCCAGCAGAAGCGCCTGTTCTCTGAAATCTGTCGCGATGCTACTCGAAACCGTATGTGTTCGACGAAATTAAGTGGTCGACCTTCTGAGAGAGGAAACTCCAGATGCGAAACTTAGTTCCATTTTAAACTAATTGTTCTATCTGAAACTAAGTTTTCGATACTGTGCCAGGAGAAGCGCCTGTTCTCTGAAATCTGTGGCGATGCTACTCGAAACCGAATGTGTTAGACGAAACTAAGTGGTCGACCTTGTCAGAGAGGAAACTCCAGATGCGAAACATAGTTCCTTTTTGAACTAATTGTTCTATCTGAAACTAAGTGTTCGATAATGTGCCAGGAGAAGCGCTTGTTCTCTGAAACCTGTGGCGATGCTACTCGAAACCGAATGTGTTCGACGAAACTAAGTGGTCGACTTTGTGAGAGATGAAACTCCAAATGCGAAACATAGTTCCATTTTAAACTAAGTGTTCTATCTGTTACTAAGTGTTCGACACTGTGCCAGGAGAAGCGCCTATTCTCTGAAACCTGTGGCGATGCTACTCGAAACCGAATGTGTTAGACGAAACTAAGTGGTCGACCTTGTGAGAGAGGAAACTCCAGATGCGAAACTTAGATCCATTTGAAACAAATTGTTCTATCTGAAACTAAGTGTTCGATACTGTGCCAGGTGAAGCGCCTGTTCTCTCAAATCTGTGGCGATGCCACTCGAAACCGTATGTGTTCGACGAAACTAAGTGGTCGTCTTGTGAAAGAGGAAACTCCAGATGCGAAACTTAGTTCCATTTAAAATTAATTGTTGTATCTGAAACTATGTGTTCGATACTGTGCTAGGAGAAGCGCCTGTTCTCTGAAATCTGTGGCGATGCCACTCGAAACCGTATTTGTCAGACGATACTAAGTCGTCGACCTTGTGAGAGAGGAAACTCGAAATGCAAACTTAATTCCATTTTAAAATAATTGTTCTATATGATATTAAGTGTTCCATACTGTGCCAGGAGAAGCGCCCGTTCTCCGAAATCTGTGATGATGCTACTCGAAACCGTATGTGTTCGACGAAACTAAGTGGTCGACCTTGTGAGAGAGGAAACTCCAGATGCGAAACTTAGTTCCATTTTAAACTAATTGTTCTATCTGAAACTAAGTGTTCGATACTGTGCCAGGAGAAGCGCCTGTTCTCTGAAATCTGTGGCGATACCACTCGAATCCGTATGTGTTCGACGAAACTAAGTGGTTGACCTTGTGAGAGAGGATACTCCAGATGTGAAACATAGTTCCATTTTAAACTAGTTGTTCTATCTGTAACTAAGTGTTCGATACTGTGCCTGGAGAAGCGCGTGTTCTATGAAATCTGTGGCAATGCTACTCGAAACCGTATGTGTTCGACGAAACTAAGTGGCCGACCTTGTGAGAGAGGAAACTTCAGATGCGAAACTTAGTTCCATTTTAAATTAATTGTTCTATCTGAAACTAAGTGTTCGATACTGTGCGAGGAGAAGCGCCGTTGTGTGAAATCTGTGGCGTTGCCACTCGAAACCGTATGTGATCAACGTAACTAAGTGGTCGACCTTGTGGGAGAGGAAACTCCAGATGCGAAACTTAGTTCCATTTTAAACTAATTGTTCCTTCTGAATCTAAGTGTTCGATACTGTGCCAGGAGAAGCGCCTGTTCTCTGAAATCTGTGGCGATGATTCTCGAAACCGTATGTGTTCGACGAAACTAAGTGGTCGACCTTCTGAGAGAGGAAACTCCGGATGCGAAACTCAGTTCCATTTTAAGCTAATTGGTCTATCTGAAACTATGTGTCCGATACTGTGCCAGATGAAGCGCCTGTTCTCTGAAATCTGTGCCGATGCCACTCGAAAACGTATGTGTTCGACGAAACTAAGTGGTCGACCTTGTGAGAGAGGAAACGCCAGAAGCGAAACTTAGTTCCATTTAAAACTAAGTGTTCTATCTGAAACTAAGTGTTCGATACTGTGCCAGGAGAGGCGCCTGTTCTCTGAAATCTGTGGCGATGATTCTCGAAACCGTATGTGTTCGACGAAACTAAGTGGTCGACCTTCTGAGAGAGGAAACTCCGGATGCGAAACTCAGTTCCATTTTAAGCTAATTGGTCTATCTGAAACTATGTGTCCGATACTGTGCCAGATGAAGCGCCTGTTCTCTGAAATCTGTGCCGATGCCACTCGAAAACGTATGTGTTCGACGAAACTAAGTGGTCGACCTTGTGAGAGAGGAAACGCCAGAAGCGAAACTTAGTTCCATTTAAAACTAAGTGTTCTATCTGAAACTAAGTGTTCGATACTGTGCCAGGAGAGGCGCCTGTTCTCTGAAATCTGTGGCGATGCTACTCGAAACCGTATGTGTTCGACGAAACTAAGTGGTCGACCTTGTGAGAGAAGAAACTCCAGATGCGAAACATAGTTGCATTTTAAACTAATTGTTCTATCTGAAACTAAGTGTTAGATACTGTACCAGGAGAAACTCCCGTTCTGCGAAATCTGTGGCGATACTACTCGAAACCGTATGTGTTCGACGAAACTAAGTGGTCGACCTTGTGAGAGAAGAAACTTCAGATGCGAAACTTAGTTCCATTTTAAACTAATTGTTCTATCTGAAACTAAGTGTTCGATACTGTGCCAGGAGAAGCGCCTGTTCTCTGAAATCTGTGGCGATACCACTCGAATCCGTATGTGTTCGACGAAACTAAGTGGTTGACCTTGTGAGAGAGGATACTCCAGATGTGAAACATAGTTCCATTTTAAACTAGTTGTTCTATCTGTAACTAAGTGTTCGATACTGTGCCTGGAGAAGCGCGTGTTCTATGAAATCTGTGGCAATGCTACTCGAAACCGTATGTGTTCGACGAAACTAAGTGGCCGACCTTGTGAGAGAGGAAACTTCAGATGCGAAACTTAGTTCCATTTTAAATTAATTGTTCTATCTGAAACTAAGTGTTCGATACTGTGCGAGGAGAAGCGCCGTTGTGTGAAATCTGTGGCGTTGCCACTCGAAACCGTATGTGATCAACGTAACTAAGTGGTCGACCTTGTGGGAGAGGAAACTCCAGATGCGAAACTTAGTTCCATTTTAAACTAATTGTTCCTTCTGAATCTAAGTGTTCGATACTGTGCCAGGAGAAGCGCCTGTTCTCTGAAATCTGTGGCGATGATTCTCGAAACCGTATGTGTTCGACGAAACTAAGTGGTCGACCTTCTGAGAGAGGAAACTCCGGATGCGAAACTCAGTTCCATTTTAAGCTAATTGGTCTATCTGAAACTATGTGTCCGATACTGTGCCAGATGAAGCGCCTGTTCTCTGAAATCTGTGCCGATGCCACTCGAAAACGTATGTGTTCGACGAAACTAAGTGGTCGACCTTGTGAGAGAGGAAACGCCAGAAGCGAAACTTAGTTCCATTTAAAACTAAGTGTTCTATCTGAAACTAAGTGTTCGATACTGTGCCAGGAGAGGCGCCTGTTCTCTGAAATCTGTGGCGATGATTCTCGAAACCGTATGTGTTCGACGAAACTAAGTGGTCGACCTTCTGAGAGAGGAAACTCCGGATGCGAAACTCAGTTCCATTTTAAGCTAATTGGTCTATCTGAAACTATGTGTCCGATACTGTGCCAGATGAAGCGCCTGTTCTCTGAAATCTGTGCCGATGCCACTCGAAAACGTATGTGTTCGACGAAACTAAGTGGTCGACCTTGTGAGAGAGGAAACGCCAGAAGCGAAACTTAGTTCCATTTTAAACTAAGTGTTCTATCTGAAACTAAGTGTTCGATACTGTGCCAGGAGAGGCGCCTGTTCTCTGAAATCTGTGGCGATGCTACTCGAAACCGTATGTGTTCGACGAAACTAAGTGGTCGACCTTGTGAGAGAAGAAACTCCAGATGCGAAACATAGTTGCATTTTAAACTAATTGTTCTATCTGAAACTAAGTGTTAGATACTGTACCAGGAGAAACTCCCGTTCTGCGAAATCTGTGGCGATACTACTCGAAACCGTATGTGTTCGACGAAACTAAGTGGTCGACCTTGTGAGAGAAGAAACTTCAGATGCGAAACTTAGTTCCATTTTAAACTAATTGTTCTATCTGAAACTAAGTGTTCGATACTGTGCCAGGAGAAGCGCCTGTTCTCTGAAATCTGTGGCGATGCTACTCGAAACCGTATGTGTTCGACGAAACTAAGTGGTCGACCTTGTGAGAGAAGAAACTCCAGATGCGAAACATAGTTGCATTTTAAACTAATTGTTCTATCTGAAACTATGTGTTCGATAATGTGCCAGGAGAAACGCCGTTCTGCGAAATCTGTGGCGATACCACTCGAAACCGTATTTGTTCGACGAAACTAAGTTGTCGACCTTGTGAGAGAGGAAACTCCAAATGCGAAACTTAATTCCATTTTAAAATAATTGTTCTATATGATATTAAGTGTTCGATACTGTGCCAGGAGAAGCGCCCGTTCTCTGAAATCTGTGGCGATGCTACTCGAAACCGTATGTGTTCGTCGAAACTACGCGGTCGACCTTGTGAGAGAGGAAACTCCAGATGTGATTCTTAGTTCCATTTTAAATTAATTGTTCTATCTGAAACTAAGTGTTCGATGCTGTGCCAGGAGAAGCGCCTGTTCTCTGAAATCTGTGGCGATGCCACTCGAAAACGTATGTGTTCGACGAAACTAAGTGGCCGACCTTGTGAGAGAAGAAACTCCAGATGTGATTCTTAGTTCCATTTTAAATTAATTGTTCTATCTGAAACTAAGTGTACGATACTGTGCCAGGAGAGGCGCCTGTTCTCTGAAATCTGTGGCGATGCCACTCGAAACCGTATGTGTTCGTCGAAACTAAGCGGTCGACCTTGTGACAGAGGAAACTCCAGATGCGAAACTTAGTTCCATTTTAAACTGATTGTTCTATCTGAAAATAAGTGTTCGATACTGTGCCAGGGGAAGCGCCTGTTCTCTGAAATCTGTGGCGATGACACTCGAAACCGTATGTGTTCGACGAAACTAAGTGGCTGACCTTGTGAGAGAGGAAACTCCAGATGCGAAACATAGTTGCATTTTAAACTAATTGTTCTATCTGAAACTAAGTGTTAGATACTGTGCCAGGAGAAACTCCCGTTCTGCGAAATCTGTGGCGATACTACTCGAAACCGTATGTGTTCGACGAAACTAAGTGGTCGACCTTGTGAGAGAAGAAACTTCAGATGCGAAACTTAGTTCCATTTTAAACTAATTGTTCTATCTGAAACTAAGTGTTCGATACTGTGCCAGGAGAAGCGCCTGTTCTCTGAAATCTGTGGCGATGCCACTCGAAACCGTATCTGTTCGACGAAACTATGTGTTCGATACTGTGCCAGGAGAAACTCCCGTTCTGCGAAATCTGAGGCGATACTACTCGAAACCGTATGTGTTCGACGAAACTAAGTGGTCGACCTTGTGAGAGAAGAAACTTCAGATGCGAAACTTAGTTCCATTTTAAACTAATTGTTCTATCTGAAACTAAGTGTTCGATACTGTGCCAGGAGAAGCGCCTGTTCTCTGAAATCTGTGGCGATGACATTCGAAACCGTATGTGTTCGACGAAACTAAGTGGCTGACCTTGTGAGAGAGGAAACTCCAAATGCGAAACTTAATTCCATTTTAAAATAATTGTTCTATATGATATTAAGTGTTCGATACTGTGCCAGGAGAAGCGCCCGTTCTCTGAAATCTGTGGCGATGCTACTCCAAACCGTATGTGTTCGTCGAAACTAAGCGGTCGACCTTGTGAGAGAGGAAACTCCAGATGCGAAATATAGTTGCATTTTAAAATAATTGTTCTATCTGAAACTAAGTGTTCGATACTGTGCCAGGAGAAACTCCCGTTCTGCGAAATCTGTGGCGATACTACTCGAAACCGTCTGTGTTCGTCGAAACTAAGTGGCCGACCTTGTGAGAGAGGAAACTCCAGCAGCGAAACTTAGTTCCTTTCTAAACTAATTGTTCTATCTGAAACTATGTGTTCGATACTGTGCCAGGAGAAGCGCCTGTTCTCTGAAATCTGTGGAGATGCCACTCGAAAACGTATGTGTTCAACGAAACTAAGCGGTCGACCTTGTGACAGAGGGAACTCCAGATGCGAAACTTAGTTCCATTTTAAACTAATTGTTCTATCTGAAAATAAGTGTTCGATACTGTGCGAGGAGAAGCGCCTGTTCTCTGAAATCTGTGGCGATGACACTCGAAACCGTATGTGTTCGACGAAACTAAGTTGCTGACCTTGTGAGAGAGGAAACTCCAGATGCGAAACTTAGTTCCATTTTAAACTAATTGTTCTATCTGAAACTAAGTGTTAGATACTGTGCCAGGAGAAAATCCCGTTCTGTGAAATCTGTGGCGATACTATTGGAAACCGTATGTGTTCGACGAAACTAAGTGGTCGACCTTGTGAGAGAAGAAACTCCAGATGCGAAACATAGTTGCATTTTAAACTAATTGTTCTATCTGAAACTAAGTGTTAGATACTGTGCCAGGAGAAGCGCCTGTTCTCTGAAATCTGTGGCGATGCCACTCGAAACCGTATCTGTTCGACGAAACTAAGTGGCCGACCTTGTGAGAGAGGAAACCCCAGATGCGAAACTTAGTTCCATTTTAAACTAATTGTTCTATCTGAAACTATGTGTTCGATAATGTGCCAGGAGAAACGCCGTTCTGCGAAATCTGTTGCGATACCACTCGAAACCGTATTTGTTCGACGAAACTAAGTTGTCGACCTTGTGAGAGAGGAAACTCCAAATGCGAAACTTAATTCCATTTTAAAATAATTGTTCTATATGATATTAAGTGTTCGATACTGTGCCAGGAGAAGCGCCCGTTCTCTGAAATCTGTGGCGATGCTACTCGAAACCGTATGTGTTCGTCGAAACTAAGCGGTCGACCTTGTGAGAGAGGAAACTCCAGATGTGATTCTTAGTTCCATTTTAAATTAATTGTTCTATCTGAAACTAAGTGTTCGATGCTGTGCCAGGAGAAGCGCCTGTTCTCTGAAATCTGTGGCGATGCCACTCGAAAACGTATGTGTTCGACGAAACTAAGTGGCCGACCTTGTGAGAGAGGAAACTCCAGATGTGATTCTTAGTTCCATTTTAAATTAATTGTTCTATCTGAAACTAAGTGTTCGATACTGTGCCAGGAGAGGCGCCTGTTCTCTGAAATCTGTGGCGATGCCACTCGAAACCGTATGTGTTCGTCGAAACTAAGCGGTCGACCTTGTGACAGAGGAAACTCCAGATGCGAAACTTAGTTCCATTTTAAACTAATTGTTCTATCTGAAACTAAGTGTTCGATACTGTGCCAGGGGAAGCGCCTGTTCTCCGAAATCTGTGGCGATGCCACTCGAAACCGTATGTGTTCGTCGAAACTAAGCGGTCGACCTTGTGACAGAGGAAACTCCAGATGCGAAACTTAGTTCCATTTTAAACTAATTGTTCTATCTGAAAATAAGTGTTCGATACTGTGCCAGGAGAAGCGCCTGTTCTCTGAAATCTGTGGCGATGACACTCGAAACCGTATGTGTTCGACGCAACTAAGTGGCTGACCTTGTGAGAGAGGAAACTCCAGATGCGAAACTTAGTTCCATTTTAAACTAATTGTTCTATCTGAAACTAAGTGTTAGATACTGTGCCAGGAGAGCTCCCGTTCTGCGAAATCTGTGGCGATACTACTCGAAACCGTATGTGGTCGACGAAACTATGTGGTCGACCTTGTGAGAGAAGAAACTCCAGATGCGAAACATAGTTGCATTTTAAACTAATTGTTCTATCTGAAACTAAGTGTTAGATACTGTGCCAGGAGAAACTCCCGTTCTGCGAAATCTGTGGCGATGCCACTCGAAACCGTATCTGTTCGACGAAACTAAGTGGCCGACCTTGTGAGAGAGGAAACTCCAGAAGCGAAACTTAGTTCCATTTAAAACTAATTGTTCTATCTGAAACTAAGTGTTCGATAATGTGCCAGGAAAAGCGCCTGTTCTCTGAAATCTGTGGCGATGCTACTCGAAACCGTATGTGTTCGACGAATCTAAATGGTCGACCTTGTGAGAGAGGAAACTCCAGAAGCGAAACTTAGTTCCAAGTAAAACTAATTGTTCTATCTGAAACTAAGTGTTCGATAATGTGCCAGGAGAAGCGCCTGTTCTCTGAAATCTGTGGCGATGCTACTCGAAACCGTATGTGTTCGAGGAAACTAAGTGGTCGACCTTGTGGGAGAGGAAACTCCAGATGCGAAACTTAGTTCCATTTTAAACTAATTGTTCTATCTGAAACTAAGTGTTCGATACTGTGCCAGGAAAAGCGCCTGTTCTCTGAAATCTGTGGCGATGCTACTCGAAAATGTATGTGTTCGACGAAACAAAGTGGTCGACCTTGTGAGAGAGGAAACTCCAGATGCGAAACTTAGTTCCAATTTAAACTAATTGTTCTATCTGAAACTAAATGTTCGATACTGTGCCAGGAAAAGCGCCTGTTCTCTGAAATCTGTGGCGATGCTACTCGAAAATGTATGTGTTCGACGAAACAAAGTGGTCGACCTTGTGAGAGAGGAAACTCCAGATGCGAAACTTAGTTCCAATTTAAACTAATTGTTCTATCTGAAACTAAATGTTCGATACTGTGCCAGGAAAAGCGCCTGTTCTCTGAAATCTGTGGCGATGCTACTCGAAACCCTATGTGTTCGACGAATCTAAATGGTCGACCTTGTGAGAGAGGAAACTCCAGAAGCGAAACTTAGTTCCATTTAAAACTAATTGTTCTATCTGAAACTAAGTGTTCGATAATGTGCCAGGAAAAGCGCCTGTTCTCTGAAATCTGTGGCGATGCTACCCGAAAATGTATGTGTTCGACGAAACAAAGTGGTCGACCTTGTGAGAGAGGAAACTCCAGATGCGAAACTTAGTTCCAATTTAAACAAATTGTTCTATCTGAAACTAAATGTTCGATACTGTGCCAGGAAAAGCGCCTGTTCTCTGAAATCTATGGCGATGCTACTCGAAAATGTATGTGTTCGACGAAACAAAGTGGTCGACCTTGTGAGAGAGGAAACTCCAGATGCGAAACTTAGTTCCATTTTAAACTGATTGTTCTATCTCAAAATAAGTGTTCGATACTGTGCCAGGAGAAGCGCCTGTTCTCTGAAATCTGTGGCGATGCTACTCGAAAATGTATGTGTTCGACGAAACAAAGTGGTCGACCTTGTGAGAGAGGAAACTCCAGATGCGAAACTTAGTTCCAATTTAAACTAATTGTTCTATCTGAAACTAAATGTTCGATACTGTGCCAGGAAAAGCGCCTGTTCTCTGATATCTGTGGCGATGCTACTCGAAACCGTATGTGTTCGACGAATCTAAATGGTCGACCTTGTGAGAGAGGAAACTCCAGATGCGAAACTTAGTTCCATTTAAAACTAATTGTTCTATCTGAAACTAAGTGTTCGATAATGTGCCAGGAGAAGCGCCTGTTCTCTGAAATCTGTGGCGATGCTACTCGAAACCGTATGTGTTCGAGGAAACTAAGTGGTCGACCTTGTGGGAGAGGAAACTCCAGATGCGAAACTTAGTTCCAATTTAAACTAATTGTTCTATCTGAAACTAAGTGTTCGATAATGTGCCAGGAGAAGCGCCTGTTCTCTGAAATCTGTGGCGATGCTACTCGAAACCGTATGTGTTCGAGGAAACTAAGTGGTCGACCTTGTGGGAGAGGAAACTCCAGATGCGAAACTTAGTTCCATTTTAAACTAATTGTTCTATCTGAAACTAAGTGTTCGATACTGTGCCAGGAAAAGCGCCTGTTATCTGAAATCTGTGGCGATGCTACTCGAAAATGTATGTGTTCGACGAAACAAAGTGGTCGACCTTGTGAGAGAGGAAACTCCAGATGCGAAACTTAGTTTCAATTTAAACTAATTGTTCTATCTGAAACTAAATGTTCGATACTGTGCCAGGAAAAGCGCCTGTTCTCTGAAATCTGTGGCGATGCTACTCGAAAATGTATGTGTTCGACGAAACAAAGTGGTCGACCTTGTGAGAGAGGAAACTCCAGATGCGAAACTTAGTTCCAATTTAAACTAATTGTTCTATCTGAAACTAAATGTTCGATACTGTGCCAGGAAAAGCGCCTGTTCTCTGAAATCTGTGGCGATGCTACTTGAAAATGTATGTGTTCGACGAATCTAAATGGTCGACCTTGTGAGAGAGGAAACTCCAGAAGCGAAACTTAGTTCCAAGTAAAACTAATTGTTCTATCTGAAACTAAGTGTTCGATAATGTGCCAGGAGAAGCGCCTGTTCTCTGAAATCTGTGGCGATGCTACTCGAAACCGTATGTGTTCGAGGAAACTAAGTGGTCGACCTTGTGGGAGAGGAAACTCCAGATGCGAAACTTAGTTCCATTTTAAACTAATTGTTCTATCTGAAACTAAGTGTTCGATACTGTGCCAGGAAAAGCGCCTGTTCTCTGAAATCTGTGGCGATGCTACTCGAAAATGTATGTGTTCGACGAAACAAAGTGGTCGACCTTGTGAGAGAGGAAACTCCAGATGCGAAACTTAGTTCCAATTTAAACTAATTGTTCTATCTGAAACTAAATGTTCGATACTGTGCCAGGAAAAGCGCCTGTTCTCTGAAATCTGTGGCGATGCTACTCGAAAATGTATGTGTTCGACGAAACAAAGTGGTCGACCTTGTGAGAGAGGAAACTCCAGATGCGAAACTTAGTTCCAATTTAAACTAATTGTTCTATCTGAAACTAAATCTTCGATACTGTGCCAGGAAAAGCGCCTGTTCTCTGAAATCTGTGGCGATGCTACTCGAAACCCTATGTGTTCGACGAATCTAAATGGTCGACCTTGTGAGAGAGGAAACTCCAGAAGCGAAACTTAGTTCCATTTAAAACTAATTGTTCTATCTGAAACTAAGTGTTCGATAATGTGCCAGGAAAAGCGCCTGTTCTCTGAAATCTGTGGCGATGCTACCCGAAAATGTATGTGTTCGACGAAACAAAGTGGTCGACCTTGTGAGAGAGGAAACTCTAGATGCGAAACTTAGTTCCAATTTAAACAAATTGTTCTATCTGAAACTAAATGTTCGATACTGTGCCAGGAAAAGCGCCTGTTCTCTGAAATCTATGGCGATGCTACTCGAAAATGTATGTGTTCGACGAAACAAAGTGGTCGACCTTGTGAGAGAGGAAACTCCAGATGCGAAACTTAGTTCCATTTTAAACTGATTGTTCTATCTCAAAATAAGTGTTCGATACTGTGCCAGGAGAAGCGCCTGTTCTCTGAAATCTGTGGCGATGCTACTCGAAAATGTATGTGTTCGACGAAACAAAGTGGTCGACCTTGTGAGAGAGGAAACTCCAGATGCGAAACTTAGTTCCAATTTAAACTAATTGTTCTATCTGAAACTAAATGTTCGATACTGTGCCAGGAAAAGCGCCTGTTCTCTGATATCTGTGGCGATGCTACTCGAAACCGTATGTGTTCGACGAATCTAAATGGTCGACCTTGTGAGAGAGGAAACTCCAGATGCGAAACTTAGTTCCATTTAAAACTAATTGTTCTATCTGAAACTAAGTGTTCGATAATGTGCCAGGAGAAGCGCCTGTTCTCTGAAATCTGTGGCGATGCTACTCGAAACCGTATGTGTTCGAGGAAACTAAGTGGTCGACCTTGTGGGAGAGGAAACTCCAGATGCGAAACTTAGTTCCAATTTAAACTAATTGTTCTATCTGAAACTAAGTGTTCGATAATGTGCCAGGAGAAGCGCCTGTTCTCTGAAATCTGTGGCGATGCTACTCGAAACCGTATGTGTTCGAGGAAACTAAGTGGTCGACCTTGTGGGAGAGGAAACTCCAGATGCGAAACTTAGTTCCATTTTAAACTAATTGTTCTATCTGAAACTAAGTGTTCGATACTGTGCCAGGAAAAGCGCCTGTTATCTGAAATCTGTGGCGATGCTACTCGAAAATGTATGTGTTCGACGAAACAAAGTGGTCGACCTTGTGAGAGAGGAAACTCCAGATGCGAAACTTAGTTTCAATTTAAACTAATTGTTCTATCTGAAACTAAATGTTCGATACTGTGCCAGGAAAAGCGCCTGTTCTCTGAAATCTGTGGCGATGCTACTCGAAAATGTATGTGTTCGACGAAACAAAGTGGTCGACCTTGTGAGAGAGGAAACTCCAGATGCGAAACTTAGTTCCAATTTAAACTAATTGTTCTATCTGAAACTAAATGTTCGATACTGTGCCAGGAAAAGCGCCTGTTCTCTGAAATCTGTGGCGATGCTACTTGAAAATGTATGTGTTCGACGAAACAAAGTGGTCGACCTTGTGAGAGAGGAAACTCCAGATGCGAAACTTAGTTCCAATTTAAACTAATTGTTCTACCTGAAACTAAATGTTCGATACTGTGCCAGGAAAAGCGCCTGTTCTCTGAAATCTGTGGCGATGCTACCCGAAAATGTATGTGTTCGACGAAACAAAGTGGTCGACCTTGTGAGAGAGGAAACTCCAGATGCGAAACTTAGTTCCAATTTAAACAAATTGTTCTATCTGAAACTAAATGTTCGATACTGTGCCAGGAAAAGCGCCTGTTCTCTGAAATCTATGGCGACGCTACTCGAAAATGTATGTGTTCGACGAAACAAAGTGGTCGACCTTGTGAGAGAGGAAACTCCAGATGCGAAACTTAGTTCCATTTTAAACTGATTGTTCTATCTCAAAATAAGTGTTCGATACTGTGCCAGGAGAAGCGCCTGTTCTCTGAAATCTGTGGCGATGCTACTCGAAAATGTATGTGTTCGACGAAACAAAGTGGTCGACCTTGTGAGAGAGGAAACTCCAGATGCGAAACTTAGTTCCAATTTAAACTAATTGTTCTATCTGAAACTAAATGTTCGATACTGTGCCAGGAAAAGCGCCTGTTCTCTGAAATCTGTGGCGATGCTACTCGAAACCGTATGTGTTCGACGAATCTAAATGGTCGACCTTGTGAGAGAGGAAACTCCAGATGCGAAACTTAGTTCCATTTAAAACTAATTGTTCTATCTGAAACTAAGTGTTCGATAATGTGCCAGGAGAAGCGCCTGTTCTCTGAAATCTGTGGCGATGCTACTCGAAACCGTATGTGTTCGAGGAAACTAAGTGGTCGACCTTGTGGGAGAGGAAACTCCAGATGCGAAACTTAGTTCCAATTTAAACTAATTGTTCTATCTGAAACTAAGTGTTCGATAATGTGCCAGGAGAAGCGCCTGTTCTCTGAAATCTGTGGCGATGCTACTCGAAACCGTATGTGTTCGAGGAAACTAAGTGGTCGACCTTGTGGGAGAGGAAACTCCAGATGCGAAACTTAGTTCCATTTTAAACTAATTGTTCTATCTGAAACTAAGTGTTCGATACTGTGCCAGGAAAAGCGCCTGTTCTCTGAAATCTGTGGCGATGCTACTCGAAAATGTATGTGTTCGACGAAACAAAGTGGTCGACCTTGTGAGAGAGGAAACTCCAGATGCGAAACTTAGTTTCAATTTAAACTAATTGTTCTATCTGAAACTAAATGTTCGATACTGTGCCAGGAAAAGCGCCTGTTCTCTGAAATCTGTGGCGATGCTACTCGAAAATGTATGTGTTCGACGAAACAAAGTGGTCGACCTTGTGAGAGAGGAAACTCCAGATGCGAAACTTAGTTCCAATTTAAACTAATTGTTCTATCTGAAACTAAATGTTCGATACTGTGCCAGGAAAAGCGCCTGTTCTCTGAAATCTGTGGCGATGCTACTCGAAAATGTATGTGTTCGACGAAACAAAGTGGTCGACCTTGTGAGAGAGGAAACTCCAGATGCGAAACTTAGTTCCAATTTAAACTAATTGTTCTACCTGAAACTAAATGTTCGATACTGTGCCAGGAAAAGCGCCTGTTCTCTGAAATCTGTGGCGATGCTACTCGAAACCGTATGTGTTCGACGAATCTAAATGGTCGACCTTGTGAGAGAGGAAACTCCAGAAGCGAAACTTAGTTCCATTTAAAACTAATTGTTCTATCTGAAACTAAGTGTTCGAAAATGTGCCAGGAGAAGCGCCTGTTCTCTGAAATCTGTGGCGATGCTACTCGAAACCGTATGTGTTCGAGGAAACTAAGTGGTCGACCTTGTGGGAGAGGAAACTCCAGATGCGAAACTTAGTTCCATTTTAAACTAATTGTTCTATCTGAAACTAAGTGTTCGATTCTGTGCCAGGAAAAGCGCCTGTTCTCTGAAATCTGTGGCCATGCTACTCGAAAATGTATGTGTTCGACGAAACAAAGTGGTCCACCTTGTGAGAGAGGAAACTCCAGATGCGAAACTTAGTTTCAATTTAAACTAATTGTTCTATCTGAAACTAAATGTTCGATACTGTGCCAGGAAAAGCGCCTGTTCTCTGAAATCTGTGGCGATGCTACTCGAAACCGTATGTGTTCGACGAATCTAAATGGTCGACCTTGTGAGAGAGGAAACTCCAGAAGCGAAAGTTAGTTCCATTTAAAACTAATTGTTCTATCTGAAACTAAGTGTTCGATAATGTGCCAGGAGAAGCGCCTGTTCTCTGAAATCTGTGGCGATGCTACTCGAAACCGTATGTGTTCGAGGAAACTAAGTGGTCGACCTTGTAGGAGAGGAAACTCCAGATGCGAAACTTAGTTCCATTTTAAACTAATTGTTCTATCTCAAACTAAGTGTGCGATACTGTGCCAGGAAAAGCGCCTGTTCTCTGAAATCTGTGGCGATGCTACTCGAAAATGTATGTGTTCGACGAAACAAAGTGGTCGACCTTGTGAGAGAGGAAACTCCAGATGCGAAACTTAGTTACAATTTAAACTAATTGTTCTATCTGAAACTAAATGTTCGATACTGTGCCAGGAAAAGCGCCTGTTCTCTGAAATCTGTGGCGATGCTACTCGAAAATGTATGTGTTCGACGAAACAAAGTGGTCGACCTTGTGAGAGAGGAAACTCCAGATGCGAAACTTAGTTCCAATTTAAACTAATTGTTCTATCTGAAACTAAATGTTCGATACTGTGCCAGGAAAAGCGCCTGTTCTCTGAAATCTGTGGCGATGCTACTCGAAAATATATGTGTTCGACGAAACAAAGTGGTCGACCTTGTGAGAGAGGAAACTCCTGATGCGAAACTTAGTTCCAATTTAAACTAATTGTTCTATCTGAAACAAAATGTTCGATACTATGCCAGGAGAAGCGCCTGTTCTCTGAAATCAGTGGCGTTGCCACTCGAAACCGTATGTGTTCAACGAAACTAAGTGGTCGACCTTGTGAGAGAGGAAACTCCAGATGCGAAACTTAGTTGCAATTTAAACTAATTGTTCTATCTGAAACTAAATGTTCGATACTGTGGCAGGAAAAGCGCCTGTTCTCTGAAATCTGTGGCGATGCTACTCGAAAATATATGTGTTCGACGAAACAAAGTGGTCGACCTTGTGAGAGAGGAAACTCCAGATGCGAAACTTAGTTCCAATTTAAACTAATTGTTCTATCTGAAACTAAATGTTCGATACTGTGCCAGGAAAAGCGCCTGTTCTCTGAAATCTGTGGCGATGCTACTCGAAACCGTATGTGTTCGACGAATCTAAATGGTCGACCTTGTGAGAGAGGAAACTCCAGAAGCGAAACTTAGTTCCATTTAAAACTAATTGTTCTATCTGAAACTAAGTGTTCGATAATGTGCCAGGAAAAGCGCCTGTTCTCTGAAATCTGTGGCGATGCTACTCGAAACCGTATGTGTTCGACGAATCTAAATGGTCGACCTTGTGAGAGAGGAAACTCCAGAAGCGAAACTTAGTTCCATTTAAAACTAATTGTTCTATCTGAAACTAAGTGTTCGATAATGTGCCAGGAGAAGCGCCTGTTCTCTGAAATCTGTGGCGATGCTACTCGAAACCGTATGTGTTCGAGGAAACTAAGTGGTCGACCTTGTGGGAGAGGAAACTCCAGATGCGAAACTTAGTTCCATTTTAAACTAATTGTTCTATCTGAAACTAAGTGTTCGATACTGTGCCAGGAAAAGCGCCTGTTCTCTGAAATCTGTGGCGATGCTACTCGAAAATGTATGTGTTCGACGAAACAAAGTGGTCGACCTTGTGAGAGAGGAAACTCCAGATGCGAAACTTAGTTCCAATTTAAACTAATTGTTCTATCTGAAACTAAATGTTCGATACTGTGCCAGGAAAAGCGCCTGTTCTCTGAAATCTGTGGCGATGCTACTCGAAAATGTATGTGTTCGACGAAACAAAGTGGTCGACCTTGTGAGAGAGGAAACTCCAGATGCGAAACTTAGTTCCAATTTAAACTAATTGTTCTATCTGAAACTAAATGTTCGATACTGTGCCAGGAAAAGCGCCTGTTCTCTGAAATCTGTGGCGATGCTACTCGAAAATGTATGTGTTCGACGACACAAAGTTGTCGACCTTGTGAGAGAGGAAACTCCAGATGCGAAACTTAGTTCCAATTTAAACTAATTGTTCTATCTGAAACTAAATGTTCGATACTGTGCCAGGAAAAGCGCCTGTTCTCTGAAATCTGTGGCGATGCTACTCGAAACCGTATGTGTTCGACGAATCTAAATGGTCGACCTTGTGAGAGAGGAAACTCCAGAAGCGAAACTTAGTTCCATTTAAAACTAATTGCTCTATCTGAAACTAAGTGTTCGATAATGTGCCAGGAGAAGCGCCTGTTCTCTGAAATCTGTGGCGATGCTACTCGAAACCGTATGTGTTCGAGGAAACTAAGTGGTCGACCTTGTGGGAGAGGAAACTCCAGATGCGAAACTTAGTTCCATTTTAAACTAATTGTTCTATCTGAAACTAAGTGTTCGATACTGTGCCAGGAAAAGCGCCTGTTCTCTGAAATCTGTGGCGATGCTACTCGAAAATGTATGTGTTCGACGAAACAAAGTGGTCGACCTTGTGAGAGAGGAAACTCCAGATGCGAAACTTAGTTCCAATTTAAAACTAATTGTTCTATCTGAAACTAAGTGTTCTATAATGTGCCAGGAGGAGCGCCTGTTCTCTGAAATCTGTGGCGATGCTACTCGAAACCGTATGTGTTCGAGGAAACTAAGTGGTCGACCTTGTGAGAGAGGAAACTCCAGATGCGAAACTTAGTTCCAATTTAAACTAATTGTTCTATCTGAAACTAAATGTTCGATACTGTGCCAGGAAAAGCGCCTGTTCTCTGAAATCTGTGGCGATGCTACTCGAAAATGTATGTGTTCGACGAAACAAAGTGGTCGACCTTGTGAGGGATTAAACTCCAAATGCGAAACATATTTCCATTTTAAACTAAATGTTCTATCTGAAACTAAGTGTTCGATACTGTGCCAGGAGAAGCGCCTGTTCTCTGAAATCTGTGGCGATGCCCCTCGAAACCGAATGTGTTCAACGAAACTAAGTCGTCGACCTTGGGAGAGAGGAAACTCCAGAAGCGAAACATAGTTCCATTTAAAACTAATTGTTCTATCTGAAACTAAGTGTTCGATACTGTGCCAGGAGAAACGCCGTTCTGCGAAATCTGTGGCGATACCACTCGAAACCGTATGTGTTCGTCGAAACCAAGTGGTCGACCTTGTGAGAGAGGAAACTCCAGATGCGAAGCTTAGTTCCATTTTAAACTAATTGTTCTATCTGTAACTAAGTGTTCCATACTGTGCCAGGAGAAGCGCCTCTCCTATGAAATCTGTGGCGATGCTACTCGAAACCGTATGTGTTCGACGAAAATAAGTAGTCGACCTTGTGAGAGAGGAATATCCAGATGCGAAACTTAGTTCCACTTTAAACTAATTGTTCTATCTGAAACTATGTGTTCGATACTGCGCCAGGAGAAGCCCCTGTTCTCTGAACTGTTTGCCGATGACGCTCGAAACCGTATGTGTTCCACGAAACTATGTTGTTGACCTTGTGAGAGAGGATACTCCAGATGCGAAACATATTTCCATTTTAAACTAATTGTTCTGTCTGAAATAAGTGTTCGATACGGTGCCAGGAGAAGCGCCTGTTCTCTGAAATCTGTGGCGATGCTACTCGAAACCGTATGTGTTCGGCGAAACTAAGTGGTCGACCTTGTGAGAGAGGAATATCCAGATGCGAAACTTAGTTCCACTTTAAACTAATTGTTCTATCTGAAACTATGTGTTCGATACTGGGCCAGGAGAAGCGCCTGTCCTCTGAAATCTGTGGCGATGCCACTCGAAACCGTATGTGTTCGACGAAACCAAGTGGTCGACCTTGTGAGAGAGGAAACTCCAGATGCGAAACTTAGTTCCATTTTAAACAAATTGTTCTGTCTGAAATAAGTGTTCGATACTGTGCCAGGAGAAGCGCCTGTCTTTGAAATCTGTGCCGATGCCACTCGAAACCGAATGTGTTCAACGAAACTAAGTCGTCGACCTTGTGAGAGAGGAAACTCCAGAAGCGAAACATAGATCCATTTAAAACTAATTGTTCTATCTGAAACTAAGTGTTCGATACTGTGCCAGGAGAAACGCCGTTCTGCGAAATCTGTGGCGTTGCCACTCGATACCGTATGTGTTCGACGTAACTAAGTGGTCGACCTTGTGAGGGATTAAACTCCAAATGCGAAACATATTTCCATTTTAAACTAAATGTTCTATCTGAAACTAAGTGTTCGATACTGTGCCAGGAGAAGCGCCTGCTCTCTGAAATCTGGGGCGATGCTACTCGAAACCGTATGTGTTCGACGAAACTAAGTGGTCGACCTTGTGAGAGAGGAAACTCCAGATGCGAAACTTACTACCATTTTAAACTAATTGTTCTATCTGAAACCAAGTGTTCGATTCTGTGCCACGAGAAGCGCCTGTTCCCAGAAATCTGTGGCGATGCCACTCGAAACCGTATGTGTTCGGCGAAAGTAAATAGTCGGTACTGTGCCGGGAGAAGCTCCCGTTCGGCGAAATTTGCGGCGATACCACTCGAAAACGTAGGGTTCGACGAAACTAAGTGGTCGACCTTGTGGGAGACGAAACTCCAGATGCGAAACTTAGTTCCATTTTAAACTAATTGTTCTATCTGAAACTAAGTGTTCGGTACTGTGCCAGGAGAAGTGCCTGTTCTCTGAAATCTGTGGCGATGCCCCTCGAAACCGAATGTGTTCAACGAAACTAAGTCGTCGACCTTGTGAGAGAGGAAACTCCAGAAGCGAAACATAGTTCCATTTAAAACTAATTGTTCTATCTGAAACTAAGTGTTCGATACTGTGCCAGGAGAAACGCCGTTCTGCGAAATCTGTGGCGATACCACTCGAAACCGTATGTGTTCGTCGAAACCAAGTGGTCGACCTTGTGAGAGAGGAAACTCCAGATGCGAAGCTTAGTTCCATTTTAAACTAATTGTTCTATCTGTAACTAAGTGTTCCATACTTTGCCAGGAGAAGCGCCACTCCTATGAAATCTGTGGCGATGCTACTCGAAACCGTATGTGTTCGACGAAAATAAGTAGTCGACCTTGTGGGAGAGGAATGTCCAGATGCGAAACTTAGTTCCACTTTAAACTAATTGTTCTATCTGAAACTATGTGTTCGATACTGCGCCAGGAGAAGCCCCTGTTCTCTGAACTGTGTGCCGATGACGCTCGAAACCGTATGTGTTCCACGAAACTATGTTGTTGACCTTGTGAGAGAGGATACTCCAGATGCGAAACATATTTCCATTTTAAACTAATTGTTCTGTCTGAAATAAGTGTTCGATACTGTGCCAGGAGAAGCGCCTGTTCTCTGAAATCTGTGGCGATGCTACTCGAAACCGTATGTGTTCGACGAAACTAAGTGGTCGACCTTGTGAGAGAGGAATATCCAGATGCGAAACTTAGTTCCACTTTAAACTAATTGTTCTATCTGAAACTAAGTGTTCGGTACTGTGCCAGGAGAAGTGCCTGTTCTCTGAAATCTGTGGCGATGCCCCTCGAAACCGAATGTGTTCAACGAAACTAAGTCGTCGACCTTGTGAGAGAGGAAACTCCAGAAGCGAAACATAGTTCCATTTAAAACTAATTGTTCTATCTGAAACTAAGTGTTCGATACTGTGCCAGGAGAAACGCCGTTCTGCGAAATCTGTGGCGATACCACTCGAAACCGTATGTGTTCGTCGAAACCAAGTGGTCGACCTTGTGAGAGAGGAAACTCCAGATGCGAAGCTTAGTTCCATTTTAAACTAATTGTTCTATCTGTAACTAAGTGTTCCATACTTTGCCAGGAGAAGCGCCACTCCTATGAAATCTGTGGCGATGCTACTCGAAACCGTATGTGTTCGACGAAAATAAGTAGTCGACCTTGTGGGAGAGGAATGTCCAGATGCGAAACTTAGTTCCACTTTAAACTAATTGTTCTATCTGAAACTATGTGTTCGATACTGCGCCAGGAG
This sequence comes from Nysson spinosus, assembly GCA_910591585.2. NCBI lineage: Eukaryota > Metazoa > Arthropoda > Insecta > Hymenoptera > Crabronidae > Nysson > Nysson spinosus. The sequence continues at coordinate 1,410,299 of CAJUYC020000006.1, forward strand.
AAGCCCCTGTTCTCTGAACTGTGTGCCGATGACGCTCGAAACCGTATGTGTTCCACGAAACTATGTTGTTGACCTTGTGAGAGAGGATACTCCAGATGCGAAACATATTTCCATTTTAAACTAATTGTTCTGTCTGAAATAAGTGTTCGATACTGTGCCAGGAGAAGCGCCTGTTCTCTGAAATCTGTGGCGATGCTACTCGAAACCGTATGTGTTCGGCGAAACTAAGTGGTCGACCTTGTGAGAGAGGAATATCCAGATGCGAAACTTAGTTCCACTTTAAACTAATTGTTCTATCTGAAACTATGTGTTCGATACTGGGCCAGGAGAAGCGCCTGTCCTCTGAAATCTGTGGCGATGCCACTCGAAACCGTATGTGTTCGACGAAACCAAGTGGTCGACCTTGTGAGAGAGGAAACTCCAGATGCGAAACTTAGTTCCATTTTAAACAAATTGTTCTGTCTGAAATAAGTGTTCGATACTGTGCCAGGAGAAGCGCCTGTCTTTGAAATCTGTGCCGATGCCACTCGAAACCGAATGTGTTCAACGAAACTAAGTCGTCGACCTTGTGAGAGAGGAAACTCCAGAAGCGAAACAGAGATCCATTTAAAACTAATTGTTCTATCTGAAACTAAGTGTTCGATACTGTGCCAGGAGAAACGCCGTTCTGCGAAATCTGTGGCGATACCACTCGAAACCGTATGTGTTCGACGAAACTAAGTCGTCGACTTTGTGAGAGAGGAAACTCCAGATGCGAAACTTAGTACCATTTTAAACTAATTGTGCTATCTGAAACTAAGTTTTCGATAAGGTGCCAGGAGAAGCCCCTGTTCTCTGAACTGTGTGCCGATGACGCTCGAAACCGTATGTGTTCCACGAAACTATGTTGTTGACCTTGTGAGAGAGGATACTCCAGATGCGAAACATAGTACCATTTTAAACTAATTGTTCTGTCTGAAATAAGTGTTCGATACTGCGCCAGGAGAAGCGCCTGTTCCCTGAAATCTGTGGCAATGCCACTCGAAACCGCATGTGTTCGACGAAACTAAGTGGTCGACCTTGTGAGAGAGGAAACTCCAGATGTGAAACTTAGTACCATTTTAAACTAATTGTTGTATCTGAAACTAAGTGTTCGATACTGTGCCAGGAGAAACGCCGTTCTGCGAAATCTGTGGCGATACCACTCGAAACCGTATGTGTTCGTCGAAACCAAGTCGTCGACCTTGTGAGAGAGGAATTCCCAGATGCGAAATTTAGTTCCATTTTAAACTAATTGTTCTATCTGTAACTAAGTGTTCCATACTGTGCCAGGAGAAGCGCCTCTCCTATGAAATCTGTGGCGATGCTACTCGAAACCGTATGTGTTCGACGAAAATAAGTAGTCGACCTTGTGAGAGAGGAATATCCAGATGCGAAACTTAGTTCCACTTTAAACTAATTGTTTTATCTGAAACTATGTGTTCGATACTGGGCCAGGAGAAGCGCCTGTCCTCTGAAATATGTGGCGATGCCACTCGACACCGTATGTGTTCGTCGAAACCAAGTGGTCGACCTTGTGAGAGAGGAAAATCCAGATGCGACACTTAGTTCCATTTTAAACTAATTGTTCTATCTGAAACTAAGTGTTCCATACTGTGCCAGGAGAAGCGCCTGTTCTCTGATATCTGTGGCGATGCAACTCGAAACCGTATGTGTTCGACGAAATTAAGTGGTCGACCTTGTGAGAAAGGAAACTCCAGATGCGAAACATTGTTCCATTTTAAACTAATTGTTCTATCTGAAACTAAGTGTTCGATACTGTGGCCGGAGAAGCGCCTGTTCTGTGAAATCTGTGTTGATGCTACTCGAAACCGTATGTGTTCGACGAAACTAAGTGGTCGACCTTGTGAGAGAGGAAATTCCAGATGCGAAACATATTTCCATTTTAAACTAATTGTCCTGTCTGAAATAAGTGTTCGATTCTGTGCCAGGAGAAACGCCTGTTCTCTGAAATCTGTGGCGATGCAACTCGAAACCGTATGTGTTCGACGAAACTAAGTGGTCGACCTTGTGAGAGAGGAAACTCCAGATGCGAAACATATTTCCATTTTAAACTAATTGTCCTGTCTGAAACTATGTGTTCGATACTGCGCCAGGAGAAGCGCCTGTTCCCTGAAATCTGTGGCAATGCCACTCGAAACCGTATGTGTTCGAGGAAACTAAGTTGTCGACCTTGTGAGAGAGGAAACTCCAGATGCGAAACTTAGTTCCATTTCAAACTAATTTTTCTGTCTGAAATAAGTGTTCGATACTGTGCCAGGAGAAGCGCCTGTCTTTGAAATCTGTGCCGATGCCATTCGAAACCGAATGTGTTCAACGAAACTAAGTCGTCGACCTTGTGGGAGAGGAAACTCCAGATGCGAAACTTAGTTCCATTTTAAACTAATTGTTCTATCTGTAACTAAGTGTTCCATACTGTACCAGGAGAAGCGCCTCTCCTATGAAATCTGTGGCGATGCTACTCGAAACCGTATGTGTTCGACGAAAATAAGTAGTCGACCATGTGAGAGAGGAATATCCAGATGCGAAACTTAGTTCCACTTTAAACTAATTGTTCGATCTGAAACTAAGTGTTCGATACTGTGCCAGGAGAAGCGCATGTTCTCTGAAATCTGTGGCGATGCTACTCGAAACCGTATGTGTTCGACGAAACTAAGTGGTTGACCTTGTGGGAGAGGAAACTTCAGATGCGAAACTTAGTTCTATTTCAAATTAATTGTGCTATCTGAAACTAAGTGTTCGATACTGTGTTAGGAGAAGCGTCCGTTCTCTGAAACCTGTGGCGATACCACTCGAAACCGTATGTGTTCGACGAAACTAAGTGGTCGACCTTGTGAGAGAGGAAACTCCAGATGCGAAACTTAGTTGCATTTTAAACTAATTGTTCTATCTGAAAGTGTTCGATACTGTGCCAGGAGAATCGCCTGTTCTCTGAAATCTGTGGCGATGCTACTCGAAACCGTATGTGTTCCACGAAACTAAGTTGTCGCCTTGTGAAAGAGGAAACTCCAGATGCGAAACTTAGTGCCATTTTAAACTAATTGTTCTATCTGAAACTATGTGTTCGATACTGTGCCACGGGAAGCGTAGAGAATGTAGTGTTAAAATATAGTATAAGAATGACTGAGTCAAACACCCGTTAAGTAGCACTATCGGCTGTCCAACCAAGTACTCTACGCCCTGATGCCTAAAACAATATTTCGGTCGTGGGCGGTGTGAAACTTCATAATTTACATTCCAACGAAATGCAAAAAACACCAATGTATTAGGTGGTCCAATGAGTTCGTTCCGGTTTCAGCCGTTACAGTAAAACGCCGTTTTTTTCAAATACAATTTATTTTATTTACATACATAGTCACCATTCTTTTCAATTACTTCTTGCCACTTCTCAGGTAGCTTCATAATTCCTTTTGGATAAAAGTCTTTCCTTTTTTTTATTAAACAACTCCGCCACGTGCGTTTGGAGGACCTCAAAGTTTTCAAATTGTTTTCCGGTAACCGAATTTTGAATGCACCGAAATAAATAATAATCTGATGGGGCTATGTCAGGAGAGTACGGAGGTACTCAGTACCAGTAACATTCCTTTTAAAATTGATTCACTTCGATGCCGATTCAACAGAGCCATGCACACACAACTTTGATATTAATCCCATCTTCCGTAAACAATCATGCACGGTGGATTTTTTCATTTGAAGTTCCGATGGAATTTCACGCACTTGAATGCAACGATTTTGCTCCACTATTGCACGTACAGCACTGTTGTCAGCAGTATGTGGTCGTCCAGCGCGATGGTCATCTTCTAATGAAAAATTTCCTTAACTAAAATGATCAAACCATTTTCTGCACGTACGATCTGTTACAGCACCTTCCCCATAAACAACACAAATATTTCTCGAAGTTTCTGAACCGTTATACCCTTTACGAAACTCTTATAACATGATGTGTCGAAAATGAATTTTGTTGTCCGTCATGATTTTAGTTTAGATATTACAGAAAAACTTAAAAAAATACGTCTAATTCGCACGAAAGCAAAACTAGAAGTGTACTGGAATATGTACATTTTTACCTGAGTATGTACTGTGGTTTATTACTCAGGTAAGAAGGTAATAAGTCGCCGCGCCGAAAACGGAACGAACTTTTTGGACCACCTAATAGAAGAACCTAGTTGAGCCCCAGAGGACCCGTAGAAGTCATGTGACTGTTTTCCAACAGTGGTTGGTGGAATCGTCACATTCCGCACCGTGCATCATGATCCGGTGTATGCAAAATTGAAGCAAACCCTGATTCATGGAATTCCGATTTTCGGGCTGATTTCTTAAAAAGTAGTCAGAGAGTTGTCGCTCATTGGTGAACCTACTCATCCGGAACATGGACCGCAAGATATTTGCCACCTATAAAATACGTGCAGATACGCACACGGGGATCATATGCACACGTGCATCAGTCGTGTTAGCATGGAGTCCTTCAGTTTCTTGCTACATGCAATCGGGACGCCACGCTCGGCAAATGTGGACTTCGTCCATGAGTTACCTCTTAAAATATCGCAGTTGATTCTGCGGCAATTGGATTCTGCATCTTTACTGAGCGCAGCGCTTGTTTCCCGGAAGTGGCTATCGGTTTGCCGGGCCGATGTGAAACTCAGGCAAAGGGTAAGGAGATACCTCAGGAAGAAGGCGGAGCGGATTCGGTCGGACTACATTGGGAGGCCCACAACGGATGTAGTCAGACGTCATGGGTTCAGAATGAATTCACGTGTTAGAAATATGCAAAGATCTGCGCCTCCGACCAGTATCGACGCATATCGCCTAATGGATATAGAATCGACACGGCACAGCCGTTATCATGGACATCAGCGCGATGACAAAAAAAGGCGAATCAAGTCTTACAGAATTTGATGTTGTGAGAAACGGAACGGGAGTTCCTCCTGGCACAGTATCGAACAGATAGTTTCAACCAACACATACGGTTTCGAGTGGTAACGCCACAGATTGCGCGGAACGGGAGTTTCTCCTGGCACAGTATCGAACAGATAGTTTCGACCAACACATAAGGTTTCGAGTGGTTCGCCACAGATTTCAGAGACCAGGCGCTTCTCCTGGCCCAGTATCGATCACTTAGTTTCAGATAGAACAATTAGTTTTAAATGGAACTATGTTTCGCATTTGGAGTTTCTTCTCTCACAAGGTGGACCACTTAGTTTCGTCAAACACATACGGTTTCGAGTGGAATCGCCACAGGTTTCAGAGAACTGGCGCTTCTCCTGGCACAGTATCGAACACTTAGTCTCAGATAGAACAATTACTTTAAAATGGAACTAAGCTTCGCATATGGAGTTTCCTCTCTCACAAGGTGGACCACTTAGTTTCGTCGAACACATACGGTTTCGAGTAGCATCGCCACAGATTTCAGAGAACAGGCGCTTCTCCTGGCACATTATCGAACACTTAGTTTCAGATAGAACAATTAGATTAAAATGGAACTAAGTTTCGCAACTGGAGTTTCCTCTCTCACAAGGTCGACCACTTAGCTTCGTCGAACACATACGGTTTAGAGTGGCATCGCCACAGATTTCAGGAACAGGCGCTTCACTTGGCACACTATCGAACACTTAGTTTCAGATAGAACAATTAGTTTTAAATGGAACTATGTTTCGCTTCTGGAGTTTCCTCTCTTAGAAGGTCGACCACTTAGTTTCGTCGAACACATACGGTTTTGTGTAACATCGCCACAGATTTCAGAGAGCAGGCGCTTCTCCTGGCACAGTAACGAACACTTAGTTTCAGATAGAACAATTAGTTTAAAATGGAACTAAGTTTCGCATCTGGAATTTACTCTCTCACAAGGTCGACCACTTAGTTTCGACGAACACATACGGTTTCGAGTAGCATCGCCACAGATTTCAGAGAACAGGCGCTTCTCCTGGCAGAGTAACGAACACTTAGTTTCAGATAGAACAATTAGTTTAAAATGGAACTAAGTTTTGCATCTGGAGTTTCCTCTCTCACAAGGTCGACCACTTAGTTTCTATGAACACATACGGTTTCGAGTGGCATCGCCACAGATTTCAGAGAACAGGCGCTTCTCCTGGCACAGTAACGAACACTTAGTTTCAGATAGAACAATTAGTTTAAAATGGAACTAAGTTTCGCATCTGGAATTTTCTCTCTCACAAGGTCGACCACTTAGTTTCGACGAACACATACGGTTTCGAGTAGCATCGCCACACAGTTCAGAGAACAGGCGCTTCTCCTGGCACAGTATCGAACACTTAGTTTCAGATAGAACAATTAGTTTTAAATGGAACTAAGTTTCGCATCTATAATTTTCTCTCTCACAAGGTCGACCACTTAGTTTCGTCGAACACATACGGTTTTGTGTAGCATCGCCACAGATTTCAGAGAGCAGGCGCTTCTCCTGGCACAGCATCGGACACTTATGTCAGACAGAACAATTAGTTTAAAATGGAACTATGTTTCGCATCTGGAGTATCCTCTCTCACACGGTCGACCACTTAGTTTCGACGAACACATACGGTTTCGAGTAGCATCGCCACACAGTTCAGAGAACAGGCGCTTCTCCTGGCACAGTATCGAACACTTAGTTTCAGATAGAACAATTAGTTTTAAATGGAACTAAGTTTCGCATCTGGAATTTTCTCTCTCACAAGGACGACCACTTAGTTTCGACGAACACATACGGTTTCGAGTAGCATCGCCACAGATTTCCGAGAACAGGCGCTTCTCCTGGCACAGTATCGAACACTTAGTTTCAGATAGAACAATTAGTTTAAAATGGACCTAAGTTTCGCATCCGGAGTTTCCTCTCTCAGAAGGTCGACCACTTAGTTTCGTCGAACACATACGGTTTCGATTAGCATCGCCACAGATTTCAGAAAACAGGCGCTTCTCCTGGCACAGTATCGAACACTTAGTTTCGTCGAACACATACGTTTTCGAGTAGAATCGCCACAGATTTCAGAGAACAGGCGCTTCTCCTGGCACAGTATCGAACACTTAGTTTCAGATAGAACAGTTAGTTTTAAATGAAACTAAGTTTCACTTCTGGAGTTTCCTCTCTCACAAAGTGGACCACTTAGTTTCGTCAAACACATACGGTTTCGAGTGGCATCGCCACAGGTTTCAGAGAACTGGCGCTTCTCCTGGCACAGTATCGAACACTTAGTATCAGATAGAACAATTACTTTAAAATGGAACTAAGCTTCGCATCTGGAGCTTCCTCTCTCTCAAGGTGGGCCACTTAGTTTCGTCGATCACATACGGTTTCGAGTGGCATCGCCACAGATTTCAGAGAGCAGGCGCTTCTCCTGGCACAGTATCGAACACTTGGTTTCAGATAGAACAATTAGTTTAAAATGGAACTAAGTTTCGCATCCGGAGTTTCCTCTCTCAGAAGGTCGACCACTTAGTTTCGTCGAACACATACGGTTTCGAGTACCAACGCCACAGATTTCAGAGAACAGGCGCTTCTACTGGCAGATTATCGAACACTTAGTTTCAGATGGAACACTTAGTTTAAAATGGAACTATGTTACGCATTTGGAGTTTCCTCTCTCACACGGTCTACCACTTACTTTCGTCGAACACATTCGGCTTCGAGTGGCATCGCCACTGATTTCAGAGAAGAGGCGCTTCTCCTGGCACAGCATTGAACACTTAGTTTCAGATAGAACAATTAGTTTAAAATGGCACTGAGTTTCGCGTCTGGAGTTTCCGCTCTCACCATGTCGACCACTTAGTTTCGTCGAACACATACGGTTTCGAGTAGCATCGCCACCGATTTCAGAGAACAGACGCTTCTCCTGGCACAGTATCGAAAACTTAGTTTCAGATAGAACAATTAGTTTAAAATGTAACTAAGTTTCGCATCTGGAGTTTCCTCTCTCACAAGGTCGACCATTTAGATTCGTCGAACAGATACGGGTTCGAGTAGCATCGCCACATATTTCAGAGAACAAGCGCTTCTGCTGGCACAGTATCGAACACTTAGTTTCAGGTAGAACAATTAGTTTAAAATGGCACTAAGTTTCGCGTCTGGAGTTTCCGCTCTCCCCATGTCGACCACTTAGTTTCGTCGAACACATACGGTTTCGAGTAGCATCGCCACCGATTTCAGAGAACAGACGCTTCTCCTGGCACAGTATCGAAAACTTAGTTTCAGATAGAACAATTAGTTTAAAATGTAACTAAGTTCCGCATCTGGAGTTTCCTCTCCCACAAGGTCGACCACTTAGTTTCCTCGAACACATACGGTTTCGAGTAGCATCGCCACAGATTTCAGAGCGCAGGCGCTTCCCCTGGCACAGTATCGAACACTTATTTCAGACAGAACAATTAGTTTAAAATGTAACTATGTTTCGCATCTGGATTATCCTCCCTCACAAGGCGACCAGTTAGTTTCGTCGAACACATACGGTTTCGAGAACATTGTCACAGATTTCAGGGAACAGGCGCTTCTCCTGGCACAGTATCGAACATATAGTTTCAGATAGAACAATTAGTTTAAAATGGTCCTAAGTCTCGCATCTGGAGTTTCCTGTCCCACAAGGTCCACCACTTACTTCTCTCGAACACATACGGTTTCGAGTAGCATCGCCACAGATTTCAGAGAACAGGCGCTTCTCCTGGCGCAGTATCGAGCACTTAGTTTCAGATAGAACAATTAATTTAAAATGGAACTAAGTTTCGCATATGAAGTTTCCTCTCTCACAAAGTCGACCACTTAGTTTCGCTGAACACATACGGTTTCGAGTGGCATCGCCACAGATTTCAGAGAACAGGCGTTTCTCCAGGCACAGTATCGAACACTGTTTCAGATAGAACAATTAGTTTTAAATGGAACTAAGTTTGGCATCTGGAGTTTCCTCTCTCACAAGGTCGACCGCTTAGTTTCGTCGAACACATACGGTTTCGAGTAGCATCGCCAGAGATTTCTGAGAAGAGGCGATTCTCCTGGCACAGTATCGAAGACTTAGTTACAGATGGAACATTTGGTTTAAAATGGAACTAAGTTTCGCATCTGGAGTTTCCTCTCTCACAAGTTCGACCACTTAGTTCCGTCGAACACATACGGTTTCGAGTAGCATCGCCACCGATATCAGAGAACAGACGCTTCTCCTGGCACAGTATCGAACACTTAATTTCAGATGGAACAATTAGTTTAAAATGGAATTAAGTTTCGCATCTGGAGTTTCCTCCCTCACAAGGCGGATACTTAGTTTCGTGGAAAACATTCGGTTTCGAGTAGCATCGACACAGCTTTCAGAGAACAGCCGCTTCTCCTGGCACAGTATCGAACACTTAATTTCAGATGGAACAATTAGTTTAAAATGAAACTAAGTTTCGCATCTGAAGTTTCCTCTTTCACAAGGTCGGCCACTTAGTTTCGTCGAACACATACGGTTTCGAGTGGCATCGCCACAGATTTCAGAGAACAGGCGCTTCTCCTGGCACAGCATTTAACACTTATTTTCAGATGGAACATTTAGTTTAAAATTGATCTTTGTTTCGCATCTGGAGTTCCCACTCTCACAAGGTCGACCACTTAGTTTCGCCGAACGCATACGGTTTCGAGTGGCATCGCCACAAATTTCAGAGAGCAGGCGCTTCTGCTGGCATAGTATCGAACACTTAGTTTCAGGTAGAACAATTAGTTTAAAATGGCACTAAGTTTCGCGTCTGGAGTTTCCTCTCTCACAAGGTCGACCACTCAGTTTCGTCGAACACATACCGTTTCGAGTGGTATCGCCACAGGTTTCACAGAACGGGCGCTTCTCCTGGCACAGTGTCGAACACTTAGTATCAGATAGTACAAGTAGTGTAAAATGGAACTAAGTTTTCCATCTGGAGTTTCCTCTCCCACAAGGTCGACCACCTAGTTTCGTCGAACACATACGGTTTTGAGTAGCATCGCCAGAGATTTCAGAGAACAGGCGCTTCTCCTGGAACAGTATCGAACACTCTCAGATAGAACAATTAGTTTAAAATGGACCTAAGTTTCGCATCCGGAGTTTCCTCTCTCAGAAGGTCGACCACTTAGTTTCGTCGAACACATACGGTTTCGAGTAGCATCGACACAGATTTCAGAGAACAGGCGCTTCTCCTGGCACAGTATCGAACACTTAGTTTCGTCGAACACATACGTTTTCGAGTAGCATCGCCACAGATTTCAGAGAACAGGCGCTTCTCCTGGCATAGTATCGAACCCTGAGTTACAGATAGAACACTTCGTTTAAAATGGAACTATATTTCGCATTTGGAGTTTCCTCTCTCACAAGGTGGACCACTCAGTTTCGCGAAACACATACGGTTTCGAGTGGTATCGCCACAGATTTCAGAGAATTGGCGCTCCTCCAGGCACATTATCGAACACTTAGTTTCAGATAGAACAGTTAGTTTAAAATGGAACTATGTTTCGCATCTGGAGTTTCCTCTCTCACATGGTCGACCACTTAGTTTCGTCGAACACATTCGGTTTCGAGTGGCAACGCCACAGATTTCAGAGAACAGGCGCATCTCCTGGCACATTATCGAACACTTAGTTTCAGATAGAACAATTAGTTTAAAATGGAACTAAGTTTCGCATCTGGAGTTTCCTCTCTCACAAGTTCGACCACTTAGTTTCGTCGAACAGATACGGTTTCGAGTAGCATCGCCACAGATTTCAGAGAAAAAGCGCTTCTCCTGGCACAGTATCGAACACTTAATTTCAGATGGAACAATTAGTTTAATATGGAACTAAGTTTCGCATTGGGAGTTTCCTCCCTCACAAGGTCGACCACTTAGTTTCGTCGATCACATACGGTTTCGAGTAGCATCGCCACAGATTTCAGAGAAAAAGCGCTTCTCCTGGCACAGTATCGAACACTTAATTTCAGATGGAACAATTAGTTTAAAATGGAATTAAGTTTCGCATCTGGAGTTTCCTCCCTCACAAGGCGGATACTTAGTTTCGTGGAAAACATTCGGTTTCGAGTAGCATCGACACAGCTTTCAGAGAACAGGCGCTTCTCCTGGCACAGTATCGAACACTCAGGTTCAGATAGAACAATTAGTTTAAAATGGAACTATGTTTCGCATCTGGAGTTTCCTCTCTCACATGGTCGACCACTTAGTGTCATCGAACACATACGGTTTCGAGTGGGATCGCCACAGATTTCAGAGAACAGGCGCTTCTCCTGGCACAGTATCGAACACTCAGGATCAGACATAACAATTAGTTTAAAATGGAACTATGTTTCGCATCTGGAGTTTCCTCTCTCACATGGTCGACCACTTAGTTTCATCGAATACATACGGTTTCGAGTGGCCTCGCCACAAATTTCAGAGAACAGGCGCTTCTAATGGCACAGTATCGAACACTCAGGTTCAGATAGAAGAATTAGTTTAAGATGGAACTATGTTTCGCATCTGGAGTTTCCTCCCTCACAAGGTCGACCACTTAGTTTCGTCGATCACATACGGTTTCGAGTGGCATCGCCACAGATTTCAGAGAACAGGCGTTTCTCCTGGCACACTGTCGAACACTTAGTTTCAGATAGAACAATTTGCTTAAAATGGAACTAAGTTTCGCATCTGGAATTTCCTCTCCCACAAGGTCGACCACTTAGTTTCGTCGGACAGATACGGTTTCGAGTAGCATTGCCACAGATTTCAGAGAAAAAGCGCTTCTCCTGGCACAGTATCGAACACTTGGTTTCAGATAGAACAATTAGTTTAATATGGAACTAAGTTTCGCATAGGGAGTTTCCTCCCTCACAAGGTCGACCACTTAGTTTCGTCGATCACATACGGTTTCGAGTGGCATCGCCACAGATTTCAGAGAACAGGCGTTTCTCCTGGCACACTGTCGAACACTTAGTTTCAGGTAGAACAATTTGCTTAAAATGGAACTAAGTTTGGCATCTGGAGTTTCCTCCCTCACAAGGTCGACCACTTAGTTTCGTCGAACAAATTCGGTTTCGAGTGGCATCGCCACAGATTTCAGAGAACATGCGTTTCTCCAGGCACAGTATCGAACACTTAGTTTCAGAGAGAACAATTAGTTTAAAATTGAGCTATGTCTCGCATTTGGAGTTTCCTCTCTCACAAGGTCGACCCCTTAGTTTCGTCGAACACATACGGTTTCGAGTGGCATCGCCACAGATTTCAGAGAACAGGCGCTTCTCCTGGCACAGTATCGAACACTCAGGTTCAGATAGAACAATTAGTTTAAAATGGAACTATGTTTCGCATCTGGAGTTTCCTCTCTCACATGGTCGACCACTTAGTGTCATCGAACACATACGGTTTCGAGTGGGATCGCCACAGATTTCAGAGAACAGGCGCTTCTCCTGGCACAGTATCGAACACTCAGGATCAGACATAACAATTAGTTTAAAATGGAACTATGTTTCGCATCTGGAGTTTCCTCTCTCACATGGTCGACCACTTAGTTTCATCGAATACATACGGTTTCGAATGGCCTCGCCACAAATTTCAGAGAACAGGCGCTTCTAATGGCACAGTATCGAACACTCAGGTTCAGATAGAACAATTAGTTTAAGATGGAACTATGTTTCGCATCTGGAGTTTCCTCTCCCACAAGGTCGACCACTTAGTTTCGTCGGACAGATACGGTTTCGAGTAGCATTGCCACAGATTTCAGAGAAAAAGCGCTTCTCCTGGCACAGTATCGAACACTTGGTTTCAGATAGAACAATTAGTTTAATATGGAACTAAGTTTCGCATAGGGAGTTTCCTCCCTCACAAGGTCGACCACTTAGTTTCGTCGATCACATACGGTTTCGAGTGGCATCGCCACAGATTTCAGAGAACAGGCGTTTCTCCTGGCACACTGTCGAACACTTAGTTTCAGATAGAACAATTTGCTTAAAATGGAACTAAGTTTGGCATCTGGAGTTTCCTCCCTCACAAGGTCGACCACTTAGTTTCGTCGAACAAATTCGGTTTCGAGTGGCATCGCCACAGATTTCAGAGAACATGCGTTTCTCCAGGCACAGTATCGAACACTTAGTTTCAGAGAGAACAATTAGTTTAAAATTGAGCTATGTCTCGCATTTGGAGTTTCCTCTCTCACAAGGTCGACCACTTAGTTTCGGCGAACACATACGGTTTCGAGTGGCATCGCCACAGATTTCAGAGAACAGGCGCTTCTCCTGGCACAGTATCGAACACTTAGTTTCAGATAGAACAATTAGTTTAAAATGGAACTATGTTTCGCATTTGGAGTTTCCTCCCTCACAAGGTCGACCGCTTAGTTTCGTCGAACACATACGGTTTCGAATAGCATCGCCACAGATTTCAGAGAACAGGCGCTTCTCCTGGCACACTATCGAACACTTAGTATCAGATAGAACAATTAGTTTAAAATGGAACTAAGTTTCGCATCTGGAGTTTCCTCTACCACAAGGTCGACCACTTAGTTTCGTCGAACACATAGGGTTTCGAGTGGCATCGCCACAGATTTCAGAGAACAGTCGCTTCTCCTGGCACAGTATCGAACACTTAGTTTCAGATAGAACAATTAGTTTAAAATGGAACTAAGTTTCGCATCTGGAGTTTCCTCTACCACAAGGTCGACCACTTAGTTTCGTCGAACACATACGGTTTCGAGTAGCATCGGCACAGATTTCAGAGGACAGGCGCTTCTCCTGGCACAGTGTCGAACACTTAGTTTCAGATAGAACAGTTAGTTTAAAATGGAACTAATTTTCGCATCTGGAGTTTCCTCTCTCACAAGGTCGACCACTTAGTTTCGGCAAACACATAGGGTTTCGAGTGGAATCGCCACAGATTTCAGAGAACAGGCGCTTCTCCTGGCACAGTATCGAACACTTAGTTTCAGATAGAACGATTAGTTTAAAATCGAACTAATTTTCGCATCTGGAGTTTCCTCTCTCACAAGGTCAACCACTTAGTTTCGTCGAACACATACGGTTTCGAGTGGCAACGCCACATATTTCAGAGGACAGGCGCTTCTCCTGGCACAGTATCGAACACATAGTTTCAGATAGAACAATTAGTTTAAAATGGAACTAAATTTCGCATCTGGATATTCCTCTCTCACAAGGTCGACCACTTAGTTTCGTCGAACACATACGGTTTCGAGTGGCATCGCCACAGATTTCAGAGAACAGGCGCTTCTCCTGGCACACTATCGAACACTTAGTATCAGATAGAACAATTAGTTTGAAATGGAACTAAGTTTCGCATCTGGAGTTTCCTCTACCACAAGGTCGACCACTTAGTTTCGTCGAACACATACGGTTCCGAGTAGCATCGCCACAGATTTCAGAGAACAGGCGCTTCTCCCGGCACAGTATCGAACACTTAGTATCGGACAGTACAATTACTTAAAATGGAACTAAGCTTCGCATCTGGAGTTTCCTGTCTCACAAGGTCGACCACTTAGTTTCGATGAACACATACGGTTTCGAGAAGCATCGCCACTGATCTCAGAGACCCGGCGCTACTCCTAGCACAGTATCGAACACTTAGTTTCAGATAGAACGATTAGTTTAAAATGGAACTAAGTGTCGCATCTGGAGATTCCTCTCTCACATGGTCGACCACTTAGTTTCGTCGAACACATACGGTTCCATGTGACATCGCCACAGATTTCAGAGAACAGGCGCTTCTCCTGGCACAGTATCGTACACTTAGTTTCAGATAGTACAATTAGTTTAAAATGAAACTAAGTTTCGCATTTGGTGCTTCCTCTCTCACAAGGTCGACAACTTAGTTTCGTCGAACACATACGGTTTCGAGTGGTATCGCTACAGATTTGGCCGAACGGGAGTTCCTCCTGGCATAGTATTGGCGCACTTAGTTTCGTCGAACACATACGGTAACGAGTAGCATCGCCACAGATTTCAGAGAACAGGCACTTCTCCTGGCACAGTATCGAACACTTTCAGATAGAACAATTAATTTAAAATGGAACTAAGTTTCGCATCTGGAGTTTCCTCTCTCATAAGGTCGGCCACTTAGTTTGGTCGAACACATACGGTTTCGAGTAGCATCGCGACAGATTTCAGAGAACAGGCGCTTCTCCTGGCACAGTTTCGAACACTTAGTTTCTGATAGAACAATTAGTTTAAAATGGAACTAAGTTTCGCATCTGGAGTTTCTTCTGTCACAAGTTCGACCACTTAGTTTCGTCGAACACATACGGTTTAGAGTAGCATCGCCACCGATTTCAGAGAACAGGCGTTTCTCCTGGCACAGTATCCAACACTTAGTTTAAGATAGAAAAATTAGTTTAAAATGGAACTAAGTTTCGCATTTGGAGTTTCCTCTCTCACAAGTTCGACCACTTAGTTTCGTCGAACACATACAGTTTCGAGTAGCATCGCGACCGATTTTAGAGAACAGGCGTTTCTCCTGGCACAGTATCGAACACTTAGTTATAGATAGAACACTTAGTTTAAAATGGAACTATGTTTCGCATCTGGAGTTTCCTGTCTCACAAGGTCGACCACTTAGTTTCGATGAACACATACGGTTTCGAGAAGCATCGCCACTGATCTCAGAGACCCGGCGCTATTCCTAGCACAGTATCGAACACTTAGTTTCAGATAGAACAATTAGTTTAAAATGAACTAAGTGTCGCATCTGGAGTTTCCTCTCTCACAAGATCGACCACTTAGTTTCGTCGAACACATACGGTTTCGAGTAGCATCGCCACAGATTTCAGAGAACAGGCGCTTCTCCCGGCACAGTATCGAACACTTAGTATCGGACTGTACAATTACTTAAAATGGAACTAAGCATCGCATCTGGAGTTTCCTGTCTCACAAGGTCGACCACTTAGTTTCGATGAACACATACGGTTTCGAGAAGCATCGCCACTGATCTCAGAGACCCGGCGCTACTCCTAGCACAGTATCGAACACTTAGTTTCAGATAGAACGATTAGTTTAAAATGGAACTAAGTGTCGCATCTGGAGATTCCTCTCTCACATGGTCGACCACTTAGTTTCGTCGAACACATACGGTTCCATGTGACATCGCCACAGATTTCAGAGAACAGGCGCTTCTCCTGGCACAGTATCGAACACTTAGTTTCAGATAGAACGATTAGTTTAAAATCGAACTAATTTTCGCATCTGGAGTTTCCTCTCTCACAAGGTCAACCACTTAGTTTCGTCGAACACATACGGTTTCGAGTGGCAACGCCACATATTTCAGAGGACAGGCGCTTCTCCTGGCACAGTATCGAACACATAGTTTCAGATAGAACAATTAGTTTAAAATGGAACTAAATTTCGCATCTGGATATTCCTCTCTCACAAGGTCGACCACTTAGTTTCGTCGACCACATACGGTTTCGAGTGGCATCGCCACAGATTTCAGAGAACAGGCGCTTCTCCTGGCACACTATCGAACACTTAGTATCAGATAGAACAATTAGTTTAAAATGGAACTAAGTTTCGCATCTGGAGTTTCCTCTACCACAAGGTCGACCACTTAGTTTCGTCGAACACATACGGTTCCGAGTAGCATCGCCACAGATTTCAGAGAACAGGCGCTTCTCCCGGCACAGTATCGAACACTTAGTATCGGACAGTACAATTACTTAAAATGGAACTAAGCTTCGCATCTGGAGTTTCCTGTCTCAAAAGGTCGACCACTTAGTTTCGATGAACACATACGGTTTCGAGAAGCATCGCCACTGATCTCAGAGACCCGGCGCTATTCCTAGCACAGTATCGAACACTTAGTTTCAGATAGAACAATTAGTTTAAAATGAACTAAGTGTCGCATCTGGAGTTTCCTCTCTCACAAGATCGACCACTTAGTTTCGTCGAACACATACGGTTTCGAGTAGCATCGCCACAGATTTCAGAGAACAGGCGCTTCTCCCGGCACAGTATCGAACACTTAGTATCGGACAGTACAATTACTTAAAATGGAACTAAGCATCGCATCTGGAGTTTCCTGTCTCACAAGGTCGACCACTTAGTTTCGATGAACACATACGGTTTCGAGAAGCATCGCCACTGATCTCAGAGACCCGGCGCTACTCCTAGCACAGTATCGAACACTTAGTTTCAGATAGAACGATTAGTTTAAAATGGAACTAAGTGTCGCATCTGGAGATTCCTCTCTCACATGGTCGACCACTTAGTTTCGTCGAACACATACGGTTCCATGTGACATCGCCACAGATTTCAGAGAACAGGCGCTTCTCCTGGCACTGTATCGTACACTTAGTTTCAGATAGTACAATTAGTTTAAAATGAAACTAAGTTTCGCATTTGGTGCTTCCTCTCTCACAAGGTCGACAACTTAGTTTCGTCGAACACATACGGTTTCGAGTGGTATCGCTACAGATTTGGCCGAACGGGAGTTCCTCCTGGCACAGTATTGGCGCACTTAGTTTCGTCGAACACATACGGTAACGAGTAGCATCGCCACAGATTTCAGAGAACAGGCACTTCTCCTGGCACAGTATCGAACACTTTCAGATAGAACAATTAGTTTAAAATGGAACTAAGTTTCGCATCTGGAGTTTCCTTTCTCACAAGGCCGACCACTTAGTTTCGTCGAACACGTACCGGTTCGAGTAGCATCGCCACAGATTTCAGAGAACAGGCGCTTCTCCTGGCACAGTATCGGACACTTAGTTTCAGATAGAACAATTAATTTAAAATGGAACTAAGTTTCGCATCTGGAGTTTCCTCTCTCACAAGTTCGACCACTGAGTTTCGTCGAACACATACGGTTTCGAGTTGCATCGCCACAGATTTCAGAGAGCAGGCGCTTCTCCTGGCACAGTATCGAACACTTATTTCAGACAGAACAATTAGTTTAAAATGTAACTAAGTTTCGCATCTGGAGTTTCCTCTTTCACAAGGTCGACCACTTAGTTTCGTCGAACACATACGGTTTCGAGTAGCATCGCCACAGATTTCAGAGAACAGGCGCTTCTCCTGGCACAGTATCGAACACTTAGATTCACAGAGAACAATTAGTTTAAAATGGAACTAAGTTTCGCAACTGGAGTTTCCTCTATCACAAGGTCCACCACTTAGTTTCTTCGAACACATAGGGTTTCGAGTAGCATCGCCACAGATTTCAGAGAACAGGCGCTTCTCCTGGCACAGTATCGAACACTTAGTTTCAGATAGAACAATCAGTTTAAAACGGAACTAATTTCCGCATCTGGAGTTTCCTCTCTCACAAGGTCGACCACTTAGTTACGTCGAACACATACGGTTTCGAGCAGCATCGCCACAGATTTCAGAGAGCAGGCGCTTCTCGTGGCACAGCATCGAACACTTAGTTTCAGATAGAACAATTAATTTAAAATGGAACTAAGTTTCGCATCTGGAGTTTCCTCTTTCACAAGGTCGACCACTTAGTTTCGTCGAACACATACGGTTTCGAGTGGCATCGCCACAGATTTCAGAGAACAGGCGCTTCTCCTGGCACATTATCGAACACTTAGTTTCAGATAGAACAATTAGTTTAAAATGGAACTAAGTTTCGCATCTGAAGTTTCCTCTCTCACAAGGTGGACCACTTAGTTTCGTCGAACACATACGGTTTCGAGTGGCATCGCGGCAGACTTCCGAGAACAGGCGCTTGCCCTGGCACAATATCGAACACATAGTTTGAGATAGAACAATTAGTTTAAAATGGAACTAAGTTTCGCATCTGGAGTTTCCTCTCTCACAAGGTCACCAACTTAGTTTCGTCGAACAAATACGTTTCCAGTGGCATCGCCACAGATTTCAGAGAACAGGCGCTTCTCCTGACACAGTATCGAACACTTAGTATCAGATAGAACAATTAGTTTTAAATGGAACTAAGTTTCGCATCTGGAGATTCCTCTCTCACAAGATCCACCACTTAGTCTCGTCCAACACATACGGTTTCGAGTGGCATCGACACAGATTTCAGAGAACAGGCGCTTCTCCTGACACAGTATCGAACACTTAGTTTCAGATAGAACAATTAGTTTAAAATGGTATTAAGTTTCACATCTGGAGTTTCCTCTTTCACAAGGCGACCACTTAGTTTCGTCGAATACATACGGTTCCGAGTAGCATCGCCACAGATTTCAGAGAACAGGCGCGCCTTCTGGCACTGTATCGAACACTTAGTTTGAGATGGATCACTTAGTATTAAATGGAACTAAGTTTCGCTGCTGGAGTTTCCTCTCTCACAAGGTCGACCACTTAGTTTCGTGGAACACATACAGTTTCGAGTGGTATCGCCACAGATTTCGCAGAACGGCGTTTCTCCTGGCACATTATCGAACACTTGGTTTCAGATAGAACAATTAGTTTAAAATGGGACTATGCTTCGCATCTGGAGATTCCTCTCTCACAAGATCCACCACTTAGTCTCGTCCAACACATACGGTTTCGAGTGGCATCGACACAGATTTCAGAGAACAGGCGCTTCTCCTGACACAGTATCGAACACTTAGTTTCAGATAGAACAATTAGTTTAAAATGGTATTAAGTTTCGCATCTGGAGTTTCCTCTCTCACAAGGTCGACCACTTAGTTTCGTCGAACACATACGGTTTCGAGTGGCATCGCCACAGATTTCAGAGAACAGGCGCTTCTCCTGGCACAGTATCGAAAACTTAGTTTCAGATGGAACAATTTGTTTAAAATGGAACTAAGTTTCGCATCTGCAGTTTCCTCTCTCACAAGGTCGGCCACTTAGTTTCGTCGAACAGATACGGTTTCGAGTGGCATCGCCACAGATTTCAGAGAACATGCGCTTCTCCTGGCACAGTATCGAACACTTAGTTTCAGAAGGAACAGTTAGTTCAAAATGGAACTAAGTTTCGCATCTGGAGTTTCCACTCTCAAAAGGTCGACCACTTAGTTTCGTCGAACACATACGGTTTCGAGTAGCATCGCGACAGATTTCAGAGAACAGGCGCGCCTTCTGGCACTGTATCGAACACTTAGTTTGAGATGGAACCCTTAGTTTTAAATGGAACTAAGTTTCGCTGCTGGAGTTTCCTCTCTCACCAGGTCGACCACTTAGTTTCGTCGCACAAATACGTTTCCAGTGGCATCGCCACAGATTTCGCAGAACGGCGTTTCTCCTGGCACATTATCGAGCACATAGTTTCAGATAGAACAATTTGTTTAAAATGGAACTAAGTTTCGCATCTGGAGTTTCCTCTCTCACAAGGTCGACAACTTAGTTTCGTCGAACACATACGGTTTCGAGTGGCATCGCCACAGATTTTAGAGAACCGGCGTTGCTCCTGGCACACTATCGAACACTTAGTTTCGGTTAGAACAATTATTTTAAAATGGAATTAAGTTTCGCATTTGGAGTTTCCACTCTCACAAGGTCGACAACTTAGTTTCCTCGAACAAATACGGTTCCGAGTGGCATCGCCACAGATTTCAGAGAACAGACGCTTCTACTGGCACACTATCGAACACTTAGTTTCAGATAGAACAATCAGTTTAAAATGGAACTAATTTTCGCATCTGGAGTTTCCTCTCTCACCAAGTCGACCACTTAGTTTCGTCGCACACATACAGTTTCGAGTGGTAGCGCCACAGATTTCGCAGAACGGCGTTTCTCCTGGCACATTATCGAGCACATAGTTTCAGATAGAACAATTTGTTTAAAATGGAACTAAGTTTCGCATCTGGAGTTTCCTCTCTCACAAGGTCGACAACTTAGTTTCGTCGAACACATACGGTTTCGAGTAGCATCGCCACAGTTTTCAGAGAACAGGCGCTTCCCCTGGCACAGTATCGAACACTTAGTTTCAGAGAGAACAATTAGTTTAAAATGGAACTATGTTTCGCATTTGGAGTTACCTCTCTCACAAGGCGGACCACTTAGTTTCGTCAAACACATAAGGTTTCGAGTGGGATCGCCGCAGATTTCAGGAACAGGCGCTTCTCCCGGCACAGTATCGAACACTTAGTATCAGATAGAACAATTATTTTAAAATGGAAATATGTTTCGCATCTGGAGTTTCCTCTCTCACAAGGTCGACCATTTAGTTTCGTCGAACACATACGGTTTCGAGTGGCATCGCCACAGATTTCAGAGAACCGGCGTTTCTCCTGGCACACTATCGAACACTTAGTTTCAGATAGAACAATTAATTTAAAATGGAATTAAGTTTCGCATTTGGAGTTTCCTCTCTCACAAGGTCAACAACTTAGTTTCGTCGAACAAATACGTTTCCAGTGGCATCGCCACAGATTTCAGAGAACAGGCGCTTCTCCTGACACAGTATCGAACACTTAGTTTCAGATAGAACAATTAGTTTAAAATGGTATTAAGTTTCACATCTGGAGTTTCCTCTTTCACAAGGCGACCACTTAGTTTCGTCGAATACATACGGTTCCGAGTAGCATCGCCACAGATTTCAGAGAACAGGCGCTTCTCTTGGCACAGTATCGAACACTCAGTTTCAGATAGAACAATTAGTTTAAAATAGTACTAAGTTTCGCATCTGGAGTTTCCCCTTTCACAAGGCGACCACTTAGTTTCGTCGAACACATACGGTTTCCAGTAGCATCGCCACAGATTTCAGAGAACAGGCGCCTCTCCTGGCACAGTATCGAACACTTAGGTTCAGATAGAACAATTAGTTTAAAATGGTATTAAGTTTCGCATCTGCAGTTTCCTCTCTCACAAGGTCGGCCACTTAGTTTCGTCGAACAGATACGGTTTCGAGTGGCATCGCCACAGATTTCAGAGAACGGCGTTTCTCCTGGCACATTATCGAACACATAGTTTCAGATAGAACAATTAGTTTAAAATGGAACTAAGTTTCGCATCTGGAGTTATCTCTCTCACAAGGTCGACCATTTAGATTCGTCGAACACATACGGTTTCGAGTGGTATCGCCACAGATTTCAGAGAACAGGCGTTTCTCCCGGCACAGTATCGAAAACTTAGTTTCTGATAGAACAATTAATTTTAAATGGAACTAATTTTCGCATCTGGGGTTTCCTCTTTCACAAGGCGACCATTTAGATTCGTCGAACACATACGGTTTCGAGTGGTATCGCCACAGATTTCAGAGAACAGGCGTTTCTCCCGGCACAGTATCGAAAACTTAGTTTCTGATAGAACAATTAATTTTAAATGGAACTAATTTTCGCATCTGGGGTTTCCTCTTTCACAAGGCGACCACTTAGTTTCGTCGAATACATACGGTTCCGAGTAGCATCGCCACAGATTTCAGAGAACAGGCGCTTCTCCTGGCACACTATCGAACACTTAGTTTCAGATAGAACAATCAGTTTAAAATGGAACTAAGTTCCGCATCTGGAGTGTCCTCGCTCACCATGTCGACCACTTAGTTTCGTCGAACACATACGGTTTCGAGTAGCATCGCCACAGATTTCAGAGAACAGGCGCTTCTCCTGGCACAGTATCGAACACTTAGTTGCAGAGAGAACAATTAGTTTTAAATGGAACTAAGTTTCGCATCTGGAGTTTCCTCTTTCACAAGGCGACCACTTAGTTTCGTCGAACACATACGGTTTCGAGTGGCATCGCCACAGATTTCAGAGAACAGGCGCTTCTCCTGGCACAGTATCGAACACTTAGTTTCAGTTAGAATAATTAGTTTAAAATGGAAATATGTTTCGCATTTGGAGTTTCCTCTCTCACAAGGTCGACCACTTAGTTTCGTCGAACACATACGCTTTCGAGTAGTATCGCCACAGATTTCACAGAACGGGAGTTTCTCCTGGCACAGTATCGAACACTTAGTTTCAGATAGAACAATTACTTTAAAATGCAACTATGTTTCGCATCTGGAGTTTCCTCTCTCACAAGGCGACCACTTAGTTTCGTCGAATACATACGGTTCCTAGTAGCATCGCCACAGATTTCAGAGAACAGGCGCTTCTCCTGGCACAGTATTGAACACTTAGTTTCAGATGGAACATTTAGTTTAAAATTGAACTATGTTTCGCATCTGGAGTTTCCTCTCTCACAAGGTCGGCCACTTAGTTTCTTCGAACACATACGGTTTCGAGTGGCATCGCCACAGATTTCAGAGAACAGGCGCTTCTCCTGGCACAGTATAGAACACTTAGTTTCAGATGGAACATTTAGTTTAAAATTGAACTATGTTTCGCATCTGGAGTTTCCTCCCTCACAAGGTCAACCACTTTGTTTCGCCGAACAAATACGGTTTCGAGTGGGATCGCCGCAGATTTCAGGAACAGGCGCTTCTCCCGGTACAGTATCGAACACTTAGTTACAGATAGAACAATTAGTTTTAAATGGAACTATGTTTCGCATCTGGAGTTTCCTCTCTCACAAGGTCAACCACTTTGTTTCGCCGAACAAATACGGTTTCGAGTGGCATCGCCCCAAATTTCAGAGATCAGGCGCTTCTCCTGGCACAGTAACGAACACTTAGTTTCAGATAGAACAATTAGTTTAAAATGGAACTAAGTTTCGCATCTCGAGTTTCCTCTCTCAGAAGGTCGGCCATTTAGTTTCTTCGAACACATACGGTTTCGAGTGGCATCGCCACAGATTTCAGAGAACAGGCGCTTCTCCTGGCACAGTATCGAACACTTAGTTACAGATAGAACAATTAGTTTAAAATGCAACTATATTTCGCATCTGGAGTTTCTTCTCTCACAAGGTCGGCCACTTAGTTGCGTCTAACACATACGGTTTCGAGTGGTATCGCCACAGATTTCATAGAACAGGCGCTTCTCCTGGCACAGTATCGAACACTTAGTTTCAGATGGAACAATTAGTTTTAAATGGAACTAAGTTTTGCATCTGGAGTTTCCTCTTTCACAAGGTCGACCACTTAGTTTCGTCGAACACATACGGTTTCGAGTGGCATCGCCACAGATTTCAGAGAACAGGCGCTTCTCCTGGCACAGTGTCGAACACTTAGTTACAGATAGAACAATTAGTTTAAAATGCAACTATATTTCGCATTTGGAGTTTCCTCTCTCACAAGGTCGGCCACTTAGTTTCGTCTAACACATACGGTTTCGACTGGTATCGCCACAGATTTCAGAGAACAGGCGCTTCTCCTGGCACAGTATCGAACACTTAGTTTCAGTTAGAATAATTAGTTTAAAATGGAAATATGTTTCGCATTTGGAGTTTCCTCTCTCACGAGGTCGACCACTTAGTTTCGTCGAACACATACGGTTTCGAGTAGTATCGCCACAGATTTCGCAGAACGGGAGTTTCTCCTGGCACAGTATCGAACACTTAGTTTCAGATAGAACAATTAGTTTAAAATGCAACTATGTTTCGCATCTGGAGTTTCCTCTCTCACAAGGTCGGCCACTTAGTTTCGTCGAACACATACGGTTTCGAGTGGCATCGCCACAGATTTCAGAGAACAGGCGCTTCTCCTGGCACAGTATCGAACACTTAGTTACAGATAGAACAATTAGTTTAAAATGCAACTATATTTCGCATCTGAAGTTTCCTCTCTCACAAGGTCGGCCACTTAGTTTCGTCTAACACATACGGTTTCGAGTGGTATTGCCACAGATTTCAGAGAACAGGCGCTTCTCCTGGCACAGTATCGAACACTTAGTTTCAGATAGAACAATCAGTTTAAAATGGAAATATGTTTCGCATTTGGAGTTTCCTCTCTCACGAGGTCGACCACTTAGTTTCGTCGAACACATACGGTTTCGAGTAGTATCGCCACAGATTTCGCAGAACGGGAGTTTCTCCTGGCACAGTATCGAACACTTAGTTTCAGATAGAACAATTAGTTTAAAATGCAACTATGTTTCGCATCTGGAGTTTCCTCTCTCACAAGGTCGGCCACTTAGTTTCGTCGAACACATACGGTTTCGAGTGGCATCGCCACAGATTTCAGAGAACAGGCGCTTCTCCTGGCACAGTATCGAACACTTAGTTACAGATAGAACAATTAGTTTAAAATGCAACTATATTTCGCACCTGAAGTTTCCTCTCTCACAAGGTCGGCCACTTAGTTTCGTCTAACACATACGGTTTCGAGTGGTATTGCCACAGATTTCAGAGAACAGACGCTTCTCCTGGCACAGTATAGAACACTTAGTTTCAGATGGAACATTTAGTTTAAAATTGAACTATGTTTCGCATCTGGAGTTTCCTCTCTCACAAGGTCGGCCACTTAGTTTCTTCGAACACATACGGTTTCGAGTGGCATCGCCACAGATTTCAGAGATGAGGCGCTTCCCCTGGCACAGTATCGAACACTTAGTTTCAGAGAGAACAATTACTTTAAAATGGAAATATGTTTCGCATTTGGAGTTACCTCTCTCACAAGGCGAACCACTTAGTTTCGTCAAACACATACGGTTTCGAGTGGGATCGCCGCAGATTTCAGGAACAGGCGCTTCTCCCGGTACAGTATCGAACACTTAGTTACAGATAGAACAATTAGTTTTAAATGGAACTATGTTTCGCATCTGGAGTTTCCTCTCTCACAAGGTCAACCACTTTGTTTCGCCGAACAAATACGGTTTCGAGTGGCATCGCCCCAAATTTCAGAGATCAGGCGCTTCTCCTGGCACAGTAACGAACACTTAGTTTCAGATAGAACAATTAGTTTAAAATGGAACTAAGTTTCGCATCTCGAGTTTCCTCTCTCAGAAGGTCGGCCACTTAGTTTCGTCTAACACATACGGTTTCGAGTGGCATCGCCACAGATTTCAGAGAACAGGCGCTTCTCCTGGCACAGTATCGAACACTTAGTTTCAGTTAGAATAATTAGTTTAAAATGGAAATATGTTTCGCATTTGGAGTTTCCTCTCTCACAAGGTCGACCACTTAGTTTCGTCGAACACATACGCTTTCGAGTAGTATCGCCACAGATTTCACAGAACGGGAGTTTCTCCTGGCACAGTATCGAACACTTAGTTTCAGATAGAACAATTACTTTAAAATGCAACTATGTTTCGCATCTGGAGTTTCCTCTCTCACAAGGCGACCACTTAGTTTCGTCGAATACATACGGTTCCTAGTAGCATCGCCACAGATTTCAGAGAACAGGCGCTTCTCCTGGCACAGTATTGAACACTTAGTTTCAGATGGAACATTTAGTTTAAAATTGAACTATGTTTCGCATCTGGAGTTTCCTCTCTCACAAGGTCGGCCACTTAGTTTCTTCGAACACATACGGTTTCGAGTGGCATCGCCACAGATTTCAGAGAACAGGCGCTTCTCCTGGCACAGTATAGAACACTTAGTTTCAGATGGAACATTTAGTTTAAAATTGAACTATGTTTCGCATCTGGAGTTTCCTCCCTCACAAGGTCAACCACTTTGTTTCGCCGAACAAATACGGTTTCGAGTGGCATCGCCCCAAATTTCAGAGATCAGGCGCTTCCCCTGGCACAGTATCGAACACTTAGTTTCAGAGAGAACAATTAGTTTAAAATGGAAATATGTTTCGCATTTGGAGTTACCTCTCTCACAAGGCGAACCACTTAGTTTCGTCAAACACATACGGTTTCGAGTGGGATCGCCGCAGATTTCAGGAACAGGCGCTTCTCCCGGTACAGTATCGAACACTTAGTTACAGATAGTACAATTAGTTTTAAATGGAACTATGTTTCGCATCTGGAGTTTCCTCTCTCACAAGGTCAACCACTTTGTTTCGCCGAACAAATACGGTTTCGAGTGGCATCGCCCCAAATTTCAGAGATCAGGCGCTTCTCCTGGCACAGTAACGAACACTTAGTTTCAGATAGAACAATTAGTTTAAAATGGAACTAAGTTTCGCATCTCGAGTTTCCTCTCTCAGAAGGTCGGCCACTTAGTTTCTTCGAACACATACGGTTTCGAGTGGCATCGCCACAGATTTCAGAGAACAGGCGCTTCTCCTGGCACAGTGTCGGACACTTAGTTACAGATAGAACAATTAGTTTAAAATGCAACTATATTTCGCATCTGGAGTTTCTTCTCTCACAAGGTCGGCCACTTAGTTGCGTCTAACACATACGGTTTCGAGTGGTATCGCCACAGATTTCATAGAACAGGCGCTTCTCCTGGCACAGTATCGAACACTTAGTTTCAGATGGAACAATTAGTTTTAAATGGAACTAAGTTTTGCATCTGGAGTTTCCTCTTTCACAAGGTCGACCACTTAGTTTCGTCGAACACATACGGTTTCGAGTGGCATCGCCACAGATTTCAGAGAACAGGCGCTTCTCCTGGCACAGTGTCGAACACTTAGTTACAGATAGAACAATTAGTTTAAAATGCAACTATATTTCGCATTTGGAGTTTCCTCTCTCACAAGGTCGGCCACTTAGTTTCGTCTAACACATACGGTTTCGACTGGTATCGCCACAGATTTCAGAGAACAGGCGCTTCTCCTGGCACAGTATCGAACACTTAGTTTCAGTTAGAATAATTAGTTTAAAATGGAAATATGTTTCGCATTTGGAGTTTCCTCTCTCACGAGGTCGACCACTTAGTTTCGTCGAACACATACGGTTTCGAGTAGTATCGCCACAGATTTCGCAGAACGGGAGTTTCTCCTGGCACAGTATCGAACACTTAGTTTCAGATAGAACTATTAGTTTAAAATGCAACTATGTTTCGCATCTGGAGTTTCCTCTCTCACAAGGTCGGCCACTTAGTTTCGTCGAACACATACGGTTTCGAGTGGCATCGCCACAGATTTCAGAGAACAGGCGCTTCTCCTGGCACAGTATCGAACACTTAGTTACAGATAGAACAATTAGTTTAAAATGCAACTATATTTCGCATCTGAAGTTTCCTCTCTCACAAGGTCGGCCACTTAGTTTCGTCTAACACATACGGTTTCGAGTGGTATTGCCACAGATTTCAGAGAACAGGCGCTTCTCCTGGCACAGTATCGAACACTTAGTTTCAGATAGAACAATCAGTTTAAAATGGAAATATGTTTCGCATTTGGAGTTTCCTCTCTCACGAGGTCGACCACTTAGTTTCGTCGAACACATACGGTTTCGAGTAGTATCGCCACAGATTTCGCAGAACGGGAGTTTCTCCTGGCACAGTATCGAACACTTAGTTTCAGATAGAACAATTAGTTTAAAATGCAACTATGTTTCGCATCTGGAGTTTCCTCTCTCACAAGGTCGGCCACTTAGTTTCGTCGAACACATACGGTTTCGAGTGGCATCGCCACAGATTTCAGAGAACAGGCGCTTCTCCTGGCACAGTATCGAACACTTAGTTACAGATAGAACAATTAGTTTAAAATGCAACTATATTTCGCACCTGAAGTTTCCTCTCTCACAAGGTCGGCCACTTAGTTTCGTCTAACACATACGGTTTCGAGTGGTATTGCCACAGATTTCAGAGAACAGGCGCTTCTCCTGGCACAGTATCGAACACTTAGTTTCAGATAGAACAATCAGTTTAAAATGGAACTAAGTTCCGCATCTGGAGTGTCCTCGCTCACCATGTCGACCACTTAGTTTCGTCGAACACATACGGTTTCGAGTAGCATCGCCACAGATTTCAGAGAACAGGCGCTTCTCCTGGCACAGTATCGAACACTTAGTTGCAGAGAGAACAATTAGTTTTAAATGGAACTAAGTTTCGCATCTGGAGTTTCCTCTTTCACAAGGCGACCACTTAGTTTCGTCGAACACATACGGTTTCGAGTGGCACCGCCACAGATTTCAGAGAACAGGCGCTTCTCCTGGCACAGTATCGAACACTTAGTTTCAGTTAGAATAATTAGTTTAAAATGGAAATATGTTTCGCATTTGGAGTTTCCTCTCTCACAAGGTCGACCACTTAGTTTCGTCGAACACATACGCTTTCGAGTAGTATCGCCACAGATTTCACAGAACGGGAGTTTCTCCTGGCACAGTATCGAACACTTAGTTTCAGATAGAACAATTACTTTAAAATGCAACTATGTTTCGCATCTGGAGTTTCCTCTCTCACAAGGCGACCACTTAGTTTCGTCGAATACATACGGTTCCTAGTAGCATCGCCACAGATTTCAGAGAACAGGCGCTTCTCCTGGCACAGTATTGAACACTTAGTTTCAGATGGAACATTTAGTTTAAAATTGAACTATGTTTCGCATCTGGAGTTTCCTCTCTCACAAGGTCGGCCACTTAGTTTCTTCGAACACATACGGTTTCGAGTGGCATCGCCACAGATTTCAGAGAACAGGCGCTTCTCCTGGCACAGTATAGAACACTTAGTTTCAGATGGAACATTTAGTTTAAAATTGAACTATGTTTCGCATCTGGAGTTTCCTCCCTCACAAGGTCAACCACTTTGTTTCGCCGAACAAATACGGTTTCGAGTGGCATCGCCCCAAATTTCAGAGATCAGGCGCTTCCCCTGGCACAGTATCGAACACTTAGTTTCAGAGAGAACAATTAGTTTAAAATGGAAATATGTTTCGCATTTGGAGTTACCTCTCTCACAAGGCGAACCACTTAGTTTCGTCAAACACATACGGTTTCGAGTGGGATCGCCGCAGATTTCAGGAACAGGCGCTTCTCCCGGTACATTATCGAACACTTAGTTACAGATAGAACAATTAGTTTTAAATGGAACTATGTTTCGCATCTGGAGTTTCCTCTCTCACAAGGTCAACCACTTTGTTTCGCCGAACAAATACGGTTTCGAGTGGCATCGCCCCAAATTTCAGAGATCAGGCGCTTCTCCTGGCACAGTAACGAACACTTAGTTTCAGATAGAACAATTAGTTTAAAATGGAACTAAGTTTCGCATCTCGAGTTTCCTCTCTCAGAAGGTCGGCCACTTAGTTTCTTCGAACACATACGGTTTCGAGTGGCATCGCCACAGATTTCAGAGAACAGGCGCTTCTCCTGGCACAGTGTCGAACACTTAGTTACAGATAGAACAATTAGTTTAAAATGCAACTATATTTCGCATCTGGAGTTTCTTCTCTCACAAGGTCGGCCACTTAGTTGCGTCTAACACATACGGTTTCGAGTGGTATCGCCACAGATTTCATAGAACAGGCGCTTCTCCTGGCACAGTATCGAACACTTAGTTTCAGATGGAACAATTAGTTTTAAATGGAACTAAGTTTTGCATCTGGAGTTTCCTCTTTCACAAGGTCGACCACTTAGTTTCGTCGAACACATACGGTTTCGAGTGGCATCGCCACAGATTTCAGAGAACAGGCGCTTCTCCTGGCACAGTGTCGAACACTTAGTTACAGATAGAACAATTAGTTTAAAATGCAACTATATTTCGCATTTGGAGTTTCCTCTCTCACAAGGTCGGCCACTTAGTTTCGTCTAACACATACGGTTTCGACTGGTATCGCCACAGATTTCAGAGAACAGGCGCTTCTCCTGGCACAGTATCGAACACTTAGTTTCAGTTAGAATAATTAGTTTAAAATGGAAATATGTTTCGCATTTGGAGTTTCCTCTCTCACGAGGTCGACCACTTAGTTTCGTCGAACACATACGGTTTCGAGTAGTATCGCCACAGATTTCGCAGAACGGGAGTTTCTCCTGGCACAGTATCGAACACTTAGTTTCAGATAGAACAATTAGTTTAAAATGCAACTATGTTTCGCATCTGGAGTTTCCTCTCTCACAAGGTCGGCCACTTAGTTTCGTCGAACACATACGGTTTCGAGTGGCATCGCCACAGATTTCAGAGAACAGGCGCTTCTCCTGGCACAGTATCGAACACTTAGTTACAGATAGAACAATTAGTTTAAAATGCAACTATATTTCGCATCTGAAGTTTCCTCTCTCACAAGGTCGGCCACTTAGTTTCGTCTAACACATACGGTTTCGAGTGGTATTGCCACAGATTTCAGAGAACAGGCGCTTCTCCTGGCACAGTATCGAACACTTAGTTTCAGATAGAACAATCAGTTTAAAATGGAACTAAGTTCCGCATCTGGAGTGTCCTCGCTCACCATGTCGACCACTTAGTTTCGTCGAACACATACGGTTTCGAGTAGCATCGCCACAGATTTCAGAGAACAGGCGCTTCTCCTGGCACAGTATCGAACACTTAGTTGCAGAGAGAACAATTAGTTTTAAATGGAACTAAGTTTCGCATCTGGAGTTTCCTCTTTCACAAGGCGACCACTTAGTTTCGTCGAACACATACGGTTTCGAGTGGCATCGCCACAGATTTCAGAGAACAGGCGCTTCTCCTGGCACAGTATCGAACACTTAGTTTCAGTTAGAATAATTAGTTTAAAATGGAAATATGTTTCGCATTTGGAGTTTCCTCTCTCACAAGGTCGACCACTTAGTTTCGTCGAACACATACGCTTTCGAGTAGTATCGCCACAGATTTCACAGAACGGGAGTTTCTCCTGGCACAGTATCGAACACTTAGTTTCAGATAGAACAATTACTTTAAAATGCAACTATGTTTCGCATCTGGAGTTTCCTCTCTCACAAGGCGACCACTTAGTTTCGTCGAATACATACGGTTCCTAGTAGCATCGCCACAGATTTCAGAGAACAGGCGCTTCTCTTGGCACAGTATCGAACACTCAGTTTCAGATAGAACAATTAGTTTAAAATGGTACTAAGTTTCGCATCTGGGGTTTCCACTTTCACAAGGCGACCACTTAGTTTCGTCGAACACATACGGTTTCCAGTAGCATCGCCACAGATTTCAGAGAACAGGCGCCTCTCCTGGCACAGTATCGAACACTTAGGTTCAGATAGAACAATTTGTTTAAAATGGTATTAATTTTCGCATCTGGAGTTTCCTCTCTCACAAGGTCGACCACTTAGTTTCGTCGAACACATACGGTTTCGAGTGGCATCGCCACAGATTTCAGAGAACAGGCCCGTCTCCTGGCACAGTATCGATCACTTAGTTACAGATAGAACAATTAGTTTTAAATGGAACTATGTTTCGCATCTGGAGTTTCCCCTCTCACAAGGTCAACCACTTTGTTTCGCCGAACAAATACGGTTTCGAGTGGCATCGCCCCAAATTTCAGAGATCAGGCGCTTCTCCTGGCACAGTATCGAACACTTAGTTTCAGATAGAACAATTAGTTTAAAATGGAACTAAGTTTCGCATCTCGAGTTTCCTCTCTCAGAAGGTCGGCCACTTAGTTTCTTCGAACACATACGGTTTCGAGTGGCATCGCCACAGATTTCAGAGAACAGGCGCTTCTCCTGGCACAGTATAGAACACTTAGTTTCAGATGGAACATTTAGTTTAAAATTGGACTATGTTTCGCATCTGGAGTTTCCTCTCTCACAAGGTCAACCACTTTGTTTCGCCGAACAAATACGGTTTCGAGTGGCATCGCCCCAAATTTCAGAGATCAGGCGCTTCCCCTGGCACAGTATCGAACACTTAGTTTCAGAGAGAACAATTAGTTTAAAATGGAACTATGTTTCGCATTTGGAGTTACCTCTCTCACAAGGCGAACCACTTAGTTTCGTCAAACACATACGGTTTCGAGTGGGATCGCCGCAGATTTCAGGAACAGGCGCTTCTCCCGGCACAGTATCGAACACTTAGTTACAGATAGAACAATTAGTTTTAAATGGAACTATGTTTCGCATCTGGAGTTTCCTCTCTCACAAGGTCAACCACTTTGTTTCGCCGAACAAATACGGTTTCGAGTGGCATCGCCCCAAATTTCAGAGAACAGGCGCTTCTCCTGGCACAGTATTGAACACTTAGTTTCAGATAGAACAATTAGTTTAAAATGGAACTAAGTTTCGCATCTCGAGTTTCCTCTCTCAGAAGGTCGGCCACTTAGTTTCTTCGAACACATACGGTTTCGAGTGGCATCGCCACAGATTTCAGAGAACAGGCGCTTCTCCTGGCACAGTGTCGAACACTTAGTTACAGATAGAACAATTAGTTTAAAATGCAACTATATTTCGCATCTGGAGTTTCTTCTCTCACAAGGTCGGCCACTTAGTTGCGTCTAACACATACGGTTTCGAGTGGTATCGCCACAGATTTCATAGAACAGGCGCTTCTCCTGGCACAGTATCGAACACTTAGTTTCAGATGGAACAATTAGTTTTAAATGGAACTAAGTTTTGCATCTGGAGTTTCCTCTTTCACAAGGTCGACCACTTAGTTTCGTCGAACACATACGGTTTCGAGTGGCATCGCCACAGATTTCAGAGAACAGGCGCTTCTCCTGGCACAGTGTCGAACACTTAGTTACAGATAGAACAATTAGTTTAAAATGCAACTATATTTCGCATTTGGAGTTTCCTCTCTCACAAGGTCGGCCACTTAGTTTCGTCTAACACATACGGTTTCGACTGGTATCGCCACAGATTTCAGAGAACAGGCGCTTCTCCTGGCACAGTATCGAACACTTAGTTTCAGTTAGAATAATTAGTTTAAAATGGAAATATGTTTCGCATTTGGAGTTTCCTCTCTCACGAGGTCGACCACTTAGTTTCGTCGAACACATACGGTTTCGAGTAGTATCGCCACAGATTTCGCAGAACGGGAGTTTCTCCTGGCACAGTATCGAACACTTAGTTTCAGATAGAACAATTAGTTTAAAATGCAACTATGTTTCGCATCTGGAGTTTCCTCTCTCACAAGGTCGGCCACTTAGTTTCGTCGAACACATACGGTTTCGAGTGGCATCGCCACAGATTTCAGAGAACAGGCGCTTCTCCTGGCACAGTATCGAACACTTAGTTACAGATAGAACAATTAGTTTAAAATGCAACTATATTTCGCATCTGAAGTTTCCTCTCTCACAAGGTCGGCCACTTAGTTTCGTCTAACACATACGGTTTCGAGTGGTATTGCCACAGATTTCAGAGAACAGGCGCTTCTCCTGGCACAGTATCGAACACTTAGTTTCAGATAGAACAATCAGTTTAAAATGGAACTAAGTTCCGCATCTGGAGTGTCCTCGCTCACCATGTCGACCACTTAGTTTCGTCGAACACATACGGTTTCGAGTAGCATCGCCACAGATTTCAGAGAACAGGCGCTTCTCCTGGCACAGTATCGAACACTTAGTTGCAGAGAGAACAATTAGTTTTAAATGGAACTAAGTTTCGCATCTGGAGTTTCCTCTTTCACAAGGCGACCACTTAGTTTCGTCGAACACATACGGTTTCGAGTGGCATCGCCACAGATTTCAGAGAACAGGCGCTTCTCCTGGCACAGTATCGAACACTTAGTTTCAGTTAGAATAATTAGTTTAAAATGGAAATATGTTTCGCATTTGGAGTTTCCTCTCTCACAAGGTCGACCACTTAGTTTCGTCGAACACATACGCTTTCGAGTAGTATCGCCACAGATTTCACAGAACGGGAGTTTCTCCTGGCACAGTATCGAACACTTAG
Organism: Nysson spinosus; assembly: GCA_910591585.2. Classification (NCBI taxonomy): domain Eukaryota; kingdom Metazoa; phylum Arthropoda; class Insecta; order Hymenoptera; family Crabronidae; genus Nysson; species Nysson spinosus. The sequence continues at coordinate 1,444,623 of CAJUYC020000006.1, forward strand.
TTTCAGATAGAACAATTACTTTAAAATGCAACTATGTTTCGCATCTGGAGTTTCCTCTCTCACAAGGCGACCACTTAGTTTCGTCGAATACATACGGTTCCTAGTAGCATCGCCACAGATTTCAGAGAACAGGCGCTTCTCTTGGCACAGTATCGAACACTCAGTTTCAGATAGAACAATTAGTTTAAAATGGTACTAAGTTTCGCATCTGGGGTTTCCACTTTCACAAGGCGACCACTTAGTTTCGTCGAACACATACGGTTTCCAGTAGCATCGCCACAGATTTCAGAGAACAGGCGCCTCTCCTGGCACAGTATCGAACACTTAGGTTCAGATAGAACAATTTGTTTAAAATGGTATTAATTTTCGCATCTGGAGTTTCCTCTCTCACAAGGTCGACCACTTAGTTTCGTCGAACACATACGGTTTCGAGTGGCATCGCCACAGATTTCAGAGAACAGGCCCGTCTCCTGGCACAGTATCGATCACTTAGTTACAGATAGAACAATTAGTTTTAAATGGAACTATGTTTCGCATCTGGAGTTTCCCCTCTCACAAGGTCAACCACTTTGTTTCGCCGAACAAATACGGTTTCGAGTGGCATCGCCCCAAATTTCAGAGATCAGGCGCTTCTCCTGGCACAGTATCGAACACTTAGTTTCAGATAGAACAATTAGTTTAAAATGGAACTAAGTTTCGCATCTCGAGTTTCCTCTCTCAGAAGGTCGGCCACTTAGTTTCTTCGAACACATACGGTTTCGAGTGGCATCGCCACAGATTTCAGAGAACAGGCGCTTCTCCTGGCACAGTATAGAACACTTAGTTTCAGATGGAACATTTAGTTTAAAATTGGACTATGTTTCGCATCTGGAGTTTCCTCTCTCACAAGGTCAACCACTTTGTTTCGCCGAACAAATACGGTTTCGAGTGGCATCGCCCCAAATTTCAGAGATCAGGCGCTTCCCCTGGCACAGTATCGAACACTTAGTTTCAGAGAGAACAATTAGTTTAAAATGGAACTATGTTTCGCATTTGGAGTTACCTCTCTCACAAGGCGAACCACTTAGTTTCGTCAAACACATACGGTTTCGAGTGGGATCGCCGCAGATTTCAGGAACAGGCGCTTCTCCCGGCACAGTATCGAACACTTAGTTACAGATAGAACAATTAGTTTTAAATGGAACTATGTTTCGCATCTGGAGTTTCCTCTCTCACAAGGTCAACCACTTTGTTTCGCCGAACAAATACGGTTTCGAGTGGCATCGCCCCAAATTTCAGAGAACAGGCGCTTCTCCTGGCACAGTATTGAACACTTAGTTTCAGATGGAACATTTAGTTTAAAATTGAACTATGTTTCGCATCTGGAGTTTCCTCTCTCACAAGGTCGGCCACTTAGTTTCTTCGAACACATACGGTTTCGAGTGGCATCGCCACAGATTTCAGAGAACAGGCGCTTCTCCTGGCACAGTATAGAACACTTAGTTTCAGATGGAACATTTAGTTTAAAATTGAACTATGTTTCGCATCTGGAGTTTCCTCCCTCACAAGGTCAACCACTTTGTTTCGCCGAACAAATACGGTTTCGAGTGGCATCGCCCCAAATTTCAGAGATCAGGCGCTTCCCCTGGCACAGTATCGAACACTTAGTTTCAGAGAGAACAATTAGTTTAAAATGGAAATATGTTTCGCATTTGGAGTTACCTCTCACACAAGGCGAACCACTTAGTTTCGTCAAACACATACGGTTTCGAGTGGGATCGCCGCAGATTTCAGGAACAGGCGCTTCTCCCGGTACAGTATCGAACACTTAGTTACAGATAGAACAATTAGTTTTAAATGGAACTATGTTTCGCATCTGGAGTTTCCTCTCTCACAAGGTCAACCACTTAGTTTCTTCGAACACATACGGTTTCGAGTGGCATCGCCACAGATTTCAGAGAACAGGCGCTTCTCCTGGCACAGTGTCGAACACTTAGTTACAGATAGAACAATTAGTTTAAAATGCAACTATATTTCGCATCTGGAGTTTCCTCTCTCACAAGGTCGGCCACTTAGTTGCGTCTAACACATACGGTTTCGAGTGGTATCGCCACAGATTTCATAGAACAGGCGCTTCTCCTGGCACAGTATCGAACACTTAGTTTCAGATGGAACAATTAGTTTTAAATGGAACTAAGTTTTGCATCTGGAGTTTCCTCTTTCACAAGGTCGACCACTTAGTTTCGTCGAACACATACGGTTTCGAGTGGCATCGCCACAGATTTCAGAGAACAGGCGCTTCTCCTGGCACAGTGTCGAACACTTAGTTACAGATAGAACAATTAGTTTAAAATGCAACTATATTTCGCATTTGGAGTTTCCTCTCTCACAAGGTCGGCCACTTAGTTTCGTCTAACACATACGGTTTCGACTGGTATCGCCACAGATTTCAGAGAACAGGCGCTTCTCCTGGCACAGTATCGAACACTTAGTTTCAGTTAGAATAATTAGTTTAAAATGGAAATATATTTCGCATTTGGAGTTTCCTCTCTCACGAGGTCGACCACTTAGTTTCGTCGAACACATACGGTTTCGAGTAGTATCGCCACAGATTTCGCAGAACGGGAGTTTCTCCTGGCACAGTATCGAACACTTAGTTTCAGATAGAACAATTAGTTTAAAATGCAACTATGTTTCGCATCTGGAGTTTCCTCTCTCACAAGGTCGGCCACTTAGTTTCGTCGAACACATACGGTTTCGAGTGGCATCGCCACAGATTTCAGAGAACAGGCGCTTCTCCTGGCACAGTATCGAACACTTAGTTACAGATAGAACAATTAGTTTAAAATGCAACTATATTTCGCATCTGAAGTTTCCTCTCTCACAAGGTCGGCCACTTAGTTTCGTCTAACACATACGGTTTCGAGTGGTATTGCCACAGATTTCAGAGAACAGGCGCTTCTCCTGGCACAGTATCGAACACTTAGTTTCAGATAGAACAATCAGTTTAAAATGGAACTAAGTTCCGCATCTGGAGTGTCCTCGCTCACCATGTCGACCACTTAGTTTCGTCGAACACATACGGTTTCGAGTGGCATCGCCACAGATTTCAGAGAACAGGCGCTTCTCCTGGCACAGTGTCGAACACTTAGTTACAGATAGAACAATTAGTTTAAAATGCAACTATATTTCGCATTTGGAGTTTCCTCTCTCACAAGGTCGGCCACTTAGTTTCGTCTAACACATACGGTTTCGACTGGTATCGCCACAGATTTCAGAGAACAGGCGCTTCTCCTGGCACAGTATCGAACACTTAGTTTCAGATGGAACAATTAGTTTTAAATGGAACTAAGTTTTGCATCTGGAGTTTCCTCTTTCACAAGGCGACCACTTAGTTTCGTCGAACACTTACGGTTTCGAGTGGCATCGCCACAGATATCAGAGAACAGGCGCTTCTCCTGGCACAGTGTCGAACACTTAGTTACAGATAGAACAATTAATTTTAAATGGAATTAAGTTTCGCATCTGGAGTTTCCTCTTTCACAAGGCGACCCCTTAGTTGCGTCGAACACATACGGTTTCGAGTGGCATCGCCACAGATTTCAGAGAACAGGCGCTTCTCCTGGCACAGTATCGAACACTTAGTTACAGATAGAACAATTAGTTTAAAATACAACTATATTTCGCATCTGAAGTTTCCTCTCTCACAAGGTCGGCCACTTAGTTTCGTCTAACACATACGGTTTCGAGTGGTATCGCCTCAGATTTCAGAGAACAGGCGCTTCTCCTGGCACAGTATCGAACACTTAGTTTCAGATGGAACAATTAGTTTTAAATGGAATTAAGTTTCGCATCTGGAGTTTCCTCTTTCACAAGGCGACCCCTTAGTTGCGTCGAACACATACGGTTTCGAGTGGCATCGCCACAGATTTCAGAGAACAGGCGCTTCTCCTGGCACAGTATCGAACACTTAGTTACAGATAGAACAATTAGTTTAAAATGCAACTATATTTCGCATCTGAAGTTTCCTCTCTCACAAGGTCGGCCACTTAGTTTCGTCTAACACATACGGTTTCGAGTGGTATTGCCACAGATTTCAGAGAACAGGCGCTTCTCCTGGCACAGTATCGAACACATAGTTTCAGATAGAACAATCAGTTTAAAATGGAACTAAGTTCCGCATCTGGAGTTTCCTCGCTCACCATGTCGACCACTTAGTTTCGTCGAACACATACGGTTTCGAGTAGCATCGCCACAGATTTCAGAGAACAGGCGCTTCTCCTGGCACAGTATCGAACACTTAGTTTCAGATGGAACAATTAGTTTTAAATGGAACTAAGTTTTGCATCTGGAGTTTCCTCTTTCACAAGGCGACCACTTAGTTTCGTCGAACACTTACGGTTTCGAGTGGCATCGCCACAGATATCAGAGAACAGGCGCTTCTCCTGGCACAGTGTTCTTACACTTAGTTACAGATAGAACAATTAATTTTAAATGGAATTAAGTTTCGCATCTGGAGTTTCCTCTTTCACAAGGCGACCACTTAGTTGCGTCGAACACATACGGTTTCGAGTGGCATCGCCACAGATTTCAGAGAACAGGCGCTTCTCCTGGCACAGTATCGAACACTTAGTTACAGATAGAACAATTAGTTTCAAATGCAACTATATTTCGCATCTGAAGTTTCCTCTCTCACAAGGTCGGCCACTTAGTTTCGTCTAACACATACGGTTTCGAGTGGTATCGCCTCAGATTTCAGAGAACAGGCGCTTCTCCTGGCACAGTATCGAACACTTAGTTTCAGATGGAACAATTAGTTTAAAATGCAACTATATTTCGCATCTGGAGTTTCCTCTCTCACAAGGTCGGCCACTTAGTTGCGTCTAACACATACGGTTTCGAGTGGTATCGCCACAGATTTCATAGAACAGGCGCTTCTCCTGGCACAGTATCGAACACTTAGTTTCAGATGGAACAATTAGTTTTAAATGGAACTAAGTTTTGCATCTGGAGTTTCCTCTTTCACAAGGCGACCACTTAGTTTCGTCGAACACTTACGGTTTCGAGTGGCATCGCCACAGATTTCAGAGAACAGGCGCTTCTCCTGGCACAGTATCGAACACTTAGTTTCAGATAGAACAATCAGTTTAAAATGGAACTAAGTTCCGCATCTGGAGTTTCCTCGCTCACCATGTCGACCACTTAGTTTCGTCGAACACATACGGTTTCGAGTAGCATCGCCACAGATTTCAGAGAACAGGCGCTTCTCCTGGCACAGTATCGAACACTTAGTTGCAGAGAGAACAATTAATTTTAAATGGAATTAAGTTTCGCATCTGGAGTTTCCTCTTTCACAAGGCGACCACTTAGTTGCGTCGAACACATACGGTTTCGAGTGGCATCGCCACAGATTTCAGAGAACAGGCGCTTCTCCTGGCACAGTATCGAACACTTAGTTACAGATAGAACAATTAGTTTAAAATGCAACTATATTTCGCATCTGAAGTTTCCTCTCTCACAAGGTCGGCCACTTAGTTTCGTCTAACACATACGGTTTCGAGTGGTATTGCCACAGATTTCAGAGAACAGGCGCTTCTCCTGGCACAGTATCGAACAAATAGTTTCAGATAGAACAATTAGTTTAAAATGGAACTAAGTTCCGCATCTGGAGTTTCCTCGCTCACCATGTCGACCACTTAGTTTCGTCGAACACATACGGTTTCGAGTGGCATCGCCACAGATTTCAGAGAACAGGCGCTTCTCCTGGCACAGTGTCGAACACTTAGTTACAGATAGAACAATTAGTTTAAAATGCAACTATATTTCGCATTTGGAGTTTCCTCTCTCACAAGGTCGGCCACTTAGTTTCGTCTAACACATACGGTTTCGACTGGTATCGCCACAGATTTCAGAGAACAGGCGCTTCTCCTGGCACAGTATCGAACACTTAGTCTCAGTTAGAATAATTAGTTTAAAATGGAAATATGTTTCGCATTTGGAGTTTCCTCTCTCACGAGGTCGACCACTTAGTTTCGTCGAACACATACGGTTTCGAGTAGTATCGCCACAGATTTCGCAGAACGGGAGTTTCTCCTGGCACAGTATCGAACACTTAGTTTCAGATAGAACAATTAGTTTAAAATGCAAATATGTTTCGCATCTGGAGTTTCCTCTCTCACAAGGTCGGCCACTTAGTTTCGTCGAACACATACGGTTTCGAGTGGCATCGCCACAGATTTCAGAGAACAGGCGCTTCTCCTGGCACAGTATCGAACACTTAGTTACAGATAGAACAATTAGTTTAAAATGCAACTATATTTCGCATCTGAAGTTTCCTCTCTCACAAGGTCGGCCACTTAGTTTCGTCTAACACATACGGTTTCGAGTGGTATTGCCACAGATTTCAGAGAACAGGCGCTTCTCCTGGCACAGTATCGAACACTTAGTTGCAGAGAGAACAATTAGTTTTAAATGGAACTAAGTTTCGCATCTGGAGTTTTCTCTTTCACAAGGCGACCACTTAGTTTCGTCGAACACATACGGTTTCGAGTGACATCGCCACAGATTTCAGAGAACAGGCGCTTCTCCTGGCACAGTATCGAACACTTAGTTTCAGTTAGAATAATTAGTTTAAAATGGAAATATGTTTCGCATTTGGAGTTTCCTCTCTCACAAGGTCGACCACTTAGTTTCGTCGAACACATACGCTTTCGAGTAGTATCGCCACAGATTTCACAGAACGGGAGTTTCTCCTGGCACAGTATCGAACACTTAGTTTCAGATAGAACAATTACTTTAAAATGCAACTATGTTTCGCATCTGAAGTTTCCTCTCTCACAAGGTCGGCCACTTAGTTTCGTCGAACACATTCGCTTTCGAGTAGCATCGCGACAGATTTCCGAGAACAGGTGCTTCTCCTGGCACAGTATCGAACACTTAGTTTCAGATAGAACAATCAGTTTAAAATGGAACGAAGTTCCGCATCTGGAGTTTCCTCGCTCACCATGTCGACCACTTAGTTTCGTCGAACACATACGGTTTCGAGTGGCATCGCCACAGATTTCAGAGAACAGGCGCTACTCCTGGCACAGTATCGAACACTTAGTTTCAGATAGAACAATTAGTTTAAAATAGAAATATGTTTCGCATCTGGAGTATCCTCTCTCACAAGGTCGACCACTTAGTTTCGTCGAACACATACGGTTTCGAGTTGCATCGCCACAGATTTCAGAGAACAGGCGCTACTCCTGGCACAGTATCGAACACTTAGTTTCAGATAGAACATTTAGTTTAAAATGGAACTATGTTTCGCCTCTGGAGTTTCCTCTCTCACACGGTCAACGACTTACTTTCGTCGAACACATACGGTTTCGAGTGGCATCGCCACAGATTTCAGAGAACAGGCGCTTCGCCTGGCACAGTATCGAACACTTATTGCAGACAGAACAATTAGTGTAAAATGGAATTATGTTTCGCATCTGGAGTATCCTCTCTCAGAAGATCAACCGATTAGTTTCCTCGAACACATACGGTTTCGAGTGCCAACGCCACAGATTTCAGAGAACAGGGGCTTCTCCTGGCACAGTGTCGAACACTTAGTTTCAGACAGAACAATTAGTTTAAAATGGAACTAATTTTCGCATCTGGAGTTTCCTCTCTCACAAGGTCGACCACTTAGTTTCGTCGAACACATACGGTTTCGAGGGGCATCGCCACAGATTTCAGTGAACGGGCGCTTCTCCTAGCACATTATCGAACACTTAGATTCAGATAGAACAATTAGTTTAAAATGGTACTAAGTTTCGCATCTGGAGTTTCCTCTCTCACAAGGCGACCACTTAGTTTCGTGGACCACATACCGTTTCGAGGGACATCGCCAGAGATTTCGGAGAACAGGCGCTTCTCCTGGCACAGTATCGAACACTTACTTTCAGATGGAACAGTTAGTTTAAAATGGAACTAAGTTTCGCTTCTGGAGTTTCCTCTCTCACAAGGTCGACCACTTAGTTTCGTCGAAAACATACGGTTTCGAGTGGCATCGCCACAGATTTCACAGAACAGTCGCTTCTCCTGGCACAGTACCGAACACTCAGTTTCAGATAGAACAATTAGTTTAAAATGGAACTAAGTTTCGCATCTGGAGTTTCCTCTCTCACAAGGTCGACCACTTAGTTTCGTCGAACGTATACGGTTTCGAATAGCATCGCCACAGATTTCAGAGAACAGTCGCTTCTCCTGGCACAGTGTGGAACACTTAGTTTCAGATAGAACAATTACTTTAAAATGGAACTATGTTTCGCATCTGGAGTATCCTCTCTCACAAGGTCGACCACTTAGTTTCGTCGAACACTTACAGTTTCGAGTAGCATCGCCACAGATTTCAGAGAACAGGCGCTACTCCTGGCACAGTATCGAACACTTAGTTTCAGATAGAACAATTAGTTTGAAATGGAACTAATTTTCGCATCTGGAGTTTCCTCTCTCACAAGGTCGACCACTTAGTTTCGTCGAACACATACGGTTTCGAGGGGCATCGCCACAGATTTCAGTGAACGGGCGCTTCTCCGAGCACATTATCGAACACTTAGTTTCAGATAGAACAGTTAGTTTAAAATGGAACTAAGTTTCGCTTCTGGAGTTTCCTCTCTCACAAGGTCGACCACTTAGTTTCGTCGAACACATACGGTTTCGAGTGGCATCGCCACAGATTTCAGAGAACAGTCGCTTCTCCTGGCACAGTACCGAACACTCAGTTTCAGATAGAACAATTAGATTAAAATGGAACTAAGTTTCGCATCTGGAGTTTCCTCTCTCACAAGGTCGACCACTTAGTTTCGTCGAACACATACGGTTTCGAGTAGCATCGCCACAGATTTCAGAGAACAGTCGCTTCTTTTGGCAGAGTGTGGAACACTGAGTTTCAGATAGAACAATTACTTTAAAATGGAACTATGTTTCGCATCTGGAGTATCCTCTCTCACAAGGTCGACCACTTAGTTTCGTCGACCACATACGGTTTCGAGTAGCATCACCCCAGATTTCAGAGAACAGGCGCTTCTCCTGGCACAGTATCGAACACTTAGTTTCAGATAGAACAATTAGTTTAAAATTGAACCATGTTTCGCATTTGGAGTTTCCTCCCTCACAAGGTCGACCGCTTAGTTTCGTCGAACACATACGGTTTCGAGTAGCATCGCCAGAGATTTCTGAGAAGAGGTGCTTCTCCTGGCACAGTATCGAAGACTTAGTTACAGATGGGACATTTGGTTTAAAATGGAACTAAGTTTCGCATCTGGAGTTTCCTCTCTCACAAGTTCAACCACTTAGTTCCGTCGAACACATACGGTTTCGAGTAGCATCGCCACCGATATCAGAGAACAGACGCTTTTCCTGGCACAGTATCGAACACTTAATTTCAGATGGAACAATTAGTTTAAAATGGAACTAAGTTTCGCATCTGGAGTTTCCTCCCTCACAAGGCGGATACTTAGTTTCGTGGAAAACATTCGGTTTCGAGTAGCATCGACACAGCTTTCAGAGAACAGCCGCTTCTCCTGGCACAGTATCGAACACTTAATTTCAGATGGAACAATTAGTTTAAAATGAAACTACGTTTCGCATCTGAAGTTTCCTCTCTCACAAGTTCGACCACTTAGTTCCGTCGAACACATACGGTTTCGAGTAGCATCGCCACCGATATCAGAGAACAGACGCTTTTCCTGGCACAGTATCGAACACTTAATTTCAGATGGAACAATTAGTTTAAAATGGAACTAAGTTTCGCATCTGGAGTTTCCTCCCTCACAAGGCGGATACTTAGTTTCGTGGAAAACATTCGGTTTCGAGTAGCATCGACACAGCCTTCAGAGAACAGCCGCTTCTCCTGGCACAGTATCGAACACTTAATTTCAGATGGAACAATTAGTTTAAAATGAAACTAAGTTTCGCTTCTGAAGTTTCCTCTCTCACAAGGTCGGCCACTTAGTTTCGTCGAACACATACGGTTTCGAGTGGCATCGCCACAGATTTCAGAGAACAGGCGCTTCTCCTGGCACAGTATTTAACACTTAGTTTCAGATGGAACAATTAGTTTAAAATGGAAGTAAGTTTCGCATCTGGAGTTTCCTCTCTCACAAGGTCGGCCACTTACTTTCGTGGAACACATTCGGTTTCGAGTAGCATCGCAACAGATTTCAGAGAACAGGCGCTTCTCCTGGCACAGTATCGAACACTTAGTTTCAGATAGAACAATTAGTTTAAAATTGAACCATGTTTCGCATTTGGAGTTTCCTCCCTCACAAGGTCGACCGCTTAGTTTCGTCGAACACATACGGTTTCGAGTAGCATCGCCAGAGATTTCTGAGAAGAGACGCTTCTCCTGGCACAGTATCGAAGACTTAGTTACAGATGGGACATTTGGTTTAAAATGGAACTAAGTTTCGCATCTGGAGTTTCCTCTCTCACAAGTTCGACCACTTAGTTCCGTCGAACACATACGGTTTCGAGTAGCATCGCCACCGATATCAGAGAACAGACGCTTTTCCTGGCACAGTATCGAACACTTAATTTCAGATGGAACAATTAGTTTAAAATGGAACTAAGTTTCGCATCTGGAGTTTCCTCCCTCACAAGGCGGATACTTAGTTTCGTGGAAAACATTCGGTTTCGAGTAGCATCGACACAGCTTTCAGAGAACAGCCGCTTCTCCTGGCACAGTATCGAACACTTAATTTCAGATGGAACAATTAGTTTAAAATGAAACTAAGTTTCGCATCTGAAGTTTCCTCTCTCACAAGGTCGGCCACTTAGTTTCGTCGAACACATACGGTTTCGAGTGGCATCGCCACAGATTTCAGAGAACAGGCGCTTCTCCTGGCACAGTATTGAACACTTAGTTTCAGATGGAACAATTAGTTTAAAATGGAACTAAGTTTCGCATCTGGAGTTTCCTCTCTCACAAGGTCGGCCACTTACTTTCGTGGAACACATTCGGTTTCGAGTAGCATCGCAACAGATTTCAGAGAACAGGCGCTTCTCCTGGCACAGTATCGAACACTTAGTTTCAGATAGAACAATTAGTTTAAAATAGAAATATGTTTCGCATCTGGAGTATCCTCCCTCACAAGGTCGACCACTTAGTTTCGTCGAACACATACGGTTTCGAGTTGCATCGCCACAGATTTCAGAGAACAGGCGCTACTCCTGGCACAGTATCGAACACTTAGTTTCAGATAGAACAATTAGTTTAAAATGGAACTATGTTTCGCCTCTGGAGTATCCTCTCTCACACGGTCTGCCACTTACTTTCGTCGAACACATTCGGCTTCGAGTAGCAACGCCACAGGTTTCAGAGAACAGGCGCTTCTACTGGGAGAGTATCGAATACTTAGTTTCAGATAGAACATTTAGTTTAAAATGGAAATATGTTTCGCATTTGGAGTTTCCTCCCTCACAATGTCGACCGCTTAGTTTCGTCGAACGCATACGGTTTCGAGTAGCATCGCCAGAGATTTCTGAGAACAGGCGCTTCTCCTGGCACAGTATCGAAGACTTAGTTACAGATGGAACATTTGGTTTAAAATGGAACTAAGTTTCGCATCTGGAGATTCCTCTCTCACAAGGTCGACTACTTAGTTTCGTCGAACACGTACGGTTTCGAGTGGCATCGCCACAGATTTCAGAGAACAGGCGCTTCTCCTGGCACAGTATCGAACACTAAGTTTCAGAGAGAACAATTAATTAAAAATGGAACTAAGTATCGCATCTGAAGTTTCCTCTCTCACAAGGTCGGCCACTTAGTTTCGTCGAACACATACGGTTTCGAGGAGCATCGCCGCAGATTTCAGAGAACAGGCGCATCTCCTGGCACAGTATCGAACACTTAGTTTTAGATAGAACAATTAGTTTAAAATGGAACTAAGTTTCGCATCTGGAGTTTCAACTCTCAGAAGGTCGACGACTTAGTTTCGTCGAACACTTGCGGCTTCGAGTAGCATCGCCACAGGTTTCAGAAAGCAGGCGTTTCTCCTGGCACAGTATCGAACACTTATGTCAGACAGAATTATTAGTTTAAAATGGAACTATGTTTCGCATCTGGAGTACCCTCTCTCACAAGGTCAACCACTTAGTTTCGTCGAACACATACGGTTTCGAGTGCGCATCGCCACAGATTTCAGAGAACAGGCGCTTCTCCTGGCACAGTATCGAACACTTAGTATCAGATAGAACAATTAGTTTAAAATGGCACTACGTTTCGCGTCTGGGGTTTCCTCTCTCACAATGTCGACCACTCAGTTTCGTCGAACACATACCATTTCGAGTGGTATCGCCACAGGTTTCACAGAACGGGCGCTTCTCCTGATACAGTAGCGAACACTTAGTTTCAGATAGAACAATTAATTCAAAATGGAACTAAGATTCGCATCTGGAGTTTCCTCTCTCACAAGGTCGACCACTTAGTTTCGCCGAACGCATACGGTTTCGAGTGGCATCGCCACAGATTTCAGAGAACACGCGCTTCACCTGGCACAGTATCGAACTCTTAGTTTCAGATAGAACAATAAGTTTAAAATGGCACTAAGTTTCGCGTCTGGAGTTTCCTCTCTCACAATGTCGACCACTCAGTTTCGTCGAACACATACCGTTTCGAGTGGTATCGCCACAGGTTTCACAGAACGGGCGCTTCTCCTGGCACAGTATCGAACTCTTAGTTTCAGATAGAACAATAAGTTTAAAATGGCACTAAGTTTCGCGTCTGGAGTTTCCTCTCTCACAATGTCGACCACTCAGTTTCGTCGAACACATACCGTTTCGAGTGGTATCGCCACAGGTTTCACAGAACGGGCGCTTCTCCTGGCACAGTATCGAACACTCAGTTTCAGAGAGAACAATTAGTTTAAAATGGAAATAAGTTTCGCATCTGGAGTTTCCTCTCTCACAAGGTCGACGACTTAGTTTCGTTGAACGCATTCGGTTTCGAGTGGCATTGCCACAGATTTCAGAGAACAGGCGCTTCCCCTGGCACAGTATCGAACACTTAGTTGCAGGTAGAACGATTAGTTAAAAATGGAACAAAGTTTCGCATCTGGAGTTTCCTCTCTCACAAGGTCGACCATTTAGTTTCAACGAACTCATACGGTTTCGAGTGGCATCGCCACAGATTTCAGAGAACAGGCGCTTCTCGTGGCACAGTATCAAACACTTTCAGATAGAACAATCAGTTTAAAATGGAACTAAGTTTTGCATCTGGAGTATCCTCTCTCACAAGGTCGACCACTTAGTTTCGTCGAACACATACCGTTTCGAGTGGCATCGCCACAGATTTCAGAGAACAGGCGCTTCTCCTGGCACATTATCGAACACTTAGTTTCAGATAGAACAATTAGAGTAAAATGGAACTAAGTTTCGCAACTGGAGTTTCCTCTCTCACAAGGTCGACCACTTAGTTTCGACGAACACATACGGTTTAGAGTGGCATCGCCACAGATTTCAGAGAACAGGCGCTTCGCCTGGCACAGTATCGAACACTTATTTCAGATATAACGATTAGTTTAAAATGGACCTATGTTTCGCATTTGGAGTTTCCTCTCTCACAAGTTCGACCACTTAGTTTCGTCGAACAGATACGGTTTCGACTAGCATCGCCACAGATTTCAGAGAACAGGCGCTTCTCCTGGCTCATTATCGATCACTTAGTTTCAGATAGAACAATCGGTTTAAAATGGAACTATGTTTCGCATTTGGTGTTTACTCTCTCACAAGGTCGACCATTTCGATTCGTCGAACACATACGGTTTCGAGTAGCATCGCCACAGATTTCGGAGAACAGGCGCTTCGCCTTTCACAGTATCGAACACTTATTTCAGACAGAACAATTAGTTAAAAATGGAACTATCTTTCGCATCTGGGGTATCCTCTCTCACAAGATAAACAACTTAGTTTCGTCGAACACATACGGTTTCGAGTGGCATCGCCACAGATTTCAGAGAACAGGCGCTTCGCCTGGCACAGTATCGAACACTTATTTCAGATATAACGATTAGTTTAAAATGGACCTATGTTTCGCATTTGGAGTTTCCTCTCTCACAAGTTCGACCACTTAGTTTCGTCGAACAGATACGGTTTCGACTAGCATCGCCACAGATTTCAGAGAACAGGCGCTTCTCCTGGCTCATTATCGATCACTTAGTTTCAGATAGAACAATCAGTTTAAAATGGAACTATGTTTCGCATTTGGTGTTTACTCTCTCACAAGGTCGACCATTTAGATTCGTCGAACACATACGGTTTCGAGTAGCATCGCCACAGATTTCGGAGAACAGGCGCTTCGCCTGGCACAGTATCGAACACTTATTTCAGACAGAACAATTAGTTTAAAATGGAACTATCTTTCGCATCTGGGGTATCCTCTCTCACAAGATAAACAACTTAGTTTCGTCGAACACATACGGTTTCGAGTGGCATCGCCACAGATTTCAGAGAACAGGCGCTTCTCCTGGCACAGTATCGAACACTTAGTTTCAGGTAGAACGATTAGTTAAAAATGGAACAAAGTTTCGCATCTGGAGTTTCCTCTCTCACAAGGTCGACCATTTAGTTTCAACGAACTCATACGGTTTCGAGTGGCATCGCCACAGATTTCAGAGAACAGGCGCTTCTCGTGGCACAGTATCAAACACTTTCAGATAGAACAATCAGTTTAAAATGGAACTAAGTTTTGCATCTGGAGTATCCTCTCTCACAAGGTCGACCACTTAGTTTCGTCGAACACATACCGTTTCGAGTGGCATCGCCACAGATTTCAGAGAACAGGCGCTTCTCCTGGCACATTATCGAACACTTAGTTTCAGATAGAACAATTAGAGTAAAATGGAACTAAGTTTCGCAACTGGAGTTTCCTCTCTCACAAGGTCGACCACTTAGTTTCGACGAACACATACGGTTTAGAGTGGCATCGCCACAGATTTCAGAGAACAGGCGCTTCGCCTGGCACAGTATCGAACACTTATTTCAGATATAACGATTAGTTTAAAATGGACCTATGTTTCGCATTTGGAGTTTCCTCTCTCACAAGTTCGACCACTTAGTTTCGTCGAACAGATACGGTTTCGACTAGCATCGCCACAGATTTCAGAGAACAGGCGCTTCTCCTGGCTCATTATCGATCACTTAGTTTCAGATAGAACAATCGGTTTAAAATGGAACTATGTTTCGCATTTGGTGTTTACTCTCTCACAAGGTCGACCATTTCGATTCGTCGAACACATACGGTTTCGAGTAGCATCGCCACAGATTTCGGAGAACAGGCGCTTCGCCTGGCACAGTATCGAACACTTATTTCAGACAGAACAATTAGTTAAAAATGGAACTATCTTTCGCATCTGGGGTATCCTCTCTCACAAGATAAACAACTTAGTTTCGTCGAACACATACGGTTTCGAGTGGCATCGCCACAGATTTCAGAGAACAGGCGCTTCTCCTGGCACAGTATCGAAAACTCAATTTCAGATGGAACATTAGGTTTAAAATGGAACTAAGTTTCGCATCTGGAGTTTCCTCTCTCACAAGGTCGACCATTTAGATTCGTCGAACACATACGGCTGCGAACATCATCGCCACAGATTTCAGAGCACAGACCCTTCTCCTGGCGCAGTATCGAACACTTAGTTTCAGATAGAACGATCAGTTTAAAATGAAACAATGTTTCGCATCTGTAGTTTCCTCTCTCACAAGGTCGGCCACTTAGTTTCGTCAAGCACATACGGTTTCGAGTGGCATCGCCACAGATTTCAGAGAACAGGCGCTTCTCCTGGCACAGCATCGAATACTTAGTATCTGATGGAACAATTAGTTTAAAATGGAACTAAGCTTCGCAATAGGAGTTTCCTCTCTCACAAGGCCGACCACTTAGTTTCGTCGAACACATACGGTTTCGAGTGGCATCGCCACAGATTTCAGAGAACAAGCGCTTCTCCTGGCACAGTATCGAACACTCAGTTACAGATAGAACAATTAGTTTAAAATGGAACTATGTTTCGCATCTGGAGTATCCTCTCTCAAAAGGTCGACCACTTAGTTTCGTCGAAAACATACGATGTCGAGTAGCATCGCCACACATTTCAGAGAACTGGCGCTTCTCCTGGCACAGTATCGAACACTTAGTTTCAGATAGAACAATTAGTTTAAAATGGTACTAAATTTCGCATCTGGAATTTCCTCTCTCACATCGCGGCCACTTAGTGTCGTGGAACACATTCGGTTTCGAGTAGCATCGCCACAGATTTCAGAGAACAGATGCTTCTCCTGGCACAGTATCGAACACTTAGTTTCAGAGAGAACAATTAGTTTAAAATGGAATTATGTTTCGCATCTGGAGTATCCTCTCTCACAGGATCAACCACTTACTTTCCTCGAACAGATACGGTTTCGAGTGGCATCGCCACACATTTCAGAGAACTGGCGCTTCTCCTGGCACAGTGTCGAACACTTAGTTTCTGATAGAAACAATTAGTTTAAAATGGTACTAAGTTTCGCATCTGGAGTTTCCTCTCTCACAAGGTCGATCACTTAGTTTCGTCGAACACATACGGTTTCGACTAGCATCGCCACAGATTTTAGAGAACAGGCGCTTCTCCTGGCACAGTATCGAACACTTAGCTTCAGAGAGAACAATTAGTTTAAATTGGAACTATGTTTCGCATCTGGAGGTTCTTCTCTCACAAGGTCGACCACTTAGTTTCGTCGAACACATACGGTTTCGAGTGGCATCGCCACACATTTCAGAGAACAGGAGCTTCTCCTGGCACAGTATCGGACACATAGTTTCAGATAAAACAATTAGTTTAAAATGGTACTAAATTTCGCATCAGGAGTCTCCTCTCTCACAAGATCAACCACTTAGTTTCATCGAACACATACGGTTTCGAGTAGCATCGCCACAGATTTCAGAGAACAAGCGCTTTTCCTGGCACAGTATCGAACACTTAGTTTCAGAGAGAACAATTAGTTTAAAATGGAACTATGTTTCGCATTTGGAGTTTCCTCTCTCGCAAGATGGACCACTTAGTTTCGTCGAACACATACGGTTTCGAGTGGCATCG
Organism: Nysson spinosus; assembly: GCA_910591585.2. Lineage (NCBI taxonomy): Eukaryota > Metazoa > Arthropoda > Insecta > Hymenoptera > Crabronidae > Nysson > Nysson spinosus. The sequence goes on from CAJUYC020000006.1 coordinate 1,461,701, forward strand.
CCACAGATTTCAGAGAACAGGTGCTTCTCCTGGCACAGTATCGAACACTTAGTTTCAGATAGAACAATTACATTAAAATGGAACTAAGTTTCGCATCTGGAGTTTCCTCTCTCACAAGGTCGGCCACTTAGTTTCGTCAAGCACATACGGTTTCGAGTGGCATCGCCACAGATTTCAGAGAACAGGCGCTTCTCCTGGCACAGCATCGAATACTTACTATCAGATGGAACAATTAGTTTAAAATGGAACTAAGCTTCGCAATAGGAGTTTCCTCTCTCACAAGGCCGACCACTTAGTTTCGTCGAACACATACTGTTTCGAGTGGCATCGCCACAGATTTCAGAGAACAAGCGCTTCTCCTGGCACAGTATCGAACACTCAGTTACAGATAGAACAATTAGTTTAAAATGGAACTATGTTTCGCATCTGGAGTATCCTCTCTCAGAAGGTCGACCACTTAGTTTCGTCGAACACATACGGTTTCGAGTGGCATCGCCACACATTTCAGAGAACAGGAGCTTCTCCTGGCACAGTATCGGACACATAGTTTCAGATAAAACAATTAGTTTAAAATGGTACTAAATTTCGCATCTGGAGGTTCTTCTCTCACAAGGTCGACCACTTAGTTTCGTCGAACACATACGGTTTCGAGTGGCATCGCCACACATTTCAGAGAACAGGAGCTTCTCCTGGCACAGTATCGGACACATAGTTTCAGATAAAACAATTAGTTTAAAATGGTACTAAATTTCGCATCAGGAGTTTCCTCTCTCACAAGATCAACCACTTAGTTTCATCGAACACATACGGTTTCGAGTGGCATCGCCACAGATTTCAGAGAACAAGCGCTTCTCCTGGCACACTATCGAACACTCAGTTACAGATAGAACAATTAGTTTAAAATGGAACTATGTTTCGCATCTGGAGTATCATCTCTCAAAAGGTCGACCACTTAGTTTCGTCGAACACATACGGTTTCGAGTGGCATCGCCACACATTTCAGAGAACAGGAGCTTCTCCTGGCACAGTATCGGACACATAGTTTCAGATAAAACAATTAGTTTAAAATGGTACTAAATTTCGCATCAGGAGTTTCCTCTCTCACATGGCGGCCACTTAGTTTCGTCGAAAACATACGGTTTAGAGTAGCATCGCCACTGATTTCAGAGAACAGACGCTTCTCCTGGCACAGTATCGAACACTCAGTTACAGATAGAACAATTAGTTTAAAATGGAACTATGTTTCGCATCTGGAGTATCCTCTCTCAAAAGGTCGACCACTTAGTTTCGTCGAACACATACGGTTTCGAGTGGCATCGCCACACATTTCAGAGAAAAGGAGCTTCTCCTGGCACAGTATCGGACACATAGTTTCAGATAAAACAATTAGTTTAAAATGGTACTAAATTTCGCATCAGGAGTTTCCTCTCTCACAAGATCAACCACTTAGTTTCATCGAACACATACGGTTTCGAGTGGCATCGTCACAGATTTCAGAGAACAGGTGCTTCTCCTGGCACAGTATCGAACACTTAGTTTCAGATAGAACAATTAGTTTAAAATGGAACTAAGTTTCGCATCTGGAGTTTCCTCTCTCACAAGGTCGACCACTTAGTTTCGCCGAACGCATACGGTTTCGAGTGGCATCGCCACAGATTTCAGAGAACACGCGCTTCACCTGGCACAGTATCGAACTCTTAGTTTCAGATAGAACAATTAGTTTAAAATGGAACTAAGATTCGCATCTGGAGTTTCCTCTCTCACAAGGTCGACCACTTAGTTTCGCCGAACGCATACGGTTTCGAGTGGCATCGCCACAGATTTCAGAGAACACGCGCTTCACCTGGCACAGTATCGAACTCTTAGTTTCAGATAGAACAATAAGTTTAAAATGGCACTAAGTTTCGCGTCTGGAGTTTCCTCTCTCACAATGTCGACCACTCAGTTTCGTCGAACACATACCGTTTCGAGTAGTATCGCCACAGGTTTCACAGAACGGACGCTCCTCCTGGCACAGTATCGAACACTTAGTTTCAGATAGAACAATTAGTTTAAAATGGAACTAAGATTCGCATCTGGAGTTTCCTCTCTCACAAGGTCGACCACTTAGTTTCGCCGAACGCATACGGTTTCGAGTGGCATCGCCACAGATTTCAGAGAACACGCGCTTCACCTGGCACAGTATCGAACTCTTAGTTTCAGATAGAACAATAAGTTTAAAATGGCACTAAGTTTCGCGTCTGGAGTTTCCTCTCTCACAATGTCGACCACTCAGTTTCGTCGAACACATACCGTTTCGAGTGGTATCGCCACAGGTTTCACAGAACGGGCGCTTCTCCTGGCACAGTATCGAACAAATAGTTTCAGATAGAACAATTAGTTTAAAATGGAACTAAGTTCCGCATCTGGAGTTTCCTCGCTCACCATGTCGACCACTTAGTTTCGTCGAACACATACGGTTTCGAGTGGCATCGCCACAGATTTCAGAGAACAGGCGCTTCTCCTGGCACAGTGTCGAACACTTAGTTACAGATAGAACAATTAGTTTAAAATGCAACTATATTTCGCATTTGGAGTTTCCTCTCTCACAAGGTCGGCCACTTAGTTTCGTCTAACACATACGGTTTCGACTGGTATCGCCACAGATTTCAGAGAACAGGCGCTTCTCCTGGCACAGTATCGAACACTTAGTCTCAGTTAGAATAATTAGTTTAAAATGGAAATATGTTTCGCATTTGGAGTTTCCTCTCTCACGAGGTCGACCACTTAGTTTCGTCGAACACATACGGTTTCGAGTAGTATCGCCACAGATTTCGCAGAACGGGAGTTTCTCCTGGCACAGTATCGAACACTTAGTTTCAGATAGAACAATTAGTTTAAAATGCAAATATGTTTCGCATCTGGAGTTTCCTCTCTCACAAGGTCGGCCACTTAGTTTCGTCGAACACATACGGTTTCGAGTGGCATCGCCACAGATTTCAGAGAACAGGCGCTTCTCCTGGCACAGTATCGAACACTTAGTTACAGATAGAACAATTAGTTTAAAATGCAACTATATTTCGCATCTGAAGTTTCCTCTCTCACAAGGTCGGCCACTTAGTTTCGTCTAACACATACGGTTTCGAGTGGTATTGCCACAGATTTCAGAGAACAGGCGCTTCTCCTGGCACAGTATCGAACACTTAGTTGCAGAGAGAACAATTAGTTTTAAATGGAACTAAGTTTCGCATCTGGAGTTTTCTCTTTCACAAGGCGACCACTTAGTTTCGTCGAACACATACGGTTTCGAGTGACATCGCCACAGATTTCAGAGAACAGGCGCTTCTCCTGGCACAGTATCGAACACTTAGTTTCAGTTAGAATAATTAGTTTAAAATGGAAATATGTTTCGCATTTGGAGTTTCCTCTCTCACAAGGTCGACCACTTAGTTTCGTCGAACACATACGCTTTCGAGTAGTATCGCCACAGATTTCACAGAACGGGAGTTTCTCCTGGCACAGTATCGAACACTTAGTTTCAGATAGAACAATTACTTTAAAATGCAACTATGTTTCGCATCTGAAGTTTCCTCTCTCACAAGGTCGGCCACTTAGTTTCGTCGAACACATTCGCTTTCGAGTAGCATCGCGACAGATTTCCGAGAACAGGTGCTTCTCCTGGCACAGTATCGAACACTTAGTTGCAGAGAGAACAATTAGTTTTAAATGGAACTAAGTTTCGCATCTGGAGTTTTCTCTTTCACAAGGCGACCACTTAGTTTCGTCGAACACATACGGTTTCGAGTGACATCGCCACAGATTTCAGAGAACAGGCGCTTCTCCTGGCACAGTATCGAACACTTAGTTTCAGTTAGAATAATTAGTTTAAAATGGAAATATGTTTCGCATTTGGAGTTTCCTCTCTCACAAGGTCGACCACTTAGTTTCGTCGAACACATACGGTTTCGAGTGGCATCGCCACAGATTTCAGAGAACAGGCGCTACTCCTGGCACAGTATCGAACACTTAGTTTCAGATAGAACAATTAGTTTAAAATAGAAATATGTTTCGCATCTGGAGTATCCTCTCTCACAAGGTCGACCACTTAGTTTCGTCGAACACATACGGTTTCGAGTTGCATCGCCACAGATTTCAGAGAACAGGCGCTACTCCTGGCACAGTATCGAACACTTAGTTTCAGATAGAACATTTAGTTTAAAATGGAACTATGTTTCGCCTCTGGAGTTTCCTCTCTCACACGGTCAACGACTTACTTTCGTCGAACACATACGGTTTCGAGTGGCATCGCCACAGATTTCAGAGAACAGGCGCTTCGCCTGGCACAGTATCGAACACTTATTTCAGACAGAACAATTAGTGTAAAATGGAATTATGTTTCGCATCTGGAGTATCCTCTCTCAGAAGATCAACCGATTAGTTTCCTCGAACACATACGGTTTCGAGTGCCAACGCCACAGATTTCAGAGAACAGGGGCTTCTCCTGGCACAGTGTCGAACACTTAGTTTCAGACAGAACAATTAGTTTAAAATGGAACTAATTTTCGCATCTGGAGTTTCCTCTCTCACAAGGTCGACCACTTAGTTTCGTCGAACACATACGGTTTCGAGGGGCATCGCCACAGATTTCAGTGAACGGGCGCTTCTCCTAGCACATTATCGAACACTTAGATTCAGATAGAACAATTAGTTTAAAATGGTACTAAGTTTCGCATCTGGAGTTTCCTCTCTCACAAGGCGACCACTTAGTTTCGTGGACCACATACCGTTTCGAGGGACATCGCCAGAGATTTCGGAGAACAGGCGCTTCTCCTGGCACAGTATCGAACACTTACTTTCAGATGGAACAGTTAGTTTAAAATGGAACTAAGTTTCGCTTCTGGAGTTTCCTCTCTCACAAGGTCGACCACTTAGTTTCGTCGAAAACATACGGTTTCGAGTGACATCGCCACAGATTTCAGAGAACAGGCGCTTCTCCTGGCACAGTATCGAACACTTAGTTTCAGTTAGAATAATTAGTTTAAAATGGAAATATGTTTCGCATTTGGAGTTTCCTCTCTCACAAGGTCGACCACTTAGTTTCGTCGAACACATACGCTTTCGAGTAGTATCGCCACAGATTTCACAGAACGGGAGTTTCTCCTGGCACAGTATCGAACACTTAGTTTCAGATAGAACAATTACTTTAAAATGCAACTATGTTTCGCATCTGAAGTTTCCTCTCTCACAAGGTCGGCCACTTAGTTTCGTCGAACACATTCGCTTTCGAGTAGCATCGCGACAGATTTCCGAGAACAGGTGCTTCTCCTGGCACAGTATCGAACACTTAGTTTCAGATAGAACAATCAGTTTAAAATGGAACGAAGTTCCGCATCTGGAGTTTCCTCGCTCACCATGTCGACCACTTAGTTTCGTCGAACACATACGGTTTCGAGTGGCATCGCCACAGATTTCAGAGAACAGGCGCTACTCCTGGCACAGTATCGAACACTTAGTTTCAGATAGAACAATTAGTTTAAAATAGAAATATGTTTCGCATCTGGAGTATCCTCTCTCACAAGGTCGACCACTTAGTTTCGTCGAACACATACGGTTTCGAGTTGCATCGCCACAGATTTCAGAGAACAGGCGCTACTCCTGGCACAGTATCGAACACTTAGTTTCAGATAGAACATTTAGTTTAAAATGGAACTATGTTTCGCCTCTGGAGTTTCCTCTCTCACACGGTCAACGACTTACTTTCGTCGAACACATACGGTTTCGAGTGGCATCGCCACAGATTTCAGAGAACAGGCGCTTCGCCTGGCACAGTATCGAACACTTATTTCAGACAGAACAATTAGTGTAAAATGGAATTATGTTTCGCATCTGGAGTATCCTCTCTCAGAAGATCAACCGATTAGTTTCCTCGAACACATACGGTTTCGAGTGCCAACGCCACAGATTTCAGAGAACAGGGGCTTCTCCTGGCACAGTGTCGAACACTTAGTTTCAGACAGAACAATTAGTTTAAAATGGAACTAATTTTCGCATCTGGAGTTTCCTCTCTCACAAGGTCGACCACTTAGTTTCGTCGAACACATACGGTTTCGAGGGGCATCGCCACAGATTTCAGTGAACGGGCGCTTCTCCTAGCACATTATCGAACACTTAGATTCAGATAGAACAATTAGTTTAAAATGGTACTAAGTTTCGCATCTGGAGTTTCCTCTCTCACAAGGCGACCACTTAGTTTCGTGGACCACATACCGTTTCGAGGGACATCGCCAGAGATTTCGGAGAACAGGCGCTTCTCCTGGCACAGTATCGAACACTTACTTTCAGATGGAACAGTTAGTTTAAAATGGAACTAAGTTTCGCTTCTGGAGTTTCCTCTCTCACAAGGTCGACCACTTAGTTTCGTCGAAAACATACGGTTTCGAGTGGCATCGCCACAGATTTCACAGAACAGTCGCTTCTCCTGGCACAGTACCGAACACTCAGTTTCAGATAGAACAATTAGTTTAAAATGGAACTAAGTTTCGCATCTGGAGTTTCCTCTCTCACAAGGTCGACCACTTAGTTTCGTCGAACGTATACGGTTTCGAATAGCATCGCCACAGATTTCAGAGAACAGTCGCTTCTCCTGGCACAGTGTGGAACACTTAGTTTCAGATAGAACAATTACTTTAAAATGGAACTATGTTTCGCATCTGGAGTATCCTCTCTCACAAGGTCGACCACTTAGTTTCGTCGAACACTTACAGTTTCGAGTAGCATCGCCACAGATTTCAGAGAACAGGCGCTACTCCTGGCACAGTATCGAACACTTAGTTTCAGATAGAACAATTAGTTTGAAATGGAACTAATTTTCGCATCTGGAGTTTCCTCTCTCACAAGGTCGACCACTTAGTTTCGTCGAACACATACGGTTTCGAGGGGCATCGCCACAGATTTCAGTGAACGGGCGCTTCTCCGAGCACATTATCGAACACTTAGTTTCAGATAGAACAGTTAGTTTAAAATGGAACTAAGTTTCGCTTCTGGAGTTTCCTCTCTCACAAGGTCGACCACTTAGTTTCGTCGAACACATACGGTTTCGAGTGGCATCGCCACAGATTTCAGAGAACAGTCGCTTCTCCTGGCACAGTACCGAACACTCAGTTTCAGATAGAACAATTAGATTAAAATGGAACTAAGTTTCGCATCTGGAGTTTCCTCTCTCACAAGGTCGACCACTTAGTTTCGTCGAACACATACGGTTTCGAGTAGCATCGCCACAGATTTCAGAGAACAGTCGCTTCTTTTGGCAGAGTGTGGAACACTGAGTTTCAGATAGAACAATTACTTTAAAATGGAACTATGTTTCGCATCTGGAGTATCCTCTCTCACAAGGTCGACCACTTAGTTTCGTCGACCACATACGGTTTCGAGTAGCATCACCCCAGATTTCAGAGAACAGGCGCTTCTCCTGGCACAGTATCGAACACTTAGTTTCAGATAGAACAATTAGTTTAAAATTGAACCATGTTTCGCATTTGGAGTTTCCTCCCTCACAAGGTCGACCGCTTAGTTTCGTCGAACACATACGGTTTCGAGTAGCATCGCCAGAGATTTCTGAGAAGAGGTGCTTCTCCTGGCACAGTATCGAAGACTTAGTTACAGATGGGACATTTGGTTTAAAATGGAACTAAGTTTCGCATCTGGAGTTTCCTCTCTCACAAGTTCAACCACTTAGTTCCGTCGAACACATACGGTTTCGAGTAGCATCGCCACCGATATCAGAGAACAGACGCTTTTCCTGGCACAGTATCGAACACTTAATTTCAGATGGAACAATTAGTTTAAAATGGAACTAAGTTTCGCATCTGGAGTTTCCTCCCTCACAAGGCGGATACTTAGTTTCGTGGAAAACATTCGGTTTCGAGTAGCATCGACACAGCTTTCAGAGAACAGCCGCTTCTCCTGGCACAGTATCGAACACTTAATTTCAGATGGAACAATTAGTTTAAAATGAAACTAAGTTTCGCATCTGAAGTTTCCTCTCTCACAAGTTCGACCACTTAGTTCCGTCGAACACATACGGTTTCGAGTAGCATCGCCACCGATATCAGAGAACAGACGCTTTTCCTGGCACAGTATCGAACACTTAATTTCAGATGGAACAATTAGTTTAAAATGGAACTAAGTTTCGCATCTGGAGTTTCCTCCCTCACAAGGCGGATACTTAGTTTCGTGGAAAACATTCGGTTTCGAGTAGCATCGACACAGCCTTCAGAGAACAGCCGCTTCTCCTGGCACAGTATCGAACACTTAATTTCAGATGGAACAATTAGTTTAAAATGAAACTAAGTTTCGCTTCTGAAGTTTCCTCTCTCACAAGGTCGGCCACTTAGTTTCGTCGAACACATACGGTTTCGAGTGGCATCGCCACAGATTTCAGAGAACAGGCGCTTCTCCTGGCACAGTATTTAACACTTAGTTTCAGATGGAACAATTAGTTTAAAATGGAAGTAAGTTTCGCATCTGGAGTTTCCTCTCTCACAAGGTCGGCCACTTACTTTCGTGGAACACATTCGGTTTCGAGTAGCATCGCAACAGATTTCAGAGAACAGGCGCTTCTCCTGGCACAGTATCGAACACTTAGTTTCAGATAGAACAATTAGTTTAAAATTGAACCATGTTTCGCATTTGGAGTTTCCTCCCTCACAAGGTCGACCGCTTAGTTTCGTCGAACACATACGGTTTCGAGTAGCATCGCCAGAGATTTCTGAGAAGAGACGCTTCTCCTGGCACAGTATCGAAGACTTAGTTACAGATGGGACATTTGGTTTAAAATGGAACTAAGTTTCGCATCTGGAGTTTCCTCTCTCACAAGTTCGACCACTTAGTTCCGTCGAACACATACGGTTTCGAGTAGCATCGCCACCGATATCAGAGAACAGACGCTTTTCCTGGCACAGTATCGAACACTTAATTTCAGATGGAACAATTAGTTTAAAATGGAACTAAGTTTCGCATCTGGAGTTTCCTCCCTCACAAGGCGGATACTTAGTTTCGTGGAAAACATTCGGTTTCGAGTAGCATCGACACAGCTTTCAGAGAACAGCCGCTTCTCCTGGCACAGTATCGAACACTTAATTTCAGATGGAACAATTAGTTTAAAATGAAACTAAGTTTCGCATCTGAAGTTTCCTCTCTCACAAGGTCGGCCACTTAGTTTCGTCGAACACATACGGTTTCGAGTGGCATCGCCACAGATTTCAGAGAACAGGCGCTTCTCCTGGCACAGTATTGAACACTTAGTTTCAGATGGAACAATTAGTTTAAAATGGAACTAAGTTTCGCATCTGGAGTTTCCTCTCTCACAAGGTCGGCCACTTACTTTCGTGGAACACATTCGGTTTCGAGTAGCATCGCAACAGATTTCAGAGAACAGGCGCTTCTCCTGGCACAGTATCGAACACTTAGTTTCAGATAGAACAATTAGTTTAAAATAGAAATATGTTTCGCATCTGGAGTATCCTCCCTCACAAGGTCGACCACTTAGTTTCGTCGAACACATACGGTTTCGAGTTGCATCGCCACAGATTTCAGAGAACAGGCGCTACTCCTGGCACAGTATCGAACACTTAGTTTCAGATAGAACAATTAGTTTAAAATGGAACTATGTTTCGCCTCTGGAGTATCCTCTCTCACACGGTCTGCCACTTACTTTCGTCGAACACATTCGGCTTCGAGTAGCAACGCCACAGGTTTCAGAGAACAGGCGCTTCTACTGGGAGAGTATCGAATACTTAGTTTCAGATAGAACATTTAGTTTAAAATGGAAATATGTTTCGCATTTGGAGTTTCCTCCCTCACAATGTCGACCGCTTAGTTTCGTCGAACGCATACGGTTTCGAGTAGCATCGCCAGAGATTTCTGAGAACAGGCGCTTCTCCTGGCACAGTATCGAAGACTTAGTTACAGATGGAACATTTGGTTTAAAATGGAACTAAGTTTCGCATCTGGAGATTCCTCTCTCACAAGGTCGACTACTTAGTTTCGTCGAACACGTACGGTTTCGAGTGGCATCGCCACAGATTTCAGAGAACAGGCGCATCTACTGGCACAGTATCGAACACATAGTTTCAGATAGAACAATTAGTTTAAAATGGTACTATGTTTCGCATCTGGAATTTCCTCTCTCACAAGGCGACCACTTAGTTTCGTCGAACACATACGGTTTCGAGTGGCATCGCCACAGATTTCAGAAAACAGGCGCTTCTCCTGGCACAGTACCGAACACTTAGTTTCAGACAGAACAATAAGATTAAAATGGAACCAAGTTTCGCATCTGGAGTTTCCTCTCTCACAAGGCGGCCACTCAGTTTCGTGGAACACATTCGGTTCCGAGTAGTATCGCCACAGATTTCAGAGAACAGGCGCTTCTCCTGGCACAGTATCGAACACTAAGTTTCAGAGAGAACAATTAATTAAAAATGGAACTAAGTATCGCATCTGAAGTTTCCTCTCTCACAAGGTCGGCCACTTAGTTTCGTCGAACACATACGGTTTCGAGGAGCATCGCCGCAGATTTCAGAGAACAGGCGCATCTCCTGGCACAGTATCGAACACTTAGTTTTAGATAGAACAATTAGTTTAAAATGGAACTAAGTTTCGCATCTGGAGTTTCAACTCTCAGAAGGTCGACGACTTAGTTTCGTCGAACACTTGCGGCTTCGAGTAGCATCGCCACAGGTTTCAGAAAGCAGGCGTTTCTCCTGGCACAGTATCGAACACTTATGTCAGACAGAATTATTAGTTTAAAATGGAACTATGTTTCGCATCTGGAGTACCCTCTCTCACAAGGTCAACCACTTAGTTTCGTCGAACACATACGGTTTCGAGTGCGCATCGCCACAGATTTCAGAGAACAGGCGCTTCTCCTGGCACAGTATCGAACACTTAGTATCAGATAGAACAATTAGTTTAAAATGGCACTACGTTTCGCGTCTGGGGTTTCCTCTCTCACAATGTCGACCACTCAGTTTCGTCGAACACATACCATTTCGAGTGGTATCGCCACAGGTTTCACAGAACGGGCGCTTCTCCTGATACAGTAGCGAACACTTAGTTTCAGATAGAACAATTAATTCAAAATGGAACTAAGATTCGCATCTGGAGTTTCCTCTCTCACAAGGTCGACCACTTAGTTTCGCCGAACGCATACGGTTTCGAGTGGCATCGCCACAGATTTCAGAGAACACGCGCTTCACCTGGCACAGTATCGAACTCTTAGTTTCAGATAGAACAATAAGTTTAAAATGGCACTAAGTTTCGCGTCTGGAGTTTCCTCTCTCACAATGTCGACCACTCAGTTTCGTCGAACACATACCGTTTCGAGTGGTATCGCCACAGGTTTCACAGAACGGGCGCTTCTCCTGGCACAGTATCGAACTCTTAGTTTCAGATAGAACAATAAGTTTAAAATGGCACTAAGTTTCGCGTCTGGAGTTTCCTCTCTCACAATGTCGACCACTCAGTTTCGTCGAACACATACCGTTTCGAGTGGTATCGCCACAGGTTTCACAGAACGGGCGCTTCTCCTGGCACAGTATCGAACACTCAGTTTCAGAGAGAACAATTAGTTTAAAATGGAAATAAGTTTCGCATCTGGAGTTTCCTCTCTCACAAGGTCGACGACTTAGTTTCGTTGAACGCATTCGGTTTCGAGTGGCATTGCCACAGATTTCAGAGAACAGGCGCTTCCCCTGGCACAGTATCGAACACTTAGTTGCAGGTAGAACGATTAGTTAAAAATGGAACAAAGTTTCGCATCTGGAGTTTCCTCTCTCACAAGGTCGACCATTTAGTTTCAACGAACTCATACTGTTTCGAGTGGCATCGCCACAGATTTCAGAGAACAGGCGCTTCTCGTGGCACAGTATCAAACACTTTCAGATAGAACAATCAGTTTAAAATGGAACTAAGTTTTGCATCTGGAGTATCCTCTCTCACAAGGTCGACCACTTAGTTTCGTCGAACACATACCGTTTCGAGTGGCATCGCCACAGATTTCAGAGAACAGGCGCTTCTCCTGGCACATTATCGAACACTTAGTTTCAGATAGAACAATTAGAGTAAAATGGAACTAATTTTCGCAACTGGAGTTTCCTCTCTCACAAGGTCGACCCCTTAGTTTCGACGAACACATACGGTTTAGAGTGGCATCGCCACAGATTTCAGAGAACAGGCGCTTCGCCTGGCACAGTATCGAACACTTATTTCAGATATAACGATTAGTTTAAAATGGACCTATGTTTCGCATTTGGAGTTTCCTCTCTCACAAGTTCGACCACTTAGTTTCGTCGAACAGATACGGTTTCGACTAGCATCGCCACAGATTTCAGAGAACAGGCGCTTCTCCTGGCTCATTAACGATCACTTAGTTTCAGATAGAACAATCAGTTTAAAATGGAACTATGTTTCGCATTTGGTGTTTACTCTCTCACAAGGTCGACCATTTAGATTCGTCGAACACATACGGTTTCGAGTAGCATCGCCACAGATTTCGGAGAACAGGCGCTTCGCCTGGCACAGTATCGAACACTTATTTCAGACAGAACAATTAGTTTAAAATGGAACTATCTTTCGCATCTGGGGTATCCTCTCTCACAAGATAAACAACTTAGTTTCGTCGAACACATACGGTTTCGAGTGGCATCGCCACAGATTTCAGAGAACAGGCGCTTCTCCTGGCACAGTATCGAACACTTAGTTTCAGGTAGAACGATTAGTTAAAAATGGAACAAAGTTTCGCATCTGGAGTTTCCTCTCTCACAAGGTCGACCATTTAGTTTCAACGAACTCATACGGTTTCGAGTGGCATCGCCACAGATTTCAGAGAACAGGCGCTTCTCGTGGCACAGTATCAAACACTTTCAGATAGAACAATCAGTTTAAAATGGAACTAAGTTTTGCATCTGGAGTATCCTCTCTCACAAGGTCGACCACTTAGTTTCGTCGAACACATACCGTTTCGAGTGGCATCGCCACAGATTTCAGAGAACAGGCGCTTCTCCTGGCACATTATCGAACACTTAGTTTCAGATAGAACAATTAGAGTAAAATGGAACTAAGTTTCGCATCTGGAGTTTCCTCTCTCACAAGGTCGACCCCTTAGTTTCGACGAACACATACGGTTTAGAGTGGCATCGCCACAGATTTCAGAGAACAGGCGCTTCGCCTGGCACAGTATCGAACACTTATTTCAGATATAACGATTAGTTTAAAATGGACCTATGTTTCGCATTTGGAGTTTCCTCTCTCACAAGTTCGACCACTTAGTTTCGTCGAACAGATACGGTTTCGACTAGCATCGCCACAGATTTCAGAGAACAGGCGCTTCTCCTGGCTCATTATCGATCACTTAGTTTCAGATAGAACAATCGGTTTAAAATGGAACTATGTTTCGCATTTGGTGTTTACTCTCTCACAAGGTCGACCATTTCGATTCGTCGAACACATACGGTTTCGAGTAGCATCGCCACAGATTTCGGAGAACAGGCGCTTCGCCTGGCACAGTATCGAACACTTATTTCAGACAGAACAATTAGTTAAAAATGGAACTATCTTTCGCATCTGGGGTATCCTCTCTCACAAGATAAACAACTTAGTTTCGTCGAACACATACGGTTTCGAGTGGCATCGCCACAGATTTCAGAGAACAGGCGCTTCGCCTGGCACAGTATCGAACACTTATTTCAGATATAACGATTAGTTTAAAATGGACCTATGTTTCGCATTTGGAGTTTCCTCTCTCACAAGTTCGACCACTTAGTTTCGTCGAACAGATACGGTTTCGACTAGCATCGCCACAGATTTCAGAGAACAGGCGCTTCTCCTGGCTCATTATCGATCACTTAGTTTCAGATAGAACAATCAGTTTAAAATGGAACTATGTTTCGCATTTGGTGTTTACTCTCTCACAAGGTCGACCATTTAGATTCGTCGAACACATACGGTTTCGAGTAGCATCGCCACAGATTTCGGAGAACAGGCGCTTCGCCTGGCACAGTATCGAACACTTATTTCAGACAGAACAATTAGTTTAAAATGGAACTATCTTTCGCATCTGGGGTATCCTCTCTCACAAGATAAACAACTTAGTTTCGTCGAACACATACGGTTTCGAGTGGCATCGCCACAGATTTCAGAGAACAGGCGCTTCTCCTGGCACAGTATCGAACACTTAGTTTCAGGTAGAACGATTAGTTAAAAATGGAACAAAGTTTCGCATCTGGAGTTTCCTCTCTCACAAGGTCGACCATTTAGTTTCAACGAACTCATACGGTTTCGAGTGGCATCGCCACAGATTTCAGAGAACAGGCGCTTCTCGTGGCACAGTATCAAACACTTTCAGATAGAACAATCAGTTTAAAATGGAACTAAGTTTTGCATCTGGAGTATCCTCTCTCACAAGGTCGACCACTTAGTTTCGTCGAACACATACCGTTTCGAGTGGCATCGCCACAGATTTCAGAGAACAGGCGCTTCTCCTGGCACATTATCGAACACTTAGTTTCAGATAGAACAATTAGAGTAAAATGGAACTAAGTTTCGCAACTGGAGTTTCCTCTCTCACAAGGTCGACCACTTAGTTTCGACGAACACATACGGTTTAGAGTGGCATCGCCACAGATTTCAGAGAACAGGCGCTTCGCCTGGCACAGTATCGAACACTTATTTCAGATATAACGATTAGTTTAAAATGGACCTATGTTTCGCATTTGGAGTTTCCTCTCTCACAAGTTCGACCACTTAGTTTCGTCGAACAGATACGGTTTCGACTAGCATCGCCACAGATTTCAGAGAACAGGCGCTTCTCCTGGCTCATTATCGATCACTTAGTTTCAGATAGAACAATCGGTTTAAAATGGAACTATGTTTCGCATTTGGTGTTTACTCTCTCACAAGGTCGACCATTTCGATTCGTCGAACACATACGGTTTCGAGTAGCATCGCCACAGATTTCGGAGAACAGGCGCTTCGCCTGGCACAGTATCGAACACTTATTTCAGACAGAACAATTAGTTAAAAATGGAACTATCTTTCGCATCTGGGGTATCCTCTCTCACAAGATAAACAACTTAGTTTCGTCGAACACATACGGTTTCGAGTGGCATCGCCACAGATTTCAGAGAACAGGCGCTTCTCCTGGCACAGTATCGAAAACTCAATTTCAGATGGAACATTAGGTTTAAAATGGAACTAAGTTTCGCATCTGGAGTTTCCTCTCTCACAAGGTCGACCATTTAGATTCGTCGAACACATACGGCTGCGAACATAATCGCCACAGATTTCAGAGCACAGACCCTTCTCCTGGCGCAGTATCGAACACTTAGTTTCAGATAGAACGATCAGTTTAAAATGAAACAATGTTTCGCATCTGTAGTTTCCTCTCTCACAAGGTCGGCCACTTAGTTTCGTCAAGCACATACGGTTTCGAGTGGCATCGCCACAGATTTCAGAGAACAGGCGCTTCTCCTGGCACAGCATCGAATACTTAGTATCTGATGGAACAATTAGTTTAAAATGGAACTAAGCTTCGCAATAGGAGTTTCCTCTCTCACAAGGCCGACCACTTAGTTTCGTCGAACACATACGGTTTCGAGTGGCATCGCCACAGATTTCAGAGAACAAGCGCTTCTCCTGGCACAGTATCGAACACTCAGTTACAGATAGAACAATTAGTTTAAAATGGAACTATGTTTCGCATCTGGAGTATCCTCTCTCAAAAGGTCGACCACTTAGTTTCGTCGAAAACATACGATGTCGAGTAGCATCGCCACACATTTCAGAGAACTGGCGCTTCTCCTGGCACAGTATCGAACACTTAGTTTCAGATAGAACAATTAGTTTAAAATGGTACTAAATTTCGCATCTGGAATTTCCTCTCTCACATCGCGGCCACTTAGTGTCGTGGAACACATTCGGTTTCGAGTAGCATCGCCACAGATTTCAGAGAACAGATGCTTCTCCTGGCACAGTATCGAACACTTAGTTTCAGAGAGAACAATTAGTTTAAAATGGAATTATGTTTCGCATCTGGAGTATCCTCTCTCACAGGATCAACCACTTACTTTCCTCGAACAGATACGGTTTCGAGTGGCATCGCCACACATTTCAGAGAACTGGCGCTTCTCCTGGCACAGTGTCGAACACTTAGTTTCTGATAGAAACAATTAGTTTAAAATGGTACTAAGTTTCGCATCTGGAGTTTCCTCTCTCACAAGGTCGATCACTTAGTTTCGTCGAACACATACGGTTTCGACTAGCATCGCCACAGATTTTAGAGAACAGGCGCTTCTCCTGGCACAGTATCGAACACTTAGCTTCAGAGAGAACAATTAGTTTAAATTGGAACTATGTTTCGCATCTGGAGGTTCTTCTCTCACAAGGTCGACCACTTAGTTTCGTCGAACACATACGGTTTCGAGTGGCATCGCCACACATTTCAGAGAACAGGAGCTTCTCCTGGCACAGTATCGGACACATAGTTTCAGATAAAACAATTAGTTTAAAATGGTACTAAATTTCGCATCAGGAGTCTCCTCTCTCACAAGATCAACCACTTAGTTTCATCGAACACATACGGTTTCGAGTAGCATCGCCACAGATTTCAGAGAACAAGCGCTTTTCCTGGCACAGTATCGAACACTTAGTTTCAGAGAGAACAATTAGTTTAAAATGGAACTATGTTTCGCATTTGGAGTTTCCTCTCTCGCAAGATGGACCACTTAGTTTCGTCGAACACATACGGTTTCGAGTGGCATCGCCACAGATTTCAGAGAACAGGTGCTTCTCCTGGCACAGTATCGAACACTTAGTTTCAGATAGAACAATTACATTAAAATGGAACTAAGTTTCGCATCTGGAGTTTCCTCTCTCACAAGGTCGGCCACTTAGTTTCGTCAAGCACATACGGTTTCGAGTGGCATCGCCACAGATTTCAGAGAACAGGCGCTTCTCCTGGCACAGCATCGAATACTTACTATCAGATGGAACAATTAGTTTAAAATGGAACTAAGCTTCGCAATAGGAGTTTCCTCTCTCACAAGGCCGACCACTTAGTTTCGTCGAACACATACTGTTTCGAGTGGCATCGCCACAGATTTCAGAGAACAAGCGCTTCTCCTGGCACAGTATCGAACACTCAGTTACAGATAGAACAATTAGTTTAAAATGGAACTATGTTTCGCATCTGGAGTATCCTCTCTCAGAAGGTCGACCACTTAGTTTCGTCGAACACATACGGTTTCGAGTGGCATCGCCACACATTTCAGAGAACAGGAGCTTCTCCTGGCACAGTATCGGACACATAGTTTCAGATAAAACAATTAGTTTAAAATGGTACTAAATTTCGCATCTGGAGGTTCTTCTCTCACAAGGTCGACCACTTAGTTTCGTCGAACACATACGGTTTCGAGTGGCATCGCCACACATTTCAGAGAACAGGAGCTTCTCCTGGCACAGTATCGGACACATAGTTTCAGATAAAACAATTAGTTTAAAATGGTACTAAATTTCGCATCAGGAGTTTCCTCTCTCACAAGATCAACCACTTAGTTTCATCGAACACATACGGTTTCGAGTGGCATCGCCACAGATTTCAGAGAACAAGCGCTTCTCCTGGCACACTATCGAACACTCAGTTACAGATAGAACAATTAGTTTAAAATGGAACTATGTTTCGCATCTGGAGTATCATCTCTCAAAAGGTCGACCACTTAGTTTCGTCGAACACATACGGTTTCGAGTGGCATCGCCACACATTTCAGAGAACAGGAGCTTCTCCTGGCACAGTATCGGACACATAGTTTCAGATAAAACAATTAGTTTAAAATGGTACTAAATTTCGCATCAGGAGTTTCCTCTCTCACATGGCGGCCACTTAGTTTCGTCGAAAACATACGGTTTAGAGTAGCATCGCCACTGATTTCAGAGAACAGACGCTTCTCCTGGCACAGTATCGAACACTCAGTTACAGATAGAACAATTAGTTTAAAATGGAACTATGTTTCGCATCTGGAGTATCCTCTCTCAAAAGGTCGACCACTTAGTTTCGTCGAACACATACGGTTTCGAGTGGCATCGCCACACATTTCAGAGAAAAGGAGCTTCTCCTGGCACAGTATCGGACACATAGTTTCAGATAAAACAATTAGTTTAAAATGGTACTAAATTTCGCATCAGGAGTTTCCTCTCTCACAAGATCAACCACTTAGTTTCATCGAACACATACGGTTTCGAGTGGCATCGTCACAGATTTCAGAGAACAGGTGCTTCTCCTGGCACAGTATCGAACACTTAGTTTCAGATAGAACAATTAGTTTAAAATGGAACTAAGTTTCGCATCTGGAGTTTCCTCTCTCACAAGGTCGACCACTTAGTTTCGCCGAACGCATACGGTTTCGAGTGGCATCGCCACAGATTTCAGAGAACACGCGCTTCACCTGGCACAGTATCGAACTCTTAGTTTCAGATAGAACAATTAGTTTAAAATGGAACTAAGATTCGCATCTGGAGTTTCCTCTCTCACAAGGTCGACCACTTAGTTTCGCCGAACGCATACGGTTTCGAGTGGCATCGCCACAGATTTCAGAGAACACGCGCTTCACCTGGCACAGTATCGAACTCTTAGTTTCAGATAGAACAATAAGTTTAAAATGGCACTAAGTTTCGCGTCTGGAGTTTCCTCTCTCACAATGTCGACCACTCAGTTTCGTCGAACACATACCGTTTCGAGTAGTATCGCCACAGGTTTCACAGAACGGACGCTCCTCCTGGCACAGTATCGAACACTTAGTTTCAGATAGAACAATTAGTTTAAAATGGAACTAAGATTCGCATCTGGAGTTTCCTCTCTCACAAGGTCGACCACTTAGTTTCGCCGAACGCATACGGTTTCGAGTGGCATCGCCACAGATTTCAGAGAACACGCGCTTCACCTGGCACAGTATCGAACTCTTAGTTTCAGATAGAACAATAAGTTTAAAATGGCACTAAGTTTCGCGTCTGGAGTTTCCTCTCTCACAATGTCGACCACTCAGTTTCGTCGAACACATACCGTTTCGAGTGGTATCGCCACAGGTTTCACAGAACGGGCGCTTCTCCTGGCACAGTATCGAACTCTTAGTTTCAGATAGAACAATAAGTTTAAAATGGCACTAAGTTTCGCGTCTGGAGTTTCCTCTCTCACAATGTCGACCACTCAGTTTCGTCGAACACATACCGTTTCGAGTGGTATCGCCACAGGTTTCACAGAACGGGCGCTTCTCCTGGCACAGTATCGAACACTCAGTTTCAGAGAGAACAATTAGTTTAAAATGGAAATAAGTTTCGCATCTGGAGTTTCCTCTCTCACAAGGTCGACGACTTAGTTTCGTTGAACGCATTCGGTTTCGAGTGGCATTGCCACAGATTTCAGAGAACAGGCGCTTCCCCTGGCACAGTATCGAACACTTAGTTGCAGGTAGAACGATTAGTTAAAAATGGAACAAAGTTTCGCATCTGGAGTTTCCTCTCTCACAAGGTCGACCATTTAGTTTCAACGAACTCATACGGTTTCGAGTGGCATCGCCACAGATTTCAGAGAACAGGCGCTTCTCGTGGCACAGTATCAAACACTTTCAGATAGAACAATCAGTTTAAAATGGAACTAAGTTTTGCATCTGGAGTATCCTCTCTCACAAGGTCGACCACTTAGTTTCGTCGAACACATACCGTTTCGAGTGGCATC
This sequence comes from Nysson spinosus, assembly GCA_910591585.2. Classification (NCBI taxonomy): domain Eukaryota; kingdom Metazoa; phylum Arthropoda; class Insecta; order Hymenoptera; family Crabronidae; genus Nysson; species Nysson spinosus. The sequence continues at coordinate 1,481,463 of CAJUYC020000006.1, forward strand.
GCCACAGATTTCAGAGAACAGGCGCTTCTCCTGGCACATTATCGAACACTTAGTTTCAGATAGAACAATTAGAGTAAAATGGAACTAATTTTCGCAACTGGAGTTTCCTCTCTCACAAGGTCGACCCCTTAGTTTCGACGAACACATACGGTTTAGAGTGGCATCGCCACAGATTTCAGAGAACAGGCGCTTCGCCTGGCACAGTATCGAACACTTATTTCAGATATAACGATTAGTTTAAAATGGACCTATGTTTCGCATTTGGAGTTTCCTCTCTCACAAGTTCGACCACTTAGTTTCGTCGAACAGATACGGTTTCGACTAGCATCGCCACAGATTTCAGAGAACAGGCGCTTCTCCTGGCTCATTATCGATCACTTAGTTTCAGAGAGAACAATCAGTTTAAAATGGAACTATGTTTCGCATTTGGTGTTTACTCTCTCACAAGGTCGACCATTTAGATTCGTCGAACACATACGGTTTCGAGTAGCATCGCCACAGATTTCGGAGAACAGGCGCTTCGCCTGGCACAGTATCGAACACTTATTTCAGACAGAACAATTAGTTTAAAATGGAACTATCTTTCGCATCTGGGGTATCCTCTCTCACAAGATAAACAACTTAGTTTCGTCGAACACATACGGTTTCGAGTGGCATCGCCACAGATTTCAGAGAACAGGCGCTTCTCCTGGCACAGTATCGAACACTTAGTTTCAGGTAGAACGATTAGTTAAAAATGGAACAAAGTTTCGCATCTGGAGTTTCCTCTCTCACAAGGTCGACCATTTAGTTTCAACGAACTCATACGGTTTCGAGTGGCATCGCCACAGATTTCAGAGAACAGGCGCTTCTCGTGGCACAGTATCAAACACTTTCAGATAGAACAATCAGTTTAAAATGGAACTAAGTTTTGCATCTGGAGTATCCTCTCTCACAAGGTCGACCACTTAGTTTCGTCGAACACATACCGTTTCGAGTGGCATCGCCACAGATTTCAGAGAACAGGCGCTTCTCCTGGCACATTATCCTACACTTAGTTTCAGATAGAACAATTAGAGTAAAATGGAACTAAGTTTCGCAACTGGAGTTTCCTCTCTCACAAGGTCGACCACTTAGTTTCGACGAACACATACGGTTTAGAGTGGCATCGCCACAGATTTCAGAGAACAGGCGCTTCGCCTGGCACAGTATCGAACACTTATTTCAGATATAACGATTAGTTTAAAATGGACCTATGTTTCGCATTTGGAGTTTCCTCTCTCACAAGTTCGACCACTTAGTTTCGTCGAACAGATACGGTTTCGACTAGCATCGCCACAGATTTCAGAGAACAGGCGCTTCTCCTGGCTCATTATCGATCACTTAGTTTCAGATAGAACAATCGGTTTAAAATGGAACTATGTTTCGCATTTGGTGTTTACTCTCTCACAAGGTCGACCATTTCGATTCGTCGAACACATACGGTTTCGAGTAGCATCGCCACAGATTTCGGAGAACAGGCGCTTCGCCTGGCACAGTATCGAACACTTATTTCAGACAGAACAATTAGTTAAAAATGGAACTATCTTTCGCATCTGGGGTATCCTCTCTCACAAGATAAACAACTTAGTTTCGTCGAACACATACGGTTTCGAGTGGCATCGCCACAGATTTCAGAGAACAGGCGCTTCTCCTGGCACAGTATCGAAAACTCAATTTCAGATGGAACATTAGGTTTAAAATGGAACTAAGTTTCGCATCTGGAGTTTCCTCTCTCACAAGGTCGACCATTTAGATTCGTCGAACACATACGGCTGCGAACATAATCGCCACAGATTTCAGAGCACAGACCCTTCTCCTGGCGCAGTATCGAACACTTAGTTTCAGATAGAACGATCAGTTTAAAATGAAACAATGTTTCGCATCTGTAGTTTCCTCTCTCACAAGGTCGGCCACTTAGTTTCGTCAAGCACATACGGTTTCGAGTGGCATCGCCACAGATTTCAGAGAACAGGCGCTTCTCCTGGCACAGCATCGAATACTTAGTATCTGATGGAACAATTAGTTTAAAATGGAACTAAGCTTCGCAATAGGAGTTTCCTCTCTCACAAGGCCGACCACTTAGTTTCGTCGAACACATACGGTTTCGAGTGGCATCGCCACAGATTTCAGAGAACAAGCGCTTCTCCTGGCACAGTATCGAACACTCAGTTACAGATAGAACAATTAGTTTAAAATGGAACTATGTTTCGCATCTGGAGTATCCTCTCTCAAAAGGTCGACCACTTAGTTTCGTCGAAAACATACGATGTCGAGTAGCATCGCCACACATTTCAGAGAACTGGCGCTTCTCCTGGCACAGTATCGAACACTTAGTTTCAGATAGAACAATTAGTTTAAAATGGTACTAAATTTCGCATCTGGAATTTCCTCTCTCACATCGCGGCCACTTAGTGTCGTGGAACACATTCGGTTTCGAGTAGCATCGCCACAGATTTCAGAGAACAGATGCTTCTCCTGGCACAGTATCGAACACTTAGTTTCAGAGAGAACAATTAGTTTAAAATGGAATTATGTTTCGCATCTGGAGTATCCTCTCTCACAGGATCAACCACTTACTTTCCTCGAACAGATACGGTTTCGAGTGGCATCGCCACACATTTCAGAGAACTGGCGCTTCTCCTGGCACAGTGTCGAACACTTAGTTTCTGATAGAAACAATTAGTTTAAAATGGTACTAAGTTTCGCATCTGGAGTTTCCTCTCTCACAAGGTCGATCACTTAGTTTCGTCGAACACATACGGTTTCGACTAGCATCGCCACAGATTTTAGAGAACAGGCGCTTCTCCTGGCACAGTATCGAACACTTAGCTTCAGAGAGAACAATTAGTTTAAATTGGAACTATGTTTCGCATCTGGAGGTTCTTCTCTCACAAGGTCGACCACTTAGTTTCGTCGAACACATACGGTTTCGAGTGGCATCGCCACACATTTCAGAGAACAGGAGCTTCTCCTGGCACAGTATCGGACACATAGTTTCAGATAAAACAATTAGTTTAAAATGGTACTAAATTTCGCATCAGGAGTCTCCTCTCTCACAAGATCAACCACTTAGTTTCATCGAACACATACGGTTTCGAGTAGCATCGCCACAGATTTCAGAGAACAAGCGCTTTTCCTGGCACAGTATCGAACACTTAGTTTCAGAGAGAACAATTAGTTTAAAATGGAACTATGTTTCGCATTTGGAGTTTCCTCTCTCGCAAGATGGACCACTTAGTTTCGTCGAACACATACGGTTTCGAGTGGCATCGCCACAGATTTCAGAGAACAGGTGCTTCTCCTGGCACAGTATCGAACACTTAGTTTCAGATAGAACAATTACATTAAAATGGAACTAAGTTTCGCATCTGGAGTTTCCTCTCTCACAAGGTCGGCCACTTAGTTTCGTCAAGCACATACGGTTTCGAGTGGCATCGCCACAGATTTCAGAGAACAGGCGCTTCTCCTGGCACAGCATCGAATACTTACTATCAGATGGAACAATTAGTTTAAAATGGAACTAAGCTTCGCAATAGGAGTTTCCTCTCTCACAAGGCCGACCACTTAGTTTCGTCGAACACATACTGTTTCGAGTGGCATCGCCACAGATTTCAGAGAACAAGCGCTTCTCCTGGCACAGTATCGAACACTCAGTTACAGATAGAACAATTAGTTTAAAATGGAACTATGTTTCGCATCTGGAGTATCCTCTCTCAGAAGGTCGACCACTTAGTTTCGTCGAACACATACGGTTTCGAGTGGCATCGCCACACATTTCAGAGAACAGGAGCTTCTCCTGGCACAGCATCGAATACTTAGTATCAGATGGAACAATTAGTTTAAAATGGAACTAAGCTTCGCAATAGGAGTTTCCTCTCTCACAAGGCCGACCACTTAGTTTCGTCGAACACATACGGTTTCGTGTGGCATCGCCACAGATTTCAGAGAACAAGCGCTTCTCCTGGCACAGTATCGAACACTCAGTTACAGATAGAACAATTAGTTTAAAATGGAACTATGTTTCGCATCTGGAGTATCCTCTCTCAAAAGGTCGACCACTTAGTTTCGTCGAACACATACGGTTTCGAGTGGCATCGCCACACATTTCAGAGAACAGGAGCTTCTCCTGGCACAGTATCGGACACATAGTTTCAGATAAAACAATTAGTTTAAAATGGTACTAAATTTCGCATCAGGAGTTTCCTCTCTCACATGGCGGCCACTTAGTTTCGTCGAAAACATACGGTTTAGAGTAGCATCGCCACTGATTTCAGAGAACAGACGCTTCTCCTGGCACAGTATCGAACACCTAGCTTCAGATAGAACAATTAGTTTAAAATGGTACTAAGTTTCGCATCTGGAGTTTCCTCTCTCACAAGGTCGACCACTTAGTTTCGTCGAACACATACGGTGTCGAGTAGCATCGCCACAGATTTCAGAGAACAGGCGCTTCTCCTGGCACAGTATCGAACACTTAGTTTCAGAGAGAACAATTAGTTTAAATTGGAACTATGTTTCGCATCTGGAGTTTCCTCTCTCACAAGGTCGACCACTTAGTTTCGTCGAACACAGACGGTTTCGAGTGGCATCGCCACACATTTCAGAGAACAGGAGCTTCTCCTGGCACAGTATCGGACACATAGTTTCAGATAAAACAATTAGTTTAAAATGGTACTAAGTTTTGCATCTGGATTTTCCTCTTCCAGAAGGCGACCACTTAGTTTTGTCGAACACAGACGGTTTCGATTGGCATCGCCACAGATTTCAGAGAACAGGCGCTTCTCCTGGCACAGTATCGAACACTTAGTGTCAGATGGAACAATTAGTTTTAAATGGAACTAAGTTTCGCATCTGGAGTTTCCCCTTTCACAAGGCGACCACTCAGTTTCGTCGAACACATACGGTTTCGAGTGGCATCGCCACAGATTTCAGAGAACAGGCGCTTCTCCTAGCACAGTATCGAACACTCAGTACCAGATCGAACAATTAGTTTAAAAGGAACAAAGCTTTGCATTTGGAGTTTCCTCTCTCACACGGTCGACCACTGAGTTTCGTCGAACACATACGGTTTCGAGTGGCATCGCCACAGATTTCAGAGAACAGGTGTTTCTCCTGGCACAGTATCGAACACTTTCAGAGAGAACAATTAGTTTAAAATGGAATTATGTTTCGCATCTGGAGTATCCTCTCTCACAAGATCAACCACTTAGTTTCGTCCAACACATACGGTTTCGACTAGCATCGCCACAGATTTCAGAGAACAGGCGCTTCTCCTGGCACAGTGTCGATCACTTAGTTTCAGATAGAACAATTAGTTTAAAATGGTACTAAGTTTCGCATCTGGAGTTTCCTCTCTCACAAGGTCGACCACTTAGTTTCGTCGAAAACATACGGTTTCGAGTAGCATCGCCACAGATTTCGGAGAACTGGCGCTTCTCCTGGCACAGTGTCGAACACTTAGTTTCTGATAGAAACAATTAGTTTAAAATGGTACTAAGTTTCGCATCTGGAGTTTCCTCTCTCACAAGGTCGATCACTTAGTTTCGTCGAACACATACGGTTTCGACTAGCATCGCCACAGATTTTAGAGAACAGGCGCTTCTCCTGGCACAGTATCGAACACTTAGTTTCAGATAGAACAATTACTTTAAAATAGAAATATGTTTCGCATCTGGAGAATCCTCTCTCACAAGGTCGACCACTTAGTTTCGTCGAACACATACGGTTTCGAGTGGCATCGCCACACATTTCAGAGAACAGGAGCTTCTCCTGGCACAGTATCGGACACATAGTTTCAGATAAAACAATTAGTTTAAAATGGTACTAAGTTTTGCATCTGGATTTTCCTCTTCCACAAGGCGACCACTTAGTTTCGTCGAACACAGACGGTTTCGAGTGGCATCGCCACACATTTCAGAGAACAGGAGCTTCTCCTGGCACAGTATCGGACACATAGTTTCAGATAAAACAATTAGTTTAAAATGGTACTAAGTTTTGCATCTGGATTTTCCTCTTCCACAAGGCGACCACTTAGTTTCGTCGAACACAGACGGTTTCGATTGGCATCGCCACAGATTTCAGAGAACAGGCGCTTCTCCTGGCACAGTATCGAACACTTAGTGTCAGATGGAACAATTAGTTTTAAATGGAACTAAGTTTCGCATCTGGAGTTTCCCCTTTCACAAGGCGACCACACAGTTTCGTCGAACACATACGGTTTCGAGTGGCATCGCCACAGATTTCAGAGAACAGGCGCTTCTCCTAGCACAGTATCGAACACTCAGTACCAGATCGGACAATTAGTTTAAAAGGAACAAAGCTTTGCATTTGGAGTTTCCTCTCTCACACGGTCGACCACTGAGTTTCGTCGAACACATACGGTTTCGAGTGGCATCGCCACAGATTTCAGAGAACAGGTGTTTCTCCTGGCACAGTATCGAACACTTTCAGAGAGAAGAATTAGTTTAAAATGGAATTATGTTTCGCATCTGGAGTATCCTCTCTCACAAGATCAACCACTTAGTTTCGTCCAACACATACGGTTTCGAGTGGCATCGCCACACATTTCAGAGAACTGGCGCTTCTCCTGGCACAGTGTCGAACACTTAGTTTCAGATAGAACAATTAGTTTAAAATGGTACTAAATTTCGCATCTGGAGATTCTTCTCTCACATGGCGGCCACTTAGTTTCGTCGAAAACATACGGTTTCGAGTAGCATCGCCACTGATTTCAGAGAACAGGCGCTTCTCCTGGCACAGTATCGAACACTTAGTTTCAGATAGAACAATTAGTTTAAAATGGAACTAAGTTTCGCATCTGGAGTTACCTCTTCCACAAGGTCGTCCACTTATTTTCGTCTAACACATTCGGTTTCGAGTAGCATCGCCACAGATTTCAGAGAACAGGCGCTTCTCCTGGCACAGTATCGAACACTTAGTTTCAGAGAGAACAATTAGTTTAAAATGGAATTATGTTTCGCATCTGGAGTATCCTCTCTCACAAGATCAACCACTTAGTTTCGTCGAACACATACGGTTTCGAGTGGCATCGCCACACATTTCAGAGAACTGGCGCTTCTCCTGGCACAGTGTCGAACACTTAGTTTCAGATAGAACAATTAGTTTAAAATGGTACTAAGTTTCGCATCTGGAGTTTCCTCTCTCACAAGGTCGACCACTTAGTTTCGTCGAACACATACGGTTTCGAGTAGCATCGCCACAGATTTCGGAGAACAGGCGCTTCTCCTGGCACAGTATCGAACACTTAGCTTCAGAGAGAACAATTAGTTTAAATTGGAACTATGTTTCGCATCTGGAGTTTCCTCTCTCACAAGGTCGACCACTTAGTTTCGTCGAACACATACGGTTTCGAGTGGCATCGCCACACATTTCAGAGAACTGGCGCTTCTCCTGGCACAGTATCGAACACTTAGTTTCAGATAGAACAATTACTTTAAAATAGAAATATGTTTCGCATCTGGAGAATCCTCTCTCACAAGGTCGACCACTTAGTTTCGTCGAACACATACGGTTTCGAGTGGCATCGCCACACATTTCAGAGAACAGGAGCTTCTCCTGGCACAGTATCGGACACATAGTTTCAGATAAAACAATTAGTTTAAAATGGTACTAAGTTTTGCATCTGGATTTTCCTCTTCCACAAGGCGACCACTTAGTTTCGTCGAACACAGACGGTTTCGAGTGGCATCGCCACACATTTCAGAGAACAGGAGCTTCTCCTGGCACAGTATCGGACACATAGTTTCAGATAAAACAATTAGTTTAAAATGGTACTAAGTTTTGCATCTGGATTTTCCTCTTCCACAAGGCGACCACTTAGTTTCGTCGAACACAGACGGTTTCGATTGGCATCGCCACAGATTTCAGAGAACAGGCGCTTCTCCTGGCACAGTATCGAACACTTAGTGTCAGATGGAACAATTAGTTTTAAATGGAACTAAGTTTCGCATCTGGAGTTTCCCCTTTCACAAGGCGACCACTCAGTTTCGTCGAACACATACGGTTTCGAGTGGCATCGCCACAGATTTCAGAGAACAGGCGCTTCTCCTAGCACAGTATCGAACACTCAGTACCAGATAGAACAATTAGTTTAAAAGGAACAGAGCTTTGCATATGGAGTTTCCTCTCTCACACGGTCGACCACTGAGTTTCGTCGCACACATACGGTTTCGAGTGGCATCGCCACAGATTTCAGAGAACAGGTGCTTCTCCTGGCACAGTATCGAACACTTTCAGATAGAACAATTAGTTTAAAATGGAACTAAGTTCCGCATCTGGAGTTTCCTCTCTCACAAGGTCGGCCACTTAGTTTCGTCGAACACATACGGTTTCGAGTGGCATCGCCATAGATTTCAGAGAACTGGCGCTTCTCCTGGCACAGTATCGAACACTTAGTTTCAGATAGAACAATTAGTTTAAAATAGAAATATGTTTCGCATCTGGAGTATCCTCTCTCACAAGGTCGACCACTTAGTTTCGTCGAACACATACGGTTTCGAGTGGCATCGCCACACATTTCAGAGAACAGGAGCTTCTCCTGGCACAGTATCGGACACATAGTTTCAGATAAAACAATTAGTTAAAATGGTACTAAATTTCGCATCTGGAGTTTCCTCTCTCACATGGCGGCCACTTAGTTTCGTGGAACACATTCGGTTTCGAGTAGCATCGCCACAGATTTCAGAGAACTGGCGCTTCTCCTGGCACAGTATCGAACACTTAGTTTCAGATAGAACAATTACTTTAAAATAGAAATATGTTTCGCATCTGGAGAATCCTCTCTCACAAGGTCGACCACTTAGTTTCGTCGAACACATACGGTTTCGAGTGGCATCGCCACACATTTCAGAGAACAGGAGCTTCTCCTGGCACAGTATCGGACACATAGCTTCAGATAAAACAATTAGTTTAAAATGGTACTAAGTTTTGCATCTGGATTTTCCTCTTCCACAAGGCGACCACTTAGTTTCGTCGAACACAGACGGTTTCGAGTGGCATCGCCACACATTTCAGAGAACAGGAGCTTCTCCTGGCACAGTATCGGACACATAGTTTCAGATAAAACAATTAGTTTAAAATGGTACTAAGTTTTGCATCTGGATTTTCCTCTTCCACAAGGCGACCACTTAGTTTCGTCGAACACAGACGGTTTCGATTGGCATCGCCACAGATTTCAGAGAACAGGCGCTTCTCCTGGCACAGTATCGAACACTTAGTGTCAGATGGAACAATTAGTTTTAAATGGAACTAAGTTTCGCATCTGGAGTTTCCCCTTTCACAAGGCGACCACTCAGTTTCGTCGAACACATACGGTTTCGAGTGGCATCGCCACAGATTTCAGAGAACAGGCGCTTCTCCTAGCACAGTATCGAACACTCAGTACCAGATAGAACAATTAGTTTAAAAGGAACAGAGCTTTGCATATGGAGTTTCCTCTCTCACACGGTCGACCACTGAGTTTCGTCGCACACATACGGTTTCGAGTGGCATCGCCACAGATTTCAGAGAACAGGTGCTTCTCCTGGCACAGTATCGAACACTTTCAGATAGAACAATTAGTTTAAAATGGAACTAAGTTCCGCATCTGGAGTTTCCTCTCTCACAAGGTCGGCCACTTAGTTTCGTCGAACACATACGGTTTCGAGTGGCATCGCCATAGATTTCAGAGAACTGGCGCTTCTCCTGGCACAGTATCGAACACTTAGTTTCAGATAGAACAATTAGTTTAAAATAGAAATATGTTTCGCATCTGGAGTATCCTCTCTCACAAGGTCGACCACTTAGTTTCGTCGAACACATACGGTTTCGAGTGGCATCGCCACACATTTCAGAGAACAGGAGCTTCTCCTGGCACAGTATCGGACACATAGTTTCAGATAAAACAATTAGTTAAAATGGTACTAAATTTCGCATCTGGAGTTTCCTCTCTCACATGGCGGCCACTTAGTTTCGTGGAACACATTCGGTTTCGAGTAGCATCGCCACAGATTTCAGAGAACAGGCGCTTCTCCTGGCACAGTATCGAACACTTAGTTTCAGAGAGAACAATTAGTTTAAAATGGAATTATATTTCGCATCTGGAGTATCCTCTTTCACATGATCAACCACTTAGTTTCGTCGAACACATACCGTTTCGAGTGGCATCGCCACACATTTCAGAGAACTGGCGCTTCTCCTGGCACAGTGTCGAACACTTAGTTTCAGATAGAACAATTAGTTTAAAATGGTACTAAGTTTCGCATCTGGAGTTTCCTCTCTCACAAGGTCGACCACTTAGTTTCGTCGAACACATACGGTTTCGAGTAGCATCGCCACAGATTTCGGAGAACAGGCGCTTCTCCTGGCACAGTATCGAACACTTAGCTTCAGAGAGAACAATTAGTTTAAATTGGAACTATGTTTCGCATCTGGAGTTTCCTCTCTCACAAGGTCGACCACTTAGTTTCGTCGAACACATACGGTTTCGAGTGGCATCGCCACACATTACAGAGAACTGGCGCTTCTCCTGGCACAGTATCGAACACTTAGTTTCAGATAGAACAATTACTTTAAAATAGAAATATGTTTCGCATCTGGAGAATCCTCTCTCACAAGGTCGACCACTTAGTTTCGTCGAACACATACGGTTTCGAGTGGCATCGCCACACATTTCAGAGAACTGGCGCTTCTCCTGGCACAGTATCGAACACTTAGTTTCAGATAGAACAATTAGTTTAAAATGGTACTAAATTTCGCATCTGGAGGTTCTTCTCTCACAAGGTCGACCACTTAGTTTCGTCGAACACATACGGTTTCGAGTGGCATCGCCACACATTTCAGAGAACAGGAGCTTCTCCTGGCACAGTATCGGACACATAGTTTCAGATAAAACAATTAGTTAAAATGGTACTAAATTTCGCATCTGGAGTTTCCTCTCTCACATGGCGGCCACTTAGTTTCGTGGAACACATTCGGTTTCGAGTAGCATCGCCACAGATTTCAGAGAACAGGCGCTTCTCCTGGCACAGTATCGAACACTTAGTTTCAGAGAGAACAATTAGTTTAAAATGGAATTATGTTTCGCATCTGGAGTATCCTCTCTCACAAGATCAACCACTTAGTTTCGTCGAACACATACGGTTTCGAGTGGCACAGTGTCGAACACTTAGTTTCAGATAGAACAATTAGTTTAAAATGGTACTAAGTTTCGCATCTGGAGTTTCCTCTCTCACAAGGTCGACCACTTAGTTTCGTCGAACACATACGGTTTCGAGTAGCATCGCCACAGATTTCGGAGAACAGGCGCTTCTCGTGGCACAGTATCGAACACTTAGCTTCAGAGAGAACAATTAGTTTAAATTGGAACTATGTTTCGCATCTGGAGTTTCCTCTCTCACAAGGTCGACCACTTAGTTTCGTCGAACACATACGGGTTCGTGTAGCATCATCACTGATTTCAGAGAACAGGTGCTTCTCCTGGCACAGTATCGAACACTTTCAGATAGAACAATTAGTTTAAAATGGAACTAAGTTCCGCATCTGGAGTTTCCTCTCTCACAAGGTCGGCCACTTAGTTTCGTCGAACACATACGGTTTCGAGTGGCATCGCCACAGATTTCAAAGAACAGGTGCTTCTCCTGGCACAGTATCGAACACTTTCAGATAGAACAATTAGTTTAAAATGGAACTAAGTTCCGCATCTGGAGTTTCCTCTCTCACAAGGTCGGCCACTTAGTTTCGTCGAACACATACGGTTTCGAGTGGCATCGCCACAGATTTCAGAGAACAGGTGCTTCTCCTGGCACAGTATCGAACACTTAGTTTCAGATAGAACAATTAGTTTAAAATGGAATTAAGTTTCGCATCTGGAGTTTCCTCTTTCACAAGGTCGGCCACTTAGTTTCGTCAAGCACATACGGTTTCGAGTGGCATCGCCACAGATTTCAGAGAACAGGCGCTTCTCCTGGCACAGCATCGAATACTTAGTATCAGATGGAACAATTAGTTTAAAATGGAACTAAGCTTCGCAATAGGAGTTTCCTCTCTCACAAGGCCGACCACTTAGTTTCGTCGAACACATACGGTTTCGAGTGGCATCGCCACAGATTTCAGAGAACAAGCGCTTCTCCTGGCACAGTACCGAACACTTAGGTTCAGATAGAACAATTAGTTTAAAATGGAACTATGTTTCGCATCTGGAGTTTCCTCTACCACAAGGTCGACCACTTAGTTTCGTCGAACACATACGGTTTCGAGTGGCATCGCCACAGATTTCAGAGAACAAGCGCTTCTCCTGGCACAGTACCGAACACTTAGTTTCAGATAGAACAATTAGTTTAAAATGGAACTATGTTTCGCATCTGGAGTTTCCTCTACCACAAGGTCGACCACTTAGATTCGTCAAACACATACGGTTTCGAGTGGCATCGCCACAGATTTCAGAGAACAAGCGCTTCTCCTGGCACAGTACCGAACACTTAGTTTCAGATAGAACAATTCGTTTAAAATGGAATTATGTTTCGCATCTGGAGTTTCCTCTACCACAAGGTCGACCACTTAGTTTCGTCGAACACATACGGTTTCGAGTGGCATCGCAACAGATTTCAGAGGACAAGCGCTTCTCCTGGCACAGTACCGAACACTTAGTTTCAGATAGAACAATTAGTTTAAAATGGAACTATGTTTCGCATCTGGAGTTTCCTCTACCACAAGGTCGACCACTTAGATTCGTCAAACACATACGGTTTCGAGTGGCATCGCCACAGATTTCAGAGAACAGGCGTTTCTCCTGGCACAGCATCGAATACTTAGTATCAGATAGAACAATTAGTTTAAAATGGAACTAAGCTTCGCAGTAGGAGTTTCCCCTCTCTCACAAGGTCGACCACTTAGTTTCGTCGAACACATACGGTTTCGAGTGGCATCGCCACAGATTTCAGAGAACAGGCGCTTCTCCTGGCACAGTATCGAAAACTTAATTTCAGATGGAACATTAGGTTTAAAATGGAACTAAGTTTCGCATCTGGAGTTTCCTCTCTCACAAGGTCGACCATTTAGATTCGTCGAACACATACGGCTGCGAACATCATCGCCACAGATTTCAGAGAACAGACCCTTCTCCTGGCGCAGTATCGAACACTTAGTTACAGATAGAACACTTAGTATAAAATGGAACTAAATTTCACTTCTGGAGTTTCCTCTCTCACAAGGTCGACCACTTAGTTTCGTCGAACACATACGGTTTCGAGTGGTATCGCCACAGATTTCGCAGCACGGCGTTTCTCCTGGCACATTATCGAACACAGTTTCAGATAGAACAATTAGTTTAAAATGGAACGAAGTTTCGCTGCTGGAGTTTCCTCTCTCACAAGGTCGACAACTTAGTTTCGTCGAACACATACCGTTCCGAGTGCGCATCGCCACAGATTTCAGAGAACAGGCGCTTCTCCTGGCACAGTATCGAAAACTCAATTGCAGATAGAATAATTAGTATTAAATGGAACTAAATTTCGCGTCTGGAGTTTCCTATCTCACAAGTTCGACCACTTAGTTTCGCCGAACGCATAAGGTTTCGAGTGGCATCGCCACAGATTTCAGAGAACAGGCGCTTCTGCTGGCACAGTATCGAACACATAGATTCAGATAGAACAATTAGTTTAAAATGGTACTAAGTTTCGCGTCTGGAGTTTCCTCTCTCACAAGGTCGACGACTCAGTTTCGTCGAACACATACCGTTTCGAGTCGTATCGCTACAGGTCGCACAGAACGGGCGCTTCTCCTGGCACAGTATCGAACACTTAGCTTCAGAGAGAACAATTAGTTTAAATTGGAACTATGTTTCGCATCTGGAGGTTCTTCTCTCACAAGGTCGACCACTTTGTTTCGTCGAACACATACGGTTTCGAGTGGCATCGCCACACATTTCAGAGAACTGGCGCTTCTCCTGGGACAGTATCGAACACTTAGTTTCAGATAGAACAATTAGTTTAAAATGGTACTAAGTTTCGCATCTGGAGTTTCCTCTCTCACATGGCGGCCACTTAGTTTCGTGGAACACATACGGGTTCGAGTAGCATCATCACTGATTTCAGAGAACAGGCGCTTCTCTGGCACAGTATCGAACACTTTCAGATAGAACAATTAGTTTAAAATGGAACTAAGTTCCGCATCTGGAGTTTCCTCTCTCACAAGGTCGGCCACTTAGTTTCGTCGAACACATACGGTTTCGAGTGGCATCGCCACAGATTTCAGAGAACAGGTGCTTCTCCTGGCACAGTATCGAACACTTAGCTTCAGAGAGAACAATTAGTTTAAATTGGAACTATGTTTCGCATCTGGAGGTTCTTCTCTCACAAGGTCGACCACTTAGTTTCGTCGAACACATACGGTTTCGAGTGGCATCGCCACACATTTCAGAGAACTGGCGCTTCTCCTGGGACAGTATCGAACACTTAGTTTCAGATAGAACCATTAGTTTAAAATGGTACTAAGTTTCGCATCTGGAGTTTCCTCTCTCACATGGCGGCCACTTAGTTTCGTGGAACACATTCGGTTTCGAGTAGCATCGCCACAGATTTCAGAGAACAGGCGCTTCTCCTGGCACAGTATCGAACACTTAGTTTCAGAGAGAACAATTAGTTTAAAATGGAATTATGTTTCGCATCTGGAGTATCCTCTCTCTCAAGATCAACCACTTAGTTTCGTCGAACACATACGGTTTCGAGTGGCATCGCCACACATTTCAGAGAACTGGCGCTTCTCCTGGCACAGTGTCGAACACTTAGTTTCAGATAGAACAATTAGTTTAAAATGGTACTAAGTTTCGCATCTGGAGTTTCCTCTCTCACAAGGTCGACCACTTAGTTTCGTCGAACACATACGGTTTCGAGTAGCATCGCCACTGATTTCAGAGAACAGGCGCTTCTCCTGGCACAGTATCGAAGACTTAGTTTCAGATAGAACAATTAGTTTAAAATGGTACTAAGTTTCGCATCTGGAGTTTCCTCTCTCACAAGGTCGACCACTTAGTTTCGTCGAACACATACGGTGTCGAGTGGCATCGCCACACATTTCAGAGAACAGGAGCTTCTCCTGGCACAGTATCGGACACATAGTTTCAGATAAAACAATTAGTTTAAAATGGTACTAAATTTCGCATTTGGAGTTTCCTCTCTCGCAAGATGGACCACTTAGTTTCGTCGAACACATACGGTTTCGAGTGGCATCGCCACACATTTCAGAGAACTGGCGCTTCTCCTGGCACAGTATCGAACACTTAGTTTCAGATAGAACAATTAATTTGAAATCGAACTAAGTTTCGCATCTGGAGTTTCCTCTCTCACAAGGTCGACCACTTAGTTTCGTCGAACACATACTGTTTCGAGTGGCATCGCCACACATTTCAGAGAACTGGCGCTTCTCCTGGCACAGTATCGAACACTTAGTTTCAGATAGAACAATTAGTTTAAAATAGAAATATGTTTCGCATCTGGAGTATCCTCTCTCACAAGATCAACCACTTAGTTTCGTCGAACACATACGGTTTCGAGTGGCATCGCCACACATTTCAGAGAACTGGCGCTTCTCCTGGCACAGTGTCGAACACTTAGTTTCAGATAGAACAATTAGTTTAAAATGGTACTAAGTTTCGCATCTGGAGTTTCCTCTCTCACAAGGTCGACCACTTAGTTTCGTCGAACACATACGGTTTGGAGTGGCATCGCCACACATTTCAGAGAACAGGAGCTTCTCCTGGCACAGTATCGGACACATAGTTTCAGATAAAACAATTAGTTTAAAATGGTACTAAGTTTTGCATCTGGATTTTCCTCTTCCACAAGGCGACCACTTAGTTTCGTCGAACACAGACGGTTTCGATTGGCATCGCCACAGATTTCAGAGAACAGGCGCTTCTCCTGGCACAGTATCGAACACTTAGTGTCAGATGGAACAATTAGTTTTAAATGGAACTAAGTTTCGCATCTGGAGTTTCCCCTTTCACAAGGCGACCACTCAGTTTCGTCGAACACATACGGTTTCGAGTGGCATCGCCACAGATTTCAGAGAACAGGCGCTTCTCCTAGCACAGTATCGAACACTCAGTACCAGATAGAACAATTAGTTTAAAAGGAACAAAGCTTTGCATTTGGAGTTTCCTCTCTCACACGGTCGACCACTGAGTTTCGTCGAACACATACGGTTTCGAGTGGCATCGCCACTGATTTCAGAGAACAGGCGCTTCTCCTGGCACAGTATCGAACACTTAGTTTCAGATAGAACAATTAGTTTAAAATGGTATTAAGTTTCGCATCTGGAGTTTCCTCTCTCAGAAGGTCGACCGCTTAGTTTCGTCGAACACACACGGTTTCGAGTAGCATCGGCACAGTTTTCAGAGAACAGGCGCTTCCCCTGGCACAGTATCGAACACTTAGTCTCAGAGAGAACAATTAGTTTAAAATGGAACTAAGTTTCGCATCTGGAGTTTCCTCTCTCACCAGGTCGACCACTTAGTTTCGTGAAACACATACGCTTTCGAGTTGGATCGCCGCAGATTTCAGGACCAGGCGCTTCTCCTGGCACAGTATCGAACACTTAGTATCAGATAGAACAAATATTTTAAAATGGAACTATGTTTCGCATCTGGAGTTTCCTCTCTCACAAGGTCGACCACTTATTTTCGTCGAACACATACGGTTTCGAGTAGCATCGGGACAAATTTCAGGGAACAGGCGCTTCTCCTGGCACAGTATCGAACACTTAGTATCAGATAGAAAAATTAGTTTAAAATGGACCTATGTTTCGCATTTGGAGTTTCCTCTCTCACAAGGTCGACCGCTTAGTTTCGTCGAACACACACGGTTTCGAGTAGCATCGGCACAGTTTTCAGAGAACAGGCGCTTCCCCTGGCACAGTATCGAACACTTAGTTTCAGAGAGAACAATTAGTTTAAAATGGAACTAAGTTTCGCATCTGGAGTTTCCTCTCTCACCAGGTCGACCACTTAGTTTCCTCGAACACATACGGTTTCGAGTGGCATCGCCACACATTTCAGCGTACAGGCGCTTCTCCTGGCACATTATCGAACACTTAGTTTCAGATAGAACAATTAGTTTAAAATGGCACTATGTTTCGCATCTGGAGTATCCTCTCTCACAAGATCAACCACTTAGTTTCGTTGAACACATACGTTTTCGAGTAGCATCGTCACAGATTTCAGAGAACAGGCACTTCTCCTGGCACAGTATCGAACACTTAGTCTCAGATAGAACAATTAATTTGAAATGGAACTATGTTTCGCATCTGGAGTATCCTCTCTCACAAGGTCGACCAATTAGATTCGTCGAACACATACGGTTTCGAGTGGCATCGCCACAGATTTCAGAGAACAGGCGCTTCTCCTGGCACAGTATCGAACACTTAGTTTCAGAGAGAACAATTAGTTTAAAATGGAAATAAGTTTCGCATCTGGAGTTTCCTCTCTCACAAGGTCGACCAATTAGTTTCGTTGAACACATACGTTTTCGAGTAGCATCGTCACAGATTTCAGAGAACAGGCACTTCTCCTGGCACAGTATCGAACACTT
Source organism: Nysson spinosus (assembly GCA_910591585.2). Lineage (NCBI taxonomy): Eukaryota > Metazoa > Arthropoda > Insecta > Hymenoptera > Crabronidae > Nysson > Nysson spinosus. The sequence continues at coordinate 1,499,066 of CAJUYC020000006.1, forward strand.
AGTCTCAGATAGAACAATTAATTTGAAATGGAACTATGTTTCGCATCTGGAGTATCCTCTCGCACAAGGTCGACCACTTAGTTTCGTCGAACGCATACGATTTCGCGTAGCATCGCCACTGATATCAGAGCAGAGACGCTTCTCCTGGAACAGTATCGAACACTTAGTTTCAGATAGAACAATCAGTTTAAAATGGAACTATGTTTCGCATTTGGAGTATTCTCTCTCACAAGATCACCCACTTAGTTTCGTTGAACGCATTCGGTTTCGAGTGGCATTGCCACAGATTTCAGAGAACAGGCGCTTCCCCTGGCACACTATCGAACACTTAGTTTCAGAGAGAACAATTAGTTTGAAATCGAACTAAGTTTCGCATCTGGAGTTTCCTCTCTCACAAGGTCGACCACTTAGTTTCGTCGAACACATACTGTTTCGAGTGGCATCGCCACACATTTCAGAGAACTGGCGCTTCTCCTGGCACAGTATCGAACACTTAGTTTCAGATAGAACAATTAGTTTAAAATGGTACTAAATTTCGCATTTGGAGTTTCCTCTCTCACATGGCGGCCACTTAGTGTCGTGGAACACATTCGGTTTCGAGTGGCATCGCCACACATTTCAGAGAACTGGCGCTTCTCCTGGCACAGTGTCGAACACTTAGTTTCAGATAGAACAATTAGTTTAAAATGGTACTAAGTTTCGCATCTGGAGTTTCCTCTCTAACAAGGTCGATCACTTAGTTTCGTCGGACACATACGGTTTCGAGTAGCATCGCCACAGATTTTAGAGAACAGGCGCTCCTCCTGGCACAGTATCGAACACTTAGTTTCAGAGAGAACAATTAGTTTAAATTGGAACTATGTTTCGCATCTGGAGGTTCTTCTCTCACAAGGTCGACCACTTAGTTTCGTCGAACACATACGGTTTCGAGTGGCATCGCCACAGATTTCAGAGAACAAGCGCTTCTCCTGGCACAGTATCGAACACTTAGTTTCAGATAGAACAATTAGTTTAAAATTGTACTAAGTTTCGCATCTGGAGTTTCCTCTCTCACAAGGTCGACCACTTAGTTTCGTCGAACACATACGGTTTCGAGTAGCATCGCCACAGATTTCAGAGAACAGGCGCTTCTCCTGGCACAGTATCGAACACTTAGTTTCAGATAGAACAATTAGTTTAAAATGGTACTAAATTTCGCATCTGGAGTTTCCTCTCTCACATGGCGGCCACTTAGTTTCGTGGAACACATTCGGTTTCGATTAGCATCGCCACAGATTTCAGAGAACAGGCGCTTCTCCTGGCACAGTATCGAACACTTAGTTTCAGAGAGAACAATTAGTTTAAAATGGAATTATGTTTCGCATCCGGAGTATCCTCTCTCACAAGATCAACCACTTAGTTTCGTCGAACACATACGGTTTCGAGTGGCATCGCCACACATTTCAGAGAACTGGCGCTTCTCCTGGCACAGTGTCGAACACTTAGTTTCAGATAGAACAATTAGTTTAAAATGGTACTAAGTTTCGCATCTGGAGTTTCCTCTCTCACAAGGTCGATCACTTAGTGTCGTGGAACACATTCGGTTTCGAGTAGCATCGCCACAGATTTCAGAGAACAGGCGCTTCTCCTGGCACAGTATCGAACACTTAGTTTCAGAGAGAACAATTAGTTTAAAATGGAATTATGTTTCGCATCTGGAGTATCCTCTCTCACAAGATCAACCACTTAGTTTCGTCGAACACATACGGTTTCGAGTGGCATCGCCACACATTTCAGAGAACTGGCCCTTCTCCTGGCACAGTATCGAACACTTAGTTTCAGATAGAACAATTAGTTTAAAATGGTACTAAATTTCGCATCTGGAGTTTCCTCTCTCACATGGCGGCCACTAAGTTTCGTGGAACACATTCGGTTTCGAGTAGCATCGCCACAGATTTCAGAGAACAGGCGCTTCTCCTGGCACAGTATCCAACACTTAGTTTCAGAGAGAACAATTAGTTAAAATTGGAACTATGTTTCGCATCTGGAGTATCCTCTCTCACAAGATCAACCACTTAGTTTCGTCGAACACATACGGTTTCGAGTGGCATCGCCACACATTTCAGAGAACTGGCGCTTCTCCTGGCACAGTGTCGAACACTTAGTTTCAGATAGAACAATTAGTTTAAAATGGTACTAAGTTTCGCATCTGGAGTTTCCTCTCTCACAAGGTCGATCACTTAGTTTCGTCGAACACATACGGTTTCGAGTAGCATCACCACAGATTTTAGAGAACAGGCGCTTCTCCTGGCACAGTATCGAACACTTAGTTTCAGAGAGAACAATTAGTTTAAATTGGAACTATGTTTCGCATCTGGAGTTTCCTCTCTCACAAGGTCGACCACTTAGTTTCGTCGAACACATACGGTTTCGAGTGGCATCGCCACACATTTCAGAGAACTGGCGCTTCTCCTGGCACAGTATCGAACACTTAGTTTCAGATAGAACAATTAGTTTAAAATAGAAATATGTTTCGCATCTGGAGTATCCTCTCTCACAAGGTCGACCACTTAGTTTCGTCGAACACATACGGTTTCGAGTGGCATCGCCACACATTGCAGAGAACAGGAGCTTCTCCTGGCACAGTATCGGACACAGAGTTTCAGATAAAACAATTAGTTTAAAATGGTACTAAATTTCGCATCTGGAGTTTCCTCTCTCACATGGCGGCCACTTAGATTCCTGGAACACATTCGGTTTCGAGTAGCATCGCCACAGATTTCAGAGAACAGGCGCTTCTCCTGGCACAGTATCGAACATTTAGTATCAGATAGAACTATTAGTTTAAAATGGAACTAAGCATCGCATCTGGAGTTTCCTCTCTCACAAGGTCGACCACTTAGTTTCGATGAACACATACGGTTTCGAGTAGCATCGCCACCGATTTCAGAGAACAGGCGCTTCTCCTGGCGCAGTATCGAACGCTCAGTTACAGATAGAACAATTAGTTTAAAATGGAACTATGTTTCGCATCTGGAGTTTCCTCTCTCACATGGTCGACCACTTAGTTTCGTCGAACACATACGGTTTCGAGTGGCATCGCTACAGATTTCAGAGAACAAGCGCTTCTCCTGGCACAGTATCGAACACTTAGTTTCAGATAGAACAATTAGTTTAAAATGGTACTAAGTTTCGCATCTGGAGTTTCCTCTCTCACAAGGTCGACCACTTAGTTTCGTCGAACACATACGGTTTCGAGTAGCATCACCACAGATTTTAGAGAACAGGCGCTTCTCCTGGCACAGTATCGAACACTTAGTTTCAGAGAGAACAATTAGTTTAAATTGGAACTATGTTTCGCATCTGGAGTTTCCTCTCTCACAAGGTCGACCACTTAGTTTCGTCGAACACATACGGTTTCGAGTGGCATCGCCACACATTTCAGAGAACTGGCGCTTCTCCTGGCACAGTATCGAACACTTAGTTTCAGATAGAACAATTAGTTTAAAATAGAAATATGTTTCGCATCTGGAGTATCCTCTCTCACAAGGTCGACCACTTAGTTTCGTCGAACACATACGGTTTCGAGTGGCATCGCCACACATTGCAGAGAACAGGAGCTTCTCCTGGCACAGTATCGGACACATAGTTTCAGATAAAACAATTAGTTTAAAATGGTACTAAATTTCGCATCTGGAGTTTCCTCTCTCACATGGCGGCCACTTAGATTCCTGGAACACATTCGGTTTCGAGTAGCATCGCCACAGATTTCAGAGAACAGGCGCTTCTCCTGGCACAGTATCGAACATTTAGTATCAGATAGAACTATTAGTTTAAAATGGAACTAAGCATCGCATCTGGAGTTTCCTCTCTCACAAGGTCGACCACTTAGTTTCGATGAACACATACGGTTTCGAGTAGCATCGCCACCGATTTCAGAGAACAGGCGCTTCTCCTGGCGCAGTATCGAACACTCAGTTACAGATAGAACAATTAGTTTAAAATGGAACTATGTTTCGCATCTGGAGTTTCCTCTCTCACAAGGTCGACCACTTAGTTTCGTCGAACACATACGGTTTCGAGTGGCATCGCTACAGATTTCAGAGAACAAGCGCTTCTCCTGGCACAGTATCGAACACTTAGTTTCAGATAGAACAATTAGTTTAAAATGGTACTAAGTTTCGCATCTGGAGTTTCCTCTCTCACAAGGTCGACCACTTAGTTTCGTCGAACACATACGGTTTCGAGTAGCATCGCCACAGATTTCAGAGAACAGGCGCTTCTCCTGGCACAGTATCGAACACTTAGTTTCAGATAGAACAATTAGTTTAAAATGGTACTAAATTTCGCATCTGGAGTTTCCTCTCTCACATGGCGGCCACTTAGTGTCGTGGAACACATTCGGTTTCGAGTAGCATCGCCACAGATTTCAGAGAACAGGCGCTTCTCCTGGCACAGTATCGAACACTCAGTTTCAGAGAGAACAATTAGTTTAAAATGGAATTATGTTTCGCATCTGGAGTATCCTCTCTCACAAGATCAACCACTTAGTTTCGTCGAACACATACGGTTTCGAGTGGCATCGCCACACATTTCAGAGAACTGGCCCTTCTCCTGGCACAGTATCGAACACTTAGTTTCAGATAGAACAATTAGTTTAAAATGGTACTAAATTTCGCATCTGGAGTTTCCTCTCTCACATGGCGGCCACTAAGTTTCGTGGAACACATTCGGTTTCGAGTAGCATCGCCACAGATTTCAGAGAACAGGCGCTTCTCCTGGCACAGTATCGAACACTTAGTTTCAGAGAGAACAATTAGTTTAAAATGGAATTATGTTTCGCATCTGGAGTATCCTCTCTCACCAGATCAACCACTTAGTTTCGTCGAACACATACGGTTTCGAGTGGCATCGCCACACATTTCAGAGAACTGGCGCTTCTCCTGGCACAGTGTCGAACACTTAGTTTCAGATAGAACAATTAGTTTAAAATGGTACTAAGTTTCGCATCTGGAGTTTCCTCTCTCACAAGGTCGATCACTTAGTTTCGTCGAACACATACGGTTTCGAGTAGCATCACCACAGATTTTAGAGAACAGGCGCTTCTCCTGGCACAGTATCGAACACTTAGTTTCAGAGAGAACAATTAGTTTAAATTGGAACTATGTTTCGCATCTGGAGTTTCCTCTCTCACAAGGTCGACCACTTAGTTTCGTCGAACACATACGGTTTCGAGTGGCATCGCCACACATTTCAGAGAACTGGCGCTTCTCCTGGCACAGTATCGAACACTTAGTTTCAGATAGAACAATTAGTTTAAAATAGAAATATGTTTCGCATCTGGAGTATCCTCTCTCACAAGGTCGACCACTTAGTTTCGTCGAACACATACGGTTTCGAGTGGCATCGCCACACATTGCAGAGAACAGGAGCTTCTCCTGGCACAGTATCGGACACATAGTTTCAGATAAAACAATTAGTTTAAAATGGTACTAAATTTCGCATCTGGAGTTTCCTCTCTCACATGGCGGCCACTTAGATTCCTGGAACACATTCGGTTTCGAGTAGCATCGCCACAGATTTCAGAGAACAGGCGCTTCTCCTGGCACAGTATCGAACATTTAGTATCAGATAGAACAATTAGTTTAAAATGGAACTAAGCATCGCATCTGGAGTTTCCTCTCTCACAAGGTCGACCACTTAGTTTCGATGAACACATACGGTTTCGAGTAGCATCGCCACCGATTTCAGAGAACAGGCGCTTCTCCTGGCGCAGTATCGAACACTCAGTTACAGATAGAACAATTAGTTTAAAATGGAACTAAGTTTCGCATCTGGAGTTTCATCTCTCACAAGGTCGACCACTTAGTTTCGTCGAACACATTCGGTTTCGAGTAGCATCGCCACAGATTTCAGAGAACAGGCGCTTCTCCTGGCACAGTATCGAACACTTAGTTTCAGAGAGAACAATTAGTTTAAAATGGAATTATGTTTCGCATCCGGAGTATCCTCTCTCACAAGATCAACCACTTAGTTTCGTCGAACACATACGGTTTCGAGTGGCATCGCCACACATTTCAGAGAACTGGCGCTTCTCCTGGCACAGTGTCGAACACTTAGTTTCAGATAGAACAATTAGTTTAAAATGGTACTAAGTTTCGCATCTGGAGTTTCCTCTCTCACAAGGTCGATCACTTAGTGTCGTGGAACACATTCGGTTTCGAGTAGCATCGCCACAGATTTCAGAGAACAGGCGCTTCTCCTGGCACAGTATCGAACACTTAGTTTCAGAGAGAACAATTAGTTTAAAATGGAATTATTTTTCGCATCTGGAGTATCCTCTCTCACAAGATCAACCACTTAGTTTCGTCGAACACATACGGTTTCGAGTGGCATCGCCACACATTTCAGAGAACTGGCCCTTCTCCTGGCACAGTATCGAACACTTAGTTTCAGATAGAACAATTAGTTTAAAATGGTACTAAATTTCGCATCTGGAGTTTCCTCTCTCACATGGCGGCCACTAAGTTTCGTGGAACACATTCGGTTTCGAGTAGCATCGCCACAGATTTCAGAGAACAGGCGCTTCTCCTGGCACAGTATCGAACACTTAGTTTCAGAGAGAACAATTAGTTTAAAATGGAACTATGTTTCGCATCTGGAGTATCCTCTCTCACAAGATCAACCACTTAGTTTCGTCGAACACATACGGTTTCGAGTGGCATCGCCACACATTTCAGAGAACTGGCGCTTCTCCTGGCACAGTGTCGAACACTTAGTTTCAGATAGAACAATTAGTTTAAAATGGTACTAAGTTTCGCATCTGGAGTTTCCTCTCTCACAAGGTCGATCACTTAGTTTCGTCGAACACATACGGTTTCGAGTAGCATCACCACAGATTTTAGAGAACAGGCGCTTCTCCTGGCACAGTATCGAACACTTAGTTTCAGAGAGAACAATTAGTTTAAATTGGAACTATGTTTCGCATCTGGAGTTTCCTCTCTCACAAGGTCGACCACTTAGTTTCGTCGAACACATACGGTTTCGAGTGGCATCGCCACACATTTCAGAGAACTGGCGCTTCTCCTGGCACAGTATCGAACACTTAGTTTCAGATAGAACAATTAGTTTAAAATAGAAATATGTTTCGCATCTGGAGTATCCTCTCTCACAAGGTCGACCACTTAGTTTCGTCGAACACATACGGTTTCGAGTGGCATCGCCACACATTGCAGAGAACAGGAGCTTCTCCTGGCACAGTATCGGACACATAGTTTCAGATAAAACAATTAGTTTAAAATGGTACTAAATTTCGCATCTGTAGTTTCCTCTCTCACATGGCGGCCACTTAGATTCCTGGAACACATTCGGTTTCGAGTAGCATCGCCACAGATTTCAGAGAACAGGCGCTTCTCCTGGCACAGTATCGAACATTTAGTATCAGATAGAACTATTAGTTTAAAATGGAACTAAGCATCGCATCTGGAGTTTCCTCTCTCACAAGGTCGACCACTTAGTTTCGATGAACACATACGGTTTCGAGTAGCATCGCCACCGATTTCAGAGAACAGGCGCTTCTCCTGGCGCAGTATCGAACACTCAGTTACAGATAGAACAATTAGTTTAAAATGGAACTAAGTTTCGCATCTGGAGTTTCTTCTCTCACAAGGTCGACCACTTAGTTTCGTCGAACACATTCGGTTTCGAGTAGCATCGCCACAGATTTCAGAGAACAGGGGCTTCTCCTGGCACAGTATCGAACACTTAGTTTCAGAGAGAACAATTAGTTTAAAATCGAACTAAGTTTCGCATCTGGAGTTTCCTCTCTCACAACGTCGACCACTTAGTTTCGTCGAACACATACTGTTTCGAGTGGCATCGCCACACATTTCAGAGAACTGGCGCTTCTCCTGGCACAGTGTCGAACACTTAGTTTCAGATAGAACAATTAGTTTAAAATGGTACTAAGTTTCGCATCTGGAGTTTCCTCTCTCACAAGGTCGATCACTTAGTGTCGTGGAACACATTCGGTTTCGAGTAGCATCGCCACAGATTTCAGAGAACAGGCGCTTCTCCTGGCACAGTATCGAACACTTAGTTTCAGAGAGAACAATTAGTTTAAAATGGAATTATGTTTCGCATCTGGAGTATCCTCTCTCACAAGATCAACCACTTAGTTTCGTCGAACACATACGGTTTCGAGTGGCATCGCCACACATTTCAGAGAACTGGCCCTTCTCCTGGCACAGTATCGAACACTTAGTTTCAGATAGAACAATTAGTTTAAAATGGTACTAAATTTCGCATCTGGAGTTTCCTCTCTCACATGGCGGCCACTAAGTTTCGTGGAACACATTCGGTTTCGAGTAGCATCGCCACAGATTTCAGAGAACAGGCGCTTCTCCTGGCACAGTATCGAACACTTAGTTTCAGAGAGAACAATTAGTTTAAAATGGAATTATGTTTCGCATCTGGAGTATCCTCTCTCACAAGATCAACCACTTAGTTTCGTCGAACACATACGGTTTCGAGTGGCATCGCCACACATTTCAGAGAACTGGCGCTTCTCCTGGCACAGTGTCGAACACTTAGTTTCAGATAGAACAATTAGTTTAAAATGGTACTAAGTTTCGCATCTGGAGTTTCCTCTCTCACAAGGTCGATCACTTAGTTTCGTCGAACACATACGGTTTCGAGTAGCATCGCCACAGATTTTAGAGAACAGGCGCTTCTCCTGGCACAGTATCGAACACTTAGTTTCAGAGAGAACAATTAGTTTAAATTGGAACTATGTTTCGCATCTGGAGTTTCCTCTCTCACAAGGTCGACCACTTAGTTTCGTCGAACACATACGGTTTCGAGTGGCATCGCCACACATTTCAGAGAACTGGCGCTTCTCCTGGCACAGTATCGAACACTTAGTTTCAGATAGAACAATTAGTTTAAAATAGAAATATGTTTCGCATCTGGAGTATCCTCTCTCACAAGGTCGACCACTTAGTTTCGTCGAACACATACGGTTTCGAGTGGCATCGCCACACATTGCAGAGAACAGGAGCTTCTCCTGGCACAGTATCGGACACATAGTTTCAGATAAAACAATTAGTTTAAAATGGTACTAAATTTCGCATCTGTAGTTTCCTCTCTCACATGGCGGCCACTTAGATTCCTGGAACACATTCGGTTTCGAGTAGCATCGCCACAGATTTCAGAGAACAGGCGCTTCTCCTGGCACAGTATCGAACATTTAGTATCAGATAGAACTATTAGTTTAAAATGGAACTAAGCATCGCATCTGGAGTTTCCTCTCTCACAAGGTCGACCACTTAGTTTCGATGAACACATACGGTTTCGAGTAGCATCGCCACCGATTTCAGAGAACAGGCGCTTCTCCTGGCGCAGTATCGAACACTCAGTTACAGATAGAACAATTAGTTTAAAATGGAACTAAGTTTCGCATCTGGAGTTTCTTCTCTCACAAGGTCGACCACTTAGTTTCGTCGAACACATTCGGTTTCGAGTAGCATCGCCACAGATTTCAGAGAACAGGGGCTTCTCCTGGCACAGTATCGAACACTTAGTTTCAGAGAGAACAATTAGTTTAAAATCGAACTAAGTTTCGCATCTGGAGTTTCCTCTCTCACAACGTCGACCACTTAGTTTCGTCGAACACATACTGTTTCGAGTGGCATCGCCACACATTTCAGAGAACTGGCGCTTCTCATGGCACAGTATCGAACACTTAGTTTCAGATAGAACAATTAGTTTAAAATGGAATTATGTTTCGCATCTGGAGTATCCTCTCTCACAAGATCAACCACTTAGTTTCATCGAACACATACGGTTTCGAGTAGCATCGCCACAGATTTCAGAGAACAAGCGCTTTTCCTGGCACAGTATCGAACACTTAGTTTCAGAGAGAACAATTAGTTTAAAATGGAACTAAGTTTCGCATCTGGAGTTTCCTCTCTCACAAGGTCGACCACTTAGTTTCGTCGAACACATACTGTTTCGAGTGGCATCGCCACACATTTCAGAGAACTGGCGCTTCTCCTGGCACAGTATCGAACACTTAGTTTCAGATAGAACAATTAGTTTAAAATAGAAATATGTTTCGCATCTGGAGTATCCTCTCTCACAAGGTCGATCACTTAGTTTCGTCGAACACATACGGTTTCGAGTAGCATCGTCACAGATTTTAGAGAACAGGCGCTTCTCCTGGCACAGTATCGAACACTTAGTTTCAGAGAGAACAATTAGTTTAAATTGGAACTATGCTTCGCATCTGGAGGTTCTTCTCTCACAAAGTCGACCACTTAGTTTCGTCGAACACATACGGTTTCGAGTGGCATCGCCACACATTTCAGAGAACTGGCGCTTCTCCTGGCACAGTATCGAACACTTAGTTTCAGATAGAACAATTAGTTTAAAATGGTACTAAGTTTCGCATCTGGAGTTTCCTCTCTCACAAGGTCGACCACTTAGTTTCGTCGAACACATACGGTTTCGAGTAGCATCGCCACAGATTTCAGAGAACAGGCGCTTCTCCTGGCACAGTATCGAACACTTAGTTTCAGAGAGAACAATTAGTTTAAATTGGAACTATGTTTCGCATCTGGAGTTTCCTCCCTCACAAGGTCGACCACTTAGTTTCGTCGAACACATACGGTTTCGAGTGGCATCGCCACACATTTCAGAGAACTGGCGCTTCTCCTGGCACAGTATCGAACACTTAGTTTCATGTAGAACAATTAGTTTAAAATAGAAATATGTTTCGCATCTGGAGTATCCTCTCTCACAAGGTCGACCACTTAGTTTCGTCGAACACATACGGTTTCGAGTGGCATCGCCACACATTGCAGAGAACAGGAGCTTCTCCTGGCACAGTATCGGACACATAGTTTCAGATAAAACAATTAGTTTAAAATGGTACTAAATTTCGCATCTGGAGTTTCCTCTCTCACATGGCGGCCACTTAGATTCCTGGAACACATTCGGTTTCGAGTAGCATCGCCACAGATTTCAGAGAACAGGCGCTTCTCCTGGCACAGTATCGAACATTTAGTATCAGATAGAACTATTAGTTTAAAATGGAACTAAGCATCGCATCTGGAGTTTCCTCTCTCACAAGGTCGACCACTTAGTTTCGATGAACACATACGGTTTCGAGTAGCATCGCCACCGATTTCAGAGAACAGGCGCTTCTCCTGGCGCAGTATCGAACACTCAGTTACAGATATAACAATTAGTTTAAAATGGAACTAAGTTTCGCATCTGGAGTTTCTTCTCTCACAAGGTCGACCACTTAGTTTCGTCGAACACATTCGGTTTCGAGTAGCATCGCCACAGATTTCAGAGAACAGGGGCTTCTCCTGGCACAGTATCGAACACTTAGTTTCAGAGAGAACAATTAGTTTAAAATCGAACTAAGTTTCGCATCTGGAGTTTCCTCTCTCACAAGGTCGACCACTTAGTTTCGTCGAACACATACTGTTTCGAGTGGCATCGCCACACATTTCAGAGAACTGGCGCTTCTCATGGCACAGTATCGAACACTTAGTTTCAGATAGAACAATTAGTTTAATATGGAACTAAGTTTCGCATCTGGAGTTTCCTCTCTCACAAGGTCGACCACTTAGTTTCGTCGAACACATACGGTTTCGAGTAGCATCGCCACAGATTTCAGAGAACAGGCGCTTCTCCTGGCACAGTATCGAACACTTAGTTTCAGAGAGAACAATTAGTTTAAATTGGAACTATGTTTCGCATCTGGAGTTTCCTCCCTCACAAGGTCGACCACTTAGTTTCGTCGAACACATACGGTTTCGAGTGGCATCGCCACACATTTCAGAGAACTGGCGCTTCTCCTGGCACAGTATCGAACACTTAGTTTCATGTAGAACAATTAGTTTAAAATAGAAATATGTTTCGCATCTGGAGTATCCTCTCTCACAAGGTCGACCACTTAGTTTCGTCGAACACATACGGTTTCGAGTGGCATCGCCACACATTGCAGAGAACAGGAGCTTCTCCTGGCACAGTATCGGACACATAGTTTCAGATAAAACAATTAGTTTAAAATGGTACTAAATTTCGCATCTGGAGTTTCCTCTCTCACATGGCGGCCACTTAGATTCCTGGAACACATTCGGTTTCGAGTAGCATCGCCACAGATTTCAGAGAACAGGCGCTTCTCCTGGCACAGTATCGAACATTTAGTATCAGATAGAACTATTAGTTTAAAATGGAACTAAGCATCGCATCTGGAGTTTCCTCTCTCACAAGGTCGACCACTTAGTTTCGATGAACACATACGGTTTCGAGTAGCATCGCCACCGATTTCAGAGAACAGGCGCTTCTCCTGGCGCAGTATCGAACACTCAGTTACAGATATAACAATTAGTTTAAAATGGAACTAAGTTTCGCATCTGGAGTTTCTTCTCTCACAAGGTCGACCACTTAGTTTCGTCGAACACATTCGGTTTCGAGTAGCATCGCCACAGATTTCAGAGAACAGGGGCTTCTCCTGGCACAGTATCGAACACTTAGTTTCAGAGAGAACAATTAGTTTAAAATCGAACTAAGTTTCGCATCTGGAGTTTCCTCTCTCACAAGGTCGACCACTTAGTTTCGTCGAACACATACTGTTTCGAGTGGCATCGCCACACATTTCAGAGAACTGGCGCTTCTCATGGCACAGTATCGAACACTTAGTTTCAGATAGAACAATTAGTTTAAAATGGAATTATGTTTCGCATCTGGAGTATCCTCTCTCACAAGATCAACCACTTAGTTTCATCGAACACATACGGTTTCGAGTAGCATCGCCACAGATTTCAGAGAACAAGCGCTTTTCCTGGCACAGTATCGAACACTTAGTTTCAGAGAGAACAATTAGTTTAAAATGGAACTAAGTTTCGCATCTGGAGTTTCCTCTCTCACAAGGTCGACCACTTAGTTTCGTCGAACACATACGGTTTCGAGTGGCATCGCCACACATTTCAGAGAACTGGCGCTTCTCCTGGCACAGTATCGAACACTTAGTTTCAGATAGAACAATTAGTTTAAAATCGTACTAAGTTTCGCATCTGGAGTTTCCTCTCTCACAAGGTCGACCACTTAGTTACGTCGAACACATACGGTTTCGAGTAGCATCGCCACAGATTTCAGAGAACAGGCGCTTCTCCTGGCACAGTATCGAACACTTAGTTTCAGAGAGAACAATTAGTTTAAATTGGAACTATGTTTCGCATCTGAAGTTTCCTCCCTCACAAGGTCGACCACTTAGTTTCGTCGAACACATACGGTTTCGAGTGGCATCGCCACACATTTCAGAGAACAGGCGCTTCTCGTGGCACAGTATCGAACACTTAGTTTCAGAGAGAACATTTAGTATAAAATGGAAATAAGTTTCGCATCTGGAGTTTCTTCTCTCACAAGGTCGACAACTTAGTTTCGTCGAACACATACGGTTTCGAGTGGCATCGCCACACATTTCAGAGAACATGAGCTTCTCCTGGCACAGTATCGGACACATAGTTTCAGATAGAACAATAAGTTTAAAATGGCACTAAGTTTCGCGTCTGGAGTTTCCTCTCTCACAATGTCGACCACTCAGTTTCGTCGAACACATAAGGTTTCGAGTGGCATCGCCACACGTTTCAGAGAACAGGCGCTTCTCCTGGCACAGTATCGAACACTTAGTTTCATAGAGAACAATTAGTTTAAAATGGCACTAAGTTTCGCGTCTGGAGTTTCCTCTCTCACAATGTCGACCACTCAGTTTCGTCGAACACATACGGTTTCGAGTGGCATCGCCACAGATTTCAGAGAACAGGCGCTTCTCCTGGCACAGTATCGAAAACTTAATATCAGATGGAACATTAGGTTTAAAATGGAACTAAGTTTCGCATCTGGAGTTTCCTCTCTCACAAGGTCGACCATTTAGATTCGTCGAACACATACGGCTGCGAACATCATCGCCACAGATTTCAGAGAACAGACCCTTCTCCTGGCGCAGTATCGAACACTTAGTTTCAGATAGAACGATTAGTTTAAAATGAAACAATGTTTCGCATCCGTAGTTTCCTCTCTCACAAGGTCGGCCACTTAGTTTCGTCGAACACATACGGTTTCGAGTGGCATCGCCACAGATTTCAGAGAACAGCCGCTTCCCCTGGCACAGTAGAGAACACTTAATTTCAGATGGAACAATTAGTTTAAAATGTAACTAAGATTCGCATCTGAAGTTTCCTCTCTCACAAGGTCGGCCACTTAGTTTCGTCGAACACATATGGTTTCGAGTGAACTTGTGAGAGAGGAAACTCCAGATGCGACACATAGTTCCATGTTAAACTAATTGCTCTATCGGAAACTAAGTGTTCGAAAATGTGCCAGGAGAAGCGCCTGTTCACTGAAATCTGTGGCGATGCACCTCGGACCCGTATGTGTTCGACGAAACTAAGTCGTTGACCTTGTGAGAGAGGAAACTCCAGATGCGAAACATAGTTCCATTTTAAACTAATTGTTCTATCTGAAACTAAGTGTTCGATACTGTGCCAGGAGAAGTGCCTGTTCTCTGAAATCTGTGACTATGCTACTCGAAATCATATGTGTTCGACGAAACTAAGTGGTCGACCTTGTGAGAAAGGATACTCCAGATGCGAAACATAGTTCCATTTTAAAGTAATTGTTCTATCCGATACTAAGTGTTCGATACTGTCCCGGGAGAAGCGCCTGTTCTCTGAAATCTGTGGCGATGCCACTCGAAACCGTATGTGTTCGACGAAACTAAGTGGTCGACCTTGTGAGAGAGGATACTCCAGATGCAAAACTTAGTTCCATTTTAAACTGATTGTTCCATCTGAAAGTGTTCGATACTATGCCAGGAGAAGCGCCTGCTCTCTGAAATCTGTGGCGATGCCACTCGAAACCGTATGAGTTCTTCGAAACTAAATGGTCGACCTTGTGATAGATGAAACTCCAGATGCGAAACTTTGTTCCATTTTTAACTAATCGTTCTATCTGAAACTAAGAGTTCGATACTGTGCCAGGGGAAGCGCCTGTTCTCTGAAATCTGTGGCAATGCCACTCGAAACCGAATGCGTTCAACGAAACTAAGTCGTCGACCTTGTGAGAGAGGAAACTCCAGATGCGACACATAGTTCCATGTTAAACTAATTGCTCTATCTGAATCTAAGTGTTCGAAAATGTGCCAGGAGAAGCGCCTGTTCTCTGAAATGTGTGGCGATGCCCCTCGAAACCGTATGTGTTCGACGAAACTAAGTCGTTGACCTTGTGAGAGAGGAAACTCCAGATGCGAAACATAGTTCCATTTTAAACTAATTGTTCTATCTGAAACTAAGTGTTCGATACTGTGCCAGGAGAAGTGCCTGTTCTCTGAAATCTGTGACTATGCTACTCGAAATCATATGTGTTCGACGAAACTAAGTGGTCGACCTTGTGAGAAAGGATACTCCAGATGCGAAACATAGTTCCATTTTAAAGTAATTGTTCTATCCGATACTAAGTGTTCGATACTGTGCCGGGAGAAGCGCCTGTTCTCTGAAATCTATGGCGATGCCACTCGAAACCGTATGGGTTCGACGAAACTAAGTGGTCGACCTTGTGAGAGAGGATACTCCAGATGCAAAACTTAGTTCCATTTTAAACTAATTGTTCTATCTGAAACTAAGTGTTCGATACTGTGCCAGGCGAAGCGCCTGTTCTCTGAAATCTGTGGCGATGCTACTCGAAACCGTATGTGTTCGACGAAACTAGGTGGTCGACCTTGTGAGAGAGGAAACTCCAGATGCGAAACTTATTTCCGTTTTAAACTAATTGTTCTCTCTGAAACTAAGTGTTCGATACTGTGCCAGGAGAAGCGCCTGTTCTCTGAAATCTGTCGCGATGCGCACTGGAAACGGTATGTGCTCGACGAAACTAAGTGGCCCACCTTGTGAGAGAGGAAACACCAGATGCTAAACTTAGATCCATTTTACACTAATTGTTCTATCTGAAAGTAAGTGTTCGATACTGTGCCAGGGGAAGCGCCTGTTCTCTGAAATCTGTGGCGATGCCAATCGAAACCGCCTGTGTTCGAAGAAACTAGGTGGTCGCCTTGTGAAAGAGGAAACTCCAGATGCGAGACTTGGTACCATTTTATACTAATTGTTCTATCTGAAACTAAGTGTTCGATACTGTGCCAGGAGAAGCGCCTGTTCTCTGAAATCTGTCGCGATGCGCACTCGAAACGGTATGTGTTCGACGAAACTAAGTGGTCGACCTTGTGAGAGAGGAAGCTCCAGATGCGAAACTTAGTTCCATTTTAAGCTAATTGTTCTATCTGAAACTATGTGTTCGATAATGTGCCAAGCGAAGCGCCTTTTCTCTGAAATCTGTGGCGATGCCGCTCGAAACCGTATGTGCTCGACGAAACCAAGTGGTCGACCTTGTGTGAGAGAAAACTTCAGATGCGATACTTTGTTCCATTTTAAACTAATTGTTCTATCCGAAACTAAGTGTTCGATAATGTGCCAGGAGAAGCGCCTGTTCTCTGAAATCTGTGGCAATGCCACTCGAAACCGTATGTGTTCGACGAAACTGAGTGGTCGCCTTGTGAATGGGGAAACTCCAGATGCGAAACTTAGTGCCATTTAAAACTAATTGTTCCATCTGAAACTAAGTGTTCAATACTGTGCCAGGAGAAGCACCTGTTCTCTGAAATCTGTGGCGATGCTACTCGAAACCGTATGTGTTCGACGAAACTAAGTGGCCGACCTTGTGAGAGAGGAAACTCCAGATGCGAAACTTAGTTCCAATTTAAACTAATTGTTCTTTATGAAAGGGTTTCATACTGTGCCAGGAGAAGCGCCTGTTCTCTGAAATGTGTAGCGATGCCACTCGAAACCGTATGTGTTCGACGAAACTAAGTGGTTGACCTTGTGAGAGAGGATACTCCAGATGCGAAACATATTTCCATTTAAAACTAAATATTCTAGCTGAAACTAAGTGTTCGATACTGTGCCAGCAGAAGCGCCTGTTCTCTGAAATCTATGGCGAGACCACTCGAAACCATATGTGTTCGACGAAACTAAGTGGTCGACCTTGTGAGAGAGGAAACTCCAGAAGCGTAACATAGTTCCATTTAAAACTAATTGTTCTATCTGAAACTAAGTTTTCGATACTGTGCCAGGAGAAGCGCCTGTTCTCTGAAATCTGTGGCGATGCCACTCGAAACCGTATGTGTTCGACGAAACTCAGTGGTCGACCTTGTGAGAGAGGAAACTCCAAATGCGAAGCTTTGTTCCTTTTAAACTAATTGTTCTATCTGGTACTGAGTGTTCGATACTGTGCCAGGAGAAGCGCCTGTTCTCTGAAATCTGTGGCGATGCGTCCTCGAAACCGTATGTGTTCGACGAAACTAAGTGGTCGTTCTTGTGAGAGAGAAAACTCCAGATGCGAAACTTAGTTCCATTTTAAACTAATTGTTCTATCTGAAACTGAGTGTTCGATACTGTGCCAGGAGAAGCGCCTGTTCTCTGAAATCTGTGGCGATGCCACTCGAAACCGTATGTGTTCGACGAAACTAAGTGGTCGACCTTGTGAGAGAGGAAACTCCAGATGCGAAACTTAGTTCCATTTTAAACTAATAGTTCTCTCTGATACTAAGTGTTCGATACTGTGCCAGGAGAAGCGCCTGTTCTCTGAAATCTGTGGCGATGCCAATCGAAACCGTATGTGTTCAACGAAATTAAGTGGTCGACCTTTTGAGAGAGCAAACTCCAGATGCGAAACTTAGTTCCCTTTTAAACTAATAGTTCTATCTGAAACTAAGTGTTCGATACTGTGCCAGGAGTAGCGCCTGTTCTCTGAAATCGGTGGCGATGCTACTCCAAACCGTATGTGTTCATCGAAACTAAGTGGTTGACCTTGTGAGAGAGGATACTCCAGATGCGAAACATAGTTCCATTTTAAACTAATTGTTCTATCTGAAACAAAGTGTTCGATACTGTGCCAGGAGAAGTGCCTGTTCTCTGAAATCTGTGGCGATGCCACTCGAAACCGTATTTGTTCGACGAAACTAAGTTGTCGACCTTGTGAAAGAGGAAACTCCAAATGCGAAACTTAGTTCCATTTTAAACTAATTGTTCTATCTGAAACAAAGTGTTCGATACTGTGCCAGGAGAAGTGCCTGTTCTCTGAAATCTGTGGCGATGCCACTCGAAACCGTATATGTTCGACGAAACTAAGTGGTTGACCTTGTGAGAGAGGATACTCCAGATGCGAAACATAGTTCCATTTTAAACTAATTGTTCTATCTGTAACTAAGTGTTCGATAATGTGCCAGGAGAAGCGCCTGTTCTCTGAAATCTGAGGCGATACCACTCGAAAACGTATGTGTTCGACGAAACTAAGTGGCCGACCTTGTGAGAGAGGAAACTCCAGATGCGAAACATAGTTCCATTTTAAACTAATTGTTCTATCTGTAACTAAGTGTTCGATAATGTGCCAGGAGAAGCGCCTGTTCTCTGAAATCTGTGGCGATACCACTCGAAAACGTATGTGTTCGACGAAACTAAGTGGCCGACCTTGTGAGAGAGGAAACTCCAGATGCGAAACATAGTTCCATTTTAATCTAATTGTTCTATCTGAAACTAAGTGTTTGATACTGTGCCAGGAGAAACGTCCGTTCTGCGAAATCTGTGGCGATACTACTCGAAACCGTATGTGTTCGACGAAACTAAATGGTCGACCTTATGAGAGAGGAAACCCCAGAAGCGAAACTTAGTTCCATTTAAAACGAATTGTTCTATCTGAAACTATGTGTTCGATACTGTGCCAGTAGAAGCGTCTGTTCTCTGAAATCTGTGGCGATGCCACTAGAAACCGTATTTGTTCGACGAAACTAAGTTGTCGACTTTGTGAAAGAGGAAACTCCAAATGCGAAACTTAGTTCCATTTTAAACTAATTGTTCTATCTGAAACAAAGTGTTCGATACTGTGCCAGGAGAAGTGCCTGTTCTCTGAAATCTGTGGCGATGCCACTCGAAACCGTATATGTTCGACGAAACTAAGTGGTTGACCTTGTGAGAGAGGATACTCCAGATGCGAAACATAGTTCCATTTTAAACTAATTGTTCTATCTGTAACTAAGTGTTCGATAATGTGCCAGGAGAAGCGCCTGTTCTCTGAAATCTGAGGCGATACCACTCGAAAACGTATGTGTTCGACGAAACTAAGTGGCCGACCTTGTGAGAGAGGAAACTCCAGATGCGAAACATAGTTGCATTTTAATCTAATTGTTCTATCTGAAACTAAGTGTTTGATACTGTGCCAGGAGAAACGTCCGTTCTGCGAAATCTGTGGCGATACTACTCGAAACCGTATGTGTTCGACGAAACTAAATGGTCGACCTTATGAGAGAGGAAACCCCAGAAGCGAAACTTAGTTCCATTTAAAACGAATTGTTCTATCTGAAACTATGTGTTCGATACTGTGCCAGTAGAAGCGTCTGTTCTCTGAAATCTGTGGCGATGCCACTCGAAACCGTATTTGTTCGACGCAACTAAGTTGTCGACCTTGTGAGAGAGGAAATTGCAGATGCGAAACTTACTTCCATTTTAAAATAATTTTTCCCTCTGAAACTAAGTGTTCGATACTGTGCCAGGAGAAGGGCTTGTTCTCTGAAATCTGTGGCGATGCTACTCGAAACCGTATGTGTTCGACGAAACTAAGTGGTCGACCTTGTGAGAGAGGAAACTGCAGATGCGAAACTTACTTCCATTTTAAAATAATTGTTCTATCTGAAGCTAAGTGTTCGATAATGTGCCAGGAGGAGCGGCTGTTCTGTGAAGTGTGTGGCGATGCCACTCGAAACCGTATCTGTTCGACGAGACTAAGTGGTCGCCTTGTGCGGGAAGAAACTCCAAATGCGAAACTTAGTTCCATTTAAAACGAATTGTTCTATCTGAAACTATGTGTTCGATACTGTGCCAGTAGAAGCGTCTGTTCTCTGAAATCTGTGGCGATGCCACTCGAAACCGTATTTGTTCGACGCAACTAAGTTGTCGACCTTGTGAGAGAGGAAATTGCAGATGCGAAACTTACTTCCATTTTAAAATAATTTTTCCCTCTGAAACTAAGTGTTCGACACTGTGCCAGGAGAAGCGCCTGTTCTCTGAAATCTGTGGCGATGCTACTCGAAACCGTATGTGTTCGACGAAACTAAGTGGTCGACCTTGTGAGAGAGGATACTCCAGATGCGCAACATAGTTCCATTTTAAACTAATTGTTCTATCTGAAACTAAGTGTTCGATAATGTGCCAGGAGAAGCGCCTGTTCTCTGAAATCTGTGGCGATGCCACTCGAAACCGTATGTGTTCGACGAAACTAAGTGGCCGACCTTGTGAGAGAGGAAACCCCAGATGCGAAACATAGTTGCATTTTAAACTAATTGTTCTATCTGTAACTAAGTGTTCGATACTGTGCCAGGAGAAACTCCCGTTCTGGGATATCTGTGGCGATACTACTCGAAACCGCATGTGTTTGTCGAAACTAAGTGGTCGATCTTGTGAGAGAGGAAACTCCAAATGCGAAACATATTTCCATTTTAAACTAAATATTCTAACTGAAACTAAGTGTTCGCTACGGTGCCAGGAGAAGCGCCTGTTCTCTGAAATCTGTGGCGGTGCCAATCGAAACCGTCTGTGTTCGACGAAACTAAGTGGTCGCCTTGTGAAAGAGGAAACTCCAGATGCAAAACTTAGTTCCATTTAAAACTAATTGTTCCATCTGAAAGTAAGTGTTCGATACTGTGCCAGGAGAAGCGCCTGTTTTCTGAAATCTGTGGCGATACCACTCGAAACCGTATGTGTTCGACGAAACTAAGTGGCCGACCTTGTGAGAGAGGAAACTCCACATGCGAAATATAGTTGCATTTTAAACTAATTGTTCCATCTAAAACTAAGTGTTCGATACTGTGCCAGGAGAAGCGCCTGTTCTCTGGAATCTGTGGCGATACCACTCGAAACCTTATGTGTTCGACGAAACTAAGTGGCCGACCTTGTGAGACAGGAAACTCCAGATGCGAAACATAGTTGCATTTTAAACTAATTGTTCTATCTGAAACTAAGTATTCGATACTGTGCCAGGAGAAACTACCGTTCTGCGAAATCTGTGGCGATACTACTCGTAACCGTATGTGTTCGACGAAACTAAGTGGTCGACCTTGTGAGAGAGGATACTCCAGATGCGAAACTTAGGTCCATTTTAAACTAATTGTTCTATCTGATACTAAGTTTTCGATACTGTGCTAGGAGAAGCGTCTGTTCTCTGAAATCTGTGGCGATGCCACTCGAAACCGTATTTGTTCGACGCAACTAAGTTGTCGACCTTGTGAGAGAGGAAACTGCAGATGCGAAACTTACTTCCATTTTAAAATAATTTTTCCCTCTGAAACTAAGTGTTCGATACTGTGCCAGGAGAAGCGCTTGTTCTCTGAAATCTGTGGCGATGCCACTCGAAACCGTATTTGTTCGACGAAACTAAGTTGTCGACCTTGTGAAAGAGGAAACTCCAAATGCGAAACTTAGTTCCATTTTAAACTAATTGTTCTATCTGAAACAAAGTGTTCGATACTGTGCCAGGAGAAGTGCCTGTTCTCTGAAATCTGTGGCGATGCCACTCGAAACCGTATATGTTCGACGAAACTAAGTGGTTGACCTTGTGAGAGAGGATACTCCAGATGCGAAACATAGTTCCATTTTAAACTAATTGTTCTATCTGTAACTAAGTGTTCGATAATGTGCCAGGAGAAGCGCCTGTTCTCTGAAATCTGAGGCGATACCACTCGAAAACGTATGTGTTCGACGAAACTAAGTGGCCGACCTTGTGAGAGAGGAAACTCCAGATGCGAAACATAGTTCCATTTTAAACTAATTGTTCTATCTGTAACTAAGTGTTCGATAATGTGCCAGGAGAAGCGCCTGTTCTCTGAAATCTGTGGCGATACCACTCGAAAACGTATGTGTTCGACGAAACTAAGTGGCCGACCTTGTGAGAGAGGAAACTCCAGATGCGAAACATAGTTGCATTTTAATCTAATTGTTCTATCTGAAACTAAGTGTTTGATACTGTGCCAGGAGAAACGTCCGTTCTGCGAAATCTGTGGCGATACTACTCGAAACCGTATGTGTTCGACGAAACTAAATGGTCGACCTTATGAGAGAGGAAACCCCAGAAGCGAAACTTAGTTCCATTTAAAACGAATTGTTCTATCTGAAACTATGTGTTCGATACTGTGCCAGTAGAAGCGTCTGTTCTCTGAAATCTGTGGCGATGCCACTAGAAACCGTATTTGTTCGACGAAACTAAGTTGTCGACTTTGTGAAAGAGGAAACTCCAAATGCGAAACTTAGTTCCATTTTAAACTAATTGTTCTATCTGAAACAAAGTGTTCGATACTGTGCCAGGAGAAGTGCCTGTTCTCTGAAATCTGTGGCGATGCCACTCGAAACCGTATATGTTCGACGAAACTAAGTGGTTGACCTTGTGAGAGAGGATACTCCAGATGCGAAACATAGTTCCATTTTAAACTAATTGTTCTATCTGTAACTAAGTGTTCGATAATGTGCCAGGAGAAGCGCCTGTTCTCTGAAATCTGAGGCGATACCACTCGAAAACGTATGTGTTCGACGAAACTAAGTGGCCGACCTTGTGAGAGAGGAAACTCCAGATGCGAAACATAGTTGCATTTTAATCTAATTGTTCTATCTGAAACTAAGTGTTTGATACTGTGCCAGGAGAAACGTCCGTTCTGCGAAATCTGTGGCGATACTACTCGAAACCGTATGTGTTCGACGAAACTAAATGGTCGACCTTATGAGAGAGGAAACCCCAGAAGCGAAACTTAGTTCCATTTAAAACGAATTGTTCTATCTGAAACTATGTGTTCGATACTGTGCCAGTAGAAGCGTCTGTTCTCTGAAATCTGTGGCGATGCCACTCGAAACCGTATTTGTTCGACGCAACTAAGTTGTCGACCTTGTGAGAGAGGAAATTGCAGATGCGAAACTTACTTCCATTTTAAAATAATTTTTCCCTCTGAAACTAAGTGTTCGATACTGTGCCAGGAGAAGGGCTTGTTCTCTGAAATCTGTGGCGATGCTACTCGAAACCGTATGTGTTCGACGAAACTAAGTGGTCGACCTTGTGAGAGAGGAAACTGCAGATGCGAAACTTACTTCCATTTTAAAATAATTGTTCTATCTGAAGCTAAGTGTTCGATAATGTGCCAGGAGGAGCGGCTGTTCTGTGAAGTGTGTGGCGATGCCACTCGAAACCGTATCTGTTCGACGAGACTAAGTGGTCGCCTTGTGCGGGAAGAAACTCCAAATGCGAAACTTAGTTCCATTTAAAACGAATTGTTCTATCTGAAACTATGTGTTCGATACTGTGCCAGGAGAAGCGCCTGTTCTCTGAAATCTGTGGCGATGCCACTCGAAACCGTATTTGTTCGACGCAACTAAGTTGTCGACCTTGTGAGAGAGGAAATTGCAGATGCGAAACTTACTTCCATTTTAAAATAATTTTTCCCTCTGAAACTAAGTGTTCGACACTGTGCCAGGAGAAGCGCCTGTTCTCTGAAATCTGTGGCGATGCTACTCGAAACCGTATGTGTTCGACGAAACTAAGTGGTCGACCTTGTGAGAGAGGATACTCCAGATGCGCAACATAGTTCCATTTTAAACTAATTGTTCTATCTGTAACTATGTGTTCGATAATGTGCCAGGAGAAGCGCCTGTTCTCTGAAATCTGTGGCGATGCCACTCGAAACCGTATGTGTTCGACGAAACTAAGTGGCCGACCTTGTGAGAGAGGAAACCCCAGATGCGAAACATAGTTGCATTTTAAACTAATTGTTCTATCTGTAACTAAGTGTTCGATACTGTGCCAGGAGAAACTCCCGTTCTGGGATATCTGTGGCGATACTACTCGAAACCGTATGTGTTCGACGAAACTAAGTGGTCGATCTTGTGAGAGAGGAAACTCCAAATGCGAAACATATTTCCATTTTAAACTAATTATTCTAACTGAAACTAAGTGTTCGATACTGTGCCAGGAGAAGCGCCTGTTCTCTGAAATCTGTGGCGGTGCCAATCGAAACCGTCTGTGTTCGACGAAACTAAGTGGTCGCCTTGTGAAAGAGGAAACTCCAGATGCAAAACTTAGTTCCATTTAAAACTAATTGTTCCATCTGAAAGTAAGTGTTCGATACTGTGCCAGGAGAAGCGCCTGTTTTCTGAAATCTGTGGCGATACCACTCGAAACCGTATGTGTTCGACGAAACTAAGTGGTCGACCTTGTGAGAGAGGAAACTCCACATGCGAAATATAGTTGCATTTTAAACTAATTGTTCCATCTAAAACTAAGTGTTCGATACTGTGCCAGGAGAAGCGCCTGTTCTCTGGAATCTGTGGCGATACCACTCGAAACCTTATGTGTTCGACGAAACTAAGTGGCCGACCTTGTGAGACAGGAAACTCCAGATGCGAAACATAGTTGCATTTTAAACTAATTGTTCTATCTGAAACTAAGTATTCGATACTGTGCCAGGAGAAACTACCGTTCTGCGAAATCTGTGGCGATACTACTCGTAACCGTATGTGTTCGACGAAACTAAGTGGTCGACCTTGTGAGAGAGGATACTCCAGATGCGAAACTTAGGTCCATTTTAAACTAATTGTTCTATCTGATACTAAGTTTTCGATACTGTGCTAGGAGAAGCGTCTGTTCTCTGAAATCTGTGGCGATGCCACTCGAAACCGTATTTGTTCGACGCAACTAAGTTGTCGACCTTGTGAGAGAGGAAACTGCAGATGCGAAACTTACTTCCATTTTAAAATAATTTTTCCCTCTGAAACTAAGTGTTCGATACTGTGCCAGGAGAAGCGCTTGTTCTCTGAAATCTGTGGCGATGCTACTCGAAACCGTATGTGTTCGACGAAACTAAGTGGTCGACCTTGTGAGAGAGGAAACTGCAGATGCGAAACTTACTTCCATTTTAAAATAATTGTTCTATCTGAAACTAAGTGTTCGATAATGTGCCAGGAGGAGTGGCTGTTCTGTGAAGTGTGTGGCGATGCCACTCGAAACCGTATGTGTTCGACGAGACTAAGTGGTCGCCTTGTGCGGGAAGAAACTCCAAATGCGAAACTTAGTACCATTTTAAACTAATTGTTCTATCTGCAACTAAGTGTTCGATACTGTGCCAGGAGAAGCGCCTGTTCTCTGAAATCTGTCGCGATGCCACTCGAAACCGTATGTGTTCGACGAAACTAAGTGGTTGAACTTGTGAGAGAGCATACTCCAGATACGAAACATAGTTCCATTTTAAACTAATTGTTCTATCTGAAACTAAGTGTTCGATACTGTGCCAGGAGAAACTCCCGTTCTGCGAAATCTGTGGCGATACTACTCGTAACCGTATGTGTTCGACGAAACTAAGTGGTCGACCTTGTGAGAGAGGAAACTCCAGATGCGAAACTTAGTTCCATTTAAAACTAATTGTTCTATCTGAAACTAAGTGTTCGATACGGTGCCAGAAGAAACGCCTGTTCTCTGAACTCTGTGGCGATGCTACTCGAAACCGTATGTGTTCGACGAAACTAAGTGGTCGACCTTGTGAGAGAGGAAACTCCAGATGCGAAATTTAGTACCATTTTAAACTAATGGTTCTATCTGAAACTAAGTGTTCGATACTGTGCCAGGAGACGCGCCTGTTCTCTGAAATCTGTGGCGATGCTACTCGAAACCGTATGTGTTCGACGAAACTAAGTGGTCGACCTTTTGAGAGAGGAAACTCCGGATGCGAAGCTTATTTCCATTTTAAACTAATTGTTCTATCGGTTACTAAGTGTTCGATAATGTGCCAGGGGAAGTGCCCGTTCTCTGAAATCTGTGGCGATTCTACTCGAAACCGTATGTGTTCGACGAAACTAAGTGGTCGACCTTCTGAGAGAGGAAACTCCGGATGTGAAACTTAGTTCCATATTAAACTAATTGTTCTATCTGAAACTAAGTGTTCGATACTGTGCCAGGAGTAGCGCCTGTTCTCTGAAATCTGTGGCGATGCCACTCGAAACCGTATGTGTTCGACGAAACTAAGTGGCCGCCCTTGTGAGAGAGGAAACTTCAGATGCGAAACTTAGTTGCATTTTAAACTAATTTTTCTATCTGAAACTAAGTGTTCGATACTGTGCCAGGAGAAGCGCCTCTTCTCTGAAATCTGTGGCGATGCTACTCGAAACCGTATGTGTTCGACGAATCTAAATGGTCGACCTTGTGAGAGAGGAAACTCCAGATGCGAAACTTTGTTCCATTTTAAACTAATTGTTCTATCTAAAACTAAGTGTTCGATACTGTGCCAGGAGAAGCGCCTGTTCTCTGAAATCAGTGGCGATGCTACTCGAAACCGTATGTGTTTGACGAAACTAAGTGGTGCACCTTGTGAGAGAGAAAACTCCAAATGCGAAAAACAGTTCCATTTTAAACAAAGTATTCTATCTGTAACTATGTTTTCGATACTGTGCCAGGAGAAGCGCCTGTTCTCTGAAATCTGTGGCGATGCTACTCGAAACCGTGTGTTCGACGAAACGAAGTGGTCCACATGGTGAGAGAGGAAACTCCAGATGCGAATCTTAGTTCAATTTTAAACTAATTGTTCTATCTGAAACTAAGTGTTCGACACTGTGCCAGGAGAAGCTCCTGTTCTCTGAAATCTGTCGCGCTGCTACTCGAAACCATATATGTGTTCGACGAAACTAAGTGGTCGACCTTCTGAGAGAGGAAACTCCAGATGCGAAACTTAGTTCCATTTTAGACCAATTTTTCTATCTGAAACTAAGTGTTCGATACCGTGCCAGGAGAAGCGCCTGTTCTCTGAAATCTGTCGCGATGCCACTCGAAACCGTATGTGTTCGACGAAACTAAGTGGTTGAACTTGTGAGAGAGCATACTCCAGATACGAAACATAGTTCCATTTTAAACTAATTGTTCTATCTGAAACTAAGTGTTCGATACTGTGCCAGGAGAAACTCCCGTTCTGCGAAATCTGTGGCGATACTACTCGTAACCGTATGTGTTCGACGAAACTAAGTGGTCGACCTTGTGAGAGAGGAAACTCCAGATGCGAAACTTAGTTCCATTTAAAACTAATTGTTCTATCTGAAACTAAGTGTTCGATACGGTGCCAGAAGAAACGCCTGTTCTCTGAACTCTGTGGCGATGCTACTCGAAACCGTATGTGTTCGACGAAACTAAGTGGTCGACCTTGTGAGAGAGGAAACTCCAGATGCGAAATTTAGTACCATTTTAAACTAATGGTTCTATCTGAAACTAAGTGTTCGATACTGTGCCAGGAGACGCGCCTGTTCTCTGAAATCTGTGGCGATGCTACTCGAAACCGTATGTGTTCGACGAAACTAAGTGGTCGACCTTTTGAGAGAGGAAACTCCGGATGCGAAGCTTATTTCCATTTTAAACTAATTGTTCTATCGGTTACTAAGTGTTCGATAATGTGCCAGGGGAAGTGCCCGTTCTCTGAAATCTGTGGCGATTCTACTCGAAACCGTATGTGTTCGACGAAACTAAGTGGTCGACCTTCTGAGAGAGGAAACTCCGGATGTGAAACTTAGTTCCATATTAAACTAATTGTTCTATCTGAAACTAAGTGTTCGATACTGTGCCAGGAGTAGCGCCTGTTCTCTGAAATCTGTGGCGATGCCACTCGAAACCGTATGTGTTCGACGAAACTAAGTGGCCGCCCTTGTGAGAGAGGAAACTTCAGATGCGAAACTTAGTTGCATTTTAAACTAATTTTTCTATCTGAAACTAAGTGTTCGATACTGTGCCAGGAGAAGCGCCTCTTCTCTGAAATCTGTGGCGATGCTACTCGAAATCGTATGTGTTCGACGAATCTAAATGGTCGACCTTGTGAGAGAGGAAACTCCAGATGCGAAACTTTGTTCCATTTTAAACTAATTGTTCTATCTAAAACTAAGTGTTCGATACTGTGCCAGGAGAAGCGCCTGTTCTCTGAAATCAGTGGCGATGCTACTCGAAACCGTATGTGTTTGACGAAACTAAGTGGTGCACCTTGTGAGAGAGAAAACTCCAAATGCGAAAAACAGTTCCATTTTAAACAAAGTATTCTATCTGTAACTATGTTTTCGATACTGTGCCAGGAGAAGCGCCTGTTCTCTGAAATCTGTGGCGATGCTACTCGAAACCGTGTGTTCGACGAAACGAAGTGGTCCACATGGTGAGAGAGGAAACTCCAGATGCGAATCTTAGTTCAATTTTAAACTAATTGTTCTATCTGAAACTAAGTGTTCGACACTGTGCCAGGAGAAGCTCCTGTTCTCTGAAATCTGTCGCGCTGCTACTCGAAACCATATATGTGTTCGACGAAACTAAGTGGTCGACCTTCTGAGAGAGGAAACTCCAGATGCGAAACTTAGTTCCATTTTAGACCAATTTTTCTATCTGAAACTAAGTGTTCGATACCGTGCCAGGAGAAGCGCCTGTTCTCTGAAATCTGTGGCGATGCCACTCGAAACCGTATGTGTTCGACGAAACTAAGTGGCCGACATTGTGAGAGAGGAAACTACAGATGCGAAACTTAGTTGCATTTTAAACTAATTTTTCTATCTGAAACTAAGTGTTCGATACTGTGCCAGGAGAAGCGCCTCTTCTCTGAAATCTGTGGCGATGCTACTCGAAACCGTATGTGTTCGACGAATCTAAATGGTCGACCTTGTGAGAGAGGAAACTCCAGATGCGAAACTTTGTTCCATTTTAAACTAATTGTTCTATCTAAAACTAAGTGTTCGATACTGTGCCAGGAGAAGCGCCTGTTCTCTGAAATCAGTGGCGATGCTACTCGAAACCGTATGTGTTTGACGAAACTAAGTGGTGCACCTTGTGAGAGAGAAAACTCCAAATGCGAAAAACAGTTCCATTTTAAACAAAGTATTCTATCTGTAACTATGTTTTCGATACTGTGCCAGGAGAAGCGCCTGTTCTCTGAAATCTGTGGCGATGCTACTCGAAACCGTGTGTTCGACGAAACGAAGTGGTCCACATGGTGAGAGAGGAAACTCCAGATGCGAATCTTAGTTCAATTTTAAACTAATTGTTCTATCTGAAACTAAGTGTTCGACACTGTGCCAGGAGAAGCTCCTGTTCTCTGAAATCTGTCGCGCTGCTACTCGAAACCATATATGTGTTCGACGAAACTAAGTGGTCGACCTTCTGAGAGAGGAAACTCCAGATGCGAAACTTAGTTCCATTTTAGACCAATTTTTCTATCTGAAACTAAGTGTTCGATACCGTGCCAGGAGAAGCGCCTGTTCTCTGAAATCTGTGGCGATGCCACTCGAAACCGTATGTGTTCGACGAAACTAAGTGGCCGACATTGTGAGAGAGGAAACTACAGATGCGAAACTTAGTTCCATTTTAAATGAATTGTTCTATCTGAAACTAAGTGTTCGATACTGTGCCAGGAGAAGCGCCTGTTCTCTGAAATCTGCGGCGATGCTCCTCGAAACCGTATGTGTTCGACGAAACTAAGTGGCCGACCTTGTGAGAGAGGAAACTTCAGATGCGAAACTTAGTTGCATTTTAAACTAATTTTTCTATCTGAAACTAAGTGTTCGATACTGTGCCAGGAGAAGCACCTCTTCTCTGAAATCTGTGGCGATGCTACTCGAAACCGTATGTGTTCGACGAATCTAAATGGTCGACCTTGTGAGAGAGGAAACTCCAGATGCGAAACTTAGTTCCATTTTAAACTAATTGTTCTATCTAAAACTAAGTGTTCGATACTGTGCCAGGAGAAGCGCCTGTTCTCTGAAACCTGTGGCGCTACCACTCGAAACCGTATGTGCTCGACGAAACTAAGTCGTCGACCTTGAGAGAGGAAAATCCAGATGCGAAACTTAGTTCCATTTTAAACTAATTGTTCTATCTAAAACTAAGTGATCGATACTGTGCCAGGAGAAGCGCCTGTTCTCTGAAATCTGCGGCGATGCTCCTCGAAACCGTATGTGTTCGACGAAACTAAGTGGCCGACCTTGTGAGAGAGGAAACTTCAGATGCGAAACTTAGTTCCATTTTAAATTAATTGTTCTCTCTGAAACTTAGTGTTCGATACTGTGCCAGGAGAAGCGCCTGTTCTCTGAAATCTGTGGCGATACTTCTCGAAACCGAATGTGTTCCACGAAACTGAGTGGCCGCCTTGTGAGAGAGGAAACTCCAGATGCGAAACTTAGTTCCATTTTAATCTTATTGTTCTGTCCGAAACTAAGTGTTCGGTACTGTGCCAGGAGAACCGCCTGTTCTCTGAAATCTGTGGCGATGCCACTCGAAACCGTAGGTGTTCGACGAAACTAGGAGGTCCACCTTGTGAGAGAGGAAGCTCCAGATGCGAAGCTTAGTTCCATTTTAAAGTAATTGTTCTATCTGATACTAAGTGTTACATACTGTGCCAGGAGAAGCGCCAGTTCTCTGAAACCTGTGGCGATGCCACTCGAAACCGTATGTGTTCGACGAAACTAAGTGGTCGACCTTGTGAGAGAGGAAACTCCAGATGCGAAACTTAGTTCCATTTTAAACTAATTGTTCTATCTAAAACTGAGTGTTCGATACTGTGCCAGGAGAAGCGCCTGTTCTCTGAAATCTGTGGCGATGCTCCTCGAAACCGTATGTGTTCGACGAAACTAAGTGGCCGACCTTGTGAGAGAGGAAACTTCAGATGCGAAACATAGTTCCATTTTAAATTAACTGTTCTCTCTGAAACTTAGTGTTCGATACTGTGCCAGGAGAAGTGCCTGTTCTCTGAAATCTGTGGCGATGCTACTCGAAACGGTATGTGTTCGACGAATCTAAATGGTCGACCTTGTGAGAGAGGAAACTCCAGTTGCAAATCTTAGTTCAATTTTAAACTAATTGTTCTATCTGAAACTAAGTGTTCGACAGTGTGCCAGGAGAAGCGCCTGTTCTCTGAAATCTGTGGCGATGCTACTCGAAACCGTATGTGTTCGACGAATCTAAATGGTCGACCTTGTGAGAGAGGAAACTCCAGTTGCGAATCTTAGTTCAATTTTAAACTAATTGTTCTATCTGAAACTAAGTGTTCGACACTGTGCCAGGAGAAGCGCCTGTTCTCTGAAATGTGTGGCGATGCTAATCGAAACCGTATGTGTTCGACGAATCTAAATGTTGGACCTTGTGGGAGAGGAATCTCCAGATGTGAAACGTAGTTCCATTTTAAACAAATTGTTCGATCTGAAACTAAGTGTTCGATACTGTGCCAGGAGAAGCGCCTGTTCTTTGAAATCTGTGGCGATGCCACTCGAAACCGTAAGTGTTCGAGGAAACTAAGTGGTCGACCTTGTGAGAGAGGAAACTCCAGATGCCAGACTTAGTTCCATTTAAACTGATTGTTCTATCTGAAACTAAGTGTTCGATACTGTGCCAGCAGAAGCGCCTGTTCTCTGAAATCCGTGGCGATGCCACTCGAAACCGTATGTGTTCGACGAAACTAAGTGGTCGACCTTCTGAGAGAGGAACCTCCGGATGCGAAACTTAGTTCCATATTAAACTAATTGTTCTATCTGAAACTAAGTGTTCGATACTGTGCCAGGAGAAGCGCCTGTTCTCTGAAATCTGCGGCGATGCTCCTCGAAACCGTATGTGTTCGACGAAACTAAGTGGCCGACCTTGTGAGAGAGGAAACTTCAGATGCGAAACTTAGTTGCATTTTAAACTAATTTTTCTATCTGAAACTAAGTGTTCGATACTGTGCCAGGAGAAGCACCTCTTCTCTGAAATCTGTGGCGATGCTACTCGAAACCGTATGTGTTCGACGAATCTAAATGGTCGACCTTGTGAGAGAGGAAACTCCAGATGCGAAACTTAGTTCCATTTTAAACTAATTGTTCTATCTAAAACTAAGTGTTCGATACTGTGCCAGGAGAAGCGCCTGTTCTCTGAAACCTGTGGCGCTACCACTCGAAACCGTATGTGCTCGACGAAACTAAGTCGTCGACCTTGAGAGAGGAAAATCCAGATGCGAAACTTAGTTCCATTTTAAACTAATTGTTCTATCTAAAACTAAGTGATCGATACTGTGCCAGGAGAAGCGCCTGTTCTCTGAAATCTGCGGCGATGCTCCTCGAAACCGTATGTGTTCGACGAAACTAAGTGGCCGACCTTGTGAGAGAGGAAACTTCAGATGCGAAACTTAGTTCCATTTTAAATTAATTGTTCTCTCTGAAACTTAGTGTTCGATACTGTGCCAGGAGAAGCGCCTGTTCTCTGAAATCTGTGGCGATACTTCTCGAAACCGAATGTGTTCCACGAAACTGAGTGGCCGCCTTGTGAGAGAGGAAACTCCAGATGCGAAACTTAGTTCCATTTTAATCTTATTGTTCTGTCCGAAACTAAGTGTTCGGTACTGTGCCAGGAGAACCGCCTGTTCTCTGAAATCTGTGGCGATGCCACTCGAAACCGTAGGTGTTCGACGAAACTAGGAGGTCCACCTTGTGAGAGAGGAAGCTCCAGATGCGAAGCTTAGTTCCATTTTAAAGTAATTGTTCTATCTGATACTAAGTGTTACATACTGTGCCAGGAGAAGCGCCAGTTCTCTGAAACCTGTGGCGATGCCACTCGAAACCGTATGTGTTCGACGAAACTAAGTGGTCGACCTTGTGAGAGAGGAAACTCCAAATGCGAAACTTAGTTCCATTTTAAACTCATTGTTCTATCTAAAACTGAGTGTTCGATACTGTGCCAGGAGAAGCGCCCGTTCTCTGAAATCTGTGGCGATGCTCCTCGAAACCGTATGTGTTCGACGAAACTAAGTGGCCGACCTTGTGAGAGAGGAAACTTCAGATGCGAAACATAGTTCCATTTTAAATTAACTGTTCTCTCTGAAACTTAGTGTTCGATACTGTGCCAGGAGAAGTGCCTGTTCTCTGAAATCTGTGGCGATGCTACTCGAAACGGTATGTGTTCGACGAATCTAAATGGTCGACCTTGTGAGAGAGGAAACTCCAGTTGCAAATCTTAGTTCAATTTTAAACTAATTGTTCTATCTGAAACTAAGTGTTCGACAGTGTGCCAGGAGAAGCGCCTGTTCTCTGAAATCTGTGGCGATGCTACTCGAAACCGTATGTGTTCGACGAATCTAAATGGTCGACCTTGTGAGAGAGGAAACTCCAGTTGCGAATCTTAGTTCAATTTTAAACTAATTGTTCTATCTGAAACTAAGTGTTCGACACTGTGCCAGGAGAAGCGCCTGTTCTCTGAAATGTGTGGCGATGCTAATCGAAACCGTATGTGTTCGACGAATCTAAATGTTGGACCTTGTGGGAGAGGAATCTCCAGATGTGAAACGTAGTTCCATTTTAAACAAATTGTTCGATCTGAAACTAAGTGTTCGATACTGTGCCAGGAGAAGCGCCTGTTCTTTGAAATCTGTGGCGATGCCACTCGAAACCGTAAGTGTTCGAGGAAACTAAGTGGTCGACCTTGTGAGAGAGGAAACTCCAGATGCCAGACTTAGTTCCATTTAAACTGATTGTTCTATCTGAAACTAAGTGTTCGATACTGTGCCAGCAGAAGCGCCTGTTCTCTGAAATCCGTGGCGATGCCACTCGAAACCGTATGTGTTCGACGAAACTAAGTGGTCGACCTTCTGAGAGAGGAACCTCCGGATGCGAAACTTAGTTCCATATTAAACTAATTGTTCTATCTGAAACTAAGTGTTCGATACTGTGCCAGGAGTAGCGCCTGTTCTCTGAAATCTGTGGCGATGCCATTCGAAACCGTATGTGTTCGACGAAACTAAGTGGCCGCCCTTGTGAGAGAGGAAACTTCAGATGCGAAACTTAGTTGCATTTTAAACTAATTTTTCTATCTGAAACTAAGTGTTCGATACTGTGCCAGGAGAAGCGCCTCTTCTCTGAAATCTGTGGCGATGCTACTCGAAACCGTATGTGTTCGACGAATCTAAATGGTCGACCTTGTGAGAGAGGAAACTCCAGATGCGAAACTTTGTTCCATTTTAAACTAATTGTTCTATCTAAAACTAAGTGTTCGATACTGTGCCAGGAGAAGCGCTTGTTCTCTGAAATCAGTGGCGATGCTACTCGAAACCGTATGTGTTTGACGAAACTAAGTGGTGCACCTTGTGAGAGAGAAAACTCCAAATGCGAAAAACAGTTCCATTTTAAACAAAGTATTCTATCTGTAACTATGTTTTCGATACTGTGCCAGGAGAAGCGCCTGTTCTCTGAAATCTGTGGCGATGCTACTCGAAACCGTATGTGTTCGACGAAACGAAGTGGTCCACATGGTGAGAGAGGAAACTCCAGATGCGAATCTTAGTTCAATTTTAAACTAATTGTTCTATCTGAAACTAAGTGTTCGACACTGTGCCAGGAGAAGCTCCTGTTCTCTGAAATCTGTCGCGCTGCTACTCGAAACCATATATGTGTTCGACGAAACTAAGTGGTCGACCTTCTGAGAGAGGAAACTCCAGATGCGAAACTTAGTTCCATTTTAGACCAATTGTTCTATCTGAAACTAAGTGTTCGATACCGTGCCAGGAGAAGCGCCTGTTCTCTGAAATCTGTGGCGATGCCACTCGAAACCGTATGTGTTCGACGAAACTAAGTGGCCGACATTGTGAGAGAGGAAACTACAGATGCGAAACTTAGTTCCATTTTAAATGAATTGTTCTATCTGAAACTAAGTGTTCGATACTGTGCCAGGAGAAGCGCCTGTTCTCTGAAATCTGTGGCGATGCCACTCGAAACCGTATGTGTTCGACGAAACTAAGTGGCCGCCCTTGTGAGAGAGGAAACTTCAGATGCGAAACTTAGTTGCATTTTAAACTAATTTTTCTATCTGAAACTAAGTGTTCGATACTGTGCCAGGAGAAGCGCCTCTTCTCTGAAATCTGTGGCGATGCTACTCGAAACCGTATGTGTTCGACGAATCTAAATGGTCGACCTTGTGAGAGAGGAAACTCCAGATGCGAAACTTAGTTCCATTTTAAACTAATTGTTCTATCTAAAACTAAGTGTTCGATACTGTGCCAGGAGAAGCGCCTGTTCTCTGAAATCTGCGGCGATGCTCCTCGAAACCGTATGTGTTCGACGAAACTAAGTGGCCGCCCTTGTGAGAGAGGAAACTTCAGATGCGAAACTTAGTTGCATTTTAAACTAATTTTTCTATCTGAAACTAAGTGTTCGATACTGTGCCAGGAGAAGCGCCTCTTCTCTGAAATCTGTGGCGATGCTACTCGAAACCGTGTGTGTTCGACGAATCTAAATGGTCGACCTTGTGAGAGAGGAAACTCCAGATGCGAAACTTAGTTCCAT
Organism: Nysson spinosus; assembly: GCA_910591585.2. Taxonomy (NCBI): domain Eukaryota; kingdom Metazoa; phylum Arthropoda; class Insecta; order Hymenoptera; family Crabronidae; genus Nysson; species Nysson spinosus. The sequence goes on from CAJUYC020000006.1 coordinate 1,534,495, forward strand.
TTTAAACTAATTGTTCTATCTAAAACTAAGTGTTCGATACTGTGCCAGGAGAAGCGCCTGTTCTCTGAAATCTGCGGCGATGCTCCTCGAAACCGTATGTGTTCGACGAAACTAAGTGGCCGACCTTGTGAGAGAGGAAACTTCAGATGCGAAACTTAGTTCCATTTTAAATTAATTGTTCTCTCTGAAACTTAGTGTTCGATACTGTGCCAGGAGAAGCGCCTGTTCTCTGAAATCTGTGGCGATGCTCCTCGAAACCGTATGTGTTCGACGAAACTAAGTGGCCGACCTTGTGAGAGAGGAAACTTCAGATGCGAAACATAGTTCCATTTTAAATTAACTGTTCTCTCTGAAACTTAGTGTTCGATACTGTGCCAGGAGAATTGCCTGTTCTCTGAAATCTGTGGCGATGCTACTCGAAACCGTATGTGTTCGACGAATCTAAATGGTCGACCTTGTGAGAGAGGAAACTCCAGTTGCGAATCTTAGTTCAATTTTAAACTAATTGTTCTATCTGAAACTAAGTGTTCGACACTGTGCCAGGAGAAGCGCCTGTTCTCTGAAATGTGTGGCGATGCTAATCGAAACCGTATGTGTTCGACGAATCTAAATGTTGGACCTTGTGGGAGAGGAATCTCCAGATGTGAAACTTAGTTGCATTTTAAACTAATTTTTCTATCTGAAACTAAGTGTTCGATACTGTGCCAGGAGAAGCGCCTCTTCTCTGAAATCTGTGGCGATGCTACTCGAAACCGTGTGTGTTCGACGAATCTAAATGGTCGACCTTGTGAGAGAGGAAACTCCAGATGCGAAACTTAGTTCCATTTTAAACTAATTGTTCTATCTAAAACTAAGTGTTCGATACTGTGCCAGGAGAAGCGCCTGTTCTCTGAAATCTGCGGCGATGCTCCTCGAAACCGTATGTGTTCGACGAAACTAAGTGGCCGACCTTGTGAGAGAGGAAACTTCAGATGCGAAACATAGTTCCATTTTAAATTAACTGTTCTCTCTGAAACTTAGTGTTCGATACTGTGCCAGGAGAAGTGCCTGTTCTCTGAAATCTGTGGCGATGCTACTCGAAACGGTATGTGTTCGACGAATCTAAATGGTCGACCTTGTGAGAGAGGAAACTCCAGTTGCAAATCTTAGTTCAATTTTAAACTAATTGTTCTATCTGAAACTAAGTGTTCGACAGTGTGCCAGGAGAAGCGCCTGTTCTCTGAAATGTGTGGCGATGCTAATCGAAACCGTATGTGTTCGACGAATCTAAATGTTGGACCTTGTGGGAGAGGAATCTCCAGATGTGAAACGTAGTTCCATTTTAAACAAATTGTTCGATCTGAAACTAAGTGTTCGATACTGTGCCAGGAGAAGCGCCTGTTCTTTGAAATCTGTGGCGATGCCACTCGAAACCGTAAGTGTTCGAGGAAACTAAGTGGTCGACCTTGTGAGAGAGGAAACTCCAGATGCCAGACTTAGTTCCATTTAAACTGATTGTTCTATCTGAAACTAAGTGTTCGATACTGTGCCAGCAGAAGCGCCTGTTCTCTGAAATCCGTGGCGATGCCACTCGAAACCGTATGTGTTCGACGAAACTAAGTGGTCGACCTTCTGAGAGAGGAAACTCCAGATGCGTAACATAGTTCCATTTTAAACTAATTGTTCTATCTGAAACTAAGGGCTCGGTACTGTGCCAGGAGAAGCGCCTGTTCTCTGAAATCTGTGGCGATGCCACTCGAAACCGTATGTGTTCGACGAAACTAAGTGGCCGACCTTGTGGGAGGGGAAACTCCAGATGCGAAACTTAGTTCCATTTTAAACTAATTGTTCTATCTGACACTAAGTGTTAGATACTGCGCCAGGAGAAGCGCCTGTTCTCTGAAATCTGTGGCGATGCTACTCGAAACCGTATGTGGTCGACTAAACTAAGTGGGCCACCTTGTGCGAGAGGAAACTCCAGATACGAAGCTTAGTTCCATTTTAAAGTAATTGTTCTATCTGATACTAAGTGTTCGATACTGTGCCAGGAGAAGGGCCTGTTCTCTGAAATCGGTGGCGATGCTACTCGAAACCGTATGTGTTCGACGAAACTAAGTGGTCGACCTTGTGAGAGAGGAAACTCCAGATGCGAAGCATAGTTCCATTTTAAAGTAATTGTTCTATCTGATACTAAGTGTTCGATACTGTGCCAGGAGAAGCGGCTGTTCTCTGAAATCTGTGGCGATGCTACTTGAAACCGTATGTGTTCGACGAAACTAAATGGTCGACCTTGTGAGAGAGGATACTCCAGATGCCAAACATAGTTCCATTTTAAACGGATTGTTCTATCCGAAAGTGTTCGATACTGTGCCAAGAGAAGCGCCTGATCTCTGAAATCTGTGGCGATGCTACTCGAAATCTTATGTTTTCGGCGAAACTAAGTGGTCGACCTTGTGAGGGAGGATTCACCAGATGCGAAACATAGTTCAATTTTAAACTAAATGTTCCATCTGAAACTAAGTGTTCGATACTGTGCCAGGAGAAGCGCCTGTTCTCTGAAATCTGTGGCGATGCCACTCGAAACCGTATGTGTTCGAGGAAACTAAGTGGTCGACCCTGTGAGAGAGGAAACTCCAGATGCGAAGCTTAGTTCCATTTTAAATTAATTGTTCTATCTGATACTAAGTGTTCGATACTGTGCCAGGAGAAGCGCCTGTTTTCTGTAATCTGTGGCGATGCCACTCGAAACCGTATGTGTTCGACGAAACTAAGTGGTCGACCTTGTGAGAGAGGAAACTCCAGATGCGAAACTTAGTTCCATTTTAAACTAATCGTTCTAGCTGAAACTAAGTGTTCGATACTGTGTCAGGAGAAACGCCTGTTCTCTGTAATCTGTGGCGATGCCACTCGAAACCGTATGTGTTCGACGGAATTAAGTGGTCGACCTTGTGAGAGAGGAAACTCCAGATGCGAAGCATAGTTCCATTTTAAAGTAATTGTTCTATCTGATACTAAGTGTTCGATACTCTGCCAGGAGAAGCGCCTGTTCTCTGAAATCTGTGGCGATGCTACTCGAATCCGTATGTGTTCGACGAAACTAAATGGTCGACCTTGTGAGAGAGGATACTCCAGATGCCAAACAGAGTTCCATTTTAAACGGATTGTTCTATCCGAAAGTGTTCGATACTGTGCCAAGAGAAGCGCCTGATCTCTGAAATCTGTGGCGATGCTACTCGAAACCGTATGTGTTCGGCGAAACTAAGTGGTCGACCTTGTGAGAGAGGATTCACCAGATGCGAAACATAGTTCAATTTTAAACTAAATGTTCCGTCTGAAACTAAGTGTTCGATACTGTGCCAGGAGAAGCGCCTGTTCTCTGAAATCTGTAGTGATGCTACTCGAAACCGTATGTGTTCGAAGAAACTAAGTGGTCGACCTTGTGGGTGTTGCGTATGCAGCCCTTGGCCGTGGGGGTTATCTAAGTTACGACCAACGGAAATGGGTCCCATGGCCATGGGTTTTATTTATGGAATAGACGCGGCTGTGATGTTCGGGGGACGGGACCCTCCGGGAAACTTGAGGCCCATACCAGATAAGCGATGCATCTTGGGGTGGATTTATGACCTTCCCCTTTTCCTTTTCATTTTCCAAGAACTCAGCACATTTCACCCACCCTGTTTCCTTCGGCCCTAGCCACAAAGTTTCCATTAAAAGAGCAACTTTCCACCGTGACTGGCAGTCTTGAAACACCCTTTGGTGCAGTGCGGTTTGAAGGTTATTGTCAAGTGTGCCCAAGTTCCTGGACGACCAGCGAACGCAGGACCACACGACATCAAATCACCAAGAACCTATCGAAAATATCCGCCGTGCTCAGATTGCAACTGAAACATTCGCTCGGGATAGGTAAGCACGCTCAGGACTCAACAACACCAAACAGTATTGTAAGGGACATTCTCGCCAACTCATTGTAAAAGTATGAACAAAGAATACAGTATCATAATCCTTAGTTAACGAAATAACGAGAGTACGATATTTCACCTTCCCTGCTCCATCATTCAGTATAGAGTATTACCATCGAACCGTTCACTCCAGCCGCTAGGAGTGACCAAGAAGAAATTACAGCCCAGTCTAACGTAGTAAGACATAACTCGCCCTGGGCTCGTAACAAACTGGTGACAGCGGTGGGATACTGTTTAGTTGAATTCTAATTGCAGGGAAGGCATTTTCTTTTATTCAAAATGTTTGAGAACGGCTCATCTTCTTTTATAATGAATGATTTGTCCGCATCGTTGGCGATGATGACCAGACAAAACTGTATCCAGAATGTAGCATTCAGTATTCCGGTATTTGATGGAGAAAATCCCCCATTATCGGTATTTGCCCAAGCGGTACAGAATGGCTTAGCGCTCATTCCTAAAGATAGTGAAACACAGTATCTAGCCGTGATATTATCCAAACTCACGGGTGCCGCGAGACGTTGCGTTCTGGAGCTTCGCTTTGAAAACGTGGAAGCTTTATTAAATTATTTAAAAAAACGATTCGCGCCGGGTAGGGATCTAGCTTATTTCCAAACCGACATCGCTAGGTTGAAAATTCGCGAAGGTAAAAACCTCTCCCGATATATCGATAGGACTGCTTATTTATGGCACTCTGCACGTACCGCGGCTAAGGATCGTTACCCCACGCATAGCGAGGAAATTGTTAAACAAATAAACGACGACGTGATCGAGAATTTTCTGGATGGACTTCCTAATGAAATCGGTTGGCGAGTGCATTCGACAAATAAGGAATTGCGAAACCTCGAGGATGCTTTTGAGGCAGCTTTAAGAGTTGACCGACGGCTACGAAATAGAGGAGAAACTTGCAGGGAACGAACCCCTGATAGACGTTCGAGATTTGAATACAGAAATCCTAGTAGGTCTAGAAGTAGAGAAAAAGAGAGGTACGTGTCTTACCCCTCTTCGCCAAGCCCCGTAAGTTTTCATCGTTATCGTAGTCGTCAAGAATCGGAGTCTGACGAAGAATCTCCGATTCGAAGACACCGAGCATCGGCAATGACGCTCCTTCGGAGACCGTCCTCGCGGGATGTTTCGCCCGCCCCCTTTTCGGATTATAAACATGAAAAGGAACACGTGGGGAAGCCAAAGAATTTTGCGAAACAATTTTGTTGGAAATGCGGAGCTAAGGGTCATGATGGAAGGACCTGTAGGGAAAGATCCAAATCGCCAAGATACGCCGGAAAAACCGGTCATTTAAACTCCAATCGCGCTCATCGAACCAACGAGGCAATGAGCGAGCGAAATCAATCTCGTCAAAAATTTGTAAGATTCGCCCAGAAGAAAAACTAAGGATCCTCATCAAGGAATCCCCTAGCCCAAAAATCAGAGTCAAGGTTCCCGAATTGGAAACGGGGATGGGAGAATTCATCATAGATGGAGGAGCCTCAGTGAATTTAATTTCACGAAATGCGTTGGGAACAAATGCCGATATCACATCGAGGGAGGAAATAGAGATAACCGGTCTGTTATTAATACCTGTCCTCACGCTTGGAACCACCATTCTAAGCCTTAATGGTACATCGGCCATTTTTTACGTTGTGGAGGACCTACCGATACTCGCGGATGGACTTTTGGGTAGCTCGTTCTTACTACAAGAAGAAGCAGAGATATCGTATTTTCATAGCACAATAGTTTTACGGGACACCCCCACCAGGCCATCGAAATTCTGTAACTTCTACGATTACGATAAAAGGCAACCCTCTGCAACGAAGACAAAACACGTTATACCGGGTCGAACCATTCAACAAATTCCAATAAAAATCACAAATACAACAATTAAGGAAGGGTACCTGCCTAGGCTAAGGACGCCCAACAAATTATTCATAGGAGACGCCGCGGTAAAAAATAACAATGGCGAATGTCAAGTTCTTGCCTGCAACACTGACACGCAGGACATCGAATTTGAAATTGAACCGCAAGATATCACTCCGTATAATATTTGTTCATCCTCAGACGAGGAGTACTATTTAACTCAACAGGAGCAAATCAGTGATACGCGTAACCGCACTGATCAAATTAAGCGCAACCTGCATCTGAATCACCTAAATGCCGAGGAAAAGGAACATGTATTGGGATTGGTAGAGGAATTTGCCGACCGATTCTTCCTACCTGGCAATAAATTAGGAAAAGCTAAAAATTTTCAGCACGCACTACACACGACCGACGACATTCCGATTAATACTAGACATTATCGGTATCCACCGGTCCATCGCAAGGGCATCGAACGGCAAGTAAGCGCAATGCTGAAGGAAGGTATTATTACGAAGTCCATATCACCGTATAACTCTCCTCTATGGATAGTACCGAAGAAACCGGACGCAGACGGAAACAGACGTTGGCGAATGGTTATCGATTTTCGGGATTTAAATAAAAAGAAGGTAGGCGATAGGTATCCCTTACCACAAATTACTGAAATATTGGACCGACTGGGCGGCGCGAAATATTGCTCCATTTTTGACCGGGCCAACGGATTTCACCAAATCGAGTTGGATCCAAAAGACAGGAGTAAGACTGCTTTTACAACACCTTTAGGACACTACGAATAATGGATCAGGTATTAACTGGACTCCAGGGTGAGGAATTATTCGTCTATATAGATGACATTGTTGTTTACTCATCATCATTGGAGGAACATAAAATCAAAGTAAAGAAGTTACTCAAGCGTTTGAGAGAGCATGGTCTAACCCTACAGACTAGTAAATGCGAATTCCTGCGGAAAGAAGTGGCTTACTTGGGTCACATAATCTCTTCTGAGGGTGTGAGACCCGACCCTAAGAAAATTCAAGCGGTTAGAAATTTTCCTGTTCCGAAATCTCAGAGGAATATCCAGCAATTTTTGGGACTCGCAGGTTACTACCGCCGTTTCATACAACAGTTCTCATTCAAAACCAAACCTCTAACAAGCTTGTTAGGGAAAGGAAAACGGTTCAAATGGGAAGAGGAACAGCAGCATAGCTTTGAGACGCTACGTAATGAATTGTGTAATCAACCTATTCTGCAATTTCCGGATTTTGGCCAACCTTTCATAGTGACGACAGATGCTTCGGAAACCGCAGTCGGAGCAGTTTTAATGTCAAGGAGACATAGGTCAAGATTTACCCATAGCCTACGCGTCGCGCGTATTGAACCCTGCCGAGAGGAATTATTCAGCCACCGAAAAAGAGTGCCTAGCTATGGTCTATGCAATTAACCATTTCCGACCGTACCTTTATGGCCAAAGGTTTACCCTGGTGACGGACCATAGGCCATTAGTATGGTTGCACTCAGTCAAAGATCCCACTTCAAGACTCGTAAAGTGGAAATTAAAACTCCTAGAGTACGATTATCATGTGGTTCACAAGGCCGGTAAGGTAAACAAAAATGCGGATGCACTCTCCAGGAACCCAGTGATATGTTTGCCGCTCATACCTCGAGAACGGAATAAGGATCCAATTTACAAGGACTGCAATTACAAGCCTACCAATAATACTAGTACAATAGGAAAAAGGGTATGCGCGAGTAAGAGGAAAACGCGGTCCACACCCTTCTATAAAGAAGTTGATTCGAATTCTTCCGATGACCAGATTAGCGCTCCCTCACCAAAGCGATCATTTGTCAACGTAAGAAATTCACAAATCATTACTGGATCAAACCGAAGGGCACTACCGAGCCTGGAAATGGAAAAAACCCTGGAGGACGAAACCTTTCGTGTCATAGATACACCACCCAAGGGATTCTCTACCGAATTGGAAACAACTAATTACCTAGATGCTTCCCGACTTCATGAATCGCCAGCACTAATTAATTTTGATCAGGAAGTAAATAATACTGTGGTCGAACCAAGAAGACTCGATGAACCAAGAGACGGAATTATCGAATTATTCCCGACAAATTTACCCTCCTCTTCGGACGAAGAGGAACCGATGAATGATCAAGGAAATTTATTGTGCTCCCCGATTCCGGAAACCAATGTACCTTGTCTCGAACCAATGCTCACCGTAAATGAAGAATCAAGTATACAACCAGGTAATTTGACACCCTCGAGTCATATTGCTAACATAAATAGTTTGCTCGGGGTATTGACTTCGGATATGTCTGAGTACGAAAATAGCGAAACGTCCAACATAGTGATTCAGAAGAGGAACCAACTGCAGATCCATCAAATTATCATAGCAAGAATGTCGTTCTATCTTCAAATGGACTTATCTCCGAAAAAGGCCACTTGGCTCATTTCCTGTCAGCAGACTGTAGCTTAAAACACCCAATCGGTAAATTGCTATTTGAAACCCAAAAATTAAACGGGGAAAAACTTCTGAAAGGAAAACCCCGGAAAGAAACTATACTGGTATCCGGTAACGACAGATATAAAATATTTAGTATTGTAGCATCGAAACACCATTTTGAAACTCCAACCATATCTGAAATCACGATTGGTTTAAATAACCTTAAGAAGGCTCTAGTACGATACAAGGTACGTTATCTTCGCATGTCCCTCCTAGGCGACGGACATGATAATATTCAACCATCCACCTTCTACAGTCTATTAAAAAATACGTTTAAAAATACCAATATAAGGATAACCCTGTGCGATGCAAAAATCAAAACACCATTAGAGGCAGACCGAGCGGAATTAATAAGGGAAGCACACAGTAGTTTAATCGGTGGACACAAGGGTGTCAATAAAACTCAAAACCGCTTAAGGTCACGATTCAATTAGTCCGGTATGCGTGCAGAAATTCAAAATTTCATTAGAGAATGCGCTAGTTGCCAAGAGCAAAAGTTATTACGAGCAAAAACGCGGCAACCTATGATTATTACAGACACTCCTTCGGAACCGTTTGATAAAATCGCGCTAGATACAGTGGGACCTCTTCCGGAAACTCCTAGTGGAAACAGATACATTCTGACCATGCAGGATAATTTAACCAAATATTGTCTTGGTGTAGCCATCCCTAATATTCGAGCTACTACCATTGCTGACGCGTTTGCCAGGCATTTTATATCCGTGTTCGGCACACCTAAAGCCATTTTAACTGACCGAGGAACAAGTTTTATAGGAAAATTAATGGCCAACTTAGCAGAGATTTTTAAAATAAAGCAGGTAACCACGTCTGGGTACCGTCCACAGACGAATGGATCGCTTGAAAGGAGTCACATAGTCCTAACAGAGTATTTGAAACATTTTATGCACAAATACGAGGACTGGGACCTACTAATCCCATTTGCAATGTTTTCCTATAATACTTCTGTTCATGAGGCTACTAATTTTACTCCTCACGAATTGGTTTTCGGTAAATTAGCCAGGACGCCAAGTTCATTTCCGGATGGTGAAAATCTTAAGACATACGGAAATTATTTGGAAGAGCTAATATTTAAATTAGGAAAGATTAGGAATCTAGCCACCGATAACTTAAACAAAGCTAAAGTCCGTTCAAAGAAATATTATGACGCGAAATCAAACCCTGTGAAATTTAACGTAGGAGATTTCGTATATGTTCAGTTAGAACCTCGCATTAGTAAATTCGATCCCCACTACGTAGGACCATACCGAATACTGGATGTTACGGATTTGCATAATGTGGTGTTGCAAACTCCCAGTCACAAGGCTATAGTAAAGCACCAAGACAAGCTAAAACCCGCTTACCTTCCTGACGAGTGCAAAACAGTTGCAGAGATCTGAACATGGAGAAAAACTCCATTTTAACCATTGGCCTGGTAATCCTCGCCACCATAACTTGGATGACGCACGGGAGAATTAATGACTCACAACCCACCCAGTCAGTCATCAACAAATTCTCAAATAACCCAGGGATTTACTTTGAAAAATTAGCATCACTGCATTTATATCATACACAATGGAAACTCGTAACTGCTTTGGAGATCGAAAGTTTTCTGGAAACAGTACCAAACCTAACCCAATACCTCAATCTGACCAAGGAAGTCTGCATTAAACATAAAGTCTCACCCTGCATTAGTGAAGAAACAGGACCACAACTCCAGGCAGAACTAAAGAACCTTGAACAGTACCGTACTCTCCTTAGCTCACTAGTAAAAGGAGACAGAGTACCTGTAAAACGTTCCGTACCCCTGGGATTTGTTGGAGACATCAGCAGAGCGCTTTTCGGAACACTGACAGAGGAGGACTTGCATCAATATAACCAGGAACTGGATAAGCTCTACGACCGGAATAATCAATTCTCCTCCCTAGTAGCTAACCAGACTCAAATCATGCAGTCGGAATTCAACCGAATCCATCAGCAATTCTTAAACTTTTCAAAAGGAGTAGAACAACTGGCGGTCCAGGTGAGAAAGATATCCGATAGCACCGAAGAAATGGCCGAGGAACTCGACCGGATGGACATAATCAACCAGATGTGGTATTGGTCATCGCAGGTGAAGAGGGAGGTCGACAACTACAAGTCAAATTTAATAATATTACTAGACGCCGTCCTTTTTACCAAGAAAGGAATGCTACACCCAGCTATCTTAGCACCCGCACAGTTACTCCGGGCAGCACAAGAAATAAAGGAGAACACTAAATACAAATTCCCTCTCACCACAAAGGAGCTAGAAACCGAACAAATTGGGGAGGTAGCAAAGATAAGGACTTACTTCGGAAAAAATAGGATAATTCTGGAAATTTCAGTACCACTTCTGGATCAAGATAGCTATACACTCCACAAGGCGTACCCATTGCCTTCCACCCAAATTTATGGAAACCCCAGCGTCGCCGCGTTCATAAAACCGGCCACGACGTACATAGCCGTTTCCACCGACGAGCAAACCTATTTCACCGTCGATGAGGAATATCTGAGTATCTGCTCACAACATAAGGGTCAGTATCTGGGACCAGCAATTCAACCCATTTATAGCTCGCAGGGAAAATTGACCTGTGAGGCGGCATTGTTGCTCAACCAAGCAGCCACGAACTGGGACCAGTGCGACGTAAGGATTTTTAAACCCAAGGACCTTTTAATACAACGGTTGCGGTCACAGCAGACCTGGTTGTACTATGTATCGACGGAGAAAAGAATACAGACCACCTGTAAAGGGTTTGCCACCGGTTCAGCGATCTTAACCGGAGCCGGAACCATACGGATACGGCCACAATGTGCGGCGGTAATGGAGTCAATCAAGTTGACTTCTTTGGAAACCATTAGGGCCACCGAAGAAAGCGAATACTTGGCGGCTGTTTCGCTAAACATCTCCACCATGATACCTACCAACAACGTACATTTACACAAATTACTTAACGCAAGCCCGGACATTATCCTATATCAGGGTAACCAGTGGACGGAAGCTTCTGCAACACAATCTTTGGCCGAAATACAACAACAGGCAAAGGCATTGGAATTGCATCACCGCACATTCCAGCGCATCCGACCAGCGGTCTACACGGGAACGGGGATCGAGGCTATCCTTTTGATATTGTTGCTAATTGGGCTTAATTACTGGACGCACTTGGAAAAGAGTAGCAAGAAACAACCAGCAACTCAACCTCTGGTGATGTTCCGGGCAAAATCCGAGTCATATCCTCCAAAGGATCAATTCACGCCATTCTTGCAACCAATAGGCCTCACCTCATCGGGAATAGAGATCGTATAATTCTATCCTGAAAATGTGTTCTATTCAAAAATTTTAATATAATAGTCAACCAGGACCATCAAATGCCAGGACTCCCACATATATAAATTGTAAATTTTAGTAAAATAAGCACACTGACGCTCACACACTAAAGATAAGGACTCTCATCACACCTCACCTGGGGTTACCTGTTCCGGGCGAATGTGACGGAAAGCATCGCGGTCCAGCGATGTTTCATGTAAAGGGGGAGATGTTGCGTATGCAGCCCTTGGCCGTGGGGGTTATCTAAGTCACGACCAACGGAAATGGGTCCCATGGCCAAGGGTTTTATTTATGGAATAGACGCGGCTGTGATGTTCGGGGGACGGGAACCTCCGGGAAACTTGAGGCCCATACCAGATAAGCGATGCACCTTGGGGTGGATTTATGACCTTCCCCTTTTCCTTTTCATTTTCCAAGAACTCAGCACATTTCACCCACCCTTTTTCCTTCGGCTCTAGCCACAAAGTTTCCTTTAAAAGAGCAATTTTCCACCGTGACTGGCAGTCTTGAAACACCCTTTGGTGCAGTGCGGTTTGAAGGTTATAGTCAAGTGTGCCCAAGTTCCTGGACGATCACCGAACGCAGGACCACACGACATCAAATCACCAAGAACCTACCGAAAATATCCGCCGTGCTCAGATTGCAACCGAAACATTCGCTCGGGATAGGTAAGCACGCTCAGGACTCAACAACACCAAACAGTATTGTAAGGAACATTCTCGCCAACTCATTGTACAAGTATGAACAAAGAATACAGTATCATAATCCTTAGTTAACGAAATAACGAGAGTACGATATTTCACCTTCCCTGCTCCATCATTCAGTATAGAGTATTACCATCGAACCGTTCACTCCAGCCTCTCGGAGTGACCAAGAAGAAATTACAGCCCAGTCTAACGTAGTAAGACATAACTCGCCCTGGGCTCGTAACATGGGTGAGGAAATTCCAGATGCGAAACTCAGTTCCATTTTAAATTGAATGTTCTATCTGAAACTAAGTGTGCGACACTGTGCCAGGAGAAGCGCCTGTTCTCTGAACTCTGTGGCGATGCTACTCGAAACCGTATATGTTCGACGAAAGTGAGTGGTCGACCTTGTGAGAGAGGAAACTCCAGATGCGAAACTTAGTTCCATTTTAAACTAATTGTTCTATCTGAAACTAAGTGTTCGATACTGTGCCAGGAGTAGCGCCTGTTTTCTGAAATCTGTGGCGAAGCCACTCGAAACCGAAAGGTGTTCGACGAAACTAAGTGGTCGACCTTGTGGGAGAGGAAATTCCAGATGGGAAACATATTTCAATTTTAAACTAAATGTTCCATCTGAAACTAAGTGTTCGATACTGTGCCAGGAGAAGCGGCTGCTCTCTGAAATCTGTGGCGATGCCACTCGAAAACGTATGTGTTCGACGAAACTAAGTGGCCGACCTTGTGAGAGAGGAAACTTCAGATGCGAAACTTAGTTCCATTCCAATTTAATTGTACTATCCGAAACAAAGTGTTCGATACTGTGCCAGGAGAAGCGCCCGTTCGGTGAAACCTGTGGCGATAACACTCGAAACCGAAAGTGTTCAACGAAACTAAGTCGTCGACCTTGTGAGAGAGGAGACTCCAGATTCGAAACTTTGTTCCATTTTAAACTAATCGTTCTATCTGAAACTGAGTGTTCGATACTGTGCCAGGAGAAGCGCCTGTCCTCTGAAATATGTGGCGATGCCACTCGAAACCGTATGTGTTCAACGAAACTAAGTCATCGACCTTGTGAGAGAGGATACTCCAGATGCGAAACATAGTTCCATTTTAAACTAACTCTTCTATCTGAGACTAAGTGTTCGATAATGTGCCAGGAGAAGTGCCTGTTCTCTGAAATCTGTGACGATGCTACTCCAAACCGTATGTGTTCGAGGAAACTAAGTGGTCGACCTTGTGGGAGAGGACACTCCAGATGCGAAACTTAGTTCCATTTTAAACTAATTGTTCTATCTGAAACAAAGTGTTCGATACTGTGCCAGGAGAAGCGCCTGTTCTCTGAAATCTCTGGCGATGCCACTCGAAACCGTATGTGTTCGACGAAATTAAGTCGTCGACCTTGTGCGAAAGGAAACTCCAGATGCGAAACATTGTTCCACTTTAAACTAATTGTTCTATCTCAAACTAAGTGTTCGATACTGTGCCAGGAGAAGCGCCTGTTCTCTGAAATCTGTGATGATGCTACTCCAAACCGTATGTGTTCGAGGAAACTAAGTGGTCGACCTTGTGGGAGAGGACACTCCAGATGCGAAACTTAGTTCCATTTTAAACTAATTGTTCTATCTGAAACTAAGTGTTCGATAATGAGCCAGGAAAAGCGCCTGTTCTCTGAAATCTGTGGCGATGCTACTCGAAACCGTATGTGTTCGAGGAAACTAAGTGGTCGACCTTGTGAGAGAGGAAACTCCAGATGCGAAACTTAGTACCGTTTTAAACTAATTGTTCTATCTGAAACTAAGTGTTCGATACTGTGCCAGGAGAAGCGCCCGTTCTCTGAAATCTGTAGCGAGGCCGCTCGAAACAGTATGAGTTCGGCGAAACTAAGTGGTCGACCTTGTGAGAGAGGATACTCTAAATTTAAAAATTTAGTTCCCTTTTAAACTAATAATCCTATCTGAAACTAAGTGTACGATACTGTGCCAGGAGAAGCGCCTGTCCTCTGAAATCTGTGGCGATGCCACTCGAAACCGTATGCGTTCGACGAAACTAAGTGGTCGAGCTTGTGAGAGAGGAAACTCCAAATGCGAAGCTTTGTTCCATTTTAAACTAATAGTTCTATCTGCTACTGAGTGTTCGATACTGTGCTAGGAGAAGCGCCTGTCCTCTGAAATCTGTGGCGATGCCGCTCGAAACCGTATGTGTTCGACGAAACTAAGTGGTCGACCTTGTGAGAGAGGAAACTCCAGATGCGAAACTTAGTTCCATTTTAACCTAATTGTTCTATCTGAAACTAATTGTTCCATACTGTGCCAGGAGAAGCGCCTGTTTTCTGAAATGGGTGGCGATGCTACTCGAAACCGTATGTGTTCGTCGAAACTGAGTGGTCGACCTTGTGAGAGAGGAAACTCCAGATGCGAAACTTAGTTCCATTTTAAACTAATTGTTCTATCTGAAACTAAGTGTTCGATACTGTGCCAGGAGAAGCGCCTGTTCTCTGAAATCTGTGGCGATGCCACTCGAAACCGTGTGTGTTTGACGAAACAAAGTGGTCCACCTTGTGAGAGAGGAAACTCCAAATGCGAAACATAGTTCCATTTTAAACTAAGTGTTCTATCTCTAACTAAGTGTTCGATACTGTGCCAGGAGAAGCGCCTGATTTCTGAAATCTGTGGCGATGCTACTCGAAACCGTATGTGTTCGACGAAACTAAGTGGCCGACCTTGTGAGAGAGGAAACTCTAAATTTAAAAATTTAGTTCCCTTTTAAACTAATAATCCTATCTGAAACTAAGTGTACGATACTGTGCCAGGAGAAGCGCCTGTCCTCTGAAATCTGTGGCGATGCCACTCGAAACCGTATGCGTTCGACGAAACTAAGTGGTCGAGCTTGTGAGAGAGGAAACTCCAAATGCGAAGCTTTGTTCCATTTTAAACTAATAGTTCTATCTGCTACTGAGTGTTCGATACTGTGCTAGGAGAAGCGCCTGTCCTCTGAAATCTGTGGCGATGCCGCTCGAAACCGTATGTGTTCGACGAAACTAAGTGGTCGACCTTGTGAGAGAGGAAACTCCAGATGCGAAACTTAGTTCCATTTTAACCTAATTGTTCTATCTGAAACTAATTGTTCCATACTGTGCCAGGAGAAGCGCCTGTTTTCTGAAATGGGTGGCGATGCTACTCGAAACCGTATGTGTTCGTCGAAACTGAGTGGTCGACCTTGTGAGAGAGGAAACTCCAGATGCGAAACTTAGTTCCATTTTAAACTAATTGTTCTATCTGAAACTAAGTGTTCGATACTGTGCCAGGAGAAGCGCCTGTTCTCTGAAATCTGTGGCGATGCCACTCGAAACCGTATGTGTTCGTCGAAACTGAGTGGTCGACCTTGTGAGAGAGGAAACTCCAGATGCGAAACTTAGTTCCATTTTAAACTAATTGTTCTATCTGAAACTAAGTGTTCGATACTGTGCCAGGAGAAGCGCCTGTTCTCTGAAATCTGTGGCGATGCCACTCGAAACCGTGTGTGTTTGACGAAACAAAGTGGTCCACCTTGTGAGAGAGGAAACTCTAAATTTAAAAATTTAGTTCCCTTTTAAACTAATAATCCTATCTGAAACTAAGTGTACGATACTGTGCCAGGAGAAGCGCCTGTCCTCTGAAATCTGTGGCGATGCCACTCGAAACCGTATGCGTTCGACGAAACTAAGTGGTCAACCTTGTGAGAGAGGAAACTCCAGATGCGAAGATTAGTTGCATTTTAAACTAATTGTTCTACCTGAAACTAAGTGTTCGATACTGTGCCAGGAGAAGCGCCTGTTCTCTGAAATCTGTGGCGATGCCGCGGGAAACCGTATGTGTTCGTCGAAACTGAGTGGTCGACCTTGTGGGAGAGGAAACTCCAGATGCGAAACTTAGTTCCATTTCAAATTAATTGTTCTATCTGAACTAAGTGTTCGATACTGTGCCAGGAGAAGCGCCTGTTCTGTGAAACCTGTGGCGATGACCCTCGAAACCGTATGTGTTCGACGAAACTAAGTGGCCGACCTTGTGAGAGAGGAAACTCCAGATGCGAAACTTAGTACCATTTTAAACTAATTGTTCTATCTGAAACTAAGTGTTCGATATTGTGCCAGGAGAAGCGCCCGTTCTCTGAAATCTGTAGCGATGCCGCTCGAAACCGTATGAGTTCGGCGAAACTAAGTGGTCGACCTTGTGAGAGAGGATACTCTAAATTAAAAAATTTAGTTCCCTTTTAAACTAATAATCCTATCTGAAACTAAGTGTACGATACTGTGCCAGGAGAAGCGCCTGTTCTCTGAAATCTGTGGCGATGCTACTCGAAACCGTATGTGTTCGACGAAACTAAGTGGCCGACCTTGTGAAAGAGGAAACTCCAAATGCGAAGCTTTGTTCCATTTTAAACTTATATTTCTATCTGAAACTATGTGTCCGATACTGTGCCAGGAGAAGCGCCTGTTCACTGAAATCTGTGGCGATGCTACTCGAAACCGTATGTGTTCGACGAAACTAAGTGGTCGACATGGTGAGAGAGGAAATTCCAGATGCGAAATTTAGTTCCATTTTAAACTGATTGTTCTATCTGAAACTAAGTGTCCGATACTGTGCCAAGAGGAACGCCCGTTCGGCGAAATCTGTGGCCGTGCCACTCGAAACCGAATGTGTTCGACGAAACTAAGTGGTCGACCTCGTGAGAGAGGAAACTCCTGATGCGAAACTTAGTACCATTTGAAACTAATTCTTCTATCTGAATCTAAGTTTTCGATACTGCGCCAGGGGAAGCGCCTGTTTTCTGAAATCTGTGGCGATGCCACTCGAAACCGTATGTGTTCGGCGAAACTAAGTGGCCGACCTTGTGAGAGCGGAAACTCCAAATGCGATGTTTTGTTCCATTTTAAACTTATTTTTCTATCTGAAACTAAGTGTCCGATACTGTGCCAGGAGAAGCGCCTGTTCTCTGAAATCTGTGGTGATGCTACTCGAAACCGTATCTGTTCGACGAAACTAAGTGGCCGACCTTGTGAAAGAGGAAACTCCAAATGCGAAGCTTTGTTCCATTTTAAACTTATATTTCTATCTGAAACTAAGTGTCCGATACTGTGCCAGGAGAAGCGCCTGTTCACTGAAATCTGTGGCGATGCTACTCGAAACCGTATATGTTCGACGAAACTAAGTGGTCGACATGGTGAGAGAGGAAATTCCAGATGCGAAATTTAGTTCCATTTTAAACTGATTGTTCTATCTGAAGCTAAGTGTTCGATACTGTGCCAGGAGAAGCGACTGTTCTCTGAAATATGTGACGATGCCACTCGAAACCGTATGTGTTCGACGAAACTAAGTGGTCCATCTTGTGCGAGAGGAAACTCCAGATGCGAAGCTTTGTTCCATTTTAAACTAATTGTTCTATCTGAAACTAAGTGTTCGATACTTTGCCAGGAGAACCGCCTGTTCTCTGAAACTGTGGCGATGCTACTCGAAACCGTATGTGTTCGACGAAGCTAAGTGGTCCACCTTGTGAGAGAGGAAACTCCAGATGCGGAGCTTAGTTCCATTTTAAACTAATTGCTCTATTTGAAACTAACTGTTCAATACTGTAAAAGGAGAAGTGCCCGTTATCTGAAATCTGTGGCGATGCTACTCGAAACCGTATATGATCGACGAAACTAAGTGGTCGACCTTGTAAGAGAGGAAACTCCAAATGCGAAGTTTTGTTCCATTTTAAACTTATATTTCTATCTGAAACTAAGTGTCCGATACTGTGCCAGGAGAAGCGCCTGTTCACTGAAATCTGTGGCGATGCTAGTCGAAACCGTATGTGTTCGACGAAACTAAGTGGTCGACATGGTGAGAGAGGAAATTCCAGATGCGAAATTTAGTTCCATTTTAAACTAATTGTTCTATCTGAAACTAAGTGTTCGATACTGTGCCAGGGAAAGCGCCTGTTCTCTGAAATCTGTGGCGATGCTACTCGAAAATGTATGTGTTCGACGAAACAAAGTGGTCGACCTTGTGAGAGAGGAAACTCCAGATGCGAAACTTAGTTCCAATTTAAACTAATTGTTCTATCTGAAACTAAATGTTCGATACTGCGCCAGGAAAAGCGCCTGTTCTCTGAAATCTGTGGCGATGCTACTCGAAACCGTATGTGTTCGACGAATCTAAATGGTCGACCTTGTGAGAGAGGAAACTCCAGAAGCGAAACTTAGTTCCATTTAAAACTAATTGTTCTATCTGAAACTAAGTGTTCGATAATGTGCCAGGAGAAGCGCCTGTTCTCTGAAATCTGTGGCGATGTTACTCGAAACCGTATGTGTTCGAGGAAACTAAGTGGTCGACCTTGTGAGAGAGGAAACTCCAGATGCGAAACTTAGTTCCATTTTAAACTAATTGTTCTATCTGAAACTAAATGTTCGATACTGTGCCAGGAAAAGCGCCTGTTCGCTGAAATCTGTGGCGATGCTACTCGAAAATGTATGTGTTCGACGAAACAAAGTGGTCGACCTTGTGAGAGAGGAAACTCCAGATGCGAAACTTAGTTCCAATTTAAACTAATTGTTCTATCTGAAACTAAATGTTGGATACTGTGCCAGGGAAAGCGCCTGTTCTCTGAAATCTGTGGCGATGCTACTCGAAAATGTATGTGTTCGACGAAACAAAGTGGTCGACCTTGTGAGAGAGGAAACTCCAGATGCGAAACTTAGTTCCAATTTAAACTAATTGTTCTATCTGAAACTAAATGTTCGATACTGCGCCAGGAAAAGCGCCTGTTTTCTGAAATCTGTGGCGATGCTACTCGAAACCGTATGTGTTCGACGAATCTAAATGGTCGACCTTGTGAGGGAGGAAACTCCAGAAGCGAAACTTAGTTCCATTTAAAACTAATTGTTCTATCTGAAACTAAGTGTTCGATAATGTGCCAGGAGAAGCGCCTGTTCTCTGAAATCTGTGGCGATGCTACTCGAAACCGTATGTGTTCGAGGAAACTAAGTGGTCGACCTTGTGGGAGAGGAAACTCCAGATGCGAAACTTAGTTCCATTTTAAACTAATTATTCTATCTGAAACTAAATGTTCGATACTGTGCCAGGAAAAGCGCCTGTTCTCTGAAATCTGTGGCGATGCTACTCGAAAATGTATGTGTTCGACGAAACAAAGTGGTCGACCTTGTGAGAGAGGAAACTCCAGATGCGAAACTTAGTTCCAATTTAAACTAATTGTTCTATCTGAAACTAAATGTTCGATACTGTGCCAGGGAAAGCGCCTGTTCTCTGAAATCTGTGGCGATGCTACTCGAAAATGTATGTGTTCGACGAAACAAAGTGGTCGACCTTGTGAGAGAGGAAACTCCAGATGCGAAACTTAGTTCCAATTTAAACTAATTGTTCTATCTGAAACTAAATGTTCGATACTGTGCCATGGAAAGCGCCTGTTCTCTGAAATCTGTGGCGATGCTACTCGAAAATGTATGTGTTCGACGAAACAAAGTGGTCGACCTTGTGAGAGAGGAAACTCCAGATGCGAAACTTAGTTCCAATTTAAACTAATTGTTCTATCTGAAACTAAGTGTTCGATAATGTGCCAGGAGAACCGCCTGTTCTCTGAAATCTGTGGCGATGCTACTCGAAACCGTATGTGTTCGATGAAACTAAGTGGTCGACCTTGTGGGAGAGGAATCTCCAGATGCGAAACTTAGTTCCATTTTAAACTAATTGTTCTATCTGAAACTAAGTGTTCGATACTGTGCCAGAAAAAGCGCCTGTTCTCTGAAATCTGTGGCGATGCTACTCGAAAATGTATGTGTTCGACGAAACAAAGTCGTCGACCTTGTGAGAGAGGAAACTCCAGATGCGAAACTTAGTTCCAATTTAAACTAATTGTTCTATCTGAAACTAAATGTTCGATACTGTGCCAGGAAAAGCGCCTGTTCTCTGAAATCTGTGGCGATGCTACTCGAAAATGTATGTGTTCGACGAAACAAAGTTGTCGACCTTGTGAGAGAGGACACTCCAGATGCGAAACTTAGTTCCAATTTAAACTAATTGTTCTATCTGAAACTAAATGTTCGATACTGTGCCAGGAAAAGCGCCTGTTCTCTGAAATCTGTGGCGATGCTACTCGAAACCGTATGTGTTCGACGAATCTAAATGGTCGACCTTGTGAGAGAGGAAACTCCAGAAGCGAAACTTAGTTCCATTTAAAACTAATTGTTCTATCTGAAACTAAGTGTTCGATAATGTGCCAGGAGAAGCGCCTGTTCTCTGAAATCTGTGGCGATGCTACTCGAAACCGTATGTGTTCGACGAATCTAAATGGTCGACCTTGTGAGAGAGGAAACTCCAGAAGCGAAACTTAGTTCCATTTAAAACTAATTGTTCTATCTGAAACTAAGTGTTCGATAATGTGCCAGTAGAAGCGCCTGTTCTCTGAAATCTGTGGCGATGCTACTCGAAACCGTATATGTTCGAGGAAACTAAGTGGTCGACCTTGTGGGAGAGGAAACTCCAGATGCGAAACTTAGTTCCATTTTAAATTAATTGTTCTATCTGAAACTAAATGTTCGATACTGTGCCAGGAAAAGCGCCTGTTCTCTGAAATCTGTGGCGATGCTACTCGAAAATGTATGTGTTCGACGAAACAAAGTGGTCGACCTTGTGAGAGAGGAAACTCCAGATGCGAAACTTAGTTCCAATTTAAACTAATTGTTCTATCTGAAACTAAATGTTCGATACTGTGCCATGGAAAGCGCCTGTTCTCTGAAATCTGTGGCGATGCTACTCGAAAATGTATGTGTTCGACGAAACAAAGTGGTCGACCTTGTGAGAGAGGAAACTCCAGATGCGAAACTTAGTTCCAATTTAAACTAATTGTTCTATCTGAAACTAAGTGTTCGATAATGTGCCAGGAGAACCGCCTGTTCTCTGAAATCTGTGGCGATGCTACTCGAAACCGTATGTGTTCGACGAATCTAAATGGTCGACCTTGTGAGAGAGGAAACTCCAGAAGCGAAACTTAGTTCCATTTAAAACTAATTGTTCTATCTGAAACTAAGTGTTCGATAATGTGCCAGTAGAAGCGCCTGTTCTCTGAAATCTGTGGCGATGCTACTCGAAACCGTATTTGTTCGAGGAAACTAAGTGGTCGACCTTGTGGGAGAGGAAACTCCAGATGCGAAACTTAGTTCCATTTTAAATTAATTGTTCTATCTGAAACTAAATGTTCGATACTGTGCCAGGAAAAGCGCCTGTTCTCTGAAATCTGTGGCGATGCTACTCGAAAATGTATGTGTTCGACGAAACAAAGTGGTCGACCTTGTGAGAGAGGAAACTCCAGATGCGAAACTTAGTTCCAATTTAAACTAATTGTTCTATCTGAAACTAAATGTTCGATACTGTGCCAGGAAAAGCGCCTGTTCTCTGAAATCTGTGGCGATGCTACTCGAAAATGTATGTGTTCGACGAAACAAAGTGGTCGACCTTGTGAGAGAGGAAACTCCAGATGCGAAACTTAGTTCCAATTTAAACTAATTGTTCTATCTGAAACTAAATGTTCGATACTGTGCCAGGAAAAGCGCCTGTTCTCTGAAATCTGTGGCGATGCTACTCGAAACCGTAAGTGTTCGACGAATCTAAATGGTCGACCTTGTGAGAGAGGAAACTCCAGAAGCGAAACTTAGTTCCATTTAAAACTAATTGTTCTATCTGAAACTGAGTGTTCGATAATGTGCCAGGAGAAGCGCCTGTTCTCTGAAATCTGTGGCGATGCTACTCGAAACCGTATGTGTTCGACGAATCTAAATGGTCGACCTTGTGAGAGAGGAAACTCCAGTAGCGAAACTTAGTTCCATTTAAAACTAATTGTTCTATCTGAAACTAAGTGTTCGATAATGTGCCAGGAGAAGCGCCTGTTCTCTGAAATCAGTGGCGATGCTACTCGAAACCGTATTTGTTCGAGGAAACTAAGTGGTCGACCTTGTGGGAGAGGAAACTCCAGATGCGAAACTTAGTTCCATTTTAAACTAATTGTTCTATCTGAAACTAAATGTTCGATACTGTGCCAGGAAAAGCGCCTGTTCTCTGAAATCTGTGGCGATGCTACTCGAAAATGTACGTGTTCGACGAAACAAAGTGGTCGACCTTGTGAGAGAGGAAACTCCAGATGCGAAACTTAGTTCCAATTTAAACTAATTGTTCTATCTGAAACTAAATGTTCGATATTGGGCCAGGAAAAGCGCCTGTTCTCTGAAATCTGTGGCGATGCTACTCGAAACCGTATGTGTTCGACGAATCTAAATGGTCGACCTTGTGAGAGAGGAAACTCCAGAAGCGAAACTTAGTTCTATTTGAAACTAATTGTTCTATCTGAAACTAAATGTTCGATACTGTGCCAGGAAAAGCGCCTGTTCTCTGAAATCTGTGGCGATGCTACTCGAAACCGTATGTGTTCGAGGAAACTAAGTGGTCGACCTTGTGGGAGAGGCAACTCCAGATGCGAAACTTAGTTCCAATTTAAACTAATTGTTCTATCTGAAACTAAATGTTCGATACTGTGCCAGGAAAAGCGCCTGTTCTCTGAAATCTGTGGCGATGCTACTCGAAAATGTATGTGTTCGACGAAACAAAGTGGTCGACCTTGTGAGAGAGGAAACTCCAGATGCGAAACTTAGTTCCAATTTAAACTAATTGTTCTATCTGAAACTACATGTTCGATACTGTGCCAGGAAAAGCGCCTGTTCTCTGAAATCTGTGGCGATGCTACTCGAAACCGTAAGTGTTCGACGAATCTAAATGGTCGACCTTGTGAGAGAGGAAACTCCAGAAGCGAAACTTAGTTCCATTTAAAACTAATTGTTCTATCTGAAACTGAGTGTTCGATAATGTGCCAGGAGAAGCGCCTGTTCTCTGAAATCTGTGGCGATGCTACTCGAAACCGTATGTGTTCGACGAATCTAAATGGTCGACCTTGTGAGAGAGGAAACTCCAGTAGCGAAACTTAGTTCCATTTAAAACTAATTGTTCTATCTGAAACTAAGTGTTCGATAATGTGCCAGGAGAAGCGCCTGTTCTCTGAAATCTGTGGCGATGCTACTCGAAACCGTATTTGTTCGAGGAAACTAAGTGGTCGACCTTGTGGGAGAGGAAACTCCAGATGCGAAACTTAGTTCCATTTTAAACTAATTGTTCTATCTGAAACTAAATGTTCGATACTGTGCCAGGAAAAGCGCCTGTTCTCTGAAATCTGTGGCGATGCTACTCGAAAATGTATGTGTTCGACGAAACAAAGTGGTCGACCTTGTGAGAGAGGAAACTCCAGATGCGAAACTTAGTTCCAATTTAAACTAATTGTTCTATCTGAAACTAAATGTTCGATACTGTGCCAGGAAAAGCGCCTGTTCTCTGAAATCTGTGGCGATGCTACTCGAAAATGTATGTGTTCGACGAAACAAAGTGGTCGACCTTGTGAGAGAGGAAACTCCAGATGCGAAACTTAGTTCCAATTTAAACTAATTGTTCTATCTGAAACTAAATGTTCGATACTGTGCCAGGAAAAGCGCCTGTTCTCTGAAATCTGTGGCGATGCTACTCGAAACCGTAAGTGTTCGACGAATCTAAATGGTCGACCTTGTGAGAGAGGAAACTCCAGAAGCGAAACTTAGTTCCATTTAAAACTAATTGTTCTATCTGAAACTGAGTGTTCGATAATGTGCCAGGAGAAGCGCCTGTTCTCTGAAATCTGTGGCGATGCTACTCGAAACCGTATGTGTTCGACGAATCTAAATGGTCGACCTTGTGAGAGAGGAAACTCCAGTAGCGAAACTTAGTTCCATTTAAAACTAATTGTTCTATCTGAAACTAAGTGTTCGATAATGTGCCAGGAGAAGCGCCTGTTCTCTGAAATCTGTGGCGATGCTACTCGAAACCGTATTTGTTCGAGGAAACTAAGTGGTCGACCTTGTGGGAGAGGAAACTCCAGATGCGAAACTTAGTTCCATTTTAAACTAATTGTTCTATCTGAAACTAAATGTTCGATACTGTGCCAGGAAAAGCGCCTGTTCTCTGAAATCTGTGGCGATGCTACTCGAAAATGTATGTGTTCGACGAAACAAAGTGGTCGACCTTGTGAGAGAGGAAACTCCAGATGCGAAACTTAGTTCCAATTTAAACTAATTGTTCTATCTGAAACTAAATGTTCGATATTGTGCCAGGAAAAGCGCCTGTTCTCTGAAATCTGTGGCGATGCTACTCGAAACCGTATGTGTTCGACGAATCTAAATGGTCGACCTTGTGAGAGAGGAAACTCCAGAAGCGAAACTTAGTTCTATTTGAAACTAATTGTTCTATCTGAAACTAAGTGTTCGATAATGTGCCAGGAGAAGCGCCTGTTCTCTGAAATCTGTGGCGATGCTACTCGAAACCGTATGTGTTCGAGGAAACTAAGTGGTCGACCTTGTGGGAGAGGCAACTCCAGATGCGAAGCTTAGTTCTATTTGAAACTAATTGTTCTATCTGAAACTAAGTGTTCGATAATGTGCCAGGAGAAGCGCCTGTTCTCTGAAATCTGTGGCGATGCTACTCGAAAACGTATGTGTTCGAGGAAACTAAGTGGCCGACCTTGTGGGAGAGGAAACTCCAGATGCGAAGCTTAGTTCCATTTTAAACTAATTGTTCTATCTGAAACTACGTGCTCGATACTGTGCCAGGAGAAGCGCCTGTTCTCTGAAATCTGTGGCGATGCTACTCGAAACCGTATGTGTTCGAGGAAACTAAGCGGTTGATCTTGCGAGAGAGGAAACTCCAGATGCGAAACTTAGTTCCATTTTAAACCAAATGTTCCATCTGAAACTAAGTGTTCGATAATCTGCCAGTAGAAGCGCCTGTTCTGTGAAACCTGTGGCGTTGCTACTCGAAACCGTATATTTTTGACGAAACTAAGTTGTCGACCTTGTGAGAGAGGAACTCCAGATGCGAAAATTAGTTCCATTTTAAACTAATTGTTCTATCTGAAACTAAGTGTTCGACACTGTGCCAGGAGAAGCGCCTGTTCTCTGAAATCTGTGGCGATGCTACTCGAAACCGTATGTGTTCGACGAAACTAAGTCTTCGACATTGTGAGCGAGGAAACACCAAATGCGAAACATATTTCCATTTTAAACTAAATGTTCTATCTGAAACTAAGTATTCGATACTCTGCCAGTAGAAGCGCCTGTTCTGTGAAATCTGGGGCGATGCTACTCGAAACCGTATGTGTTCGACGAAACTAAGTGGTCGACCTTGTGAGAGAGGGAACTCCAGGTGCCAAACATATTTCCATTTTAACTAAATGTTCTATCTGAAACTAAGTGTTCGATACTGGGCCAGGAGAGGCGCCTGTTCTCTGAAATCTGTGGCGATGCTACTCGAAACCGTATGTGTTCGACGAAACTAAGTGGTCGACCTTCTGAGAGAGGAAACTCCGGATGCGAAAATTAGTTCCATTTTAAACTAATTTTTCTATCTGAAACTAAGTGTTCGATACTGTGCCAGGAGAAGCGCATGTTCTCTGAAATCTGTGGCGATGCTACTCGAAACCGTATGTGTTCGACGAAACTAAGTTGTCGACATGGTGAGAGAGGAAACTCCAGATGCGGAACTTAGTTCCATTTTAAAGTAATTGTTCTATCTGAAACTAAGTGTTCGGTACTGTGCCAGGAGAAGCGCCTGTTCTCTGAAACCTGTGGCGTTGCTACTCGAAGCCGAATGTGTTCGACGAAAGTAAGTGGTAGACCGTGTGAGAGAGGAAACTCCAGACGCGAAACTTAGTGCCATTTTAAACTAATTGTTCTATCTGAAACTAAGTGTTCGACACTGTGCCAGGAGGAGCGCCTGTTCTCTGAAATCTGTGGCGATGCTACTCGAAAACGTATGTGTTCGAGGAAACTAAGTGGCCGACCTTGTGGGAGAGGAAACTCCAGATGCGAAGCATAGTTCCAATTTAAACTAATTGTTCTCTCTGAAACTAAGTGTTCGATACTGTGCCAGGAGAAGCGCCAGTTCTCTGAAATCTGTGGCGATGCTACTCGAAACCGTATGTGTTCGACGAAACTAAGTGGTCGACCTTGTGAGAGAGGAATCTCCAGTTGCGAAATATATTTCCATTTTAAACTAATTGTTCTCTCTGAAACTAAGTGTTCGATACTGTGCCAGGAGAAGCGCCAGTTCTCTGAAATCTGTGGCGATGCTACTCGAAACCGTATGTGTTCGACGAAACTAAGTGGTCGACCTTGTGAGAGAGGAATCTCCAGTTGCGAAATATATTTCCATTTTAAACTAATTGTTCTACCTGAAACTAAGTTTCCGGTACTGTGCCAGGAGAAGCGCCTGTTCTCTGAAATCTGTGGCGATGCCACTCGAAACCGTATGTGTTCAACGAAATTAAGTGGTCGACCTTCTGAGAGAGGAAACTCCAGATGCGAAACATAGTTCCAATTTAAACTAATTGCTCTCTGAAACTAAGTGTTCGATACTGTGCCAGGAGAAGCGCCAGTTCTCTGAAATCGGTGGCGATGCTACTCGAAACCGTATGTGGTCGACGAAACTAAGTGGTCGACCTTGTGAGAGAGGAAACTCCATATGCGAAACATAGTTCCATTTTAAACTAATTGTTCTCTCTGAAACTAAGTATTCGATAATCTGCCAGTAGAAGCGCCTGTTCTCTGAAACCTGTGGCGTTGCTACTCGTAACCGAATGTGTTCGGCGAAAGTAAGTGGTCGTCCTTGTGAGACAGGAAACTCCAGATGCGAAACTTAGTTCCATTTTAAACTAATTGTTCTATCTGCAACTATGTGCTCGATACTGTGCCAGGAGAAGCGCCTGTTCTCCGAAATCTGTGGCGATGCCACTCGAAACCGTATGTGTTCAACGAAATTATGTGGTCGACCGTGTGAGAGAGGAAACTCCAGATGCGAAACATAGTTCCAATTTAAACTAATAGCTCTCTGAAACTAAGGGTTCGATACTGTACCAGGAGAAGCGCCAGTTCTCTGAAATCTGTGGCGATGCTACTCGAAACCGTATGTGGTCGACGAAACTAAGTGGTCGACCTTGTGAGAGAGGAAACTCCATATGCGAAATATAGTTCCATTTTAAACTAATTGTTCTCTCTGAAACTAAGTATTCGATAATCTGCCAGTAGAAGCGCCTGTTCTCTGAAACCTGTGGCGTTGCTACTCGTAACCGAATGTGTTCGGCGAAAGTAAGTGGTCGTCCTTGTGAGACAGGAAACTCCAGATGCGAAACTTAGTTCCATTTTAAACTAATTGTTCTATCTAAAACAAAGTGTTCGATACTGTGCAAGGAGTACCGCCTGTTATCTGAAATCTGTGGCGATGCTACTCGAAACCGTATGTGTTCCACGAAACTAAGTCGTCGATCTTGTGAGAGAGGAATCTCCAGTTGCGAAACATAGTTCCATTTTAAACTAATTGTTCTACCTGAAACTAAGTTTCCGGTACTGTGCCAGGAGAAGCGCCTGTTCTCTGAAATCTGTGGCGATGCTACTCTAAACCGTATGTGTTCGACGAAACTAAGTGGTCGACCTTCTGAGAGAAGAAACTCCAGATGCGAAACATAGTTCCAATTTAAACTAATTGTTCTCTCTGAAACTAAGTGTTCGATAC
The DNA here is from genome assembly GCA_910591585.2 of Nysson spinosus. NCBI lineage: Eukaryota > Metazoa > Arthropoda > Insecta > Hymenoptera > Crabronidae > Nysson > Nysson spinosus. Next base: position 1,562,488 of record CAJUYC020000006.1, read on the forward strand.
TGTGCCAGGAGAAGCGCCAGTTCTCTGAAATCTGTGGCGATGCTACTCGAAACCGTATGTGTTCGACGAAACTAAGTGGTCGACCTTGTGAGAGAGGAATCTCCAGTTGCGAAACATATTTCCATTTTAAACTAATTGTTCTACCTGAAACTAAGTTTCCGGTACTGTGCCAGGAGAAGCGCCTGTTCTCTGAAATCTGTGGCGATGCTACTCTAAACCGTATGTGTTCGAAGAAACTAAGTGGTCGACCTTCTGAGAGAAGAAACTCCATATGCGAAACATAGTTCCATTTTAAACTAATTGTTCTCTCTGAAACTAAGTATTCGATAATCTGCCAGTAGAAGCGCCTGTTCTCTGAAACCTGTGGCGTTGCTACTCGTAACCGAATGTGTTCGGCGAAAGTAAGTGGTCGTCCTTGTGAGACAGGAAACTCCAGATGCGAAACTTAGTTCCATTTTAAACTAATTGTTCTATCTAAAACTAAGTGTTCGATACTGTGCCAGGAGTACCGCCTGTTATCTGAAATCTGTGGCGATGCTACTCGAAACCGTATGTGTTCGACGAAATTAAGTGGTCGACCTTGTGAGAGAGGAAACTCCAGATGCGAAACTTAGTTCCATTTTAAACTAATTGTTCTATCTGCAACTATGTGCTCGATACTGTGCCAGGAGAAGCGCCTGTTCTCTGAAATCTGTGGCGATGCCACTCGAAACCGTATGAGTTCAACGAAATTAAGTGGTCGACCTTGTGAGAGAGGAAACTCCAGATGCGAGACATAGTTCCAATTTAAACTAATTGCTCTCTGAAACTAAGTGTTCGATACTGTGCCAGGAGAAGCGCCAGTTCTCTGAAATCTGTGGCGATGCTACTCGAAACCGTATGTGTTCGAGGAAATTAAGTGGTCGACCTTGTGAGAGAGGAAACTCCAGATGCGAAACTTAGTTCCATTTTAAACTAATTGTTCTATCTGCAACTATGTGCTCGATACTGTGCCAGGAGAAGTGCCTGTTCTCTGAAATCTGTGGCGATGCCACTCGAAACCGTATGTGTTCAACGAAATTAAATGGTCGACCTTGTGAGAGAGGAAACTCCAGATGCGAAGCTTAGTTCCATTTTAAACTAATAGTTCTATCTGATACTAAGTGTTCGATACTGTGCCAGGAGAAGCGCCTGTTCTCTGAAATCTGTGGCGATGCTACTCTAAACCGTATGTGTTCGACGAAACTAAGTGGTCGACCTTCTGAGAGAAGAAACTCCAGATGCGAAACATAGTTCCAATTTAAACTAATTGTTCTCTCTGAAACTAAGTGTTCGATACTGTGCCAGGAGAAGCGCCTGTTCTCTGTAATCTGTTGCGATGCTACTCGAAACCGTATGTGTTCGACGAAATTAAGTGGTCGACCTTGTGAGAGAGGAAACTCCAGATGCGAAACTTAGTTCCATTTTAAACTAATTGTTCTATCTGAAACTAAGTGTTCGATACTGTTCCAGGAGAAGCGCATGTTCTCTGAAATCTGTGGCGATGCTACTCGAAACCGTATGTGTTCGACGAAACTAAGTTGTCGACATGGTGAGAGAGGAAACTCCAGATGCGGAACTTAGTTCCATTTTAAAGTAATTGTTCTATCTGAAACTAAGTGTTCGATACTGTGCCAGGAGAAGCGCCTGTTCTCTGAAACCTGTGGCGTTGCTACTCGAAGCCGAATGTGTTCGACGAAAGTAAGTGGTAGACCGTGTGAGAGAGGAAACTCCAGACGCGAAACTTAGTGCCATTTTAAACTAATTGTTCTATCTGAAACTAAGTGTTCGATACTGTGGCAGGAGAAGCGCCTGTTCTCGGAAATCTGTCGCGATGCTACTCGAGAGGGTATGTGTTCGACGAAACTAAGTGGTCGACCTTGTGATTGAGGAAACTGCAAATGCGAAACTTAGTTCCATTTTAAACTAATTGTTCTATCTGAAACTAAGTGTTCGATACTGGGCCAGGAGAGGCGCCTGTTCTCTGAAATCTGTGGCGATGATACTCGAAACCGTATGTGCTCGACGAATCTAAATGGTCGACCTTGTGAGAGAGCAAGCTCCAGGTGTGAAACTTATTTCCATTTTAAACTAATTGTTCTATCTGAAGCTAAGGGTTCGATACTGTGCCAGGAGATGCGCCTGTTCTCTGAAATATGTGGCGATGCCACTCGAAACCGTATGTGTCCGACGAAACTAAGTGGTCGCCTTGTGAGAGAAGAAACTCCAGATGCGAAACGTATTTCCATTTTAAACGAATTGTTCTATCTGAAACTAAGTGCTCGATACTGTGCCAGGAAAAGCGCCTGTTCTCTGAAATCTGTGGCGATGCCACTCGAAACCGTATGTGTTCGTCGCAATTAAGTCGTCGACCTTGTGAGAGATGAAACTCCAGATGCAAAACATAGCTCCATTTTAAACCAATTGTTCTATCTGAAACTAAGTTTTCGATAATGTGCCAGGAGATGCGCCTGTTCGCTAAAATCTGTGGCGATGCCACTCGAAACCGTATGTGTTCGACGAAACTAAGTGGTCGACCTTGTGAGAGAGGAAACGCCAAATTGCGAAAACTAGTTCATTTTAAACTAATAATCCTATCTGAAACTAAGTGTTCGATACTGTGCCAGGAGAAGCGCGTGTTCTCTGACATCTTTGGCAATGCCACTCGAAACCGTATGTGTTCCACGAAACTAAGTGGTCGACCTTGTGAGAGAGTAAACGCCAGATGCGAAACTTAGTTCCATTTTAAACTAATTGTTCTATCTGAAACTATGTGTTCGACACTGTGCCAGGAGAAGCGCCTGTTCTCTGAAATGTGTGGCGATGCCACTCGAAACCGTATGTGTTCGACGAAACTAAGTGGTCGACCTTCTGAGAGAGTAAACTCCGGATGCGAAGCTTAGTCCCATTTTAAACTAATTGTTCTATCTGAAACTAAGTGTTCGCTACTATGCCAGGAGAAGCGCCTGTTCTCTGAAATGTGTGGCGATGCCACTCGAAACCGTATGTGTTCGACGAAACTAAGTGGTCGACCTTCTGAGAGAGTAAACTCCGGATGCGAAACTTAGTCCCATTTTAAACTAATTGTTCTATCTGAAACTAAGTGTTCGCTACTATGCCAGGAGAAGCGCCTGTTCTCTGAAATCTGTGGCGATGCCACTGGAAAACGTATGTGTTCGAAGAAAATAAGTGGCCGACCTTGTGAGAGAGGAAACTTCAGATGCGAAACTTAGTTCCATTTTAAACTAATTGTTCTATCTGAAACTAAGTATTCGATACTTTGCCAGGAGAAGCTCCCCGTTCGGCGAAACCTGTGGCGATACCACTCGAAACCGTATGTGTTCGACGAAAGTAAGTGTCGACCTTGTGAGAGAGGAAACTCCAAATGCGAGACATAGTTCCATTTTAAACTAATTGTTCTATCCGTAACTAAGTGTTCGATACTGTGCCAGGAGAAGCGCCTGTTCTCTGAAATCTGTGGCGATGTTACTCGAAGCCGTATGTGTTCGACGAAACTAAGTGGTCGAAATTGTGAGAGAGGAAACTCCAGATGCGAACTTAGTTCCATTTTAAACTGATTGTTCTATCTGAAACTAAGTGTTCGATACTGTGCCAGGCGAAGCGCCTGTTCCCTGAAATCTGTGGCGATGCCACTCGAAACCGTATGTGTTCGACGAAAGTAAGTCGTTGACCTTGTGAGAGAGGAAATTCCAGACGCGAAACTTAGTGCCATTTTAAACTAACTGTTCTATCTGAAATTAAGTGTTCGATACTGTGGCAGGAGAAGCGCCTGTTCTCTGAAATCTGTGGAGATGCTACTCGAAACCGTATGTGTTCGACAAAACTGAGAGGTTGATACTGTGCCAGGAGAAACTCCCGCTCGGCGAAATCTGTGACGATACAACTCGAAACCCTATGTGTTCGACGAAACTAAGTGGTCGACCTTGTGAGAGAGGACACTCCAGATACGAAAATTAGTTCCATTTTAAACTAATTGTTCTATCTGAAACTAAGTGTTCGATACTCTGCCAGGAGAAGCGCCTGTTCTCTGAAATCTGTGGCGATGCTACTCGAAACCGAATGTGTTCCACGAAACTAAGTGGCCGCCTTGTGAGAGAGGAAAATCCAGATGCGAAACATAGTTCGATTTTAAACTAATTGTTCTATCTGAAACTAAGTGTTCGATACTGTGCCAGGAGAAGCGGCTGTTCTCTGAAATTTGTGGCGATGCTACTCGAAACCGAATGTGTTCCACGAAACTAAGTGGCCGCCTTGTGAGAGAGGAAAATCCAGATGCGAAACATAGTTCGATTTTAAACTAATTGTTCTATCTGAAACTAAGTGTTCGATACTGTGCCAGGAGAAGCGGCTGTTCTCTGAAATTTGTGGCGATGCCACTCGAAACCGTATGTGTTCGACGAAACTAAGTGGCCGACCTTGTGAGAGAGGAAACTCCAGATGCGAAACATAGTTCCATTTTAAACTAATTGTTCTATCTTAAACTAAGTGTTCGATACTGTGCCAGGAGAAGCGCCTGTTCTCTGAAATCTGTGGCGATACCACTCGAAACCGTACGTGTTCGACGAATCTAAGTGGCCGACCTTGTGAGAGAGGGAACTCCAGATGCGAAACTTAGTTCCATTTCAAACTAATTGTTCTATCTTAAACTAAGTGTTCGATACTGTGCCAGGAGAAGCGCCTGTTCTCTGAAATTTGTGGCGATGCCACTCGAAACCGTATGCGTTTGGCGAAACTAAGTGGTCGACCTTGTGAGAGAGGAAACTCCATATGCGAAACATAGTTCCATTTTAAACTAATTGTTCTCTCTGACACTAAGTGTTCGATACTGTGCCAGGAGAAGCGCCTGTTGTCTGAAATCTGTGGCGATGCTACTCGAAACCGTATGTGTTCGACGAAACTAAGTGGTCGACCTTGTGAGCGAGGAAACTCCATATGCGAAACATAGTTCCATTTTAAACTAAGTGTTCGATACTGTGCCAGGAGAAGCGCCTGTTCTCTGAAATCTGTGGCGATGCTACTCTAAAGCGTATGTGTTCGACGAAACTAAGTGGTCGACCTTCTGAGAGAAGAAACTCCAGATGCGAAACATAGTTCCAATTTAAACTAATTGTTCTCTCTGAAACTAAGTTTTCGATACTGTGCCAGGAGAAGCGCCTGTTCTCTGAAATCTGTTGCGATGCTACTCGAAACCGTATGTGTTCGACGAAATTAAGTGGTCGTCCTTGTGAGACAGGAAACTCCAGATGCGAAACTTAGTTCCATTTTAAACTAATTGTTCTATCTAAAACTAAGTGTTCGATACTGTGCCAGGAGTACCGCCTGTTATCTGAAATCTGTGGCGATGCTACTCGAAACCGTATGTGGTCGACGAAATTAAATGGTCGACCTTGTGAGAGAGGAAACTCCATATGCGAAATATAGTTCCATTTTAAACTAATTGTTCTCTCTGAAACTAAGTATTCGATAATCTGCCAGTAGAAGCGCCTGTTCTCTGAAACCTGTGGCGTTGCTACTCGTAACCGAATGTGTTCGGCGAAAGTAAGTGGTCGTCCTTGTGAGACAGGAAACTCCAGATGCGAAACTTAGTTCCATTTTAAACTAATTGTTCTATCTAAAACTAAGTGTTCGATACTGTGCCAGGAGTACCGCCTGTTATCTGAAATCTGTGGCGATGCTACTCGAAACCGTATGTGTGCCACGAAACTAAGTCGTCGATCTTGTGAGAGAGGAATCTCCAGTTGCGAAACATAGTTCCATTTTAAACTAATTGTTCTACCTGAAACTAAGTTTCCGGTACTGTGCCAGGAGAAGCGCCTGTTCTCTGAAATCTGTGGCGATGCTACTTTAAACCGTATGTGTTCGACGAAACTAAGTGGTCGACCTTCTGAGAGAAGAAACTCCATATGCGAAACATAGTTCCAATTTAAACTAATTGTTCTCTCTGAAACTAAGTGTTCGATACTGTGCCAGGAGAAGCGCCTGTTCTCTGTAATCTGTTGCGATGCTACTCGAAACCGTATGTGTTCGACGAAATTAAGTGGTCGACCTTGTGAGAGAGGAAACTCCAGATGCGAAACTTAGTTCCATTTTAAACTAATTGTTCTATCTGCAACTATGTGCTCGATACTGTGCCAGGAGAAGTGCCTGTTCTCTGAAATCTGTGGCGATGCCACTCGAAACCGTATGTGTTCAACGAAATTAAATGGTCGACCTTGTGAGAGAGGAAACTCCAGATGCGAAACATAGTTCCAATTTAAACTAATTGCTCACTGAAACTAAGTGTTCGATACTGTGCCAGGAGAAGCGCCAGTTTTCTGAAATCTGTGGCGATACTACTCGAAACCGTATGTGGTCGACGAAACTAAGTGGTCGACCTTGTGAGAGAGGAATCTCCAGTTGCGAAACATATTTCCATTTTAAACTAATTGTTCTACCTGAAACTAAGTTTCCGGTACTGTGCCAGGAGAAGCGCCTGTTATCTGAAATCTGTGGCGATGCTACTCTAAACCGTATGTGTTCCACGAAACTAAGTCGTCGATCTTGTGAGAGAGGAATCTCCAGTTGCGAAACATAGTTCCATTTTAAACTAATTGTTCTACCTGAAACTAAGTTTCCGGTACTGTGCCAGGAGAAGCGCCTGTTCTCTGAAATCTGTGGCGATGCTACTCTAAACCGTATGTGTTCGACGAAACTAAGTGGTCGACCTTCTGAGAGAAGAAACTCCATATGCGAAACATAGTTCCAATTTAAACTAATTGTTCTCTCTGAAACTAAGTGTTCGATACTGTGCCAGGAGAAGCGCCTGTTCTCTGTAATCTGTTGCGATGCTACTCGAAACCGTATGTGTTCGACGAAATTAAGTGGTCGACCTTGTGAGAGAGGAAACTCCAGATGCGAAACTTAGTTCCATTTTAAACTAATTGTTCTATCTGCAACTATGTGCTCGATACTGTGCCAGGAGAAGTGCCTGTTCTCTGAAATCTGTGGCGATGCCACTCGAAACCGTATGTGTTCAACGAAATTAAATGGTCGACCTTGTGAGAGAGGAAACTCCAGATGCGAAACATAGTTCCAATTTAAACTAATTGCTCACTGAAACTAAGTGTTCGATACTGTGCCAGGAGAAGCGCCAGTTTTCTGAAATCTGTGGCGATGCTACTCGAAACCGAATGTGTTCCACGAAACTAAGTGGCCGCCTTGTGAGAGAGGAAAATCCAGATGACTAACATAGTTCCATTTTAAACTAATTGTTCTATATGAAACTAAGTGCTCGATACTGTGGCAGGGGAAGCGCCTGTTCTCTGAAATCTGTGGCGATGCTTCTCGAAACCGAATGTGTTCCACGAAACTAAGTGGCCACCTTGTGAGAGAGGAAACTCAAGATGCGAAACATAGTTCCATTTTAAACTAATTGTTCTACCTGAAACTAAGTGTTCGATACTGTGCCAGGAGAAGCGCCTGTTCTCTGAAATCTGTGGCGATGCCACTCGAAACCGTATGTGTTCGACGAAACTAAGTGGCCGACCTTGTGAGAGAGGAAACTCCAGATGCGAAACTTAGTTCCATTTTAAACTAATTGTTCTATCTGCAACTATGTGCTCGATACTGTGCCAGGAGAAGCGCCTGTTCTCTGAAATCTGTCACGATGCCACTCGAAACCGTATGTGTTCAACGAAATTAAGTGGTCGACCTTGTGAGAGAGGAAACTCCAGATGCGAAACATAGTTCTAATTTAAACTAATTGTTCTCTCTGAAACTAAGTGTTCGATACTGTGCCAGTAGAAGCGCCTGTTCTCTGAAATCTGTGGCGATACCACTCGAAACCGTATGTGTTTGCCGAAACTAAGTGGTCCACCTTGTGAAAGATGAAACTCCAAATGCGAAACATAGTTCCATTTTAAACAAATTATTCTCTCTAAAACTAAGTGTTCGATACTGTGCCAGGAGAAGCCCCTGTCCTCTGAAATCTGTGGCGATGCTACTCGAAACCGAATGTGTTCCCCGAAACTAAGTGGCCGCCTTGTGAGAGAGGAAGCTCCAGATGCGAAACATAGTTCCATTTTAAACAAATTGTTCTCTCTAAAACTAAGTGTTCGATACTGTGCCAGGAGAAGCCCCTGTCCTCTGAAATCTGTGGCGATGCTACTCGAAACCGAATGTGTTCCCCGAAACTAAGTGGCCGCCTTGTGAGAGAGGAAGCTCCAGATGCGAAATTTAGTACCATTTTAAACTAATTGTTCTATCTGAAACTATGTGTCCGTTACTGTGCCAGGAGAAGCGCCTGTTCTCTGAAATGGATACTCCAGATGCGAAACATAGCTCCATTTTAAATTAATTGTTCTGTGTGAAATAAGTGTTCGATACTGTGCCAGGCGAAGCGCCTGTTCTCTGAAATCTGTGGCGATGCCACTCGAAACCGTATGTGTTCGTCGAAACTAAGTGGTCGACCTTGTGAGAGAGGAAACTCCAGATGCGAAACTTATTTCCATTATAAACTAATTGTTCTATCTGCAACTATGTGCTCGATACTGTGCCAGGAGAAGCGCCTGTTCTCTGAAATCTGTGGCTATGCCACTCGAAACCGTATGTGTTCAACGAAATTAAGTGGTCGACCTTGTGAGAAAGGAAACTCCAGATGCGAAACATAGTTCCAATTTAAACTAATTGCTCTCTGAAACTAAGTGTTCGATACTGTGCCAGGAGAAGCGCCAGTTCTCTGAAATCGGTGGCGATGCTACTCGAAACCGTATGTGGTCGACGAAACTAAGTGGTCGACCTTGTGAGAGAGGAAACTCCATATGCGAAACATAGTTCCATTTTAAACTAATTGTTCTCTCTGAAACTAAGTATTCGATACTGGGCCAGGAGAAGCGCCTGTTCTCTGAAATCTGTGGCGATGCTACTCGAAACCGTATGTGTTCGACGAAACTAAGTGGTCGACCTTGTGAGAGAGGAAACTCCATATGCGAAACATAGTTCCATTTTAAACTAATTGTTCTCTCTGAAACTAAGTATTCGATAATCTGCCAGTAGAAGCGCCTGTTCTCTGAAACCTGTGGCGTTGCTACTCGTAACCGAATGTGTTCGGCGAAAGTAAGTGGTCGTCCTTGTGAGACAGGAAACTCCATATGCGAAACTTAGTTCCATTTTAAACTAATTGTTCTATCTAAAACTAAGTGTTCGATACTGTGCCAGGAGTACCACCTGTTATCTGAAATCTGTGGCGATGCTACTCGAAACCGTATGTGTTCGACGAAATTAAGTGGTCGACCTTGTGAGAGAGGAAACTCCAGATGCGAAACTTAGTTCCATTTTAAACTAATTGTTCTATCTGCAACTATGTGCTCGATATTGTGCCAGGAGAAGCGCCTGTTCTCTGAAATCTGTGGCGATGCCACTCGAAACCGTATGTGTTCAACGAAATTAAGTGGTCGACCATGTGAGAGAGGAAACTCCAGATGCGAAACATAGTTCCAATTTAAACTAATTGCTCTCTGAAACTAAGTGTTCGATACTGTGCCAGGAGAAGCGCCAGTTCTCTGAAATCGGTGGCGATGCTACTCGAAACCGTATGTGGTCGACGAAACTAAGTGGTCGACCTTGTGAGAGAGGAAACTCCATATGCGAAACATAGTTCCATTTTAAACTAATTGTTCTCTCTGAAACTAAGTATTCGATAATCTGCCATTAGAAGCGCCTGTTCTCTGAAGCCTGTGGCGTTGCTACTCGTAACCGAATGTGTTCGGCGAAAGTGAGTGGTCGTCCTTGTGAGAGAGGAAACTGCAGATGCGAAACTTAGTTCCATTTTAAACTAATTGTTCTATCTGCAACTATGTGCTCGATACTGTGCCAGGAGAAGCGCCTGTTCTCTGAAATCTGTGGCGATGCCACTCGAAAACGTATGTGTTCAACGAAATTAAGTGGTCGACCTTGTGAGAGAGGAAACTCCAGATGCGAAACATAGTTCCAACTTAAACTAATTGCTCTCTGAAACTAAGTGTTCGATACTGTGCCAGGAGAAGCGCCAGTTCTCTGAAATCTGTGGCGATGCTACTCGAAACCGTATGTGGTCGACGAAACTAAGTGGTCGACCTTGTGAGAGAGGAAACTCCATATGCGAAACATAGTTCCATTTTAAACTAATTGTTCTCTCCGAAACTAAGTATTCGATAATCTGCCAGTAGAAGCGCCTGTTCTCTGAAACCTGTGGCGTTGCTACTCGTAACCGAATGTGTTCGGCGAAAGTAAGTGGTCGTCCTTGTGAGACAGGAAACTCCAGATGCGAAACTTAGTTCCATTTTAAACTAATTGTTCTATCTAAAACTAAGTTTCCGGTACTGTGCCAGGAGAAGCGCCTGTTCTCTGAAATCTGTGGCGATGCCACTCGAAACCGTATGTGTTCAACGAAATTAAGTGGTCGACCTTGTGAGAGAGGAAACTCCAGATGCGAGACATAGTTCCAATTTAAACTAATTGCTCTCTGAAACTAAGTGTTCGATACTGTGCCAGGAGAAGCGCCTGTTCTCTGAAATCTGTGGCGATGCCACTCGAAACCGTATGTGATCGACGAAACTAAGTGGCCGACCTTGTGAGAGAGGAAACTCCAGATGCGAAACTTAGTTCCATTTTAAAATAATTGTTCTATCTGAAAGTGTTCGATACTCTGCCAGGAGAAGTGCCTGTTCTCTGAAATCTGTGGCGATGCTACTCGAAACCGTATGTGTTCAACGAAATTAAGTGGTCGACCTTGTGAGAGAGGAAACTCCAGATGCGAAACATAGTTCCAACTTAAACTAATTGCTCTCTGAAACTAAGTGTTCGATACTGTGCCAGGAGAAGCGCCAGTTCTCTGAAATCTGTGGCGATGCTACTCGAAACCGTATGTGGTCGACGAAACTAAGTGGTCGACCTTGTGAGAGAGGAAACTCCATATGCGAAACATAGTTCCATTTTAAACTAATTGTTCTCTCCGAAACTAAGTATTCGATAATCTGCCAGTAGAAGCGCCTGTTCTCTGAAACCTGTGGCGTTGCTACTCGTAACCGAATGTGTTCGGCGAAAGTAAGTGGTCGTCCTTGTGAGACAGGAAACTCCATATGCGAAACTTAGTTCCATTTTAAACTAATTGTTCTATCTAAAACTAAGTGTTCGATACTGTGCCAGGAGTACCGCCTGTTATCTGAAATCTGTGGCGATGCTACTCGAAACCGTATGTGTTCGACGAAATTAAGTGGTCGACCTTGTGAGAGAGGAAACTCCTGATGCGAAACTTAGTTCCATTTTAAACTAATTGTTCTATCTGCAACTATGTGCTCGATATTGTGCCAGGAGAAGCGCCTGTTCTCTGAAATCTGTGGCGATGCCACTCGAAACCGTATGTGTTCAACGAAATTAAGTGGTCGACCATGTGAGAGAGGAAACTCCAGATGCGAAACATAGTTCCAATTTAAACTAATTGCTCTCTGAAACTAAGTGTTCGATACTGTGCCAGGAGAAGCGCCAGTTCTCTGAAATCGGTGGCGATGCTACTCGAAACCGTATGTGGTCGACGAAACTAAGTGGTCGACCTTGTGAGAGAGGAAACTCCATATGCGAAACATAGTTCCATTTTAAACTAATTGTTCTCTCTGAAACTAAGTATTCGATAATCTGCCATTAGAAGCGCCTGTTCTCTGAAGCCTGTGGCGTTGCTACTCGTAACCGAATGTGTTCGGCGAAAGTGAGTGGTCGTCCTTGTGAGAGAGGAAACTCCAGATGCGAAACTTAGTTCCATTTTAAACTAATTGTTCTATCTGCAACTATGTGCTCGATACTGTGCCAGGAGAAGCGCCTGTTCTCTGAAATCTGTGGCGATGCCACTCGAAAACGTATGTGTTCAACGAAATTAAGTGGTCGACCTTGTGAGAGAGGAAACTCCAGATGCGAAACATAGTTCCAACTTAAACTAATTGCTCTCTGAAACTAAGTGTTCGATACTGTGCCAGGAGAAGCGCCAGTTCTCTGAAATCTGTGGCGATGCTACTCGAAACCGTATGTGGTCGACGAAACTAAGTGGTCGACCTTGTGAGAGAGGAAACTCCATATGCGAAACATAGTTCCATTTTAAACTAATTGTTCTCTCCGAAACTAAGTATTCGATAATCTGCCAGTAGAAGCGCCTGTTCTCTGAAACCTGTGGCGTTGCTACTCGTAACCGAGTTTGTTCGGCGAAAGTAAGTGGTCGTCCTTGTGAGACAGGAAACTCCAGATGCGAAACTTAGTTCCATTTTAAACTAATTGTTCTATCTAAAACTAAGTTTCCGGTACTGTGCCAGGAGAAGCGCCTGTTCTCTGAAATCTGTGGCGATGCTACTCTAAACCGTATGTGTTCGACGAAACTAAGTGGTCGACCTTCTGAGAGAAGAAACTCCAGATGCGAAACTTAGTTCCATTTTAAACTAATTGTTCTATCTGTAACTGAGTGTTCGATACTGCGCCAGGAGAAGCGCCTGTTCTCTGAAATCGGTGGCGATGCTACTCGAAACCGTATGTGTTCGACGAAATTAAGTGGTCGACCTTGTGAGAGAGGAAACTCCAGATGCGAAACTTAGTTCCATTTTAAACTAATTGTTCTATCTGCAACTATGTGCTCGATACTGTGCCAGGAGAAGTGCCTGTTCTCTGAAATCTGTGGCGATGCCACTCGAAACCGTATGTGTTCAACGAAATTAAATGGTCGACCTTGTGAGAGAGGAAACTCCAGATGCGAAACATAGTTCCAATTTAAACTAATTGCTCACTGAAACTAAGTGTTCGATACTGTGCCAGGAGAAGCGCCAGTTTTCTGAAATCTGTGGCGATACTACTCGAAACCGTATGTGGTCGACGAAACTAAGTGGTCGACCTTGTGAGAGAGGAATCTCCAGTTGCGAAACATATTTCCATTTTAAACTAATTGTTCTACCTGAAACTAAGTTTCCGGTACTGTGCCAGGAGAAGCGCCTGTTATCTGAAATCTGTGGCGATGCTACTCTAAACCGTATGTGTTCCACGAAACTAAGTCGTCGATCTTGTGAGAGAGGAATCTCCAGTTGCGAAACATAGTTCCATTTTAAACTAATTGTTCTACCTGAAACTAAGTTTCCGGTACTGTGCCAGGAGAAGCGCCTGTTCTCTGAAATCTGTGGCGATGCTACTCTAAACCGTATGTGTTCGACGAAACTAAGTGGTCGACCTTCTGAGAGAAGAAACTCCATATGCGAAACATAGTTCCAATTTAAACTAATTGTTCTCTCTGAAACTAAGTGTTCGATACTGTGCCAGGAGAAGCGCCTGTTCTCTGTAATCTGTTGCGATGCTACTCGAAACCGTATGTGTTCGACGAAATTAAGTGGTCGACCTTGTGAGAGAGGAAACTCCAGATGCGAAACTTAGTTCCATTTTAAACTAATTGTTCTATCTGCAACTATGTGCTCGATACTGTGCCAGGAGAAGTGCCTGTTCTCTGAAATCTGTGGCGATGCCACTCGAAACCGTATGTGTTCAACGAAATTAAATGGTCGACCTTGTGAGAGAGGAAACTCCAGATGCGAAACATAGTTCCAATTTAAACTAATTGCTCACTGAAACTAAGTGTTCGATACTGTGCCAGGAGAAGCGCCAGTTTTCTGAAATCTGTGGCGATGCTACTCGAAACCGAATGTGTTCCACGAAACTAAGTGGCCGCCTTGTGAGAGAGGAAAATCCAGATGACTAACATAGTTCCATTTTAAACTAATTGTTCTATATGAAACTAAGTGCTCGATACTGTGGCAGGGGAAGCGCCTGTTCTCTGAAATCTGTGGCGATGCTTCTCGAAACCGAATGTGTTCCACGAAACTAAGTGGCCACCTTGTGAGAGAGGAAACTCAAGATGCGAAACATAGTTCCATTTTAAACTAATTGTTCTACCTGAAACTAAGTGTTCGATACTGTGCCAGGAGAAGCGCCTGTTCTCTGAAATCTGTGGCGATGCCACTCGAAACCGTATGTGTTCGACGAAACTAAGTGGCCGACCTTGTGAGAGAGGAAACTCCAGATGCGAAACTTAGTTCCATTTTAAACTAATTGTTCTATCTGCAACTATGTGCTCGATACTGTGCCAGGAGAAGCGCCTGTTCTCTGAAATCTGTCACGATGCCACTCGAAACCGTATGTGTTCAACGAAATTAAGTGGTCGACCTTGTGAGAGAGGAAACTCCAGATGCGAAACATAGTTCTAATTTAAACTAATTGTTCTCTCTGAAACTAAGTGTTCGATACTGTGCCAGTAGAAGCGCCTGTTCTCTGAAATCTGTGGCGATACCACTCGAAACCGTATGTGTTTGCCGAAACTAAGTGGTCCACCTTGTGAAAGATGAAACTCCAAATGCGAAACATAGTTCCATTTTAAACAAATTATTCTCTCTAAAACTAAGTGTTCGATACTGTGCCAGGAGAAGCCCCTGTCCTCTGAAATCTGTGGCGATGCTACTCGAAACCGAATGTGTTCCCCGAAACTAAGTGGCCGCCTTGTGAGAGAGGAAGCTCCAGATGCGAAACATAGTTCCATTTTAAACAAATTGTTCTCTCTAAAACTAAGTGTTCGATACTGTGCCAGGAGAAGCCCCTGTCCTCTGAAATCTGTGGCGATGCTACTCGAAACCGAATGTGTTCCCCGAAACTAAGTGGCCGCCTTGTGAGAGAGGAAGCTCCAGATGCGAAATTTAGTACCATTTTAAACTAATTGTTCTATCTGAAACTATGTGTCCGTTACTGTGCCAGGAGAAGCGCCTGTTCTCTGAAATGGATACTCCAGATGCGAAACATAGCTCCATTTTAAATTAATTGTTCTGTGTGAAATAAGTGTTCGATACTGTGCCAGGCGAAGCGCCTGTTCTCTGAAATCTGTGGCGATGCCACTCGAAACCGTATGTGTTCGTCGAAACTAAGTGGTCGACCTTGTGAGAGAGGAAACTCCAGATGCGAAACTTATTTCCATTATAAACTAATTGTTCTATCTGCAACTATGTGCTCGATACTGTGCCAGGAGAAGCGCCTGTTCTCTGAAATCTGTGGCTATGCCACTCGAAACCGTATGTGTTCAACGAAATTAAGTGGTCGACCTTGTGAGAAAGGAAACTCCAGATGCGAAACATAGTTCCAATTTAAACTAATTGCTCTCTGAAACTAAGTGTTCGATACTGTGCCAGGAGAAGCGCCAGTTCTCTGAAATCGGTGGCGATGCTACTCGAAACCGTATGTGGTCGACGAAACTAAGTGGTCGACCTTGTGAGAGAGGAAACTCCATATGCGAAACATAGTTCCATTTTAAACTAATTGTTCTCTCTGAAACTAAGTATTCGATACTGGGCCAGGAGAAGCGCCTGTTCTCTGAAATCTGTGGCGATGCTACTCGAAACCGTATGTGTTCGACGAAACTAAGTGGTCGACCTTGTGAGAGAGGAAACTCCATATGCGAAACATAGTTCCATTTTAAACTAATTGTTCTCTCTGAAACTAAGTATTCGATAATCTGCCAGTAGAAGCGCCTGTTCTCTGAAACCTGTGGCGTTGCTACTCGTAACCGAATGTGTTCGGCGAAAGTAAGTGGTCGTCCTTGTGAGACAGGAAACTCCATATGCGAAACTTAGTTCCATTTTAAACTAATTGTTCTATCTAAAACTAAGTGTTCGATACTGTGCCAGGAGTACCACCTGTTATCTGAAATCTGTGGCGATGCTACTCGAAACCGTATGTGTTCGACGAAATTAAGTGGTCGACCTTGTGAGAGAGGAAACTCCAGATGCGAAACTTAGTTCCATTTTAAACTAATTGTTCTATCTGCAACTATGTGCTCGATATTGTGCCAGGAGAAGCGCCTGTTCTCTGAAATCTGTGGCGATGCCACTCGAAACCGTATGTGTTCAACGAAATTAAGTGGTCGACCATGTGAGAGAGGAAACTCCAGATGCGAAACATAGTTCCAATTTAAACTAATTGCTCTCTGAAACTAAGTGTTCGATACTGTGCCAGGAGAAGCGCCAGTTCTCTGAAATCGGTGGCGATGCTACTCGAAACCGTATGTGGTCGACGAAACTAAGTGGTCGACCTTGTGAGAGAGGAAACTCCATATGCGAAACATAGTTCCATTTTAAACTAATTGTTCTCTCTGAAACTAAGTATTCGATAATCTGCCATTAGAAGCGCCTGTTCTCTGAAGCCTGTGGCGTTGCTACTCGTAACCGAATGTGTTCGGCGAAAGTGAGTGGTCGTCCTTGTGAGAGAGGAAACTGCAGATGCGAAACTTAGTTCCATTTTAAACTAATTGTTCTATCTGCAACTATGTGCTCGATACTGTGCCAGGAGAAGCGCCTGTTCTCTGAAATCTGTGGCGATGCCACTCGAAAACGTATGTGTTCAACGAAATTAAGTGGTCGACCTTGTGAGAGAGGAAACTCCAGATGCGAAACATAGTTCCAACTTAAACTAATTGCTCTCTGAAACTAAGTGTTCGATACTGTGCCAGGAGAAGCGCCAGTTCTCTGAAATCTGTGGCGATGCTACTCGAAACCGTATGTGGTCGACGAAACTAAGTGGTCGACCTTGTGAGAGAGGAAACTCCATATGCGAAACATAGTTCCATTTTAAACTAATTGTTCTCTCCGAAACTAAGTGTTCGATACTGTGCCAGGAGAAGCGCCTGTTCTCTGAAATCTGTGGCGATGCCACTCGAAACCGTATGTGATCGACGAAACTAAGTGGCCGACCTTGTGAGAGAGGAAACTCCAGATGCGAAACTTAGTTCCATTTTAAAATAATTGTTCTATCTGAAAGTGTTCGATACTCTGCCAGGAGAAGTGCCGGTTCTCTGAAATCTGTGGCGATGCTACTCGAAACCGTATGTGTTCAACGAAATTAAGTGGTCGACCTTGTGAGAGAGGAAACTCCAGATGCGAAACATAGTTCCAACTTAAACTAATTGCTCTCTGAAACTAAGTGTTCGATACTGTGCCAGGAGAAGCGCCAGTTCTCTGAAATCTGTGGCGATGCTACTCGAAACCGTATGTGGTCGACGAAACTAAGTGGTCGACCTTGTGAGAGAGGAAACTCCATATGCGAAACATAGTTCCATTTTAAACTAATTGTTCTCTCCGAAACTAAGTATTCGATAATCTGCCAGTAGAAGCGCCTGTTCTCTGAAACCTGTGGCGTTGCTACTCGTAACCGAGTTTGTTCGGCGAAAGTAAGTGGTCGTCCTTGTGAGACAGGAAACTCCAGATGCGAAACTTAGTTCCATTTTAAACTAATTGTTCTATCTAAAACTAAGTTTCCGGTACTGTGCCAGGAGAAGCGCCTGTTCTCTGAAATCTGTGGCGATGCTACTCTAAACCGTATGTGTTCGACGAAACTAAGTGGTCGACCTTCTGAGAGAAGAAACTCCAGATGCGAAACTTAGTTCCATTTTAAACTAATTGTTCTATCTGTAACTGAGTGTTCGATACTGCGCCAGGAGAAGCGCCTGTTCTCTGAAATCGGTGGCGATGCTACTCGAAACCGTATGTGTTCATCGAAATTAAGTGGTCGACCTTGTGAGAGAGGAAACTCCAGATGCGAAACTTAGTTCCATTTTAAACTAATTGTTCTATCTGCAACTATGTGCTCGATACTGTGCCAGGAGAAGCGCCTGTTCTCTGAAATCTGTTGCGATGCTGCTCGAAACCGTATGTGTTCGACGAAATTAAGTGGTCGACCTTGTGAGAGAGGAAACTCCAGATGCGAAACTTAGTTCCATTTTAAACTAATTGTTCTATCTGCAACTATGTGTTCGATACTGTGCCAGGAGAAGCGCCAGTTCTCTGAAATCTGTGGCGATGCTACTCGAAACCGTATGTGGTCGACGAAACTAAGTGGTCGACCTTGTGAGAGAGGAAACTCCATATGCGAAACATAGTTCCATTTTAAACTAATTGTTCTCTCTGAAACTAAGTGTTCGATATTGTGCCAGGAGAAGCGCCTGTTCTCTGAAATCTGTGGCGATGCTACTCGAAACCGTATGTGGTCGACGAAACTAAGTGGTCGACCTTGTGAGAGAGGAAACTCCATATGCGAAACATAGTTCCATTTTAAACTAATTGTTCTCTCTGAAACTAAGTGTTCGATACTGTGCCAGGAGAAGCGCCTGTTCTCTGAAATCTGTGGCGATGCTACTCGAAACCGTATGTGTTCGACGAAACTAAGTGGTCGACCTTCTGAGAGAAGAAACTCCAGATGCGAAACTTAGTTCCATTTTAAACTAATTGTTCTCTCTGAAACTAAGTGTTCGATACTGTGCCAGGAGAAGCGCCTGTTCTCTGTAATCTGTTGCGATGCTACTCGAAACCGTATGTGTTCGACGAAATTAAGTGGTCGACCTTGTGAGAGAGGAAACTCCAGATGCGAAACTTAGTTCCATTTTAAACTAATTGTTCTATCTGCAACTATGTGCTCGATACTGTGCCAGGAGAAGCGCCTGTTCTCTGAAATCTGTGGCGATGCTACTCTAAACCGTATGTGTTCGACGAAACTAAGTGGTCGACCTTCTGAGAGAAGAAACTCCAGATGCGAAACATAGTTCCAATTTAAACTAATTGTTCTCTCTGAAACTAAGTGTTCGATACTGCGCCAGGAGAAGCGCCTGTTCTCTGAAATCGGTGGCGATGCTACTCGAAACCGTATGTGTTCATCGAAATTAAGTGGTCGACCTTGTGAGAGAGGAAACTCCAGATGCGAAGCTTAGTTCCATTTTAAACTAATTGTTCTCTCTGAAACTAAGTGTTCGATACTGCGCCAGGAGAAGCGCCTGTTCTCTGAAATCGGTGGCGATGCTACTCGAAACCGTATGTGTTCATCGAAATTAAGTGGTCGACCTTGTGAGAGAGGAAACTCCAGATGAGAAGCTTAGTTCCATTTTAAACTAATAGTTCTATCTGATACTAAGTGTTCGATACTGTGCCAGGAGAAGCGCCTGTTCTCTGAAATCTGTGGCGATGCTACTCTAAACCGTATGTGTTCGACGAAACTAAGTGGTCGACCTTCTGAGAGAAGAAACTCCAGATGCGAAACATAGTTCCAATTTAAACTAATTGTTCTCTCTGAAACTAAGTGTTCGATACTGTGCCAGGAGAAGCGCCTGTTCTCTGTAATCTGTTGCGATGCTACTCGAAACCGTATGTGTTGGACGAAATTAAGTGGTCGACCTTGTGAGAGAGGAAACTCCAGATGCGAAACTTAGTTCCATTTTAAACTAATTGTTCTATCTGCAACTATGTGCTCGATACTGTGCCAGGAGAAGCGCCTGTTCTCTGATATCTGTGGCGATGCTACTCTAAACCGTATGTGTTCGACGAAACTAAGTGGTCGACCTTCTGAGAGAAGAAACTCCAGATGCGAAACTTAGTTCCATTTTAAACTAATTGTTCTAACTGTAACTGAGTGTTCGATACTGCGCCAGGAGAAGCGCCTGTTCTCTGAAATCGGTGGCGATGCTACTCGAAACCGTATGTGTTCATCGAAATTAAGTGGTCGACCTTGTGAGAGAGGAAACTCCAGATGCGAAGCTTAGTTCTATTTTAAACTAATAGTTCTATCTGATAATAAGTGTTCGATACTGTGCCAGGAGAAGCGCCTGTTCTCTGAAATCTGTGGCGATGCTACTCTAAACCGTATGTGTTCGACGAAACTAAGTGGTCGACCTTCTGAGAGAAGAAACTCCAGATTCGAAACATAGTTCCAATTTAAACTAATTGTTCTCTCTGAAACTAAGTGTTCGATACTGTGCCAGGAGAAGAGCCTGTTCTCTGTAATCTGTTGCGATGCTACTCGTAACCGTATGTGTTCGACGAAATTAAGTGGTCGACCTTGTGAGAGAGGAAACTCCAGATGCGAAACTTAGTTCCATTTTAAACTAATTGTTCTATCTGCAACTATGTGCTCGATACTGTGCCAGCAGAAGCGCCTGTTCTCTGAAATCTGTGGCGATGCTACTCTAAACCGTATGTGTTCGACGAAACTAAGTGGTCGACCTTCTGAGAGAAGAAACTCCAGATGCGAAACATAGTTCCAATTTAAACTAATTGCTCTCTGAAACTAAGTGTTCGATACTGTGCCAGGAGAAGCGCCTGTTCTCTGAAATCTGTGGCGATGCTACTCGAAACCGTATGTGTTCATCGAAATTAAGTGGTCGACCTTGTGAGAGAGGAAACTCCAGATGCGAAGCTTAGTTCCATTTTAAACTAATAGTTCTATCTGATACTAAGTGTTCGATACAGTGCCAGGAGAAGCGCCTGTTCTCTGAAATCTGTGGCGATGCTACTCTAAACCGTATGTGTTCGACGAAACTAAGTGGTCGACCTTCTGAGAGAAGAAACTCCAGATGCGAAACATAGTTCCAATTTAAACTAATCGTTCTCTCTGAAACTAAGTGTTCGATACTGTGCCAGGAGAAGCGCCTGTTCTCTGTAATCTGTTGCGATGCTACTCGAAACCGTATGTGTTCGACGAAATTAAGTGGTCGACCTTGTGAGAGAGGAAACTCCAGATGCGAAACTTAGTTCCATTTTAAACTAATTGTTCTATCTGCAACTATGTGCTCGATACTGTGCCAGGAGAAGCGCCAGTTCTCTGAAATCTGTGGCGATGCTACTCGAAACCGTATGTGGTCGACGAAACTAAGTGGTCGACCTTGTGAGAGAGGAAACTCCATATGCGAAACATAATTCCATTTTAAACTAATTGTTCTCTCTGAAACTAAGTGTTCGATACTGTGCCAGGAGAAGCGCCTGTTCTCTGAAATCTGTGGCGATGCTACTCGAAACCGTATGTGGTCGACGAAACTAAGTGGTCGACCTTGTGAGAGAGGAAACTCCATATGCGAAACATAGTTCCATTTTAAACTAATTGTTCTCTCTGAAACTAAATGTTCGATACTGTGCCAGGAGAAGCGCCTGTTCTCTGAAATCTGTGGCGATGCTACTCGAAACCGTATGTGTTCGACGAAACTAAGTGGTCGACCTTCTGAGAGAAGAAACTCCAGATGCGAAACTTAGTTCCATTTTAAACTAATTGTTCTATCTGTAACTGAGTGTTCGATACTGCGCCAGGAGAAGCGCCTGTTCTCTGAAATCGGTGGCGATGCTACTCGAAACCGTATGAGTTCCACGAAACTAAGTTGTCGACCTTGTGAGAGAGGAAACTCCAGAGGCGAAACTTTGTTCCATTTTAAACTAATTGTTCTATCTGAAACTGAGTGTTCGATACTGTGGCAAGAGAAGCGCCTGTTCTCTGAAATCTGTGGCGATGCTACTCGAAACCGTATGTGTTCAACGAAACTAAGTTGTCGACCTTGTGAGAGAGGAAACTTCAGATGCGAAACATAGTTCCATTTTAAACTAATTGTTCTATCTGTAACTAAGTGTTCGATACTGTGCCAGGCGAAGCGCCTGTTCTCTGAAATCTCTGGCGATGTCACTCGAAACCGTATGTGTTCGACGAAACTAAGTGGTCGACCTTGTGAGAGAGGAAACTCCAAATGCGAAACATATTTCCATTTAAAACTATACATTCTAGCTGAAATAAAGTGTTCGATACTGTGCCAGGAGAAGCGCCTGTTCTCTGAAATCTTTGGCAATGCCACTCGAAACGGTGTGTGTTCGACGAAACTAAGTGGTCGACCTTGTGAAAGAGGAAACTCCAGATGAGAAACTTAGTTCCATTTTAAACTAATTATTCTATCTGAAACTATGTGTTCGTTACTGTGCCAGGAGAAGCGCCTGTTCTCTGAAATCTGTGGCGATGCTACTCGAAACCGTATGTGGTCGACGAAACTAAGTGGTCGACCTTGTGAGAGAGGAAACTCCATATGCGAAACATAGTTCCATTTTAAACTAATTGTTCTCTCTGAAACTAAGTGTTCGATACTGTGCCAGGAGAAGCGCCTGTTCTCTGAAATCTGTTGCGATGCTACTCGAAACCGTATGTGGTCGACGAAACTAAGTGGTCGACCTTGTGAGAGAGGAAACTCCATATGCGAAACATAGTTCCTTTTTAAACTAATTGTTCTCTCTGAAACTAAGTGTTCGATACTGTGCCAGGAGAAGCGCCTGTTCTCTGAAATCTGTGGCGATGCTACTCGAAACCGTATGTGTTCGACGAAACTAAGTGGTCGACCTTCTGAGAGAAGAAACTCCAGATGCGAAACTTAGTTCCATTTTAAACTAATTGTTCTCTCTGAAACTAAGTGTTCGATACTGTGCCAGGAGAAGCGCCTGTTCTCTGTAATCTGTTGCGATGCTACTCGAAACCGTATGTGTTCGACGAAATTAAGTGGTCGACCTTGTGAGAGAGGAAACTCCATATGCGAAACATAGTTCCATTTTAAACTAATTGTTCTACCTGAAACTAAGTTTCCGGTACTGTGCCAGGAGAAGCGCCTGTTCTCTGAAATCTGTGGCGATGCCACTCGAAACCGTATGTGTTCAACGAAATTAAGTGGTCGACCTTGTGAGAGAGGAAACTCCATATGCGAAACATAGTTCCAATTTAAACTAATTGCTCTCTGAAACTAAGTGTTCGATACTGTGCCAGGAGAAGCGCCAGTTCTCTGAAATCGGTGGCGATGCTACTCGAAACCGTATGTGGTCGACGAAACTAAGTGGTCGACCTTGTGAGAGAGGAAACTCCATATGCGAAACATAGTTCCATTTTAAACTAATTGTTCTCTCTGAAACTAAGTATTCGATAATCTGCCAGTAGAAGCGCCTGTTCTCTGAAACCTGTGGCGTTGCTACTCGTAACCGAATGTGTTCGGCGAAAGTAAGTGGTCGTCCTTGTGAGACAGGAAACTCCAGATGCGAAACTTAGTTCCATTTTAAACTAATTGTTCTATCTGCAACTATGTGCTCGATACTGTGCCAGGAGAAGCGCCTGTTCTCTGAAATCTGTGGCGATGCCACTCGAAACCGTATGTGTTCAACGAAATTATGTGGTTGACCTTGTGAGAGAGGAAACTCCAGATGCGAAACATAGTTCCAATTTAAACTAATAGCTCTCTGAAACTAAGTGTTCGATACTGTACCAGGAGAAGCGCCAGTTCTCTGAAATCTGTGGCGATGCTACTCGAAACCGTATGTGTTCGACGAAACTAAGTGGTCGACCTTGTGAGAGAGGAATCTCCAGTTGCGAAATATATTTCCATTTTAAACTAATTGTTCTACCTGAAACTAAGTTTCCGGTACTGTGCCAGGAGAAGCGCCTGTTCTCTGAAATCTGTGGCGATGCCACTCGAAACCGTATGTGTTCAACGAAATTAAGTGGTCGACCTTGTGAGAGAGGAAACTCCATATGCGAAACATAGTTCCAATTTAAACTAATTGCTCTCTGAAACTAAGTGTTCGATACTGTGCCAGGAGAAGCGCCAGTTCTCTGAAATCGGTGGCGATGCTACTCGAAACCGTATGTGGTCGACGAAACTAAGTGGTCGACCTTGTGAGAGAGGAAACTCCATATGCGAAACATAGTTCCATTTTAAACTAATTGTTCTCTCTGAAACTAAGTATTCGATAATCTGCCAGTAGAAGCGCCTGTTCTCTGAAACCTGTGGCGTTGCTACTCGTAACCGAATGTGTTCGGCGAAAGTAAGTGGTCGTCCTTGTGAGACAGGAAACTCCAGATGCGAAACTTAGTTCCATTTTAAACTAATTGTTCTATCTGCAACTATGTGCTCGATACTGTGCCAGGAGAAGCGCCTGTTCTCTGAAATCTGTGGCGATGCCACTCGAAACCGTATGTGTTCAACGAAATTATGTGGTTGACCTTGTGAGAGAGGAAACTCCAGATGCGAAACATAGTTCCAATTTAAACTAATAGCTCTCTGAAACTAAGTGTTCGATACTGTACCAGGAGAAGCGCCAGTTCTCTGAAATCTGTGGCGATGCTACTCGAAACCGTATGTGGTCGACGAAACTAAGTGGTCGACCTTGTGAGAGAGGAAACTCCATATGCGAAATATAGTTCCATTTTAAACTAATTGTTCTCTCTGAAACTAAGTATTCGATAATCTGCCAGTAGAAGCGCCTGTTCTCTGAAACCTGTGACGTTGCTACTCGTAACCGAATGTGTTCGGCGAAAGTAAGTGGTCGTCCTTGTGAGACAGGAAACTCCAGATGCGAAACTTAGTTCCATTTTAAACTAATTGTTCTATCTAAAACAAAGTGTTCGATACTGTGCCAGGAGTACCGCCTGTTATCTGAAATCTGTGGCGATGCTACTCGAAACCGTATGTGTTCCACGAAACTAAGTCGTCGATCTTGTGAGAGAGGAATCTCCAGTTGCGAAACATAGTTCCATTTTAAACTAATTGTTCTACCTGAAACTAAGTTTCCGGTACTGTGCCAGGAGAAGCGCCTGTTCTCTGAAATCTGTGGCGATGCTACTCTAAACCGTATGTGTTCGACGAAACTAAGTGGTCGACCTTCTGAGAGAAGAAACTCCAGATGCGAAACATAGTTCCAATTTAAACTAATTGTTCTCTCTGAAACTAAGTGTTCGATACTGTGCCAGGAGAAGCGCCAGTTCTCTGAAATCTGTGGCGATGCTACTCGAAACCGTATGTGGTCGACGAAACTAAGTGGTCGACCTTGTGAGAGAGGAAACTCCATATGCGAAATATAGTTCCATTTTAAACTAATTGTTCTCTCTGAAACTAAGTATTCGATAATCTGCCAGTAGAAGCGCCTGTTCTCTGAAACCTGTGGCGTTGCTACTCGTAACCGAATGTGTTCGGCGAAAGTAAGTGGTCGTCCTTGTGAGACAGGAAACTCCAGATGCGAAACTTAGTTCCATTTTAAACTAATTGTTCTATCTAAAACTAAGTTTCCGGTACTGTGCCAGGAGAAGCGCCTGTTCTCTGAAATCTGTGGCGATGCTACTCTAAACCGTATGTGTTCGACGAAACTAAGTGGTCGACCTTCTGAGAGAAGAAACTCCAGATGCGAAACATAGTTCCAATTTAAACTAATTGTTCTCTCTGAAACTAAGTGTTCGATACTGTGCCAGGAGAAGCGCCAGTTCTCTGAAATCTGTGGCGATGCTACTCGAAACCGTATGTGTTCGACGAAACTAAGTGGTCGACCTTGTGAGAGAGGAATCTCCAGTTGCGAAACATATTTCCATTTTAAACTAATTGTTCTACCTGAAACTAAGTTTCCGGTACTGTGCCAGGAGAAGCGCCTGTTCTCTGAAATCTGTGGCGATGCTACTCTAAACCGTATGTGTTCGAAGAAACTAAGTGGTCGACCTTCTGAGAGAAGAAACTCCATATGCGAAACATAGTTCCATTTTAAACTAATTGTTCTCTCTGAAACTAAGTATTCGATAATCTGCCAGTAGAAGCGCCTGTTCTCTGAAACCTGTGGCGTTGCTACTCGTAACCGAATGTGTTCGGCGAAAGTAAGTGGTCGACATGGTGAGAGAGGAAACTCCAGATGCGAAACTTAGTTCCATTTTAAACTAATTGTTCTATCTAAAACTAAGTGTTCGATACTGTGCCAGGAGTACCGCCTGTTATCTGAAATCTGTGGCGATGCTACTCGAAACCGTATGTGTTCGACGAAATTAAGTGGTCGACCTTGTGAGAGAGGAAACTCCAGATGCGAAACTTAGTTCCATTTTAAACTAATTGTTCTATCTGCAACTATGTGCTCGATACTGTGCCAGGAGAAGCGCCTGTTCTCTGAAATCTGTGGCGATGCTACTCGAAACCGTATGTGTTCGACGAAACTAAGTGGTCGACCTTCTGAGAGAAGAAACTCCAGATGCGAAACTTAGTTCCATTTTAAACTAATTGTTCTATCTGTAACTGAGTGTTCGATACTGCGCCAGGAGAAGCGCCTGTTCTCTGAAATCGGTGGCGATGCTACTCGAAACCGTATGAGTTCCACGAAACTAAGTTGTCGACCTTGTGAGAGAGGAAACTCCAGAGGCGAAACTTTGTTCCATTTTAAACTAATTGTTCTATCTGAAACTGAGTGTTCGATACTGTGGCAAGAGAAGCGCCTGTTCTCTGAAATCTGTGGCGATGCTACTCGAAACCGTATGTGTTCAACGAAACTAAGTTGTCGACCTTGTGAGAGAGGAAACTTCAGATGCGAAACATAGTTCCATTTTAAACTAATTGTTCTATCTGTAACTAAGTGTTCGATACTGTGCCAGGCGAAGCGCCTGTTCTCTGAAATCTGTGGCGATGTCACTCGAAACCGTATGTGTTCGACGAAACTAAGTGGTCGACCTTGTGAGAGAGGAAACTCCAAATGCGAAACATATTTCCATTTAAAACTATACATTCTAGCTGAAATAAAGTGTTCGATACTGTGCCAGGAGAAGCGCCTGTTCTCTGAAATCTTTGGCAATGCCACTCGAAACGGTGTGTGTTCGACGAAACTAAGTGGTCGACCTTGTGAAAGAGGAAACTCCAGATGAGAAACTTAGTTCCATTTTAAACTAATTATTCTATCTGAAACTATGTGTTCGTTACTGTGCCAGGAGAAGCGCCTGTTCTCTGAAATCTGTGGCGATGCTACTCGAAACCGTATGTGGTCGACGAAACTAAGTGGTCGACCTTGTGAGAGAGGAAACTCCATATGCGAAACATAGTTCCATTTTAAACTAATTGTTCTCTCTGAAACTAAGTGTTCGATACTGTGCCAGGAGAAGCGCCTGTTCTCTGAAATCTGTTGCGATGCTACTCGAAACCGTATGTGGTCGACGAAACTAAGTGGTCGACCTTGTGAGAGAGGAAACTCCATATGCGAAACATAGTTCCTTTTTAAACTAATTGTTCTCTCTGAAACTAAGTGTTCGATACTGTGCCAGGAGAAGCGCCTGTTCTCTGAAATCTGTGGCGATGCTACTCGAAACCGTATGTGTTCGACGAAACTAAGTGGTCGACCTTCTGAGAGAAGAAACTCCAGATGCGAAACTTAGTTCCATTTTAAACTAATTGTTCTCTCTGAAACTAAGTGTTCGATACTGTGCCAGGAGAAGCGCCTGTTCTCTGTAATCTGTTGCGATGCTACTCGAAACCGTATGTGTTCGACGAAATTAAGTGGTCGACCTTGTGAGAGAGGAAACTCCAGATGCGAAACTTAGTTCCATTTTAAACTAATTGTTCTATCTGCAACTATGTGCTCGATACTGTGCCAGGAGAAGCGCCTGTTCTCTGAAATCTGTGGCGATGCTACTCTAAACCGTATGTGTTCGACGAAACTAAGTGGTCGACCTTCTGAGAGAAGAAACTCCAGATGCGAAACATAGTTCCAATTTAAACTAATTGTTCTCTCTGAAACTAAGTGTTCGATACTGCGCCAGGAGAAGCGCCTGTTCTCTGAAATCGGTGGCGATGCTACTCTAAACCGTATGTGTTCGACGAAACTAAGTGGTCGACCTTCTGAGAGAAGAAACTCCATATGCGAAACATAGTTCCATTTTAAACTAATTGTTCTCTCTGAAACTAAGTGTTCGATATTGTGCCAGGAGAAGCGCCTGTTCTCTGAAATCTGTGGCGATGCTACTCGAAACCGTATGTGGTCGACGAAACTAAGTGGTCGACCTTGTGAGAGAGGAAACTCCATATGCGAAACATAGTTCCATTTTAAACTAATTGTTCTCTCTGAAACTAAGTGTTCGATACTGTGCCAGGAGAAGCGCCTGTTCTCTGAAATCTGTGGCGATGCTACTCGAAACCGTATGTGTTCGACGAAACTAAGTGGTCGACCTTCTGAGAGAAGAAACTCCAGATGCGAAACTTAGTTCCATTTTAAACTAATTGTTCTCTCTGAAACTAAGTGTTCGATACTGTGCCAGGAGAAGCGCCTGTTCTCTGTAATCTGTTGCGATGCTACTCGAAACCGTATGTGTTCGACGAAATTAAGTGGTCGACCTTGTGAGAGAGGAAACTCCAGATGCGAAACTTAGTTCCATTTTAAACTAATTGTTCTATCTGCAACTATGTGCTCGATACTGTGCCAGGAGAAGCGCCTGTTCTCTGAAATCTGTGGCGATGCTACTCTAAACCGTATGTGTTCGACGAAACTAAGTGGTCGACCTTCTGAGAGAAGAAACTCCAGATGCGAAACATAGTTCCAATTTAAACTAATTGTTCTCTCTGAAACTAAGTGTTCGATACTGCGCCAGGAGAAGCGCCTGTTCTCTGAAATCGGTGGCGATGCTACTCGAAATCGTATGTGTTCATCGAAATTAAGTGGTCGACCTTGTGAGAGAGGAAACTCCAGATGCGAAGCTTAGTTCCATTTTAAACTAATTGTTCTCTCTGAAACTAAGTGTTCGATACTGCGCCAGGAGAAGCGCCTGTTCTCTGAAATCGGTGGCGATGCTACTCGAAACCGTATGTGTTCATCGAAATTAAGTGGTCGACCTTGTGAGAGAGGAAACTCCAGATGAGAAGCTTAGTTCCATTTTAAACTAATAGTTCTATCTGATACTAAGTGTTCGATACTGTGCCAGGAGAAGCGCCTGTTCTCTGAAATCTGTGGCGATGCTACTCTAAACCGTATGTGTTCGACGAAACTAAGTGGTCGACCTTCTGAGAGAAGAAACTCCAGATGCGAAACATAGTTCCAATTTAAACTAATTGTTCTCTCTGAAACTAAGTGTTCGATACTGTGCCAGGAGAAGCGCCTGTTCTCTGTAATCTGTTGCGATGCTACTCGAAACCGTATGTGTTGGACGAAATTAAGTGGTCGACCTTGTGAGAGAGGAAACTCCAGATGCGAAACTTAGTTCCATTTTAAACTAATTGTTCTATCTGCAACTATGTGCTCGATACTGTGCCAGGAGAAGCGCCTGTTCTCTGATATCTGTGGCGATGCTACTCTAAACCGTATGTGTTCGACGAAACTAAGTGGTCGACCTTCTGAGAGAAGAAACTCCAGATGCGAAACTTAGTTCCATTTTAAACTAATTGTTCTAACTGTAACTGAGTGTTCGATACTGCGCCAGGAGAAGCGCCTGTTCTCTGAAATCGGTGGCGATGCTACTCGAAACCGTATGTGTTCATCGAAATTAAGTGGTCGACCTTGTGAGAGAGGAAACTCCAGATGCGAAGCTTAGTTCCATTTTAAACTAATAGTTCTATCTGATAATAAGTGTTCGATACTGTGCCAGGAGAAGCGCCTGTTCTCTGAAATCTGTGGCGATGCTACTCTAAACCGTATGTGTTCGACGAAACTAAGTGGTCGACCTTCTGAGAGAAGAAACTCCAGATGCGAAACATAGTTCCAATTTAAACTAATTGTTCTCTCTGAAACTAAGTGTTCGATACTGTGCCAGGAGAAGAGCCTGTTCTCTGTAATCTGTTGCGATGCTACTCGTAACCGTATGTGTTCGACGAAATTAAGTGGTCGACCTTGTGAGAGAGGAAACTCCAGATGCGAAACTTAGTTCCATTTTAAACTAATTGTTCTATCTGCAACTATGTGCTCGATACTGTGCCAGCAGAAGCGCCTGTTCTCTGAAATCTGTGGCGATGCTACTCTAAACCGTATGTGTTCGACGAAACTAAGTGGTCGACCTTCTGAGAGAAGAAACTCCAGATGCGAAACATAGTTCCAATTTAAACTAATTGCTCTCTGAAACTAAGTGTTCGATACTGTGCCAGGAGAAGCGCCTGTTCTCTGAAATCTGTGGCGATGCTACTCGAAACCGTATGTGTTCATCGAAATTAAGTGGTCGACCTTGTGAGAGAGGAAACTCCAGATGCGAAGCTTAGTTCCATTTTAAACTAATAGTTCTATCTGATACTAAGTGTTCGATACAGTGCCAGGAGAAGCGCCTGTTCTCTGAAATCTGTGGCGATGCTACTCTAAACCGTATGTGTTCGACGAAACTAAGTGGTCGACCTTCTGAGAGAAGAAACTCCAGATGCGAAACATAGTTCCAATTTAAACTAATTGTTCTCTCTGAAACTAAGTGTTCGATACTGTGCCAGGAGAAGCGCCTGTTCTCTGTAATCTGTTGCGATGCTACTCGAAACCGTATGTGTTCGACGAAATTAAGTGGTCGACCTTGTGAGAGAGGAAACTCCAGATGCGAAACTTAGTTCCATTTTAAACTAATTGTTCTATCTGCAACTATGTGCTCGATACTGTGCCAGGAGAAGCGCCAGTTCTCTGAAATCTGTGGCGATGCTACTCGAAACCGTATGTGGTCGACGAAACTAAGTGGTCGACCTTGTGAGAGAGGAAACTCCATATGCGAAACATAATTCCATTTTAAACTAATTGTTCTCTCTGAAACTAAGTGTTCGATACTGTGCCAGGAGAAGCGCCTGTTCTCTGAAATCTGTGGCGATGCTACTCGAAACCGTATGTGGTCGACGAAACTAAGTGGTCGACCTTGTGAGAGAGGAAACTCCATATGCGAAACATAGTTCCATTTTAAACTAATTGTTCTCTCTGTAACTAAATGTTCGATACTGTGCCAGGAGAAGCGCCTGTTCTCTGAAATCTGTGGCGATGCTACTCGAAACCGTATGTGTTCGACGAAACTAAGTGGTCGACCTTCTGAGAGAAGAAACTCCAGATGCGAAACTTAGTTCCATTTTAAACTAATTGTTCTATCTGTAACTGAGTGTTCGATACTGCGCCAGGAGAAGCGCCTGTTCTCTGAAATCGGTGGCGATGCTACTCGAAACCGTATGAGTTCCACGAAACTAAGTTGTCGACCTTGTGAGAGAGGAAACTCCAGAGGCGAAACTTTGTTCCATTTTAAACTAATTGTTCTATCTGAAACTGAGTGTTCGATACTGTGGCAAGAGAAGCGCCTGTTCTCTGAAATCTGTGGCGATGCTACTCGAAACCGTATGTGTTCAACGAAACTAAGTTGTCGACCTTGTGAGAGAGGAAACTTCAGATGCGAAACATAGTTCCATTTTAAACTAATTGTTCTATCTGTAACTAAGTGTTCGATACTGTGCCAGGCGAAGCGCCTGTTCTCTGAAATCTGTGGCGATGTCACTCGAAACCGTATGTGTTCGACGAAACTAAGTGGTCGACCTTGTGAGAGAGGAAACTCCAAATGCGAAACATATTTCCATTTAAAACTATACATTCTAGCTGAAATAAAGTGTTCGATACTGTGCCAGGAGAAGCGCCTGTTCTCTGAAATCTTTGGCAATGCCACTCGAAACGGTGTGTGTTCGACGAAACTAAGTGGTCGACCTTGTGAAAGAGGAAACTCCAGATGAGAAACTTAGTTCCATTTTAAACTAATTATTCTATCTGAAACTATGTGTTCGTTACTGTGCCAGGAGAAGCGCCTGTTCTCTGAAATCTGTGGCGATGCTACTCGAAACCGTATGTGGTCGACGAAACTAAGTGGTCGACCTTGTGAGAGAGGAAACTCCATATGCGAAACATAGTTCCATTTTAAACTAATTGTTCTCTCTGAAACTAAGTGTTCGATACTGTGCCAGGAGAAGCGCCTGTTCTCTGAAATCTGTTGCGATGCTACTCGAAACCGTATGTGGTCGACGAAACTAAGTGGTCGACCTTGTGAGAGAGGAAACTCCATATGCGAAACATAGTTCCTTTTTAAACTAATTGTTCTCTCTGAAACTAAGTGTTCGATACTGTGCCAGGAGAAGCGCCTGTTCTCTGAAATCTGTGGCGATGCTACTCGAAACCGTATGTGTTCGACGAAACTAAGTGGTCGACCTTCTGAGAGAAGAAACTCCAGATGCGAAACTTAGTTCCATTTTAAACTAATTGTTCTCTCTGAAACTAAGTGTTCGATACTGTGCCAGGAGAAGCGCCTGTTCTCTGTAATCTGTTGCGATGCTACTCGAAACCGTATGTGTTCGACGAAATTAAGTGGTCGACCTTGTGAGAGAGGAAACTCCAGATGCGAAACTTAGTTCCATTTTAAACTAATTGTTCTATCTGCAACTATGTGCTCGATACTGTGCCAGGAGAAGCGCCTGTTCTCTGAAATCTGTGGCGATGCTACTCTAAACCGTATGTGTTCGACGAAACTAAGTGGTCGACCTTCTGAGAGAAGAAACTCCAGATGCGAAACATAGTTCCAATTTAAACTAATTGTTCTCTCTGAAACTAAGTGTTCGATACTGCGCCAGGAGAAGCGCCTGTTCTCTGAAATCGATGGCGATGCTACTCTAAACCGTATGTGTTCGACGAAACTAAGTGGTCGACCTTCTGAGAGAAGAAACTCCAGATGCGAAACATAGTTCCAATTTAAACTAATTGTTCTCTCTGAAACTAAGTGTTCGATACTGCGCCAGGAGAAGCGCCTGTTCTCTGAAATCGGTGGCGATGCTACTCGAAACCGTATGTGTTCATCGAAATTAAGTGGTCGACCTTGTGAGAGAGGAAACTCCAGATGCGAAGCTTAGTTCCATTTTAAACTAATAGTTCTATCTGATACTAAGTGTTCGATACTGTGCCAGGAGAAGCGCCTGTTCTCTGAAATCTGTGGCGATGCTACTCTAAACCGTATGTGTTCGACGAAACTAAGTGGTCGACCTTCTGAGAGAAGAAACTCCAGATGCGAAACATAGTTCCAATTTAAACTAATTGTTCTCTCTGAAACTAAGTGTTCGATACTGTGCCAGGAGAAGCGCCTGTTCTCCGTAATCTGTTGCGATGCTACTCGAAACCGTATGTGTTCGACGAAATTAAGTGGTCGACCTTGTGAGAGAGGAAACTCCAGATGCGAAACTTAGTTCCATTTTAAACTAATTGTTCTATCTGCAACTATGTGCTCGATACTGTGCCAGGAGAAGCGCCTGTTCTCTGAAATCTGTGGCGACGCCACTCGAAACCGTATGTGTTCAACGAAATTAAGTGGTCGACCTTGTGAGAGAGGAAACTCCAGATGCGAAACATAGTTCCAATTTAAACTAATTGCTCTCTGAAACTAAGTGTTCGATACTGTGCCAGGAGAAGCGCCAGTTCTCTGAAATCTGTGGCGATGCTACTCGAAACCGTATGTGGTCGACGAAACTATGTGGTCGACCTTGTGAGAGAGGAAACTCCATATGCGAAACATAATTCCATTTTAAACTAATTGTTCTCTCCGAAACTAAGTGTTCGATACTGTGCCAGGAGAAGCGCCTGTTCTCTGAAATCTGTGGCGATGCTACTCGAAACCGTATGTGGTCGACGAAACTAAGTGGTCGACCTTGTGAGAGAAGAAACTCCAGATGCGAAACTTAGTTCCATTTTAAACTAATTGTTCTATCTGTAACTGAGTGTTCGATACTGCGCCAGGAGAAGCGCCTGTTCTCTGAAATCGGTGGCGATGCTACTCGAAACCGTATGTGTTCATCGAAATTAAGTGGTCGACCTTGTGAGAGAGGAAACTCCAGATGCGAAGCTTTGTTCCATTTTAAACTAATAGTTCTATCTGATACTAAGTGTTCGATACTGTGCCAGGAGAAGCGCCTGTTCTCTGAAATCTGTGGCGATGCTACTCTAAACCGTATGTGTTCGACGAAACTAAGTGGTCGACCTTCTGAGAGAAGAAACTCCAGATGCGAAACATAGTTCCAATTTAACTAATTGTTCTCTCTGAAACTAAGTGTTCGATACTGTGCCAGGAGAAGCGCCTGTTCTCTGTAATCTGTTGCGATGCTACTCGAAACCGTATGTGGTCGACGAAACTAAGTGGTCGACCTTGTGAGAGAGGAAACTCCATATGCGAAACATAGTTCCATTTTAAACTAATTGTTCTCCCTGAAACTAAGTGTTCGATACTGTGCCAGGAGAAGCGCCTGTTCTCTGAAATCTGTGGCGATGCTACTCTAAACCGTATGTGTTCGACGAAACTAAGTGGTCGACCTTCTGAAGAGAAGAAACTCCAGATGCGAAACTTAGTTCCATTTTAAACTAATTGTTCTATCTGTAACTGAGTGTTCGATACTGCGCCAGGAGGAGCGCCTGTTCTCTGAAATCGGTGGCGATGCTACTCGAAACCGTATGTGTTCATCGAAATTAAGTGGTCGACCTTGTGAGAGAGGAAACTACAGATGCGAAGCTTAGTTCCATTTTAAACTAATAGTTCTATCTGATACTAAGTGTTCGATACTGTGCCAGGAGAAGCGCCTGTTCTCTGAAATCTGTGGCGATGCTACTCTAAACCGTATGTGTTCGACGAAACTAAGTGGTCGACCTTCTGAGAGAAGAAACTCCAGATGCGAAACATAGTTCCAATTTAAACTAATTGTTCTCTCTGAAACTAAGTGTTCGATACTGTGCCAGGAGAAGCGCCTGTTCTCTGTAATCTGTTGCGATGCTACTCGAAACCGTATGTGTTCGACGAAATTAAGTGGTCGACCTTGTGAGAGAGGAAACTCCAGATGCGAAACTTAGTTCCATTTTAAACTAATTGTTCTATCTGCAACTATGTGCTCGATACTGTGCCAGGAGAAGCGCCTGTTCTCTGAAATCTGTGGCGATGCTACTCTAAACCGTATGTGTTCATCGAAATTAAGTGGTCGACCTTGTGAGAGAGGAAACTCCAGATGCGAAGCTTAGTTCCATTTTAAACTAATAGTTCTATCTGATACTAAGTGTTCGATACTGTGCCAGGAGAAGCGCCTGTTCTCTGTAATCTGTTGCGATGCTACTCGAAACCGTATGTGTTCGACGAAATTAAGTGGTCGACCTTGTGAGAGAGGAAACTCCAGATGCGAAAATTAGTTCCATTTTAAACTAATTGTTCTATCTGCAACTATGTGCTCGATACTGTGCCAGGAGAAGCGCCTGTTCTCTGAAATCTGTGGCGATGCCACTCGAAACCGTATGAGTTCAACGAAATTAAGTGGTCGACCTTGTGAGAGAGGAAACTCCAGATGCGAGACATAGTTCCAATTTAAACTAATTGCTCTCTGAAACTAAGTGTTCGATACTGTGCCAGGAGAAGCGCCAGTTCTCTGAAATCTGTGGCGATGCTACTCGAAACCGTATGTGTTCGACGAAATTAAGTGGTCGACCTTGTGAGAGAGGAAACTCCAGATGCGAAACTTAGTTTCATTTTAAACTAATTGTTCTATCTAAAACTAAGTGTTTGATACTGTGCCAGGAGTACCACCTGTTATCTGAAATCTGTGGCGATGCTACTCGAAACCGTATGTGTTCGACGAAATTAAGTGGTCGTCCTTGTGAGAGAGGAAATTCCAGATGCGAAACTTAGTTCCATTATAAACTAATTGTTCTATCTGCAACTATGTGCTCGATACTGTGCCAGGAGAAGCGCCTGTTCTCTGAAATCTGTGGCGATGCTACTCTAAACCGTATGTGTTCGACGAAACTAAGTGGTCGACCTTCTGAGAGAAGAAACTCCAGATGCGAAACATAGTTCCAATTTAAACTAATTGTTCTCTCTGAAACTATGTGTTCGATACTGTGCCAGGAGAAGCGCCAGTTCTCTGAAATCTGTGGCGATGCTACTCGAAACCGTATGTGGTCGACGAAACTATGTGGTCGACCTTGTGAGAGAGGAAACTCCATATGCGAAACATAATTCCATTTTAAACTAATTGTTCTCTCCGAAACTAAGTGTTCGATACTGTGCCAGGAGAAGCGCCTGTTCTCTGAAATCTGTGGCGATGCTACTCGAAACCGTATGTGGTCGACGAAACTAAGTGGTCGACCTTGTGAGAGAAGAAACTCCAGATGCGAAACTTAGTTCCATTTTAAACTAATTGTTCTATCTGTAACTGAGTGTTCGATACTGCGCCAGGAGAAGCGCCTGTTCTCTGAAATCGGTGGCGATGCTACTCGAAACCGTATGTGTTCATCGAAATTAAGTGGTCGACCTTGTGAGAGAGGAAACTCCAGATGCGAAGCTTTGTTCCATTTTAAACTAATAGTTCTATCTGATACTAAGTGTTCGATACTGTGCCAGGAGAAGCGCCTGTTCTCTGAAATCTGTGGCGATGCTACTCTAAACCGTATGTGTTCGACGAAACTAAGTGGTCGACCTTCTGAGAGAAGAAACTCCAGATGCGAAACATAGTTCCAATTTAACTAATTGTTCTCTCTGAAACTAAGTGTTCGATACTGTGCCAGGAGAAGCGCCTGTTCTCTGTAATCTGTTGCGATGCTACTCGAAACCGTATGTGGTCGACGAAACTAAGTGGTCGACCTTGTGAGAGAGGAAACTCCATATGCGAAACATAGTTCCATTTTAAACTAATTGTTCTCCCTGAAACTAAGTGTTCGATACTGTGCCAGGAGAAGCGCCTGTTCTCTGAAATCTGTGGCGATGCTACTCTAAACCGTATGTGTTCGACGAAACTAAGTGGTCGACCTTCTGAAGAGAAGAAACTCCAGATGCGAAACTTAGTTCCATTTTAAACTAATTGTTCTATCTGTAACTGAGTGTTCGATACTGCGCCAGGAGGAGCGCCTGTTCTCTGAAATCGGTGGCGATGCTACTCGAAACCGTATGTGTTCATCGAAATTAAGTGGTCGACCTTGTGAGAGAGGAAACTACAGATGCGAAGCTTAGTTCCATTTTAAACTAATAGTTCTATCTGATACTAAGTGTTCGATACTGTGCCAGGAGAAGCGCCTGTTCTCTGAAATCTGTGGCGATGCTACTCTAAACCGTATGTGTTCGACGAAACTAAGTGGTCGACCTTCTGAGAGAAGAAACTCCAGATGCGAAACATAGTTCCAATTTAAACTAATTGTTCTCTCTGAAACTAAGTGTTCGATACTGTGCCAGGAGAAGCGCCTGTTCTCTGTAATCTGTTGCGATGCTACTCGAAACCGTATGTGTTCGACGAAATTAAGTGGTCGACCTTGTGAGAGAGGAAACTCCAGATGCGAAACTTAGTTCCATTTTAAACTAATTGTTCTATCTGCAACTATGTGCTCGATACTGTGCCAGGAGAAGCGCCTGTTCTCTGAAATCTGTGGCGATGCTACTCTAAACCGTATGTGTTCATCGAAATTAAGTGGTCGACCTTGTGAGAGAGGAAACTCCAGATGCGAAGCTTAGTTCCATTTTAAACTAATAGTTCTATCTGATACTAAGTGTTCGATACTGTGCCAGGAGAAGCGCCTGTTCTCTGTAATCTGTTGCGATGCTACTCGAAACCGTATGTGTTCGACGAAATTAAGTGGTCGACCTTGTGAGAGAGGAAACTCCAGATGCGAAAATTAGTTCCATTTTAAACTAATTGTTCTATCTGCAACTATGTGCTCGATACTGTGCCAGGAGAAGCGCCTGTTCTCTGAAATCTGTGGCGATGCCACTCGAAACCGTATGAGTTCAACGAAATTAAGTGGTCGACCTTGTGAGAGAGGAAACTCCAGATGCGAGACATAGTTCCAATTTAAACTAATTGCTCTCTGAAACTAAGTGTTCGATACTGTGCCAGGAGAAGCGCCAGTTCTCTGAAATCTGTGGCGATGCTACTCGAAACCGTATGTGTTCGACGAAATTAAGTGGTCGACCTTGTGAGAGAGGAAACTCCAGATGCGAAACTTAGTTTCATTTTAAACTAATTGTTCTATCTAAAACTAAGTGTTTGATACTGTGCCAGGAGTACCACCTGTTATCTGAAATCTGTGGCGATGCTACTCGAAACCGTATGTGTTCGACGAAATTAAGTGGTCGTCCTTGTGAGAGAGGAAATTCCAGATGCGAAACTTAGTTCCATTATAAACTAATTGTTCTATCTGCAACTATGTGCTCGATACTGTGCCAGGAGAAGCGCCTGTTCTCTGAAATCTGTGGCGATGCTACTCTAAACCGTATGTGTTCGACGAAACTAAGTGGTCGACCTTCTGAGAGAAGAAACTCCAGATGCGAAACATAGTTCCAATTTAAACTAATTGTTCTCTCTGAAACTATGTGTTCGATACTGTGCCAGGAGAAGCGCCAGTTCTCTGAAATCTGTGGCGATGCTACTCGAAACCGTATGTGTTCGACGAAACTAAGTGGTCGACCTTGTGAGAGAGGAAACTCCATATGCGAAACATAGTTCCATTTTGAACTAATTGTTCTCTCTGAAACTAAGTGTTCGATACTGTGCCAGGAGAAGCGCCTGTTCTCTGAAATCTGTGGCGATGCTACTCGAAACCGTATGTGGTCGACGAAACTAAGTGGTCGACCTTGTGAGAGAGGAAACTCCATATGCGAAACATAGTTCCTTTTTAAACTAATTGTTCTCTCTGAAACTAAGTGTTCGATACTGTGCCAGGAGAAGCGCCTGTTCTCTGAAATCTGTGGCGATGCTACTCGAAACCGTATGTGTTCGACGAAACTAAGTGGTCGACCTTCTGAGAGAAGAAACTCCAGATGCGAAACTTAGTTCCATTTTAAACTAATTGTTCTCTCTGAAACTAAGTGTTCGATACTGTGCCAGGAGAAGCGCCTGTTCTCTGTAATCTGTTGCGATGCTACTCGAAACCGTATGTGTTCGACGAAATTAAGTGGTCGACCTTGTGAGAGAGGAAACTCCAGATGCGAAACTTAGTTCCATTTTAAACTAATTGTTCTATCTGCAACTATGTGCTCGATACTGTGCCAGGAGAAGCGCCTGTTCTCTGAAATCTGTGGCGATGCTACTCTAAACCGTATGTGTTCGACGAAACTAAGTGGTCGACCTTCTGAGAGAAGAAACTCCAGATGCGAAACATAGTTCCAATTTAAACTAATTGTTCTCTCTGAAACTAAGTGTTCGATACTGCGCCAGGAGAAGCGCCTGTTCTCTGAAATCGGTGGCGATGCTACTCTAAACCGTATGTGTTCGACGAAACTAAGTGGTCGACCTTCTGAGAGAAGAAACTCCAGATGCGAAACATAGTTCCAATTTAAACTAATTGTTCTCTCTGAAACTAAGTGTTCGATACTGCGCCAGGAGAAGCGCCTGTTCTCTGAAATCGGTGGCGATGCTACTCGAAACCGTATGTGTTCATCGAAATTAAGTGGTCGACCTTGTGAGAGAGGAAACTCCAGATGCGAAGCTTAGTTCCATTTTAAACTAATAGTTCTATCTGATACTAAGTGTTCGATACTGTGCCAGGAGAAGCGCCTGTTCTCTGAAATCTGTGGCGATGCTACTCTAAACCGTATGTGTTCGACGAAACTAAGTGGTCGACCTTCTGAGAGAAGAAACTCCAGATGCGAAACATAGTTCCAATTTAAACTAATTGTTCTCTCTGAAACTAAGTGTTCGATACTGTGCCAGGAGAAGCGCCTGTTCTCCGTAATCTGTTGCGATGCTACTCGAAACCGTATGTGTTCGACGAAATTAAGTGGTCGACCTTGTGAGAGAGGAAACTCCAGATGCGAAACTTAGTTCCATTTTAAACTAATTGTTCTATCTGCAACTATGTGCTCGATACTGTGCCAGGAGAAGCGCCTGTTCTCTGAAATCTGTGGCGATGCCACTCGAAACCGTATGTGTTCAACGAAATTAAGTGGTCGACCTTGTGAGAGAGGAAACTCCAGATGCGAAACATAGTTCCAATTTAAACTAATTGCTCTCTGAAACTAAGTGTTCGATACTGTGCCAGGAGAAGCGCCAGTTCTCTGAAATCTGTGGCGATGCTACTCGAAACCGTATGTGGTCGACGAAACTATGTGGTCGACCTTGTGAGAGAGGAAACTCCATATGCGAAACATAATTCCATTTTAAACTAATTGTTCTCTCCGAAACTAAGTGTTCGATACTGTGCCAGGAGAAGCGCCTGTTCTCTGAAATCTGTGGCGATGCTACTCGAAACCGTATGTGGTCGACGAAACTAAGTGGTCGACCTTGTGAGAGAAGAAACTCCAGATGCGAAACTTAGTTCCATTTTAAACTAATTGTTCTATCTGTAACTGAGTGTTCGATACTGCGCCAGGAGAAGCGCCTGTTCTCTGAAATCGGTGGCGATGCTACTCGAAACCGTATGTGTTCATCGAAATTAAGTGGTCGACCTTGTGAGAGAGGAAACTCCAGATGCGAAGCTTTGTTCCATTTTAAACTAATAGTTCTATCTGATACTAAGTGTTCGATACTGTGCCAGGAGAAGCGCCTGTTCTCTGAAATCTGTGGCGATGCTACTCTAAACCGTATGTGTTCGACGAAACTAAGTGGTCGGCCTTCTGAGAGAAGAAACTCCAGATGCGAAACATAGTTCCAATTTAACTAATTGTTCTCTCTGAAACTAAGTGTTCGATACTGTGCCAGGAGAAGCGCCTGTTCTCTGTAATCTGTTGCGATGCTACTCGAAACCGTATGTGGTCGACGAAACTAAGTGGTCGACCTTGTGAGAGAGGAAACTCCATATGCGAAACATAGTTCCATTTTAAACTAATTGTTCTCCCTGAAACTAAGTGTTCGATACTGTGCCAGGAGAAGCGCCTGTTCTCTGAAATCTGTGGCGATGCTACTCTAAACCGTATGTGTTCGACGAAACTAAGTGGTCGACCTTCTGAAGAGAAGAAACTCCAGATGCGAAACTTAGTTCCATTTTAAACTAATTGTTCTATCTGTAACTGAGTGTTCGATACTGCGCCAGGAGGAGCGCCTGTTCTCTGAAATCGGTGGCGATGCTACTCGAAACCGTATGTGTTCATCGAAATTAAGTGGTCGACCTTGTGAGAGAGGAAACTCCAGATGCGAAGCTTAGTTCCATTTTAAACTAATAGTTCTATCTGATACTAAGTGTTCGATACTGTGCCAGGAGAAGCGCCTGTTCTCTGAAATCTGTGGCGATGCTACTCTAAACCGTATGTGTTCGACGAAACTAAGTGGTCGACCTTCTGAGAGAAGAAACTCCAGATGCGAAACATAGTTCCAATTTAAACTAATTGTTCTCTCTGAAACTAAGTGTTCGATACTGTGCCAGGAGAAGCGCCTGTTCTCTGTAATCTGTTGCGATGCTACTCGAAACCGTATGTGTTCGACGAAATTAAGTGGTCGACCTTGTGAGAGAGGAAACTCCAGATGCGAAACTTAGTTCCATTTTAAACTAATTGTTCTATCTGCAACTATGTGCTCGATACTGTGCCAGGAGAAGCGCCTGTTCTCTGAAATCTGTGGCGATGCTACTCTAAACCGTATGTGTTCGACGAAACTAAGTTGTCGACCTTCTGAGAGAAGAAACTCCAGATGCGAAACATAGTTCCAATTTAAACTAATTGTTCTCTCTGAAACTAAGTGTTCGATACTGCGCCAGGAGAAGCGCCTGTTCTCTGAAATCGGTGGCGATGCTACTCGAAACCGTATGTGTTCATCGAAATTAAGTGGTCGACCTTGTGAGAGAGGAAACTCCAGATGCGAAAATTAGTTCCATTTTAAACTAATTGTTCTATCTGCAACTATGTGCTCGATACTGTGCCAGGAGAAGCGCCTGTTCTCTGAAATCTGTGGCGATGCCACTCGAAACCGTATGAGTTCAACGAAATTAAGTGGTCGACCTTGTGAGAGAGGAAACTCCAGATGCGAGACATAGTTCCAATTTAAACTAATTGCTCTCTGAAACTAAGTGTTCGATACTGTGCCAGGAGAAGCGCCAGTTCTCTGAAATCTGTGGCGATGCTACTCGAAACCGTATGTGTTCGACGAAATTAAGTGGTCGACCTTGTGAGAGAGGAAACTCCAGATGCGAAACTTAGTTTCATTTTAAACTAATTGTTCTATCTAAAACTAAGTGTTTGATACTGTGCCAGGAGTACCACCTGTTATCTGAAATCTGTGGCGATGCTACTCGAAACCGTATGTGTTCGACGAAATTAAGTGGTCGTCCTTGTGAGAGAGGAAATTCCAGATGCGAAACTTAGTTCCATTATAAACTAATTGTTCTATCTGCAACTATGTGCTCGATACTGTGCCAGGAGAAGCGCCTGTTCTCTGAAATCTGTGGCGATGCTACTCTAAACCGTATGTGTTCGACGAAACTAAGTGGTCGACCTTCTGAGAGAAGAAACTCCAGATGCGAAACATAGTTCCAATTTAAACTAATTGTTCTCTCTGAAACTAAGTGTTCGATACTGTGCCAGGAGAAGCGCCAGTTCTCTGAAATCTGTGGCGATGCTACTCGAAACCGTATGTGTTCGACGAAACTAAGTGGTCGACCTTGTGAGAGAGGAATCTCCAGTTGCGAAATATATTTCCATTTTAAACTAATTGTTCTACCTGAAACTAAGTTTCCGGTACTGTGCCAGGAGAAGCGCCTGTTCTCTGAAATCTGTGGCGATGCTACTCTAAACCGTATGTGTTCGACGAAACTAAGTGGTCGACCTTCTGAGAGAAGAAACGCCAGATGCGAAACATAGTTCCAATTTAAACTAATTGTTCTCTCTGAAACTAAGTGTTCGATACTGTGCCAGGAGAAGCGCCAGTTCTCTGAAATCTGTGGCGATGCTACTCGAAACCGTATGTGTTCGACGAAACTAAGTGGTCGACCTTGTGAGAGAGGAATCTCCAGTTGCGAAACATATTTCCATTTTAAACTAATTGTTCTACCTGAAACTAAGTTTCCGGTACTGTGCCAGGAGAAGCGCCTGTTCTCTGAAATCTGTGGCGATGCTACTCTAAACCGTATGTGTTCGACGAAACTAAGTGGTCGACCTTCTGAGAGAAGAAACTCCATATGCGAAACATAGTTCCATTTTAAACTAATTGTTCTCTCTGAAACTAAGTATTCGGTAATCTGCCAGTAGAAGCGCCTGTTCTCTGAAACCTGTGGCGTTGCTACTCGTAACCGAATGTGTTCGGCGAAAGTAAGTGGTCGTCCTTGTGAGACAGGAAACTCCAGATGCGAAACTTAGTTCCATTTTAAACTAATTGTTCTATCTAAAACTAAGTGTTCGATACTGTGCCAAGAGTACCGCCTGTTATCTGAAATCTGTGGCGATGCTACTCGAAACCGTATGTGTTCGACGAAATTAAGTTGTCGACCTTGTGAGAGAGGAAACTCCAGATGCGAAACTTAGGTCCATTTTAAACTAATTGTTCTATCTGCAACTATGTGCTCGATACTGTGCCAGGAGAAGCGCCTGTTCTCTGAAATCTGTGCCGATGCCACTCGAAACCGTATGTGTTCAACGAAATTAAGTGGTCGACCTTGTGAGAGAGGAAACTCCAGATGCGAAACATAGTTCCAATTTAAACTAATTGCTCTCTGAAACTAAGTGTTCGATACTGTGCCAGGAGAAGCGCCAGTTCTCTGAAATCGGTGGCGATGCTACTCGAAACCGTATGTGGTCGACGAAACTAAGTGGTCGACCTTGTGAGAGAGGAAACTCCATATGCGAAACATAGTTCCATTTTAAACTAATTGTTCTCTCTGAAACTAAGTATTCGATAATCTGCCAGTAGAAGCGCCTGTTCTCTGAAACCTGTGGCGTTGCTACTCGTAACCGAATGTGTTCGGCGAAAGTAAGTGGTCGTCCTTGTGAGACAGGAAACTCCAGATGCGAAACTTAGTTCCATTTTAAACTAATTGTTCTATCTAAAACTAAGTGTTCGATACTGTGCCAAGAGTACCGCCTGTTATCTGAAATCTGTGGCGATGCTACTCGAAACCGTATGTGTTCGACGAAATTAAGTTGTCGACCTTGTGAGAGAGGAAACTCCAGATGCGAAACTTAGGTCCATTTTAAACTAATTGTTCTATCTGCAACTATGTGCTCGATACTGTGCCAGGAGAAGCGCCTGTTCTCTGAAATCTGTGCCGATGCCACTCGAAACCGTATGTGTTCAACGAAATTAAGTGGTCGACCTTGTGAGAGAAGAAACTCCAGATGCGAAACTTAGTTCCATTTTAAACTAATTGTTCTATCTGTAACTGAGTGTTCGATACTGCGCCAGGAGAAGCGCCTGTTCTCTGAAATCGGTGGCGATGCTACTCGAAACCGTATGTGTTCATCGAAATTAAGTGGTCGACCTTGTGAGAGAGGAAACTCCAGATGCGAAGCTTTGTTCCATTTTAAACTAATAGTTCTATCTGATACTAAGTGTTCGATACTGTGCCAGGAGAAGCGCCTGTTCTCTGAAATCTGTGGCGATGCTACTCTAAACCGTATGTGTTCGACGAAACTAAGTGGTCGGCCTTCTGAGAGAAGAAACTCCAGATGCGAAACATAGTTCCAATTTAACTAATTGTTCTCTCTGAAACTAAGTGTTCGATACTGTGCCAGGAGAAGCGCCTGTTCTCTGTAATCTGTTGCGATGCTACTCGAAACCGTATGTGGTCGACGAAACTAAGTGGTCGACCTTGTGAGAGAGGAAACTCCATATGCGAAACATAGTTCCATTTTAAA
This sequence comes from Nysson spinosus, assembly GCA_910591585.2. Classification (NCBI taxonomy): domain Eukaryota; kingdom Metazoa; phylum Arthropoda; class Insecta; order Hymenoptera; family Crabronidae; genus Nysson; species Nysson spinosus. Next base: position 1,606,864 of record CAJUYC020000006.1, read on the forward strand.
CTAATTGTTCTCCCTGAAACTAAGTGTTCGATACTGTGCCAGGAGAAGCGCCTGTTCTCTGAAATCTGTGGCGATGCTACTCTAAACCGTATGTGTTCGACGAAACTAAGTGGTCGACCTTCTGAAGAGAAGAAACTCCAGATGCGAAACTTAGTTCCATTTTAAACTAATTGTTCTATCTGTAACTGAGTGTTCGATACTGCGCCAGGAGGAGCGCCTGTTCTCTGAAATCGGTGGCGATGCTACTCGAAACCGTATGTGTTCATCGAAATTAAGTGGTCGACCTTGTGAGAGAGGAAACTCCAGATGCGAAGCTTAGTTCCATTTTAAACTAATAGTTCTATCTGATACTAAGTGTTCGATACTGTGCCAGGAGAAGCGCCTGTTCTCTGAAATCTGTGGCGATGCTACTCTAAACCGTATGTGTTCGACGAAACTAAGTGGTCGACCTTCTGAGAGAAGAAACTCCAGATGCGAAACATAGTTCCAATTTAAACTAATTGTTCTCTCTGAAACTAAGTGTTCGATACTGTGCCAGGAGAAGCGCCTGTTCTCTGTAATCTGTTGCGATGCTACTCGAAACCGTATGTGTTCGACGAAATTAAGTGGTCGACCTTGTGAGAGAGGAAACTCCAGATGCGAAACTTAGTTCCATTTTAAACTAATTGTTCTATCTGCAACTATGTGCTCGATACTGTGCCAGGAGAAGCGCCTGTTCTCTGAAATCTGTGGCGATGCTACTCTAAACCGTATGTGTTCGACGAAACTAAGTTGTCGACCTTCTGAGAGAAGAAACTCCAGATGCGAAACATAGTTCCAATTTAAACTAATTGTTCTCTCTGAAACTAAGTGTTCGATACTGCGCCAGGAGAAGCGCCTGTTCTCTGAAATCGGTGGCGATGCTACTCGAAACCGTATGTGTTCATCGAAATTAAGTGGTCGACCTTGTGAGAGAGGAAACTCCAGATGCGAAAATTAGTTCCATTTTAAACTAATTGTTCTATCTGCAACTATGTGCTCGATACTGTGCCAGGAGAAGCGCCTGTTCTCTGAAATCTGTGGCGATGCCACTCGAAACCGTATGAGTTCAACGAAATTAAGTGGTCGACCTTGTGAGAGAGGAAACTCCAGATGCGAGACATAGTTCCAATTTAAACTAATTGCTCTCTGAAACTAAGTGTTCGATACTGTGCCAGGAGAAGCGCCAGTTCTCTGAAATCTGTGGCGATGCTACTCGAAACCGTATGTGTTCGACGAAATTAAGTGGTCGACCTTGTGAGAGAGGAAACTCCAGATGCGAAACTTAGTTTCATTTTAAACTAATTGTTCTATCTAAAACTAAGTGTTTGATACTGTGCCAGGAGTACCACCTGTTATCTGAAATCTGTGGCGATGCTACTCGAAACCGTATGTGTTCGACGAAATTAAGTGGTCGTCCTTGTGAGAGAGGAAATTCCAGATGCGAAACTTAGTTCCATTATAAACTAATTGTTCTATCTGCAACTATGTGCTCGATACTGTGCCAGGAGAAGCGCCTGTTCTCTGAAATCTGTGGCGATGCTACTCTAAACCGTATGTGTTCGACGAAACTAAGTGGTCGACCTTCTGAGAGAAGAAACTCCAGATGCGAAACATAGTTCCAATTTAAACTAATTGTTCTCTCTGAAACTAAGTGTTCGATACTGTGCCAGGAGAAGCGCCAGTTCTCTGAAATCTGTGGCGATGCTACTCGAAACCGTATGTGTTCGACGAAACTAAGTGGTCGACCTTGTGAGAGAGGAATCTCCAGTTGCGAAATATATTTCCATTTTAAACTAATTGTTCTACCTGAAACTAAGTTTCCGGTACTGTGCCAGGAGAAGCGCCTGTTCTCTGAAATCTGTGGCGATGCTACTCTAAACCGTATGTGTTCGACGAAACTAAGTGGTCGACCTTCTGAGAGAAGAAACGCCAGATGCGAAACATAGTTCCAATTTAAACTAATTGTTCTCTCTGAAACTAAGTGTTCGATACTGTGCCAGGAGAAGCGCCAGTTCTCTGAAATCTGTGGCGATGCTACTCGAAACCGTATGTGTTCGACGAAACTAAGTGGTCGACCTTGTGAGAGAGGAATCTCCAGTTGCGAAACATATTTCCATTTTAAACTAATTGTTCTACCTGAAACTAAGTTTCCGGTACTGTGCCAGGAGAAGCGCCTGTTCTCTGAAATCTGTGGCGATGCTACTCTAAACCGTATGTGTTCGACGAAACTAAGTGGTCGACCTTCTGAGAGAAGAAACTCCATATGCGAAACATAGTTCCATTTTAAACTAATTGTTCTCTCTGAAACTAAGTATTCGGTAATCTGCCAGTAGAAGCGCCTGTTCTCTGAAACCTGTGGCGTTGCTACTCGTAACCGAATGTGTTCGGCGAAAGTAAGTGGTCGTCCTTGTGAGACAGGAAACTCCAGATGCGAAACTTAGTTCCATTTTAAACTAATTGTTCTATCTAAAACTAAGTGTTCGATACTGTGCCAAGAGTACCGCCTGTTATCTGAAATCTGTGGCGATGCTACTCGAAACCGTATGTGTTCGACGAAATTAAGTTGTCGACCTTGTGAGAGAGGAAACTCCAGATGCGAAACTTAGGTCCATTTTAAACTAATTGTTCTATCTGCAACTATGTGCTCGATACTGTGCCAGGAGAAGCGCCTGTTCTCTGAAATCTGTGCCGATGCCACTCGAAACCGTATGTGTTCAACGAAATTAAGTGGTCGACCTTGTGAGAGAGGAAACTCCAGATGCGAAACATAGTTCCAATTTAAACTAATTGCTCTCTGAAACTAAGTGTTCGATACTGTGCCAGGAGAAGCGCCAGTTCTCTGAAATCGGTGGCGATGCTACTCGAAACCGTATGTGGTCGACGAAACTAAGTGGTCGACCTTGTGAGAGAGGAAACTCCATATGCGAAACATAGTTCCATTTTAAACTAATTGTTCTCTCTGAAACTAAGTATTCGATAATCTGCCAGTAGAAGCGCCTGTTCTCTGAAACCTGTGGCGTTGCTACTCGTAACCGAATGTGTTCGGCGAAAGTAAGTGGTCGTCCTTGTGAGAGAGGAAACTCCAGATGCGAAACTTAGTTCCATTTTAAACTAATTGTTCTATCTGCAACTATGTGCTCGATACTGTGCCAGGAGAAGCGCCTGTTCTCTGAAATCTGTGGCGATGCCACTCGAAACCGTATGTGTTCAACGAAATTATGTGGTCGACCTTGTGAGAGAGGAAACTCCAGATGCGAAACATAGTTCCAATTTAAACTAATTGCTCTCTGAAACTAAGTGTTCGATACTGTGCCAGGAGAAGCGCCAGTTCTCTGAAATCTGTGGCGATGCTACTCGAAACCGTATGTGGTCGACGAAACTAAGTGGTCGACCTTGTGAGACAGGAAACTCCAGATGCGAAACTTAGTTCCATTTTAAACTAATTGTTCTATCTAAAACTAAGTGTTCGATACTGTGCCAGGAGTACCGCCTGTTATCTGAAATCTGTGGCGATGCTACTCGAAACCGTATGTGTTCCACGAAACTAAGTCGTCGATCTTGTGAGAGAGGAATCTCCAGTTGCGAAACATAGTTCCATTTTAAACTAATTGTTCTACCTGAAACTAAGTTTCCGGTACTGTGCCAGGAGAAGCGCCTGTTCTCTGAAATCTGTGGCGATGCTACTCGAAACCGTATGAGTTCGACGAAACTAAGTCGTCGATCTTGTGAGAGAGGAATCTCCAGTTGCGAAACATAGTTCCATTTTAAACTAATTGTTCTACCTGAAACTAAGTTTCCGGTACTGTGCCAGGAGAAGCGCCTGTTCTCTGAAATCTGTGGCGATGCTACTCTAAACCGTATGTGTTCGACGAAACTAAGTGGTCGACCTTCTGAGAGAAGAAACTCCAGATGCGAAACATAGTTCCAATTTAAACTAATTGTTCTCTCTGAAACTAAGTGTTCGATACTGTGCCAGGAGAAGCGCCTGTTCTCTGTAATCTGTTGCGATGCTACTCGAAACCGTATGTGTTCGACGAAATTAAGTGGTCGACCTTGTGAGAGAGGAAACTCCAGATGCGAAACTTAGTTCCATTTTAAACTAATTGTTCTATCTGCAACTATGTGCTCGATACTGTGCCAGGAGAAGCGCCAGTTCTCTGAAATCTGTGGCGATGCTACTCTAAACCGTATGTGTTCGACGAAACTAAGTGGTCGACCTTCTGAGAGAAGAAACTCCAGATGCGAAACATAGTTCCAATTTAAACTAATTGTTCTCTCTGAAACTAAGTGTTCGATACTGTGCCAGGAGAAGCGCCAGTTCTCTGAAATCTGTGGCGATGCTACTCGAAACCGTATGTGTTCGACGAAACTAAGTGGTCGACCTTGTGAGAGAGGAATCTCCAGTTGCGAAATATATTTCCATTTTAAACTAATTGTTCTCTCTGAAACTAAGTGTTCGATACTGTGCCAGGAGAAGCGCCAGTTCTATGAAATCTGTGGCGATGCTACTCGAAACCGTATGTGTTCGACGAAACTAAGTGGTCGACCTTGTGAGAGAGGAATCTCCAGTTGCGAAATATATTTCCATTTTAAACTAATTGTTCTACCTGAAACTAAGTTTCCGGTACTGTGCCAGGAGAAGCGCCTGTTCTCTGAAATCTGTGGCGATGCCCCTCGAAACCGTATGTGTTCGACGAAACTAAGTGGTCGAACTTGTGAGAGAGGAAACTCCAAATGCGAAACTTAGTTCCATTTTAAAGTAATTGTTCTATCTGAAACTAAGTTTTCGATACTGTGCCAGCAGAAGCGCCTGTTCTCTGAAATCTGTGGCGATGCCACTCGAAACCGTATGTGTTTGACGAAACTAAGTGGTCCACCTTGCGACAGAGGAAACTCCAAATGCGAAACATAGTTCCATTTTAAACTAATTGTTCTATCTGATACTAAGTGTTCGATACTGTGCCAGGAGAAGCGCCTGTCCTCTGAAATCTGTGGCGATGTCACTCTAAACCGTATGTGTTCGACGAAACTAAGTGGTCGAACTTGTGAGAGAGGAAACTCCAAATGCGAAACTTAGTTCCATTTTAAAGTAATTGTTCTATCTGAAACTAAGTGTTCGATACTGTGCCAGGAGAAGCGCCTGTCCTCTGAAATGTGTGGCGATGCCACTCGAAACAGTATGAGTTCGACGAAACTAAGTGGTCGAACTTGTGAGAGAGGAAACTTCAAATGCGAAATATATTTCCATTTTAAACTAATTGTTCTCTCCGAAACTAAGTGTTTGATACTGTGCCAGGAGAAGCGCCTGTTCTCTGAAATCTGTGGCGATGCTACTCGAAACCGAATGTGTTCCACGAAACTATGTGGCCGCCTTGTGAGAGAGGAAACTCCAGTTGCGAAACTTAGTTCCATTTTAAACTAATTGTTCTATGTGAATCTAAGTGTTCGATACTGTGCCAGGAGAAGCGCCTGTTCTTTGAAATCTGTGGCGATGCTACTCGAAACTGTATGTGTTCGACGAAACTAAGTGGTCGACATGGTGAGAGAGGAAACTCCGGATGCGAAACATAGTTCCATTTTAAACTAATTGTTCTATCTGAAACTAAGTGTTCGATACTGTGCCAGGAGAAGCGACTGTTCTCTTAAATCTGTGGCGATGCTACTCGAAACTGTATGTGTTCGACGAAACTAAGTGGTCGACATGGTGAGAGAGGAAACTCCGGAAGCGAAACATAGTTCCATTTTAAACTAATTGTTCTATCTGAAACTAAGTGTTCGATACTGTGCCAGGAGAAGCGACTGTTCTCTTAAATCTGTGGCGATGCTACTCGAAACCGTATGTGTTTCGTCGAAACTAAGTGGTCGACCTTGTGAGAGAGTAAAATCCGGATGTGAAACTTAGTTCCATTTAATCTAATTGTTCTATCTGAAACTAAGTGTTCGATACTGTGCCAGGAGAAGCGCCTGTCCTCTGAAATCTGTGGCGATGCTACTCGAAAACGTATGTGGTCGACGAAACTAATTGGTCCACCTTGTGGGAGAGGAAACACAAGATGCGAGGTATAGTTCCATTTTAAACTAATTGTTCTATCTGATACTAAGTGTTCGATACTGTGCCAGGAGAAGCGCCTGTCCTCTGAAATCTGTGGCGATGTCCCTCTAAACCGTATGTGTTAGACGCAACTAAGTGTTCGAACTTGTGAGGGAGGAAACCCCAGATGCGAAACATAGTTCCAGTTTAAACTAATTGTTCTATCTGAACCTGAGTGTTCGATACTGTGCCAGGAGAAGCGCCTGTTCTCTGAAATCTGTGGCGATTCTACTCGAAGCCGTATGTGTTCTACGAAACTAAGTGGTCGATACTGTGCCACCACTCGAAACCGTACTTGTTCGACGAAACTAAGTGGTCGCCTTGTGAGAGAGGAAACTCCAGATGCGACAATTAGTACCATTTTAAACTAATTGTTCTATCTGAACCTGAGTGTTCGATACTGTGCCAGGAGAAGCGCCTCTTCTCTGAAATTTGTGGCGATGCCACTCGAAACCGTATGTGTTCAACGAAACTAAGTGGTCGACCTTGTGGGTGAGGAAACTCCACATGCGAAACTTACTTCCATTTTAAACTAATTATTCTATCTAAAACTATGTGTTGGATATTGTGCCAGGAGAAGCGCCAGTTCTCTGAAATCTGTGGTGATGCCACTCGAAACCGTATGTGTTCGACGAAACTAAGTGGTCGCCTTGTGAAAGAGGAAACTCCAGATTCGAAACTTAGTACCATTTTAAACTAATTGTTCTACCTGAAACTAAGTGTTCGATACTGTGCCAGGCGAAGCGCCTGTTCTCTGAAATCTGTGGCGATGCCACTCGAAACCGTATGTGTTCCACGAAACTAAGTGGTCGACCTTCTGAGAGAGGAAACTCCAGAAGCGAAACTTAGTTCCATTTAAAACTAATTGTTCTATCTGAAACTAAGTTATCGATACTGTGCCAATGGAAGCGCCTGTTCTCTGAAATCTGTGGCGATGTCACTCGAAACCGTATGTGTTCGACGAAACAAATTTGTTGACCTTGTGAGAGATGAAACTCCAGAAGCGAAAAATAGTTCCATTTAAAACTAATTGTTCTATCGGTATCTATGTGTTCGATAATGTGCCAGGAGAAGCGCCTGTTCTCTGAAATCTGTGGCGATGATACTCGAAACCGTATGTGTTCGACGAATCTAAATGGTCGACCTTTTGAGAGAGGAAACTCCAGATGCGAAACTTAGTTCCATTTAAAACTAATAGTTTTATCTGAAAGGAAGTTTTCGATACTGTGCCAGGAGAAGCGCCTGTTCTCTGAAATCTGTGGCGATGCCACTCGAAACCGTATGTGTTCGACGAAACTGAGTGGTCGACCTTGTAGGAGAGGAAACTCCAGGTGCGAAACTTATTTCCATTTTAAACTAATTGTTGTCTCTGAAACTAAGTTTTCGATACTGTGCCAGGAGAAGCGCCTGTTCTCTGAAATCTGTGGCGATGCCACTCGAAACCGTATGTGTTCGACGAAAATAAGTGGTCGACCTTGTGGTAGAGGAAACTGCAGATGCGAAACATAGTTCCATTTTAAACTAATTGTTCTATCTGAAACTAAGTGTTCGATACTGTGCCAGGAGAAGCGTCTGTTCACTGGAATCAGTGGCGATGCTACTCGAAACCGTATGTGTTCGACGAAACTAAGTGGTTCACCTTGTGAGAGAGGAAACTCCAGATGCGAAGCTTCGTTCCATGTTAAACTAATTGTTCTATCTGAAAGTGTTCGGTACTCTGACAGGAGAAACGCCTGTTCTCTGAAATCTGTGGCGATGCCCCTCGAAACCGTATGTGTTCGACGAAACTAAGTGGTCGAACTTGTGAGAGAGGAAACTCCAAATGCGAAACTTTGTCCCATTTTAAATTAATTGTTCTATCTGAAACTAAGTGTTCGACACTGTGCCAGGAGAAGCGGCTGTTGTCTGAAGTCTGTGGCGATGCCACTCGAAACCGTATGTGTTCGACGAAATTAAGTGGTGGCCTTGTGGGAGAGGAAACTCCAGATGCGAAACTTAGTTCCATTTTAAACTAATTCTTCTATCTGAAACTATGTGTTCGATACTGTGCCAGGAGAAGCGCCTGTCCTCTGAAATGTGTGGCGATGCCACTCGAAACAGTATGAGTTCGACGAAACTAAGTGGTCAAACTTGTGAGAGAGGAAACTCCAAATGCGAAATATATTTCCATTTTAAACTAATTGTTCTCTCCGAAACTAAGTGTTTGATACTGTGCCAGGAGAAGCGCCTGTTCTCTGAAATCTGTGGCGATGCCCCACGAAACCGTATGTGTTTCGTCGAAACTAAGTGGTCGACCTTGTGAGAGAGTAAAATCCGGATGTGAAACTTAGTTCCATTTAATCTAATTGTTCTATCTGAAACTAAGTGTTCGATACTGTGCCAGGAGAAGCGCCTGTCCTCTGAAATCTGTGGCGATGCTACTCGAAAACGTATGTGTTCGACGAAACTAAGTGGTCGCCTTGTGAAAGAGGAAACTCCAGATGCTAAACTCAGTACCATTTTAAACTAATTGTTCTATCTGAAACTATGTGTTCGATACTGTGCCAGGAGAAGCGCCTGTTCTCTGAAATGTGTGGCGATGCCGCTCGAAACCGTATGTGTTCGACGAAACTAAGTGGTCAACCTTGTGAGAGAGGAAACTCAAGATGCGAAACTTACTTCCATTTTAAACTAATTATTCTACCTGAAACTAAGTGTTCGATACTGTGCCAGGAGAGGCGCCTGTTCTCTGAAATCTGTGGCGATGCCACTCGAAACCGTATGTGTTCAACGAAACTAAGTGGTCGACCTTGTGGGTGAGGAAACTCCACATGCGAAACTTACTTCCATTTTAAACTAATTATTCTATCTAAAACTATGTGTTGGATATTGTGCCAGGAGAAGCGCCAGTTCTCTGAAATCTGTGGTGATGCCACTCGAAACCGTATGTGTTCGACGAAACTAAGTGGTCGCCTTGTGAAAGAGGAAACTCCAGATTCGAAACTTAGTACCATTTTAAACTAATTGTTCTACCTGAAACTAAGTGTTCGATACTGTGCCAGGAGAAGCGCCTGTTCTCTGAAATCTGTGGCGATGCCACTCGAAACCGTATGTGTTCCACGAAACTAAGTGGTCGACCTTCTGAGAGAGGAAACTCCAGAAGCGAAACTTAGTTCCATTTAAAACTAATTGTTCTATCTGAAACTAAGTTATCGATACTGTGCCAATGGAAGCGCCTGTTCTCTGAAATCTGTGGCGATGTCACTCGAAACCGTATGTGTTCGACGAAACAAATTTGTTGACCTTGTGAGAGATGAAACTCCAGAAGCGAAAAATAGTTCCATTTAAAACTAATTGTTCTATCGGTATCTATGTGTTCGATAATGTGCCAGGAGAAGCGCCTGTTCTCTGAAATCTGTGGCGATGATACTCGAAACCGTATGTGTTCGACGAATCTAAATGGTCGACCTTTTGAGAGAGGAAACTCCAGATGCCAAACTTAGTTCCATTTAAAACTAATAGTTTTATCTGAAAGGAAGTTTTCGATACTGTGCCAGGAGAAGCGCCTGTTCTCTGAAATCTGTGGCGATGCCACTCGAAACCGTATGTGTTCGACGAAACTGAGTGGTCGACCTTGTAGGAGAGGAAACTCCAGGTGCGAAACTTATTTTCATTTTAAACTAATTGTTGTCTCTGAAACTAAGTTTTCGATACTGTGCCAGGAGAAGCGCCTGTTCTCTGAAATCTGTGGCGATGCCACTCGAAACCGTATGTGTTCGACGAAAATAAGTGGTCGACCTTGTGGTAGAGGAAACTGCAGATGCGAAACATAGTTCCATTTTAAACTAATTGTTCTATCTGAAACTAAGTGTTCGATACTGTGCCAGGAGAAGCGTCTGTTCACTGGAATCAGTGGCGATGCTACTCGAAACCGTATGTGTTCGACGAAACTAAGTGGTTCACCTTGTGAGAGAGGAAACTCCAGATGCGAAGCTTCGTTCCATGTTAAACTAATTGTTCTATCTGAAAGTGTTCGGTACTCTGACAGGAGAAACGCCTGTTCTCTGAAATCTGTGGCGATGCCCCTCGAAACCGTATGTGTTCGACGAAACTAAGTGGTCGAACTTGTGAGAGAGGAAACTCCAAATGCGAAACTTTGTTCCATTTTAAATTAATTGTTCTATCTGAAACTAAGTGTTCGACACTGTGCCAGGAGAAGCGGCTGTTGTCTGAAGTCTGTGGCGATGCCACTCGAAACCGTATGTGTTCCACGAAACTAAGTGGTCGACCTTCTGAGAGAGGAAACTCCAGAAGCGAAACTTAGTTCCATTTAAAACTAATTGTTCTATCGGTATCTATGTGTTCGATAATGTGCCAGGAGAAGCGCCTGTTCTCTGAAATCTGTGGCGATGATACTCGAAACCGTATGTGTTCGACGAATCTAAATGGTCGACCTTTTGAGAGAGGAAACTCCAGATGCCAAACTTAGTTCCATTTAAAACTAATAGTTTTATCTGAAAGGAAGTTTTCGATACTGTGCCAGGAGAAGCGCCTGTTCTCTGAAATCTGTGGCGATGCCACTCGAAACCGTATGTGTTCGACGAAACTGAGTGGTCGACCTTGTAGGAGAGGAAACTCCAGGTGCGAAACTTATTTCCATTTTAAACTAATTGTTGTCTCTGAAACTAAGTTTTCGATACTGTGCCAGGAGAAGCGCCTGTTCTCTGAAATCTGTGGCGATGCCACTCGAAACCGTATGTGTTCGACGAAAATAAGTGGTCGACCTTGTGGTAGAGGAAACTGCAGATGCGAAACATAGTTCCATTTTAAACTAATTGTTCTATCTGAAACTAAGTGTTCGATACTGTGCCAGGAGAAGCGTCTGTTCACTGGAATCAGTGGCGATGCTACTCGAAACCGTATGTGTTCGACGAAACTAAGTGGTTCACCTTGTGAGAGAGGAAACTCCAGATGCGAAGCTTCGTTCCATGTTAAACTAATTGTTCTATCTGAAAGTGTTCGGTACTCTGACAGGAGAAACGCCTGTTCTCTGAAATCTGTGGCGATGCCCCTCGAAACCGTATGTGTTCGACGAAACTAAGTGGTCGAACTTGTGAGAGAGGAAACTCCAAATGCGAAACTTTGTCCCATTTTAAATTAATTGTTCTATCTGAAACTAAGTGTTCGACACTGTGCCAGGAGAAGCGGCTGTTGTCTGAAGTCTGTGGCGATGCCACTCGAAACCGTATGTGTTCGACGAAATTAAGTGGTGGCCTTGTGGGAGAGGAAACTCCAGATGCGAAACTTAGTTCCATTTTAAACTAATTCTTCTATCTGAAACTATGTGTTCGATACTGTGCCAGGAGAAGCGCCTGTCCTCTGAAATGTGTGGCGATGCCACTCGAAACAGTATTAGTTCGACGAAACTAAGTGGTCAAACTTGTGAGAGAGGAAACTCCAAATGCGAAATATATTTCCATTTTAAACTAATTGTTCTCTCCGAAACTAAGTGTTTGATACTGTGCCAGGAGAAGCGCCTGTTCTCTGAAATCTGTGGCGATGCCCCACGAAACCGTATGTGTTTCGTCGAAACTAAGTGGTCGACCTTGTGAGAGAGTAAAATCCGGATGTGAAACTTAGTTCCATTTAATCTAATTGTTCTATCTGAAACTAAGTGTTCGATACTGTGCCAGGAGAAGCGCCTGTCCTCTGAAATCTGTGGCGATGCTACTCGAAAACGTATGTGTTCGACGAAACTAAGTGGTCGCCTTGTGAAAGAGGAAACTCCAGATGCTAAACTCAGTACCATTTTAAACTAATTGTTCTATCTGAAACTATGTGTTCGATACTGTGCCAGGAGAAGCGCCTGTTCTCTGAAATGTGTGGCGATGCCGCTCGAAACCGTATGTGTTCGACGAAACTAAGTGGTCAACCTTGTGAGAGAGGAAACTCAAGATGCGAAACTTACTTCCATTTTAAACTAATTATTCTACCTGAAACTAAGTGTTCGATACTGTGCCAGGAGAGGCGCCTGTTCTCTGAAATCTGTGGCGATGCCACTCGAAACCGTATGTGTTCAACGAAACTAAGTGGTCGACCTTGTGGGTGAGGAAACTCCACATGCGAAACTTACTTCCATTTTAAACTAATTATTCTATCTAAAACTATGTGTTGGATATTGTGCCAGGAGAAGCGCCAGTTCTCTGAAATCTGTGGTGATGCCACTCGAAACCGTATGTGTTCGACGAAACTAAGTGGTCGCCTTGTGAAAGAGGAAACTCCAGATTCGAAACTTAGTACCATTTTAAACTAATTGTTCTACCTGAAACTAAGTGTTCGATACTGTGCCAGGAGAAGCGCCTGTTCTCTGAAATCTGTGGCGATGCCACTCGAAACCGTATGTGTTCCACGAAACTAAGTGGTCGACCTTCTGAGAGAGGAAACTCCAGAAGCGAAACTTAGTTCCATTTAAAACTAATTGTTCTATCTGAAACTAAGTTATCGATACTGTGCCAATGGAAGCGCCTGTTCTCTGAAATCTGTGGCGATGTCACTCGAAACCGTATGTGTTCGACGAAACAAATTTGTTGACCTTGTGAGAGATGAAACTCCAGAAGCGAAAAATAGTTCCATTTAAAACTAATTGTTCTATCGGTATCTATGTGTTCGATAATGTGCCAGGAGAAGCGCCTGTTCTCTGAAATCTGTGGCGATGATACTCGAAACCGTATGTGTTCGACGAATCTAAATGGTCGACCTTTTGAGAGAGGAAACTCCAGATGCCAAACTTAGTTCCATTTAAAACTAATAGTTTTATCTGAAAGGAAGTTTTCGATACTGTGCCAGGAGAAGCGCCTGTTCTCTGAAATCTGTGGCGATGCCACTCGAAACCGTATGTGTTCGACGAAACTGAGTGGTCGACCTTGTAGGAGAGGAAACTCCAGGTGCGAAACTTATTTTCATTTTAAACTAATTGTTGTCTCTGAAACTAAGTTTTCGATACTGTGCCAGGAGAAGCGCCTGTTCTCTGAAATCTGTGGCGATGCCACTCGAAACCGTATGTGTTCGACGAAAATAAGTGGTCGACCTTGTGGTAGAGGAAACTGCAGATGCGAAACATAGTTCCATTTTAAACTAATTGTTCTATCTGAAACTAAGTGTTCGATACTGTGCCAGGAGAAGCGTCTGTTCACTGGAATCAGTGGCGATGCTACTCGAAACCGTATGTGTTCGACGAAACTAAGTGGTTCACCTTGTGAGAGAGGAAACTCCAGATGCGAAGCTTCGTTCCATGTTAAACTAATTGTTCTATCTGAAAGTGTTCGGTACTCTGACAGGAGAAACGCCTGTTCTCTGAAATCTGTGGCGATGCCCCTCGAAACCGTATGTGTTCGACGAAACTAAGTGGTCGAACTTGTGAGAGAGGAAACTCCAAATGCGAAACTTTGTTCCATTTTAAATTAATTGTTCTATCTGAAACTAAGTGTTCGACACTGTGCCAGGAGAAGCGGCTGTTGTCTGAAGTCTGTGGCGATGCCACTCGAAACCGTATGTGTTCGACGAAATTAAGTGGTGGCCTTGTGGGAGAGGAAACTCCAGATGCCAAACTTAGTTCCATTTTAAAATAATTCTTCTATCTGAAACTATGTGTTCGATACTGTGCCAGGAGAAGCGCCTGTCCTCTGAAATGTGTGGCGATGCCACTCGAAACAGTATGAGTTCGACGAAACTAAGTGGTCAAACTTGTGAGAGAGGAAACTCCAAATGCGAAATATATTTCCATTTTAAACTAATTGTTCTCTCCGAAACTAAGTGTTTGATACTGTGCCAGGAGAAGCGCCTGTTCTCTGAAATCTGTGGCGATGCCCCTCGAAACCGTATGTGTTTCGTCGAAACTAAGTGGTCGACCTTGTGAGAGAGTAAAATCCGGATGTGAAACTTAGTTCCATTTAATCTAATTGTTCTATCTGAAACTAAGTGTTCGATACTGTGCCAGGAGAAGCGCCTGTCCTCTGAAATCTGTGGCGATGCTACTCGAAAACGTATGTGTTCGACGAAACTAAGTGGTCGCCTTGTGAAAGAGGAAACTCCAGATGCTAAACTCAGTACCATTTTAAACTAATTGTTCTATCTGAAACTATGTGTTCGATACTGTGCCAGGAGAAGCGCCTGTTCTCTGAAATGTGTGGCGATGCCGCTCGAAACCGTATGTGTTCGACGAAACTAAGTGGTCAACCTTGTGAGAGAGGAAACTCAAGATGCGAAACTTACTTCCATTTTAAACTAATTATTCTACCTGAAACTAAGTGTTCGATACTGTGCCAGGAGAGGCGCCTGTTCTCTGAAATCTGTGACGATGCTACTCGAAACCGTATGTGTTCGACGAAACTAAGTGGTTGACCTTGGGAGAGAGGAAACTCCGGATGCGAAACTTAGTTCCATTTAAAACTAATTGTTCTATCTGATACTGAGTATTCGACAGTGTGCCAGGAGAAGCGCCTATTCTCTGAAATCTGTGGCGATGCCTCTCGAAACCGTATGTGTTCGACGAAACTAAGTTGTCGACCTTGTGAGAGAGGAAACTCCAGATGAGAAACATAGTTTCATTTAAAACTAATTGTTCTATCTGAAACTAAGTGTTCGATAGTGTTCCAGGAGAAGCGCTTCTTCTCTGAAATCTGCGGCGATGCCACTCGAAACCGTATGTGTTCGACGAAACTAAGTTGTCGATACTGTGCCAGGAGAAACTCCCGCTCGGCGAAATCTGTGGCGATACCACTCGAAACCGTATGTGTTCGACAAAACTAAGTAGTCGACCTTGTGAGAGAGGAAACTCCAGATGCGAAACTTAGTTCCATTTTAAACTAAATATTCTATCTGAAACTAAGTGTTCGGTATTGTGCCAGGAGAAGCGCCTGTTCTCTGAAATCTGTGGCGATGCTACTCGAAACCGTAAGTGTTCCAGGAAACTAGGTGGTCGACTTTGTGGGAGAGGAAACTCCAGATGCGAAATATAATTCCATTTTAAAATAATTGTTCTATCAGAAACTAAGTGCTCGATACTGTGCCAGGCGAAGCGGCTGTTCTCTGAAATCTGTGGCGATGCTACTCGAAACCGTATGTGTTCGAGGAAACTAAGTGGTCGGCCTTGTGGGAGAGGAAACTCCAGATGCGAAAATTAGTTCCATTTTAAACTAATTGTTCTATCTGAAACTAAGTGTTCGATACTGTGCCAGGAGAAGCGCCTGTTCTCTGAAATCTGTGGTGATGCTACTCGAAACCGTAAGTTTTCGAGGAAACTAAGTGGTCGACCTTGTGAGAGAGGAAACTCCAGATGCCAGACTTAGTTCCATTTCAAATTAATTGTTCTATCTGAAACTAAGTGTTCGAGACTGTGCCAGGAGAAGCGTCCGTTCTCTGAAACCTGTGGCGATACCACTCGGAACCGTATGTGTTCGACGAAACTGAGTGGTCGACCTTTTGAGGGAGGAAACTCCAGATGCGAAACATAGTTCCATTTTAAACTAATTGTTCTATCTGAAACTAAGTGTTCGATACTGTGCCAGGAGAAGCGCCTGTTCAATGAAATCTGTGGCGATGCCACTCGAAACCGTATGCGTTCGGCGAAACTAAGTTGTCGACCTTGTGAGAGAGGAAACTCCAAATTGCGAAACTTAGTCCATTTTCAACTAATAATCCTATCTGACACTAAGTGTTCGATACTGTGCCAGGAGAAGCGGCTGTTCTCTGAAATCTGTGGCGATGCCACTCGAAACCGTATGTGTTCGACGAAACTAGGTGGTCGACCTTGTGAGAGAGGAAACACCAGAAGCGAAACTTAGTTCCATTTTAAACTAATTGTTCTATCTGAAACTATGTGTTCGATACTGTGCCAGCAGAAGCGCCTGTCCTCTGAAATGTGTGGCGATGCCACTCGAAACCGTATGTGTTCGACGAAACTAAGTGGTCGCCTTGTGAAAGAGGAAACTCCAGATGCTAAACTCAGTACCATTTTAAACTAATTGTTCTATCTGAAACTATGTGTTCGATACTGTGCCAGGAGAAGCGCCTGTTCTCTGAAATGTGTGTCGATGCCACTCGAAACCGTATGTGTTCGACGAAACTAAGTGGTCAACCTTGTGAGAGAGGAAACTCAAGATGCGAAACTTACTTCCATTTTAAACTAATTGTTCTATCTGATACTGAGTATTCGACAGTGTGCCAGGAGAAGCGCCTATTCTCTGAAATCTGTGGCGATGCCACTCGAAACCGTATGTGTTCGACGAAACTAAGTTGTCGACCTTGTGAGAGAGGAAACTCCAGATGAGAAACATAGTTTCATTTAAAACTAATTGTTCTATCTGAAACTATGTGTTCGATAGTCTTCCAGGAGAAGCGCTTCTTCTCTGAAATATGCGGCGATGCCACTCGAAACCGTATGTGTTCGAGGAAACTAAGTGGTCGGCCTTGTGGGAGAGGAAACTCCAGATGCGAAAATTAGTTCCATTTTAAACTAATTGTTCTATCTGAAACTAAGTGTTCGATACTGTGCCAGGAGAAGCGCCTGTTCTCTGAAATCTGTGGCGATGCTACTCGAAACCGTAAGTTTTCGAGGAAACTAAGTGGTCGACCTTGTGAGAGAGGAAACTCCAGATGCCAGACTTAGTTCCATTTCAAATTAATTGTTCTATCTGAAACTAAGTGTTCGAGACTGTGCCAGGAGAAGCGTCCGTTCTCTGAAACCTGTGGCGATACCACTCGGAACCGTATGTGTTCGACGAAACTGAGTGGTCGACCTTTTGAGGGAGGAAACTCCAGATGCGAAACATAGTTCCATTTTAAATTAATTGTTCTATCTGAAACTAAGTGTTCGATACCGTGCCAGGAGAAGCGCCAGTTCTCTGAAACCTGAGGCGATGCCACTGGAAACCGTATGTATTTGACGAAACTAAGTGGTCCACCTTGTGGGAGAGGAAACACCAGATGCGAAACTTAGTTCGATTTTAAACTAATAGTTCTATCTGATACTAACTGTTCGATACTGTGCCAGGAGAAGCGCCTGTTCTCTGAAATCTGTGGCGATGCTACTCGAAACCGTATGTGTTTCGTCGAAACTATGTGGTCGACCTTGTGAGAGAGTAAACTCCAGATGTGAAACTTAGTTCCATTTAAACTAATTGTTCTATCTGAAACTAAGTTTTCGATACTGTGCAAGGAGAAGCGCCTGTCCTCTGAAATGTGTGGCGATGCCACTCGAAACAGTATGAGTTCGACGAAACTAAGTGGTCGAACTTGTGAGAGAGGAAACTCCAAATGCGGAATATATTTCCATTTTAAACTAATTGTTCTCTCCGAAACTAAGTGTTTGATACTGTGCCAGGAGAAGCGCCTGTTCTCTGAAATCTGTGGCGATGCTACTCGAAACCGAATGTGTTCCACGAAACTATGTGGCCGCCTTGTGAGAGAGGAAACTCCAGTTGCGAAACTTAGTTCCATTTTAAACTAATTGTTCTATGTGAATCTAAGTGTTCGATACTGTGCCAGGAGAAGCGCCTGTTCTTTGAAATCTGTGGCGATGCTACTCGAAACTGTATGTGTTCGACGGAACTAAGTGGTCGACATGGTGAGAGAGGAAACTCCGGATGCGAAACATAGTTCCATTTTAAACTAAATGTTCTATCTGAAACTAAGTGTTCGATACTGTGCCAGGAGAAGCGCCTGTTCTCTGAAATCTGTGGCGATGCTACTCGAAACCGTATGTGTTTCGTCGAAACTAAGTGGTCGACCTTGTGAGAGAGTAAACTCCAGATGTGAAACTTAGTTCCATTTAAACTAATTGTTCTATCTGAAACTAAGTTTTCGATACTGTGCCAGCAGAAGCGCCTGTCCTCTGAAATGTGTGGCGATGCCACTCGAAACCGTATGTGTTCGACGAAACTAAGTGGTCGCCTTGTGAAAGAGGAAACTCCAGATGCTAAACTCAGTACCATTTTAAACTAATTGTTCTATCTGAAACTATGTGTTCGATACTGTGCCAGGAGAAGCGCCTGTTCTCTGAAATGTGTGGCGATGCCACTCGAAACCGTATGTGTTCGACGAAACTAAGTGGTCAACCTTGTGAGAGAGGAAACTCAAGATGCGAAACTTACTTCCATTTTAAACTAATTATTCTATCTGAAACTAAGTGTTCGATACTGTGCCAGGAGAGGCGCCTCTTCTCTGAAATCTGTGACGATGCTACTCGAAACCGTATGTGTTCGACGAAACTAAGTGGTCGACCTTCTGAGAGAGGTAAACTCCAGATGCGAAACATAGTTCCATTTTAAACTAATTGTTCTATCTGAAACTAAGTGTTCGATACTGTGCCAGGAGAAGCGCCTGTTCAATGAAATCTGTGGCGATGCCACTCGAAACCGTATGCGTTCGGCGAAACTAAGTTGTCGACCTTGTGAGAGAGGAAACTCGAAATTGCGAAACTTAGTCCATTTTCAACTAATAATCCTATCTGACACTAAGTGTTCGATACTGTGCCAGGAGAAGCGGCTGTTCTCTGAAATCTGTGGCGATGCCACTCGAAACCGTATGTGTTCGACGAAACTAGGTGGTCGACCTTGTGAGAGAGGAAACACCAGAAGCGAAACTTAGTTCCATTTTAAACTAATTGTTCTATCTGAAACTATGTGTTCGATACTGTGCCAGCAGAAGCGCCTGTCCTCTGAAATGTGTGGCGATGCCACTCGAAACCGTATGTGTTCGACGAAACTAAGTGGTCGCCTTGTGAAAGAGGAAACTCCAGATGCTAAACTCAGTACCATTTTAAACTAATTGTTCTATCTGAAACTATGTGTTCGATACTGTGCCAGGAGAAGCGCCTGTTCTCTGAAATGTGTGGCGATGCCACTCGAAACCGTATGTGTTCGACGAAACTAAGTGGTCAACCTTGTGAGAGAGGAAACTCAAGATGCGAAACTTACTTCCATTTTAAACTAATTGTTCTATCTGATACTGAGTATTCGACAGTGTGCCAGGAGAAGCGCCTATTCTCTGAAATCTGTGGCGATGCCACTCGAAACCGTATGTGTTCGACGAAACTAAGTTGTCGACCTTGTGAGAGAGGAAACTCCAGATGAGAAACATAGTTTCATTTAAAACTAATTGTTCTATCTGAAACTATGTGTTCGATAGTCTTCCAGGAGAAGCGCTTCTTCTCTGAAATATGGGGCGATGCCACTCGAAACCGTATGTGTTCGAGGAAACTAAGTGGTCGGCCTTGTGGGAGAGGAAACTCCAGATGCGAAAATTAGTTCCATTTTAAACTAATTGTTCTATCTGAAACTAAGTGTTCGATACTGTGCCAGGAGAAGCGCCTGTTCTCTGAAATCTGTGGCGATGCTACTCGAAACCGTAAGTTTTCGAGGAAACTAAGTGGTCGACCTTGTGAGAGAGGAAACTCCAGATGCCAGACTTAGTTCCATTTCAAATTAATTGTTCTATCTGAAACTAAGTGTTCGAGACTGTGCCAGGAGAAGCGTCCGTTCTCTGAAACCTGTGGCGATACCACTCGGAACCGTATGTGTTCGACGAAACTGAGTGGTCGACCTTTTGAGGGAGGAAACTCCAGATGCGAAACATAGTTCCATTTTAAACTAATTGTTCTATCTGAAACTAAGTGTTCGATACCGTGCCAGGAGAAGCGCCAGTTCTCTGAAACCTGTGGCGATGCCACTGGAAACCGTATGTATTTGACGAAACTAAGTGGTCCACCTTGTGGGAGAGGAAACACCAGATGCGAAACTTAGTTCGATTTTAAACTAATAGTTCTATCTGATACTAACTGTTCGATACTGTGCCAGGAGAAGCGCCTGTTCTCTGAAATCTGTGGCGATGCTACTCGAAACCGTATGTGTTTCGTCGAAACTATGTGGTCGACCTTGTGAGAGAGTAAACTCCAGATGTGAAACTTAGTTCCATTTAAACTAATTGTTCTATCTGAAACTAAGTTTTCGATACTGTGCAAGGAGAAGCGCCTGTCCTCTGAAATGTGTGGCGATGCCACTCGAAACAGTATGAGTTCGACGAAACTAAGTGGTCGAACTTGTGAGAGAGGAAACTCCAAATGCGGAATATATTTCCATTTTAAACTAATTGTTCTCTCCGAAACTAAGTGTTTGATACTGTGCCAGGAGAAGCGCCTGTTCCCTGAAATCTGTGGCGATGCTACTCGAAACCGAATGTGTTCCACGAAACTATGTGGCCGCCTTGTGAGAGAGGAAACTCCAGTTGCGAAACTTAGTTCCATTTTAAACTAATTGTTCTATGTGAATCTAAGTGTTCGATACTGTGCCAGGAGAAGCGCCTGTTCTTTGAAATCTGTGGCGATGCTACTCGAAACTGTATGTGTTCGACGGAACTAAGTGGTCGACATGGTGAGAGAGGAAACTCCGGATGCGAAACATAGTTCCATTTTAAACTAAATGTTCTATCTGAAACTAAGTGTTCGATACTGTGCCAGGAGAAGCGCCTGTTCTCTGAAATCTGTGGCGATGCTACTCGAAACCGTATGTGTTTCGTCGAAACAAAGTGGTCAACCTTGTGAGAGAGTAAACTCCAGATGTGAAACTTAGTTCCATTTAAACTAATTGTTCTATCTGAAACTAAGTTTTCGATACTGTGCCAGCAGAAGCGCCTGTTCTCTGAAATCTGTGGCGATGCCCCTCGAAACCGTATGTTTTCGACGAAACTAAGTGGTCGACCTTGTGGGAGAGGAAACCCCAGATGCGAAACTTAGTTCCATTTTAAACTAATAGTTCTATCTGATACTAAGTGTTCGATACTGTGCCAGGAGAAGCGCCTGTCCTCTGAAATCTGTGGCGATGCTACTCGAAACCGTATGTGGTCGACGAAACTAATTGGTCCACCTTGTGAGAGAGGAAACACAAGATGCGAGGTATAGTTCCATTTTAAACTAATTGTTCTATCTGATACTAAGTGTTCGATACTGTGCCAGGAGAAGCGCCTGTCCTCTGAAATCTGTGGCGATGTCACTCTAAACCGTATGTGTTAGACGCAACTAAGTGGTCGAACTTGTGAGAGAAGAAACTCCAAATGCGAAACTTAGTTCCATTTTAAAGTAATTGTTCTATCTGAAACTCAGTTTTCGATACTGTGCCAGCAGAAGCGCCTGTTCTCTGAAATCTGTGGCAATGCCCCTCGAAACCGTATGTGTTCGACGAAACTAAGTGGTCGAACTTGTGATAGAGGAAACGCCAGTTGCGAAAAACTTAGTTCCATTTTATACTAATTGTTCTATCTGAAACTAAGTTTTCGATACTGTGCCAGCAGAAGCGCCTGTTCTCTGAAATCTGTGGCGATGCCCCTCGAAACCGTATGTGTTCGACGAAACTAAGTGGTCGAACTTGTGAGAGAGGAAACTCCAAATGCGAAACTTAGTTCCATTTTAAAGTAATTGTTCTATCTGAAACTAAGTTTTCGATACTGTGCCAGCAGAAGCGCCTGTTCTCTGAAATCTGTGGCGATGCCACTCGAAACCGTATGTGTTTGACGAAACTAAGTGGTCCACCTTGCGACAGAGGAAACTCCAAATGCGAAACATAGTTCCATTTTAAACTAATTGTTCTATCTGATACTAAGTGTTCGATACTGTGCCAGGAGAAGCGCCTGTCCTCTGAAATCTGTGGCGATGTCACTCTAAACCGTATGTGTTCGACAAAACTAAGTGGTCGAACTTGTGAGAGAGGAAACTCCAAATGCGAAACTTAGTTCCATTTTAAAGTAATTGTTCTATCTGAAACTAAGTGTTCGATACTGTGCCAGGAGAAGCGCCTGTCCTCTGAAATGTGTGGCGATGCCACTCGAAACAGTATGAGTTCGACGAAACTAAGTGGTCGAACTTGTGAGAGAGGAAACTTCAAATGCGAAATATATTTCCATTTTAAACTAATTGTTCTCTCCGAAACTAAGTGTTTGATACTGTGCCAGGAGAAGCGCCTGTTCTCTGAAATCTGTGGCGATGCTACTCGAAACCGAATGTGTTCCACGAAACTATGTGGCCGCCTTGTGAGAGAGGAAACTCCAGTTGCGAAACTTAGTTCCATTTTAAACTAATTGTTCTATGTGAATCTAAGTGTTCGATACTGTGCCAGGAGAAGCGCCTGTTCTTTGAAATCTGTGGCGATGCTACTCGAAACTGTATGTGTTCGACGAAACTAAGTGGTCGACATGGTGAGAGAGGAAACTCCGGATGCGAAACATAGTTCCATTTTAAACTAATTGTTCTATCTGAAACTAAGTGTTCGATACTGTGCCAGGAGAAGCGACTGTTCTCTTAAATCTGTGGCGATGCTACTCGAAACTGTATGTGTTCGACGAAACTAAGTGGTCGACATGGTGAGAGAGGAAACTCCGGAAGCGAAACATAGTTCCATTTTAAACTAATTGTTCTATCTGAAACTAAGTGTTCGATACTGTGCCAGGAGAAGCGACTGTTCTCTTAAATCTGTGGCGATGCTACTCGAAACCGTATGTGTTTCGTCGAAACTAAGTGGTCGACCTTGTGAGAGAGTAAACTCCGGATGTGAAACTTAGTTCCATTTAATCTAATTGTTCTATCTGAAACTAAGTGTTCGATACTGTGCCAGGAGAAGCGCCTGTCCTCTGAAATCTGTGGCGATGCTACTCGAAAACGTATGTGGTCGACGAAACTAATTGGTCCACCTTGTGGGAGAGGAAACACAAGATGCGAGGTATAGTTCCATTTTAAACTAATTGTTCTATCTGATACTAAGTGTTCGATACTGTGCCAGGAGAAGCGCCTGTCCTCTGAAATCTGTGGCGATGTCCCTCTAAACCGTATGTGTTAGACGCAACTAAGTGTTCGAACTTGTGAGGGAGGAAACCCCAGATGCGAAACATAGTTCCAGTTTAAACTAATTGTTCTATCTGAACCTGAGTGTTCGATACTGTGCCAGGAGAAGCGCCTGTTCTCTGAAATCTGTGGCGATTCTACTCGAAGCCGTATGTGTTCTACGAAACTAAGTGGTCGATACTGTGCCACCACTCGAAACCGTACTTGTTCGACGAAACTAAGTGGTCGCCTTGTGAGAGAGGAAACTCCAGATGCGACAATAAGTACCATTTTAAACTAATTGTTCTATCTGAACCTGAGTGTTCGATACTGTGCCAGGAGAAGCGCCTCTTCCCTGAAATTTGTGGCGATGCCACTCGAAACCGTATGTGTTCAACGAAACTAAGTGGTCGACCTTGTGGGTGAGGAAACTCCACATGCGAAACTTACTTCCATTTTAAACTAATTATTCTATCTAAAACTATGTGTTGGATATTGTGCCAGGAGAAGCGCCAGTTCTCTGAAATCTGTGGTGATGCCACTCGAAACCGTATGTGTTCGACGAAACTAAGTGGTCGCCTTGTGAAAGAGGAAACTCCAGATTCGAAACATAGTACCATTTTAAACTAATTGTTCTACCTGAAACTAAGAGTTCGATACTGTGCCAGGAGAAGCGCCTGTTCTCTGAAATCTGTGGCGATGCCACTCGAAACCGTATGTGTTCCACGAAACTAAGTGGTCGACCTTCTGAGAGAGGAAACTCCAGAAGCGAAACTTAGTTCCATTTAAAACTAATTGTTCTATCTGAAACTAAGTTATCGATACTGTGCCAATAGAAGCGCCTGTTCTCTGAAATCTGTGGCGATGTCACTCGAAACCGTATGTGTTCGACGAAACAAATTTGTTGACCTTGTGAGAGATGAAACTCCAGAAGCGAAAAATAGTTCCATTTAAAACTAATTGTTCTATCGGTATCTATGTGTTCGATAATGTGCCAGGAGAAGCGCCTGTTCTCTGAAATCTGTGGCGATGATACTCGAAACCGTATGTGTTCGACGAATCTAAATGGTCGACCTTTTGAGAGAGGAAACTCCAGATGCCAAACTTAGTTCCATTTAAAACTAATAGTTTTATCTGAAAGGAAGTTTTCGATACTGTGCCAGGAGAAGCGCCTGTTCTCTGAAATCTGTGGCGATGCCACTCGAAACCGTATGTGTTCGACGAAACTGAGTGGTCGACCTTGTGGGAGAGGAAACTCCAGGTGCGAAACTTATTTCCATTTTAAACTAATTGTTGTCTCTGAAACTAAGTTTTCGATACTGTGCCAGGAGAAGCGCCTGTTCTCTGAAATCTGTGGCGATGCCACTCGAAACCGTATGTGTTCGACGAAAATAAGTGGTCGACCTTGTGGTAGAGGAAACTGCAGATGCGAAACATAGTTCCATTTTAAACTAATTGTTCTATCTGAAACTAAGTGTTCGATACTGTGCCAGGAGAAGCGTCTGTTCACTGGAATCAGTGGCGATGCTACTCGAAACCGTATGTGTTCGACGAAACTAAGTGGTTCACCTTGTGAGAGAGGAAACTCCAGATGCGAAGCTTCGTTCCATGTTAAACTAATTGTTCTATCTGAAAGTGTTCGGTACTCTGCCAGGAGAAACGCCTGTTCTCTGAAATGTGTGGCGATGCCGCTAGAAACCGTATGTGTTCGACGGAACTAAGTGGCCGACCTTGTGAGAGAGGAACCTTCATATGCGAAATTTAGTTCCATTTTAAATTAATTGTTCTATCTGAAACTAAGTGTTCGACACTGTGCCAGGAGAAGCGGCTGTTGTCTGAAGTCTGTGGCGATGCCACTCGAAACCGTATGTGTTCGACGAAATTAAGTGGTGGCCTTGTGGGAGAGGAAACTCCAGATGCGAAACTTAGTTCCATTTTAAACTAATTCTTCTATCTGAAACTATGTGTTCGATACTGTGCCAGGAGAAGCGCCTGTCCTCTGAAATGTGTGGCGATGCCACTCGAAACAGTATGAGTTCGACGAAACTAAGTGGTCAAACTTGTGAGAGAGGAAACTCCAAATGCGAAATATATTTCCATTTTAAACTAATTGTTCTCTCCGAAACTAAGTGTTTGATACTGTGCCAGGAGAAGCGCCTGTTCTCTGAAATCTGTGGCGATGCCCCTCGAAACCGTATGTGTTCGACGAAACTAAGTGGTCGACCTTGTGGGAGAGGAAACCCCAGATGCGAAACTTAGTTCCATTTTAAACTAATAGTTCTATCTGATACTAAGTGTTCGATACTGTGCCAGGAGAAGCGCCTGTCCTCTGAAATCTGTGGCGATGCTACTCGAAACCGTATGTGGTCGACGAAACTAATTGGTCCACCTTGTGAGAGAGGAAACTCCTGATGCGAAACATAGTTCCATTTTAAACTAATTGTTCTCTCTGAAACTAAGTGTTCGATACTGTACCAGGAGAAGCGCCTCTTCTCTGAAATCTGTGGCGATGCTACTCGAAACCGTATGTGTTTCGTCGAAACTAAGTGGTCGACCTTGTGAGAGAGGAAACTCCAAATGCGAAACTTAGTTCCATTTTAAAGTAATTGTTCTATCTGAAACTAAGTTTTCGATACTGTGCCAGCAGAAGCGCCTGTTCTCTGAAATCTGTGGCGATGCCCCTCGAAACCGTATGTGTTCGACGAAACTAAGTGGTCGAACTTGTGAGAGAGGAAACTCCAAATGCGAAACTTTGTTCCATTTTAAAGTAATTGTTCTATCTGAAACTAAGTTTTCGATACTGTGCCAGCAGAAGCGCCTGTTCTCTGAAATCTGTGGCGATGCCACTCGAAACCGTATGTGTTTGACGAAACTAAGTGGTCCACCTTGCGACAGAGGAAACTCCAAATGCGAAACATAGTTCCATTTTAAACTAATTGTTCTATCTGATACTAAGTGTTCGATACTGTGCCAGGAGAAGCGCCTGTCCTCTGAAATCTGTGGCGATGTCACTCTAAACCGTATGTGTTCGACGAAACTAAGTGGTCGAACTTGTGAGAGAGGAAACTCCAAATGCGAAACATAGTTCCATTTTAAACTAATTGTTCTATCTGATACTAAGTGTTCGATACTGTGCCAGGAGAAGCGCCTGTTCACTGAAATCGGTGGCGATGCTACTCGAAACCGTATGTGTTCGACGAATCTAAATGGTCGACCTTGTGAGAGAGGGAACTCCAGATGCGAATTTTAGTTCCATTTTAAACTAATTGTTCTATCTGAAACTAAGTGTTCGATACTGTGCCAGGAGAAGCGCCTGTTCTCTGAAATCTGTGGCGATGCCACTCGAAACCGTATGTGTTCGACGAAACTGAGTGGTCGACCTTGTGAGAGAGGAAACTCCAGACGCGTAACTTAGTGCCATTTTAAACTAATTGTTCTATCAGAAACTAAGTGTTCGATACTGTGCCAGCAAAAGCGCCTGTTCCCTGAAATCTGTGGCGATGCCACTCGAAACCGTATGCGTTCGGCGAAACTAAGTGGTCGACCTTGTGAAAGAGGAAACTCCAGATGCGAAACATAGTTCAATTTTAAACTAAATGTTCCATCTGAAACTAAGTGTTCGATACGGTACCAGGAGAAGCGCCTGTTCTCTGAAATCTGTGGCGATGCCACTCGAAACCGTATGTGTTCGGCGAAACTAAGTGGTCGACCTTCTGAGAGAGGAAACTCCAGATGCCAAACTTGGTTCCATTTAAATCTAATTGCTCTATCTGAAACAGTGTTCGATACTGTGCCAGGAGAAACGCCTGTTCCCTGAAATCTGTGGCGATTCCACTCGAAACCGTATGTATCCAACGAAACTAATTGGCCGACCTTTTGAGAGAGGAAACTCCAGATGCGAAACATAGTTCCATTTTAAATTAATTGTTCTATCTGAAACTACGTGTCGACACTGTGCCAGGAGAAGCGCCTGTTCTGTGAATTCAGTGGCGATGCTACTCGAAACCGTATGTGTTCGACGAAACTAAGTGGTCCACCTTGTGAGAGAGGAAACTCCAGATGCGAAGCTTATTTCCATTTTAAAGTAATTGTTCTATCTGATACTAAGTGTTCGATACTGTGCCAGGAGAATCGCTAATTCTCTGAAACCCGTGGCGATGCCACTTGAAACCGTATGTGTTCGACGAAAATAAGTGGTCGACCTTGTGAGAGAGGAAACTCCAGACGCGAAACTTAGTGCCATTTTAAACTAATTGTTCAATCAGAAACTAAGTGTTCGATACTGTGCCAGGAGAAGCGCCTGTTCTCTGAAATCTGTGGCGATGCTACTCGAAACCGTATGTGTTCGACGAAACTAGGTGGTCGACCTTGTGGGAGAGGAAACTCCAGGTGCGAAACTTATTTCCATTTTAAACTAATTGTTCTCTCTGAAACTAAGTTTTCGATACTGTGCCAGGAGAAGCGCCTGTTCTCTGAAATCTGTGGCGATGCCACTCGAAACCGTATGTGTTCGACGAAAATAAGTGGTCGACCTTGTGGTAGAGGAAACTGCAGATGCGAAACATAGTTCCATTTTAAACTAATTGTTCTATCTGAAACTAAGTGTTCGATACTGTGCCAGGAGAAGCGTCTGTTCACTGGAATCAGTGGCGATGCTACTCGAAACCGTATGTGTTCGACGAAACTAAGTGGTCCACCTTGTGAGAGAGGAAACTCCAGATGCGAAGCTTCGTTCCATGTTAAACTAATTGTTCTATCTGAAAGTGTTCGGTACTCTGCCAGGAGAAACGCCTGTTCTCTGAAATGTGTGGCGATGCCGCTAGAAACCGTATGTGTTCGACGGAACTAAGTGGCCGACCTTGTGAGAGAGGAACCTTCATATGCGAAATTTAGTTCCATTTTAAATTAATTGTTCTATCTGAAACTAAGTGTTCGACACTGTGCCAGGAGAAGCGGCTGTTGTCTGAAGTCTGTGGCGATGCCACTCGAAACCGTATGTGTTCGACGAAATTAAGTGGTGGCCTTGTCGGAGAGGAAACTCCAGATGCGAAACTTAGTTCCATTTTAAACTAATTCTTCTATCTGAAACTATGTGTTCGATACTGTGCCAGGAGAAGCGCCTGTTCTCTGAAATCTGTGGCGTTGCCACTCGAAACCGTATGAGTTCGACGAAACTAGGTGGCCGACCTTGAGAGAGAGGAAACTCCAGGTGCGAAACTTATTTTTATTTTAAACTAATGGTTCTCTCTGAAACTACCTGTTCGATACTGTGCCAGGAGAAGCGCCAGTTCTCTGAAATGTGTGGCGATGCCACTCGAAAACGTATGTGTTCGACCAAACTAAGTGGTTGATCTTGTGAGAGAGGATACTCCAGATGCGAAACATAATTCCATTTTAAACTAATTGTTCTCTCTGAAACTAAGTGTTCGATACTGTGCCAGGAGAAGCGCCTGTTCTCTGAAATCTGTGGCGATGCCACTCGAAACCGTATGTGTTCGACGAAACTAAGTGGCCGACCTTGTGAGATAGGAAACTCCAGATGCGAAAGTTAGTACCATTTTAAACTAATTGTTCTATCTGAAACTAAGCGTTCGATACTGTGCCAGGAGAAGCGGCTGTTCTCTTAAATCTGTGGCGATGCCAATCGAAACCGTATGAGTTCGACGAAACTAGGTGGCCGACCTTGAGAGAGAGGAAACTCCAGGTGCGAAACTTATTTTTATTTTAAACTAATGGTTCTCTCTGAAACTACCTGTTCGATACTGTGCCAGGAGAAGCGCCAGTTCTCTGAAATGTGTGGCGATGCCACTCGAAAACGTATGTGTTCGACCAAACTAAGTGGTTGATCTTGTGAGAGAGGATACTCCAGATGCGAAACATAATTCCATTTTAAACTAATTGTTCTCTCTGAAACTAAGTGTTCGATACTGTGCCAGGAGAAGCGCCTGTTCTCTGAAATCTGTGGCGATGCCACTCGAAACCGTATGTGTTCGACGAAACTAAGTGGCCGACCTTGTGAGATAGGAAACTCCAGATGCGAAAGTTAGTACCATTTTAAACTAATTGTTCTATCTGAAACTAAGCGTTCGATACTGTGCCAGGAGAAGCGGCTGTTCTCTTAAATCTGTGGCGATGCCAATCGAAACCGTATGTGTTCGACGAAACTAAGTGGTCCACCTTGCGACAGAGGAAACTCCAAATGCGAAACATAGTTCCATTTTAAACTAATTGTTCTATCTGATACTAAGTGTTCGATACTGTGCCAGGAGAAGCGCCTGTCCTCTGAAATCTGTGGCGATGTCACTCTAAACCGTATGTGTTCGACGAAACTAAGTGGTCGAACTTGTGAGAGAGGAAACTCCAAATGCGAAACTTAGTTCCATTTTAAAGTAATTGTTCTATCTGAAACTAAGTGTTCGATACTGTGCCAGGAGAAGCGCCTGTCCTCTGAAATGTGTGGCGATGCCACTCGAAACAGTATGAGTTCGACGAAACTAAGTGGTCGAACTTGTGAGAGAGGAAACTTCAAATGCGAAATATATTTCCATTTTAAACTAATTGTTCTCTCCGAAACTAAGTGTTTGATACTGTGCCAGGAGAAGCGCCTGTTCTCTGAAATCTGTGGCGATGCTACTCGAAACCGAATGTGTTCCACGAAACTATGTGGCCGCCTTGTGAGAGAGGAAACTCCAGTTGCGAAACTTAGTTCCATTTTAAACTAATTGTTCTATGTGAATCTAAGTGTTCGATACTGTGCCAGGAGAAGCGCCTGTTCTTTGAAATCTGTGGCGATGCTACTCGAAACTGTATGTGTTCGACGAAACTAAGTGGTCGACATGGTGAGAGAGGAAACTCCGGATGCGAAACATAGTTCCATTTTAAACTAATTGTTCTATCTGAAACTAAGTGTTCGATACTGTGCCAGGAGAAGCGACTGTTCTCTTAAATCTGTGGCGATGCTACTCGAAACTGTATGTGTTCGACGAAACTAAGTGGTCGACATGGTGAGAGAGGAAACTCCGGAAGCGAAACATAGTTCCATTTTAAACTAATTGTTCTATCTGAAACTAAGTGTTCGATACTGTGCCAGGAGAAGCGACTGTTCTCTTAAATCTGTGGCGATGCTACTCGAAACCGTATGTGTTTCGTCGAAACTAAGTGGTCGACCTTGTGAGAGAGTAAAATCCGGATGGGAAACTTAGTTCCATTTAATCTAATTCTTCTATCTGAAACTAAGTGTTCGATACTGTGCCAGGAGAAGCGCCTGTCCTCTGAAATCTGTGGCGATGCTACTCGAAAACGTATGTGGTCGACGAAACTAATTGGTCCACCTTGTGGGAGAGGAAACACAAGATGCGAGGTATAGTTCCATTTTAAACTAATTGTTCTATCTGATACTAAGTGTTCGATACTGTGCCAGGAGAAGCGCCTGTCCTCTGAAATCTGTGGCGATGTCCCTCTAAACCGTATGTGTTAGACGCAACTAAGTGTTCGAACTTGTGAGGGAGGAAACCCCAGATGCGAAACATAGTTCCATTTTAAACTAATTGTTCTATCTGAAACTAAGTGTTCGATACTGTGCCAGGAGAAGCGACTGTTCTCTTAAATCTGTGGCGATGCTACTCGAAACTGTATGTGTTCGACGAAACTAAGTGGTCGACATGGTGAGAGAGGAAACTCCACATGCGAAACTTACTTCCATTTTAAACTAACTATTCTATCTAAAACTATGTGTTGGATATTGTGCCAGGAGAAGCGCCAGTTCTCTGAAATCTGTGGTGATGCCACTCGAAACCGTATGTGCTCGACGAAACTAAGTGGTCGCCTTGTGAAAGAGGAAACTCCAGATTCCAAACTTAGTACCATTTTAAACTAATTGTTCTACCTGAAACTAAGTGTTCGATACTGTGCCAGGAGAAGCGCCTGTTCTCTGAAATCTGTGGCGATGCCACTCGAAACCGTATGTGTTCCACGAAACTAAGTGGTCGACCTTCTGAGAGAGGAAACTCCAGAAGCGAAACTTAGTTCCATTTAAAACTAATTGTTCTATCTGAAACTAAGTTATCGATACTGTGCCAATAGAAGCGCCTGTTCTCTGAAATCTGTGGCGATGTCACTCGAAACCGTATGTGTTCGACGAAACAAATTTGTTGACCTTGTGAGAGATGAAACTCCAGAAGCGAAAAATAGTTCCATTTAAAACTAATTGTTCTATCGGTATCTATGTGTTCGATAATGTGCCAGGAGAAGCGCCTGTTCTCTGAAATCTGTGGCGATGATACTCGAAACCGTATGTGTTCGACGAATCTAAATGGTCGACCTTTTGAGAGAGGAAACTCCAGATGCCAAACTTAGTTCCATTTAAAACTAATAGTTTTATCTGAAAGGAAGTTTTCGATACTGTGCCAGGAGAAGCGCCTGTTCTCTGAAATCTGTGGCGATGCCACTCGAAACCGTATGTGTTCGACGAAACTGAGTGGTCGACCTTGTGAGAGAGGAAACTCCAGACGCGTAACTTAGTGCCATTTTATACTAATTGTTCTGTCAGAAACTAAGTGTTCGATACTGTGCCAGTAGAAGCGCCTGTCTCCGAAATTTGTGGCGATTCCCCTTGAAACCGAATGTGTTCAACGAAACTAAGTCATCGACCTTGTGAGGGAGGATACTCCAGATGCGAAACATAGTTACATTTTAAACTAATTGTTCTGTCTGAAATAAGTGTTCGATACTGTGCCAGGAGAAGCGCCTGTTCACTGAAATCTGTGGCGATGCTACTCGAAACCGTATGTGTTCGACGAATCTAAATGGTCGACCTTGTGAGAGAGGAAACTCCAGATGCGAATCTTAGTTCCATTTTAAACTAATTGTTCTATCTGAAACTAAGTGTTCGATACTGTGCCAGGAGAAGCGCCAGTTCTCTGAAACCTGTGGCGATGCCACTGGAAACCGTATGTATTTGACGAAACTAAGTGGTCCACCTTGTGAGAGAGGAAACTCCAAATGCGAAACACAGTTCCATTTTAAACTAAGTGTTCTATCTGTAACTAAGTGTTCGATACTGTGCAAGGAGAAGCGCCTGTTCTCTGAAATCTGTGGCGATGCTACTCGAAACCGTATATCTCCGACGAAACTAAATGGTCGACCTTGTGAGAGAGGAAACTCCAGATGCGAAACATAATTCCATTTTAAACTAATTGTTCTATCTGAGACTAAGTGTTCGATACTGTGCCAGGAGAAACGCCTGTTCTCTGAAATCTGTGGCGATGCCACTCTAATCCGTATGTGTTCGACGATACTAAGTGGTCGACCTTGTGAGAGAGGAAACTCGAGATGCGAAAGTTAGTACCATTTTAAACTAATTGTTCTATCTGAAACTAAGTGTTCGATACTGTGCCAGGAGAAGCGCCTGTTCTCTGAAATCTGTGGCGATGCCATTCGAAACCGTATGTGTTTGACGAAACTAAGTGGTCCACCTTGCGAGAGAGGAAACTCCAAATGCGAAACATAGTTCCATTTTAAACTAATTGTTCTATCTGAAACTAAGTGTTCGATACTGTGCCAGGAGAAGCGGCTGTTCTCTGAAATCTGTGGCGATGCCACTCGAAACCGTATGTGTTCGACGAAGCTAAGAGGCCGACCTTGTGAGATAGGAAACTCCAGATGCGAAAGCTAGTACCATTTTAAACTAATTGTTCTATCTGAAACTAAGTGTTCGATACTGTGCCAGGAGAAGCGGCTGTTCTCTGAAATATGTGGCGATGCCACTCGAAACCGTATGTGTTCGACGAAACTAAGTGGCCGACCTTGTGAGATAGGAAACTCCAGATGCGAAAGTTAGTACCATTTTAAACTAATTGTTCTATCTGAAACTAAGTGCTCGATACTGTGCCAGGAGAAGCGGCTGTTATCTGAAATCTGTGGCGATGCCACTCGAAACCGTATGTGTTCGACGATACTACGTGGTCGACCTTGTGAGGGAGGAAACTCCAGATGCGAAAGTTAGTACCATATTAAACTAATTGTTCTATCTGAAACTAAGTGTTCGATACTGTGCCAGGAGAAGCGCCAGCTCTCTGAAATGTGTGGCGATGCCACTCGAAACCGTATGTGTTCGACGAAACTAAGTGGTTGATCTTGTGAGAGAGGATACTCCAGATGCGAAACTTAATTCCATTTTAAACTAATTGCTCTCTGAAACTAAGTGTTCGATACTGTGCCAGGAGAAGCGCCTGTTCTCTGAAAGCTGTGGCGATGCCACTCGAAACCGTATGTGTTTGACGAAACTAAGTGGTCCACCTTGCGACAGAGGAAACTCCAAATGCGAAACATAGTTCCATTTTAAACTAATTGTTCTATCTGAAACTAAGTGTTCGATACTGTGCCAGGAGAAGCGCCTGTCCTCTGAAATGTGTGGCGATGCCACTCGAAACAGTATGAGTTCGACGAAACTAAGTGGTCGAACTTGTGAGAGAGGAAACTCCAAACGCGAAATATATTTCCATTTTAAACTAATTGTTCTCTCCGAAACTAAGTGTTTGATACTGTGCCAGGAGAAGCGCCTGTTCTCTGAAATCTGTGGCGATGCTACTCGAAACCGAATGTGTTCCACGAAACTATGTGGCCGCCTTGTGAGAGAGGAAACTCCAGTTGCGAAACTTAGTTCCATTTTAAACTAATTGTTCTATCTGAAACTAAGTGTTCGATACTGTGCCAGGAGAAGCGCCTGTTCTCTGAAATCTGTGGCGATGCCACTCGAAACCGTATGTGTTCGACGAAACTAAGTGGCCGACCTTGTGAGATAGGAAACTCCAGATGCGAAAGTTAGTACCATTTTAAACTAATTGTTCTATCTGAAACTAAGTGTTCGATACTGTGCCAGGAGAAGCGCCAGCTCTCTGAAATGTGTGGCGATGCCACTCGAAACAGTATGAGTTCGACGAAACTAAGTGGTCGAACTTGTGAGAGAGGAAACTCCAAACGCGAAATATATTTCCATTTTAAACTAATTGTTCTCTCCGAAACTAAGTGTTTGATACTGTGCCAGGAGAAGCGCCTGTTCTCTGAAATCTGTGGCGATGCCACTCGAAACCGTATGTGTTCGACGAAACTAAGTGGCCGACCTTGTGAGATAGGAAACTCCAGATGCGAAAGTTAGTACCATTTTAAACTAATTGTTCTATCTGAAACTAAGTGTTCGATACTGTGCCAGGAGAAGCGCCAGCTCTCTGAAATGTGTGGCGATGCCACTCGAAACCGTATGTGTTCGACGAAACTAAGTGGTTGATCTTGTGAGAGAGGATACTCCAGATGCGAAATTTAATTCCATTTTAAACTAATTGCTCTCTGAATCTAAGTGTTCGATACTGTGCCAGGAGAAGCGCCTTTTCTCTGAAATCTGTGGCGATGCCACTCGAAACCGTATGTGTTTGACGAAACTAAGTGGTCCACCTTGCGACAGAGGAAACTCCAAATGCGAAACGTAGTTCCATTGTAAACTAATTGTTCTATCTGAAACTAAGTGTTCGATACTGTGCCAGGAGAAGCGCCTGTCCTCTGAAATGTGTGGCGATGCTACTCGAAACTGTATGTGTTCGACGAAACTAAGTGGTCGACATGGTGAGAGAGGAAACTCCGGATGCGAAACATAGTTCCATTTTAAACTAATTGTTCTATCTGAAACTAAGTGTTCGATACTGTGCCAGGAGAAGCGACTGTTCTCTTAAATCTGTGGCGATGCTACTCGAAACTGAATGTGTTCGACGAAACTAAGTGGTCGACATGGTGAGAGAGGAAACTCCGGAAGCGAAACATAGTTCCATTTTAAACTAATTGTTCTACCTGAAACTAAGTGTTCGATACTGTGCTAGGAGAAGCGCCTGTTCTCTGAAATCTGTGGCGATGCTCCTCGAAACCGTATGTGTTCGACGAAACTAAGTGGCCGACCTTGTGAGAGAGGAAACTTCAGATGCGAATCTTAGTTCAATTTTAAATTAATTGTTCTATCTGAAACTAAGTGTTCGACACTGTGCCAGAAGAAGCGCCTGTTCTCTGAAATCTGTCGCGATGCTACTCGAAACCATATATGTGTCCGACGAAACTAAGTGGTCGACCTTGTGAGAGAGGAAACTCCAAATGCGAAAATTAGTTCCATTTTAAACTAATTGTTCTATCTGAAACTAAGTGTTCGATACTGTGCCAAGAGAAGCGCTGTTCTCTGAAATCTGTGGCGATGCCACTCGAAACCGTATGTGTTCGACGAATCTAAATGGTCGACCTTGTGAGAGAGGAAACTCCAGTTGCGAATCTTAGTTCAATTTTAAACTAATTGTTCTATCTGAAACTAAGTGTTCGACACTGTGCCAGGAGAAGCGCCTGTTCTCTGAAATCTGTCGCGATGCTACTCGAAACCATATATGTGTTCGACGAAACTAAGTGGTCGACCTTGTGAGTGAGGAAACTCCAGATGCGAAAGATAGTTCAATTTTAAACTAATTGTTCTATCTGAAACTAAGTATTCGATACTGTGCCAGGAGAAGCGCCTGTTCTCTGAAATGTGTGGCGATGCCACTCGAAACCGTATGTGTTCGACGAAACTAAGTGGTCGACCTTGTGAGTGAGGAAACTCCAGATGCGAAAGATAGATCTATTTTAAACTAATTGTTCTATCTAAAACTAAGTGTTCGATACTGTGCCAGGAGAAGCGCCTGTTCTCTGAAATCTGTGGCGATGCTCCTCGAAACCGTATGTGTTCGACGAAACTAAGTGGCCGACCTTTTGAGAGAGGAAACTTCAGATGCGAAACTTAGTTCCATTTTAAATTAATTGTTCTCTCTGAAACTTAGTGTTCGATACTGTGCCAGGAGAAGTGCCTGTTCTCTGAAATCTGTGGCGATGCCACTCGAAACCGTATGTGTTCGACGAATCTAAATGGTCGACCTTGTGAGAGAGGAAACTCCAGTTGCGAATTTTAGTTCAATTTTAAACTAATTGTTCTATCTGAAACTAAGTGTTCGACACTGTGCCAGGAGAAGCGCCTGTTCTCTGAAATCTGTCGCGATGCTACTCGAAACCATATGTGTTCGACGAAACTAAGTGCTCGACCTTGTGAGAGAGGAAACTCCGGATGCGAAACTTAGTTCCATTTAAAACTAATTGTACTATCTGAAACTAAGTGTTCGATACTGTGCCAGGAGAAACTCCCGTTCGGCGAAATCTGTGGCGATACCACTCGAAACCGTATGTGTTCGACAAAACTAAGTGGTCGACCTTGTGAGAGAGGAAACTCCAGATGCGAAACTTTGTTCCATTTTAAACTAATCGTTCTATCTGAAAATAAGTGATCGATAATGTGCCAGGGGAAGCGCCAGCTCTCTGAAATGTGTGGCGATGCCACTCGAAACCGTATGTGTTCGACGAAACTAAGTGGTTGATCTTGTGAGAGAGGATACTCCAGATGCGAAACTTAATTCCATTTTAAACTAATTGCTCTCTGAAACTAAGTGTTCGATACTGTGCCAGGAGAAGCGCCTGTTCTCTGAAAGCTGTGGCGATGCCACTCGAAACCGTATGTGTTTGACGAAACTAAGTGGTCCACCTTGCGACAGAGGAAACTCCAAATGCGAAACATAGTTCCATTTTAAACTAACTGTTCTATCTGAAACTAAGTGTTCGATACTGTGCCAGGAGAAGCGCCTGTCCTCTGAAATGTGTGGCGATGCCACTCGAAACAGTATGAGTTCGACGAAACTAAGTGGTCGAACTTGTGAGAGAGGAAACTCCAAATGCGAAATATATTTCCATTTTAAACTAATTGTTCTCTCCGAAACTAAGTGTTTGATACTGTGCCAGGAGAAGCGCCTGTTCTCTGAAATCTGTGGCGATGCTACTCGAAACCGAATGTGTTCCACGAAACTATGTGGCCGCCTTGTGAGAGAGGAAACTCCAGTTGCGAAACTTAGTTCCATTTTAAACTAATTGTTCTATCTGAAACTAAGTGTTCGATACTGTGCCAGGAGAAGCGCCTGTTCTCTGAAATCTGTGGCGATGCCACTCGAAACCGTATGTGTTCGACGAAACTAAGTGGCCGACCTTGTGAGAGAGGAAACTCCGGATGCGAAACTTAGTTCCATTTAAAACTAATTGTACTATCTGAAACTAAGTGTTCGATACTGTGCCAGGAGAAACTCCCGTTCGGCGAAATCTGTGGCGATACCACTCGAAACCGTATGTTTTCGACAAAACTAAGTGGTCGACCTTGTGAGAGAGGAAACTCCAGATGCGAAACTTTGTTCCATTTTAAACTAATTGTTCTATCTACAACTAAGTGTTCGATACTGTGCCAGGAGAAGCGCCTGTTCTCTGAAATCTGTGGCGATGCTCCTCGAAACCGTATGTGTTCGACGAAACTAAGTGGCCGACCTTTTGAGAGAGGAAACTTCAGATGCGAAACTTAGTTCCATTTTAAATTAAGTGTTCTCTCTGAAACTTAGTGTTCGATACTGTGCCAGGAGAAGTGCCTGTTCTCTGAAATCTGTGGCGATGCTACTCGAAACCGTATGTGTTCGACGAATCTAAATGGTCGACCTTGTGAGAGAGGAAACTCCAGTTGCGAATTTTAGTTCAATTTTAAACTAATTGTTCTATCTGAAACTAAGTGTTCGACACTGTGCCAGGAGAAGCGCCTGTTCTCTGAAATCTGTCGCGATGCTACTCGAAACCATATGTGTTCGACGAAACTAAGTGCTCGACCTTGTGAGAGAGGAAACTCCGGATGCGAAACTTAGTTCCATTTAAAACTAATTGTACTATCTGAAACTAAGTGTTCGATACTGTGCCAGGAGAAACTCCCGTTCGGCGAAATCTGTGGCGATACCACTCGAAACCGTATGTGTTCGACAAAACTAAGTGGTCGACCTTGTGAGAGAGGAAACTCCAGATGCGAAACTTTGTTCCATTTTAAACTAATCGTTCTATCTGAAAATAAGTGATCGATACTGTGCCAGGGGAAGCGCCTGTTCTCTGAAATCTGTGGCGATGCTAGTCGAAACCGTATGTGTTCGACGAAACTAAGTGGTCGACCTTGTGAGAGAGGAAACTCCGGATGCGAAACTTAGTTCCATTTAAAACTAATTGTACTATCTGAAACTAAGTGTTCGATACTGTGCCAGGAGAAACTCCCGTTCGGCGAAATCTGTGGCGATACCACTCGAAACCGTATGTGTTCGGCGAAAGTAAGTGGTCGACCTTGTGAGAGAAGAAACTCCAGATGCGAAACATAGTTCCATTTTAAATTAATTGTTCTATCTGAAACTAAGTGTTCGATACTGTGCCAGGAGAAACTCCCGTTCGGCGAAATCTGTGGCGATACCACTCGAAACCGTATGTGTTCGACAAAACTAAGTGGTCGACCTTGTGAGAGAGGAAACTCCAAATGCGAAGCTTAGTCCCATTTTAAACTAATTGTTCTATCTGGTACTAAGTGGTAAGAGTTCTCTGAAACTCCCTTTCGGCGAAATCTGTGGCGATACCACTCGAAACCGTATGTGTTCGACAAAACTAAGTGGTCGACCTTGTGCGAGAGGAAACTCCAAATCCGAAACTTAGTTCCATTTTAAACTAATTGTTCTATGTGATTCTAAGCGGTCGATACTGTGCCAGGGGAAACTCCCGTTCGGCGAAATCTGTGGCGATGCCACTCGAAACCGTATGTGTTCCACGAAACTAAGTGGTCGACCTTGTGAGAGAGGAAACTACAGATGCGAAACTTAATTCCATTTTAAACTAATTGCTCTCTGAAACTAAGTGTTCGATACTGTGCCAGGAGAAGCGCCTTTTCTCTGAAATCTGTGGCGATGCCACTCGAAACCGTATGTGTTTGACGAAACTAAGTGGTCCACCTTGCGACAGAGGAAACTCCAAATGCGAAACGTTGTTCCATTTTAAACTAATTGTTCTATCTGAAACTAAGTGTTCGATACTGTGCCAGGAGAAGCGCCTGTCCTCTGAAATGTGTGGCGATGCTACTCGAAACTGTATGTGTTCGACGAAACTAAGTGGTCGACATGGTGAGAGAGGAAACTCCGGATGCGAAACATAGTTCCATTTTAAACTAATTGTTCTATCTGAAACTAAGTGTTTGATACTGTGCCAGGAGAAGCACCTGTTCTCTGAAATCTGTGGCGATGCCACTCGAAACCGTATGTGTTCGACGATACTACGTGGTCGACCTTGTGAGGGAGGAAACTCCAGATGCGAAAGTTAGTACCATATTAAACTAATTGTTCTATCTGAAACTAAGTGTTCGATACTGTGCCAGGAGAAGCGCCAGCTCTCTGAAATGTGTGGCGATGCCACTCGAAACCGTATGTGTTCGACGAAACTAAGTGGTTGATCTTGTGAGAGAGGATACTCCAGATGCGAAACTTAATTCCATTTTAAACTAATTGCTCTCTGAAACTAAGTGTTCGATACTGTGCCAGGAGAAGCGCCTGTTCTCTGAAAGCTGTGGCGATGCCACTCGAAACCGTGTGTGTTTGACGAAACTAAGTGGTCCACCTTGCGACAGAGGAAACTCCAAATGCGAAACATAGTTCCATTTTAAACTAATTGTTCTATCTGAAACTAAGTGTTCGATACTGTGCCAGGAGAAGCGCCTGTCCTCTGAAATGTGTGGCGATGCCACTCGAAACAGTATGAGTTCGACGAAACTAAGTGGTCGAACTTGTGAGAGAGGAAACTCCAAATGCGAAATATATTTCCATTTTAAACTAATTGTTCTCTCCGAAACTAAGTGTTTGATACTGTGCCAGGAGAAGCGCCTGTTCTCTGAAATCTGTGGCGATGCTACTCGAAACCGAATGTGTTCCACGAAACTATGTGGCCGCCTTGTGAGAGAGGAAACTCCAGTTGCGAAACTTAGTTCCATTTTAAACTAATTGTTCTATCTGAAACTAAGTGTTCGATACTGTGCCAGGAGAAGCGCCTGTTCTCTGAAATCTGTGGCGATGCCACTCGAAACCGTATGTGTTCGACGAAACTAAGTGGTTGATCTTGTGAGAGAGGATACTCCAGATGCGAAACTTAATTCCATTTTAAACTAATTGCTCTCTGAAACTAAGTGTTCGATACTGTGCCAGGAGAAGCGCCTTTTCTCTGAAATCTGTGGCGATGCCACTCGAAACCGTATGTGTTTGACGAAACTAAGTGGTCCACCTTGCGACAGAGGAAACTCCAAATGCGAAACATAGTTCCATTTTAAACTAATTGTTCTATCTGAAACTAAGTGTTCGATACTGTGCCAGGAGAAGCGCCTGTCCTCTGAAATGTGTGGCGATGCCACTCGAAACAGTATGAGTTCGACGAAACTAAGTGGTCGAACTTGTGAGAGAGGAAACTCCAAATGCGAAATATATTTCCATTTTAAACTAATTGTTCTCTCCGAAACTAAGTGTTTGATACTGTGCCAGGAGAAGCGGCTGTTATCTGAAATCTGTGGCGATGCCACTCGAAACCGTATGTGTTCGACGATACTACGTGGTCGACCTTGTGAGGGAGGAAACTCCAGATGCGAAAGTTAGTACCATATTAAACTAATTGTTCTATCTGAAACTAAGTGTTCGATACTGTGCCAGGAGAAGCGCCAGCTCTCTGAAATGTGTGGCGATGCCACTCGAAACCGTATGTGTTCGACGAAACTAAGTGGTTGATCTTGTGAGAGAGGATACTCCAGATGCGAAACTTAATTCCATTTTAAACTAATTGCTCTCTGAAACTAAATGTTCGATACTGTGCCAGGAGAAGCGCCTTTTCTCTGAAATCTGTGGCGATGCCACTCGAAACCGTATGTGTTTGACGAAACTAAGTGGTCCACCTTGCGACAGAGGAAACTCCAAATGCGAAACGTAGTTCCATTTTAAACTAATTGTTCTATCTGAAACTAAGTGTTCGATACTGTGCCAGGAGAAGCGCCTGTCCTCTGAAATGTGTGGCGATGCTACTCGAAACTGTATGTGTTCGACGAAACTAAGTGGTCGACATGGTGAGAGAGGAAACTCCGGATGCGAAACATAGTTCCATTTTAAACTAATTGTTCTATCTGAAACTAAGTGTTCGATACTGTGCCAGGAGAAGCGACTGTTCTCTTAAATCTGTGGCGATGCTACTCGAAACTGTATGTGTTCGACGAAACTAAGTGGTCGACATGGTGAGAGAGGAAACTCCGGAAGCGAAACATAGTTCCATTTTAAACTAATTGTTCTACCTGAAACTAAGTGTTCGATACTGTGCTAGGAGAAGCGCCTGTTCTCTGAAATCTGTGGCGATGCTCCTCGAAACCGTATGTGTTCGACGAAACTAAGTGGTTGACCTTGTGAGAGACGAAACTGCAGATGCGAAACTTTGTTCCATTTTAAACTAATCGTTCTATCTGAAAATAAGTGATCGATACTGTGCCAGGGGAAGCGCCTGTTCTCTGAAATCTGTGGCGATGCTGCTCGAAACCGTATGTGTTCGACGAAATTAAGTGGTCGACCTTGTGAGAGAGGAAACTCCAGATGCGAAACTTAGTTCCATTTTAAACTAATTGTTCTATGTGCAACTATGTTTTCGATATTGTGCCAGGAGAAGCGCCTGTTCTCTGAAATCTGTGGCGATGCCACTCGAAACCGTATGTATTCGACGAAACTAAGTCGTCGATCTTGTGAGAGAGGAAAACTCCAGATGCGAAGCTTAGTTCCATTTTAAACTAATAGTTCTCTCTGATACTAAGTGTTCGATACTGTGCCAGGAGAAGCGCCTGTTCTCTGAAATCTGTGGCGATGCCACTCGAAACCGAATGTGTTCAACGAAACTAAGTCGTCGACCTTGTGAGAGAGGAAACTCCAGATGCGAAACATTGTTCCATTTTAAACTAATTGTTCTATCTGAAACTAAGTGTTCGATAATGTGCCAGGAGAAGCGCCTGTTCTCTGAAATCTGTGGCGATGCTACTCGAAACCGTATGTGTTCGACGAAACTAAGTGGTCGACCTTGTGAGAGAGGAAACTCCAAATGCGAAACTTAGTTCCATTTTAAACTAATTGTTCTATCTGAAAGTAAGTATTCGATAATGTGCCAGGAGAAGCGCCTGTTCTCTGAAATCTGTCGCGATGCTACTCGCAACTAAGTGGTCGACCTTCTGAGAGAGGAAACTCCAGATGCGAAATTTAGTTCCATTTTAAACTAATTGTTCTGTCTGAAACTAAGTGTTCGATACTGCGCAGGAGAAGCGCCTGTTCTCTGAAATCTGTCGCGATGCTACTCGAAACAGTATGTGTTCGACGAAACTAAGTGGTCGACCTTGTGAGAGAGGAAACTCCAGACGCGAAACTTAGTTCCATTTTAAACTAATTGTTCTATCTGAAAGTAAGTATTGGATAATGTGCCAGGAGAAGCGCCTGTTCTCTGAAATCTGTCGCGATGCTACTCGCAACTAAGTGGTCGACCTTCTGAGAGAGGAAACTCCAGATGCGAAACTTGGTTCCATTTTAAACTAATTGTTCTATCTGAAACTAAGTGTTCGATACTGCGCCAGGAGAAGCGCCTGTTCTCTGAAATCTGTCGCGATGCTACTCGCAACTAAGTGGTCAACCTTCTGAGAGAGGAAACTCCAGATGCGAAATTTAGTTCCATTTTAAACTAATTGTTCTGTCTGAAACTAAGTGTTCGATACTATGCCAGAAGAAGCGCCTGTTCTCTGAAATCTGTGGCGATGCTACTCGAAACCGTATGTGTTCGACGAATCTAAATGGTCGACCTTGTGAGAGACGAAACTCCAGAAGCGAAACTTAGTTCCATTTAAAACTAAGTGTTCCATCTGAAACTTAGTGTTCGATACTGTGCCAGGAGAAGCGCCTGTTCTCTGAAATCTGTGGCGATGCCACTCGAAACCGTATGTGTTCGAAGAAACAAAGTGGCCGACCTTGTGAGAGAGGAGACTCCAGATGCGAAACTTAGTTTCATTTTAAACTAATTGTTCTATCTGAAAGTGTTCGATACTGTGCCAGGAGAAGCGCCTGTTCTCTGAAATCTGTGGCGATCCTACTCGAAACCGTATGTGTTCGACGAATCTAAATCGTCGACCTTGTGAAAGAGGAAACTCCTGATGCGAAACTTAGTTCCATTTTATTCTTATTGTTCTAGCTGAAACTAAGTTTACGATACTGTGCCAGGAGAAGCGCCTGCTCTCTGAGAACTGTGGCGATGCTACTCGAAACCGTATGTGTTCGACCAAACTAAGTGGTCGACTTTGTGAGAGAGGAAATTCCAGATGCGAAACTTAGTTTCATTTTAAACTAATTGTTCTATCTGAAAGTGTTCGATACTGTGCCAGGAGAAGCGCCTGTTCTCTGAAATCTGTGGCGATGCTACTCGAAACCGTATGTGTTCGACGAATCTAAATGGTCGACCTTGTGAGAGAGGAAACTCCAGAAGCGAAACTTGGTTCCATTTTAAACTAATTGTTCTATCTGAAACTTAGTGTTCGATACTGTGCCAGGAGAATCGCCTGTTCTCTGAAATCTGTGGCGATGCTACTCGAAACCGTATGTGTTCGAAGAAACACAGTGGCCGACCTTGTGAGAGAGGAAACTCCAGATGCGAAACATATTTCCATTTTAAACTAAATGTTCTATCTGAAACTAAGTATTCGATACTCTGCCAGTAGAAGCGCCTGTTCTCTGAAACCTGTGGCTTTGCTACTCGAAACCGTATGTGTTCGACGAATCTAAATGGTCGACGTTGTAAGAGAGGAAAATCCAGATGCGAAACTTAGTTCCATTTTAAACTAATTGTTCTATCTGAAACTACGTGTTCGATACTGTGCCAGGAGAAGCGCCTGTTCTCTGAAATCTGTGGCGATGCTACTCGAAACCGTATGTGTTCGAAGAAACAAAGTGGCCGACCTTGTGAGAGAGGAAACTCCAGATGCGAAACATATTTCCAATTTAAACTAAATGTTCTATCTGAAACTAAGTATTCGATACTCTGCCAGTAGAAGCGCCTGTTCTCTGAAACCTGTGGCTTTGCTACTCGAAGCCGAATGTGTTCGACGAAAGTAAGGGGTAGACCGTGTGAGAGAGGAAACTCCAAATGCGAAACATAGTTCCATTTTAAACTAATTGTTCTATCTGAAACTAAGTGTTCGGTACTGTGCCAGGAGAAGCGCCTGTTCTCTGAAATCTGTGGCGATGCTACTCGAAACCGTATGTGTTCGTCGAAACTAAGCGGTCGACGTTGTGAGAGAGGAAACTCCATATGCGAAACTTAGTTCCATTTTAAACTAATTGTTCTATCTGAAACTAAGTGTTCGATACAGTGCCAGGAGAAGCGCCTGTTCTCTGAAATCAGTGGCGATGCCACTCGAAACCGTAT
The DNA here is from genome assembly GCA_910591585.2 of Nysson spinosus. Classification (NCBI taxonomy): domain Eukaryota; kingdom Metazoa; phylum Arthropoda; class Insecta; order Hymenoptera; family Crabronidae; genus Nysson; species Nysson spinosus. The sequence continues at coordinate 1,651,227 of CAJUYC020000006.1, forward strand.
GTGTTCGACGAAACAAAGTGGCCGACCTTGTGAGAGAGGAAACTCCAGATGCGAAACATATTTCCATTTTAAACTAAATGTTCTATCTGAAACTAAGTATTCGATACTCTGCCAGTGGAAGCGCCTGTTCTCTGAAATCTGTGGCTTTGCTACTCGAAGCCGAATGTGTTCGACGAAACTAAATGGTCGCCTTGTGAAAGAGGAAACTCCAGATGCGTAACTTAGTACCATTTTAAACTAATTGTTCTATCTGAAACTAAGTGTTCGATACTGTGCCAGGAGAAGTGCCTGTTCTCTGAAATCTGTGGCGATGCTACTCGAAACCGTATGTGTTCGACGAATCTAAATGGTCGACCTTGTGAGAGAGGAAACTCCAGATGCGAAACTTAGTTCCATTTGAGACTAATTGTTCTATCTGAAACTAAGTGTTCGGTACTGTGCCCGGAGAAGCGCCTGTTCTCTGTAATCTGTGGCAATACCACTCGAAACCGTATGTGTTCGACGAAACAAAGTGGCCGACCTTGTGAGAGAGGAAACTCCAGATGCGAAACATAGTTCCATTTTAAACTAATTGTTCTATCTGAAACTAAGTGTTCGATACTGTGCCAGGAGAAACTCCTGTTCTGCGAAATCTGTGGCGATACTACTCGAAACCGTATGTGTTCGACAAAACTAATTGGTCGACCTTGTGAGAGAGGAAACTTCAGATGCGAAACTTAGTTCCATTTTAAACTAATTGTTCTATCTGATACTGAGTGTTCGATACTGTGCCAGGAGGAACGCCTGTTCTCTGAAATCTGTGGCGATGCTACTCGAAACCGTATGTGTTCGACGAAACTAAGTGGCCCACCTTGTGAGAGAGGCAACACCAGATGCGAAACTTAGATCCATTTTAAACTACTTGTTCTATCTGAAACTAAGTGTTCGATACTCTGCCAGGAGAGGCGCCTGTTCTCTGAAATCTGTGGCGATGCCACGCGAAACCATATGTGTTCGACGAAACTAAGTTGTTGACCTTGTGAGAGAGGAGACTCCAGATGCGAAACTTAGTTCCATTTTAAACTAATTGTTCTATCTGAAACTAAGTGTTCGATACTGTGCCAGAAGAAGCGTCTGTTCTCTGAAATCTGTGGCGATGCCACGCGAAACCATATGTGTTCGACGAAACTAAGTTGTTGACCTTGTGAGAGAGGAAGCTCCAGATGAGAAACTTAGTTTCATTTTAAACTAATTGTTCTATCTGAAACTAAGTGTCCGATACTGTCCCAGGAGAAGCGCCTGTGCTCTGAAATCTGTGGCGTTGCTACTCGCAGCCGAATATGTTCGACGAAAGTAAGTGGTAGACCGTGTGAGAGAGGAAACTCCAGATGCGAAACTTAGTTCCATTTTAAACTAATTGTTCTTTCTGAAACTACGTGTTCGATACTGTGCCAGGAGAAGCGCCTCTTCTTTGAAATCTGTGGCGATGCCACTCGAAAACGTATGTGTTCGACGAAACTAAGTGGTCGACCTTGTGAGAGAGGAAACTCCAGATGCGAAACTTATTACCATTTTAAACTAATTGTTCTATCTGAAACTATGTGCCCGATACTGTGCCGGGAGAAGCGCCTGCCCTCTGAAATCTGTGGCGATGTCACTCGAAACCGTATGTGTTTGACGAAACTAAGTGGTCGACCTTGTGAGAGAGGAAACTCCAAACGCGAAACATATTTCCATATTAAACTAATTGTTCTCTCTGAAACTAATTGTTCGATACTGTGCCAGGAGAAGCGCCTGTTCTCTGATATCTGTGGCGATGCTACTCGAAACCGAATGTGTTCGACGAAACTAAGTTGTTGACCTTGTGAGGGTGGAAACTCCAAATGCGAAACATATTTCCATTTTAAACGAAATGTTCTATCTGAAACTAAGTATACGATACTCTGCCAGTAGAAGCGCCTGTTCTCTGAAACATGTGGCGATGCTACTCGAAACCGCATGTGTTCGAGGAAACTAAGTGGTTGACCTTGTGAGAGAGGATACTCCAGAAGCGAAACATAGTTCCATTTTAAACTAATTGTTCTATCTGAAATAAGTGTTCGATACTGTGCCCGGAGAAGCGCCCGCTCTCTGAAAACTCTGGCGATGCTAGTCGAAACCGTATGTGTTCGAGGAAACTAAGTGGTCGACCTTGTGAGTCAGGAAACTCCAGATGCGAAACTTACTTCCATTTTAAACTAATTGTTCTATCTGAAGCTAAGTGTTCGATACTGTGCCAGGAGAGGCGCCTGTTCTCTGAAATGTGTGGCGATGCCACTCGAAACCGTATGTGTTCGATGAAACTAAGTGGTCGACCTTGTGCCAGGAGAGGCGCCTGTTCTCTAAAATGTGTGGCGATGCCACTCGAAACCGTATGTGTTCGACGAAACTAAGTGGTTGACCTTGTGAGAGAGGAGATTCCAGATGCGAAACTTAGTTCCATTTTAAACTAATTGTTCTATCTGATACTAAGTGTTCGATACTGTGCCAGGAGGAACGCCTGTTCTCTGAAATCTGTGGCGATGCTACTCGAAACCGTATGTGTTCGACGAAACTAAGTGGCCCACATTGTGAGAGAGGCAACACCAGATGCGAAACTTAGATCCATTTTAAACTACTTGTTCTATCTGAAACTAAGTGTTCGTTACTCTGCCAGGAGAGGCGCCTGTTCTCTGAAATCTGTGGCGATGCTACTCGAAACCGTATATGTTCGACGAAACTAAGTGGTCGCCTTGGGAAAGAGGAAACTCCAGATGCGAAACATAGTACGATTTTAAACTAATTGTTCCGTCTGAAACTAAGTGTTCGATACTGTGCCAGGAGAAGCGCCTGTTCCCTGAAATCTGTGGCGATGCTACTCGAAACCGAATGTGTTCCACGAAACTAAGTGGTCGACCTTGTGAGAGCGGAAACTCCAGATGCGAAACTTAGTTCCATTTTAAACTGATTGTTCTATCTAAAACTAAGTGATCGATAATGAGCCAGGAGAAGCGCCTGTTGTCTGAAATCTGTGGCGGTGCTACTCGAAACCGTATGTGTTCGAGGAAACTAAGTGGTCGACCTTGTGAGTGAGGAAACTCCCGATGCGAAACTTACTTCCATTTTAAACTAATTGTTCTATCTGGAGCTAAGTGTTCGATACTGTGCCAGGCGAAGCGCCTGTTCTCTGAAATGTGTGGCGATGCCACTCGAAACCGTATGTGTTCGATGAAACTAAGTGGTCGCCCTTGTGAGGGAGGATTCACCAGATGCGGAACATAGTTCCATTTTAAACTAATTGTTCTATCTGAAACTAAGTGTTCGATACTGTGCCAGGAGAAGCGCCTGTTCTCTGAAGTCTGTGGCGATGCCACTCGAAACCGTATGTGTTCGACGAAACTAAGTGGTCGCCTTGTGAGGGAAGAAACTCCAAATGCGAACCTTAGTTCCATTTTAAACTAATTGTTCTATCTGAAACTAAGTGTTCGATACTGTGCCAGGAGAAGCGCCTGTTCTCTGAAATCGGTGGCGATGCGACTCGAAAACGAATGTGTTCGACGAAAGTAAGTGGTCCACCTTGGGAGAGAGGAAACTCCAAATGCGAAACATAGTTCCATTTTAAACTAATTGTTCTCTCTGAAACTAAGTGTTCGATAGTGTGCCAGGAGAAGCGCCAGTTCTCTGAAATGTGTGGCAATGCCACTCGAAACCATATGTGTTCGTCGAAACTAAGTGGTCGACCTTGTGAGAGAGGAAACTCCAGATGCGAAAGTTAGTTCCATTTTAAACTAATTGCTCTATCTGAAACTAAGTGTTCGATACTGTGCCAGGAGAAGCGCCTGTTCTCTGAAAACTGTAGCGATGCCACTCGAAACCGTATGTGTTCGTCGAAACCAAGCGGTCGACGTTGTGAGAGAGGAAACTCCAGATGCGAAACTTAGTTCCATTTTAAACTAATTGTTCTATCTGAAACTAAGTGTTCGATACTGTGCCAGGAGAAGCGCCTGTTCTCTGAAATCTGTGGCGATGCCACGCGTAACCATATGTGTTCGACGAAACTAAGTTGTTGACCTTGTGAGAGAGGAGACTCCAGATGCGAAACTTAGTTCCATTTTAAACTAATTGTTCTATCTGAAACTAAGTGTTCGATACTGTGCCAGAAGAAGCGCCTGTTCTCTGTAATCTGTGGCAATACCACTCGAAATCGTATGTGTTCGACGAAACAAAGTGGCCGACCTTGTGATAGAGGAAACTCCAGATGCGAAACATAGTTCCATTTTAAACTAATTGTTCTATCTGAAACTAAGTGTTCGATACTGTGCCAGGAGAAACTCCTGTTCTGCGAAATCTGTGGCGATACTACTCGAAACCGTATGTGTTCGACAAAACTAATTGGTCGACCTTGTGGGAGAGGAAACTTCAGATGCGAAACTTAGTTCCATTTTAAACTAATTGTTCTATCTGATACTAAGTGTTCGATACTGTGCCAGGAGGAACGCCTGTTCTCTGAAATCTGTGGCGATGCTACTCGAAACCGTATGTGTTCGACGAAACTAAGTGGCCCACCTTGTGAGAGAGGCAACACCAGATGCGAAACTTAGTTCCATTTTAAACTACTTGTTCTATCTGAAACTAAGTGTTCGATACTCTGCCAGGAGAGGCGCCTGTTCTCTGAAATCTGTGGCGATGCCACGCGAAACCATATGTGTTCGACGAAACTAAGTTGTTGACGTTGTGAGAGAGGAGACTCCAGATGCGAAACTTAGTTCCATTTTAAACTAATTGTTCTATCTGAAACTAAGTGTTCGATACTGTGCCAGAAGAAGCGCCTGTTCTCTGAAATCTGTGGCGATGCCACGCGAAACCATATGTGTTCGACGAAACTAAGTTGTTGACCTTGTGAGAGAGGAAGCTTCAGATGAGAAACTTAGTTTCATTTTAAACTAATTGTTCTATCTGAAACTAAGTGTCCGATACTGTCCCAGGAGAAGCGCCTGTGCTCTGAAATCTGTGGCGATGCCACTCGAAACCGTATGTGATCGACGAAACTAAGTGGCCGACCTTGTGAGAGAGGAAACTCCAGATGCGAAACTTAGTTTCATTTTAAACTAATTTTTCTATCTGAAACTAAGTGTCCGATATTGTCCCAGGAGAAACGCCTGTCCTCTGAAATCTGTGGCGATGCTACTTGAAACCGAATGTGTTCGACGAAAGTAAGTTGTCGTCCTTGTGAGACAGTAAACTCCAGATGCGATACTTAGTTCCATTTTAAACCAAATGTTCCATCTGAAACTTAGTGTTCGATACTGTGCCAGGAGAAGGGCCTGTTCTCTGAAATCTGTGGCGATGCCACTCGAAACCGAATGTGTTCGACGAAACTAAGTTGTTGACCTTGTGAGGGAGGAAACGCCAAATGCGAAACATATTTCCATTTTAAACTAAATGTTCTATCTGAAACTAAGTATACGATACTCTGCCAGTAGAAGCGCCTGTTCTCTGAAACCTATGGCGTTGCTACTCGCAGCCGAATATGTTCGACGAAAGTAAGTGGTAGACCGTGTGAGAGAGGAAACTCCAGATGCGAAACTTAGTTCCATTTTAAACTAATTGTTCTTTCTGAAACTACGTGTTCGATACTGTGCCAGGAGAAGCGCCTCTTCTTTGAAATCTGTGGCGATGCCACTCGAAAACGTATGTGTTCGACGAAACTAAGTGGTCGACCTTGTGAGAGAGGAAACTCCAGATGCGAAACTTATTACCATTTTAAACTAATTGTTCTATCTGAAACTATGTGCCCGATACTGTGCCGGGAGAAGCGCCTGCCCTCTGAAATCTGTGGCGATGCTACTTGAAACCGAATGTGTTCGACGAAAGTAAGTTGTCGTCCTTGTGAGACAGTAAACTCCAGATGCTATACTTAGTTCCATTTTAAACCAAATGTTCCATCTGAAACTTAGTGTTCGATACTGTGCCAGGAGAAGGGCCTGTTCTCTGAAATCTGTGGCGATGCCACTCGAAACCGAATGTGTTCGACGAAACTAAGTTGTTGACCTTGTGAGGGAGGAAACGCCAAATGCGAAACATATTTCCATTTTAAACTAAATGTTCTATCTGAAACTAAGTATACGATACTCTGCCAGTAGAAGCGCCTGTTCTCTGAAACCTGTGGCGATGCTACTCGAAACCGCATGTGTTCGAGGAAACTAAGTGGTTGACCTTGTGAGAGAGGATACTCCAGAAGCGAAACATAGTTCCATTTTAAACTAATTGTTCTATCTGAAATAAGTGTTCGATACTGTGCCAGGAGAAGCGCCCGCTCTCTGAAAACTCTGGCGATGCTAGTCGAAACCGTATGTGTTCGAGGAAACTAAGTGGTCGACCTTGTGAGTGAGGAAACTCCAGATGCGAAAGTTACTTCCATTTTAAACTAATTGTTCTATCTGAAACTAAGTGTCCGATATTGTCCCAGGAGAAACGCCTGTCCTCTGAAATCTGTGGCGATGCTACTTGAAACCGAATGTGTTCGACGAAAGTAAGTTGTCGTCCTTGTGAGACAGTAAACTCCAGATGCGATACTTAGTTCCATTTTAAACCAAATGTTCCATCTGAAACTAATTGTTCGATACTGTGCCAGGAGAAGCGCCTGTTCTCTGATATCTGTGGCGATGCTACTCGAAACCGAATGTGTTCGACGAAACTAAGTTGTTGACCTTGTGAGGGTGGAAACTCCAAATGCGAAACATATTTCCATTTTAAACGAAATGTTCTATCTGAAACTAAGTATACGATACTCTGCCAGTAGAAGCGCCTGTTCTCTGAAACCTGTGGCGTTGCTACTCGCAGCCGAATATGTTCGACGAAAGTAAGTGGTAGACCGTGTGAGAGAGGAAACTCCAGATGCGAAACTTAGTTCCATTTTAAACTAATTGTTCTTTCTGAAACTACGTGTTCGATACTGTGCCAAGAGAAGCGCCTCTTCTTTGAAATCTGTGGCGATGCCACTCGAAAACGTATGTGTTCGACGAAGCTAAGTTGTCGACCTTGTGAGAGAGGAAACTCCAGATGCGAAACTTATTACCATTTTAAACTAATTGTTCTATCTGAAACTATGTGCCCGATACTGTGCCGGGAGAAGCGCCTGCCCTCTGAAATCTGTGGCAATGTCACTCGAAACCGTATGTGTTTGACGAAACTAAGTGGTCGACCTTGTGAGAGAGGAAACTCCAAACGCGAAACATATTTCCATATTAAACTAATTGTTCTCTCTGAAACTAATTGTTCGATACTGTGCCAGGAGAAGCGCCTGTTCTCTGATATCTGTGGCGATGCTACTCGAAACCGAATGTGTTCGACGAAACTAAGTTGTTGACCTTGTGAGGGTGGAAACTCCAAATGCGAAACATATTTCCATTTTAAACGAAATGTTCTATCTGAAACTAAGTATACGATACTCTGCCAGTAGAAGCGCCTGTTCTCTGAAACCTGTGGCGATGCTACTCGAAACCGCATGTGTTCGAGGAAACTAAGTGGTTGACCTTGTGAGAGAGGATACTCCAGAAGCGAAACATAGTTCCATTTTAAACTAATTGTTCTATCTGAAATAAGTGTTCGATACTGTGCCAGGAGAAGCGCCCGCTCTCTGAAAACTCTGGCGATGCTAGTCGAAACCGTATGTGTTCGAGGAAACTAAGTGGTCGACCTTGTGAGTGAGGAAACTCCAGATGCGAAACTTACTTCCATTTTAAACTAATTGTTCTATCTGAAGCTAAGTGTTCGATACTGTGCCAGGAGAGGCGCCTGTTCTCTGAAATGTGTGGCGATGCCACTCGAAACCGTATGTGTTCGATGAAACTAAGTGGTCGACCTTGTGCCAGGAGAGGCGCCTGTTCTCTGAAATGTGTGGCGATGCCACTCGAAACCGTATGTGTTCGACGAAACTAAGTGGTTGACCTTGTGAGAGAGGAGACTCCAGATGCGAAACTTAGTTCCATTTTAAACTAATTGTTCTATCTGAAACTAAGTGTTCGATACTGTGCCAGAAGAAGCGCCTGTTCTCTGTAATCTGTGGCGGTACCACTCGAAACCGTATGTGTTCGACGAAACTAAGTGGTCGACCTTGTGAGAGAGGAAACTTCAGATGCGAAACTTAGTTCCATTTTAAACTAATTGTTCTATCTGATACTAAGTGTTCGATACTGTGCCAGGAGGAACGCCTGTTCTCTGAAATCTGTGGCGATGCTACTCGAAACCGTATGTGTTCGACGAAACTAAGTGGCCCACATTGTGAGAGAGGCAACACCAGATGCGAGACTTAGATCCATTTTAAACTACTTGTTCTATCTGAAACTAAGTGTTCGATACTCTGCCAGGAGAGGCGCCTGTTCTCTGAAATCTGTTGCGATGCTACTCGAAACCGTATGTGTTCCACGAAACTAAGTGGTCGCCTTGGGAAAGAGGAAACTCCAGATGCGAAACATAGTACGATTTTAAACTAATTGTTCTATCTGATACTAAGTGTTCGATACTGTGCCAGGAGGAACGCCTGTTCTCTGAAATCTGTGGCGATGCTACTCGAAACCGTATGTGTTCGACGAAACTAAGTGGCCCACATTGTGAGGGAGGATTCACCAGATGCGGAACATAGTTCCATTTTAAACTACTTGTTCTATCTGAAACTAAGTGTTCGATACTCTGCCAGGAGAGGCGCCTGTTCTCTGAAATCTGTTGCGATGCTACTCGAAACCGTATGTGTTCGACGAAACTAAGTGGTCGCCTTGGGAAAGAGGAAACTCCAGATGCGAAACATAGTACGATTTTAAACTAATTGTTCCGTCTGAAACTAAGTGTTCGATACTGTGCCAGGAGAAGCGCCTGTTCTCTGAAATCTGTGGCGATGCTACTCGAAACCGAATGTGTTCCACGAAACTAAGTGGTCGACCTTGTGAGAGCGGAAACTCCAGATGCGAAACTTAGTTCCATTTTAAACTGATTGTTCTATCTAAAACTAAGTGATCGATAATGAGCCAGGAGAAGCGCCTGTTGTCTGAAATCTGTGGCGGTGCTACTCGAAACCGTATGTGTTCGAGGAAACTAAGTGGTCGACCTTGTGAGTGAGGAAACTCCAGATGCGAAACTTACTTCCATTTTAAACTAATTATTCTATCTGGAGCTAAGTGTTCGATACTGTGCCAGGCGAAGCGCCTGTTCTCTGAAATGTGTGGCGATGCCACTCGAAACCGTATGTGTTCGATGAAACTAAGTGGTCGACCTTGTGAGGGAGGATTCACCAGATGCGGAACATAGTTCCATTTTAAACTAATTGTTCTATCTGAAAGTAAGTGTTCGATACTGTGCCAGGAGAAGCGCCTGTTCTCTGAAGTCTGTGGCGATGCCACTCGAAACCGTATGTGTTCGACGAAACTAAGTGGTCGCCTTGTGAGGGAAGAAACTCCAAATGCGAACCTTAGTTCCATTTTAAACTAATTGTTCTATCTGAAACTAAGTGTTCGATACTGTGCCAGGAGAAGCGCCTGTTCTCTGAAATCGGTGGCGATGCGACTCGAAAACGAATGTGTTCGACGAAAGTAAGTGGTCCACCTTGGGAGAGAGGAAACTCCAAATGCGAAACATAGTTCCATTTTAAACTAATTGTTCTATCTGAAACTAAGTGTTCGATACTGTGCCAGAAGAAGCGCCTGTTCTCTGTAATCTGTGGCAATACCACTCGAAACCGTACGTGTTCGACGAAACTAAGTGGTTGACCTTGTGAGAGAGGAGACTCCAGATGCGAAACTTAGTTCCATTTTAAACTAATTGTTCTATCTGAAACTAAGTGTTCGATACTGTGCCAGAAGAAGCGCCTGTTCTCTGTAATCTGTGGCAATACCACTCGAAACCGTACGTGTTCGACGAAACTAAGTGGTTGACCTTGTGAGAGAGGAGACTCCAGATGCGAAACTTAGTTCCATTTTAAACTAATTGTTCTATCTGAAACTAAGTGTTCGATACTGTGCCAGAAGAAGCGCCTGTTCTCTGTAATCTGTGGCAATACCACTCGAAACCGTATGTGTTCGACGAAACTAAGTGGTTGACCTTGTGAGAGAGGAGACTCCAGATGCGAAACTTAGTTCCATTTTAAACTAATTGTTCTATCTGAAACTAAGTGTTCGATACGGTGCCAGAAGAAGCGCCTGTTCTCTGTAATCTGTGGCGGTACCACTCGAAACCGTATGTGTTCGACGAAACAAAGTGGCCGACCTTGTGAGAGAGGAAACTCCAGATGCGAAACATAGTTCCATTTTAAACTAATTGTTCTATCTGAAACTAAGTGTTCGATACTGTGCCAGGAGAAACTCTTGTTCTGCGAAATCTGTGGCGATACTACTCGAAACCGTATGTGTTCGACAAAACTAATTTGTCGACCTTGTGAGAGAGGAAACTTCAGATGCGAAACTTAGTTCCTTTTTAAACTAATTGTTCTATCTGATACTAAGTGTTCGATACTGTGCCAGGAGGAACGCCTGTTCTCTGAAATCTGTAGCGATGCTACTCGAAACCGTATGTGTTCGACGAAACTAAGTGGCCCACATTGTGAGAGAGGCAACACCAGATGCGAAACTTAGATCCATTTTAAACTACTTGTTCTATCTGAAACTAAGTGTTCGATACTCTGCCAGGAGAGGCGCCTGTTCTCTGAAATCTGTGGCGATGCTAGTCGAAACCGCATGTGTTCGAGGAAACTAAGTGGTCAACCTTGTGGGAGAGGAAACTCCAGATGCGAAATTTAGTTGCATTTTTAACTAATTATTCTATCTGAAACTAAGTGTTCGTTACTGTGCCAGGAGAAGCGCCTCTTCTCTCAAATCTGTGACGATGCTACTCCAAACCGTATGTGTTCGAGGAAACCAAGTGGTCGACCTTGTGGGAGAGGAAACTCCAGATGCGAAACATAGTTCCATTTTAAACTAATTGTTCTATCTGAAACTAAGTGTCCGATACTGTGCCAGGGGAAGCGCCTGTTCTCTGAAATCGGTGGAGATGCTACTCGAAACCGTATGTGTTCGACGAAACTAAGTTGTCGAAATTGTGAGAGACGAAACTCCAGTAGCGAAACTTAGTTCCATTTTAAACTAATTGTTCTATCTGAAACTAAGTGTTCGATAATGTGCCAGGAGAAGCGCCTGTTCTCTGAAAAATGTGGCGATGCCACTCGAAACCGTATGTGGTCGACGAAACAAAGTGGCCGACCTTGTGAGAGAGGAAACTCCAGATGCGAAACATATTTCCATTTTAAACTAAATGTTCTATCTGAAACTAAGTATTCGATACTCTGCCAGGAGAAGCGCCTGTTCTCTGAAATCTGTGGCGATGCTACTCTAAACCGTATGTGTTCGACGAAACTAAGTGGTCGACCTTCTGAGAGAAGAAACTCCAGATGCGAAACATAGGTCCATTTTAAACTAATTTTTCTATCTGAAGCTAAGTGTTCGATACTGTGCCTGGAGAAGCGCCTGCTCTCTGAATTCTGTGGCGATGCTACTCGAAACCGTATGTGTTCGACGAAACTAAGTGGTCCACCTTGTGAGAGAGGAAACTCCAAATGCGAAACATATTTCCATTTTAAACGAAATGTTCTATCTGAAACTAAGTATACGATACTCTGCCAGTAGAAGCGCCTGTTCTCTGAAACCTGTGGCGATGCTACTCGAAACCGCATGTGTTCGAGGAAACTAAGTGGTCAACCTTGTGGGAGAGGAAACTCCAGATGCGAAATTTAGTTGCATTTTTAACTAATTATTCTATCTGAAACTAAGTGTTCGTTACTGTGCCAGGAGAAGCGCCTGTTCTCTCAAATCTGTGACGATGCTACTCCAAACCGTATGTGTTCGAGGAAACCAAGTGGTCGACCTTGTGGGAGAGGAAACTCCAGATGCGAAACATAGTTCCATTTTAAACTAATTGTTCTATCTGAAACTAAGTGTCCGAGACTGTGCCAGGGGAAGCGCCTGTTCTCTGAAATCGGTGGAGATGCTACTCGAAACCGTATGTGTTCGACGAAACTAAGTTGTCGAAATTGTGAGAGACGAAACTCCAGTAGCGAAACTTAGTTCCATTTTAAACTAATTGTTCTATCTGAAACTAAGTGTTCGATACTGTGCCAGGCGAAGCGCCTGTTCTCTGAAATGTGTGGCGATGCCACTCGAAACCGTATGTGTTCGATGAAACTAAGTGGTCGACCTTGTGAGGGAGGATTCACCAGATGCGGAACATAGTTCCATTTTAAACTAATTGTTCTATCTGAAAGTAAGTGTTCGATACTGTGCCAGGAGAAGCGCCTGTTCTCTGAAGTCTGTGGCGATGCCACTCGAAACCGTATGTGTTCGACGAAACTAAGTGGTCGCCTTGTGAGGGAAGAAACTCCAAATGCGAACCTTAGTTCCATTTTAAACTAATTGTTCTATCTGAAACTAAGTGTTCGATACTGTGCCAGGAGAAGCGCCTGTTCTCTGAAATCGGTGGCGATGCGACTCGAAAACGAATGTGTTCGACGAAAGTAAGTGGTCCACCTTGGGAGAGAGGAAACTCCAAATGCGAAACATAGTTCCATTTTAAACTAATTGTTCTCTCTGAAACTAAGTGTTCGATAGTGTGCCAGGAGAAGCGCCAGTTCTCTGAAATGTGTGGCAATGCCACTCGAAACCATATGTGTTCGTCGAAACTAAGTGGTCGACCTTGTGAGAGAGGAAACTCCAGATGCGAAAGTTAGTTCCATTTTAAACTAATTGCTCTATCTGAAACTAAGTGTTCGATACTGTGCCAGGATAAGCGCCTGTTCTCTGAAAACTGTAGCGATGCTACTCGAAACCGTATGTGTTCGTCGAAACGAAGCGGTCGACGTTGTGAGAGAGGAAACTCCAGATGCGAAACTTAGTTCCATTTTAAACTAATTGTTCTATCTGAAACTAAGTGTTCGATACTGTGCCAGGAGAAGCGCCTGTTCTCTGAAATCTGTGGCGATGCCACGCGAAACCATATGTGTTCGACGAAACTAAGTTGTTGACCTTGTGAGAGAGGAGACTCCAGATGCGAAACTTAGTTCCATTTTAAACTAATTGTTCTATCTGAAACTAAGTGTTCGATACTGTGCCAGAAGAAGCGCCTGTTCTCTGTAATCTGTGGCAATACCACTCGAAACCGTACGTATTCGACGAAACTAAGTGGTTGACCTTGTGAGAGAGGAGACTCCAGATGCGAAACTTAGTTCCATTTTAAACTAATTGTTCTATCTGAAACTAAGTGTTCGATACTGTGCCAGAAGAAGCGCCTGTTCTCTGTAATCGGTGGCAATACCACTCGAAACCGTATGTGTTCGACGAAACTAAGTGGTTGACCTTGTGAGAGAGGAGACTCCAGATGCGAAACTTAGTTCCATTTTAAACTAATTGTTCTATCTGAAACTAAGTGTTCGATACGGTGCCAGAAGAAGCGCCTGTTCTCTGTAATCTGTGGCGGTACCACTCGAAACCGTATGTGTTCGACGAAACAAAGTGGCCGACCTTGTGAGAGAGGAAACTCCAGATGCGAAACATAGTTCCATTTTAAACTAATTGTTCTATCTGAAACTAAGTGTTCGATACTGTGCCAGGAGAAACTCTTGTTCTGCGAAATCTGTGGCGATACTACTCGAAACCGTATGTGTTCGACAAAACTAATTTGTCGACCTTGTGAGAGAGGAAACTTCAGATGCGAAACTTAGTTCCTTTTTAAACTAATTGTTCTATCTGATACTAAGTGTTCGATACTGTGCCAGGAGGAACGCCTGTTCTCTGAAATCTGTGGCGATGCTACTCGAAACCGTATGTGTTCCACGAAACTAAGTGGCCCACATTGTGAGAGAGGCAACACCAGATGCGAAACTTAGATCCATTTTAAACTACTTGTTCTATCTGAAACTAAGTGTTCGATACTCTGCCAGGAGAGGCGCCTGTTCTCTGAAATCTGTGGCGATGCTAGTCGAAACCGCATGTGTTCGAGGAAACTAAGTGGTCAACCTTGTGGGAGAGGAAACTCCAGATGCGAAATTTAGTTGCATTTTTAACTAATTATTCTATCTGAAACTAAGTGTTCGTTACTGTGCCAGGAGAAGCGCCTGTTCTCTCAAATCTGTGACGATGCTACTCCAAACCGTATGTGTTCGAGGAAACCAAGTGGTCGACCTTGTGGGAGAGGAAACTCCAGATGCGAAACATAGTTCCATTTTAAACTAATTGTTCTATCTGAAACTAAGTGTCCGATACTGTGCCAGGGGAAGCGCCTGTTCTCTGAAATCTGTGGCGATGCTACTCGAAACCGTATGTGTTCGATGAAACTAAGTGGTTGATCTTGTGAGAGAGGATACTCCAGATGCGAAACATAATTCCATTTTAAACTAATTGTTCCTTCTGAATCTAAGTGTTCGATACTGTGCCAGGAGAAGCGCCTGTTCTCTGAAATCTGTGGCGATGATACTCGAAACCGTATGTGTTCGACGAAACTAAGTGGTCGACCTTCTGAGAGAGGAAACTCCAGATGCGAAACTTAGTTCCATTTTAAACTTATTGTTCTATGTGCAACTATGTGTTCGATATTGTGCCATGAGAAGCGCCTGTTCTCTGAAATCTGTGGCGATGCCACTCGAAACCGTATGTATTCGACGAAACTAAGTCGTCGATCTTGTGAGAGAGGAAACTCCAGATGCGAAGCTTAGTTCCATTTTAAACTAATAGTTCTCTCTGATACTAAGTGTTCGATACTGTGCCAGGAGAAGCGCCTGTTCTCTGAAATCTGTGGCGATGCTACTCGAAACCGTATGTGTTCGACGAAACAAAGTGGTCCACCTTGCGAGAGAGGAAACTCCAAATGCGAAACATAGTTCCATTTTAAACTAATGGTTCTCTCTGAAACTAAGTGTTCGATACTGTGCCAGGAGAAGCGCCTGTTCTCTGAAATCTGTGGCGATGCTACTCGAAACCGTATGTTTTCGACGAATCTAAATGGTCGACCTTGTGAGAGAGGAAACTCCAGTTGCGAATCTTAGTTCAATTTTAAACTAATTGTTCTATCTGAAACTAAGTGTTCGACACTGTGCCAGGCGAAGCGCCTGTTCTCTGAAATCTGTGGCGATGCTACTCGAAACCATATATGTGTTCGACGAAACTAAGTGGTCGACCTTGTGAGTGAGGAAACTCCAGATGCGAAACTTAGTTCCATTTTAAACTAATTGTTCTATCTGATACTAAGTGTTCGATACTGTGCCAGGAGGAACGCCTGTTCTCTGAAATCTGTGGCGATGCTACTCGAAACCGTATGTGTTCGACGAAACTAAGTGGCCCACATTGTGAGAGAGGCAACACAAGATGCGAAACTTAGATCCATTTTAAACTACTTGTTCTATCTGAAACTAAGTGTTCGATACTCTGCCAGGAGAGAAGCCTGTTCTCTGAAATCTGTGGCGATGGTACTCGAAACCGTATGTGTTCGACGAAACTAAGTGGTCGCCTTGGGAAAGAGGAAACTCCAGATGCGAAACATAGTACGATTTTAAACTAATTGTTCCGTCTGAAACTAAGTGTTCGATACTGTGCCAGGAGAAGCGCCTGTTCTCTGAAATCTGTGGCGATGCTACTCGAACACGTATGTGTTCGACGTAACTAAGTGGCCGACCTTGTGCGATAGGAAACTTCAGATGAGAAACTTAGTTCCATTTTAAACCAAATGTTCCATCTGAAACTAAGTGTTCGATACTGTGCCTGGAGAAGCGCCTGTTCTCTGAAATGTGTGGCGATGCCACTCGAACCCGTATGTGTTCGATGAATCTAAAGGGTCGACCTTGTGAGAGAGGAAACTCCAGATGCGAAACTTAGTTCCATTTTAAACTAATTGTTCCATCTGAAACTAAGTGTTCGATAAAGTGCCAGGAGAAGCGCCTGTTCTCTGAAATCTGTGGCGATGCCACTCGAAACCGTATGTGTTCGACGAAACTAAGTGGCCGACCTTGTGAGAGAGGAAACTCCAGATGCGGAACTTAGTTCCATTTTAAACTAATTGTTCTATTTGAAAGTGTTCGATACTGTGCCAGGAGAAGCGCCTGTTCTCTGAAATCAGTGGCGATGCTACTCGAACCCGTATGTGTTCGACGATACTAAGTGGCCGACCTTGTGAGAGAGGAAACTCCAGATGCGAAACTTAGTTCCATTTTAAACTAATTGTTCTATCTGAAAGTGTTCGATACTGTGCCAGGAGAAGCGCCTGTTCTCTGAAATCAGTGGCGATGCTACTCGAACCCGTATGTGTTCGACGAATCTAAATGGTCGACCTTGTGAGAGAGGAAACTCCAGATGCGGAACTTAGTTCCATTTTAAACTAATTGTTCTATCTGAAAGTGTTCGATACTGTGCCAGGCGAAGCGCCTGTTCTCTGAAATCAGTGGCGATGCTACTCGAAACCGTATGTGTTCAACGAAACTAAGTGGTCGACCTTGTGGGAGAGGAAACTCCACATGCGAAACTTACTTCCATTTTAAACTAATTATTCTATCTAAAACTATGTGTTGGATATTGTGCCAGGAGAAGCGCCAGTTCTCTGAAATCTGTGGCGATTCCACTCGAAACCGTATGTATTCAACGAAACTAAGTGGTCGCCTTGTGAGAGAGGAAACTCCAGATGCGAAAATTAGTACCATTTTAAACTAATTGTTCTATCTGAACCTGAGTGTTCGATACTGTGCCAGGAGAAGCGCCTCTTCTCTGAAATTTGTGGCGATGCCACTCGAAACCGTATGTGTTCAACGAAACTAAGTGGTCGACCTTGTGGGAGAGGAAATTCCACATGCGAAACTTGCTTCCATTTTAAACTAATTATTCTATCTAAAACTATGTGTTGGATATTGTGCCAGGAGAAGCGCCAGTTCTCTGAAATCTGTGGTGATGCCACTCGAAACCGTATGTGTTCGACGAAACTAAGTGGTCGCCTTGTGAAAGAGGAAACTCCAGATTCGAAACTTAGTACCATTTTAAACTAATTGTTCTACCTGAAACTAAGTGTTCGATACTGTGCCAGGAGAAGCGCCTGTTCTCTGAAATCTGTGGCGATGCCACTCGAAACCGTATGTGTTCCACGAAACTAAGTGGTCGACCTTCTGAGAGAGGAAACTCCAGATGCGAAACATAGTTCAATTTTAAACTAAATGTTCCATCTGAAACTAAGTGTTCGATACGGTACCAGGAGAAGCGGCTGTTGTCTGAAGTCTGTGGCGATGCCACTCGAAACCGTATGTGTTCGACGAAATTAAGTGGTGGCCTTGTGGGAGAGGAAACTCCAGATGCGAAACTTAGTTCCATTTTAAACTAATTGTTCTATCTGAAAGTGTTCGATACTGTGCCAGGAGAAGCGCCTGTTCTCTGAAATCAGTGGCGATGCTACTCGAACCCGTATGTGTTCGACGAATCTAAATGGTCGACCTTGTGAGAGAGGAAACTCCAGATGCGGAACTTAGTTCCATTTTAAACTAATTGTTCTATCTGAAAGTGTTCGATACTGTGCCAGGCGAAGCGCCTGTTCTCTGAAATCAGTGGCGATGCTACTCGAAACCGTATGTGTTCAACGAAACTAAGTGGTCGACCTTGTGGGAGAGGAAACTCCACATGCGAAACTTACTTCCATTTTAAACTAATTATTCTATCTAAAACTATGTGTTGGATATTGTGCCAGGAGAAGCGCCAGTTCTCTGAAATCTGTGGCGATTCCACTCGAAACCGTATGTATTCAACGAAACTAAGTGGTCGCCTTGTGAGAGAGGAAACTCCAGATGCGAAAATTAGTACCATTTTAAACTAATTGTTCTATCTGAACCTGAGTGTTCGATACTGTGCCAGGAGAAGCACCTCTTCTCTGAAATTTGTGGCGATGCCACTCGAAACCGTATGTGTTCAACGAAACTAAGTGGTCGACCTTGTGGGAGAGGAAACTCCACATGCGAAACTTGCTTCCATTTTAAACTAATTATTCTATCTAAAACTATGTGTTGGATATTGTGCCAGGAGAAGCGCCAGTTCTCTGAAATCTGTGGTGATGCCACTCGAAACCGTATGTGTTCGACGAAACTAAGTGGTCGCCTTGTGAAAGAGGAAACTCCAGATTCGAAACTTAGTACCATTTTAAACTAATTGTTCTACCTGAAACTAAGTGTTCGATACTGTGCCAGGAGAAGCGCCTGTTCTCTGAAATCTGTGGCGATGCCACTCGAAACCGTATGTGTTCCACGAAACTAAGTGGTCGACCTTCTGAGAGAGGAAACTCCAGAAGCGAAACTTAGTTCCATTTAAAACTAATTGTTCTATCTGAAACTAAGTTATCGATACTGTGCCAGGAGAAGCGGCTGTTGTCTGAAGTCTGTGGCGATGCCACTCGAAACCGTATGTGTTCGACGAAATTAAGTGGTGGCCTTGTGGGAGAGGAAACTCCAGATGCGAAACTTAGTTCCATTTTAAACTAATTGTTCTATCTCAAACTATGTGTTCGATACTGTGCCAGGAGAAGCGCCTGTTCTCTGAAATCTGTGGCGTTGCCACTCGAAACCGTATGAGTTCGACGAAACTAGGTGGCCGACCTTGAGAGAGAGGAAACTCCAGGTGCGAAACTTATTTTTATTTTAAACTAATGGTTCTCTCTGAAACTAACTGTTCGATACTGTGCCAGGAGAAGCGCCAGTTCTCTGAAATGTGTGGCGATGCCACTCGAAAACGTATGTGTTCGACCAAACTAAGTGGTTGATCTTGTGAGAGAGGATACTCCAGATGCGAAACATAATTCCATTTTAAACTAATTGTTCTCTCTGAAACTAAGTGTTCGATACTGTGCCAGGAGAAGCGCCTGTTCTCTGAAATCTGTGGCGATGCCACTCGAAACCGTATGTGTTCGACGAAACTAAGTGGCCGACCTTGTGAGATAGGAAACTCCAGATGCGAAAGTTAGTACCATTTTAAACTAATTGTTCTATCTGAAACTAAGCGTTCGATACTGTGCCAGGAGAAGCGGCTGTTCTCTTAAATCTGTGGCGATGCCAATCGAAACCGTATGTGTTCGACGAAACTAAGTGGCCGACCTTGTGAGATAGGAAACTCCAGATGCGAAAGTGATAGTACCATTTTAAACTAATTGTTCTATCTGAAACTAAGTGTTCGATACTGTGCCAGGAGAAGCGGCTGTTCTCTGAAATCTGTGGCGATGCCACTCGAAACCGTATGTGTTCGACGATACTAAGTGGTCGACACGGTGAGAGAGGAAACTCCGGATGCGAAACATAGTTCCATTTTAAACTAATTGTTCTATCTGAAACTAAGTGTTCGATACTGTGCCAGGAGAAGCGACTGTTCTCTTAAATCTGTGGCGATGCTACTCGAAACCGTATGTGTTTCGTCGAAACTAAGTTGTCGACCTTGTGAGAGAGGAAACTCCAGATGTGAAACTTAGTGCCATTTTAAACTAATTGTTCTATCAGAAACTAAGTGTTCGATACTGTGCCAGCAAAAGCGCCTGTTCCCTGCAATCTGTGGCGATGCCACTCGAAACCGTATGCGTTCGGCGAAACTAAGTGGTCGACCTTGTGAGAGAGGAAACTCCAGATGCGAAACATAGTTCAATTTTAAACTAAATGTTCCATCTGAAACTAAGTGTTCGATACGGTACCAGGAGAATCGCCTGTTCTCTGAAATCTGTGGCGATGCCACTCGAAACCGTATGTGTACGACGAAACTAAGTAGTCGACCTTCTGAGAGAGGAAACTCCAGATGCGAAACTTAGTTCCATTTTAAACTAATTGTTCTATCTGAAATTAAGTGATCGATACCGTGCCAGGAGAAGCGCCCGTTCTCTGAAATCTGTGGGGATGCCACTCGAAACCGTATGTGTTCGGCGAAACTAAGTGGTCGACCTTCTGAGAGAGGAAACTCCAGATGCCAAACTTGGTTCCATTTAAATCTAATTGCTCTATCTGAAACAGTGTTCGATACTGTGCCAGGAGAAACGCCTGTTCCCTGAAATCTGTGGCGATTCCACTCGAAACCGTATGTATTCAACGAAACTAATTGGCCGACCTTTTGAGAGAGGAAACTCCAGATGCGAAACATAGTTCCATTTTAAATTAATTGTTCTATCTGAAACTACGTGTCGACACTGTGCCAGGAGAAGCGCCTGTTCTGTGAATTCAGTGGCGATGCTACTCGAAACCGTATGTGTTCGACGAAACTAAGCGGTCCACCTTGTGAGAGAGGAAACTCCAGATGCGAAGCTTAGTTCCATTTTAAAGTAATTGTTCTATCTGATACTAAGTGTTCGATACTGTGCCAGGAGAAGCGCCTGTTGTCTGAAATCTCTGGCCATGCCACTCGAAACCGTATGTGTTCGACGAAACTAAGTGGTCCACCTTGTGAGAGAGGAAACTCCAGATGCGAAGCTTATTTCCATTTTAAAGTAATTGTTCTATCTGATACTAAGTGTTCGATACTGTGCCAGGAGAATCGCCAATTCTCTGAAACCCGTGGCGATGCCACTTGAAACCGTATGTGTTCGACGAAAATAAGTGGTCGACCTTGTGAGAGAGGAAACTCCAGACGCGAAACTTAGTGCCATTTTAAACTAATTGTTCAATCAGAAACTAAGTGTTCGATACTGTGCCAGCAGAAGCGCCTGTTCTCTGAAATCTGTGGCGATGCTACTCGAAACCGTATGTGTTCGTCGAAACTAAGCGGTCGACCTTGTGAGAGAGGAAACTCCAGATGCGAAACTTATTTCCATTTTAAACTAATTGTCCTATCTGAAACTAAGTGTCCGATACTGTGCCAGGAGAAGCGCCAGTTCTCTGAAATCTGTGGCGATTCCACTCGAAACCGTATGTATTCAACGAAACTAAGTGGTCGCCTTGTGAGAGAGGAAACTCCAGATGCGAAAATTAGTACCATTTTAAACTAATTGTTCTATCTGAACCTGAGTGTTCGATACTGTGCCAGGAGAAGCGCCTCTTCTCTGAAATTTGTGGCGATGCCACTCGAAACCGTATGTGTTCAACGAAACTAAGTGGTCGACCTTGTGGGAGAGGAAACTCCACATGCGAAACTTGCTTCCATTTTAAACTAATTATTCTATCTAAAACTATGTGTTGGATATTGTGCCAGGAGAAGCGCCAGTTCTCTGAAATCTGTGGTGATGCCACTCGAAACCGTATGTGTTCGACGAAACTAAGTGGTCGCCTTGTGAAAGAGGAAACTCCAGATTCGAAACTTAGTACCATTTTAAACTAATTGTTCTACCTGAAACTAAGTGTTCGATACTGTGCCAGGAGAAGCGCCTGTTCTCTGAAATCTGTGGCGATGCCACTCGAAACCGTATGTGTTCCACGAAACTAAGTGGTCGACCTTCTGAGAGAGGAAACTCCAGAAGCGAAACTTAGTTCCATTTAAAACTAATTGTTCTATCTGAAACTAAGTTATCGATACTGTGCCAGGAGAAGCGGCTGTTGTCTGAAGTCTGTGGCGATGCCACTCGAAACCGTATGTGTTCGACGAAATTAAGTGGTGGCCTTGTGGGAGAGGAAACTCCAGATGCGAAACTTAGTTCCATTTTAAACTAATTCTTCTATCTCAAACTATGTGTTCGATACTGTGCCAGGAGAAGCGCCTGTTCTCTGAAATCTGTGGCGTTGCCACTCGAAACCGTATGAGTTCGACGAAACTAGGTGGCCGACCTTGAGAGAGAGGAAACTCCAGGTGCGAAACTTATTTTTATTTTAAACTAATGGTTCTCTCTGAAACTAACTGTTCGATACTGTGCCAGGAGAAGCGCCAGTTCTCTGAAATGTGTGGCGATGCCACTCGAAAACGTATGTGTTCGACCAAACTAAGTGGTTGATCTTGTGAGAGAGGATACTCCAGATGCGAAACATAGTTCCATTTTAAACTAATTGTTCTCTCTGAAACTAAGTGTTCGATACTGTGCCAGGAGAAGCGCCTGTTCTCTGAAATCTGTGGCGATGCCACTCGAAACCGTATGTGTTCGACGAAACTAAGTGGCCGACCTTGTGAGATAGGAAACTCCAGATGCGAAAGTTAGTAGCATTTTAAACTAATTGTTCTATCTGAAACTAAGTGTTCGATACTGTGCCAGGAGAAGCGGCTGTTCTCTTAAATCTGTGGCGATGCCAATCGAAACCGTATGTGTTCGACGAAACTAAGTGGCCGACCTTGTGAGATAGGAAACTCCAGATGCGAAAGTGATAGTACCATTTTAAACTAATTGTTCTATCTGAAACTAAGTGTTCGATACTGTGCCAGGAGAAGCGGCTGTTCTCTGAAATCTGTGGCGATGCCACTCGAAACCGTATGTGTTCGACGATACTACGTGGTCGACACGGTGAGAGAGGAAACTCCGGATGCGAAACATAGTTCCATTTTAAACTAATTGTTCTATCTGAAACTAAGTGTTCGATACTGTGCCAGGAGAAGCGACTGTTCTCTTAAATCTGTGGCGATGCTACTCGAAACCGTATGTGTTTCGTCGAAACTAAGTTGTCGACCTTGTGAGAGAGGAAACTCCAGATGTGAAACTTAGTGCCATTTTAAACTAATTGTTCTATCAGAAACTAAGTGTTCGATACTGTGCCAGCAAAAGCGCCTGTTCCCTGCAATCTGTGGCGATGCCACTCGAAACCGTATGTGTTCGGCGAAACTAAGTGGTCGACCTTGTGAGAGAGGAAACTCCAGATGCGAAACATAGTTCAATTTTAAACTAAATGTTCCATCTGAAACTAAGTGTTCGATACGGTACCAGGAGAATCGCCTGTTCTCTGAAATCTGTGGCGATGCCACTCGAAACCGTATGTGTACGACGAAACTAAGTAGTCGACCTTCTGAGAGAGGAAACTCCAGATGCGAAACTTAGTTCCATTTTAAACTAATTGTTCTATCTGAAATTAAGTGATCGATACCGTGCCAGGAGAAGCGCCCGTTCTCTGAAATCTGTGGCGATGCCACTCGAAACCGTATGTGTTCGGCGAAACTAAGTGGTCGACCTTCTGAGAGAGGAAACTCCAGATGCCAAACTTGGTTCCATTTAAATCTAATTGCTCTATCTGAAACAGTGTTCGATACTGTGCCAGGAGAAACGCCTGTTCCCTGAAATCTGTGGCGATTCCACTCGAAACCGTATGTATTCAACGAAACTAATTGGCCGACCTTTTGAGAGAGGAAACTCCAGATGCGAAACATAGTTCCATTTTAAATTAATTGTTCTATCTGAAACTACGTGTCGACACTGTGCCAGGAGAAGCGCCTGTTCTGTGAATTCAGTGGCGATGCTACTCGAAACCGTATGTGTTCGACGAAACTAAGCGGTCCACCTTGTGAGAGAGGAAACTCCAGATGCGAAGCTTAGTTCCATTTTAAAGTAATTGTTCTATCTGATACTAAGTGTTCGATACTGTGCCAGGAGAAGCGCCTGTTGTCTGAAATCTCTGGCCATGCCACTCGAAACCGTATGTGTTCGACGAAACTAAGTGGTCCACCTTGTGAGAGAGGAAACTCCAGATGCGAAGCTTATTTCCATTTTAAAGTAATTGTTCTATCTGATACTAAGTGTTCGATACTGTGCCAGGAGAATCGCCAATTCTCTGAAACCCGTGGCGATGCCACTTGAAACCGTATGTGTTCGACGAAAATAAGTGGTCGACCTTGTGAGAGAGGAAACTCCAGACGCGAAACTTAGTGCCATTTTAAACTAATTGTTCAATCAGAAACTAAGTGTTCGATACTGTGCCAGCAGAAGCGCCTGTTCTCTGAAATCTGTGGCGATGCTACTCGAAACCGTATGTGTTCGTCGAAACTAAGCGGTCGACCTTGTGAGAGAGGAAACTCCAGATGCGAAACTTATTTCCATTTTAAACTAATTGTCCTATCTGAAACTAAGTGTCCGATACTGTGCCAGGAGAAGCGCCTGTTCTCTGAAATCTGTGGCGATGCCACTCGAAACCGTATGTGTTCGACGAAAATAAGTGGTCGACCTTGTGGTAGAGGAAACTGCAGATGCGAAACATAGTTCCATTTTAAACTAATTGTTCTATCTGAAACTAAGTGTTCGATACTGTGCCAGGAGAAGCGTCTGTTCACTGGAATCAGTGGCGATGCCACTCGAAACCGTATGTGTTCGACGAAACTGAGTGGCCGACCTTGTGAGATAGGAAACTTCAGATGCGAAACATAGTTCCATTTTAAACTAATTGTTCTATCTGAAACTAAGTGTTCGATACTGTGCCAGGAGAAGCGGCTGTTCTCTGAAATCTGTCGCGATGCTACTCGAAACCGTATGTGTTCGACGAAACTAAGTGGTCGACCTTCTGAGAGAGGAAACTCCAGATGCGAAACTTTGTCCCATTTTAAATTAATTGTTCTAACTGAAACTAAGTATTCGATACTGTGCCAGGAGTAGCGCCTGTTCTCTGAAATCTCGGGCGATGCCACTCGAAACCGTATGTGTTCGACGAAACTAAGTGGTCGACCTTGTGGGAGAGGAAACACCAGATGCGAAACTTAGTTCCATTTTAAACTAATAGTTCTATCTGATACTAAGTGTTCGATACTGTGCCAGGAGAAGCGCCTGTTCTCTGAAATCTGTGACGATGGTACTCGAAACCGAATGTGTTCCACGAAACTATGTGGCCGCCTTGTGAGAGAGGAATCTCCAGATGCGAAACTTAGTTCCATTTTAAACTAATTGTTCTATCTGAAACTAAGTGTTCGATACCGTGCCAGGAGAAGCGCCAGTTCTCTGAAACCTGTGGTGATACCACTGGAAACCGTATGTATTTGACGAAACTAAGTGGTCCACCTTGTGAGAGAGGAAACTCCAAATGCGAAACACAGTTCCATTTTAAACTAAGTGTTCTATCTGTAACTAAGTGTTCGATACTGTGCAAGGAGAAGCGCCTGTTCTCTGAAATCTGTGGCGATGCTACTCGAAACCGTATATCTCCGACGAAACTAAATGGTCGACCTTGTGAGAGAGGAAACTCCAGATGCGAAACATAATTCCATTTTAAACTAATTGTTCTATCTGAGACTAAGTGTTCGATACTGTGCCAGGAGAAACGCCTGTTCTCTGAAATCTGTGGCGATGCCACTCTAATCCGTATGTGTTCGACGATACTAAGTGGTCGACCTTGTGAGAGAGGAAACTCCAGATGCGAAAGTTAGTACCATTTTAAACTAATTGTTCTATCTGAAACTAAGTGTTCGATACTGTGCCAGGAGAAGCGCCTGTTCTCTGAAATCTGTGGCGATGCCATTCGAAACCGTATGTAATTGACGAAACTAAGTGGTCCACCTTGCGAGAGAGGAAACTCCAAATGCGAAACATAGTTCCATTTTAAACTAATTGTTCTATCTGAAGCTAAGTGTTCGATACTGTGCCAGGAGAAGCGGCTGTTCTCTGAAATCTGTGGCGATGCCACTCGAAACCGTATGTGTTCGACGAAACTAAGTGGCCGACTTTGTGAGATAGGAAACTCCAGATGTGGCACATAATTCCATTTTAAACTAATTGGTCTATCTGAGACTAAGTGTTCGATACTGTGCCAGGAGAAACGCCTGTTCTCTGAAATCTGTGGCGATGCCACTCGAAACCGTATGTGTTCGACGAAGCTAAGTGGCCGACCTTGTGAGATAGGAAACTCCAGATGCGAAAGCTAGTACCATTTTAAACTAATTGTTCTATCTGAAACTAAGTGTTCGATACTGTGCCAGTAGAAGCGCCAGCTCTCTGAAATGTGTGGCGATGCCACTCGAAACCGTATGTGTTCGACGAAACTAAGTGGTTGATCTTGTGAGAGAGGATACTCCAGATGCGAAACTTAATTCCATTTTAAACTAATTGCTCTCTGAAACTAAGTGTTCGATACTGTGCCAGGAGAAGCGCCTTTTCTCTGAAATCTGTGGCGATGCCACTCGAAACCGTATGTGTTTGACGAAACTAAGTGGTCCACCTTGCGACAGAGGAAACTCCAAATGCGAAACATAGTTCCATTTTAAACTAATTGTTCTATCTGAAACTAAGTGTTCGATACTGTGCCAGGAGAAGCTCCTGTTCTCTGAAATCTGTGGCGATGCCATTCGAAACCGTATGTATTTGACGAAACTAAGTGGTCCACCTTGCGAGAGAGGAAACTCCAAATGCGAAACATAGTTCCATTTTAAACTAATTGTTCTATCTGAAGCTAAGTGTTCGATACTGTGCCAGGAGAAGCGGCTGTTCTCTGAAATCTGTGGCGATGCCACTCGAAACCGTATGTGTTCGACGAAACTAAGTGGCCGACTTTGTGAGATAGGAAACTCCAGATGTGGCACATAATTCCATTTTAAACTAATTGGTCTATCTGAGACTAAGTGTTCGATACTGTGCCAGGAGAAACGCCTGTTCGCTGAAATCTGTGGCGATGCCACTCGAAACCGTATGTGTTCGACGAAGCTAAGTGGCCGACCTTGTGAGATAGGAAACTCCAGATGCGAAAGCTAGTACCATTTTAAACTAATTGTTCTATCTGAAACTAAGTGTTCGATACTGTGCCAGGAGAAGCGCCAGCTCTCTGAAATGTGTGGCGATGCTACTCGAAACCGTATGTGTTCGTCGAAACTAAGCGGTCGACCTTGTGAGAGAGGAAACTCCAGATGCGAAACTTATTTCCATTTTAAACTAATTGTCCTATCTGAAACTAAGTGTCCGATACTGTGCCAGGAGAAGCGCCTGTTCTCTGAAATCTGTGGCGATGCCACTCGAAACCGTATGTGTTCGACGAAAATAAGTGGTCGACCTTGTGGTAGAGGAAACTGCAGATGCGAAACATAGTTCCATTTTAAACTAATTGTTCTATCTGAAACTAAGTGTTCGATACTGTGCCAGGAGAAGCGTCTGTTCACTGGAATCAGTGGCGATGCTACTCGAAACCGTATGTGTTCGACGAAACTAAGTGGTCCACCTTGTGAGAGAGGAAACTCCAGATGCGAAGCTTCGTTCCATGTTAAACTAATTGTTCTATCTGAAAGTGTTCGGTACTCTGCCAGGAGAAACGCCTGTTCTCTGAAATGTGTGGCGATGCCGCTAGAAACCGTACGTGTTCGACGGAACTAAGTGGCCGACCTTGTGAGAGAGGAACCTTCATATGCGAAATTTAGTTCCATTTTAAATTAATTGTTCTATCTGAAACTAAGTGTTCGACACTGTGCCAGGAGAAGCGGCTGTTGTCTGAAGTCTGTGGCGATGCCACTCGAAACCGTATGTGTTCGACGAAATTAAGTGGTGGCCTTGTGGGAGAGGAAACTCCAGATGCGAAACTTAGTTCCATTTTAAACTAATTCTTCTATCTGAAACTATGTGTTCGATACTGTGCCAGGAGAAGCGCCTGTTCTCTGAAATCTGTGGCGTTGCCACTCGAAACCGTATGAGTTCGACGAAACTAGGTGGCCGACCTTGAGAGAGAGGAAACTCCAGGTGCGAAACTTATTTTTATTTTAAACTAATTGTTCTCTCTGAAACTAACTGTTCGATACTGTGCCAGGAGAAGCGCCAGTTCTCTGAAATGTGTGGCGATGCCACTCGAAAACGTATGTGTTCGACCAAACTAAGTGGTTGATCTTGTGAGAGAGGATACTCCAGATGCGAAACATAATTCCATTTTAAACTAATTGTTCTCTCTGAAACTAAGTGTTCGATACTGTGCCAGGAGAAGCGCCTGTTCTCTGAAATCTGTGGCGATGCCACTCGAAACCGTATGTGTTCGACGAAACTAAGTGGCCGACCTTGTGAGATAGGAAACTCCAGATGCGAAAGTTAGTACCATTTTAAACTAATTGTTCTATCTGAAACTAAGCGTTCGATAATGTGCCAGGAGAAGCGGCTGTTCTCTTAAATCTGTGGCGATGCCAATCGAAACCGTATGTGTTCGACGAAACTAAGTGGCCGACCTTGTGAGATAGGAAACTCCAGATGCGAAAGTGATAGTACCATTTTAAACTAATTGTTCTATCTGAAACTAAGTGTTCGATACTGTGCCAGGAGTAGCGCCTGTTCTCTGAAATCTCGGGCGATGCCACTCGAAACCGTATGTGTTCGACGAAACTGAGTGGCCGACCTTGTGAGATAGGAAACTTCAGATGCGAAACTTAGTTCCATTTTAAACTAATTGTTCTATCTGAAACTAAGTGTTCGATACTGTGCCAGGAGAAGCGGCTGTTCTCTGAAATCTGTCGCGATGCTACTCGAAACCGTATGTGTTCGACGAAACTAAGTGGTCGACCTTCTGAGAGAGGAAACTCCAGATGCGAAACTTTGTCCCATTTTAAATTAATCGTTCTAACTGAAACTAAGTTTTCGATACTGTGCCAGGAGTAGCGCCTGTTCTCTGAAATCTCGGGCGATGCCACTCGAAACCGTATGTGTTCGACGAAACTAAGTGGTCGACCTTGTGGGAGAGGAAACACCAGATGCGAAACTTAGTTCCATTTTAAACTAATAGTTCTATCTGATACTAAGTGTTCGATACTGTGCCAGGAGAAGCGCCTGTTCTCTGAAATCTGTGACGATGGTACTCGAAACCGAATGTGTTCCACGAAACTATGTGGCCGCCTTGTGAGAGAGGAATCTCCAGATGCGAAACTTAGTTCCATTTTAAACTAATTGTTCTATCTGAAACTAAGTGTTCGATACCGTGCCAGGAGAAGCGCCAGTTCTCTGAAACCTGTGGTGATACCACTGGAAACCGTATGTATTTGACGAAACTAAGTGGTCCACCTTGTGAGAGAGGAAACTCCAAATGCGAAACACAGTTCCATTTTAAACTAAGTGTTCTATCTGTAACTAAGTGTTCGATACTGTGCAAGGAGAAGCGCCTGTTCTCTGAAATCTGTGGCGATGCCACTCGAAACCGTATATCTCCGACGAAACTAAATGGTCGACCTTGTGAGAGAGGAAACTCCAGATGCGAAACATAATTCCATTTTAAACTAATTGTTCTATCTGAGACTAAGTGTTCGATACTGTGCCAGGAGAAACGCCTGTTCTCTGAAATCTGTGGCGATGCCACTCTAATCCGTATGTGTTCGACGATACTAAGTGGTCGACCTTGTGAGAGAGGAAACTCCAGATGCGAAAGTTAGTACCATTTTAAACTAATTGTTCTATCTGAAACTAAGTGTTCGATACTGTGCCAGGAGAAGCGCCTGTTCTCTGAAATCTGTGGCGATGCCATTCGAAACCGTATGCATTTGACGAAACTAAGTGGTCCACCTTGCGAGAGAGGAAACTCCAAATGCGAAACATAGTTCCATTTTAAACTAATTGTTCTATCTGAAGCTAAGTGTTCGATACTGTGCCAGGAGAAGCGGCTGTTCTCTGAAATCTGTGGCGATGCCACTCGAAACCGTATGTGTTCGACGAAACTAAGTGGTTGATCTTGTGAGAGAGGATACTCCAGATGCGAAACTTAATTCCATTTTAAACTAATTGCTCTCTGAAACTAAGTGTTCGATACTGTGCCAGGAGAAGCGCCTTTTCTCTGAAATCTGTGGCGATGCCACTCGAAACCGTATGTGTTTGACGAAACTAAGTGGTCCACCTTGCGACAGAGGAAACTCCAGATGCGAAGCTTATTTCCATTTTAAAGTAATTGTTCTATCTGATACTAAGTGTTCGATACTGTGCCAGGAGAATCGCCAATTCTCTGAAACCCGTGGCGATGCCACTTGAAACGGTATGTGTTCGACGAAAATAAGTGGTCGACCTTGTGAGAGAGGAAACTCCAGATGCGAAACTTATTTCCATTTTAAACTAATTGTCCTATCTGAAACTAAGGGTCCGATACTGTGCCAGGAGAAGCGCCTGTTCTCTGAAATCTGTGGCGATGCCACTCGAAACCGTATGTGTTCGACGAAAATAAGTGGTCGACCTTGTGGTAGAGGAAACTGCAGATGCGAAACATAGTTCCATTTTAAACTAATTGTTCTATCTGAAACTAAGTGTTCGATACTGTGCCAGGAGAAGCGTCTGTTCACTGGAATCAGTGGCGATGCTACTCGAAACCGTATGTGTTCGACGAAACTAAGTGGTCCACCTTGTGAGAGAGGAAACTCCAGATGCGAAGCTTCGTTCCATGTTAAACTAATTGTTCTATCTGAAAGTGTTCGGTACTCTGCCAGGAGAAACGCCTGTTCTCTGAAATGTGTGGCGATGCCGCTAGAAACCGTACGTGTTCGACGGAACTAAGTGGCCGACCTTGTGAGAGAGGAACCTTCATATGCGAAATTTAGTTCCATTTTAAATTAATTGTTCTATCTGAAACTAAGTGTTCGACACTGTGCCAGGAGAAGCGGCTGTTGTCTGAAGTCTGTGGCGATGCCACTCGAAACCGTATGTGTTCGACGAAATTAAGTGGTGGCCTTGTGGGAGAGGAAACTCCAGATGCGAAACTTAGTTCCATTTTAAACTAATTCTTCTATCTGAAACTATGTGTTCGATACTGTGCCAGGAGAAGCGCCTGTTCTCTGAAATCTGTGGCGTTGCCACTCGAAACCGTATGAGTTCGACGAAACTAGGTGGCCGAACTTGAGAGAGAGGAAACTCCAGGTGCGAAACTTATTTTTATTTTAAACTAATTGTTCTCTCTGAAACTAACTGTTCGATACTGTGCCAGGAGAAGCGCCAGTTCTCTGAAATGTGTGGCGATGCCACTCGAAAACGTATGTGTTCGACCAAACTAAGTGGTTGATCTTGTGAGACAGGATACTCCAGATGCGAAACATAATTCCATTTTAAACTAATTGTTCTCTCTGAAACTAAGTGTTCGATACTGTGCCAGGAGAAGCGCCTGTTCTCTGAAATCTGTGGCGATGCCACTCGAAACCGTATGTGTTCGACGAAACTAAGTGGCCGACCTTGTGAGATAGGAAACTCCAGATGCGAAAGTTAGTACCATTTTAAACTAATTGTTCTATCTGAAACTAAGCGTTCGATAATGTGCCAGGAGAAGCGGCTGTTCTCTTAAATCTGTGGCGATGCCAATCGAAACCGTATGTGTTCGACGAAACTAAGTGGCCGACCTTGTGAGATAGGAAACTCCAGATGCGAAAGTGATAGTACCATTTTAAACTAATTGTTCTATCTGAAACTAAGTGTTCGATACTGTGCCAGGAGTAGCGCCTGTTCTCTGAAATCTCGGGCGATGCCACTCGAAACCGTATGTGTTCGACGAAACTGAGTGGCCGACCTTGTGAGATAGGAAACTTCAGATGCGAAACTTAGTTCCATTTTAAACTAATTGTTCTATCTGAAACTAAGTGTTCGATACTGTGCCAGGAGAAGCGGCTGTTCTCTGAAATCTGTCGCGATGCTACTCGAAACCGTATGTGTTCGACGAAACTAAGTGGTCGACCTTCTGAGAGAGGAAACTCCAGATGCGAAACTTTGTCCCATTTTAAATTAATTGTTCTAACTGAAACTAAGTATTCGATACTGTGCCAGGAGTAGCGCCTGTTCTCTGAAATCTCGGGCGATGCCACTCGAAACCGTATGTGTTCGACGAAACTAAGTGGTCGACCTTGTGGGAGAGGAAACACCAGATGCGAAACTTAGTTCCATTTTAAACTAATTGTTCTATCTGATACTAAGTGTTCGATACTGTGCCAGGAGAAGCGCCTGTTCTCTGAAATCTGTGACGATGGTACTCGAAACCGAATGTGTTCCACGAAACTATGTGGCCGCCTTGTGAGAGAGGAATCTCCAGATGCGAAACTTAGTTCCATTTTAAACTAATTGTTCTATCTGAAACTAAGTGTTCGATACCGTGCCAGGAGAAGCGCCAGTTCTCTGAAACCTGTGGTGATACCACTGGAAACCGTATGTATTTGACGAAACTAAGTGGTCCACCTTGTGAGAGAGGAAACTCCAAATGCGAAACAAAGTTCCATTTTAAACTAAGTGTTCTATCTGTAACTAAGTGTTCGATACTGTGCAAGGAGAAGCGCCTGTTCTCTGAAATCTGTGGCGATGCTACTCGAAACCGTATATCTCCGACGAAACTAAATGGTCGACCTTGTGAGAGAGGAAACTCCAGATGCGAAACATAATTCCATTTTAAACTAATTGTTCTATCTGAGACTAAGTGTTCGATACTGTGCCAGGAGAAACGCCTGTTCTCTGAAATCTGTGGCGATGCCACTCTAATCCGTATGTGTTCGACGATACTAAGTGGTCGACCTTGTGAGAGAGGAAACTCCAGATGCGAAAGTTAGTACCATTTTAAACTAATTGTTCTATCTGAAACTAAGTGTTCGATACTGTGCCAGGAGAAGCGCCTGTTCTCTGAAATCTGTGGCGATGCCATTCGAAACCGTATGTATTTGACGAAACTAAGTGGTCCACCTTGCGAGAGAGGAAACTCCAAATGCGAAACATAGTTCCATTTTAAACTAATTGTTCTATCTGAAGCTAAGTGTTCGATACTGTGCCAGGAGAAGCGGCTGTTCTCTGAAATCTGTGGCGATGCCACTCGAAACCGTATGTGTTCGACGAAACTAAGTGGCCGACTTTGTGAGATAGGAAACTCCAGATGTGGCACATAATTCCATTTTAAACTAATTGGTCTATCTGAGACTAAGTGTTCGATACTGTGCCAGGAGAAACGCCTGTTCTCTGAAATCTGTGGCGATGCCACTCGAAACCGTATGTGTTCGACGAAGCTAAGTGGCCGACCTTGTGAGATAGGAAACTCCAGATGCGAAAGCTAGTACCATTTTAAACTAATTGTTCTATCTGAAACTAAGTGTTCGATACTGTGCCAGGAGAAGCGCCAGCTCTCTGAAATGTGTGGCGATGCCACTCGAAACCGTATGTGTTCGACGAAACTAAGTGGTTGATCTTGTGAGAGAGGATACTCCAGATGCGAAACTTAATTCCATTTTAAACTAATTGCTCTCTGAAACTAAGTGTTCGATACTGTGCCAGGAGAAGCGCCTTTTCTCTGAAATCTGTGGCGATGCCACTCGAAACCGTATGTGTTTGACGAAACTAAGTGGTCCACCTTGCGACAGAGGAAACTCCAAATGCGAAACATAGTTCCATTTTAAACTAATTGTTCTATCTGAAACTAAGTGTTCGATACTGTGCCAGGAGAAGCGCCTGTTCTCTGAAATCTGTGGCGATGCCATTCGAAACCGTATGTATTTGACAAAACTAAGTGGTCCACCTTGCGAGAGAGGAAACTCCAAATGCGAAACATAGTTCCATTTTAAACTAATTGTTCTATCTGAAGCTAAGTGTTCGATACTGTGCCAGGAGAAGCGGCTGTTCTCTGAAATCTGTGGCGATGCCACTCGAAACCGTATGTGTTCGAGGAAACTAAGTGGCCGACTTTGCGAGATAGGAAACTCCAGATGTGGCACATAATTCCATTTTAAACTAATTGGTCTATCTGAGACTAAGTGTTCGATACTGTGCCAGGAGAAACGCCTGTTCTCTGAAATCTGTGGCGATGCCACTCGAAACCGTATGTGTTCGACGAAGCTAAGTGGCCGACCTTGTGAGATAGGAAACTCCAGATGCGAAAGCTAGTACCATTTTAAACTAATTGTTCTATCTGAAACTAAGTGTTCGATACTGTGCCAGGAGAAGCGCCAGCTCTCTGAAATGTGTGGCGATGCCACTCGAAACCGTATGTGTTCGACGAAACTAAGTGGTTGATCTTGTGAGAGAGGATACTCCAGATGCGAAACTTAATTCCATTTTAAACTAATTGCTCTCTGAAACTAAGTGTTCGATACTGTGCCAGGAGAAGCGCCTTTTCTCTGAAATCTGTGGCGATGCCACTCGAAACCGTATGTGTTTGACGAAACTAAGTGGTCCACCTTGCGACAGAGGAAACTCCAAATGCGAAACGTAGTTCCATTTTAAACTAATTGTTCTATCTGAAACTAAGTGTTCGATACTGTGCCAGGAGAAGCGCCTGTCCTCTGAAATGTGTGGCGATGCTACTCGAAACTGTATGTGTTCGACGAAACTAAGTGGTCGACATGGTTAGAGAGGAAACTCCGGATGCGAAACATAGTTCCATTTTAAACTAATTGTTCTATCTGAAACTAAGTGTTCGATACTGTGCCAGGAGAAGCGACTGTTCTCTTAAATCTGTGGCGATGCTACTCGAAACTGTATGTGTTCGACGAAACTAAGTGGTCGACATGGTGAGAGAGGAAACTCCGGAAGCGAAACATAGTTCCATCTTAAACTAATTGTTCTACCTGAAACTAAGTGTTCGATACTGTGCCAAGAGAAGCGCTGTTCTCTGAAATCTGTGGCGATGCCACTCGAAACCGTATGTGTTCGACGAATCTAAATGGTCGACCTTGTGAGAGAGGAAACTCCAGTTGCGAATCTTAGTTCAATTTTAAACTAATTGTTCTATCTGAAACTAAGTGTTCGACACTGTGCCAGGAGAAGCGCCTGTTCTCTGAAATCTGTCGCGATGCTACTCGAAACCATATATGTGTTCGACGAAACTAAGTGGTCGACCTTGTGAGTGAGGAAACTCCAGATGCGAAAGATAGTTCAATTTTAAACTAATTGTTCTATCTGAAACTAAGTATTCGATACTGTGCCAGGAGAAGCGCCTGTTCTCTGAAATGTGTGGCGATGCCACTCGAAACCGTATGTGTTCGACGAAACTAAGTGGTCGACCTTGTGAGTGAGGAAACTCCAGATGCGAAAGATAGATCAATTTTAAACTATTTGTTCTATCTAAAACTAAGTGTTCGATACTGTGCCAGGAGAAGCGCCTGTTCTCTGAAATCTGTGGCGATGCTCCTCGAAACCGTATGTGTTCGACGAAACTAAGTGGCCGACCTTTTGAGAGAGGAAACTCCAGTTGCGAATTTTAGTTCAATTTTAAACTAATTGTTCTATCTGAAACTAAGTGTTCGACACTGTGCCAGGAGAAGCGCCTGTTCTCTGAAATCTGTCGCGATGCTACTCGAAACCATATGTGTTCGACGAAACTAAGTGCTCGACCTTGTGAGAGAGGAAACTCCGGATGCGAAACTTAGTTCCATTTAAAACTAATTGTACTATCTGAAACTAAGTGTTCGATACTGTGCCAGGAGAAACTCCCGTTCGGCGAAATCTGTGGCGATACCACTCGAAACCGTATGTGTTCGACAAAACTAAGTGGTCGACCTTGTGAGAGAGGAAACTCCAGATGCGAAGCTTAGTTCCATTTTAAACTAACAGTTCTCTCTGATACTAAGTGTTCGATACTGTGCCAGGAGAAGCGCCTGTTCTCTGAAATCTGTGGCGATGCCACTCGAAACCGTATGTGTTCAACGAAATTAAGTGGTCGACCTTTTGAGAGAGGAAACTCCTGATGCGAAACTTAGTTCCATTTTAAACTAATTGTTCTATCTGAAACTAAGTGTTCGACACTGTGCCAGGAGTAGCGCCTGTTCTCTGAAATAGGTGGCGATGCCACTCTAATCCGTATGTGTTCGACGATACTAAGTGGTCGACCTTGTGAGAGAGGAAACTCCAGATGCGAAAGTTAGTACCATTTTAAACTAATTGTTCTATCTGAAACTAAGTGTTCGATACTGTGCCAGGAGAAGCGCCTGTTCTCTGAAATCTGTGGCGATGCCATTCGAAACCGTATGTGTTTGACGAAACTAAGTGGTCCACCTTGCGAGAGAGGAAACTCCAAATGCGAAACATAGTTCCATTTTAAACTAATTGTTCTATCTGAAACTAAGTGTTCGATACTGTGCCAGGAGCAGCGGCTGTTCTCTGAAATCTGTGGCGATGCCACTCGAAACCGTATGTGTTCGACGAAACTAAGTGGTTGATCTTGTGAGAGAGAATACTCCAGATTGGAAACATAGTTCCATTTTAAACTAATTGTTCTATCTGATACTAAGTGTTCGATACTGTGCCAGGAGAAGCGCCTGTTCCCTGAAATCTGTGGCGATGCCACTCGAAACCGTATGTGTTGGACGAAACTAAGTGGTCGGCCTTGTGGAACAGGAAACTCCAGATGCGAAACTTAGTTCCATTTTAAACTAATTGTTCTACCTGAAACTAAGTGTTCGATACTGTGCCAGGAGATACTCCCGTTCTTCGAAATCTGTGGCGATACTACTTGAAACCGTATGTGTTCTACGAAACTCAGTGGCCGACCTTGTGAGAGAGGAAACTCCAGAAGCGAAACATAGTTCCATTTAAAACTAAGTGTTCCATCTGAAACTAAGTGCTCGATAATGTGCCAGGAGAAGCGCCTGTTCTCTGAAATCTGTGGCGATGCCACTCGAAACCGTCTGTGTTCGACGAAACTAAGTGGTCGACCTTGTGAGAGAGGAAACTCCAAACGCGAAACATATTTCCATATTAAACTAATTGTTCTCTCTGAAACTAATTGTTCGATACTGTGCCAGGAGAAGCGCCTGTTCTCTGATATCTGTGGCGATGCTACTCGAAACCGTATGTGTTCGACGAAACTAAGTGGTCGACCTTGTGAGAGAGGAATCTCCAGATGCGAAGCTTTGTTCCATTTTAAACTAATTGTTCTATCTGATACTATGTGTTCGATACTGTGCCAGGCGAAGCGCCTGTTCTCTGAAATCAGTGGCGATGCTACTCGAAACCGTATGTGTTCAACGAAACTAAGTGGTCGACCTTGTGGGAGAGGAAACTCCACATGCGAAACTTACTTCCATTTTAAACTAATTATTCTATCTAAAACTATGTGTTGGATATTGTGCCAGGAGAAGCGCCAGTTCTCTGAAATCTGTGGCGATTCCACTCGAAACCGTATGTATTCAACGAAACTAAGTGGTCGCCTTGTGAGAGAGGAAACTCCAGATGCGAAAATTAGTACCATTTTAAACTAATTGTTCTATCTGAACCTGAGTGTTCGATACTGTGCCAGGAGAAGCGCCTCTTCTCTGAAATTTGTGGCGATGCCACTCGAAACCGTATGTGTTCAACGAAACTAAGTGGTCGACCTTGTGGGAGAGGAAACTCCACATGCGAAACTTGCTTCCATTTTAAACTAATTATTCTATCTAAAACTATGTGTTGGATATTGTGCCAGGAGAAGCGCCAGTTCTCTGAAATCTGTGGTGATGCCACTCGAAACCGTATGTGTTCGACGAAACTAAGTGGTCGCCTTGTGAAAGAGGAAACTCCAGATTCGAAACTTAGTACCATTTTAAACTAATTGTTCTACCTGAAACTAAGTGTTCGATACTGTGCCAGGAGAAGCGCCTGTTCTCTGAAATCTGTGGCGATGCCACTCGAAACCGTATGTGTTCCACGAAACTAAGTGGTCGACCTTCTGAGAGAGGAAACTCCAGAAGCGAAACTTAGTTCCATTTAAAACTAATTGTTCTATCTGAAACTAAGTTATCGATACTGTGCCAGGAGAAGCGGCTGTTGTCTGAAGTCTGTGGCGATGCCACTCGAAACCGTATGTGTTCGACGAAATTAAGTGGTGGCCTTGTGGGAGAGGAAACTCCAGATGCGAAACTTAGTTCCATTTTAAACTAATTCTTCTATCTCAAACTATGTGTTCGATACTGTGCCAGGAGAAGCGCCTGTTCTCTGAAATCTGTGGCGTTGCCACTCGAAACCGTATGAGTTCGACGAAACTAGGTGGCCGACCTTGAGAGAGAGGAAACTCCAGGTGCGAAACTTATTTTTATTTTAAACTAATGGTTCTCTCTGAAACTAACTGTTCGATACTGTGCCAGGAGAAGCGCCAGTTCTCTGAAATGTGTGGCGATGCCACTCGAAAACGTATGTGTTCGACCAAACTAAGTGGTTGATCTTGTGAGAGAGGATACTCCAGATGCGAAACATAATTCCATTTTAAACTAATTGTTCTCTCTGAAACTAAGTGTTCGATACTGTGCCAGGAGAAGCGCCTGTTCTCTGAAATCTGTGGCGATGCCACTCGAAACCGTATGTGTTCGACGAAACTAAGTGGCCGACCTTGTGAGATAGGAAACTCCAGATGCGAAAGTTAGTACCATTTTAAACTAATTGTTCTATCTGAAACTAAGTGTTCGATACTGTGCCAGGAGAAGCGGCTGTTCTCTTAAATCTGTGGCGATGCCAATCGAAACCGTATGTGTTCGACGAAACTAAGTGGCCGACCTTGTGAGATAGGAAACTCCAGATGCGAAAGTGATAGTACCATTTTAAACTAATTGTTCTATCTGAAACTAAGTGTTCGATACTGTGCCAGGAGAAGCGGCTGTTCTCTGAAATCTGTGGCGATGCCACTCGAAACCGTATGTGTTCGACGATACTACGTGGTCGACACGGTGAGAGAGGAAACTCCGGATGCGAAACATAGTTCCATTTTAAACTAATTGTTCTATCTGAAACTAAGTGTTCGATACTGTGCCAGGAGAAGCGACTGTTCTCTTAAATCTGTGGCGATGCTACTCGAAACCGTATGTGTTTCGTCGAAACTAAGTTGTCGACCTTGTGAGAGAGGAAACTCCAGATGTGAAACTTAGTGCCATTTTAAACTAATTGTTCTATCAGAAACTAAGTGTTCGATACTGTGCCAGCAAAAGCGCCTGTTCCCTGCAATCTGTGGCGATGCCACTCGAAACCGTATGCGTTCGGCGAAACTAAGTGGTCGACCTTGTGAGAGAGGAAACTCCAGATGCGAAACATAGTTCAATTTTAAACTAAATGTTCCATCTGAAACTAAGTGTTCGATACGGTACCAGGAGAATCGCCTGTTCTCTGAAATCTGTGGCGATGCCACTCGAAACCGTATGTGTACGACGAAACTAAGTAGTCGACCTTCTGAGAGAGGAAACTCCAGATGCGAAACTTAGTTCCATTTTAAACTAATTGTTCTATCTGAAATTAAGTGATCGATACCGTGCCAGGAGAAGCGCCCGTTCTCTGAAATCTGTGGCGATGCCACTCGAAACCGTATGTGTTCGGCGAAACTAAGTGGTCGACCTTCTGAGAGAGGAAACTCCAGATGCCAAACTTGGTTCCATTTAAATCTAATTGCTCTATCTGAAACAGTGTTCGATACTGTGCCAGGAGAAACGCCTGTTCCCTGAAATCTGTGTCGATTCCACTCTAAACCGTATGTATTCAACGAAACTAATTGGCCGACCTTTTGAGAGAGGAAACTCCAGATGCGAAACATAGTTCCATTTTAAATTAATTGTTCTATCTGAAACTACGTGTCGACACTGTGCCAGGAGAAGCGCCTGTTCTGTGAATTCAGTGGCGATGCTACTCGAAACCGTATGTGTTCGACGAAACTAAGCGGTCCACCTTGTGAGAGAGGAAACTCCAGATGCGAAGCTTAGTTCCATTTTAAAGTAATTGTTCTATCTGATACTAAGTGTTCGATACTGTGCCAGGAGAAGCGCCTGTTGTCTGAAATCTCTGGCCATGCCACTCGAAACCGTATGTGTTCGACGAAACTAAGTGGTCCACCTTGTGAGAGAGGAAACTCCAGATGCGAAGCTTATTTCCATTTTAAAGTAATTGTTCTATCTGATACTAAGTGTTCGATACTGTGCCAGGAGAATCGCCAATTCTCTGAAACCCGTGGCGATGCCACTTGAAACCGTATGTGTTCGACGAAAATAAGTGGTCGACCTTGTGAGAGAGGAAACTCCAGACGCGAAACTTAGTGCCATTTTAAACTAATTGTTCAATCAGAAACTAAGTGTTCGATACTGTGCCAGCAGAAGCGCCTGTTCTCTGAAATCTGTGGCGATGCTACTCGAAACCGTATGTGTTCGTCGAAACTAAGCGGTCGACCTTGTGAGAGAGGAAACTCCAGATGCGAAACTTATTTCCATTTTAAACTAATTGTCCTATCTGAAACTAAGTGTCCGATACTGTGCCAGGAGAAGCGCCTGTTCTCTGAAATCTGTGGCGATGCCACTCGAAACCGTATGTGTTCGACGAAAATAAGTGGTCGACCTTGTGGTAGAGGAAACTGCAGATGCGAAACATAGTTCCATTTTAAACTAATTGTTCTATCTGAAACTAAGTGTTCGATACTGTGCCAGGAGAAGCGTCTGTTCACTGGAATCAGTGGCGATGCTACTCGAAACCGTATGTGTTCGACGAAACTAAGTGGTCCACCTTGTGAGAGAGGAAACTCCAGATGCGAAACTTAGTTCCATTTTAAACTAATTCTTCTATCTGAAAATATGTGTTCGATACTGTGCCAGGAGAAGCGCCTGTTCTCTGAAATCTGTGGCGTTGCCACTCGAAACCGTATGAGTTCGACGAAACTAGGTGGCCGACCTTGAGAGAGAGGAAACTCCAGGTGCGAAACTTATTTTTATTTTAAACTAATTGTTCTCTCTGAAACTAACTGTTCGATACTGTGCCAGGAGAAGCGCCAGTTCTCTGAAATGTGTGGCGATGCCACTCGAAAACGTATGTGTTCGACCAAACTAAGTGGTTGATCTTGTGAGAGAGGATACTCCAGATGCGAAACATAATTCCATTTTAAACTAATTGTTCTCTCTGAAACTAAGTGTTCGATACTGTGCCAGGAGAAGCGCCTGTTCTCTGAAATCTGTGGCGATGCCACTCGAAACCGTATGTGTTCGACGAAACTAAGTGGCCGACCTTGTGAGATAGGAAACTCCAGATGCGAAAGTTAGTACCATTTTAAACTAATTGTTCTATCTGAAACTAAGCGTTCGATAATGTGCCAGGAGAAGCGGCTGTTCTCTTAAATCTGTGGCGATGCCAATCGAAACCGTATGTGTTCGACGAAACTAAGTGGCCGACCTTGTGAGATAGGAAACTCCAGATGCGAAAGTGATAGTACCATTTTAAACTAATTGTTCTATCTGAAACTAAGTGTTCGATACTGTGCCAGGAGTAGCGCCTGTTCTCTGAAATCTCGGGCGATGCCACTCGAAACCGTATGTGTTCGACGAAACTGAGTGGCCGACCTTGTGAGATAGGAAACTTCAGATGCGAAACATAGTTCCATTTTAAACTAATTGTTCTATCTGAAACTAAGTGTTCGATACTGTGCCAGGAGAAGCGGCTGTTCTCTGAAATCTGTCGCGATGCTACTCGAAACCGTATGTGTTCGACGAAACTAAGTGGTCGACCTTCTGAGAGAGGAAACTCCAGATGCGAAACTTTGTCCCATTTTAAATTAATTGTTCTAACTGAAACTAAGTATTCGATACTGTGCCAGGAGTAGCGCCTGTTCTCTGAAATCTCGGGCGATGCCACTCGAAACCGTATGTGTTCGACGAAACTAAGTGGTCGACCTTGTGGGAGAGGAAACACCAGATGCGAAACTTAGTTCCATTTTAAACTAATAGTTCTATCTGATACTAAGTGTTCGATACTGTGCCAGGAGAAGCGCCTGTTCTCTGAAATCTGTGACGATGGTACTCGAAACCGAATGTGTTCCACGAAACTATGTGGCCGCCTTGTGAGAGAGGAATCTCCAGATGCGAAACTTAGTTCCATTTTAAACTAATTGTTCTATCTGAAACTAAGTGTTCGATACCGTGCCAGGAGAAGCGCCAGTTCTCTGAAATCTGTGGTGATACCACTGGAAACCGTATGTATTTGACGAAACTAAGTGGTCCACCTTGTGAGAGAGGAAACTCCAAATGCGAAACACAGTTCCATTTTAAACTAAGTGTTCTATCTGAAACTAAGTGTTCGATACTGTGCAAGGAGAAGCGCCTGTTCTCTGAAATCTGTGGCGATGCTACTCGAAACCGTATATCTCCGACGAAACTAAATGGTCGACCTTGTGAGAGAGGAAACTCCAGATGCGAAACATAATTCCATTTTAAACTAATTGTTCTATCTGAGACTAAGTGTTCGATACTGTGCCAGGAGAAACGCCTGTTCTCTGAAATCTGTGGCGATGCCACTCTAATCCGTATGTGTTCGACGATACTAAGTGGTCGACCTTGTGAGAGAGGAAACTCCAGATGCGAAAGTTAGTACCATTTTAAACTAATTGTTCTATCTGAAACTAAGTGTTCGATACTGTGCCAGGAGAAGCGCCTGTTCTCTGAAATCTGTGGCGATGCCATTCGAAACCGTATGTATTTGACGAAACTAAGTGGTCCACCTTGCGAGAGAGGAAACTCCAAATGCGAAACATAGTTCCATTTTAAACTAATTGTTCTATCTGAAGCTAAGTGTTCGATACTGTGCCAGGAGAAGCGGCTGTTCTCTGAAATCTGTGGCGATGCCACTCGAAACCGTATGTGTTCGACGAAACTAAGTGGCCGACTTTGTGAGATAGGAAACTCCAGATGTGGCACATAATTCCATTTTAAACTAATTGGTCTATCTGAGACTAAGTGTTCGATACTGTGCCAGGAGAAACGCCTGTTCTCTGAAATCTGTGGCGATGCCACTCGAAACCGTATGTGTTCGACGAAGCTAAGTGGCCGACCTTGTGAGATAGGAAACTCCAGATGCGAAAGCTAGTACCATTTTAAACTAATTGTTCTATCTGAAACTAAGTGTTCGATACTGTGCCAGGAGAAGCGCCAGCTCTCTGAAATGTGTGGCGATGCCACTCGAAACCGTATGTGTTCGACGAAACTAAGTGGTTGATCTTGTGAGAGAGGATACTCGAGATGCGAAACTTAATTCCATTTTAAACTAATTGCTCTCTGAAACTAAGTGTTCGATACTGTGCCAGGAGAAGCGCCTTTTCTCTGAAATCTGTGGCGATGCCACTCGAAACCGTATGTGTTTGACGAAACTAAGTGGTCCACCTTGCGACAGAGGAAACTCCAAATGCGAAACATAGTTCCATTTTAAACTAATTGTTCTATCTGAAACTAAGTGTTCGATACTGTGCCAGGAGAAGCTCCTGTTCTCTGAAATCTGTGGCGATGCCATTCGAAACCGTATGTATTTGACGAAACTAAGTGGTCCACCTTGCGAGAGAGGAAACTCCAAATGCGAAACATAGTTCCATTTTAAACTAATTGTTCTATCTGAAGCTAAGTGTTCGATACTGTGCCAGGAGAAGCGGCTGTTCTCTGAAATCTGTGGCGATGCCACTCGAAACCGTATGTGTTCGACGAAACTAAGTGGCCGACTTTGTGAGATAGGAAACTCCAGATGTGGCACATAATTCCATTTTAAACTAATTGGTCTATCTGAGACTAAGTGTTCGATACTGTGCCAGGAGAAACGCCTGTTCGCTGAAATCTGTGGCGATGCCACTCGAAACCGTATGTGTTCGACGAAGCTAAGTGGCCGACCTTGTGAGATAGGAAACTCCAGATGCGAAAGCTAGTACCATTTTAAACTAATTGTTCTATCTGAAACTAAGTGTTCGATACTGTGCCAGGAGAAGCGCCAGCTCTCTGAAATGTGTGGCGATGCTACTCGAAACCGTATGTGTTCGTCGAAACTAAGCGGTCGACCTTGTGAGAGAGGAAACTCCAGATGCGAAACTTATTTCCATTTTAAACTAATTGTCCTATCTGAAACTAAGTGTCCGATACTGTGCCAGGAGAAGCGCCTGTTCTCTGAAATCTGTGGCGATGCCACTCGAAACCGTATGTGTTCGACGAAAATAAGTGGTCGACCTTGTGGTAGAGGAAACTGCAGATGCGAAACATAGTTCCATTTTAAACTAATTGTTCTATCTGAAACTAAGTGTTCGATACTGTGCCAGGAGAAGCGTCTGTTCACTGGAATCAGTGGCGATGCTACTCGAAACCGTATGTGTTCGACGAAACTAAGTGGTCCACCTTGTGAGAGAGGAAACTCCAGATGCGAAGCTTCGTTCCATGTTAAACTAATTGTTCTATCTGAAAGTGTTCGGTACTCTGCCAGGAGAAACGCCTGTTCTCTGAAATGTGTGGCGATGCCGCTAGAAACCGTACGTGTTCGACGGAACTAAGTGGCCGACCTTGTGAGAGAGGA
This sequence comes from Nysson spinosus, assembly GCA_910591585.2. Taxonomy (NCBI): domain Eukaryota; kingdom Metazoa; phylum Arthropoda; class Insecta; order Hymenoptera; family Crabronidae; genus Nysson; species Nysson spinosus. The sequence continues at coordinate 1,695,267 of CAJUYC020000006.1, forward strand.
ACCTTCATATGCGAAATTTAGTTCCATTTTAAATTAATTGTTCTATCTGAAACTAAGTGTTCGACACTGTGCCAGGAGAAGCGGCTGTTGTCTGAAGTCTGTGGCGATGCCACTCGAAACCGTATGTGTTCGACGAAATTAAGTGGTGGCCTTGTGGGAGAGGAAACTCCAGATGCGAAACTTAGTTCCATTTTAAACTAATTCTTCTATCTGAAACTATGTGTTCGATACTGTGCCAGGAGAAGCGCCTGTTCTCTGAAATCTGTGGCGTTGCCACTCGAAACCGTATGAGTTCGACGAAACTAGGTGGCCGACCTTGAGAGAGAGGAAACTCCAGGTGCGAAACTTATTTTTATTTTAAACTAATTGTTCTCTCTGAAACTAACTGTTCGATACTGTGCCAGGAGAAGCGCCAGTTCTCTGAAATGTGTGGCGATGCCACTCGAAAACGTATGTGTTCGACCAAACTAAGTGGTTGATCTTGTGAGAGAGGATACTCCAGATGCGAAACATAATTCCATTTTAAACTAATTGTTCTCTCTGAAACTAAGTGTTCGATACTGTGCCAGGAGAAGCGCCTGTTCTCTGAAATCTGTGGCGATGCCACTCGAAACCGTATGTGTTCGACGAAACTAAGTGGCCGACCTTGTGAGATAGGAAACTCCAGATGCGAAAGTTAGTACCATTTTAAACTAATTGTTCTATCTGAAACTAAGCGTTCGATAATGTGCCAGGAGAAGCGGCTGTTCTCTTAAATCTGTGGCGATGCCAATCGAAACCGTATGTGTTCGACAAAACTAAGTGGCCGACCTTGTGAGATAGGAAACTCCAGATGCGAAAGTGATAGTACCATTTTAAACTAATTGTTCTATCTGAAACTAAGTGTTCGATACTGTGCCAGGAGTAGCGCCTGTTCTCTGAAATCTCGGGCGATGCCACTCGAAACCGTATGTGTTCGACGAAACTGAGTGGCCGACCTTGTGAGATAGGAAACTTCAGATGCGAAACTTAGTTCCATTTTAAACTAATTGTTCTATCTGAAACTAAGTGTTCGATACTGTGCCAGGAGAAGCGGCTGTTCTCTGAAATCTGTCGCGATGCTACTCGAAACCGTATGTGTTCGACGAAACTAAGTGGTCGACCTTCTGAGAGAGGAAACTCCAGATGCGAAACTTTGTCCCATTTTAAATTAATCGTTCTAACTGAAACTAAGTATTCGATACTGTGCCAGGAGTAGCGCCTGTTCTCTGAAATCTCGGGCGATGCCACTCGAAACCGTATGTGTTCGACGAAACTAAGTGGTCGACCTTGTGGGAGAGGAAACACCAGATGCGAAACTTAGTTCCATTTTAAACTAATAGTTCTATCTGATACTAAGTGTTCGATACTGTGCCAGGAGAAGCGCCTGTTCTCTGAAATCTGTGACGATGGTACTCGAAACCGAATGTGTTCCACGAAACTATGTGGCCGCCTTGTGAGAGAGGAATCTCCAGATGCGAAACTTAGTTCCATTTTAAACTAATTGTTCTATCTGAAACTAAGTGTTCGATACCGTGCCAGGAGAAGCGCCAGTTCTCTGAAACCTGTGGTGATACCACTGGAAACCGTATGTATTTGACGAAACTAAGTGGTCCACCTTGTGAGAGAGGAAACTCCAAATGCGAAACACAGTTCCATTTTAAACTAAGTGTTCTATCTGTAACTAAGTGTTCGATACTGTGCAAGGAGAAGCGCCTGTTCTCTGAAATCTGTGGCGATGCTACTCGAAACCGTATATCTCCGACGAAACTAAATGGTCGACCTTGTGAGAGAGGAAACTCCAGATGCGAAACATAATTCCATTTTAAACTAATTGTTCTATCTGAAGCTAAGTGTTCGATACTGTGCCAGGAGAAGCGCCTGTTCTCTGAAATCTGTGGCGATGCCACTCTAATCCGTATGTGTTCGACGATACTAAGTGGTCGACCTTGTGAGAGAGGAAACTCCAGATGCGAAAGTTAGTACCATTTTAAACTAATTGTTCTATCTGAAACTAAGTGTTCGATACTGTGCCAGGAGAAGCGCCTGTTCTCTGAAATCTGTGGCGATGCCATTCGAAACCGTATGCATTTGACGAAACTAAGTGGTCCACCTTGCGAGAGAGGAAACTCCAAATGCGAAACATAGTTCCATTTTAAACTAATTGTTCTATCTGAAGCTAAGTGTTCGATACTGTGCCAGGAGAAGCGGCTGTTCTCTGAAATCTGTGGCGATGCCACTCGAAACCGTATGTGTTCGACGAAACTAAGTGGTTGATCTTGTGAGAGAGGATACTCCAGATGCGAAACTTAATTCCATTTTAAACTAATTGCTCTCTGAAACTAAGTGTTCGATACTGTGCCAGGAGAAGCGCCTTTTCTCTGAAATCTGTGGCGATGCCACTCGAAACCGTATGTGTTTGACGAAACTAAGTGGTCCACCTTGCGACAGAGGAAACTCCAGATGCGAAGCTTATTTCCATTTTAAAGTAATTGTTCTATCTGATACTAAGTGTTCGATACTGTGCCAGGAGAATCGCCAATTCTCTGAAACCCGTGGCGATGCCACTTGAAACGGTATGTGTTCGACGAAAATAAGTGGTCGACCTTGTGAGAGAGGAAACTCCAGATGCGAAACTTATTTCCATTTTAAACTAATTGTCCTATCTGAAACTAAGTGTCCGATACTGTGCCAGGAGAAGCGCCTGTTCTCTGAAATCTGTGGCGATGCCACTCGAAACCGTATGTGTTCGACGAAAATAAGTGGTCGACCTTGTGGTAGAGGAAACTGCAGATGCGAAACATAGTTCCATTTTAAACTAATTGTTCTATCTGAAACTAAGTGTTCGATACTGTGCCAGGAGAAGCGTCTGTTCACTGGAATCAGTGGCGATGCTACTCGAAACCGTATGTGTTCGACGAAACTAAGTGGTCCACCTTGTGAGAGAGGAAACTCCAGATGCGAAGCTTCGTTCCATGTTAAACTAATTGTTCTATCTGAAAGTGTTCGGTACTCTGCCAGGAGAAACGCCTGTTCTCTGAAATGTGTGGCGATGCCGCTAGAAACCGTACGTGTTCGACGGAACTAAGTGGCCGACCTTGTGAGAGAGGAACCTTCATATGCGAAATTTAGTTCCATTTTAAATTAATTGTTCTATCTGAAACTAAGTGTTCGACACTGTGCCAGGAGAAGCGGCTGTTGTCTGAAGTCTGTGGCGATGCCACTCGAAACCGTATGTGTTCGACGAAATTAAGTGGTGGCCTTGTGGGAGAGGAAACTCCAGATGCGAAACTTAGTTCCATTTTAAACTAATTCTTCTATCTGAAACTATGTGTTCGATACTGTGCCAGGAGAAGCGCCTGTTCTCTGAAATCTGTGGCGTTGCCACTCGAAACCGTATGAGTTCGACGAAACTAGGTGGCCGAACTTGAGAGAGAGGAAACTCCAGGTGCGAAACTTATTTTTATTTTAAACTAATTGTTCTCTCTGAAACTAACTGTTCGATACTGTGCCAGGAGAAGCGCCAGTTCTCTGAAATGTGTGGCGATGCCACTCGAAAACGTATGTGTTCGACCAAACTAAGTGGTTGATCTTGTGAGAGAGGATACTCCAGATGCGAAACATAATTCCATTTTAAACTAATTGTTCTCTCTGAAACTAAGTGTTCGATACTGTGCCAGGAGAAGCGCCTGTTCTCTGAAATCTGTGGCGATGCCACTCGAAACCGTATGTGTTCGACGAAACTAAGTGGCCGACCTTGTGAGATAGGAAACTCCAGATGCGAAAGTTAGTACCATTTTAAACTAATTGTTCTATCTGAAACTAAGCGTTCGATAATGTGCCAGGAGAAGCGGCTGTTCTCTTAAATCTGTGGCGATGCCAATCGAAACCGTATGTGTTCGACGAAACTAAGTGGCCGACCTTGTGAGATAGGAAACTCCAGATGCGAAAGTGATAGTACCATTTTAAACTAATTGTTCTATCTGAAACTAAGTGTTCGATACTGTGCCAGGAGTAGCGCCTGTTCTCTGAAATCTCGGGCGATGCCACTCGAAACCGTATGTGTTCGACGAAACTGAGTGGCCGACCTTGTGAGATAGGAAACTTCAGATGCGAAACTTAGTTCCATTTTAAACTAATTGTTCTATCTGAAACTAAGTGTTCGATACTGTGCCAGGAGAAGCGGCTGTTCTCTGAAATCTGTCGCGATGCTACTCGAAACCGTATGTGTTCGACGAAACTAAGTGGTCGACCTTCTGAGAGAGGAAACTCCAGATGCGAAACTTTGTCCCATTTTAAATTAATTGTTCTAACTGAAACTAAGTATTCGATACTGTGCCAGGAGTAGCGCCTGTTCTCTGAAATCTCGGGCGATGCCACTCGAAACCGTATGTGTTCGACGAAACTAAGTGGTCGACCTTGTGGGAGAGGAAACACCAGATGCGAAACTTAGTTCCATTTTAAACTAATAGTTCTATCTGATACTAAGTGTTCGATACTGTGCCAGGAGAAGCGCCTGTTCTCTGAAATCTGTGACGATGGTACTCGAAACCGAATGTGTTCCACGAAACTATGTGGCCGCCTTGTGAGAGAGGAATCTCCAGATGCGAAACTTAGTTCCATTTTAAACTAATTGTTCTATCTGAAACTAAGTGTTCGATACCGTGCCAGGAGAAGCGCCAGTTCTCTGAAACCTGTGGTGATACCACTGGAAACCGTATGTATTTGACGAAACTAAGTGGTCCACCTTGTGAGAGAGGAAACTCCAAATGCGAAACACAGTTCCATTTTAAACTAAGTGTTCTATCTGTAACTAAGTGTTCGATACTGTGCAAGGAGAAGCGCCTGTTCTCTGAAATCTGTGGCGATGCTACTCGAAACCGTATATCTCCGACGAAACTAAATGGTCGACCTTGTGAGAGAGGAAACTCCAGATGCGAAACATAATTCCATTTTAAACTAATTGTTCTATCTGAGACTAAGTGTTCGATACTGTGCCAGGAGAAACGCCTGTTCTCTGAAATCTGTGGCGATGCCACTCTAATCCGTATGTGTTCGACGATACAAAGTGGTCGACCTTGTGAGAGAGGAAACTCCAGATGCGAAAGTTAGTACCATTTTAAACTAATTGTTCTATCTGAAACTAAGTGTTCGATACTGTGCCAGGAGAAGCGCCTGTTCTCTGAAATCTGTGGCGATGCCATTCGAAACCGTATGTATTTGACGAAACTAAGTGGTCCACCTTGCGAGAGAGGAAACTCCAAATGCGAAACATAGTTCCATTTTAAACTAATTGTTCTATCTGAAGCTAAGTGTTCGATACTGTGCCAGGAGAAGCGGCTGTTCTCTGAAATCTGTGGCGATGCCACTCGAAACCGTATGTGTTCGACGAAACTAAGTGGCCGACTTTGTGAGATAGGAAACTCCAGATGTGGCACATAATTCCATTTTAAACTAATTGGTCTATCTGAGACTAAGTGTTCGATACTGTGCCAGGAGAAACGCCTGTTCTCTGAAATCTGTGGCGATGCCACTCGAAACCGTATGTGTTCGACGAAGCTAAGTGGCCGACCTTGTGAGATAGGAAACTCCAGATGCGAAAGCTAGTACCATTTTAAACTAATTGTTCTATCTGAAACTAAGTGTTCGATACTGTGCCAGGAGAAGCGCCAGCTCTCTGAAATGTGTGGCGATGCCACTCGAAACCGTATGTGTTCGACGAAACTAAGTGGTTGATCTTGTGAGAGAGGATACTCCAGATGCGAAACTTAATTCCATTTTAAACTAATTGCTCTCTGAAACTAAGTGTTCGATACTGTGCCAGGAGAAGCGCCTTTTCTCTGAAATCTGTGGCGATGCCACTCGAAACCGTATGTGTTTGACGAAACTAAGTGGTCCACCTTGCGACAGAGGAAACTCCAAATGCGAAACATAGTTCCATTTTAAACTAATTGTTCTATCTGAAACTAAGTGTTCGATACTGTGCCAGGAGAAGCGCCTGTTCTCTGAAATCTGTGGCGATGCCATTCGAAACCGTATGTATTTGACAAAACTAAGTGGTCCACCTTGCGAGAGAGGAAACTCCAAATGCGAAACATAGTTCCATTTTAAACTAATTGTTCTATCTGAAGCTAAGTGTTCGATACTGTGCCAGGAGAAGCGGCTGTTCTCTGAAATCTGTGGCGATGCCACTCGAAACCGTATGTGTTCGAGGAAACTAAGTGGCCGACTTTGTGAGATAGGAAACTCCAGATGTGGCACATAATTCCATTTTAAACTAATTGGTCTATCTGAGACTAAGTGTTCGATACTGTGCCAGGAGAAACGCCTGTTCTCTGAAATCTGTGGCGATGCCACTCGAAACCGTATGTGTTCGACGAAGCTAAGTGGCCGACCTTGTGAGATAGGAAACTCCAGATGCGAAAGCTAGTACCATTTTAAACTAATTGTTCTATCTGAAACTAAGTGTTCGATACTGTGCCAGGAGAAGCGCCAGCTCTCTGAAATGTGTGGCGATGCCACTCGAAACCGTATGTGTTCGACGAAACTAAGTGGTTGATCTTGTGAGAGAGGATACTCCAGATGCGAAACTTAATTCCATTTTAAACTAATTGCTCTCTGAAACTAAGTGTTCGATACTGTGCCAGGAGAAGCGCCTTTTCTCTGAAATCTGTGGCGATGCCACTCGAAACCGTATGTGTTTGACGAAACTAAGTGGTCCACCTTGCGACAGAGGAAACTCCAAATGCGAAACATAGTTCCATTTTAAACTAATTGTTCTATCTGAAACTAAGTGTTCGATACTGTGCCAGGAGAAGCGCCTGTCCTCTGAAATGTGTGGCGATGCCACTCGAAACAGTATGAGTTCGACGAAACTAAGTGGTCGAACTTGTGAGAGAGGAAACTCCAAATGCGAAATATATTTCCATTTTAAACTAATTGTTCTCTCCGAAACTAAGTGTTTGATACTGTGCCAGGAGAAGCGCCTGTTCTCTGAAATCTGTGGCGATGCTACTCGAAACCGAATGTGTTCCACGAAACTATGTGGCCGCCTTGTGAGAGAGGAAACTCCAGTTGCGAAACTTAGTTCCATTTTAAACTAATTGTTCTATCTGAAACTAATTGTTCGATACTGTGCCAGGAGAAGCGCCTGTTCTCTGACATCTGTGGCGATGCCACTCGAAACCGTATGGGTTCGACGAAACTAAGTGGCCGACCTTGTGAGATAGGAAACTCCAGATGCGAAAGTTAGTACCATTTTAAACTAATTGTTCTATCTGAAACTAAGTGTTCGATACTGTGCCAGGAGAAGCGCCAGCTCTCTGAAATGTGTGGCGATGCCACTCGAAACCGTATGTGTTCGACGAAACTAAGTGGTTGATCTTGTGAGAGAGGATACTCCAGATGCGAAACTTAATTCCATTTTAAACTAATTGCTCTCTGAAACTAAGTGTTCGATACTGTGCCAGGAGAAGCGCCTTTTCTCTGAAATCTGTGGCGATGCCACTCGAAACCGTATGTGTTTGACGAAACTAAGTGGTCCACCTTGCGACAGAGGAAACTCCAAATGCGAAACGTAGTTCCATTTTAAACTAATTGTTCTATCTGAAACTAAGTGTTCGATACTGTGCCAGGAGAAGCGCCTGTCCTCTGAAATGTGTGGCGATGCTACTCGAAACTGTATGTGTTCGACGAAACTAAGTGGTCGACATGGTTAGAGAGGAAACTCCGGATGCGAAACATAGTTCCATTTTAAACTAATTGTTCTATCTGAAACTAAGTGTTCGATACTGTGCCAGGAGAAGCGACTGTTCTCTTAAATCTGTGGCGATGCTACTCGAAACTGTATGTGTTCGACGAAACTAAGTGGTCGACATGGTGAGAGAGGAAACTCCGGAAGCGAAACATAGTTCCATCTTAAACTAATTGTTCTACCTGAAACTAAGTGTTCGATACTGTGCCAAGAGAAGCGCTGTTCTCTGAAATCTGTGGCGATGCCACTCGAAACCGTATGTGTTCGACGAATCTAAATGGTCGACCTTGTGAGAGAGGAAACTCCAGTTGCGAATCTTAGTTCAATTTTAAACTAATTGTTCTATCTGAAACTAAGTGTTCGACACTGTGCCAGGAGAAGCGCCTGTTCTCTGAAATCTGTCGCGATGCTACTCGAAACCATATATGTGTTCGACGAAACTAAGTGGTCGACCTTGTGAGTGAGGAAACTCCAGATGCGAAAGATAGTTCAATTTTAAACTAATTGTTCTATCTGAAACTAAGTATTCGATACTGTGCCAGGAGAAGCGCCTGTTCTCTGAAATGTGTGGCGATGCCACTCGAAACCGTATGTGTTCGACGAAACTAAGTGGTCGACCTTGTGAGTGAGGAAACTCCAGATGCGAAAGATAGATCAATTTTAAACTATTTGTTCTATCTAAAACTAAGTGTTCGATACTGTGCCAGGAGAAGCGCCTGTTCTCTGAAATCTGTGGCGATGCTCCTCGAAACCGTATGTGTTCGACGAAACTAAGTGGCCGACCTTTTGAGAGAGGAAACTCCAGTTGCGAATTTTAGTTCAATTTTAAACTAATTGTTCTATCTGAAACTAAGTGTTCGACACTGTGCCAGGAGAAGCGCCTGTTCTCTGAAATCTGTCGCGATGCTACTCGAAACCATATGTGTTCGACGAAACTAAGTGCTCGACCTTGTGAGAGAGGAAACTCCGGATGCGAAACTTAGTTCCATTTAAAACTAATTGTACTATCTGAAACTAAGTGTTCGATACTGTGCCAGGAGAAACTCCCGTTCGGCGAAATCTGTGGCGATACCACTCGAAACCGTATGTGTTCGACAAAACTAAGTGGTCGACCTTGTGAGAGAGGAAACTCCAGATGCGAAGCTTAGTTCCATTTTAAACTAACAGTTCTCTCTGATACTAAGTGTTCGATACTGTGCCAGGAGAAGCGCCTGTTCTCTGAAATCTGTGGCGATGCCACTCGAAACCGTATGTGTTCAACGAAATTAAGTGGTCGACCTTTTGAGAGAGGAAACTCCTGATGCGAAACTTAGTTCCATTTTAAACTAATTGTTCTATCTGAAACTAAGTGTTCGACACTGTGCCAGGAGTAGCGCCTCTTCTCTGAAATAGGTGGCGATGCCACTCTAATCCGTATGTGTTCGACGATACTAAGTGGTCGACCTTGTGAGAGAGGAAACTCCAGATGCGAAAGTTAGTACCATTTTAAACTAATTGTTCTATCTGAAACTAAGTGTTCGATACTGTGCCAGGAGAAGCGCCTGTTCTCTGAAATCTGTGGCGATGCCATTCGAAACCGTATGTGTTTGACGAAACTAAGTGGTCCACCTTGCGAGAGAGGAAACTCCAAATGCGAAACATAGTTCCATTTTAAACTAATTGTTCTATCTGAAACTAAGTGTTCGATACTGTGCCAGGAGCAGCGGCTGTTCTCTGAAATCTGTGGCGATGCCACTCGAAACCGTATGTGTTCGACGAAACTAAGTGGTTGATCTTGTGAGAGAGAATACTCCAGATTGGAAACATAGTTCCATTTTAAACTAATTGTTCTATCTGATACTAAGTGTTCGATACTGTGCCAGGAGAAGCGCCTGTTCCCTGAAATCTGTGGCGATGCCACTCGAAACCGTATGTGTTGGACGAAACTAAGTGGTCGGCCTTGTGGAACAGGAAACTCCAGATGCGAAACTTAGTTCCATTTTAAACTAATTGTTCTACCTGAAACTAAGTGTTCGATACTGTGCCAGGAGATACTCCCGTTCTTCGAAATCTGTGGCGATACTACTTGAAACCGTATGTGTTCTACGAAACTAAGTGGCCGACCTTGTGAGAGAGGAAACTCCAGAAGCGAAACATAGTTCCATTTAAAACTAAGTGTTCCATCTGAAACTAAGTGCTCGATAATGTGCCAGGAGAAGCGCCTGTTCTCTGAAATCTGTGGCGATGCCACTCGAAACCGTCTGTGTTCGACGAAACTAAGTGGTCGACCTTGTGAGAGAGGAAACTCCAAACGCGAAACATATTTCCATATTAAACTAATTGTTCTCTCTGAAACTAATTGTTCGATACTGTGCCAGGAGAAGCGCCTGTTCTCTGATATCTGTGGCGATGCTACTCGAAACCGTATGTGTTCGACGAAACTAAGTGGTCGACCTTGTGAGAGAGGAATCTCCAGATGCGAAGCTTTGTTCCATTTTAAACTAATTGTTCTATCTGATACTATGTGTTCGATACTGTGCCAGGAGAAGCGCCTGTTCCCTGAAATCTGTGGGGGTGCCACTCGAAACCGTATGTGTTCGGCGAAAGTCAGTGGCCGACCTTGTGAGAGAGGAAACTCCAAATGCGAAGCTTCGTTCCATTTTAAATTAATTGTTCTATCTGAAACTTAGTGTTCGATAATGTGCCAGGAGAAACTCCCGTTCTGCGAAATCTGTGGCGATACCACTCGAAACCGTATGTGTTCCACGAAACTAAGTGGTCGAGCTTGTGAGAGAGGAAACTCCAGATGCGAAGCTTTGTTCCATTTTAAACTAATTGTTCTATCTGATACTAAGTGTTCGATACTGCGCTAGGAGAAGCGCCTGTTCCCTGAAATCTGTGGCATTGCCACTCGAAACCGAATGTGTTCGACGAAACTAAGTGGTCGTCTTGTGAGGGAAGAAACTCCAGATGCGAAACTTGGTACCATTTTAAACTAATTGTTCTATCTGAAACTAAGTGTTCGATACTGTGCCAGGAGAAGCGCCTGTTCTCTGAAATCTGTGGCGATGCCACTCGAAACCGTATGTGTTCGACGATACTAAGTAGTCGACCTTGTGAGAGAGGAATCTCCAGATGCGAAACTTATTTCCATTTCAAACTAATTGTTCTATCTGAAACTAAGTGTCCGATACTGTGCCAGGAGAAACCCCCGTTCGGCGAAATCTGTGGCGATACAACTCGAAACCGTATGTGTTCGACGAAACTAAGTGGTCGACCTTGTGAGAGAGGAAACTCCAGATGCGAAACTTAGTTCCATTTTAAACTAATTGTTCTATCTGAAACTAAGTGTTCGATACTGTGCCAGGAGAAACTCCCGTTCGGCGAAATCTTTGGCGATACAACTCGATACCCTGTGTGTTCGACGAAACTAAGTGGTCGACCTTGTGAGTGAGGAAACTCCAGATGCGAAACTTAGTTCCATTTTAAACTAATTGTTATATCTGAAACTAAGTGTTCGACACTGTGCCAGGAGAACCGACTGTTCTCTGAAATCTGTGGCGATGCCACTCGAAACCGTATGTGTTCGACGATACTAAGTGGCCGACCTCGTGAGAGAGGAAACTCCAGATGCGAAACTTAGTTCCATTTTAAACTAATTGTTCTTTCTGAAACTAAGTGTTCGATACTGTGCCAGGAGAAGCGCCGGTTCTCTGAAATCTGTCGCGATGCTACTCGAAACCGTATGTGTTCGACGAAACTAAGTGGTCGACCTTCTGAGAGAAAAAACTCCAGACGCGAAACTTAGTTCCATTTTAAACTAATTGTTCTATCTGAAACTAAGTGTTCGATATTGTGCCAGGAGAAGCGCCTGTTCTCTGAACTGTGTGGCGATGCCGCTCGAAACCGTATGTGTTCGACGAAACTAAGTGGTCGACCTTCTGAGAGAGAAAACTCCAGACGCGAAACTTAGTTCCATTTTAAACTAATTGTTCTATCTGAAACTGAGTGTTCGATACTGTGCCAGGAGAAGCGCGTGCTCTCTGAAATCTGTGGCGATGCCACTCGAAACCGTATGTGTTCGACGAAACTAAGTGGCCGACCTTGTGCGAGGGGAAACTTCAGATGCGAAACTTAGTTCCATTTTAAACCAAATGTTCCATCTGAAACTAAGTGTTCGATACTGTGCCAGGAGAAGCGCCTGTTCCCCGAAATATGTGGCGATGCCACTCGAAACCGTATGTGTTCGACGAATCTAAATGGTCGACCTTGTGAGAGAGGAAACTCCAGATGCGAAACTTAGTTCCATTTTAAAATAATTGTTCGATCTGAAACTAAGTGTTCGATACTGTGCCAGGAGAAGCGCGTGTTCTCTGAAATCAGTCGCCATGCTCCTCGAAACCGTATGTGTTCGACGAAACTAAATGGCCGACCTTGTGAGAGAGGAAACTCCAGATGCGAAACTTAGTTCCATTTTAAACTAATTGTTCTATCGGATACTAAGTGTTCGATACTGTGCCAGGGGAAGTGCCCGTTCTCTGAAATCTGTGGCGGTGCTACTCGAAACCGTATGTGTTCGACGAAACTAAGTGGTCGACCTTCTGAGAGAGGAAACTCCAGATGCGAAACTTAGTTCCATTTTAAACTAATTGTTCTATCGGATACTAAGTGTTCGATACTCTGCCAGGGGAAGTGCCCGTTCTCTGAAATCTGTGGCGATGCTACTCGAAACCGTATGTGTTCGAGGAAACTAAGTGGTCGACCTTCTGAGAGAGGAAACTCCAGATGCGAAACTTAGTTCCATTTTAAACTAATTGTTCTATCGGATACTAAGTGTTCGATACTGTGCCAGGGGAAGTGCCCGTTCTCAGAAATCTGTGGCGATGCTACTCGAAACCGTATGTGTTCGACGAAACTAAGTGGTCGACCTTCTGAGAGAGGAAACTCCGGATGCGAAACTTAGTTCCATTTTAAACTAATTGTTCTATCTGAAACTAAGTGTTCGATACTGTGCGAGGAGAAGCGCCTGTTCTCTGAAATCTGTGGCGATGCCACTCGAAACCGTATGTGTTCGACGATACTAAGTGGCCGACCTCGTGAGAGAGGAAACTCCAGATGCGAAACTTAGTTCCATTTTAAACTAATTGTTCTATCTGAAACTAAGTGTTCGATACTGTGCCAGGAGAAGCGCCTGTTCTCTGAAATCTGTCGCGATGCTACTCGAAACCGTATGTGTTCGACGAAACTAAGAGGTCGACCTTCTGAGAGAGAAAACTCCAGACGCGAAACTTAGTTCCATTTTAAACTAATTGTTCTATCTGAAACTAAGTGTTCGATACTGTGCCAGGAGAAGCGCCTGTTCTCTTAAATCTCTGGCGATGCTACTCCAAACCGTATGTGTTCGACGAAACTAAGTGGTCGACCTTGTGAGAGAGGAAACTCCCGAGGCGAAACTTTGTTCCATTTTAAACTAATTGTTCTATCTGAAACTAAGTGTTCGATACTGGGCCAGGAGAAGCGCCTGTTCTCTGAAATCTGTGACGATGCTACTCGAAACCATACGTGTTCGACGAAACTAAGTGGTTGACCTTGTGAAAGGGGAAACTCCAGATGCGAAACTTATTTCCATTTAAAACCAATTGTTCTATCTGAAACTAAGTGTTCGATGGTGTGCCAGGAGAAACGCCTGTTCTCTGAAATCTGTGGCGATGCCACTCGAAACCGTATGTGTTCGACGGAACTAAGTTGTCGACCTTGTGAGGGAGGAATATCCAGATTTGAAACTTAGTTCCATTTTAAACTAATTGTTCTATCTGAATCTAAGTGTTCGATACTGTGCCAGGTGAAGCGCCGTTCTGCGAAATCTGTGGCGATGCTACTCGGAACCGTATGTGTTCGACGAAACTAAGTGGCCGACCTTGTGAGAGAGGAAACTGCTGATGCGAAACTTAGTTCCATTTTAAATTAATTTTTCTATATGAAACTATGTGTTCGAAACTGTGCTAGGAGAAGCGCGTGCTCTCTGAAATCTGTGGCGATGCCACTCGAAACCGTATGTGTTCGACGAAACTAAGTGGCCGACCTTGTGCGAGGGGAAACTTCAGATGCGAAACTTAGTTCCATTTTAAACCAAATGTTCCATCTGAAACTAAGTGTTCGATACTGTGCCAGGAGAAGCGCGTGTTCTCTGAAATCAGTCGCCATGCTCCTCGAAACCGTATGTGTTCGACGAAACTAAATGGCCGACCTTGTGAGAGAGGAAACTCCAGATGCGAAACTTAGTTCCATTTTAAACTAATTGTTCTATCGGATACTAAGTGTTCGATACTGTGCCAGGGGAAGTGCCCGTTCTCTGAAATCTGTGGCGGTGCTACTCGAAACCGTATGTGTTCCACGAAACTAAGTGGTCGACCTTCTGAGAGAGGAAACTCCAGATGCGAAACTTAGTTCCATTTTAAACTAATTGTTCTATCGGATACTAAGTGTTCGATACTCTGCCAGGGGAAGTGCCCGTTCTCTGAAATCTGTGGCGATGCTACTCGAAACCGTATGTGTTCGAGGAAACTAAGTGGTCGACCTTCTGAGAGAGGAAACTCCAGATGCGAAACTTAGTTCCATTTTAAACTAATTATTCTATCGGATACTAAGTGTTCGATACTGTGCGAGGGGAAGTGCCCGTTCTCAGAAATCTGTGGCGATGCTACTCGAAACCGTATGTGTTCGACGAAACTAAGTGGTCGACCTTCTGAGAGAGGAAACTCCGGATGCGAAACTTAGTTCCATTTTAAACTAATTGTTCTATCTGAAACTAAGTGTTCGATACTGTGCGAGGAGAAGCGCCTGTTCTCTGAAATCTGTGGCGATGCCACTCGAAACCGTATGTATTTGACGAAACTAAGTGGTCCACCTTGTGAGAGAGGAAACTCCAGATGCGAAACACAGTTCCATTTTAAACTAAGTGTTCTATCTGTAACTAAGTGTTCGATACTGTGCAAGGAGAAGCGCCTGTTCTCTGAAATCTGTCGCGATGCTACTCGAAACCGTATGTGTTCGACGAAACTAAGAGGTCGACCTTCTGAGAGAGAAAACTCCAGACGCGAAACTTAGTTCCATTTTAAACTAATTGTTCTATCTGAAACTAAGTGTTCGATACTGTGCCAGGAGAAGCGCCTGTTCTCTTAAATCTCTGGCGATGCTACTCCAAACCGTATGTGTTCGACGAAACTAAGTGGTCGACCTTGTGAGAGAGGAAACTCCAGAGGCGAAACTTTGTTCCATTTTAAACTAATTGTTCTATCTGAAACTAAGTGTTCGATACTGGGCCAGGAGAAGCGCCTGTTCTCTGAAATCTGTGACGATGCTACTCGAAACCATACGTGTTCGACGAAACTAAGTGGTTGACCTTGTGAAAGGGGAAACTCCAGATGCGAAACTTATTTCCATTTAAAACCAATTGTTCTATCTGAAACTAAGTGTTCGATGGTGTGCCAGGAGAAACGCCTGTTCTCTGAAATCTGTGGCGATGCCACTCGAAACCGTATGTGTTCGACGGAACTAAGTTGTCGACCTTGTGAGGGAGGAATATCCAGATTTGAAACTTAGTTCCATTTTAAACTAATTGTTCTATCTGAATCTAAGTGTTCGATACTGTGCCAGGTGAAGCGCCGTTCTGCGAAATCTGTGGCGATGCTACTCGGAACCGTATGTGTTCGACGAAACTAAGTGGCCGACCTTGTGAGAGAGGAAACTGCTGATGCGAAACTTAGTTCCATTTTAAATTAATTTTTCTATATGAAACTATGTGTTCGAAACTGTGCTAGGAGAAGCGCGTGCTCTCTGAAATCTGTGGCGATGCCACTCGAAACCGTATGTGTTCGACGAAACTAAGTGGCCGACCTTGTGCGAGGGGAAACTTCAGATGCGAAACTTAGTTCCATTTTAAACCAAATGTTCCATCTGAAACTAAGTGTTCGATACTGTGCCAGGAGAAGCGCGTGTTCTCTGAAATCAGTCGCCATGCTCCTCGAAACCGTATGTGTTCGACGAAACTAAATGGCCGACCTTGTGAGAGAGGAAACTCCAGATGCGAAACTTAGTTCCATTTTAAACTAATTGTTCTATCGGATACTAAGTGTTCGATACTGTGCCAGGGGAAGTGCCCGTTCTCTGAAATCTGTGGCGGTGCTACTCGAAACCGTATGTGTTCGACGAAACTAAGTGGTCGACCTTCTGAGAGAGGAAACTCCAGATGCGAAACTTAGTTCCATTTTAAACTAATTGTTCTATCGGATACTAAGTGTTCGATACTCTGCCAGGGGAAGTGCCCGTTCTCTGAAATCTGTGGCGATGCTACTCGAAACCGTATGTGTTCGAGGAAACTAAGTGGTCGACCTTCTGAGAGAGGAAACTCCAGATGCGAAACTTAGTTCCATTTTAAACTAATTGTTCTATCTGAAACTAACTGTTCGATACTGTGCCAGGAGAAGCGCCGTTCTGCGAAATCTGTGGCGATGCTACTCGGAACCGTATGTGTTCGACGAAACTAAGTGGCCGACCTTGTGAGAGAGGAAACTCCAGATGCGAAACATAGTTCCATTTTAAATAAATTGTTCTATCTGAAACTAAGTGTTCTGCACTGTGCCAGGAGAAGCGCCTGTTCTCTGAAATCTGTCGTGATGCTAATCGAAACCGTATGTGTTCGACGAAACTAAGTGCCCGCATTGGGAGAGAGGAAACTCCAGATGCGAAACTTAGTTCCATTTTAAACCAATTGTTCTATCTGAAACTAAGTGTTCGATACTGTGCCAGGAGAAGCGCCTGTTCTCTGAAATCTGTGGCGATGCCACTCGAAACCGTATGTGTTCGACGAAACTAAGTGGTCGACCTTGTGAGAGAGGAAACTCCAGAAGCGAAACTTAGTTCCATTTTAAACTAATTGTTCTATCTGAAACTAAGTGTTCGATACTGTGCCAGGAGAAGCGCCCGTTCTCTGAAATCTGTGGCGATGCCACTCGAAACCGTATGTGTTCGACGAAACTAAGTGGTCGACTTTGTGAGAGAGGAAACTCCAGATGCGAAACTTAGTTCCATTTTAAATTAATTGTTCTGTCTGAAATAAGTGTTCGATAGTGTGCCAGGAGAAACGCCTGCTCTCTGAAATCTGTGGCGATGCTACTCGAAACCGTATGTGCTCGACGAAACTAAGAGGTCGACCTTGTGAGAGAGGAAACTCCAGATGCGAAAATTAGTTCCATTTAAAAGTAATTGTTCTATCTGAAACTAACTGTTCGATACTGTGCCAGGAGAAGCGCCTGTTCTCTGAAATCTGTGGCGATGCCACTCGAAACCGTATGTGTTCGACGAAACTAAGTGGTCGACCTTGTGAGAGAGGAAACTCCAGAAGCGAAACTTAGTTCCATTTTAAACTAATTGTTCTATCTGAAACTAAGTGGTCGATACTGTGCCAGGAGAAGCGCCCGTTCTCTGAAATCTGTGGCGATGCCACTCGAAACCGTATGTGTTCGACGAAACTAAGTGGTCGACTTTGTGAGAGAGGAAACTCCAGATGCGAAACTTAGTTCCATTTTAAATTAATTGTTCTGTCTGAAATAAGTGTTCGATAGTGTGCCAGGAGAAGCGCCTGCTCTCGGAAATCTGTGGCGATGCTACTCGAAAACGTATGTGTTCGACGAAACTAAGTGGTCGACCTTGTGAGAGAGGAAACTCCAGATGCGAAACTTAGTTCCATTTTAAATTAATTGTTCTGTCTGAAATAAGTGCTCGATAGTGTGCCAGGAGAAGCGCCTGTTCTCTGAAATCTGTGGCGATGCCATTCGAAACCGTATGTGTTCGACGAAACTAAGTGGTCGACCTTGTGAGAGAGGAAACTCCAGAAGCGAAACTTAGTTCCATTTTAAATTAATTGGTCTATCTGAAACTAAGTTTTCGATACTGTACCAGGAGAAGCGCCTGTTCTCTGAAATCTGTGGCGATGCCACCCGAAACCGCATGTGTTCGACGATACAAAGTGGCCGACCTTGTGAGAGAGGAAACTCGAGATGCGAAACTTAGTTCCATTTTAAACTAATTGTTCTATCTGAAACTAAGTGCTCGATACTGTGCCAGGAGAAGCGCCTGTTCTCTGAAATCTGTGGCGATGCTACTCGAAACTTTATGTGTTCGACGAAACTAAGTGGTCGACCTTGTGAAAGAGGAAACTCCAGATGCGAAATTTAGTTCCATTTCAATCTTATTGTTCAATCTGAAACTAAGTGTTCGATACTGTGCCAGGAGAAGCGCCTGTTCTCTGAAATCTGTGGCGATGGCACTCGAAACCGTATGTGTTCGACGAAACTAAGTGGTCGACCTTGTGAGAGAGGAAACTCCAGAAGCGAAACTTATTTCCATTTTAAACTAATTGTTCTATCTGAAATAAGTGTTCGATACTGTGCCAGGAGAAGCGCCTGCTCTCTGAAATCTGTGGCGATGCTACTCGAAACCGTATGTGTTCGACGAAACTAAGAGGTCGACCTTGTGAGAGAGGAAACTCCAGATGTGAAACTTAGTTCCATTTTAAATTAATTGTTCTGTCTGAAATAAGTGTTCGATAGTGTGCCAGGAGAAGCGCCTGCTCTCTGAAATCTGTGGCGATGCTTCTCGAAACTGTATGTGTTCGCCGAAACTAAGTGGTCGACCTTGTGAGAGAGGAAACTGCAGATGCGAAACTTCGTTCCATTTTCAATCTTATTGTTCTATCTGAAACTAAGTGTTCGATACTGTGCCAGGAGAAGCGCCTGTTCTTTGAAATCTGTGGCGATGCTACTCGAAACCGTATGTGTTCGACGAAACTAAGTGGTCGACCTTGTGAGGGAGGATACTCCAGATGCGAAACATACTTACATTTTAAACTAATTGTTCTGTCTGAAATAAGTGTTCGATACTGTGCCAGGAGAAGCGCCTGCTCTCTGAAATCTGTGGCGATGCTACTCGAAACCGTATGTGTTCGACGAAACTAAGTGGTCGACTTTGTGAGAGAGGAAACTCCAGATGCGAAACTTAGTTCCATTTTGAATTAATTGTTCTGTCTGAAATAAGTGTTCGATAGTGTGCCAGGAGAAGCGCCTGCTCTCGGAAATCTGTGGCGATGCTACTCGAAACCGTATGTGTTCGACGAAACTAAGTGGTCGACCTTGTGAGAGAGGAAACTCGAGATGCGAAACTTAGTTCCATTTTAAACTAATTGTTCTATCTGAAACTAAGTGCTCGATACTGTGCCAGGAGAAGCGCCTGTTCTCTGAAATCTGTGGCGATGCTACTCGAAACTGTATGTGTTCGACGAAACTAAGTGGTCGACCTTGTGAGAGAGGAAACTCCAGATGCGAAACTTAGTTCCATTTTAATCTTATTGTTCAATCTGAAACTAAGTGTTCGATACTGTGCCAGGAGAAGCGCCTGTTCTCTGAAATCTGTGGCGATGCCACTCGAAACCGTATGTGTTCGACGAAACTAAGTCGTCGACCTTGTGAGAGAGGAAACTCCAGAAGCGAAACTTAGTTCCATTTTAAACTAATTGTTCTATCTGAAACTAAGTGTCCGATACTGTCCCAGGAGAAGCGCCTGTTCTCTGAAATCTGTGGCGATGCTACTCGAAACCGTATGTCCTCGACGAAAATAAGTGGTCGAACTTGTGATAGAGGAAACTCCAGATGCGAAGTATATTTCCATTATAAACTTATTGTACTATCTGAAACTAAGTGTTCGGTACTGTGCGAGGAGAAGCACCTGTTCTCTGAAATCTGTGGCGATGCTACTCGAAACCGAATGTTTTCCACGAAACTAAGTGGCCGCCTTGTAGGGAAGGAAACTCCCGATGCGAAGCTTAGTACCATTTTAAACTAATTGTTCTATCTGAAACTATGTGTCCGATACTGTGCCAGGAGAAGCGCCTGTTCTCTGAAATGTGTGGCGATGCCACTCGAAACCGTATGTGTTCGACGAAACTAAGTGGTCGACCTTGTGAGAGAGGAAATTCCAGATGCGAAGCTTAGTACCATTTTGAACTAATTGTTCTATCTGAAATTAAGTTTTCGATATTGTGCCAGCAGAAGCGCCTGTTCTCTGAAATCTGTGGCGATGCCACACGAAACCGAATGCGTTCGGCGAAACTAAGTGGTCGACCCTGTGAGAGAGGTAACTCCAGACGCGAAACTTAGTGCCATTTTTAACTAATTTTTCCATCTGAAACTAAATGTTCGATACTGTGCCAGGAGAAGCGCCTGTTCTCTGAAATCTGTGGCGATGCCACTCGAAACCGTATGTGTTCGACGAAATTAAGTGGTCGCCTTGTGAGGGAAGAAACTCCAGATGGGAAATTTAGTACAATTTTAAACTAATTGTTCTATCTGAAACTATGTGTCTGATACTGTGCCAGGAGAAACGTCTGTTCTCTGAAATCTGTGGCGATGCCACTCGAAACTCTATGTGTTCGACGAAACTCAGTGGCCGACATTGTGAGAGAGGAAACTCCAGATGCGAAACTTAGTTCCATTTTAAACTAATTGTTCTATCTGAAACTAAGTTTTCGATACTGTGCCAGGAGAAACGCTTGTTCTCTGAAATCTGTGGCGATGCCACTCGAAACTGTATGTGTTCGACGAAACTAAGTGGCCGACATTGTGAGAGAGGAAACTCCAGAGGCGAAACTTAGTTCCATTTTAAACTAATTGTTCCATCTGAAACTAAGTTTTCGATACTGTGCCAGGAGAAGCGCCTGTTCTCTGAAATCTGTGGCGATAACACTCGTAACCGTGTGTGTTCGGCGAAACTAAGTGGTCGACCATGTGAAAGAGGAAACTCCAAATGCGAAACTTAAGTCCATATTAAAATAATTGTTCTATCTGATACTAAGTGGTCGATACTGTGCCAGCAGAAGCGCCTGTTCTATGAAATGTGTGGCGATGCTACTCGAAACCGAATGTTTTCCACGAAACTAAGTGGCCGCCTTGTAGGGAAGGAAACTCCCGATGCGAAGCTTAGTACCATTTTAAACTAATTGTTCTATCGGAAACTATGTGTCCCATACTGTGCCAGGAGAAGCGCCTGTTCTCTGAAATGTGTGGCGATGGCACTCGAAACCGTATGTGTTCGACGAAACTAAGTGGCCGACCTTGTGAGAGAGGAAACTCCAGACGCGAAACTTAGTGCCATTTTAAACTAATTGTTCTATCTGAAACTAAGTGTCCGATACTGTCCCAGGAGAAGCTCCCTGTTCTCTGAAATCTGTGGCGATGCTACTCGAAACCGTATGTGCTCGACGAAAATAAGTGGTCGACCATGTGATAGAGGAAATTCCAGATGCGAAACATAGTTCCATTTGAAATTAATTGTTCTATCTGAAATTAAGTGTTCGCTACTGTGCCAGGAGAGGCGGCTGTTCTCTGAAATCTGTGGAGATGCCACTCGAAACCGAATGTTTTCCACGAAACTAAGTGGCCGCCTTGTAGGGGAGGAAACTCCAGATGCGAAGCTTAGTACCATTTTGAACTAATTGTTCTATCTGAAATTAAGTTTTCGATATTGTGCCAGCAGAAGCGCCTGTTCTCTGAAATCTGTGGCGATGCCACACGAAACCGAATGCGTTCGGCGAAACTAAGTGGTCGACCTTGTGAGAGAGGTAACTCCAGACGCGAAACTTAGTGCCATTCTAAACTAATTGTTCTATCTGATACTAAGTGGTCGATACTGTGCCAGCAGAAGCGCCTGTTCTATGAAATGTGTGGCGATGCTACTCGAAACCGAATGTTTTCCACGAAACTAAGTGGCCGCCTTGTAGGGAAGGAAACTCCCGATGCGAAGCTTAGTACCATTTTAAACTAATTGTTCTATCGGAAACTATGTGTCCCATACTGTGCCAGGAGAAGCGCCTGTTCTCTGAAATGTGTGGCGATGGCACTCGAAACCGTATGTGTTCGACGAAACTAAGTGGCCGACCTTGTGAGAGAGGAAACTCCAGACGCGAAACTTAGTGCCATTTTAAACTAATTGTTCTATCTGAAACTAAGTGTCCGATACTGTCCCAGGAGAAGCTCCCTGTTCTCTGAAATCTGTGGCGATGCTACTCGAAACCGTATGTGCTCGACGAAAATAAGTGGTCGACCATGTGATAGAGGAAATTCCAGATGCGAAACATAGTTCCATTTGAAATTAATTGTTCTATCTGAAATTAAGTGTTCGCTACTGTGCCAGGAGAGGCGGCTGTTCTCTGAAATCTGTGGAGATGCCACTCGAAACCGAATGTTTTCCACGAAACTAAGTGGCCGCCTTGTAGGGGAGGAAACTCCAGATGCGAAGCTTAGTACCATTTTGAACTAATTGTTCTATCTGAAATTAAGTTTTCGATATTGTGCCAGCAGAAGCGCCTGTTCTCTGAAATCTGTGGCGATGCCACACGAAACCGAATGCGTTCGGCGAAACTAAGTGGTCGACCTTGTGAGAGAGGTAACTCCAGACGCGAAACTTAGTGCCATTCTAAACTAATTGTTCCATCTGAAACTAAATGTTCGATACTGTGCCAGGAGAAGCGCCTGTTCTCTGAAATCTGTGGCGATGCCACTCGAAACCGTATGTGTTCGACGAAACTCAGTGGCCGACATTGTGAGAGAGGAAACTCCAGATGCGAAACTTAGTTCCATTTTAAACTAATTGTTCTATCTGAAACTAAGTTTTCGATACTGTGCCAGGAGAAACGCCTGTTCTCTGAAATCTGTGGCGATGCCACTCGAAACTGTATGTGTTCGACGAAACTAAGTGGCCGACATTGTGAGAGAGGAAACTCCAGAGGCGAAACTTAGTTCCATTTTAAACTAATTGTTCTATCTGAAACTAAGTTTTCGATACTGTGCCAGGAGAAGCGCCTGTTCTCTGAAATCTGTGGCGATAACACTCGTAACCGTGTGTGTTCGGCGAAACTAAGTGGTCGACCTTGTGAGAGAGGAAACTCCAAATGCGAAACTTAAGTCCATATTAAAATAATTGTTCTATCTGATACTAAGTGGTCGATACTGTGCCAGCAGAAGCGCCTGTTCTATGAAATGTGTGGCGATGCTACTCGAAACCGAATGTTTTCCACGAAACTAAGTGGCCGCCTTGTAGGGAAGGAAACTCCCGATGCGAAGCTTAGTACCATTTTAAACTAATTGTTCTATCGGAAACTATGTGTCCCATACTGTGCCAGCAGAAGCGCCTGTTCTCTGAAATGTGTGGCGATGGCACTCGAAACCGTATGTGTTCGACGAAACTAAGTGGCCGACCTTGTGAGAGAGGAAACTCCAGACGCGAAACTTAGTGCCATTTTAAACTAATTGTTCTATCTGAAACTAAGTGTCCGATACTGTGCCAGGAGAGGCGGCTGTTCTCTGAAATCTGTGGAGATGCCACTCGAAACCGAATGTTTTCCACGAAACTAAGTGGCCGCCTTGTAGGGGAGGAAACTCCAGATGCGAAGCTTAGTACCATTTTGAACTAATTGTTCTATCTGAAATTAAGTTTTCGATATTGTGCCAGCAGAAGCGCCTGTTCTCTGAAATCTGTGGCGATGCCACACGAAACCGAATGCGTTCGGCGAAACTAAGTGGTCGACCTTGTGAGAGAGGTAACTCCAGACGCGAAACTTAGTGCCATTTTAAACTAATTGTTCCATCTGAAACTAAATGTTCGATACTGTGCCAGGAGAAACGCCTGTTCTCTGAAATCTGTGGCGATGCCACTCGAAACCGTATGGGTTCGACGAAATTAAGTGGTCGCCTTGTGAGGGAAGAAACTCCAGATGGGAAATTTAGTACAATTTTAAACTAATTGTTCTATCTGAAACTATGTGTCTGATACTGTGCCAGGAGAAACGTCTGTTCTCTGAAATCTGTGGCGATGCCACTCGAAACTCTATGTGTTCGACGAAACTCAGTGGCCGACATTGTGAGAGAGGAAACTCCAGATGCGAAACTTAGTTCCATTTTAAACTAATTGTTCTATCTGAAACTAAGTTTTCGATACTGTGCCAGGAGAAACGCCTGTTCTCTGAAATCTGTGGCGATGCCACTCGAAACTGTATGTGTTCGACGAAACTAAGTGGCCGACATTGTGAGAGAGGAAACTCCAGAGGCGAAACTTAGTTCCATTTTAAACTAATTGTTCTATCTGAAACTAAGTTTTCGATACTGTGCCAGGAGAAGCGCCTGTTCTCTGAAATCTGTGGCGATAACACTCGTAACCGTGTGTGTTCGGCGAAACTAAGTGGTCGACCTTGTGAGAGAGGAAACTCCAAATGCGAAACTTAAGTCCATATTAAAATAATTGTTCTATCTGATACTAAGTGGTCGATACTGTGCCAGCAGAAGCGCCTGTTCTATGAAATGTGTGGCGATGCTACTCGAAACCGAATGTTTTCCACGAAACTAAGTGGCCGCCTTGTAGGGAAGGAAACTCCCGATGCGAAGCTTAGTACCATTTTAAACTAATTGTTCTATCGGAAACTATGTGTCCCATACTGTGCCAGGAGAAGCGCCTGTTCTCTGAAATGTGTGGCGATGGCACTCGAAACCGTATGTGTTCGACGAAACTAAGTGGCCGACCTTGTGAGAGAGGAAACTCCAGACGCGAAACTTAGTGCCATTTTAAACTAATTGTTCTATCTGAAACTAAGTGTCCGATACTGTGCCAGGAGAGGCGGCTGTTCTCTGAAATCTGTGGAGATGCCACTCGAAACCGAATGTTTTCCACGAAACTAAGTGGCCGCCTTGTAGGGGAGGAAACTCCAGATGCGAAGCTTAGTACCATTTTGAACTAATTGTTCTATCTGAAATTAAGTTTTCGATATTGTGCCAGCAGAAGCGCCTGTTCTCTGAAATCTGTGGCGATGCCACACGAAACCGAATGCGTTCGGCGAAACTAAGTGGTCGACCTTGTGAGAGAGGTAACTCCAGACGCGAAACTTAGTGCCATTTTAAACTAATTGTTCCATCTGAAACTAAATGTTCGATACTGTGCCAGGAGAAGCGCCTGTTCTCTGAAATCTGTGGCGATGCCACTCGAAACCGTATGTGTTCGACGAAATTAAGTGGTCGCCTTGTGAGGGAAGAAACTCCAGATGGGAAATTTAGTACAATTTTAAACTAATTGTTCTATCTGAAACTATGTGTCTGATACTGTGCCAGGAGAAACGTCTGTTCTCTGAAATCTGTGGCGATGCCACTCGAAACTCTATGTGTTCGACGAAACTCAGTGGCCGACATTGTGAGAGAGGAAACTCCAGATGCGAAACTTAGTACCATTTTAAACTAATTGTTCTATCTGAAACTAAGTTTTCGATACTGTGCCAGGAGAAACGCCTGTTCTCTGAAATCTGTGGCGATGCCACTCGAAACTGTATGTGTTCGACGAAACTAAGTGGCCGACATTGTGAGAGAGGAAACTCCAGAGGCGAAACTTAGTTCCATTTTAAACTAATTGTTCTATCTGAAACTAAGTTTTCGATACTGTGCCAGGAGAAGCGCCTGTTCTCTGAAATCTGTGGCGATAACACTCGTAACCGTGTGTGTTCGGCGAAACTAAGTGGTCGACCTTGTGAGAGAGGAAACTCCAAATGCGAAACTTAAGTCCATATTAAAATAATTGTTCTATCTGATACTAAGTGGTCGATACTGTGCCAGCAGAAGCGCCTGTTCTATGAAATGTGTGGCGATGCTACTCGAAACCGAATGTTTTCCACGAAACTAAGTGGCCGCCTTGTAGGGAAGGAAACTCCCGATGCGAAGCTTAGTACCATTTTAAACTAATTGTTCTATCGGAAACTATGTGTCCCATACTGTGCCAGGAGAAGCGCCTGTTCTCTGAAATGTGTGGCGATGGCACTCGAAACCGTATGTGTTCGACGAAACTAAGTGGCCGACCTTGTGAGAGAGGAAACTCCAGACGCGAAACTTAGTGCCATTTTAAACTAATTGTTCTATCTGAAACTAAGTGTCCGATACTGTGCCAGGAGAGGCGGCTGTTCTCTGAAATCTGTGGAGATGCCACTCGGAACCGAATGTTTTCCACGAAACTATGTGGCCGCCTTGTAGGGGAGGAAACTCCAGATGCGAAGCTTAGTACCATTTTGAACTAATTGTTCTATCTGAAATTAAGTTTTCGATATTGTGCCAGCAGAAGCGCCTGTTCTCTGAAATCTGTGGCGATGCCACACGAAACCGAATGCGTTCGGCGAAACTAAGTGGTCGACCTTGTGAGAGAGGTAACTCCAGACGCGAAACTTAGTGCCATTTTAAACTAATTGTTCCATCTGAAACTAAATGTTCGATACTGTGCCAGGAGAAGCGCCTGTTCTCTGAAATCTGTGGCGATGCCACTCGAAACCGTATGTGTTCGACGAAATTAAGTGGTCGCCTTGTGAGGGAAGAAACTCCAGATGGGAAATTTAGTACAATTTTAAACTAATTGTTCTATCTGAAACTATGTGTCTGATACTGTGCCAGGAGAAACGTCTGTTCTCTGAAATCTGTGGCGATGCCACTCGAAACTCTATGTGTTCGACGAAACTCAGTGGCCGACATTGTGAGAGAGGAAACTCCAGATGCGAAACTTAGTTCCATTTTAAACTAATTGTTCTATCTGAAACTAAGTTTTCGATACTGTGCCAGGAGAAACGCCTGTTCTCTGAAATCTGTGGCGATGCCACTCGAAACTGTATGTGTTCGACGAAACTAAGTGGCCGACATTGTGAGAGAGGAAACTCCAGAGGCGAAACTTAGTTCCATTTTAAACTAATTGTTCTATCTGAAACTAAGTTTTCGATACTGTGCCAGGAGAAGCGCCTGTTCTCTGAAATCTGTGGCGATAACACTCGTAACCGTGTGTGTTCGGCGAAACTAAGTGGTCGACCTTGTGAGAGAGGAAACTCCAAATGCGAAACTTAAGTCCATATTAAAATAATTGTTCTATCTGATACTAAGTGGTCGATACTGTGCCAGCAGAAGCGCCTGTTCTATGAAATGTGTGGCGATGCTACTCGAAACCGAATGTTTTCCACGAAACTAAGTGGCCGCCTTGTAGGGAAGGAAACTCCCGATGCGAAGCTTAGTACCATTTTAAACTAATTGTTCTATCGGAAACTATGTGTCCCATACTGTGCCAGGAGAAGCGCCTGTTCTCTGAAATGTGTGGCGATGGCACTCGAAACCGTGTGTGTTCGACGAAACTAAGTGGCCGACCTTGTGAGAGAGGAAACTCCAGACGCGAAACTTAGTGCCATTTTAAACTAATTGTCCTATCTGATACTAAGTGTTCGATACTGTGCCAGGAGAAGCGCCTGTTCTCTGAAATCTGTGGCGATGCTACTCGAAACCGTATGTGTTCGACGAAACTAAATGGTCGACCTTGTGAGAGAGGATACTCCAGATGCCAAACATAGTTCCATTTTAAACGGATTGTTCTATCCGAAAGTGTTCGATACTGTGCCAAGAGAAGCGCCTGATCTCTGAAATCTGTGGCGATGCTACTCGAAATCTTATGTTTTCGGCGAAACTAAGTGGTCGACCTTGTGAGGGAGGATTCACCAGATGCGAAACATAGTTCAATTTTAAACTAAATGTTCCATCTGAAACTAAGTGTTCGATACTGTGCCAGGAGAAGCGCCTGTTCTCTGAAATCTGTGGCGATGCCACTCGAAACCGTATGTGTTCGAGGAAACTAAGTGGTCGACCCTGTGAGAGAGGAAACTCCAGATGCGAAGCTTAGTTCCATTTTAAATTAATTGTTCTATCTGATACTAAGTGTTCGATACTGTGCCAGGAGAAGCGCCTGTTTTCTGTAATCTGTGGCGATGCCACTCGAAACCGTATGTGTTCGACGAAACTAAGTGGTCGACCTTGTGAGAGAGGAAACTCCAGATGCGAAACTTAGTTCCATTTTAAACTAATCGTTCTAGCTGAAACTAAGTGTTCGATACTGTGTCAGGAGAAACGCCTGTTCTCTGTAATCTGTGGCGATGCCACTCGAAACCGTATGTGTTCGACGAAATTAAGTGGTCGACCTTGTGAGAGAGGAAATTCCAGATGCGAAACTTAGCTCCATTTTAAACTAATTGTTCTATCTGAAACTAAGTGTTCGTTACTGTGCCAGGAGAAGCGCCTGTTCTCTGAAATCTGTAGTGATGCTACTCGAAACCGTATGTGTTCGAAGAAACTAAGTGGTCGACCTTGTGGGTGTTGCGTATGCAGCCCTTGGCCGTGGGGGTTATCTAAGTTACGACCAACGGAAATGGGTCCCATGGCCAAGGGTTTTATTTATGGAATAGACGCGGCTGTGATGTTCGGGGGACGGGACCCTCCGGGAAACTTGAGGCCCATACCAGATAAGCGATGCATCTTGGGGTGGATTTATGACCTTCCCCTTTTCCTTTTCATTTTCCAAGAACTCAGCACATTTCACCCACCCTGTTTCCTTCGGCCCTAGCCGCAAAGTTTCCATTAAAAGAGCAACTTTCCACCGTGACTGGCAGTCTTGAAACACCCTTTGGTGCAGTGCGGTTTGAAGGTTATTGTCAAGTGTGCCCAAGTTCCTGGACGACCAGCGAACGCAGGACCACACGACATCAAATCACCAAGAACCTATCGAAAATATCCGCCGTGCTCAAATTGCAACTGAAACATTCGCTCGGGATAGGTAAGCACGCTCAGGACTCAACAACACCAAACAGTATTGTAAGGGACATTCTCGCCAACTCATTGTAAAAGTATGAACAAAGAATACAGTATCATAATCCTTAGTTAACGAAATAACGAGAGTACGATATTTCACCTTCCCTGCTCCATCATTCAGTATAGAGTATTACCATCGAACCGTTCACTCCAGCCGCTAGGAGTGACCAAGAAGAAATTACAGCCCAGTCTAACGTAGTAAGACATAACTCAGCCTGGGCTCGTAACAAACTGGTGACAGCGGTGGGATACTGTTTAGTTGAATTCTAATTGCAGGGAAGGCATTTTCTTTTATTCAAAATGTTTGAGAACGGCTCATCTTCTTTTATAATGAATGATTTGTCCGCATCGTTGGCGATGATGACCAGACAAAACTGTATCCAGAATGTAGCATTCAGTATTCCGGTATTTGATGGAGAAAATCCCCCATTATCGGTATTTGCCCAAGCGGTACAGAATGGCTTAGCGCTCATTCCTAAAGATAGTGAAACACAGTATCTAGCCGTGATATTATCCAAACTCACGGGTGCCGCGAGACGTTGCGTTCTGGAGCTTCGCTTTGAAAACGTGGAAGCTTTATTAAATTATTTAAAAAAACGATTCGCGCCGGGTAGGGATCTAGCTTATTTCCAAACCGACATCGCTAGGTTGAAAATTCGCGAAGGTAAAAACCTCTCCCGATATATCGATAGGACTGCTTATTTATGGCACTCTGCACGTACCGCGGCTAAGGATCGTTACCCCACGCATAGCGAGGAAATTGTTAAACAAATAAACGACGACGTGATCGAGAATTTTCTGGATGGACTTCCTAATGAAATCGGTTGGCGAGTGCATTCGACAAATAAGGAATTGCGAAACCTCGAGGATGCTTTTGAGGCAGCTTTAAGAGTTGACCGACGGCTACGAAATAGAGGAGAAACTTGCAGGGAACGAACCCCTGATAGACGTTCGAGATTTGAATACAGAAATCCTAGTAGGTCTAGAAGTAGAGAAAAAGAGAGGTACGTGTCTTACCCCTCTTCGCCAAGCCCCGTAAGTTTTCATCGTTATCGTAGTCGTCAAGAATCGGAGTCTGACGAAGAATCTCCGATTCGAAGACACCGAGCATCGGCAATGACGCTCCTTCGGAGACCGTCCTCGCGGGATGTTTCGCCCGCCCCATTTTCGGATTATAAACATGAAAAGGAACACGTGGGGAAGCCAAAGAATTTTGCGAAACAATTTTGTTGGAAATGCGGAGCTAAGGGTCATGATGGAAGGACCTGTAGGGAAAGATCCAAATCGCCAAGATACGCCGGAAAAACCGGTCATTTAAACTCCAATCGCGCTCATCGAACCAACGAGGCAATGAGCGAGCGAAATCAATCTCGTCAAAAATTTGTAAGATTCGCCCAGAAGAAAAACTAAGGATCCTCATCAAGGAATCCCCTAGCCCAAAAATCAGAGTCAAGGTTCCCGAATTGGAAACGGGGATGGGAGAATTCATCATAGATGGAGGAGCCTCAGTGAATTTAATTTCACGAAATGCGTTGGGAACAAATGCCGATATCACATCGAGGGAGGAAATAGAGATAACCGGTCTGTTATTAATACCTGTCCTCACGCTTGGAACCACCATTCTAAGCCTTAATGGTACATCGGCCATTTTTTACGTTGTGTAGGACCTACCGATACTCGCGGATGGACTTTTGGGTAGCTCGTTCTTACTACAAGAAGAAGCAGAGATATCGTATTTTCATAGCACAATAGTTTTACGGGACACCCCCACCAGGCCATCGAAATTCTGTAACTTCTACGATTACGATAAAAGGCAACCCTCTGCAACGAAGACAAAACACGTTATACCGGGTCGAACCATTCAACAAATTCCAATAAAAATCACAAATACAACAATTAAGGAAGGGTACCTGCCTAGGCTAAGGACGCCCAACAAATTATTCATAGGAGACGCCGCGGTAAAAAATAACAATGGCGAATGTCAAGTTCTTGCCTGCAACACTGACACGCAGGACATCGAATTTGAAATTGAACCGCAAGATATCACTCCGTATAATATTTGTTCATCCTCAGACGAGGAGTACTATTTAACTCAACAGGAGCAAATCAGTGATACGCGTAACCGCACTGATCAAATTAAGCGCAACCTGCATCTGAATCACCTAAATGCCGAGGAAAAGGAACATGTATTGGGATTGGTAGAGGAATTTGCCGACCGATTCTTCCTACCTGGCAATAAATTAGGAAAAGCTAAAAATTTTCAGCACGCACTACACACGACCGACGACATTCCGATTAATACTAGACATTATCGGTATCCACCGGTCCATCGCAAGGGCATCGAACGGCAAGTAAGCGCAATGCTGAAGGAAGGTATTATTACGAAGTCCATATCACCGTATAACTCTCCTCTATGGATAGTACCGAAGAAACCGGACGCAGACGGAAACAGACGTTGGCGAATGGTTATCGATTTTCGGGATTTAAATAAAAAGAAGGTAGGCGATAGGTATCCCTTACCACAAATTACTGAAATATTGGACCGACTGGGCGGCGCGAAATATTGCTCCATTTTTGACCGGGCCAACGGATTTCACCAAATCGAGTTGGATCCAAAAGACAGGAGTAAGACTGCTTTTACAACACCTTTAGGACACTACGAATAATGGATCAGGTATTAACTGGACTCCAGGGTGAGGAATTATTCGTCTATATAGATGACATTGTTGTTTACTCATCATCATTGGAGGAACATAAAATCAAAGTAAAGAAGTTACTCAAGCGTTTGAGAGAGCATGGTCTAACCCTACAGACTAGTAAATGCGAATTCCTGCGGAAAGAAGTGGCTTACTTGGGTCACATAATCTCTTCTGAGGGTGTGAGACCCGACCCTAAGAAAATTCAAGCGGTTAGAAATTTTCCTGTTCCGAAATCTCAGAGGAATATCCAGCAATTTTTGGGACTCGCAGGTTACTACCGCCGTTTCATACAACAGTTCTCATTCAAAACGAAACCTCTAACAAGCTTGTTAGGGAAAGGAAAACGGTTCAAATGGGAAGAGGAACAGCAGCATAGCTTTGAGACGCTACGTAATGAATTGTGTAATCAACCTATTCTGCAATTTCCGGATTTTGGCCAACCTTTCATAGTGACGACAGATGCTTCGGAAACCGCAGTCGGAGCAGTTTTAATGTCAAGGAGACATAGGTCAAGATTTACCCATAGCCTACGCGTCGCGCGTATTGAACCCTGCCGAGAGGAATTATTCAGCCACCGAAAAAGAGTGCCTAGCTATGGTCTATGCAATTAACCATTTCCGACCGTACCTTTATGGCCAAAGGTTTACCCTGGTGACGGACCATAGGCCATTAGTATGGTTGCACTCAGTCAAAGATCCCACTTCAAGACTCGTAAAGTGGAAATTAAAACTCCTAGAGTACGATTATCATGTGGTTCACAAGGCCGGTAAGGTAAACAAAAATGCGGATGCACTCTCCAGGAACCCAGTGATATGTTTGCCGCTCATACCTCGAGAACGGAATAAGGATCCAATTTACAAGGACTGCAATTACAAGCCTACCAATAATACTAGTACAATAGGAAAAAGGGTATGCGCGAGTAAGAGGAAAACGCGGTCCACACCCTTCTATAAAGAAGTTGATTCGAATTCTTCCGATGACCAGATTAGCGCTCCCTCACCAAAGCGATCATTTGTCAACGTAAGAAATTCACAAATCATTACTGGATCAAACCGAAGGGCACTACCGAGCCTGGAAATGGAAAAAACCCTGGAGGACGAAACCTTTCGTGTCATAGATACACCACCCAAGGGATTCTCTACCGAATTGGAAACAACTAATTACCTAGATGCTTCCCGACTTCATGAATCGCCAGCACTAATTAATTTTGATCAAGAAGTAAATAATACTGTGGTCGAACCAAGAAGACTCGATGAACCAAGAGACGGAATTATCGAATTATTCCCGACAAATTTACCCTCCTCTTCGGACGAAGAGGAACCGATGAATGATCAAGGAAATTTATTGTGCTCCCCGATTCCGGAAACCAATGTACCTTGTCTCGAACCAATGCTCACCGTAAATGAAGAATCAAGTATACAACCAGGTAATTTGACACCCTCGAGTCATATTGCTAACATAAATAGTTTGCTCGGGGTATTGACTTCGGATATGTCTGAGTACGAAAATAGCGAAACGTCCAACATAGTGATTCAGAAGAGGAACCAACTGCAGATCCATCAAATTATCATAGCAAGAATGTCGTTCTATCTTCAAATGGACTTATCTCCGAAAAAGGCCACTTGGCTCATTTCCTGTCAGCAGACTGTAGCTTAAAACACCCAATCGGTAAATTGCTATTTGAAACCCAAAAATTAAACGGGGAAAAACTTCTGGAAGGAAAACCCCGGAAAGAAACTATACTGGTATCCGGTAACGACAGATATAAAATATTTAGTATTGTAGCATCGAAACACCATTTTGAAACTCCAACCATATCTGAAATCACGATTGGTTTAAATAACCTTAAGAAGGCTCTAGTACGATACAAGGTACGTTATCTTCGCATGTCCCTCCTAGGCGACGGACATGATAATATTCAACCATCCACCTTCTACAGTCTATTAAAAAATACGTTTAAAAATACCAATATAAGGATAACCCTGTGCGATGCAAAAATCAAAACACCATTAGAGGCAGACCGAGTGGAATTAATAAGGGAAGCACACAGTAGTTTAATCGGTGGACACAAGGGTGTCAATAAAACTCAAAACCGCTTAAGGTCACGATTCAATTGGTCCGGTATGCGTGCAGAAATTCAAAATTTCATTAGAGAATGCGCTAGTTGCCAAGAGCAAAAGTTATTACGAGCAAAAACGCGGCAACCTATGATTATTACAGACACTCCTTCGGAACCGTTTGATAAAACCGCGCTAGATACAGTGGGACCTCTTCCGGAAACTCCTAGTGGAAACAGATACATTCTGACCATGCAGGATAATTTAACCAAATATTGTCTTGGTGTAGCCATCCCTAATATTCGAGCTACTACCATTGCTGACGCGTTTGCCAGGCATTTTATATCCGTGTTCGGCACACCTAAAGCCATTTTAACTGACCGAGGAACAAGTTTTATAGGAAAATTAATGGCCAACTTAGCAGAGATTTTTAAAATAAAGCAGGTAACCACGTCTGGGTACCGTCCACAGACGAATGGATCGCTTGAAAGGAGTCACATAGTCCTAACAGAGTATTTGAAACATTTTATGCACAAATACGAGGACTGGGACCTACTAATCCCATTTGCAATGTTTTCCTATAATACTTCTGTTCATGAGGCTACTAATTTTACTCCTCACGAATTGGTTTTCGGTAAATTAGCCAGGACGCCAAGTTCATTTCCGGATGGTGAAAATCTTAAGACATACGGAAATTATTTGGAAGAGCTAATATTTAAATTAGGAAAGATTAGGAATCTAGCCACCGATAACTTAAACAAAGCTAAAGTCCGTTCAAAGAAATATTATGACGCGAAATCAAACCCTGTGAAATTTAACGTAGGAGATTTCGTATATGTTCAGTTAGAACCTCGCATTAGTAAATTCGATCCCCACTACGTAGGACCATACCGAATACTGGATGTTACGGATTTGCATAATGTGGTGTTGCAAACTCCCAGTCACAAGGCTATAGTAAAGCACCAAGACAAGCTAAAACCCGCTTACCTTCCTGACGAGTGCAAAACAGTTGCAGAGATCTGAACATGGAGAAGAACTCCATTTTAACCATTGGCCTGGTAATCCTCGCCACCATAACTTGGATGACGCACGGGAGAATTAATGACTCACAACCCACCCAGTCAGTCATCAACAAATTCTCAAATAACCCAGGGATTTACTTTGAAAAATTAGCATCACTGCATTTATATCATACACAATGGAAACTCGTAACTGCTTTGGAGATCGAAAGTTTTCTGGAAACAGTACCAAACCTAACCCAATACCTCAATCTGACCAAGGAAGTCTGCATTAAACATAAAGTCTCACCCTGCATTAGTGAAGAAACAAGGCCACAACTCCAGGCAGAACTAAAGAACCTTGAACAGTACCGTACTCTCCTTAGCTCACTAGTAAAAGGAGACAGAGTACCTGTAAAACGTTCCGTACCCCTGGGATTTGTTGGAGACATCAGCAGAGTGCTTTTCGGAACACTGACAGAGGAGGACTTGCATCAATATAACCAGGAACTGGATAAGCTCTACGACCGGAATAATCAATTCTCCTCCCTAGTAGCTAACCAGACTCAAATCATGCAGTCGGAATTCAACCGAATCCATCAGCAATTCTTAAACTTTTCAAAAGGAGTAGAACAACTGGCGGTCCAGGTGAGAAAGATATCCGATAGCACCGAAGAAATGGCCGAGGAACTCGACCGGATGGACATAATCAACCAGATGTGGTATTGGTCATCGCAGGTGAAGAGGGAGGTCGACAACTACAAGTCAAATTTAATAATATTACTAGACGCCGTCCTTTTTACCAAGAAAGGAATGCTACACCCAGCTATCTTAGCACCCGCACAGTTACTCCGGGCAGCACAAGAAATAAAGGAGAACACTAAATACAAATTCCCTCTCACCACAAAGGAGCTAGAAACCGAACAAATTGGGGAGGTAGCAAAGATAAGGACTTACTTCGGAAAAAATAGGATAATTCTGGAAATTTCAGTACCACTTCTGGATCAAGATAGCTATACACTCCACAAGGCGTACCCATTGCCTTCCACCCAAATTTATGGAAACCCCAGCGTCGCCGCGTTCATAAAACCGGCCACGACGTACATAGCCGTTTCCACCGACGAGCAAACCTATTTCACCGTCGATGAGGAATATCTGAGTATCTGCTCACAACATAAGGGTCAGTATCTGGGACCAGCAATTCAACCCATTTATAGCTCGCAGGGAAAATTGACCTGTGAGGCGGCATTGTTGCTCAACCAAGCAGCCACGAACTGGGACCAGTGCGACGTAAGGATTTTTAAACCCAAGGACCTTTTAATACAACGGTTGCGGTCACAGCAGACCTGGTTGTACTATGTATCGACGGAGAAAAGAATACAGACCACCTGTAAAGGGTTTGCCACCGGTTCAGCGATCTTAACCGGAGCCGGAACCATACGGATACGGCCACAATGTGCGGCGGTAATGGAGTCAATCAAGTTGACTTCTTTGGAAACCATTAGGGCCACCGAAGAAAGCGAATACTTGGCGGCTGTTTCGCTAAACATCTCCACCATGATACCTACCAACAACGTACATTTACACAAATTACTTAACGCAAGCCCGGACATTATCCTATATCAGGGTAACCAGTGGACGGAAGCTTCTGCAACACAATCTTTGGCCGAAATACAACAACAGGCAAAGGCATTGGAATTGCATCACCGCACATTCCAGCGCATCCGACCAGCGGTCTACACGGGAACGGGGATCGAGGCTATCCTTTTGATATTGTTGCTAATTGGGCTTAATTACTGGACGCACTTGGAAAAGAGTAGCAAGAAACAACCAGCAACTCAACCTCTGGTGATGTTCCGGGCAAAATCCGAGTCATATCCTCCAAAGGATCAATTCACGCCATTCTTGCAACCAATAGGCCTCACCTCATCGGGAATAGAGATCGTATAATTCTATCCTGAAAATGTGTTCTATTCAAAAATTTTAATATAATAGTCAACCAGGACCATCAAATGCCAGGACTCCCACATATATAAATTGTAAATTTTAGTAAAATAAGCACACTGACGCTCACACACTAAAGATAAGGACTCTCATCACACCTCACCTGGGGTTACCTGTTCCGGGCGAATGTGACGGAAAGCATCGCGGTCCAGCGATGTTTCATGTAAAGGGGGAGATGTTGCGTATGCAGCCCTTGGCCGTGGGGGTTATCTAAGTTACGACCAACGGAAATGGGTCCCATGGCCAAGGGTTTTATTTATGGAATAGACGCGGCTGTGATGTTCGGGGGACGGGACCCTCCGGGAAACTTGAGGCCCATACCAGATAAGCGATGCACCTTGGGGTGGATTTATGACCTTCCCCTTTTCTTTTTCATTTTCCAAGAACTCAGCACATTTCACCCACCCTTTTTCCTTCGGCTCTAGCCACAAAGTTTCCTTTAAAAGAGCAATTTTCCACCGTGACTGGCAGTCTTGAAACACCCTTTGCTGCAGTGCGGTTTGAAGGTTATAGTCAAGTGTGCCCAAGTTCCTGGACGATCACCGAACGCAGGACCACACGACATCAAATCACCAAGAACCTACCGAAAATATCCGCCGTGCTCAGATTGCAACCGAAACATTCGCTCGGGATAGGTAAGCACGCTCAGGACTCAACAACACCAAACAGTATTGTAAGGAACATTCTCGCCAACTCATTGTACAAGTATGAACAAAGAATACAGTATCATAATCCTTAGTTAACGAAATAACGAGAGTACGATATTTCACCTTCCCTGCTCCATCATTCAGTATAGAGTATTACCATCGAACCGTTCACTCCAGCCTCTCGGAGTGACCAAGAAGAAATTACAGCCCAGTCTAACGTAGTAAGACATAACTCGCCCTGGGCTCGTAACATGGGTGAGGAAATTCCAGATGCGAAACTCAGTTCCATTTTAAATTGAATGTTCTATCTGAAACTAAGTGTGCGACACTGTGCCAGGAGAAGCGCCTGTTCTCTGAACTCTGTGGCGATGCTACTCGAAACCGTATATGTTCGACGAAAGTGAGTGGTCGACCTTGTGAGAGAGGAAACTCCAGATGCGAAACTTAGTTCCATTTTAAACTAATTGTTCTATCTGAAACTAAGTGTTCGATACTGTGCCAGGAGTAGCGCCTGTTTTCTGAAATCTGTGGCGAAGCCACTCGAAACCGAAAGGTGTTCGACGAAACTAAGTGGTCGACCTTGTGGGAGAGGAAATTCCAGATGGGAAACATAGTTCAATTTTAAACTAAATGTTCCATCTGAAACTAAGTGTTCGATACTGTGCCAGGAGAAGCGACTGCTCTCTGAAATCTGTGGCGATGCCACTCGAAAACGTATGTGTTCGACGAAACTAAGTGGCCGACCTTGTGAGAGAGGAAACTTCAGATGCGAAACTTAGTTCCATTCCAATTTAATTGTACTATCTGAAACTAAGTGTTCGATACTGTGCCAGGAGAAGCGGCTGCTCTCTGAAATCTGTGGCGATGCCACTCGAAAACGTATGTGTTCGACGAAACTAAGTGGCCGACCTTGTGAGAGAGGAAACTCCAGTTGCGAAATTTAGTTTAATTTTAAACTAATTGTTCTATCTGAAACTACGTGCTCGATACTGTGCCAGGAGAAGGGCCTGTTCCCTGAAATCTGTGGCGATGCCACTCGAATCCTTACATGTTCGACGAAATTAAGTCGTCGACCTTCTGAGAGAGGAAACTCCAGATGCGAAACCTAGTTCCATTTTAAACTAATTGTTCTATCTGAACCTAAGTGTTCGATACTGTGCCAGGAGAAGAGCCTGTTCTCTGAAATCTGTGGCGATGCCACTCGAATCCTTACATGTTCGACGAAATTATGTCGTCGACCTTGTGAGAGAGGAAACTCCAGTTGCGAAATTTAGTTTCATTTTAAACTAATTGTTCTATCTGAAACTAAGTGTTCGATACTGTGCCAGGAGAAGAGCCTGTTCTCTGAAATGTGTGGCGATGCTACTCGAAACCGTATGTGATCCACGAATCTAATTGGTCGACCTTGTGGGAGACAAATCTCCAGATGCGAAACTTAGTTCCATTTTAAACAAATTGTTCTATCTGAAACTACGTGCTCGATACTTTGCCAGGAGAAGGCCTGTTCCCTGAAATCTGTGGCGATGCCACTCGAATCCTTACATGTTCGACGAAATTAAGTCGTCGACCTTCTGAGAGAGGAAACTCCAGATGCAAAACCTAGTCCAATTTTAAACTAAATGTTCCAGCTGAAACTAAGTGTCGATACTGTGCCAGGAGAAGCGTCCGTTTTGTGAAATCTGTGGCGAGTCCACTCGAAATCGTATGTGTTCGACGAAACTAAGTGGTCGAGCTTGTGGGAGAGGAAACTCTAAATGCGAAACATAGTTCAATTTTAAACTAAATGTTCCATCTGAAACTAAGTGTTCGATACTGTGCTAGGAGAAGCGTCCGTTTTGTGAAATCTGTGGCGATGCCACTCGAAACCGTATGTGTTCGACGAAACTAAGTGGTCGAGCTTGTGAGAGAGGAAACTCTAAATGTGAAACATAGGTCCATTTTAAACCAATTGTTCTATCTGAAACTAAGTGTTCGATAATGTGCCAGGAGAAGCGCCTGTTCTCTGAAATCTGTGGCGATGCTACTCGAAACCGTATGTGTTCGACGAAACTAAGTGGTCGACCTTGTGAGAGAGGAAACTCCAGATGCGAAACTTAATTCCATTTTAAACTAATTGTTCTATCTGAAACTAAGTGTTCGATACTGTGCCAGGAGAAGCGCCTGTACTCTGAACTGTGTGGCGATGCCCCTCGAAACCGTATGTGTTCGACGAAACTAAGTGATTGAAGTTGTGAGGGAGGATACTCCAGATGCGAAACATAGTTCCATTTTAAACTAATTGTTCTGTGTGAAATAAGTGTTCGATACTGTGCCAGGAGAAGCGCCTGCTCCCTGAAATCTGTGGCGTTGCTACTCGAAACCGTATGTGTTCGACGAAACTAAGTGGTCGAGCTTGTGAGAGAGGAAACTCCAAATGCGAATCTTTGTTCCATTTTAAACTAATTGTTCTATCTGAAACTGAGTGTTCGATACTGTGCCAGGAGAAGAGCCTGTACTCTGAAATCTGTGGCGATGCTACTCGAAACCGTATGTGTTCAACGAAACTAAGTCGTCGACTTGTGAGAGAGGATACTCCAGATGCGAAACATAGTTCCCTTTTAAACTAACTCTTCTATCTGAGACTAAGTGTTCGATAATGTGCCAGGAGTAGTGCCTGTTCTCTGAAATCTGTGGCGATGCTACTCGAAACCGTATGTGTTCGACGAAACTAAGTGGTAGAGCTTGTGAGAGAGGAAACTCCAAATGCGAAGCTTTGTTCCATTTTAAACTAATTGTTCTATCTGCTACTGAGTATTCGATACTGTGCTAGGAGAAGCGCCTGTTCTCTGAAATCTGTGGCGATGCCGCTGGAAACCGTATGTGTTCGTCGAAACTGAGTGGTCGACCTTGTGGGAGAGGAAACTCCAGATGCGAAACTTAGTTCCATTTTAAACTAATTGTTCTATCTGAAACAAAGTGTTCGATACTGTGCCAGGAGAAGCGCCCGTTCTGTGAAACCTGTGGCGATAACACTCGAAACCGAATGTGTTCAACGAAACTAAGTCGTCGACCTTGTGAGACAGGAGACTCCAGATTCGAAACTTTGTTCCATTTTAAACTAATCGTTCTATCTGAAACTGAGTGTTCGATACTGTGCCAGGAGAAGCGCCTGATCTCTGAAATCTGTGGCGATGCTACTCGAAACCGTATGTGTTCGACGAAACTAAGTGGCCGACCTTGTGAGAGAGGAAACTTCAGATGCGAAACTTAGTTCCATTTCAAATTAATTGTTCTATCTGAAGTAAGTGTTCGATACTGTGCCAGGAGAAGCGCCTGTTCTGTGAAACCTGTGGCGATGCCCATCGAAACCGTATGTGTTCGACGAAACTAAGTGGCCGACCTTGTGAGAGAGGAAACTCCAGATGCGAAACTTAGTACCATTTTAAAC
This sequence comes from Nysson spinosus, assembly GCA_910591585.2. Classification (NCBI taxonomy): domain Eukaryota; kingdom Metazoa; phylum Arthropoda; class Insecta; order Hymenoptera; family Crabronidae; genus Nysson; species Nysson spinosus. Next base: position 1,735,596 of record CAJUYC020000006.1, read on the forward strand.
TAATTGTTCTATCTGAAACTAAGTGTTCGATACTGTGCCAGGAGAAGCGCCCGTTCTCTGAAATCTGTAGCGATGCCGCTCGAAACCGTATAGGTACGTCGAAACTGAGTGGTCGACCTTGTGAGAGAGGAAACTCCAGATGCGAAACTTAGTTCCATTTTAAACTAATTGTTCTCTCTGAAACTATGTGTTCGATACTGTGCCAGGAGAGGCGCCTGTTCTCTGAAATCTGTGACGATGCTACTCGAAACCGTATGTGTTCGACGAAACTAAGTGGTTGACCTTGTGAGAGAAGAAACTCCGGATGCGAAACTTAGTTCCATTTAAAACTAATTGTTCTATCTGATACTGAGTGTTCGACAGTGTGCCAGGAGAAGCGCCTATTCTCTGAAATCTGTGGCGATGCCACTCCAAACCGTATGTGTTCGAGGAAACTAAGTGGTCGACCTTGTGGGAGAGGACACTCCAGATGCGAAACTTAGTTCCATTTTAAACTAATTGTTCTATCTGAAACTAAGTGTTCGATAATGAGCCAGGAGAAGCGCCTGTTCTCTGAAATCTGTGGCGATGCTACTCGAAACCGTATGTTTTCGAGGAAACTAAGTGGTCGACTTTGTGCGAGAGGAAACTCGAGATGCGAAACTTAGTTCCATTTTAAACAAATTGTTCTATCTGAAACTAAGTGTTCGATACTGTGCCAGGAGAAGCGCCTGTTCTCTGAAATCTGTGGCGATGCTACTCGAAACCGTATGTCTTCGACGAAACTAAGTGGTTGACCTTGTGAGAGAGGATACTCCAGATGCGAAACATAGTTCCATTTTAAACTAATTGTTCTGTCTGGAATAAGTGTTCGATACTGTGCCAGGAGAAAGGCCTGCTCTCTGAAATCTGTGGCGATGCTACTCGAAACCGTATGTGTTCGACGAAACAAAGTGGTCGACCTTGTGAGAGAGGAAACTCCAGATGCGAAACTTAGTACCGTTTTAAACTAATTGTTCTATCTGAAACTAAGTGTTCGATACTGTGCCAGGAGAAGCGCCCGTTCTCTGAAATCTGTAGCGAGGCCGCTCGAAACAGTATGAGTTCGGCGAAACTAAGTGGTCGACCTTGTGAGAGAGGATACTCTAAATTTAAAAATTTAGTTCCCTTTTAAACTAATAATCCTATCTGAAACTAAGTGTACGATACTGTGCCAGGAGAAGCGCCTGTTCTCTGAAATCTGTGGCGATGCCGCTCGAAACCGTATGTGTTCGACGAAGCTAAGTGGTCGACCTTGTGAGAGAGGAAACTCCAGATGCGAAACTTAGTTCCATTTTAACCTAATTGTTCTATCTGAAACTAAGTGTTCGATACTGTGCCAGGAGAAGCGCCTGTTCTCTGAAATGGGTGGCGATGCTACTCGAAACCGTATGTGTTCGTCGAAACTGAGTGGTCGACCTTGTGAGAGAGGAAACTCCAGATGCGAAACTTAGTTCCATTTTAAACTAATTGTTCTATCTGAAACTAAGTGTTCGATACTGTGCCAGGAGAAGCGCCTGTTCTCTGAAATCTGTGGCGATGCCACTCGAAACCGTCTGTGTTCGTCGAAACTGAGTGGTCGACCTTGTGAGAGAGGAAACTCCAGATGCGAAACTTAGTTCCATTTTAAACTAATTGTTCTATCTGAAACTAAGTGTTCGATACTGTGCCAGGAGAAGCGCCTGTTCTCTGAAATCTGTGGCGATGCCACTCGAAACCGTCTGTGTTTGACGAAACAAAGTGGTCCACCTTGTGAGAGAGGAAACTCCAGATGCGAAACTTAGTACCATTTTAAACTAATTGTTCTATCTGAAACTAAGTGTTCGATACTGTGCCAGGAGAAGCGCCCGTTCTCTGAAATCTGTAGCGATGCCGCTCGAAACCGTATAGGTTCGTCGAAACTGAGTGGTCGACCTTGTGAGAGAGGAAACTCCAGATGCGAAACATAGTTCCATTTCAAATTAATTGTTCTATCTGAACTAAGTGTTCGATACTGTGCCAGGAGAAGCGCCTGTTCTGTGAAACCTGTGGCGATGCCCCTCGAAACCGTATGTGTTCGACGAAACTAAGTGGCCGACCTTGTGAGAGAGGAAACTCCAGATGCGAAACTTAGTACCATTTTAAACTAATTGTTCTATCTGAAATAAGTGTTCGATAGTGTGCCCGGAGAAGCGCCTGTTCTCTGAAATCTGTGGCGATGCCACTCGAAACCGTCTGTGTTCGACGAAACTAAGTGGTTGACCTTGTGAGAGAGGAAACTCCGGATGCGAAACTTAGTTCCATTTAAAACTAATTGTTCTATCTGATACTGCGTGTTCGACAGTGTGCCAGGAGAAGCGCCTATTCTCTGAAATCTGTGGCGATGCCACTCGAAACCGTATGTGTTCGACTAAACAAAGTGGTCGACCTTGTGGGGGAGGATACTCCAGATGCGAAACATAGTTACACTTTAAACTAATTGTTCTGTCTGAAATAAGTGTTCGATAGTGTGCCCGGAGAAGCGCCTGTTCTCTGAAATCTGTGGCGATGCTACTAGAAACCGTATGTGTTCGAAGACACTAAGTGGTCCACCTAGTGAGAGAGGAAACTCCAGATGCGAAACTTAGTTCCATTTTAAACTAATTGTTCGATACTGTGCCAGGAGAAGCGCCTGTTCTCTGAAATCTGTGGCGATGCCACTCGAAACCGTATGTGTTCGACGAAACTAAGTGGCCGACCTTGTGAGAGAGGAAACTTCAGATGCGAAACATAGTTCCATTTCAAATTAATTGTTCTATCTGAACTAAGTGTTCGATACTGTGCCAGGAGAAGCGCCTGTTCTGTGAAACCTGTGGCGATGCCCCTCGAAACCGTATGTGTTCGACGAAACTAAGTGGCCGACCTTGTGAGAGAGGAAACTCCAGATGCGAAACTTAGTACCATTTTAAACTAATTGTTCTATCTGAAACAAAGTGTTCGATATTGTGCCAGGAGAAGCGCCCGTTCTCTGAAATCTGTAGCGATGCCGCTCGAAACCGTATGAGTTCGGCGAAACTAAGTGGTCGACCTTGTGAGAGAGGATACTCTAAATTTAAAAATTTAGTTCCATTTTAAACTAATAATCCTATCTAAAACTAAGTGTACGATACTGTGCCAGGAGAAGCGCCTGTCCTCTGAAATCTGTGGCGATGCCACTCGAAACTGTATGCGTTCGACGAAACTAAGTGGTCGAGCTTGTGAGAGAGGAAACTCCAAATGCGAAGCTTTGTTCCATTTTAAACTAATTGTTCTATCTGCTACTGAGTGTTCGATACTGTGCTAGGAGAAGCGCCTGTTCTCTGAAATCTGTGGCGATGCCGCGGGAAACCGTATGTGTTCGTCGAAACTGAGTGGTCGACCTTGTGGGAGAGGAAACTCCAGATGCGAAACTTAGTTCCATTTTAAACTAATTATTCTATCTGAAACAAAGTGTTCGATACTGTGCCAGGAGAAGCGCCCGTTCTGTGAAACCTGTGGCGATAACACTCGAAACCGAATGTGTTCAACGAAAATAAGTCGTCGACCTTGTGAGAGAGGAGACTCCAGATTCGAAACTTTGTTCCATTTTAAACTAATCGTCCTATCTGAAACTGAGTGTTCGATACTGTGCCAGGAGAAGCGCCTGATCTCTGAAATCTGTGGCGATGCTACTCGAAACCGTATGTGTTCGACGAAACTAAGTGGCCGACCTTGTGAGAGAGGAAACTTCAGATGCGAAACTTAGTTCCATTTCAAATTAATTGTTCTATCTGGGCTAAGTGTTCGATGCTGTGCCAGGAGAAGCGCCTGTTCTCTGAAATGTGTAGCGATGCCACGCGAAACCGTATGTGTTTGACGAAACTAAGTGGTCGACCTTGTGAGAGAGGATTCACCAGATGCGGAACATAGTTCCATTTTAAACTAATTGTTCTATCTGAAACAAAGTGTTCGATACTGTGCCAGGAGAAGCGCCCGTTCTGTGAAACCTGTGGCGATAACACTCGAAACCGAATGTGTTCAACGATACTAAGTCGTCGACCTTGTGAGAGAGGAGACTCCAGATTCGAAACTTTGTTCCATTTTAAACTAATCGTTCAATCTGATACTAAGTGTTCGATACTGTGCCAGGAGAAGCGCCTGTCCTCTGAAATCTGTGGCGATGTCACTCTAAACCGTATGTGTTAGACGCAACTAAGTGGTCGAACTTGTGAGAGAGGAAACTCCAAATGCGAAACTTAGTTCCATTTTAAAGTAATTGTTCTATCTGAAACTAAGTTTTCGATACTGTGCCAGCAGAAGCGCCTGTTCTCTGAAATCTGTGGCGATGCCCCTCGAAACCGTATGTGTTCGACGAAACTAAGTGGTCGAACTTGTGAGAGAGGAAACTCCAAATGCGAAACTTAGTTCCATTTTAAAGTAATTGTTCTGTCTGAAACTAAGTTTTCGATACTGTGCCAGCAGAAGGGCCTGTTCTCTGAAATCTGTGGCGATGCCACTCGAAACCGTATGTGTTTGACGAAACTAAGTGGTCCACCTTGCGACAGAGGAAACTCCAAATGCGAAACATAGTTCCATTTTAAACTAATTGTTCTATCTGATACTAAGTGTTCGATACTGTGCCAGGAGAAGCGCCTGTCCTCTGAAATCTGTGGCGATGTCACTCTAAACCGTATGTGTTAGACGCAACTAAGTGGTCGAACTTGTGAGAGAGGAAACTCCAAATGCGAAACTTAGTTCCATTTTAAAGTAATTGTTCTATCTGAAACCGTATGTGTTCGACGAAACTAAGTGGTCGACCTTGTGGGAGAGGAAACCCCAGATGCGAAACTTAGTTCCATTTTAAACTGATAGTTCTATCTGATACTAAGTGTTCGATACTGTGCCAGGAGAAGCGCCTGTCCTCTGAAATCTGTGGCGATGCTACTCGAAACCGTATGTGGTCGACGAAACTAATTGGTCCACCTTGTGGGAGAGGAAACTCCGGATGCGAAACATAGTTCCATTTTAAACTAATTGTTCTATGTGCAACTAAGTGTTCGATACTGTGCCAGGAGAAGCGCCTGTTCTCTGAAATCTGTGGCGATGCCCCTCGAAACCGTATGTGTTCGACGAAACTAAGTGGTCGACCTTGTGATAGAGGAAACGCCAGTTGCGAAACTTAGTTCCATTTTAAACTAATTCTTCTATCTGAAACTAAGTTTTCGATACTGTGCCGGCAGAAGCGCCTGTTCTCTGAAATCTGTGGCGATGCCACTCGAAACCGTATGTGTTTGACGAAACTAAGTGGTCCACCTTGCGACAGAGGAAACTCCAAATGCGAAACATAGTTCCATTTTAAACTAATTTTTCTATCTGATACTAAGTGTTCGATACTGTGCCAGGAGAAGCGCCTGTCCTCTGAAATCTGTGGCGATGTCACTCTAAACCGTATGTGTTAGACGCAACTAAATGGTCGAACTTGTGAGAGAGGAAACTCCAAATGCGAAACTTAGTTCCATTTTAAAGTAATTGTTCTATCTGAAACTAAGTTTTCGATACTGTGCCAGCAGAAGCGCCTGTTCTCTGAAATCTGTGGCGATGCCCCTCGAAACCGTATGTGTTCGACGAAACTAAGTGGTCGAACTTGTGAGAGAGGAAACTCCAAATGCGAAACTTAGTTCCATTTTAAAGTAATTGTTCTGTCTGAAACTAAGTTTTCGATACTGTGCCAGCAGAATGGCCTGTTCTCTGAAATCTGTGGCGATGCCACTCTAAACCGTATGTGTTAGACGCAACTAAGTGGTCGAACTTGTGAGAGAGGAAACACCAAATGCGAAACTTAGTTCCATTTTAAAGTAATTGTTCTATCTGAAACTAAGTTTTCGATACTGTGCCAGCAGAAGCGCCTGTTCTCTGAAATCTGTGGCGATGCCCCTCGAAACCGTATGTGTTCGACGAAACTAAGTGGTCGAACTTGTGAGAGAGGAAACTCCAAATGCGAAACTTAGTTCCATTTTAAAGTAATTGTTCTATCTGAAACTAAGTGTTCGATACTGTGCCAGGAGAAGCGCCTGTCCTCTGAAATGTGTGGCGATGCCACTCGAAACAGTATGAGTTCGACGAAACTAAGTTGTCGAACTTGTGAGAGAGGAATCTCCAAATGCGAAATATATTTGCATTTTAAACTAATTGTTCTCTCCGAAACTAAGTGTTTGATACTGTGCCAGGAGAAGCGCCTGTTCTCTGAAATCTGTGGCGATGCTACTCGAAACCGAATGTGTTCCACGAAACTATGTGGCCGCCTTGTGAGAGAGGAAACTCCAGTTGCGAAACTTAGTTCCATTTTAAACTAATTGTTCTATCTGAAACTAAGTGTTCGATACTGTGCCAGGAAAAGCACCTGTTCTCTGAAATCAGTGGCGATGCTACTCGTAACCTTATGTGTTCGACGAATCTAAACGGTCGACCTTGTGAGAGAGGAAACTCCAAATGCGAAGCTTTGTTCCATTTTAAACTAATTGTTGTGTCTGAAACTAAGTTTTCGATACTGTGCCAGCAGAAGCGCCTGTTCTCTGAAATCTGTGGCGATGCTACTCGAAACCGTATGTGTTCGACGAAACTAAGTGGTCAACCTTGTGAGAGAGGAAACTCCAAATGCGAAGCTTTGTTCCCGTTTAAACTAATTGTTGTGTCTGAAACTAAGTTTTCGATACTGTGCCAGCAGAAGCGCCTGTTCTCTGAAATTTGTGGCGATGATGCTCGAAACCGTATGTGTTCGACGAAACTAAGTGGTCGACCTTGTGAGAGAGGAAACTCCAGATGCGAAACTTAGTACCATTCTAAACTAATTGTTCTATGTGAAACTAAGTGTTCGATACTGTGCCAGGAGAAGCGCTTGTTCTCGGACATCTGTCGCGATGCTACTCGAAAACGTATGTGTTCGACGAAACTAAGTGGTCGACCTGCTGAGAGAGGAAACTCCAAATGCGAAGCTTTGTTCCATTTCAAACTAATTGTTGTGTCTGATACTAAGTTTTCGATACTGTGCCAGCAGAAGCGCCTGTTCTCTGAAATCTGTGGCGATACTACTCGAAACCGTATGTGTTCGACGAAACTAAGTGGTCGACCTTGTGAGAGAGGAAACTCCAAATGCGAAGCTTTGTTCCATTTTAAACTAATTGTTGTGTCTGAAACTAAGTTTTCGATACTGTGCCAGGAGAAGCGCCTGTTCTCTGAAATCTGTGGCGATGCCCCTCGAAACCGTATGTGTTCGACGAAACTAAGTGGTCGACCTTGTGGGAGAGGAAACCCCAGATGCGAAACTTAGTTACATTTTAAACTAATTGTTCTGTCTGAAATAAGTGTTCGATACTGTGCCAGGAGAAGCGCCTGTTCACTGAAATCTGTGGCGATGCTACTCGAAACCGTATGTGTTCGACGAATCTAAATGGTCGACCTTGTGAGAGAGGAAACTCCAGATGCGAATCTTAGTTCCATTTTAAACTAATTGTTCTATCTGAAACTAAGTGTTCGATACTGTGCCAGGAGAAGCGCCTGTCCTCTGAAATATGTGGCGATGCCACTCGAAAACGTATGTGTTCAACGAAACTGAGTAGTCGACCTTCTGAGAGAGGAAACTCCAGAAGCGAAACTTAGTTCCATTTAAAACTAATTGTTCTATCTGAAACTAAGTTATCGATACTGTGCCAGGAGAAGCGCCTGTTCTCTGAAATCTGTGGCGATGTCACTCGAAACCGTATGTGTTCGACGAAACAAATTTGTTGACCTTGTGAGAGATGAAACTCCAGAAGCGAAAAATAGTTCCATTTAAAACTAATTGTTCTATCTGTATCTATGTGTTCGATAATGTGCCAGGAGAAGCGCTTGTTCTCTGAAATCTGTGGCGATGATAATCGAAACCGTATGTGTTCGACGAATCTAAATGGTCGACCTTTTGAGAGCGGAAACTCCAGATGCGAAACTTAGTTCCATTTAAAACTAATAGTTGTATCTGAAAGGAAGTTTTCGATACTGTGCCAGGAGAAGCGCCTGTTCTCTGAAATCTGTGGCGATGCCACTCGAAACCGTATGTGTTCGACGAAACTGAGTGGTCGACCTTGTGAGAGAGGAAACTCCAGACGCGTAACTTAGTGCCATTTTATACTAATTGTTCTGTCAGAAACTAAGTGTTCGATACTGTGCCAGCAAAAGCGCCTGTTCCCTGAAATCTGTGGCGATGCCACTCGAAACCGTATGCCTTCGGCGAAACTAAGTGGTCGACCTTGTGAGAGAGGAAACTTCAGATGCGAAACTTAGTTCCATTTTAAACTATTTGTTCTGTCTGAAATAAGTGTTCGATACTGTGCCAGGAGAAGCGCCTGTTCACTGAAATCTGTGGCGATGCTACTCGAAACCGTATGTGTTCGACGAATCTAAATGGTCGACCTTGTGAGAGAGGAAACTTCAGATGCGAAACTTAGTTCCATTTTAAACTATTTGTTCTATCTGATACTAGGTGTTCGATACTGTGCCAGGAGAAGCGCCTGTTCTCTGAAATCTGTGGCGATGCCACTCGAAACCGTATGTGTTCGACGAAACTGAGTGGTCGACCTTGTGAGAGAGGAAACTCCAGACGCGTAACTTAGTGCCATTTTATACTAATTTTTCTATCTGAACCTAAGTGTTCGATAGTGTGCCAGTAGAAGCGCCTGTCTCCGAAATTTGTGGCGATTCCCCTTGAAACCGAATGTGTTCAACGAAACTAAGTCGTCGACCTTGTGAGGGAGGATACTCCAGATGCGAAACATAGTTACATTTTAAACTAATTGTTCTGTCTGAAATAAGTGTTCGATACTGTGCCAGGAGAAGCGCCTGTTCACTGAAATCTGTGGCGATGCTACTCGAAACCGTATGTGTTCGACGAATCTAAATGGTCGACCTTGTGAGAGAGGAAACTTCAGATGCGAAACTTAGTTCCATTTTAAACTATTTGTTCTATCTGATACTAGGTGTTCGATACTGTGCCAGGAGAAGCGCCTGTTCTCTGAAATCTGTGGCGATGCCACTCGAAACCGTACGTGTTCGACGAAACTGAGTGGTCGACCTTGTGAGAGAGGAAACTCCAGACGCGTAACTTAGTGCCATTTTAAACTAATTGTTCTATCAGAAACTAAGTGTTCGATACTGTGCCAGCAAAAGCGCCTGTTCCCTGAAATCTGTGGCGATGCCACTCGAAACCGTATGCGTTCGACGAAACTAAGTGGTCCACCTTGTGAGAGAGGAAACTCCAGATGCGAAACATAGTTCAATTTTAAACTAAATGTTCCATCTGAAACTAAGTGTTCGATACGGTACCAGGAGAAGCGCCTGTTCTCTGAAATCTGTGGCGATGCCACTCGAAACCGTATGTGTACGACGAAACTAAGTAGTCGACCTTCTGAGAGAGGAAACTCCAGATGCGAAACTTAGTTCCATTTTAAACTAATAGTTCTATCTGAAATTAAGTGATCGATACCGTGCCAGGAGAAGCGCCCGTTCTCTGAAATCTGTGGCGATGCCACTCGAAACCGTATGTGTTCGGCGAAACTAAGTGGTCGACCTTCTGAGAGAGGAAACTCCAGATGCCAAACTTGGTTCCATTTAAATCTAATTGCTCTATCTGAAACAGTGTTCCATACTGTGCCAGGAGAAACGCCTGTTCCCTGAAATCTGTGGCGATTCCACTCGAAACCGTATGTATTCAACGAAACTAATTGGCCGACCTTTTGAGAGAGGAAACTCCAGATGCGAAACATAGTTCCATTTTAAATTAATTGTTCTATCTGAAACTACGTGTCGACACTGTGCCAGGAGAAGCGCCTGTTCTGTGAATTCAGTGGCGATGCTACTCGAAACCGTATGTGTTCGACGAAACCAAGTGGTCCACCTTGTGAGAGAGGAAACTCCAGATGCGAAGCTTAGTTCCATTTTAAAGTAATTGTTCTATCTGATACTAAGTGTTCGATACTGTGCCAGGAGAAGCGCCTGTTGTCTGAAATCTCTGGCCATGCCACTCGAAACCGTATGTGTTCGACGAAACTAAGTGGTCCACCTTGTGAGAGAGGAAACTCCAGATGCGAAGCTTATTTCCATTTTAAAGTAATTGTTCTATCTGATACTAAGTGTTCGATACTGTGCCAGGAGAATCACCAATTCTCTGAAACCCGTGGCGATGCCACTTGAAACCGTATGTGTTCGACGAAAATAAGTGGTCGACATGTGAGAGAGGAAACTAATTTAAACTAATTTTTCTATCTGAAACTAAGTGTTCGATACTGTGCCAGTAGAAGCGCCTGTCTCCGAAATTTGTGGCGATTCCCCTCGAAACCGAATGTCTTCAACGAAACTAAGTCGTCGACCTTGTGAGGGAGGATACTCCAGATGCGAAACATAGTTACATTTTAAACTAATTGTTCTGTCTGAAATAAGTGTTCGATACTGTGCTAGGAGAAGCGCCTGTTCACTGAAATCTGTGGCGATGCTACTCGAAACCGTATGTGTTCGACGAATCTAAATGGTCGACCTTGTGAGAGAGGAAACTCCAGATGCGAATCTTAGTTCCATTTTAAACTAATTGTTCTAACTGAAACTAAGTGTTCGACACTGTGCCAGGAGAAGCGCCTGTTCTCTGAAATCTGTGGCGATGCCACTCGAAACCGTACGTGTTCGACGAAACTGAGTGGTCGACCTTGTGAGAGAGGAAACTCCAGACGCGAAACTTAGTGCCATTTTAAACTAATTGTTCAATCAGAAACTAAGTGTTCGATACTGTGCCAGCGGAAGCGCCTGTTCCCTGGAATCTGTGGCGATGCCACTCGGAACCGTATGCGTTCGGCGAAACTAAGTGGTCGACCTTGTGAGAGAGGAAACTCCAGATGCGAAACATAGTTCAATTTTAAACTAAATGTTCCATCTGAAACGAAGTTTTCGATACTGTGCCAGGAGAAGCGCCTGTTCTCTGAAATCTGTGGCGATGCCACTCGAAACCGTACGTGTTCAACGAAACTGAGTGGTCGACCTTGTGGGAGAGGAAACTCCAGGTGCGAAACTTATTTCCATTTTAAATGAATTGTTCCATCTGAAACTAAGTGTTCGATACTGTACCAGGAGAAGCGCCTGTTCTCTGAAATCTGTGGCGATGCCACTCGAAACCGTACGTGTTCAACGAAACTAAGTGGTCGACCTTGTGAGAGAGGAAACTCCAGATGCGAAACATAGTTCAATTTTAAACTAAATGTTCCATCTGAAACTAAGTGTTCGATACTGTACCAGGAGAAGCGCCTGTTCTCTGAAATCTGTGGCGATGCCAATCGACACCGTATGTGTTCGACGAAACTAAGTGGCCGACCTTGTGAGAGAGGAAACTACAGCTGCGAAACTTAGTTCCATTTTAAATGAATTGTTCCATCTGAAACTAAGTGTTCGATACTGTGCCAGGAGAAGCGCCCGTTTTGTGAAACCTGTGGCGATACCACTCGAAACCGTTTATGTTCGACGAAACTAAGTGGCCGACCTTCTGAGAGAGGAAACTCCAGACGCGAAACTTAGTTCCATTTTAAACTAATTGTCCTATCTAGAACTAAGTGTTCGATACTGTGCCAGGAGAAGCGCCTGTTCCCTTAAATCTGTCGCGATGCTACTCGAAACCGTATGTGTTCGACGAAACTAAGTGGTCGACCTTGTGAGAGAGGATACTCCAGATGCGAAACATATTTCTATTTTAAACTAATTGTTCTATCTGTAACTATGTGTTCGATAATGTGCCAGGAGAAACGCCGTGCTGCGAAATCTGTGGCGATGCTACTCGAAACCGAATGTGTTCCACGAAAGTAAGTGGCCGACCTTGTGAGAGGGGAAACTCCAGATGCGAAACTTAGTTCCATTTTAAACTAATTGTTCTATCTGCAACTATGTGTTCGATACTGTGCCAGGAGAAGCGCCTGTTCTCTGAAATCTGTGGCGATGCCACTCGAAACCGTATGTGTTCGACGAAACTAAGTGGTCGAACTTGTGAGAGAGGAAACTCCAAATGCGAAACATAGGTCCATTTTAAACTAATTGTTCTATCTGCAACTATGTGTTCGATACTGTGCCAGGAGAAGCGCCTGTTCTCTGAAATCTGTGGCGATGCCACTCGAAACCGTATGTGTTCGACGAAACTAAGTGGTCGAACTTGTGAGAGAGGAAACTCCAAATGCGAAACATAGGTCCATTTTAAACTAATTGTTCTATCTGTAACTGAGTGTTCGATACTGTGCCAGGAGAAGCGCCTGTTCTCTGAACTCTGTGGCGATGCCACTCGAAATCGTATGTGTTCGACGAAACTAAGTCGTCGACCTTGTGAGAGAGGAAACTCCAGATGCGAAACATAGTTCCATTTTAAACTAATTGTTCTATCTGAAACTATGTGTTCGATAATGTGCCAGGAGAAACGCCGTGCTGCGAAATCTGTGGCGATGCTACTCGAAACCGAATGTGTTCCACGAAAGTAAGTGGCCGACCTTGTGAGAGGGGAAACTCCAGATGCGAAACTTAGTTCCATTTTAAACTAATTGTTCTATCTGCAACTATGTGTTCGATACTGTGCCAGGAGAAGCGCCTGTTCTCTGAAATCTGTGGCGATGCCACTCGAAACCGTATGTGTTCGACGAAACTAAGTGGTCGAACTTGTGAGAGAGGAAACTCCAAATGCGAAACATAGGTCCATTTTAAACTAATTGTTCTATCTGTAACTGAGTGTTCGATACTGTGCCAGGAGAAGCGCCTGTTCTCTGAACTCTGTGGCGATGCCACTCGAAACCGTATGTGTTCGACGAAACTAAGTCGTCGACCTTGTGAGAGAGGAAACTCCAGATGCGAAACATAGTTCCATTTTAAACTAATTGTTCTATCTGAAACTATGTGTTCGATAATGTGCCAGGAGAAACGCCGTGCTGCGAAATCTGTGGCGAAGCTACTCGAAACCGAATGTGTTCGACGAAACTAAGTGGTCGAACTTGTGAGAGAGGAAACTCCAAATGCGAAACATAGGTCCATTTTAAACTAATTGTTCTATCTGCAACTATGTGTTCGATACTGTGCCAGGAGAAGCGCCTGTTCTCTGAAATCTGTGGCGATGCCACTCGAAACCGTATGTGTTCGAAGAAACTAAGTGGTCGAACTTGTGAGAGAGGAAACTCCAAATGCGAAACATAGGTCCATTTTAAACTAATTGTTCTATCTGTAACTGAGTGTTCGATACTGTGCCAGGAGAAGCGCCTGTTCTCTGAACTCTGTGGCGATGCCACTCGAAACCGTATGTGTTCGACGAAACTAAGTCGTCGACCTTGTGAGAGAGGAAACTCCAGATGCGAAACATAGTTCAATTTTAAACTAAATGTTCCATCTGAAACGAAGTTTTCGATACTGTGCCAGGAGAAGCGCCTGTTCTCTGAAATCTGTGGCGATGCCACTCGAAACCGTACGTGTTCAACGAAACTGAGTGGTCGACCTTGTGGGAGAGGAAACTCCAGGTGCGAAACTTATTTCCATTTTAAATGAATTGTTCCATCTGAAACTAAGTGTTCGATACTGTACCAGGAGAAGCGCCTGTTCTCTGAAATCTGTGGCGATGCCAATCGACACCGTATGTGTTCGACGAAACTAAGTGGCCGACCTTGTGAGAGAGGAAACTACAGCTGCGAAACTTAGTTCCATTTTAAATGAATTGTTCCATCTGAAACTAAGTGTTCGATACTGTGCCAGGAGAAGCGCCCGTTTTGTGAAACCTGTGGCGATACCACTCGAAACCGTTTATGTTCGACGAAACTAAGTGGCCGACCTTCTGAGAGAGGAAACTCCAGACGCGAAACTTAGTTCCATTTTAAACTAATTGTCCTATCTAGAACTAAGTGTTCGATACTGTGCCAGGAGAAGCGCCTGTTCCCTGAAATCTGTCGCGATGCTACTCGAAACCGTATGTGTTCGACGAAACTAAGTGGTCGACCTTGTGAGAGAGGATACTCCAGATGCGAAACGTATTTCTATTTTAAACTAATTGCTCTATCTGTAACTATGTGTTCGATAATGTGCCAGGAGAAACGCCGTGCTGCGAAATCTGTGGCGATGCTACTCGAAACCGAATGTGTTCCACGAAAGTAAGTGGCCGACCTTGTGAGAGGGGAAACTCCAGATGCGAAACTTAGTTCCATTTTAAACTAATTGTTCTATCTGCAACTATGTGTTCGATACTGTGCCAGGAGAAGCGCCTGTTCTCTGAAATCTGTGGCGATGCCACTCGAAACCGTATGTGTTCGACGAAACTAAGTGGTCGAACTTGTGAGAGAGGAAACTCCAAATGCGAAACATAGGTCCATTTTAAACTAATTGTTCTATCTGCAACTATGTGTTCGATACTGTGCCAGGAGAAGCGCCTGTTCTCTGAAATCTGTGGCGATGCCACTCGAAACCGTATGTGTTCGACGAAACTAAGTGGTCGAACTTGTGAGAGAGGAAACTCCAAATGCGAAACATAGGTCCATTTTAAACTAATTGTTCTATCTGTAACTGAGTGTTCGATACTGTGCCAGGAGAAGCGCCTGTTCTCTGAACTCTGTGGCGATGCCACTCGAAACCGTATGTGTTCGACGAAACTAAGTCGTCGACCTTGTGAGAGAGGAAACTCCAGATGCGAAACATAGTTCCATTTTAAACTAATTGTTCTATCTGAAACTATGTGTTCGATAATGTGCCAGGAGAAACGCCGTGCTGCGAAATCTGTGGCGATGCTACTCGAAACCGAATGTGTTCCACGAAAGTAAGTGGCTGACCTTGTGAGAGGGGAAACTCCAGATGCGAAACTTAGTTCCATTTTAAACTAATTGTTCTATCTGCAACTATGTGTTCGATACTGTGCCAGGAGAAGCGCCTGTTCTCTGAAATCTGTGGCGATGCCACTCGAAACCGTATGTGTTCGACGAAACTAAGTGGTCGAACTTGTGAGAGGAAACTCCAAATGCGAAACATAGGTCCATTTTAAACTAATTGTTCTATCTGTAACTGAGTGTTCGATACTGTGCCAGGAGAAGCGCCTGTTCTCTGAACTCTGTGGCGATGCCACTCGAAACCGTATGTGTTCGACGAAACTAAGTCGTCGACCTTGTGAGAGAGGAAACTCCAGATGCGAAACATAGTTCCATTTTAAACTAATTGTTCTATCTGAAACTATGTGTTCGATAATGTGCCAGGAGAAACGCCGTGCTGCGAAATCTGTGGCGAAGCTACCCGAAACCGAATGTGTTCGACGAAACTAAGTGGTCGAACTTGTGAGAGAGGAAACTCCAAATGCGAAACATAGGTCCATTTTAAACTAATTGTTCTATCTGCAACTATGTGTTCGATACTGTGCCAGGAGAAGCGCCTGTTCTCTGAACTCTGTGGCGATGCCACTCGAAACCGTATGTGTTCGACGAAACTAAGTCGTCGACCTTGTGAGAGAGGAAACTCCAGATGCGAAACATAGTTCAATTTTAAACTAAATGTTCCATCTGAAACGAAGTTTTCGATACTGTGCCAGGAGAAGCGCCTGTTCTCTGAAATCTGTGGCGATGCCACTCGAAACCGTACGTGTTCAACGAAACTGAGTGGTCGACCTTGTGGGAGAGGAAACTCCAGGTGCGAAACTTATTTCCATTTTAAATGAATTGTTCCATCTGAAACTAAGTGTTCGATACTGTACCAGGAGAAGCGCCTGTTCTCTGAAATCTGTGGCGATGCCAATCGACACCGTATGTGTTCGAAGAAACTAAGTGGTCGAACTTGTGAGAGAGGAAACTCCAAATGCGAAACATAGGTCCATTTTAAACTAATTGTTCTATCTGTAACTGAGTGTTCGATACTGTGCCAGGAGAAGCGCCTGTTCTCTGAACTCTGTGGCGATGCCACTCGAAACCGTATGTGTTCGACGAAACTAAGTCGTCGACCTTGTGAGAGAGGAAACTCCAGATGCGAAACATAGTTCAATTTTAAACTAAATGTTCCATCTGAAACGAAGTTTTCGATACTGTGCCAGGAGAAGCGCCTGTTCTCTGAAATCTGTGGCGATGCCACTCGAAACCGTACGTGTTCAACGAAACTGAGTGGTCGACCTTGTGGGAGAGGAAACTCCAGGTGCGAAACTTATTTCCATTTTAAATGAATTGTTCCATCTGAAACTAAGTGTTCGATACTGTACCAGGAGAAGCGCCTGTTCTCTGAAATCTGTGGCGATGCCAATCGACACCGTATGTGTTCGACGAAACTAAGTGGCCGACCTTGTGAGAGAGGAAACTACAGCTGCGAAACTTAGTTCCATTTTAAATGAATTGTTCCATCTGAAACTAAGTGTTCGATACTGTGCCAGGAGAAGCGCCCGTTTTGTGAAACCTGTGGCGATACCACTCGAAACCGTTTATGTTCGACGAAACTAAGTGGCCGACCTTCTGAGAGAGGAAACTCCAGACGCGAAACTTAGTTCCATTTTAAACTAATTGTCCTATCTAGAACTAAGTGTTCGATACTGTGCCAGGAGAAGCGCCTGTTCCCTGAAATCTGTCGCGATGCTACTCGAAACCGTATGTGTTCGACGAAACTAAGTGGTCGACCTTGTGAGAGAGGATACTCCAGATGCGAAACGTATTTCTATTTTAAACTAATTGCTCTATCTGTAACTATGTGTTCGATAATGTGCCAGGAGAAACGCCGTGCTGCGAAATCTGTGGCGATGCTACTCGAAACCGAATGTGTTCCACGAAAGTAAGTGGCCGACCTTGTGAGAGGGGAAACTCCAGATGCGAAACTTAGTTCCATTTTAAACTAATTGTTCTATCTGCAACTATGTGTTCGATACTGTGCCAGGAGAAGCGCCTGTTCTCTGAAATCTGTGGCGATGCCACTCGAAACCGTATGTGTTCGACGAAACTAAGTGGTCGAACTTGTGAGAGAGGAAACTCCAAATGCGAAACATAGGTCCATTTTAAACTAATTGTTCTATCTGCAACTATGTGTTCGATACTGTGCCAGGAGAAGCGCCTGTTCTCTGAAATCTGTGGCGATGCCACTCGAAACCGTATGTGTTCGACGAAACTAAGTGGTCGAACTTGTGAGAGAGGAAACTCCAAATGCGAAACATAGGTCCATTTTAAACTAATTGTTCTATCTGTAACTGAGTGTTCGATACTGTGCCAGGAGAAGCGCCTGTTCTCTGAACTCTGTGGCGATGCCACTCGAAACCGTATGTGTTCGACGAAACTAAGTCGTCGACCTTGTGAGAGAGGAAACTCCAGATGCGAAACATAGTTCCATTTTAAACTAATTGTTCTATCTGAAACTATGTGTTCGATAATGTGCCAGGAGAAACGCCGTGCTGCGAAATCTGTGGCGATGCTACTCGAAACCGAATGTGTTCCACGAAAGTAAGTGGCTGACCTTGTGAGAGGGGAAACTCCAGATGCGAAACTTAGTTCCATTTTAAACTAATTGTTCTATCTGCAACTATGTGTTCGATACTGTGCCAGGAGAAGCGCCTGTTCTCTGAAATCTGTGGCGATGCCACTCGAAACCGTATGTGTTCGACGAAACTAAGTGGTCGAACTTGTGAGAGGAAACTCCAAATGCGAAACATAGGTCCATTTTAAACTAATTGTTCTATCTGTAACTGAGTGTTCGATACTGTGCCAGGAGAAGCGCCTGTTCTCTGAACTCTGTGGCGATGCCACTCGAAACCGTATGTGTTCGACGAAACTAAGTCGTCGACCTTGTGAGAGAGGAAACTCCAGATGCGAAACATAGTTCCATTTTAAACTAATTGTTCTATCTGAAACTATGTGTTCGATAATGTGCCAGGAGAAACGCCGTGCTGCGAAATCTGTGGCGAAGCTACCCGAAACCGAATGTGTTCGACGAAACTAAGTGGTCGAACTTGTGAGAGAGGAAACTCCAAATGCGAAACATAGGTCCATTTTAAACTAATTGTTCTATCTGCAACTATGTGTTCGATACTGTGCCAGGAGAAGCGCCTGTTCTCTGAACTCTGTGGCGATGCCACTCGAAACCGTATGTGTTCGACGAAACTAAGTCGTCGACCTTGTGAGAGAGGAAACTCCAGATGCGAAACATAGTTCAATTTTAAACTAAATGTTCCATCTGAAACGAAGTTTTCGATACTGTGCCAGGAGAAGCGCCTGTTCTCTGAAATCTGTGGCGATGCCACTCGACACCGTATGTGTTCGACGAAACTAAGTGGCCGACCTTGTGAGAGAGGAAACTACAGCTGCGAAACTTAGTTCCATTTTAAATGAATTGTTCCATCTGAAACTAAGTGTTCGATACTGTGCCAGGAGAAGCGCCCGTTTTGTGAAACCTGTGGCGATACCACTCGAAACCGTTTATGTTCGACGAAACTGAGTGGTCGACCTTGTGGGAGAGGAAACTCCAGGTGCGAAACTTATTTCCATTTTAAATGAATTGTTCCATCTGAAACTAAGTGTTCGATACTGTACCAGGAGAAGCGCCTGTTCTCTGAAATCTGTGGCGATGCCAATCGACACCGTATGTGTTCGACGAAACTAAGTGGCCGACCTTGTGAGAGAGGAAACTACAGCTGCGAAACTTAGTTCCATTTTAAATGAATTGTTCCATCTGAAACTAAGTGTTCGATACTGTGCCAGGAGAAGCGCCCGTTTTGTGAAACCTGTGGCGATACCACTCGAAACCGTTTATGTTCGACGAAACTAAGTGGCCGACCTTCTGAGAGAGGAAACTCCAGACGCGAAACTTAGTTCCATTTTAAACTAATTGTCCTATCTAGAACTAAGTGTTCGATACTGTGCCAGGAGAAGCGCCTGTTCCCTGAAATCTGTCGCGATGCTACTCGAAACCGTATGTGTTCGACGAAACTAAGTGGTCGACCTTGTGAGAGAGGATACTCCAGATGCGAAACGTATTTCTATTTTAAACTAATTGCTCTATCTGTAACTATGTGTTCGATAATGTGCCAGGAGAAACGCCGTGCTGCGAAATCTGTGGCGATGCTACTCGAAACCGAATGTGTTCCACGAAAGTAAGTGGCCGACCTTGTGAGAGGGGAAACTCCAGATGCGAAACTTAGTTCCATTTTAAACTAATTGTTCTATCTGCAACTATGTGTTCGATACTGTGCCAGGAGAAGCGCCTGTTCTCTGAAATCTGTGGCGATGCCACTCGAAACCGTATGTGTTCGACGAAACTAAGTGGTCGAACTTGTGAGAGAGGAAACTCCAAATGCGAAACATAGGTCCATTTTAAACTAATTGTTCTATCTGCAACTATGTGTTCGATACTGTGCCAGGAGAAGCGCCTGTTCTCTGAAATCTGTGGCGATGCCACTCGAAACCGTATGTGTTCGACGAAACTAAGTGGTCGAACTTGTGAGAGAGGAAACTCCAAATGCGAAACATAGGTCCATTTTAAACTAATTGTTCTATCTGTAACTGAGTGTTCGATACTGTGCCAGGAGAAGCGCCTGTTCTCTGAACTCTGTGGCGATGCCACTCGAAACCGTATGTGTTCGACGAAACTAAGTCGTCGACCTTGTGAGAGAGGAAACTCCAGATGCGAAACATAGTTCCATTTTAAACTAATTGTTCTATCTGAAACTATGTGTTCGATAATGTGCCAGGAGAAACGCCGTGCTGCGAAATCTGTGGCGATGCTACTCGAAACCGAATGTGTTCCACGAAAGTAAGTGGCTGACCTTGTGAGAGGGGAAACTCCAGATGCGAAACTTAGTTCCATTTTAAACTAATTGTTCTATCTGCAACTATGTGTTCGATACTGTGCCAGGAGAAGCGCCTGTTCTCTGAAATCTGTGGCGATGCCACTCGAAACCGTATGTGTTCGACGAAACTAAGTGGTCGAACTTGTGAGAGGAAACTCCAAATGCGAAACATAGGTCCATTTTAAACTAATTGTTCTATCTGTAACTGAGTGTTCGATACTGTGCCAGGAGAAGCGCCTGTTCTCTGAACTCTGTGGCGATGCCACTCGAAACCGTATGTGTTCGACGAAACTAAGTCGTCGACCTTGTGAGAGAGGAAACTCCAGATGCGAAACATAGTTCCATTTTAAACTAATTGTTCTATCTGAAACTATGTGTTCGATAATGTGCCAGGAGAAACGCCGTGCTGCGAAATCTGTGGCGAAGCTACCCGAAACCGAATGTGTTCGACGAAACTAAGTGGTCGAACTTGTGAGAGAGGAAACTCCAAATGCGAAACATAGGTCCATTTTAAACTAATTGTTCTATCTGCAACTATGTGTTCGATACTGTGCCAGGAGAAGCGCCTGTTCTCTGAAATCTGTGGCGATGCCACTCGAAACCGTATGTGTTCGAAGAAACTAAGTGGTCGAACTTGTGAGAGAGGAAACTCCAAATGCGAAACATAGGTCCATTTTAAACTAATTGTTCTATCTGAAACTATGTGTTCGATACTGTGCCAGGAAAAGCGCCTGTTCCCTGAAATCTGTGGCAATGCCACTGGAAACCGTATGTGTTCGACGATACTAAGTGGTCGCCGTGTGAGGGAGGAAACTCCAGACGAGAAACTTAGTACCATTTTAAACTAATTGTTCTATCTGAAACTAAGTGTTCGATACTGTGCCAGGAGAAGCGCCTGTTCTCTGAAATCTGTCGCGATGCCACTCGAACCCGTATGTGTTCGACGAAACTATGTTGTCGACCTTGTGAGGGAGGATACCCCAGATGCAAAACATAGTTCCATTTAAAACTAATTGTTCTATCTGAAACTAAGTGTTCGATAGTGTACCAGGAGAAACGCCTGTTCTCTGAAATGTGTGGCGATACCACTCGAAACCGTATGTGTCGATGAAACTAAGTGGTCGACCTTGTGAGAGAGGAAACTGCAGAAGCGAAACTTAGTTCCATTTTAAACTATTGTTCTATCTGAAACTATGTGTTCGACACTGTGCCAGGAGAAGCGCCTGTTCACTGAAATCTGTGGCGATGCTACTCGAAACCGTATGTGTTCGAGGAAACTAAGTGGCCGACCTTGTGAGAGAGGAAACTCCAGAAGCGAAACTTAGTTCCATTTTAAACTAATTGTTCTATCTGAAACTAAGTGTTCGAAACTGTGCCAGGAGAAGCGCCTGTTCTCTGAAGTGTGTGGCGATACCACTCGAAACCGTATGTGTCGACGAAACTCAGTGGTCGACGTTGTGAGAGAGGAAACTCCAGAAGCGAAACTTAGTTCCATTTAAAACTAATTGTTCTATCTGGAACTAAGTGTTCGATACTGTGCCAGGAGAAGCTGCTGTTCTCTGAAATCTGTTGTGATGCCACTCGAAACCGTATGTGTTCGACGAAACTAAGTGGCCGACCTTGTGAGAGAGGAATCTCCAGATCCGAAACTTATTTCCATTTTAAACTAATTGTTCCATATGATATTAAGTGTTCGATACTGTGCCAGGAGAAGGGCCCGTTCTCTGAAATCTGTGGCGATGCTACTCAAAACCGTATGTGTTCGTCGAAACTAAGCGGTCGACCTTGTGAGAGAGGAAACTCCAGATGCGAAACATAGTTCAATTTTAAATTAAATGTTCCATCTGAAACTAAGTGTTAGATACTATGCCAGGAGAAGCGCCTGTTCTCTGAAATCTGTGGGGATGCCACTCGAAACCGTATGTGTTCGACGAAACTAAGTGGCCGCCCTTGTGGGAGAGGAAACTACAGATGCGAAACTTAGTTCCATTTTAAATGAATTGCTCTATCTGAAACTAAGTGTTCGATACTGTGCCAGGAGAAGCGCCTGTTCTGTGAAACCTGTGGCGATAACAATCGAAACGGTATGTGTTCGACGAAACTAAGTGGTCGACATGGTGAGAGAGGAAACTCAAGATGCGGAGCTTAGTTCCATTTTAAACTAATTGTTCTATCTGATACTCAGTGTTCGATAATGTGCCAGGTGAAGCGCCTGTTCTCTGAAATCTGTGGCGATGCCACTCTAAACCGTATGAGTTCGACGAAACTAAGTGGTCGAACTTGTGAGAGAGGAAACTCCAAATGCGAAACTTAGTTCCATTTTAAACTAATTTTTCTATCTGAAACTAAGTGTTCGATACTGTGCCTCGAGAAACGCCTGTCCTCTGAAATCGGTGGCGATGCTACTCGAAACCGTATGTGTTCGACGAAACAAAGTGGTCGAACTTGTGACAGAGGAAACTCCAAATGTGAAACATAGGCCCATTTTAAACTAATTGTTCTATCTGAAACTAAGTGCTCGATACACTGCCAGGAGAAGCGCCTGTTCTCTGAAATCAGTGGCGATGCTACTCGAAACCGTATATGTTCGATGAAACTAAGTGGTCCACCTTGTGAGAGAGGAAACTCCAGATGGGAAGTTTATTTCCATTTTAAACTAATTGTTCTATCTGATACTAAGCGTTCGATCCTGTGCCAGACTCCAGATGCGAAATATAGGTCCATTTTAAACTAATTGTTCTGTCTGAAATAAGTGTTCGATACTGTGCCAGCAGAAGCGCCCGTTCTCTGAAATCTGTCGCGATGCCACTCGAAACCGTATGTGTTCGACGAAACTGAGTGGTCGACCTTGTGAGAGAGTAAACTCAAGATGCGAAACTTAGTTCCATTTAAAACTAATTGTTCTATCTGTAACTAAGCGTTCGATACTGCGCCAGGAGAAGTGCCTGTTCTCCGAAATCTGTGGCGATGCCACTCGAAACCGTATGTGTTCGACGAAACTAAGTGGTCGACCTTGTGAGAGAGGAAACTTCAGATGCGAAACGTAGTTCCATTTTAAACTAATTGTTCTATGTGATACTAAGTGTTCGATACTGTGCCAGGAGAAGGGCCTGTTCTCTGAAATCTGTGGCGATGCGCACTCGAAACCGTATGCGTTCGACGAAACTAAGTTGTCGACCTTGTGAGAGAGTAAACTCCAGATGCGAAACTTAGTTCCATTTAAAACTAATTGTTCTATCTGTAACTAAGCGTTCGATACTGCGCCAGGAGAAGCGCCTGTTCCCTGAAATCGGTGGAGATGCTACTCGAAACCGTATGTGTTCGACGAAACTAAGTGGCCGAACTTGTGAGAGAGGAAACTTCAGATGCGAAACTTAGTTCCATTTTAAATTAATTGTTCTATCTGATACTAAGTGTTCGATACTGTGCCAGGAGAAGGGCCTGTTCTCTGAAATCTGTGGCGATGCGCACTCGAAACCGTATGCGTTCGACGAAACTAAGATGTCGACCTTGTGAGAGAGTAAACTCCAGATGCGAAACTTAGTTCCATTTTAAACTAATTGTTCTATCTGAAACTAAGTGTTCGTTACTGTGCCAGGAGAAGCGCCTGTTCTCTGAAATCTGTGGCGATGCTACTCGAAACCGCATTTATTCGACGAAACTAGGTGGTCGACCTTGTGAGAGAGGAAACTCCAGATGCGAAACTTAGTGCCATTTTAAACTAATTGTTCGATCTGAAACTAAGTGTTCGATACTTTGCCAGGAGAAGCGCCTGTTCTGTGAAATCTATGGCGATGCCACTCGAAACCGTATGTGTTCGACGAAACTAAGTGGCCGACCTTTTGAGAGAGGAAACTCCAAATGCGAAACTTAATTCCATTTAAAAATAATTGTTCTATCTGAAACTAAGTGTTCGATAGTGTGCCAGGAGAAGCGCCTGTTCTCTGAACTGTGTGGCGATGCCGCTCGAAACCGTATGTGTTCGACGAAACTAAGTTGTTGAACTTGTGAGAGAGGATACTCCAGATGCGAGACATAGTTCCATTTTAAACTAATTGTTCTATTTGAAACTAAGTGTTCGATACTGTGCCAGGAGAAGCGCCTGTTCTCTGAAATGTGTGACGATGCCACTCGAAACCGTATGTGTTCGACGAAACTAAGTGGTCGACCTTGTGAGAGAGGAATCTCCAGATGCGAACCATAGTTCCATTTTAAACTAATCGTTCTATATGAACCAAGTGTTCGTTACTGTGCCAGGAGTAGCGTCTGTTCTCTGAAATCTGTGGCGATGCCACTCGAAACCGCATGTGTTCGACGAAACTACGTAGTCGCCTTGTGAGAGAGGAAACCCCACTTGCGAAACTTAGTTCCATTTTAAACTAATTGTTCTATCTGAAACTATGTGTTCGATAATGTGCCAGGAGAAACGCCGTTTTGCGAAATCTGTGGCGATACCACTCGAAACCGTATGTGTTCGACGAAACTAAGTGGTCGACCTTGTGAGAGAGGAAACTCCAGATGCGAATCTTCGTTCCATTTCAATCTTATTGTTCTATCTGAAACTAAGTGTTCGATATTGTGCCAGGAGAAGCACCTGTTCTCTGAAATCTGTGGCGATGCCACTCGAAACCGTATGTGTTCGACGAAACTAAGTGGTCGACCTTGTGAGGGAGGATACTCCAGATGCGAAACATAGTTCCATTTTAAACTAATTGTTCTATCTGAAACTATGTGTTCGATACTGTGCCAGGAGAAACGCCTGTTCACTGAAATCTGTGGCGATGCCACTCGAAACCGTATGTGTTCGACGAATCTAAATGGTCGACCTTGTGAGAGAGGAAACTCCAGATGCGAAACATAGTTCAATTTTAAACTAAATGTTCCACCTGAAACTAAGTGTTCGATACTGTGCCAGGAGAAGCGCCTGTTCTCAGAAATCTGTGACGATTCCACTCGAAACCGTATGTGTTCGACGAAACTAAGTGGCCGACTTTGTGAGAGAGGTAACTTCAGATGCGAAACTTACTTCCATTTTAAACTAATTGTTCCATCTGAAATTTAGTGTTCGATACTGTGCCAGGAGAAGCGGCTGTTCTCTGAAATCCGTGGCGATACAACTCGAAACCCTATGTGTTCGACGAAACTAAGTGGCCGACCTTGTGAGAGAGGAAACTTCAGATGCGAAATTTAGTTCCATTTTAAATTAATTGTTCTATCTGAAACTAAGTGTTCGATACTGTGCCAGGAGAAGCGCCCGTTCTGTGGAACCTGTGGCGATACCACTCGAAACGGTATGTGTTCGACGAAACTGAGTGGTCGACCTTGTGAGAGAGGAAACTGCAGACGCGAAACTTAGTTCATTTTAAACTAATTGTTCTATCTGAAACTAAGTGTTCGATACGGTGCCAGCTGAAGCGCCTGTACTCTGAAATCTGTGGGGATGCTACTCGATACCGTATGTGTTCGACGAAACTAAGTTGCCAATACTGTGCCCGGAGGAACTCCCGTTCGGCCAAATCTGTGGCGATACCACTCGAAACCGTATGTGTTCGACGAAACTAAGTGGTCGACCTTGTGAGAGAGGAAACACCAACTTAGTTTCATTTTAAACAAATTGTACTATCTGAAACAAAGTGTACGATACTGTGCCAGAAGAAGCGCCTCTTCTCTGAAAATTGTGGCGATGCCACTCGAAACCGTATGTGTTTGACAAAACTAAGTGGTCCACCTTGTGAGAGAGGAAACTCCAAATGCGAAACTTAGTTCCATTTTTAACTAATTGTTCTGTCTGATATAAGTGTTCGATACTGTGCCAGGAGAAGCGCCTGCTCTCTGAAAACTGTGGCGATGCCACTCGAAACCGAATGTTTTCCACGAAACTAAGTGGCCGCCATGTGGGGGAGGAAACTCCAGATGCGAGACTTAGTACCATTTTAAACTAATTGTTCTATCTGAAACTATGTGTCCGATACTCTGCCAGAAGAAGCGCCTGTTCTCTGAAATGTGTGACGATGCCACTCGAAACCGTATGTGTTCGACAAAACTAAGTGGTCGACCTTGTGAGAGAGGAAACTCTAGAGGCGAAACTCAGTTCCATTCAAAAATAATTGTTCCATCTCAAACTAAGTGTTCAATACTGTGCCAGGAGAAGTGCCTGTTCTCTGAAATTTGTGGCGATGATACTCGAAACCGTATGTGTTCGACGAAACTAAGTGGTCGACCTTCTGAGAGAGGAAACTCCAGATGCGAAACATAGTATCATTTTAAACTAATTGTTCTATCCGAAACTAAGTGTTCGATACTGTGCCAGGAGAAGCGCCTGTTCTCTGAAATCTGTGGCGATGCTACTCGAAACCGTATGTGTTCGACGAAACTAAGTCGCCGACCTTGTAGGAGAGGAAACTCCAGATGCGAAACATAGTTCCATTTTAAACTAATTGTTCTATCTGAAAATAAGTGTTCGATACTTTGCCAGGAGGATCGCCGTTCTGCGAAATCTGTGGCGATGCTACTCGAAACCGTATGTGTTCGACGAAACTAAGTGGTCCACCTTGTGGGAGAGGAAACTCCAGATGCGAAACTTAATTCCATTTTAAACTAATTGTTCTGTCTGAAACTAAGAGTTCGATACTGTGCCAGGAGAAGCGCCTGTTCTCTGAAATGTGTGGCGATACCACTCGAAACCGTATATGTTCGACGAAACTAAGTGGTCCACCTTGTGAGAGAGGAAACTCCAGATGCCAGACTTAGTTTCAGTTAAAATTAATTGTTCTATTTGAAACTAAGTGTTCGATACTGTGCCAGGAGAAACGCCGTTCTGCGAAATCTGTGGCGATGCTACTCGAAACCGTATATGTTCGACGAAACTAAGTGGTCGACCTTTTGAGAGAGGAAACTCCAAATGCGAAACTTAATTCCATTTAAAAATAATTGTTCTATCTGAAACTAAGTGTTCGATAGTGTGCCAGGAGAAGCGCCTGTTCTCTGAACTGTGTGGCGATGCCGCTCGAAACCGTATGTGTTCGACGAAACTAAGTTGTTGAACTTGTGAGAGAGGATACTCCAGATGCGAGACATTGTTCCATTTTAAACTAATTGTTCTATCTGAAACTAAGTGTTCGATACTGTGCCAGGAGTAGCGTCTGTTCTCTGAAATCTGTGGCGATGCCACTCGAAACCGCATGTGTTCGACGAAACTACGTAGTCGCCTTGTGAGAGAGGAAACCCCACTTGCGAAACTTAGTTCCATTTTAAACTAATTGTTCTAGCTGAAACTATGTGTTCGATAATGTGCCAGGAGAAACGCCGTTTTGCGAAATCTGTGGCGATACCACTCGAAACCGTATGTGTTCGACGAAATTAAGTGGTCGACCTTGTGAGAGAGGAAACTCCAGATGCGAAACTTCGTTCCATTTTAATCTTATTGTTCTATCTGAAACTAAGTGTTCGATACTGTGCCAGGAGAAGCGCCTGTTCTCTGAAATCTGTGGCGATGCCACTCGAAACCGTATGTGTTCGACGAAACTAAGTGGTCGACCTTGTGAGGGAGGATACTCCAGATGCGAAACATAGTTCCATTTTAAACTAATTGTTCTATCTGAAACTATGTGTTCGATACTGTGCCAGGAGAAACGCCTGTTCACTGAAATCTGTGGCGATGCCACTCGAAACCGTATGTGTTCGACGAATCTAAATGGTCGACCTTGTGAGAGAGGAAACTCCAGATGCGAAACATAGTTCAATTTTAAACTAAATGTTCCACCTGAAACTAAGTGTTCGATACTGTGCCAGGAGAAGCGCCTGTTCTCAGAAATCTGTGACGATTCCACTCGAAACCGTATGTGTTCGACGAAACTAAGTGGCCGACCTTGTGAGAGAGGTAACTTCAGATGCGAAACTTACTTCCATTTTAAACTAATTGTTCCATCTGAAATTTAGTGTTCGATACTGTGCCAGGAGAAGCGGCTGTTCTCTGAAATCCGTGGCGATACAACTCGAAACCCTATGTGTTCGACGAAACTAAGTGGCCGACCTTGTGAGAGAGGAAACATCAGATACGAGACATAGTACCATTTTAAACTAATTGTTCTATCTGAAACTATGTGTCCGATACTCTGCCAGAAGAAGCGCCTGTTCTCTAAAATGTGTGACGATGCCACTCGAAACCGTATGTGTTCGACAAAACTAAGTGGTCGACCTTGTGAGAGAGGAAACTCCAGATGCGAAACTTAGTTCCATTTTAAACTAATTGTTCTATCTGAAACTAAGTGTTCGATACTGTGCCAGGAGAAGCGCCTGTTCTCTGAAATCTGTGGCGATGCTACTCGAAACCGTATGTGTTCGACGAAACTAAGTCGCCGACCTTGTAGGAGAGGAAACTCCAGATGCGAAACATAGTTCCATTTTAAACTAATTGTTCTATCTGAAAATAAGTGTTCGATACTTTGCCAGGAGGATCGCCATTCTGCCAAATCTGTGGCGATGCTACTCGAAACCGTATATGTTCGACGAAACTAAGTGGTCGACATGGTGAGAGAGGAAACTCAAGATGCGGAGCTTAGTTCCATTTTAAACTAATTGTTCTATCTGATACTCAGTGTTCGATAATGTGCCAGGTGAAGCGCCTGTTCTCTGAAATCTGTGGCGATGCCACTCTAAACCGTATGAGTTCGACGAAACTAAGTGGTCCACCTTGTGAGAGAGGAAACTCCAGATGCCAGACTTAGTTTCAGTTATAACTAATTGTTCTATTTAAAACTAAGTGTTCGATACTGTGCCAGGAGAAACGCCGTTCTGCGAAATCTGTGGCGATGCTACTCGAAACCGTATATGTTCGACGAAACTAAGTGGTCGACCTTTTGTGAGAGGAAACTCCAAATGCGAAACTTAATTCCATTTAAAAATAATTGTTCTATCTGAAACTAAGTGTTCGATAGTGTGCCAGGAGAAGCGCCTGTTCTCTGAACTGTGTGGCGATGCCGCTCGAAACCGTATGTGTTCGACGAAACTAAGTGGTTGAACTTGTGAGAGAGGATACTCCAGATACGAGACATAGTACCATTTTAAACTAATTGTTCTATCTGAAACTATGTGTCCGATACTCTGCCAGAAGAAGCGCCTGTTCTCTAAAATGTGTGACGATGCCACTCGAAACTGTATGTGTTCGACAAAACTAAGTGGTCGACCTTGTGAGAGAGGAAACTCCAGAGGCGAAACTCAGTTCCATTCTAAAATAATTGTTCCATCTCAAACTAAGTGTTCAATACTGTGCCAGGAGAAGTGCCTGTTCTCTGAAATTTGTGGCGATGATACTCGAAACCGTATGTGTTCGACGAAACTAAGTGGTCGACCTTTTGAGAGAGGAAACTCCAAATGCGAAACTTAATTCCATTTAAAAATAATTGTTCTATCTGAAACTAAGTGTTCGATAGTGTGCCAGGAGAACGCCGATCCCTGAAATCTGTGGCGTTGCCACTCGAAACCGTATGAGTTCTACGAAACTAAGTGGTCGGCCTTGTGAGAGAGGAAGCTCCAGATGCGAAACTTAGTTCCATTTTAAACTAATTGTTCTATCTGAAACTAAGTGTTCGATAATGTGCCAGGAGAAGCGCCTGTTCTGTGAAATCTGTGGCGATGCCACTCGAAACCGTATATGTTCGACGAAACTAAGTGGTCGACCTTGTGAGAGAGGAAACTCCAGATGCGAAACTGAGTTCCATTTTAAACTAATTGTTCTATCTGAAACTAAGTGTTCGATACTGTGCCAGGAGAAGCGCCAGTTCTCTGAAATCTGTGGCTATGCTACTCGAAACCGTATGTGTTCGACGAAACTAAGTCGCCGACCTTGTAGGAGAGGAAACTCCAGATGCGAAACATAGTTCCATTTTAAACTAATTGTTCTATCTGAAAATAAGTGTTCGATACTTTGCCAGGAGGATCGCCGTTCTGCCAAATCTGTGGCGATGCTACTCGAAAGCGTATGTGTTCGACGAAACTAAGTGGGCGACCTTTTGAGAGAGGAAACTCAAAATGCGAAGCTTTGTTCCATTTTAAACTAATTGTTCTTTCTGATACTAAGTGTTCGATACTGTGCCAGGAGAAGCGCCTGTTCTCTGAAATCTGTGGCGATGCTACTCGAAACCGTATGTGTTCGATGAAACTAAGCGATCGAGCTTGTGAGGGAGGAAATTCCAAATGCGAAACATAGTTCCATTTAAAACTAACTGTTCTATCTGAAACTAAGTGTTCGATACTGTGCCAGGAGAAGCGCCTGTTCTCTGATATATGTGACGATGCTACTCGAAACCGTATGTGTTCGACGAAACTAAGTGGTCCACCTTGGGAGAGAGGAAACTCCAGATGCAAACTTAGTTCCATTTTAAACTAATTGTTCTATCTGAAACTAAGTGTTCGATACTGTGCCAGGAGAAGCGCCTGTTCTGTGAAACCTGTGGCGATGCCACTCGAAACCGTATATGTTCGACGAAACTAAGTGGTCGAACTTGTGAGAGAGGAAACTCCAGATGCGAAACTTAGTTCCATTTTAAACTAATTGTTCTATCTGAAACTAAGTGTTCGATACTGTGCCAGGAGAAGCGCCTGTTCTCTGAAATCTGTGGCGATGCTACTCGAAACCGTATGTGTTCGACGAAACTAAGTCGCCGACCTTGTAGGAGAGGAAAGTCCAGATGCGAAACATAGTTCCATTTTAAACTAATTGTTCTATCAGAAAATAAGTGTTCGATACTTTGCCAGGAGGATCGCCGTTCTGCCAAATCTGTGGCGATGCTACTCGAAACCGTATGTGTTCGACGAAACTAAGTGGTCCACCTTGTGGGAGAGGAAACTCCAGATGCGAAACTTAATTCCATTTTAAGCTAATTGTTCTATCTGAAACTAAGTGTTCGATACTGTGCCAGGAGAAGCGCCTGTTCTCTGAAATCTGTGGCGATGCTACTCGAAAGCGTATGTGTTCGACGAAACTAAGTGGGCGACCTTTTGAGAGAGGAAACTCAAAATGCGAAGCTTTGTTCCATTTTAAACTAATTGTTCTTTCTGATACTAAGTGTTCGATACTGTGCCAGGAGAAGCGCCTGTTCTCTGAAATCTGTGGCGATGCTACTCGAAACCGTATGTGTTCGATGAAACTAAGCGATCGAGCTTGTGAGGGAGGAAATTCCAAATGCGAAACATAGTTCCATTTAAAACTAACTGTTCTATCTGAAACTAAGTGTTCGATACTGTGCCAGGAGAAGCGCCTGTTCTCTGATATATGTGACGATGCTACTCGAAACCGTATGTGTTCGACGAATCTAAGTGGTCCACCTTGGGAGAGAGGAAACTCCAGATGCGAAACATAGATCCATTTTAAACTAATTGTTCTATCTGAAACTAAGTATTCGATACTGTGCCAGGAGAAGCGCCCGTTCTGTGAAACCTGTGGCGATAACAATCGAAACGGTATGTGTTTGACGAAACTAAGTGGTCGACATGGTGAGAGAGGAAACTCAAGATGCGGAGCTTAGTTCCATTTTAAACTAATTGTTCTATCTGATACTCAGTGTTCGATACTGTGCCAGGTGAAGCGCCTGTTCTCTGAAATCTGTGGCGATGCCACTCTAAACCGTATGAGTTCGACGAAACTAAGTGTTCGATACTGTGCCAGGAGAAGCGCCCGTTCTGTGAAACCTGTGGCAATACCACTCGAAACGGTATGTGTTCGACGAAACTGAGTGGTCGACCTTGTGAGAGAGGAAACTCCAGATGCGAAACTTAGTTCCATTTAAAACTAACTGTTCTATCTGAAACTAAGTGTTCGATACTGTGCCAGGAGAAGCGCCCGTTCTGTGAAATCTGTGGCGATGCCACTCGAAACCGTATATGTTCGACGAAACTAAGTGGTCGACCTTGTGAGAGAGGAAACTCCAGATGCGAAACTTAGTTCCATTATAAACTAATTGTTCTATCTGAAACTAAGTGTTCGATACTGTGCCAGCAGAAGCGCCTCTTCTCTGAAATCTGTGGCGATGCTGCTCGAAACCGTATGTGTTCGACGAAACTAAGTCGCCGACCTTGTAGGAGAGGAAACTCCAGATGCGAAACATAGTTCCATTTTAAACTAATTGTTCTATCTGAAAATAAGTGTTCGATACTTTGCCAGGAGGATCGCCGTTCTGCCAAATCTGTGGCGATGCTACTCGAAACCGTATGTGTTCGACGAAACTAAGTGGTCCACCTTGTGGGAGAGGAAACTCCAGATGCGAAACTTAATTCCATTTTAAGCTAATTGTTCTATCTGAAACTAAGTGTTCGATACTGTGCCAGGAGAAGCGCCTGTTCTCTGAAATCTGTGGCGATGCTACTCGAAAGCGTATGTGTTCGACGAAACTAAGTGGGCGACCTTTTGAGAGAGGAAACTCAAAATGCGAAGCTTTGTTCCATTTTAAACTAATTGTTCTTTCTGATACTAAGTGTTCGATACTGTGCCAGGAGAAGCGCCTGTTCTCTGAAATCTGTGGCGATGCTACTCGAAACCGTATGTGTTCGATGAAACTAAGCGATCGAGCTTGTGAGGGAGGAAATTCCAAATGCGAAACATAGTTCCATTTAAAACTAACTGTTCTATCTGAAACTAAGTGTTCGATACTGTGCCAGGAGAAGCGCCCGTTCTGTGAAACCTGTGGCGATAACAATCGAAACGGTATTAGTTCGACGAAACTAAGTGGTCGACATGGTGAGAGAGGAATCTCAAGATGCGGAGCTTAGTTCCATTTTAAACTAATTGTTCTATCTGATACTCAGTGTTCGATACTGTGCCAGGTGAAGCGCCTGTTCTCTGAAATCTGTGACGATGCCACTCTAAACCGTATGAGTTCGACGAAACTAAGTGTTCGATACTGTGCCAGGAGAAGCGCCCGTTCTGTGAAACCTGTGGCAATACCACTCGAGACGGTATGTGTTCGACGAAACTGAGTGGTCGACCTTGTGAGAGAGGAAACTCCAGATGCAAACTTAGTTCCATTTTAAACTAATTGTTCTATCTGAAACTAAGTGTTCGATACTGTGCCAGGAGAAGCGCCTGTTCTCTGAAATGTGTGACGATGCCACTCGAAACCGTATGTGTTCGACGAAACTAAGTGGTCCACCTTGTGAGAGAGGAAACTCCAGATGCGAGACATAGTTCCATTTTAAACTAATTGTTCTATCTCAAACTAAGTGTTCGATACTGTGCCAGGAGAAGCGCCTGTTCTCTGAAATGTGTGACGATGCCACTCGAAACCGTATGTGTTCGGCGAAACTAAGTGGTCGACCTTGTGAGAGAGGAAACTCCAGAGGCGAAACTCAGTTCCATTCAAAAATAATTCTTCTCTCTCAAACTAAGTGTTCAATACTGTGCCAGGAGAAGTGCCTCTTCTCTGAAATTTGTGGCGATGCCACTCGAAACCGTATGTGTTTGACAAAACTAAGTGGTCCACGTTGTGAGAGAGGAAACTCCAGATGCGAAACTTAGTTCCATTTTAAACTAATTGTTCTATCTGAAACTAAGTGTTCGATACTGTGCCAGGAGAAGCGCCTGTTCTCTGAAATGTGTGACGATGCCACTCGAAACCGTATGTGTTCGGCGAAACTAATTGGTCGACCTTGTGAGAGAGGAAACTCCAGAGGCGAAACTCAGTTCCATTCAAAAATAATTGTTCTCTCTCAAACTAAGTGTTCAATACTGTGCCAGGAGAAGTGCCTCTTCTCTGAAATTTGTGGCGATGCCACTCGAAACCGTATGTGTTCGGCGAAACTAAGTGGTCGACCTTGTGAGAGAGGAAACTCCAGAGGCGAAACTCAGTTCCATTTTAAACTAATTGTTCTGTCTGAAACTAAGTGTTCGATACTGTGCCAGGAGAAGCGCCTGTTCTCTGAAATGTGTGACGATGCCACTCGAAATCGTATGTGTTCGGCGAAACTAAGTGGTCGACCTTGTGAGAGAGGAAACTCCAGAGGCGAAACTCAGTTCCATTCAAAAATAATTGTTCTCTCTCAAACTAAGTGTTCAATGCTGTGCCAGGAGAAGTGCCTCTTCTCTGAAATTTGTGGCGATGCCACTCGAAACCGTATGTGTTTGACAAAACTAAGTGGTCCACGTTGTGAGAGAGGAAACTCCAGATGCGAAACTTAGTTCCACTTTAAACTAATTGTTCTATCTCAAACTAAGTGTTCGATACTGTGCCAGGAGAAGCGCCTGTTCTCTGAAATCAGTGGCGATGCTACTCGAAACCGTATGTGTTCGACGAAACTAAGTTGTCCAGCTTGTGAGAGAGGAAACTCCAGATGCGAAGCTTAGTTCCATTTTAAAGTAATTGTTCTATCTGAAACTATGTGTTCGTTACTGTACCAGGAGAAGCGCCTGTTCTCTGAAATGTGTGGCGATGCCACTCGAAACCGTATGTGTTCCACGAAACTAAGTTGTCGAGCTTGTGAGAGAGGAAACTCCAGACGCGAAATTTAGTGCCATTTTAAACTAATTGTTCCATCTGAAACTAAGTTTTCGATACTGTGCCAGGAGAAGCGCCTGTTCTCTGAAATCTGTTGCGATGCTACTCGAAACCGTATGTGTTCGACGAAACTAAGTGGGCGACCTTGTGAGAGAGGAAACTCCAGAAGCGAAACTTAGTTCCATTTTAAACTAATTGTTCTATCTGAAACTAAGTGTCCGATACTGTGCCAGGAGAAGCGCCTGTTCTCTGAAATCTCTGGCGATGCCACTCGAAACCGTATGTGTTCGACGAAATTAAGTCGTCGACCTTGTGCGAAAGGAAACTCCAGATGCGAAACATTGTTCCACTTTAAACTAATTGTTCTATCTCAAACTAAGTGTTCGATACTGTGCCAGGAGAAGCGCCTGTTCTCTGAAATCAGTGGCGATGCTACTCGAAACCGTATGTGTTCGACGAAACTAAGTTGTCCAGCTTGTGAGAGAGGAAACTCCAAATGCGAAGCTTAGTTCCATTTTAAAGTAATTGTTCTATCTGAAACTATGTGTTCGATACTGTGCCAGGAGAAGCGCCTGTTCTCTGAAATGTGTGGCGATGCTACTCGAAACCGTATGTGTTCGACCAAACTAAGTGGTCGCCTTGTGAAAGAGGAAACTCCAGAAGCGAACTTAGTTCGATTTAAAACTAATTGTTCTATCTGAAACTAAGTGTTCGGTACTGTGCCAGGAGAAACGCCTGTTCTCTGAAATCTGTTGCGATGCCACTCGAAACCGAATGTGTTCCACGAAACTAAGTGGCCGCCTTTTGAGAGAGGAAACTCCAGATGCGAAACTTAGTTCCATTTGAAACTAATTGTTCTATCCGCAACTATATGTTCGATAATGTGCCAGGAGAAGCGCCTGTTCTCTGAAATCTGTGGCGATGCCACTCGAAACCGTATGTGTTCGATGAAACTAAGCGATCGAGCTTGTGAGGGAGGAAATTCCAAATGCGAAACATAGTTCCATTTAAAACTAACTGTTCTATCTGAAACTAAGTGTTCGATACTGTGCCAGGAGAAGCGCCCGTTCTGTGAAACCTGTGGCGATAACAATCGAAACGGTATTAGTTCGCCGAAACTAAGTGGTCGACATGGTGAGAGAGGAATCTCAAGATGCGGAGCTTAGTTCCATTTTAAACTAATTGTTCTATCTGATACTCAGTGTTCGATACTGTGCCAGGTGAAGCGCCTGTTCTCTGAAATCTGTGACGATGCCACTCTAAACCGTATGAGTTCGACGAAACTAAGTGTTCGATACTGTGCCAGGAGAAGCGCCCGTTCTGTGAAACCTGTGGCAATACCACTCGAGACGGTATGTGTTCGACGAAACTGAGTGGTCGACCTTGTGAGAGAGGAAACTCCAGATGCAAACTTAGTTCCATTTTAAACTAATTGTTCTATCTGAAACTAAGTGTTCGATACTGTGCCAGGAGAAGCGCCTGTTCTCTGAAATGTGTGACGATGCCACTCGAAACCGTATGTGTTCGACGAAACTAAGTGGTCCACCTTGTGAGAGAGGAAACTCCAGATGCGAGACATAGTTCCATTTTAAACTAATTGTTCTATCTCAAACTAAGTGTTCGATACTGTGCCAGGAGAAGCGCCTGTTCTCTGAAATGTGTGACGATGCCACTCGAAACCGTATGTGTTCGGCGAAACTAAGTGGTCGACCTTGTGAGAGAGGAAACTCCAGAGGCGAAACTCAGTTCCATTCAAAAATAATTCTTCTCTCTCAAACTAAGTGTTCAATACTGTGCCAGGAGAAGTGCCTCTTCTCTGAAATTTGTGGCGATGCCACTCGAAACCGTATGTGTTTGACAAAACTAAGTGGTCCACGTTGTGAGAGAGGAAACTCCAGATGCGAAACTTAGTTCCATTTTAAACTAATTGTTCTATCTGAAACTAAGTGTTCGATACTGTGCCAGGAGAAGCGCCTGTTCTCTGAAATGTGTGACGATGCCACTCGAAACCGTATGTGTTCGGCGAAACTAATTGGTCGACCTTGTGAGAGAGGAAACTCCAGAGGCGAAACTCAGTTCCATTCAAAAATAATTGTTCTCTCTCAAACTAAGTGTTCAATACTGTGCCAGGAGAAGTGCCTCTTCTCTGAAATTTGTGGCGATGCCACTCGAAACCGTATGTGTTCGGCGAAACTAAGTGGTCGACCTTGTGAGAGAGGAAACTCCAGAGGCGAAACTCAGTTCCATTCAAAAATAATTGTTCTCTCTCAAACTAAGTGTTCAATACTGTGCCAGGAGAAGTGCCTCTTCTCTGAAATTTGTGGCGATGCCACTCGAAACCGTATGTGTTTGACAAATCTAAGTGGTCCACGTTGTGAGAGAGGAAACTCCAGATGCGAAACTTAGTTTCATTTAAAACTAATTGTTCCATCTGAAAGTAAGTGTTCGAGACTGTGCCAGGAGAAGCGACTGTTCTCTGAAATCTGTGGCGATGCCACTCGAAACCGTATGTGTTCGACGAAACTGAGTGGTCGACCTTGTGAGAGAGGAAACTCCAGACGCGAAATTTAGTGCCATTTTAAACTAATTGTTCCATCTGAAACTAAGTTTTCGATACTGTGCCAGGAGAAGCGCCTGTTCTCTGAAATCTGTTGCGATGCTACTCGAAACCGTATGTGTTCGACGAAACTAAGTGGCCGACCTTGTGTGAGAGGAAACTCCAGATGCGAAACTTAGTTCCATTTTAAACTAATTGTTCTATCTGAAACTAAGTGTCCGATACTGTGCCAGGAGAAGCGCCTGTTCTCTGAAATCTCTGGCGATGCCACTCGAAACCGTATGTGTTCGACGAAATTAAGTCGTCGACCTTGTGCGAAAGGAAACTCCAGATGCGAAACATTGTTCCACTTTAAACTAATGTTCTATCTCAAACTAAGTGTTCGATACTGTGCCAGGAGAAGCGCCTGTTCTCTGAAATCAGTGGCGATGCTACTCGAAACCGTATGTGTTCGACGAAACTAAGTTGTCCAGCTTGTGAGAGAGGAAACTCCAGATGCGAAGCTTAGTTCCATTTTAAAGTAATTGTTCTATCTGAAACTATGTGTTCGATACTGTGCCAGGAGAAGCGCCTGTTCTCTGAAATGGGTGGCGATGCTACTCGAAACCGTATGTGTTCGACCAAACTAAGTGGTCGCCTTGTGAAAGAGGAAACTCCAGAAGCGAACTTAGTTCGATTTAAAACTAATTGTTCTATCTGAAACTAAGTGTTCGGTACTGTGCCAGGAGAAACGCCTGTTCTCTGAAATCCGTGGCGATGCCACTCGAAACCGTATGTGTTCCACGAAACTAAGTGGTCACCTTGTGAGAGAGGAAACTCCAGATGCCAAACTTAGTTTCATTTAAAACTAATTGTTCTCTCTGAAACTAAGTGTTCGGTACTGTGCCAGGAGAAGCGCCTGTTCTCTGAAATCTGTGGCGATGCTACTCGAAACCGTATGTGTTCGACGAAACTAAGTGGGCGACCTTGTGAGGGAGGAAACTCCAGAAGCGAACTTAGTTCGATTTAAAACTAATTGTTCTATCTGAAACTAAGTGTTCGGTACTGTGCCAGGAGAAACGCCTGTTCTCTGAAATCTGTGGCGATGCCACTCGAAACCGTATGTGTTCCACGAAACTAAGTAGTCACCTTGTGAGAGTGGAAACTCCAGATGCCAAACTTAGTTTCATTTAAAACTAATTGTTCTCTCTGAAACTAAGTGTTCGGTACTGTGCCAGGAGAAGCGCCTGTTCTCTGAAATCTGTGGCGATGCTACTCGAAACCGTATGTGTTCGACGAAACTAAGTGGGCGACCTTGTGAGAGAGGCAACTCCAGATGCGAAACTTAGTTCCATTTTAAACTAATTGTTCTATCTGAAACTAAGTTTTCGATACTGTGCCAGGAGAAGCGCCTGTTCTCTGAAATCTGTTGCGATGCTACTCGAAACCGTATGTGTTCGACGAAACTAAGTGGGCGACCTTGTGAGAGAGGAAACTCCAGAAGCGAAACTTAGTTCCATTTTAAACTAATTGTTCTATCTGAAACTAAGTGTCCGATACTGTGCCAGGAGAAGCGCCTGTTCTCTGAAATCTCTGGCGATGCCACTCGAAACCGTATGTGTTCGACGAAATTAAGTCGTCGACCTTGTGCGAAAGGAAACTCCAGATGCGAAACATTGTTCCACTTTAAACTAATTGTTCTATCTCAAACTAAGTGTTCGATACTGTGCCAGGAGAAGCGCCTGTTCTCTGAAATCAGTGGCGATGCTACTCGAAACCGTATGTGTTCGACGAAACTAAGTTGTCCAGCTTGTGAGAGAGGAAACTCCAAATGCGAAGCTTAGTTCCATTTTAAAGTAATTGTTCTATCTGAAACTATGTGTTCGATACTGTGCCAGGAGAAGCGCCTGTTCTCTGAAATGTGTGGCGATGCTACTCGAAACCGTATGTGTTCGACCAAACTAAGTGGTCGCCTTGTGAAAGAGGAAACTCCAGAAGCGAACTTAGTTCGATTTAAAACTAATTGTTCTATCTGAAACTAAGTGTTCGGTACTGTGCCAGGAGAAACGCCTGTTCTCTGAAATCCGTGGCGATGCCACTCGAAACCGTATGTGTTCCACGAAACTAAGTGGTCACCTTGTGAGAGAGGAAACTCCAGATGCCAAACTTAGTTTCATTTAAAACTAATTGTTCTCTCTGAAACTAAGTGTTCGGTACTGTGCCAGGAGAAGCGCCTGTTCTCTGAAATCTGTGGCGATGCTACTCGAAACCGTATGTGTTCGACGAAACTAAGTGGGCGACCTTGTGAGGGAGGAAACTCCAGAAGCGAACTTAGTTCGATTTAAAACTAATTGTTCTATCTGAAACTAAGTGTTCGGTACTGTGCCAGGAGAAACGCCTGTTCTCTGAAATCTGTGGCGATGCCACTCGAAACCGTATGTGTTCCACGAAACTAAGTAGTCACCTTGTGAGAGAGGAAACTCCAGATGCCAAACTTAGTTTCATTTAAAACTAATTGTTCTCTCTGAAACTAAGTGTTCGGTACTGTGCCAGGAGAAGCGCCTGTTCTCTGAAATCTGTGGCGATGCTACTCGAAACCGTATGTGTTCGACGAAACTAAGTGGGCGACCTTGTGAGAGAGGAAACTCCAGATGCCAAACTTAGTTCCATTTTAAACTAATTGTTCTGTCTGAAACTAAGTGTTCGATACTGTGCCAGGAGAAGCGCCTGTTCTCTGAAATGTGTGACGATGCCACTCGAAATCGTATGTGTTCGGCGAAACTAAGTGGTCGACCTTGTGAGAGAGGAAACTCCAGAGGCGAAACTCAGTTCCATTCAAAAATAATTGTTCTCTCTCAAACTAAGTGTTCAATGCTGTGCCAGGAGAAGTGCCTCTTCTCTGAAATTGGTGGCGATGCCACTCGAAACCGTATGTGTTTGACAAAACTAAGTGGTCCACGTTGTGAGAGAGGAAACTCCAGATGCGAAACTTAGTTCCACTTTAAACTAATTGTTCTATCTCAAACTAAGTGTTCGATACTGTGCCAGGAGAAGCGCCTGTTCTCTGAAATCAGTGGCGATGCTACTCGAAACCGTATGTGTTCGACGAAACTAAGTTGTCCAGCTTGTGAGAGAGGAAACTCCAGATGCGAAGCTTAGTTCCATTTTAAAGTAATTGTTCTATCTGAAACTATGTGTTCGTTACTGTACCAGGAGAAGCGCCTGTTCTCTGAAATGTGTGGCGATGCCACTCGAAACCGTATGTGTTCCACGAAACTAAGTTGTCGAGCTTGTGAGAGAGGAAACTCCAGACGCGAAATTTAGTGCCATTTTAAACTAATTGTTCCATCTGAAACTAAGTTTTCGATACTGTGCCAGGAGAAGCGCCTGTTCTCTGAAATCTGTTGCGATGCTACTCGAAACCGTATGTGTTCGACGAAACTAAGTGGGCGACCTTGTGAGAGAGGAAACTCCAGAAGCGAAACTTAGTTCCATTTTAAACTAATTGTTCTATCTGAAACTAAGTGTCCGATACTGTGCCAGGAGAAGCGCCTGTTCTCTGAAATCTCTGGCGATGCCACTCGAAACCGTATGTGTTCGACGAAATTAAGTCGTCGACCTTGTGCGAAAGGAAACTCCAGATGCGAAACATTGTTCCACTTTAAATTAATTGTTCTATCTCAAACTAAGTGTTCGATACTGTGCCAGGAGAAGCGCCTGTTCTCTGAAATCAGTGGCGATGCTACTCGAAACCGTATGTGTTCGACGAAACTAAGTTGTCCAGCTTGTGAGAGAGGAAACTCCAAATGCGAAGCTTAGTTCCATTTTAAAGTAATTGTTCTATCTGAAACTAAGTGTTCGATACTGTGCCAGGAGAAGCGGCTGTTCTCTGAAATCTGTGGCGATACCACTCGAAACGGTATGTGTTCGACGAAACTGAGTGGTCGACCTTGTGAGAGAGGAAACTCTAGACGCGAAACTTAGTGCTATTTTAAACTAATTGTTCTATCTGAAACTAAGTGTTCGATACTGTGCCAGGAGAAGCGCCTGTTCTCTGAAATCTGTGGAGATGCTACTCGAAACCGTATGTGTTCGACAAAACTGAGTGGTTGATACTGTGCCAGGAGAAACTCCCGCTCGGCGAAATCTGTGACGATGCCACTCTAAACCGTATTTGTTCGACGAAACTAAGTTGTCGGCCTTGTGAGAGAGGAAACTCCAAATGCGAAACTTTATTCCATTTTAAAATATTTGTTCTATATGATATTAAGTGTTCGATACTGTGCCAGGAGAAGCGCCTGTTCTCTGAAATCTGTGGCGATGCCACTCGAAACCGTATGTGTTCGACGAAACTAAGTGGTCGACCTTGTGAGAGAGGAAACTCCAGAGGCGAAACTTAGTTCCATTTTAAACTAATTGTTCTATCTGAAACTATGTGTTCGGTACTGTGCCAGGAGAAGCGCCTGTTCTCTGAAATCTGTGGCGAACGCTACTCGAAACCGTATGTGTTCGACGAAACTAAGTGTTCGACCTTCCGAGAGAGGAAACTCCGAATGCGAAACTTAGTTCCATTTTAAACTAATTGTTCTATCTGAAAATAAGTGTTCGATACTGTGCCAGGAGAAGTGCCCGTTCTCTGAAATCTGTGGCGATGCTAGTCGAAACCGTATGTGTTCGACGAAACTAAGCGGTCGACCTTCTGAGAGAGGAAACTCCGGATGCGAAACTTAGTTCCATTTTAAACTAATTGTTCTATCTGAAGCTAAGTGTTCGATACTGTGCCAGGAGAAGCGCCTGTTCTCTGAAATGTGTAGCGATGCCACTCGAAACCGTATGTGTTCGACGAAACCGAGTGGTCGACGTTATGAGAGAGGATTCACCAGATGCGGAACATAGTTCCATTTTAAACTAATTGTTCTATCTGAAACTAAGTGTTCGATACTGTGCCAGGAGAAGCGCCTGTTCTCTGAAATCTGTGGCGATGCCACTCGAAACCGTATTTGTTCGACGAAACTAAGTTGTCGGCCTTGTGAGAGAGGAAACTCCAAATGCGAAACTTTATTCCATTTTAAAATATTTGTTCTATATGATATTAAGTGTTCGATACTGTGCCAGGAGAAGCGCCTGTTCCCTGAAATCTGTGGCGATGCCACTCGAAACCGTATGTGTTCGACGAATCTAATTGGTCGACCTTGTGGGAGAGGAATCTCCAGATGCGAAACTTAGTTCCATTTTAAACAAATTGTTCTATCTGAAACTAAGTGTTCGACATTGTGCCAGGAGAAGCACGTGTTCTCTGAAATCTGTGGCGAACGCTACTCGAAACCGTATGTGTTCGACGAAACTAAGTGACCGCCTTGTGAGAGAGGAAAATCCAGATGCGAAACTTAGTGCCATTTTAAACTAATTGTTTTATCTGAAACTAAGTGTTCGATACTGTGCCAGGAGAAGCGGCTGTTCTCTGAAATCTGTGGCGATACCACTCGAAACGGTATGTGTTCGACGAAACTGAGTGGTCGACCTTGTGAGAGAGGCAACTCTAGACGCGAAACTTAGTGCTATTTTAAACTAATTGTTCTATCTGAAACTAAGTGTTCGATACTGTACCAGGAGACGCGCCTGTTCTCTGAAATCTGTGGAGATGCTACTCGAAACCGTATGTGTTCGACAAAACTGAGTGGTCGACCTTGTGAGAGAGGAAACTCTAGACGCGAAACTTAGTGCTATTTTAAACTAATTGTTCTATCTGAAACTAAGTGTTCGATACTGTGCCAGGAGAAGCGGCTGTTCTCTGAAATCTGTGGCGATACCACTCGAAACGGTATGTGTTCGACGAAACTGAGTGGTCGACCTTGTGAGAGAGGAAACTCTAGACGCGAAACTTAGTGCTATTTTAAACTAATTGTTCTATCTGAAACTAAGTGTTCGATAATGTGCCAGGAGAAGCGCCTGTTCTCTGAAATCTGTGGAGATGCTACTCGAAACCGTATGTGTTCGACAAAACTGAGTGGTTGATACTGTGCCAGGAGAAACTCCCGCTCGGCGAAATCTGTGACGATGCCACTCTAAACCGTATTTGTTCGACGAAACTAAGTTGTCGGCCTTGTGAGAGAGGAAACTCCAAATGCGAAACTTTATTCCATTTTAAAATATTTGTTCTATATGATATTAAGTGTTCGATACTGTGCCAGGAGAAGCGCCTGTTCTCTGAAATCTGTGGCGATGCCACTCGAAACCGTATGTGTTCGACGAAACTAAGTGGTCGACCTTGTGAGAGAGGAAACTCCAGAGGCGAAACTTAGTTCCATTTTAAACTAATTGTTCTATCTGAAACTATGTGCTCGGTACTGTGCCAGGAGAAGCGCCTGTTCTCTGAAATCTGTGGCGAACGCTACTCGAAACCGTATGTGTTCGACGAAACTAAGTGTTCGACCTTCCGAGAGAGGAAACTCCGAATGCGAAACTTAGTTCCATTTTAAACTAATTGTTCTATCTGAAAATAAGTGTTCGATACTGTGCCAGGAGAAGTGCCCGTTCTCTGAAATCTGTGGCGATGCTAGTCGAAACCGTATGTGTTCGACGAAACTAAGCGGTCGACCTTCTGAGAGAGGAAACTCCGGATGCGAAACTTAGTTCCATTTTAAACTAATTGTTCTATCTGAAGCTAAGTGTTCGATACTGTGCCAGGAGAAGCGCCTGTTCTCTGAAATGTGTAGCGATGCCACTCGAAACCGTATGTGTTCGACGAAACCGAGTGGTCGACATTATGAGAGAGGATTCACCAGATGCGGAACATAGTTCCATTTTAAACTAATTGTTCTATCTGAAACTAAGTGTTCGATACTGTGCCAGGAGAAGCGCCTGTTCTCTGAAATCTGTGGCGATGCCACTCGAAACCGTATTTGTTCGACGAAACTAAGTTGTCGGCCTTTTGAGAGAGGAAACTCCAAATGCGAAACTTTATTCCATTTTAAAATATTTGTTCTATATGATATTAAGTGTTCGATACTGTGCCAGGAGAAGCGCCTGTTCCCTGAAATCTGTGGCGATGCCACTCGAAACCGTATGTGTTCGACGAATCTAATTGGTCGACCTTGTGGGAGAGGAATCTCCAGATGCGAAACTTAGTTCCATTTTAAACAAATTGTTCTATCTGAAACTAAGTGTTCGACACTGTGCCAGGAGAAGCACGTGTTCTCTGAAATCTGTGGCGATGCCACTCGAAACCGTATGTATTCGACGAAACTAAGTGGTCGACCTTGTGAGAGAGGATACTCCAGATGCGAAACATAGTTCCATTTTAAACTAATTGTTCGGTCTGAAATAAGTGTTCGATACTGTGCCATGCGAAGCGCCTGTTCTCTGAAATCTGTGGCGATGCCACTCGAAACCGTATTTGTTCGGCGAAACTAAGTAGTCGACCTTGTGAGAGAGGAAACTCGAAATGCGAAACTTAGTCCCATTTTAAACTAATTGTTCTATCTGAAACTAAGTGTTCGATACTGTGCCAGGAGAAGCGCCCGTTCTGTGAAACCTGTGGCGATAACACTCGAAACGGTATGTGTTCCACGAAACTGAGTGGTCGACATGGTGAGAGAGGAAACTCCAGTTGCGGTACGTAGTTCCATTTTAAACTAATTGTCCTGTCCAATACTAAGTGTTCGATACTGTGCCAGGAGAAGCGCCTATTCTCTGAAATCTGTGGCGGTGCCACTCGAAACATTATGTGTTCGGCGAAACTCAGTGGGTGACCTTGTGAGAGAGGAAACTCCAGATGCGAAACTTAGTTCCACTTTAAACTAATTGTTCTATCTGAAACTAAGTGTTCGATATTGTGCCAGTAGAAGCGCCTGTTCTCTGAAATCTGTGGCGATACCACTCGAAACCGTATGTGTTTGACGAAACTAAGTGGTCCACCTTGTGAAAAAGGAAACTCCAAATGCGAAACATAGTTCCATTTTAAACTAATTGTTCTATCTGAAACTAAGTGCTCGATACTGTGGCAGGGGAAGCGCCTGTTCTCTGAAATCTGTGGCGATGCTACTCGAAACCGAATGTGTTCCACGAAACTAA
This sequence comes from Nysson spinosus, assembly GCA_910591585.2. NCBI lineage: Eukaryota > Metazoa > Arthropoda > Insecta > Hymenoptera > Crabronidae > Nysson > Nysson spinosus. The sequence goes on from CAJUYC020000006.1 coordinate 1,780,495, forward strand.
GTGGCCGCCTTGTGAGAGAGGAAACTCAAGATGCGAAACATAGTTCCATTTTAAACTAATTGTTCTACCTGAAACTAAGTATTCGATACTGTGGCAGGGGAAGCGCCTGTTCTCTGAAATCTGTGGCGATGCTACTCGAAACCGAATGTGTTCCACGAAACTAAGTGGCCGCCTTGTGAGAGAGGAAACTCAAGATGCGAAACATAGTTCCATTTTAAACTAATTGTTCTACCTGAAACTAAGTATTCGATACTGTGCCAGGAGAAGCGCCTGTTCTCTAAAATCTGTGGCGAGGCCACTCGAAACCGTATGTGTTCGACGAAACTAAGTGGCCGACCTTGTGAGAGAGGAAACTCCAGATGCGAAACATAGGTCAATTTTAAACTAAATGTTCCATCTGAAAGTAAGTGTTCGATACTGTGCCAGGAGAAGCGCCTGCTCTCTGAAATCTGTGGCCATGCCACTCGAAACCGTATGTGTTCGACGAAACTAAGTGGCCGACCTTGTGAGAGAGGAAACTTCAGATGCGGAACATAGTTCCATTTTAAATTAATTGTTCTATCTGAAACTAAGTGTTCGCTACTGTGCCAGGAGAAGCACCCGTTCTGTGAAACCTGTGGCGATACCACTCGAAACGGTATGTGTTCGACGAAACTGAGTGGTCGACCTTGTGAGAGAGGAAACTCCAGACGCGAAACTTAGTGCCATTTTAAACTAACTGTTCTATCTGAAATTAAGTGTTCGATACTGTGGCAGGAGAAGCGCCTGTTCCCTGAAATCTGTGGCGATGCCACTCGAAACCGTATGTGTTCGACGAATCTAATTGGTCGACCTTGTGGGAGAGGAATCTCCAGATGCGAAACTTAGTTCCATTTTAAACAAATTGTTCTATCTGAAACTAAGTGTTCGACACTGTGCCAGGAGAAGCACGTGTTCTCTGAAATCTGTGGCGATGCCACTCGAAACCGTATGTATTCGACGAAACTAAGTGGTCGACCTTGTGAGAGAGGATACTCCAGATGCGAAACATAGTTCCATTTTAAACTAATTGTTCGGTCTGAAATAAGTGTTCGATACTGTGCCATGCGAAGCGCCTGTTCTCTGAAATCTGTGGCGATGCCACTCGAAACCGTATTTGTTCGGCGAAACTAAGTAGTCGACCTTGTGAGAGAGGAAACTCGAAATGCGAAACTTAGTCCCATTTTAAACTAATTGTTCTATCTGAAACTAAGTGTTCGATACTGTGCCAGGAGAAGCGCCCGTTCTGTGAAACCTGTGGCGATAACACTCGAAACGGTATGTGTTCCACGAAACTGAGTGGTCGACATGGTGAGAGAGGAAACTCCAGTTGCGGTACGTAGTTCCATTTTAAACTAATTGTCCTGTCCAATACTAAGTGTTCGATACTGTGCCAGGAGAAGCGCCTATTCTCTGAAATCTGTGGCGGTGCCACTCGAAACATTATGTGTTCGGCGAAACTCAGTGGGTGACCTTGTGAGAGAGGAAACTCCAGATGCGAAACTTAGTTCCACTTTAAACTAATTGTTCTATCTGAAACTAAGTGTTCGATATTGTGCCAGTAGAAGCGCCTGTTCTCTGAAATCTGTGGCGATACCACTCGAAACCGTATGTGTTTGACGAAACTAAGTGGTCCACCTTGTGAAAAAGGAAACTCCAAATGCGAAACATAGTTCCATTTTAAACTAATTGTTCTATCTGAAACTAAGTGCTCGATACTGTGGCAGGGGAAGCGCCTGTTCTCTGAAATCTGTGGCGATGCTACTCGAAACCGAATGTGTTCCACGAAACTAAGTGGCCGCCTTGTGAGAGAGGAAACTCAAGATGCGAAACATAGTTCCATTTTAAACTAATTGTTCTACCTGAAACTAAGTATTCGATACTGTGGCAGGGGAAGCGCCTGTTCTCTGAAATCTGTGGCGATGCTACTCGAAACCGAATGTGTTCCACGAAACTAAGTGGCCGCCTTGTGAGAGAGGAAACTCAAGATGCGAAACATAGTTCCATTTTAAACTAATTGTTCTACCTGAAACTAAGTATTCGATACTGTGCCAGGAGAAGCGCCTGTTCTCTAAAATCTGTGGCGAGGCCACTCGAAACCGTATGTGTTCGACGAAACTAAGTGGCCGACCTTGTGAGAGAGGAAACTCCAGATGCGAAACATAGGTCAATTTTAAACTAAATGTTCCATCTGAAAGTAAGTGTTCGATACTGTGCCAGGAGAAGCGCCTGCTCTCTGAAATCTGTGGCCATGCCACTCGAAACCGTATGTGTTCGACGAAACTAAGTGGCCGACCTTGTGAGAGAGGAAACTTCAGATGCGGAACATAGTTCCATTTTAAATTAATTGTTCTATCTGAAACTAAGTGTTCGCTACTGTGCCAGGAGAAGCACCCGTTCTGTGAAACCTGTGGCGATACCACTCGAAACGGTATGTGTTCGACGAAACTGAGTGGTCGACCTTGTGAGAGAGGAAACTCCAGACGCGAAACTTAGTGCCATTTTAAACTAACTGTTCTATCTGAAATTAAGTGTTCGATACTGTGGCAGGAGAAGCGCCTGTTCTCTGAAATCTGTGGAGATGCTACTCGAAACCGTATGTGTTCGACAAAAATGAGTGGTTGATACTGTGCCAGGAGAAACTCCCGCTCGGCGAAATCTGTGACGATACAACTCGAAACCCTATGTGTTCGACGAAACTAAGTGGTCGACCTTGTGAGAGAGGACACTCCAGATACGAAAATTAGTTCCATTTTAAACTAATTGTTCTATCTGAAACTAAGTGTTCGATACTGTGCCAGGAGAAGCGCCTGTTCTCTGAAATCTGTGGCGATGCTACTCGAAACCGAATGTGTTCCACGAAACTAAGTGGCCGCCTTGTGAGAGAGGAAAATCCAGATGCGAAACTTAGTGCCATTTTAAACTAATTGTTCTATCTGAAACTAAGTGTTCGATACTGTGCCAGGAGAAGCGGCTGTTCTCTGAAATCTGTGGCGATACCACTCGAAACGGTATGTGTTCGACGAAACTGAGTGGTCGACCTTGTGAGAGAGGAAACTCTAGACGCGAAACTTAGTGCTATTTTAAACTAATTGTTCTATCTGAAACTAAGTGTTCGATACTGTGCCAGGAGAAGCGGCTGTTCTCTGAAATCTGTGGCGATACCACTCGAAACGGTATGTGTTCGACGAAACTGAGTGGTCGACCTTGTGAGAGAGGAAACTCTAGACGCGAAACTTAGTGCTATTTTAAACTAATTGTTCTATCTGAAACTAAGTGTTCGATACTGTGCCAGGAGAAGCGGCTGTTCTCTGAAATCTGTGGCGATACCACTCGAAACGGTATGTGTTCGACGAAACTGAGTGGTCGACCTTGTGAGAGAGGAAACTCTAGACGCGAAACTTAGTGCTATTTTAAACTAATTGTTCTATCTGAAACTAAGTGTTCGATACTGTACCAGGAGAAGCGCCTGTTCTCTGAAATCTGTGGAGATGCTACTCGAAACCGTATGTGTTCGACAAAACTGAGTGGTCGACCTTGTGAGAGAGGAAACTCTAGACGCGAAACTTAGTGCTATTTTAAACTAATTGTTCTATCTGAAACTAAGTGTTCGATACTGTACCAGGAGAAGCGCCTGTTCTCTGAAATCTGTGGAGATGCTACTCGAAACCGTATGTGTTCGACAAAACTGAGTGGTCGACCTTGTGAGAGAGGAAACTCTAGACGCGAAACTTAGTGCTATTTTAAACTAATTGTTCTATCTGAAACTAAGTGTTCGATACTGTACCAGGAGAAGCGCCTGTTCTCTGAAATCTGTGGAGATGCTACTCGAAACCGTATGTGTTCGACAAAACTGAGTGGTCGACCTTGTGAGAGAGGAAACTCTAGACGCGAAACTTAGTGCTATTTTAAACTAATTGTTCTATCTGAAACTAAGTGTTCGATACTGTGCCAGGAGAAGCGGCTGTTCTCTGAAATCTGTGGCGATACCACTCGAAACGGTATGTGTTCGACGAAACTGAGTGGTCGACCTTGTGAGAGAGGAAACTCTAGACGCGAAACTTAGTGCTATTTTAAACTAATTGTTCTATCTGAAACTAAGTGTTCGATACTGTGCCAGGAGAAGCGCCTGTTCTCTGAAATCTGTGGAGATGCTACTCGAAACCGTATGTGTTCGACAAAACTGAGTGGTTGATACTGTGCCAGGAGAAACTCCCGCTCGGCGAAATCTGTGACGATGCCACTCTAAACCGTATTTGTTCGACGAAACTAAGTTGTCGGCCTTGTGAGAGAGGAAACTCCAAATGCGAAACTTTATTCCATTTTAAAATATTTGTTCTATATGATATTAAGTGTTCGATACTGTGCCAGGAGAAGCGCCTGTTCTCTGAAATCTGTGGCGATGCCACTCGAAACCGTATGTGTTCGACGAAACTAAGTGGTCGACCTTGTGAGAGAGGAAACTCCAGAGGCGAAACTTAGTTCCATTTTAAACTAATTGTTCTATCTGAAACTATGTGTTCGGTACTGTGCCAGGAGAAGCGCCTGTTCTCTGAAATCTGTGGCGATGCTACTCGAAACCGTATGTGTTCGACGAAACTAAGTGGTCCACCTTGTGAGAGAGGAAGCTCCATATGCGAAGCTTAGTTCCATTTTAACCTAATTGTTCTATCTGAAACTAAGTGTTCGGTACTGTGCCAGGAGAAGCGCCTGTTCTCTGAAATCTGTGGCGATGCTACTCGAAACCGTATGTGTTCGACGAAACTAAGTGGTCCACCTTGTGAGAGAGGAAGCTCCATATGCGAAGCTTAGTTCCATTTTAACCTAATTGTTCTATCTGAAACTAAGTGTTCGGTACTGTGCCAGGAGAAGCGCCTGTTCTCTGAAATCTGTGGCGAACGCTACTCGAAACCGTATGTGTTCGACGAAACTAAGTGTTCGACCTTCCGAGAGAGGAAACTCCGAATGCGAAACTTAGTTCCATTTTAAACTAATTGTTCTATCTGAAAATAAGTGTTCGATACTGTGCCAGGAGAAGTGCCCGTTCTCTGAAATCTGTGGCGATGCTAGTCGAAACCGTATGTGTTCGACGAAACTAAGCGGTCGACCTTCTGAGAGAGGAAACTCCGGATGCGAAACTTAGTTCCATTTTAAACTAATTGTTCTATCTGAAACTAAGTGTTCGATACTGTGCCAGGAGAAGCGGCTGTTCTCTGAAATCTGTGGCGATACCACTCGAAACGGTATGTGTTCGACGAAACTGAGTGGTCGACCTTGTGAGAGAGGAAGCTCCATATGCGAAGCTTAGTTCCATTTTAACCTAATTGTTCTATCTGAAACTAAGTGTTCGGTACTGTGCCAGGAGAAGCGCCTGTTCTCTGAAATCTGTGGCGATGCTACTCGAAACCGTATGTGTTCGACGAAACTAAGTGGTCCACCTTGTGAGAGAGGAAGCTCCATATGCGAAGCTTAGTTCCATTTTAACCTAATTGTTCTATCTGAAACTAAGTGTTCGGTACTATGCCAGGAGAAGCGCCTGTTCTCTGAAATCTGTGGCGAACGCTACTCGAAACCGTATGTGTTCGACGAAACTAAGTGGCCGCCTTGTGAGAGAGGAAAATCCAGATGCGAAACTTAGTGCCATTTTAAACTAATTGTTCTATCTGAAACTAAGTGTTCGATACTGTGCCAGGAGAAGCGGCTGTTCTCTGAAATCTGTGGCGATACCACTCGAAACGGTATGTGTTCGACGAAACTGAGTGGTCGACCTTGTGAGAGAGGAAACTCTAGACGCGAAACTTAGTGCTATTTTAAACTAATTGTTCTATCTGAAACTAAGTGTTCGATACTGTGCCAGGAGAAGCGGCTGTTCTCTGAAATCTGTGGCGATACCACTCGAAACGGTATGTGTTCGACGAAACTGAGTGGTCGACCTTGTGAGAGAGGAAACTCTAGACGCGAAACTTAGTGCTATTTTAAACTAATTGTTCTATCTGAAACTAAGTGTTCGATACTGTACCAGGAGAAGCGCCTGTTCTCTGAAATCTGTGGAGATGCTACTCGAAACCGTATGTGTTCGACAAAACTGAGTGGTCGACCATGTGAGAGAGGAAACTCTAGACGCGAAACTTAGTGCTATTTTAAACTAATTGTTCTATCTGAAACTAAGTGTTCGATACTGTGCCAGGAGAAGCGGCTGTTCTCTGAAATCTGTGGCGATACCACTCGAAACGGTATGTGTTCGACGAAACTGAGTGGTCGACCTTGTGAGAGAGGAAACTCTAGACACGAAACTTAGTGCTATTTTAAACTAATTGTTCTATCTGAAACTAAGTGTTCGATACTGTGCCAGGAGAAGCGCCTGTTCTCTGAAATCTGTGGAGATGCTACTCGAAACCGTATGTGTTCGACAAAACTGAGTGGTTGATACTGTGCCAGGAGAAACTCCCGCTCGGCGAAATCTGTGACGATGCCACTCTAAACCGTATTTGTTCGACGAAACTAAGTTGTCGGCCTTGTGAGAGAGGAAACTCCAAATGCGAAACTTTATTCCATTTTAAAATATTTGTTCTATATGATATTAAGTGTTCGATACTGTGCCAGGAGAAGCGCCTGTTCTCTGAAATCTGTGGCGATGCCACTCGAAACCGTATGTGTTCGACGAAACTAAGTGGTCGACCTTGTGAGAGAGGAAACTCCAGAGGCGAAACTTAGTTCCATTTTAAACTAATTGTTCTATCTGAAACTATGTGTTCGGTACTGTGCCAGGAGAAGCGCCTGTTCTCTGAAATCTGTGGCGATGCTACTCGAAACCGTATGTGTTCGACGAAACTAAGTGGTCCACCTTGTGAGAGAGGAAGCTCCATATGCGAAGCTTAGTTCCATTTTAACCTAATTGTTCTATCTGAAACTAAGTGTTCGGTACTGTGCCAGGAGAAGCGCCTGTTCTCTGAAATCTGTGGCGATGCTACTCGAAACCGTATGTGTTCGACGAAACTAAGTGGTCCACCTTGTGAGAGAGGAAGCTCCATATGCGAAGCTTAGTTCCATTTTAACCTAATTGTTCTATCTGAAACTAAGTGTTCGGTACTATGCCAGGAGAAGCGCCTGTTCTCTGAAATCTGTGGCGAACGCTACTCGAAACCGTATGTGTTCGACGAAACTAAGTGTTCGACCTTCCGAGAGAGGAAACTCCGAATGCGAAACTTAGTTCCATTTTAAACTAATTGTTCTATCTGAAAATAAGTGTTCGATACTGTGCCAGTAGAAGTGCCCGTTCTCTGAAATCTGTGGCGATGCTAGTCGAAACCGTATGTGTTCGACGAAACTAAGCGGTCGACCTTCTGAGAGAGGAAACTCCGGATGCGAAACTTAGTTCCATTTTAAACTAATTGTTCTATCTGAAACTAAGTGTTCGATACTGTGTCAGGAGAAGCGGCTGTTCTCTGAAATCTGTGGCGATACCACTCGAAACGGTATGTGTTCGACGAAACTGAGTGGTCGACATTGTGAGAGAGGAAACTCTAGACGCGAAAATTAGTGCTATTTTAAACTAATTGTTCTATCTGAAACTAAGTGTTCGATACTGTGCCAGGAGAAGCGCCTGTTCTCTGAAATCTGTGGAGATGCTACTCGAAACCGTATGTGTTCGACAAAACTGAGTGGTTGATACTGTGCCAGGAGAAACTCCCGCTCGGCGAAATCTGTGACGATGCCACTCTAAACCGTATTTGTTCGACGAAACTAAGTTGTCGGCCTTGTGAGAGAGGAAACTCCAAATGCGAAACTTTATTCCATTTTAAAATATTTGTTCTATATGATATTAAGTGTTCGATACTGTGCCAGGAGAAGCGCCTGTTCTCTGAAATCTGTGGCGATGCCACTCGAAACCGTATGTGTTCGACGAAACTAAGTGGTCGACCTTGTGAGAGAGGAAACTCCAGAGGCGAAACTTTGTTCCATTTTAAACTAATTGTTCTATCTGAAACTATGTGTTCGGTACTGTGCCAGGAGAAGCGCCTGTTCTCTGAAATCTGTGGCGATGCTACTCGAAACCGTATGTGTTCGACGAAACTAAGTGGTCCACCTTGTGAGAGAGGAAGCTCCATATGCGAAGCTTAGTTCCATTTTAACCTAATTGTTCTATCTGAAACTAAGTGTTCGGTACTGTGCCAGGAGAAGCGCCTGTTCTCTGAAATCTGTGGCGATGCTACTCGAAACCGTATGTGTTCGACGAAACTAAGTGGTCCACCTTGTGAGAGAGGAAGCTCCATATGCGAAGCTTAGTTCCATTTTAACCTAATTGTTCTATCTGAAACTAAGTGTTCGGTACTGTGCCAGGAGAAGCGCCTGTTCTCTGAAATCTGTGGCGAACGCTACTCGAAACCGTATGTGTTCGACGAAACTAAGTGTTCGACCTTCCGAGAGAGGAAACTCCGAATGCGAAACTTAGTTCCATTTTAAACTAATTGTTCTATCTGAAAATAAGTGTTCGATACTGTGCCAGGAGAAGTGCCCGTTCTCTGAAATCTGTGGCGATGCTAGTCGAAACCGTATGTGTTCGACGAAACTAAGCGGTTGACCTTCTGAGAGAGGAAACTCCGGATGCGAAACTTAGTTCCATTTTAAACTAATTGTTCTATCTGAAGCTAAGTGTTCGATACTGTGCCAGGAGAAGCGCCTGTTCTCTGAAATGTGTAGCGATGCCACTCGAAACCGTATGTGTTCGACGAAACTAAGTGGTCCACCTTGTGAGAGAGGAAGCTACATATGCGAAGCTTAGTTCCATTTTAACCTAATTGTTCTATCTGAAACTAAGTGTTCGGTACTGTGCCAGGAGAAGCGCCTGTTCTCTGAAATCTGTGGCGATGCTACTCGAAACCGTATGTGTTCGACGAAACTAAGTGGTCCACCTTGTGAGAGAGGAAGCTCCATATGCGAAGCTTAGTTCCATTTTAACCTAATTGTTCTATCTGAAACTAAGTGTTCGGTACTATGCCAGGAGAAGCGCCTGTTCTCTGAAATCTGTGGCGAACGCTACTCGAAACCGTATGTGTTCGACGAAACTAAGTGTTCGACCTTCCGAGAGAGGAAACTCCGAATGCGAAACTTAGTTCCATTTTAAACTAATTGTTCTATCTGAAAATAAGTGTTCGATACTGTGCCAGGAGAAGTGCCCGTTCTCTGAAATCTGTGGCGATGCTAGTCGAAACCGTATTTGTTCGACGAAACTAAGCGGTCGACCTTCTGAGAGAGGAAACTCCGGATGCGAAACTTAGTTCCATTTTAAACTAATTGTTCTATCTGAAACTAAGTGTTCGATACTGTGCCAGGAGAAGCGGCTGTTCTCTGAAATCTGTGGCGATACCACTCGAAACGGTATGTGTTCGACGAAACTGAGTGGTCGACCTTGTGAGAGAGGAAACTCTAGACGCGAAACTTAGTGCTATTTTAAACTAATTGTTCTATCTGAAACTAAGTGTTCGATACTGTGCCAGGAGAAGCGCCTGTTCTCTGAAATCTGTGGAGATGCTACTCGAAACCGTATGTGTTCGACAAAACTGAGTGGTTGATACTGTGCCAGGAGAAACTCCCGCTCGGCGAAATCTGTGACGATGCCACTCTAAACCGTATTTGTTCGACGAAACTAAGTTGTCGGCCTTGTGAGAGAGGAAACTCCAAATGCGAAACTTTATTCCATTTTAAAATATTTGTTCTATATGATATTAAGTGTTCGATACTGTGCCAGGAGAAGCGCCTGTTCTCTGAAATCTGTGGCGATGCTACTCGAAACCGTATGTGTTCGACGAAACTAAGTGGTCGACCTTGTGAGAGAGGAAACTCCAGAGGAGAAACTTAGTTCCATTTTAAACTAATTGTTCTATCTGAAACTATGTGTTCGGTACTGTGCCAGGAGAAGCGCCTGTTCTCTGAAATCTGTGGCGATGCTACTCGAAACCGTATGTGTTCGACGAAACTAAGTGGTCCACCTTGTGAGAGAGGAAGCTCCATATGCGAAGCTTAGTTCCATTTTAACCTAATTGTTCTATCTGAAACTAAGTGTTCGGTACTGTGCCAGGAGAAGCGCCTGTTCTCTGAAATCTGTGGCGATGCTACTCGAAACCGTATGTGTTCGACGAAACTAAGTGGTCCACCTTGTGAGAGAGGAAACTCCATATGCGAAGCTTAGTTCCATTTTAACCTAATTGTTCTATCTGAAACTAAGTGTTCGGTACTGTGCCAGGAGAAGCGCCTGTTCTCTGAAATCTGTGGCGAACGCTACTCGAAACCGTATGTGTTCGACGAAACTAAGTGTTCGACCTTCCGAGAGAGGAAACTCCGAATGCGAAACTTAGTTCCATTTTAAACTAATTGTTCTATCTGAAAATAAGTGTTCGATACTGTGCCAGGAGAAGTGCCCGTTCTCTGAAATCTGTGGCGATGCTAGTCGAAACCGTATGTGTTCGACGAAACTAAGCGATCGACCTTCTGAGAGAGGAAACTCCGGATGCGAAACTTAGTTCCATTTTAAACTAATTGTTCTATCTGAAACTAAGTGTTCGATACTGTGCCAGGAGAAGCGGCTGTTCTCTGAAATCTGTGGCGATGCTACTCGAAAATGTATGTGTTCGACGAAACAAAGTGGTCGACCTTGTGAGAGAGGAAACTCCAGATGCGAAACTTAGTTCCATTTTAAACTAATTGTTCTATCTGAAACTAAGTGTTCGGTACTGTGCCAGGAGAAGCGCCTGTTCTCTGAAATCTGTGGCGATGCTACTCGAAACCGTATGTGTTCGAGGAAACTAAGTTGTCGACCTTGTGGGAGAGGAAACTCCAGATGCGAAACTTAGTTCCATTTTAAACTAATTGTTCTATCTGAAACTAAGTGTTCGATACTGTGCCAGGAAAAGCGCCTGTTCTCTGAAATCTGTGGCGATGCTACTCGAAAATGTATGTGTTCGACGAAACAAAGTGGTCGACCTTGTGAGAGAGGAAACTCCAGATGCGAAACTTAGTTCCATTTTAAACTAATTGTTCTATCTGAAACTAAGTGTTCGATACTGTGCCAGGAAAAGCGCCTGTTCTCTGAAATCTGTGGCGATGCTACACGAAAATGTATGTTTTCGACGAAACAAAGTGGTCGACCTTGTGAGAGAGGAAACTCCAGATGCGAAATTTAGTTCCAATTTAAACTAATTGTTCTATCTGAAACTAAATGTTCGATACTGTGCCAGGAAAAGCGCCTGTTCCCTGAAATCTGTGGCGATGCTACTCGAAACCATATGTGTTCGACGAATCTAAATGGTCGACCTTGTGAGAGAGGAAACTCCATATGCGAAACTTAGTTCCAATTTAAACTAATTGTTCTATCTGAAACTAAATGTTCGATACTGTGCCAGGAAAAGCGCCTGTTCCCTGAAATCTGTGGCGATGCTACTCGAAACCGTATGTGTTCGACGAATCTAAATGGTCGACCTTGTGAGAGAGGAAACTCCAGATGCGAAACTTAGTTCCAATTTAAACTAATTGTTCTATCTGAAACTAAATGTTCGATACTGTGCCAGGAAAAGCGCCTGTTCCCTGAAATCTGTGGCGATGCTACTCGAAACCGTATGTGTTCGACGAATCTAAATGGTCGACCTTGTGAGAGAGGAAACTCCAGAAACGAAACTTAGTTCCATTTAAAACTAATTGTTCTATCTGAAACTAAGTGTTCGATAATGTGCCAGGAGAAGCGCCTGTTCTCTGAAATCTGTGGCGATGCTACTCGAAACCGTATGTGTTCGAGGAAACTAAGTGGTCGACCTTGTGGGAGAGGAAACTCCAGATGCGAAACTTAGTTCCATTTTAAACTAATTGTTCTATCTGAAACTAAGTGTTCGATACTGTGCCAGGAAAAGCGCCTGTTCTCTGAAATCTGTGGCGATGCTACTCGAAAATGTATGTGTTCGACGAAACAAAGTGGTCGACCTTGTGAGAGAGGAAACTCCAGATGCGAAATTTAGTTCCAATTTAAACTAATTGTTCTATCTGAAACTAAATGTTCGATACTGTGCCAGGAAAAGCGCCTGTTCTCTGAAATCTGTGGCGATGCTACTCGAAAATGTATGTGTTCGACGAAACAAAGTGGTCGACCTTGTGAGAGAGGAAACTCCAGATGCGAAACTTAGTTCCAATTTAAACTAATTGTTCTATCTGAAACTAAATGTTCGATACTGTGCCAGGAAAAGCGCCTGTTCCCTGAAATCTGTGGCGATGCTACTCGAAACCGTATATGTTCGATGAAACTAAGTGGTCCACCTTGTGAGAGAGGAATCTCGAGATGCGAAGCTTAGTTCCATTTTAAAGTAATTGTTCTATCTGATACTAAGTGTTGGATACTGTGCCAGGAGAAGCGCCTGTTCTCTGAAATCTGTGGCGATGCCACTCGAAACCGTATGTGTTCGACGAATCTAAATGGTCGACCTTGTGAGAGAGGAAACTCCAGATGCGAAAATTAGGTCCATTTTAAACTAATTGTTCTATCTGAAACTAAGTGTTCGATACTGTGCCAGGAGAAGCGCCTGATCTCTGAAATCAGTGGCGATGCTACTCGAAACCGTATATGTTCGATGAAACTAAGTGGTCCACCTTGTGAGAGAGGAATCTCGAGATGCGAAGCTTAGTTCCATTTTAAAGTAATTGTTCTATCTGAAACTAAGTGTTCGATAATGTGCCAGGAGAAGCGCCTGTTCTCTGAAATCTGTGGCGATGCTACTCGAAAATGTATGTGTTCGACGAAACAAAGTGGTCGACCTTGTGAGAGAGGAAACTCCAGATGCGAAACTTAGTTCCAATTTAAACTAATTGTTCTATCTGAAACTAAATGTTCGATACTGTGCCAGGAAAAGCGCCTGTTCTCTGAAATCTGTGGCGATGCTACTCGAAAATGTATGTGTTCGACGAAACAAAGTGGTCGACCTTGTGGGAGAGGAAACTCCATATGCGAAACTTAGTTCCAATTTAAACTAATTGTTCTATCTGAAACTAAATGTTCGATACTGTGCCAGGAAAAGCGCCTGTTCCCTGAAATCTGTGGCGATGCTACTCGAAACCGTATGTGTTCGACGAATCTAAATGGTCGACCTTGTGAGAGAGGAAACTCCAGATGCGAAACTTAGTTCCATTTTAAACTAATTGTTCTATCTGAAACTAAGTGTTCGATCATGTGCCAGGAGAAGCGCCTGTTCTCTGAAATCAGTGGCGATGCTACTCGAAAACGTATGTGTTCGACGAAACTAACTGGTCGACCTTTTGAGAGAGGAAACTCCAGATGCGAAATTTAGTTCCATTTTAAAATAACTGTTCCTTCTGAATCTAAGTGTTCGATACTGTGCCAGGAGAACCGCCTGTTCTCTGAAATCTGACGCGATGCTACTCGAAACCGTATGTGTTCGACGAAACTAAGTGGTCGACCTTGTGAGAGAGGAAACTCCAAATGCGAAACTTAGTTCCATTTTAAACTAAATGTTCTATCTGAAACTAAGTGTTCGATCCTGTGCCAGGAGAATCGCCTGTTCTCTGAAATCTGTGGCGATGCCACTCGAAACCGTATGTGTTCGGCGAAACTAAGTGGCCGACCTTGTGAGAGAGGAAACTCCAAATGCGAAGCTTTGTTCCATTTTAAACTAATTTTTCTCCCTGAAACTAAGTGTCCGATACTGTGCCAGGAGAAGCGCCTGTTCTCTGAAATCTGTGGCGATGCTACTCGAAACCGTATGTGTTCGACGAAACTAAGTGGTCGAAATGGTGAGAGAGGAAACTCCAGATGCGGAACTTAGTTCCATTTTAAACTGATTGTTCTACCTGAAACTAAGTGTTCGATACTGTGCCAGGAGAAGCGCCTGTTCTCTGAAATCTGTGGCGATGCTACTCGAAACCGTATGTGTTCGACAAAACTGAGTGGTCGATACTGTGCCAGGAGAGACTCCCGTTCGGCGAAAACTGTGGCGATACAACTCGAAACCGTATGTGTTCGACGAAACTAAGTGGTCGACCTTGGGAGAGATGAAACTCCAAATGCGAAACATATTTCCATTTTAAACTAAATATTCTATCTGAAACTAAGTATTCGATAATCTGCCAGGAGAAGCGGCTGTTCTCTGAAATCTGTGGCGATGCTAATCGAAACCGTATGTGTTCCGAAAGTAAGTGCCCGCCTTGTGAGAGAGGAAACTCCAGATGCGAAACTTAGTTCCATTTTAAACTAATTATTCTATGTGAAACTAAGTGTTCGATACTGTGCCAGGAAAAGCGCCTGTTCTCTGAAATCTGTGGCGATGCTAATCGAAACCGTATGTGTTCCGAAAGTAAGTGCCCGCCTTGTGAGAGAGGAAACTCCAGATGCGAAACTTAGTTCCATTTTAAACTAATTATTCTATGTGAAACTAAGTGTTCGATACTGTGCCAGGAGAAACGCCGTTCTGCGAAATCTGTGGCGATGCTACTCGAAACCGTATGTGTTCGACGAAAATAAGTGGTCGACCTTGTGGTAAAGGAAACTCCAGATGCGAAACATAGTTCCATTTTAAACTAATTGTTCTATCTGAAACTAAGTGTTCGGTACTGTGCCAGGAGAAGCGCCTGTTCTCTGAAATCTGTCGCGACGCTAATCGAAACCGTATGTGTTCGACGAAAATAAGTGGTCGACCTTGTGGTAGAGGAAACTCCAGATGCGAAACATAGTTCCATTTAAAACTAATTGTTCTATCTGAAACTAAGTGTTCTGTACTGTGCCAGGAGAAGCGCCTGTTCTCTGAAATCTGTCGTGATGCTAATCGAAACCGTATGTGTTCGACGAAACTAAGTGCCCGCATTGGGAGAGAGGAAACTCCAGATGCGAAACTTAGTTACATTTTAAACTAATTGTTCTATCTGAAACTAAGTGTTCGATACTGTGCCAGGCGAAGCGCCTGTTCTCTGAAATCTCTGGCCATACCACTCGAAACCGTATGTGTTCGACGAAACTAAGTGGTCCACCTTGTGAGAGAGGAAACTCCAGATGCGAAGCTTATTTCCATTTTAAAGTAATCGTTCTATCTGATACTATGTGTTCGATACTGTGCCAGGAGAAACGCCAGTTCTCTGAAACCTGTGGCGATGCCACTCGAAACCGTATGTGTTCGACGAAACTAAGTGGTTGATCTTGTGAGAGAGGATACTCCAGATGCGAAACATTATTCCATTTTAAACTAATTGTTCTCTCTGAAACTAAGTGTTTGATACTGTGCCAGGAGAAGCGCCTGTTCTCTGGAATCTGCGGCTTTGCTACTCGAAACCGTATGTTTTCGACGAAACTAAGTGGTCGACATGGTGAGAGAGGAAACTCCAGATGCGAAACTTAGTTCCATTTTAAACTGATTGTTCTATCTGAAACTAAGTGTTCGTTACTGTGCCAGGAGAAGCGCCTGTTCTCTGAAATCTGTGGCGATGCCACTCGAAACCGTATGTGTTCGACGAAACTAAGTTGCCGTCCTTGTGAGAGAGGAAACTCCAGATGCGAAACTTAGTTCCATTTTAAACCAAATGTTCCATCTGAAACTAAGTGTTCGATAATCTGCCAGTAGAAGCGCCTGTTCTCTGAAATCTGTGGCGTTGCAACTCGATACCGTATGTGTTCAACGAAACTAAGTGGTCGACCTTGTGAGAGAGGAAACTCCAGTTGCGAAACATAGTTCCATTTTAAACTAATTGTTCTATCTGAAACTAAGTGTTCGATAATGTGCCAGGAGAAGCGCCTGTTCTCTGAAATCTGTGGCGATGCCACTCGAAACCGTATATGTTCGACGAAACTAAGTGGCCGACCTTGTGAGAGAGGAAACTCCAGATGCGAAACTTAGTTACATTTTAAACCAAATGTTCCATCTGAAACTAAGTGTTCGATAATCTGCCAGTAGAAGCGCCTGTTCTCTGAAATCTGTGGCGTTGCCACTCGATACCGTATGTGTTCGGCGAAACTAAGTGGTCGACATGGTGAGCGTGGAAACTCCAGAGGCGGAACATAGTTCCATTTTAAACTGATTGTTCTATCTGAAACTAAGTGTTCGATACTGTGCTAGGAAAAGCGCCTGCTCTCTGAAATCTGTGGCGATGCGCAATCCACACCGCATGTGTTCGACGAAATTAAGTGGTTGACCTTGTGAGAGGGGAAACTCCAAATGCGAAACATAGTTCCATTTTAAACTAATTTTTCTATCTGAAACTAAGTGTCCGATACTGTGCCAGGAGAAGAGCCTGTTCTCTGAAATCTGTGGCGATGCTATTCGAAACCATATGTGTTCGACGAATCTAAGTGGTCGACCTTGTTGGAGAGGAAACTCCAGATGCGAGACTTAGTTCCATTTTAAACTAATTGTGCTATCTGAAACATAGTGTTCGATAATGTGCCAGGAGAAACTCCCGTTCTGCGAAATCTGTGGCGATACCACTCGAAACCGTATGTGTTCTTCGAAACTAAGTGGTCGACCTTGTGGGAGAGGAAACTCCAGATGCTAAACTTAGTTCCATTTTAAACTAATTGTTCTATCTGAAACTAAGTGTTCGATACTGTGCCAGCAGAAGCGCCTGTTCTCTGAAATCTGTGGCGATGCCACTCGAAACCGTATGTGTTCGACGAAACTAAGTGGTCGACCTTGTCAGAGAGGAAACTCCAGATGCGAAATTTAGTTCCATTTTAAACTGATTGCTCTGTCTGAAACTAAGTGTCTGATACTGTGCCATGAGATGCGCCTGTTCTCTGAAATCTGTGGCGATGCTACTCGAAACCGTATGTGTTCGAGGAAACTAAGTGGTCGAACTTGTGGGAGAGGAAACTCCAGATGCGAAACTTAGTTCCATTTTAAACTAATTGTTCTATCTGCAAGTGTTCGATACTGTGCCAGGAGTAGCGCCTGTTCTCTGAAATCTGTGGCGATGCCACTCGAAACCGTATGTGTTCCGAAAGTAAGTGCCCGCCTTGTGAGAGAGGAAACTCCAGATGCGAAACTTAGTTCCATTTTAAACTAATTATTCTATGTGAAACTAAGTGTTCGATACTGTGCCAGGAGAAACGCCGTTCTGCGAAATCTGTGGCGATGCTACTCGAAACCGTATGTGTTCGACGAAAATAAGTGGTCGACCTTGTGGTAAAGGAAACTCCAGATGCGAAACATAGTTCCATTTTAAACTAATTGTTCTATCTGAAACTAAGTGTTCGGTACTGTGCCAGGAGAAGCGCCTGTTCTCTGAAATCTGTCGCGACGCTAATCGAAACCGTATGTGTTCGACGAAAATAAGTGGTCGACCTTGTGGTAGAGGAAACTCCAGATGCGAAACATAGTTCCATTCAAAACTAATTGTTCTATCTGAAACTAAGTGTTCTGTACTGTGCCAGGAGAAGCGCCTGTTCTCTGAAATCTGTCGTGATGCTAATCGAAACGGAATGTGTTCGACGAAACTAAGTGCCCGCATTGGGAGAGAGGAAACTCCAGATGCGAAACTTAGTTCCATTTTAAACTCATTGTTCTATCTGAAACTAAGTGTTCGATACTGTGCCAGGAAAAGCGCCTGTTCTCTGAAATCTCTGGCCATACCACTCGAAACCGTATGTGTTCGACGAAACTAAGTGATCCACCTTGTGAGAGAGGAAACTCCAGATGCGAAGCTTATTTCCATTTTAAAGTAATCGTTCTATCTGATACTATGTGTTCGATACTGTGCCAGGAGAAACGCCAGTTCTCTGAAACCTGTGGCGATACCAGTCGAAACCGTATGTGTTCGACGAAACTAAGTGGTTGACCATGTGAGAGAGGATACTCCAGATGCGAAATATAGTTCCATTTTAAACTAATAATTCTGTCTGACATAAGTGTTCGATACTGTGCCAGGAGAAGCGCCTGCTCTCTGAAATCTGTGGCGATGCCACTCGAAACCGTATGTGCTCGACGAAACTAAGTCGTCGACCTTCTGAGAGAGGAAACTCCAGATGCGAAACTTAGTTCCATTTTAAATTAATTGTTCTCTCTGAAACTTAGTGTTCGATAATGGGCCAGGAGAAGCGCCTGTTCTCTGAAATCTGTGGCGATACTACTCGAAACCGTATATGTTCGATGAAACTAAGTGGTCCACCTTGTGAGAGAGGAATCTCGAGATGCGAAGCTTAGTTCCATTTTAAAGTAATTGTTCTATCTGATACTAAGTGTTCGATACTGTGCTAGGAGAAGCGCCTGTTCTGTGAAATCTGTGGTGATGCTAGTCGAAACCGTATGTGTTCGACGAAACTAAGTGGTCGACCTTGTGAGAGAGGAAACTCCAGATGCGAAATTTAGTTCCATTTTAAACTAATTGTTCTATCTGAAACTAAGTGTTCGATACTGTGCCAGGAGAAGCGCCTGTTCTCTGAAATCTGTGGCGATGCTACTCGAAACCGTATATGTTCGATGAAACTAAGTGGTCCACCTTGTGAGAGAGGAATCTCGAGATGCGAAGCTTAGTTCCATTTTAAAGTAATTGTTCTATCTGATACTAAGTGTTGGATACTGTGCCAGGAGAAGCGCCTGTTCTCTGAAATCTGTGGCGATGCCACTCGAAACCGTATGTGTTCGACGAATCTAAATGGTCGACCTTGTGAGAGAGGAAACTCCAGATGCGAAACTTAGGTCCATTTTAAACTAATTGTTCTATCTGAAACTAAGTGTTCGATACTGTGCCAGGAGAAGCGCCTGATCTCTGAAATCAGTGGCGATGCTACTTGAAACCGTACATGTTCGATGAAACTAAGTGGTCCACCTTGTGAGAGAGGAACTTCGAGATGCGAAGCTTAGTTGCATTTTAAAGTAATTGTTCTATCTGATACTAAGTGTTCGATACTGTGCTAGGAGAAGCGCCTGTTCTCCGAAATCTGTGGCAATGCCACTCGAAACCGTATGTGTTTGACAAAACTGAGTGGTCCACCTTGTGAGAGAGGAAACTCCAAATGCGAAACACAGTTCAATTTTAAACTAAATGCTCCATCTGAAACTAAGTGTTCGATACTGTGCCAGGAGAAGCGCCTGATCTCTGAAATCAGTGGCGATGCTACTCGAAACCGTATATGTTCGATGAAACTAAGTGGTCCACCTTGTGAGAGAGGAATCTCGAGATGCGAAGCTTAGTTCGATTTTAAAGTAATTGTTCTATCTGAAACTAAGTGTTCGATACTGTGCTAGGAGAAGCGCCTGTTCTGTGAAATCTGTGGTGATGCTAGTCGAAACCGTATGTGTTCGACGAAACTAAGTGGTCGAACTTGTGAGAGAGGAAACTCCAGATGCGAAATTTAGTTCCATTTTAAACTAATTGTTCTATCTGAAACTAAGTGTTCGATACTGTGCCAGGAGAAGCGCCTGTTCTCTGAAATCTGTGGCGATGCTACTCGAAACCGTATATGTCCGATGAAACTAAGTGATCCACCTTGTGAGAGAGGAATCTCGAGATGCGAAGCTTAGTTCCATTTTAAAGTAATTGTTCTATCTGATACTAAGTGTTGGATACTGTGCCAGGAGACGCGCCTGTTCTCTGAAATCTGTGGCGATGCCACTCGAAACCGTATGTGTTCGACGAATCTAAATGGTCGACCTTGTGAGAGAGGAAACTCCAGATGCGAAACTTAGGTCCATTTTAAACTAATTGTTCTATCTGAAACTAAGTGTTCGATACTGTGCCAGGAGAAGCGCCTGATCTCTGAAATCAGTGGCGATGCTACTCGAAACCGTATATGTTCGATGAAACTAAGTGGTCCACCTTGTGAGAGAGGAATCTCGAGATGCGAAGCTTAGTTCCATTTTAAAGTAATTGTTCTATCTGATACTAAGTGTTCGATACTGTGCTAGGAGAAGCGCCTGTTCTCCGAAATCTGTGGCGATGCCACTCGAAACCGTATGTGTTTGACGAAACTGAGTGGTCCACCTTGTGAGAGAGGAAACTCCAAAAGCGAAACACAGTTCAATTTTAAACTAAATGCTCCATCTGAAACTAGGTGTTCGATACTGTGCCAGGAGAAGCGCCTGATCTCTGAAATCAGTGGCGATGCTACTCGAAACCGTATATGTTCGATGAAACTAAGTGGTCCACCTTGTGAGAGAGGAATCTCGAGATGCGAAGCTTAGTTCCACTTTAAAGTAATTGTTCTATCTGATACTAAGTGTTCGATACTGTGCTAGGAGAAGCGCCTGTTCTCCGAAATCTGTGGCGATGCCCCTCGAAACCGTATGTGTTTGACGAAACTGAGTGGTCCACCTTGTGGGAGAGGAAACTCCAAATACGAAACACAGTTCCATTTTAAACTAAGTGTTCTATCTGTAACTAAGTGTTCGAGACTGTGCCAGGAGAAGCGCCTGATCTCTGAAATCAGTGGCGATGCTACTCGAAACCGTATATGTTCGATGAAACTAAGTGGTCCACCTTGTGAGAGAGGAATCTCGAGATGCGAAGCTTAGTTCCACTTTAAAGTAATTGTTCTATCTGATACTAAGTGTTCGATACTGTGCTAGGAGAAGCGCCTGTTCTCCGAAATCTGTGGCGATGCCACTCGAAACCGTATGTGTTTGACGAAACTGAGTGGTCCACCTTGTGGGATAGGAAACTCCAAATACGAAACACAGTTCCATTTTAAACTAAGTGTTCTATCTGTAACTAAGTGTTCGAGAATGTGCCAGGAGAAGCGCCTGTTCTCTGAAATCTGTGGCGATGCCACTCGAAACCGTGTGTGTTCGACGAAACTAAGTGGTTGACCTTGTGAGAGAGGATACTCCAGATGCGAAACATAGTTCCATTTTAAACTAATTGTTCTGTCTGAAATAAGTGTTCGATACTGTGCCAGGAGAAGCGCCTGTTCTCTGAAATCTGTGGCGATGCAACTCGAAACCGTATGTGCTCGACGAAACTAAGTCGTCGACCTTCTGAGAGAGGAAACTCCAGATGCGAAACTTAGTTCCATTTTAATCTAATTGTTCTATCTGATACTAAGTGTTCGATAATGTGCCAGGAGAAGCGCCTGTTCTGCGAAATCTGTGGCGATACCACTCGAAACCGTATGTGTTCGACGAAACTAAGTGGTTGACCTTGTGAGAGAGGATACTCCAGATGCGAAATATAGTTCCATTTTAAACTAATAATTCTGTCTGACATAAGTGTTCGATACTGTGCCAGGAGAAGCGCCTGCTCTCTGAAATCTGTGGCGATGCCACTCGAAACCGTATGTGCTCGACGAAACTAAGTCGTCGACCTTCTGAGAGAGGAAACTCCAGATGCGAAACTTAGTTCCATTTTAATCTAATTGTTCTATCTGATACTAAGTGTTCGATAATGTGCCAGGAGAAGCGCCTGTTCTGCGAAATCTGTGGCGATACCACTCGAAACCGTATGTGTTCGACGAAACTAAGTAGTTGACCTTGTGAGAGAGGATACTCCAGATGCGAAATATAGTTCCATTTTAAACTAATAATTCTGTCTGACATAAGTGTTCGATACTGTGCCAGGAGAAGCGCCTGCTCTCTGAAATCTGTGGCGATGCCACTCGAAACCGTATGTGCTCGACGAAACTAAGTCGTCGACCTTCTGAGAGAGGAAACTCCAGATGCGAAACTTAGTTCCATTTTAAATTAATGGTTCTCTCTGAAACTTAGTGTTCGATACTGGGCCAGGAGAAGCGCCTGTTCTCTGAAATCTGTGGCGATACTACTCGAAACCGAATGTGTTCCACGAAACTGAGTGGCCGCCTTGTGAGAGAGGAAACTCCAGATGCGAAACTTAGTTCCATTTTAATCTAACTGTTCTAAATGATACTAAGTGTTCGATACTGTGCCAGGAGAAGCGCCTGTTCTGCGAAATCTGTGGCGATACCACTCGAAACCGTGTGTGTTTGACGAAACTAAGTGGTCGACCTTGTGAGAGAGGAAACTCCAGATGCGAAACATAGTTCCATTTTAAACTAATTGTACTATCTAAACCTAAGTGTTCGATACTGTGCCAGGAGAAGCGCTAGTTCTCTGAAATCTGTGGCGATGCTCCTCGAAACCGTGTGTGTTCGACAAAACTAAGTGGCCGACCTTGCGAGAGAGGAAACTTCAGATGCGAAACTTAGTTCCATTTTAAATAAATTGTTCTCTCTGAAACTTAGTGTTCGATACTGTGCCAGGAGAAGCGCCTGTTCTCTTAAATCTGTGGCGATACTACTCAAAACCGAATGTGTTCCACGAAACTGAGTGGCCGCCTTGTGAGAGAGGAAACTCCAGATGCGGAACTTAGTTCCATTTTAATCTTATTGGTCTGTCTGAAACTATGTGTTCGATAGTGTGTCAGGAGAAGCGCCTGTTCTCTGAACTGTGTGGCGATGCTGCTCGAAACCGTATGTGTTCGACGAAACTAAGTGGCCGACCTTGTGAGAGAGGAAACTCCAGGTGCCAGACTTAATTCCATTTAAAACTAATTATTCTATCTGAAACTAAGTGTTCGATACTGTCCCAGGAGAAGCGCCTGTTCTCTGAAATCAGTGGCGATGCTACTCGAAACCGTATGTGTTCGACGAAACTAAGTGGCCGACCTTGTGAGAGAGGAAACTCCAGGTGCCAGACTTAATTCCATTTAAAACTAATTATTCTATCTGAAACTGAGTGTTCGATACTGTGCCAGTAGAAGCGCCTCTTCTCTGAAATCAGTGGCGATGCTACTAGAAACCGTATGTGTTCGACGAAACTAAGTGGTTGACCTTGTGAGAGAGGATACTCCAGATGCGAAACATAGTTCCATATTAAACTATTTGTTCTGTCTGACATAAGTGTTCGATACTGTGCCAGGAGAAGCGCCTGCTCTCTGAAATCTGTGGCGATGCTACTCGAAACCGTATGTGTTCGATGAAACTAAGTGCTCGACCTTGTGGGATAGGAAACTCCAGATGCGAAACTTAGTTCCATTTTAATCTTTTTGTTCTATCTAAAACTAAGTTTTCGATACTGTGCCAGGAGAAGCGCCTGTTCTCTGAAATCTGTGGCGATGCAACTCGAAACCGTTTGTGTTCGAGGAAACTAAGTGGTCGACCTTGTGAGAGAGGAAACTCCAGATGCGAAGCTTATTTCCATTTTAAACTAATTGTTCTATCTGAAAGTGTTCGATACTGTGGTGGAAAGTGGTCGAACACATACGGTTTCGAGTGGCATCGCTACAGATTTCAGAGAACTGGCGCTTCTCCTGGCACAGTATCGAACACTTAGTATCAGATAGAACAATTAGTTTAAAATGGAAATAAGCTTCGCATCTGGAGTTTCCTCTCTCACAAGGTCGACCACTTAGTTTCCTCGAACACAAACGGTTTCGAGTTGCATCGCCACAGATTTCAGAGAACAGGCGCTTCTCCTGGCACAGTATCGAAAACTTAGTTTTAGATAGAACAAAAAGATTAAAATGGAACTAAGTTTCGCATCTGGAGTTTCCTATCCCACAAGGTCGAGCACTTAGTTTCATCGAACACATACGGTTTCGAGTAGCATCGCCACAGATTTCAGAGAGCAGGCGCTTCTCCTGGCACAGTATCGAACACTTATGTCAGACAGAACAAATAGTTTAATATGGAACTATGTTTCGCATCTGGAGTATCCTCTCTCACAAGGTCAACCACTTAGTTTCGTCGAACACATACGGTTTCTAGTAGCATCGCCACTGATTTCAGAGAAGAGGCGCTTCTACTGGCACAGTTTCCTCTCTCACAAGGCGGCCACTTAGTTTCGTGGAACACATTCGGTTTCGAGTAGCATCGCCAGAGATTTCAGAGAACGGGCGCTTCTCCTGGCACAGTATCGAACACTTAGTTTCAGATGGAACATTTAGTTTAAAATTGAACTATGTTTCGCATCTGGAGTTTCCTCTCTCACAAGGTCGACCACTTAGTTTCGTCGAACACGTACGGTTTCGAGTGGCATCGCCACAGGTTTCACAGAACGGGCGCTTCGCCTGGCACAGTAGCGAACACTTAGTTTCAGATAGAACAATTAATTTAAAATGGAACTAAGGTTCGCATCTGATGTTTCCTCTCTCACAAGGTCGGCCACTTAGATTTGTCGAACACATACGGTTTTGAGTGGCATCGCCACAGATTTCAGAGAACAGCCGCTTCTCCTGGCACAGTATCGAACACTTAGTCTCAGATAGAACAATTAATTTAAAATGGAACTATGTTTCGCATCTGGATTTTCCTGTCTCACAAGGCGGCCACTTAGTTTCGTGGAGCACATTCGGTTTCGAGTAGCATCGCCACAGATTTCAGAGAACAGGCGCTTCTCCTGGCACAGTGTCGAACACTTAGTTTCAGATAGAACAATTAGTTTAAAATGAAACTAATTTTCGTATCTGGAGTTTCCTCTCTCACAAGGTCGACCACTTAGTTTCGTCGAACATATAGGGTTTCGAGTTGTATCGTCACAGATTTCGCCGAGCGGGGGTTTCTCCTGGCACAGTATCAACCACGCAGTTTTGTCGAACACATACGGTTTCGAGTGGCATCGCCACAGATTTCAGAGAACAGGCGCTTCTCCTGGCACAGTATCGAACACTTAGTTTCAGATAGAACTATTAGTTTAAAATGGAACTAAGTTTCGCATCTGGAGTTTCCTCTCTGACAAGGTCGGCCACTTAGATTCGTCGAACACATACGGTTTTGAGTGGCATCGCCACAGATTTCAGAGAACAGCCGCTTCTCCTGGCACAGTATCAAACCCTTAGTTTCAGATGGAACATTTAGTTTAAAATGGCACTAAGTTTCGCGTCTGGAGTTTCCTCTCTCACAAGGTCGACCACTCAATTTCGAGTGGCATCGCCACAGATTTCAGAGAACAGGCGCTTCTCCTGGCACACTATCGAACACTTAGTTTCAGATAGAACAATTAATTTAAAATGGAACTAAGTTTCGCATCTGAAGTTTCCTCTCTCACAAGGTCGACCACTTAGTTTCGTCGAACACATACGGTTTCGAGTAGCATCGCCACAGATTTCAGAGAACAGGCGCTTCTGCTGGCACAGTATCGATCACTTCGATTCAGATAGAACAATTACTTTAAAATGGAACTAAGTTTCGCATCTGGAGTTTCCTCTCTCACAAGATCAACCACTTAGTTTCCCCGAACTAAAACGGTTTCGAGGGGCATCGCCACAGATTTCAGAGAACAGGCGCTTCTCCTGGCACAGTATCGAACACTTAGTTTCAGATAGAACAATTAGTTTAAAATGGAACTATGTTCCGCATCTAGTGAATCCTCTCTCACAAGGTCGACCACTTAGTTTCGTCGAACACATACGGTTTCGAGTAGTATCGCCACAAATATCGCAGAACGGGAGTTTCTCCTGGCACAGTATCGAACACTTAGTTACAGATAGAACAATTAGTTTAAAATGGAACTATGTTTCGTATCTGGAGTATGCTCTCTCACAAGGTCAACCACTTAGTTTTGTCGAACACATACGGTTTCGAGTGGCATCGCGACAGATTTCAGAGAACAGGCGCTTCTCCTGGCACAGTATCGAACACTTAGTTTCAGATAGAACAATTAGTTTAAAATGGAAGTAAGTTTCGCATCTGCAGTTTCCTCTCTCACAAGGTCGACCACTTAGTTTCGTCGAACACATACGGTTTCGAGTAGCATCGTCACAGATTTCAGAGAACAGGCGCTTCTCCTGGCACAGTATCGAACACTTAGTTTCAGATAGAACAATCAGTTTAAAATGGAACTAAGTTTCGCATACGGAGTTTCCTCTCCCACAAGGTCGACCACTTAGTTTCGTCGTACACATACGGTTTCGATTAGCATCACGACAGATTTCAGAGAACAGGTGCTTCTCCTGGCACAGTACAGAACACTTAGTTTCAGATAGAACAATTAGTGTAAAATGGAACTATGTTTCGCATATGGAGTTTCCTCTACCACAAGGTCGACCACTTATTTTCGTCGAACACATACGGTTTCGATTAGCGTCACGACAGATTTCAGAGAACAGGCGCTTCTCCTGGCACAGTACCGAACACTTAGTTTCAGATAGAACAATTAGTGTAAAATGGAACTATGTTTCGCATCTGGAGTTTCCTCTACCACAAGGTCGACCACTTATTTTCGTCGAACACATACGGTTTCGAGGAGCATCGCCACAGATTTCAGAGAACAGGCGCTTCTCCTGGCACAGTATCGAACACTTAGTTTCAGATAGAACAATTAGTTTAAAATGGAACTAAATTTCGCATCTGGAGTTTCCTCTCTCACCACGTCGACCACTTAGTTTCGTCGAACACATACGGTTTCGAGTGGCATCGCCACAGATTTCAGAGAACAGGCGCTTCTCCTGGCACAGTATCGAACACTTAGTATCAGTTAGAACAATTAGTTTAAAATGGAACAAAGCTTCGCATCTGGAGTTTCCTCTCTCACAAGGTCGACCACTTAGTTTCGACGAACACATACGGTTTCGAGGGGCATCGGCACAGATTTCACTGAACAGGCGCTTCTACTGGCAGAGTATCGAATACTTAGTTTCAGATAGAATATTTAGTTTAAAATGGAAATATGTTTCGCACATGGAGTTTCCTCCCTCACAAGGTCGACCACTTAGTTTCGTCGAACACATACGTTTTCGAGTAGCCTCGCCACAGATTTCAGAGAACAGGCGCTTCTCTTGGCACAGAATCGAACACTTAGTTTCAGATAGAACATTTAGTTTAAAATGGAAATATGTTTCGCATTTGGAGTTTAATCCCTCACAAGGTCGACCACTTAGTTACGTCGAAAACATACGGTTTCGAGTAGCATCGCCACATATTTCAGAGAACAGGCGCTTCTCCTGGCACAGTGTCGAACACTTAGTTTCAGATAGAACAATTAGTTTAAAATGGAACTAATTTTCGCATCTGGAGTTTCCTCTCTCACAAGGTGGACCGCTTAGTTACGACGAACACATACGGTTTCGAGTAGCATCGCCACAGATTTCAGAGAACAGGCGCTTCTCCTGGCACAGTATCGAACACTTAGTTCCAGATGGAACATTTGGTTTAAAATGGAACTAAGTTTCGCATCTGGAGTTTCCTCTCTCAGAAGGTCGACCACTTAGTTTCGTCGAACACATACGGTTTCGATTGGCATCGCCACACATTTCAGAGAACTGGTGGTTCTCAGTATCGAACACTTGGTTTCAGATAGAACAATTAGTTTAAAATGGTAGTAAGTTTCGCATATGGAGTTTCCTCTGTCACAAGGTCGACCACTTAGTTTCGTCGAACACATGCGGTTTCGAGTAGCATCGCCACAGATTTCAGAGAACAGGCGCTTCTCCTGGCACAGTATCGAACACTTAGTTCCAGATGGAACATTTGGTTTAAAATGGAACTAAGTTTCGCATCTGGAGTTTCCTCTCTCAGAAGGTCGACCACTTAGTTTCGTCGAACACATACGGTTTCGATTGGCAACGCCACACATTTCAGAGAACTGGCGGTTCTCAGTATCGAACACTTGGTTTCAGATAGAACAATTAGTTTAAAATGGTAGTAAGTTTCGCATATGGAGTTTCCTCTCTCACAAGGTCGACCACTTAGTTTCGTCGAACACATACGTTTTCGAGTAGCATCGGCACAGATTTCAGAGAACAGGCGCTTCTCCTGGCACAGTATCGAACACTTAGTTCCAGATGGAACATTTGGTTTAAAATGGAACTAAGTTTCGCATATGGAGTTTCCTCTCTCACAAGGTCGACAACTTAGTTCCGCCAAACACATATGGTTTCGAGTAGCATCGCCACAGATTTCAGAGAACAGGCGCTTCTCCTGGCACAGTATCGAACACGTATTTCAGACAGAACAATTAGTTTAAAATGTAACTATGTTTCGCATCTGGAGTATCCTCCCTCACAAGGTCGACTACTTAGTTTCGTCGAACACATACGGTTTCGAGTGGCATCGCCACAGATTTCAGAGAACAGGCGCTTCTCCTGGCACAGTATTGAATACATAGTTTCAGATAGAACAATTACTTTAAAATGGTACTAAGTTTCGCAACTGGAGTTTCCTCTTTCACAAGGCGACCACTTTGTTTCGTCGAACACATACGGTTTTGAGTGTCATCGTCACAGATTTCAGAGAACAGGTGCTTCTCTTGGCACAGTATCGAACACTTAGTTTCCGATAGAACAATTAGTTTAAAATGGAACTCTGTTTCGCATCTGGAGTTTCCTCTCTCACAAGGTCGGCGACTTAATTTCTTCGAACACATACGGTTTCGAGTAGCATCGCCATAGATTTCAGAGAACAGGCGCTTCTCCTGGTACAGTACCGAACACTTAGTTTCAGATAGAACAATTAGTTTAAAATGGAATTAAGCTTCGCATCTGGAGTTTCCCCTCTCACAAGGTCGGCCACTTAGTTTCGTTGAACACATACGGTTTCGAGTGGCAACGCCACAGATTTCAGAGAACAGGCGCTTCTCCTGGCACAGTATCGAAGACATAGTTTCAGATAGAACAATTAGTTTAAAATGGAACTAAGTTTCGCATCTGGAGTTTCCTCTCCCACAAGGCGGCCACTTAGTTTCGTCGAACACATACGGTTTTGAGTGTCATCGTCACAGATTTCAGAGAACAGGCGCTTCTCTTGGCACAGTATCGAACACTTAGTTTCCGATAGAACAATTAGTTTAAAATGGAACTCTGTTTCGCATCTGGAGTTTCCTCTATCACAAGGTCGGCGACTTAATTTCGTCGAACACATACGGTTTCGAGTAGCATCGCCATAGATTTCAGAGAACAGGCGCTTCTCCTGGTACAGTACCGAACACTTAGTTTCAGATAGAACAATTAGTTTAAAATGGAATTAAGCTTCGCATCTGGAGTTTCCCCTCTCACAAGGTCGGCCACTTAGTTTCGTTGAACACATACGGTTTCGAGTGGCAACGCCACAGATTTCAGAGAACAGGCGCTTCTCCTGGCACAGTAACGAACACTTAGTTTCAGATAGAACAATTAATTTAAAATGGAACTAAGTTTCGCATCTGGAGTTTCCTCAATCACAAGGTCGACCGCTTAGTTTCGTCGAACACATACGGTTTCGAGTGGCATCGCCACAGATTTCAGAGAACAGGCGCTTCGCCTGGCACAGTATCGAACACTTATTTCACAGAGAACAATTAGTTTAAAATGGAACTATGTCTCGCATTTGGAGTATCCTCTCTCACAAGATCAACCACTTAGTTTCCTCGAACACATACGGTTTCGAGTAGCAACGCCACAGATTTAAGAGAACAGGCGCTTCTCCTGGCACTGTACCGAACACTTAGTTTCAGATAGAACAATTAGTTTAAAATGGAACTCTGTTTCGCATCTGGAGTTTCCTCTATCACAAGGTCGGCGACTTAATTTCGTCGAACACATACGGTTTCGAGTAGCATCGCCATAGATTTCAGAGAACAGGCGCTTCTCCTGGTACAGTACCGAACACTTAGTTTCAGATAGAACAATTAGTTTAAAATGGAATTAAGCTTCGCATCTGGAGTTTCCCCTCTCACAAGGTCGGCCACTTAGTTTCGTTGAACACATACGGTTTCGAGTGGCAACGCCACAGATTTCAGAGAACAGGCGCTTCTCCTGGCACAGTAACGAACACTTAGTTTCAGATAGAACAATTAATTTAAAATGGAACTAAGTTTCGCATCTGGAGTTTCCTCAATCACAAGGTCGACCGCTTAGTTTCGTCGAACACATACGGTTTCGAGTGGCATCGCCACAGATTTCAGAGAACAGGCGCTTCGCCTGGCACAGTATCGAACACTTATTTCACAGAGAACAATTAGTTTAAAATGGAACTATGTCTCGCATCTGGAGTATCCTCTCTCACAAGATCAACCACTTAGTTTCCTCGAACACATACGGTTTCGAGTAGCAACGCCACAGATTTAAGAGAACAGGCGCTTCTCCTGGCACTGTACCGAACACTTAGTTTCAGATAGAACAATTAGTTTAAAATGGAACTCTGTTTCGCATCTGGAGTTTCCTCTCTCACAAGGTCGGCGACATAATTTCGTCGAACACATACGGTTTCGAGTAGCAACGCCATAGATTTCAGAGAACAGGCGCTTCTCCTGGTACAGTATCGAACACTTAGATTCAGATAGAACAATTAGTTTAAAATGGAATTAATCTTCGCATCTGGAGTTTCCCGTCTCACAAGCTCGGCCACTTAGTTTCGTTGAACACATACGGTTTCGAGTGGCAACGCCACAGATTTCAGAAAACAGGCGCTTCTCCTGGCAGAGTATCAGACACATAGTTTCAGATAGAACAATTAGTTTAAAATTGTACTAAATTTCGCATCTGGAGTTTCTTCCCTCACAAGGCGACCACTTAATTTCGTCGAACACATACGGTTTCGAGTGGCATCGCCACAGATTTCAGAGAACAGGCGCTTCTCCTGGCACTGTACCGAACACTTAGTTTCAGATAGAACAATTAGTTTAAAATGGAACTAAGTTTCGCAACTTGAGTTTCCGCTCGCACAAGGTCGACCACTTAGTTTCGTCGAACACATACGGTTTCGAGTGGTACCGCCAAGGATTTCGCAGAACAGCGTTTCTCCTGGCACATTATCGAACATATGGTTTCAGATAGAACAATTAGTTTAAAATGGAACTAAGTTTCGCATCTGGAGTTTCCTCTCTCACCAGGTCGACCACTTAGTTTCGTCGAACACATACGGTTTCGAGTGGCAACGCCACAGGTTTCAGAGAACAGGCGCTTCGCCTGGCACAGTATCGAACACTTATTTCACTGAGAACAATTAGTTTAAAATAGAACTATGTCTCGCATCTGGAGTATCCTCTCTCACAAGATCAACCACTTAGTTTCCTCGAACACATACGGTTTCGAGTAGCAACGCCACAGATTTAAGAGAACAGGCGCTTCTCCTGGCACAGTATCGAAGACATAGTTTCAGATAGAAAAATTAGTTTAAAATGGAACTAAGTTTCGCATCTGGAGTTTCCTCTCCCACAAGGCGGCCACTTAGTTACGTCGAACACATACGGTTTTGAGTGTCATCGTCACAGATTTCAGAGAACAGGCGCTTC
This sequence comes from Nysson spinosus, assembly GCA_910591585.2. Lineage (NCBI taxonomy): Eukaryota > Metazoa > Arthropoda > Insecta > Hymenoptera > Crabronidae > Nysson > Nysson spinosus. The sequence continues at coordinate 1,811,646 of CAJUYC020000006.1, forward strand.
TCTTGGCACAGTATCGAACACTTAGTTTCAGATAGAACAATTAGTTTAAAATGGAACTCTCTTTCGCATCTGGAGTTTCCTCTCTCACAAGGTCGGCGACTTAATTTCGTCGTACACATACGGTTTCGATTAGCATCACGACAGATTTCAGAGAACAGGTGCTTCTCCTGGCACAGTACAGAACACTTAGTTTCAGATAGAACAATTAGTGTAAAATGGAACTATGTTTCGCATATGGAGTTTCCTCTACCACAAGGTCGACCACTTATTTTCGTCGAACACATACGGTTTCGATTAGCGTCGCGACAGATTTCGTCGAACAGGCGCTTCTCCTGGCACAGTATCGAACACTTAGTTCCAGATGGAACATTTGGTTTAAAATGGAACTAAGTTTCGCATCTGGAGTTTCCTCTCTCAGAAGGTCGACCACTTAGTTTCGTCGAACACATACGGTTTCGATTGGCATCGCCACACATTTCAGAGAACTGGTGGTTCTCAGTATCGAACACTTGGTTTCAGATAGAACAATTAGTTTAAAATGGTAGTAAGTTTCGCATATGGAGTTTCCTCTGTCACAAGGTCGACCACTTAGTTTCGTCGAACACATGCGGTTTCGAGTAGCATCGCCACAGATTTCAGAGAACAGGCGCTTCTCCTGGCACAGTATCGAACACTTAGTTCCAGATGGAACATTTGGTTTAAAATGGAACTAAGTTTCGCATCTGGAGTTTCCTCTCTCAGAAGGTCGACCACTTAGTTTCGTCGAACACATACGGTTTCGATTGGCATCGCCACACATTTCAGAGAACTGGCGGTTCTCAGTATCGAACACTTGGTTTCAGATAGAACAATTAGTTTAAAATGGTAGTAAGTTTCGCATATGGAGTTTCCTCTCTCACAAGGTCGACCACTTAGTTTCGTCGAACACATACGTTTTCGAGTAGCATCGGCACAGATTTCAGAGAACAGGCGCTTCTCCTGGCACAGTATCGAACACTTAGTTCCAGATGGAACATTTGGTTTAAAATGGAACTAAGTTTCGCATATGGAGTTTCCTCTCTCACAAGGTCGACAACTTAGTTCCGCCAAACACATATGGTTTCGAGTAGCATCGCCACAGATTTCAGAGAACAGGCGCTTCTCCTGGCACAGTATCGAACACGTATTTCAGACAGAACAATTAGTTTAAAATGTAACTATGTTTCGCATCTGGAGTATCCTCCCTCACAAGGTCGACTACTTAGTTTCGTCGAACACATACGGTTTCGAGTGGCATCGCCACAGATTTCAGAGAACAGGCGCTTCTCCTGGCACAGTATTGAATACATAGTTTCAGATAGAACAATTACTTTAAAATGGTACTAAGTTTCGCAACTGGAGTTTCCTCTTTCACAAGGCGACCACTTTGTTTCGTCGAACACATACGGTTTTGAGTGTCATCGTCACAGATTTCAGAGAACAGGTGCTTCTCTTGGCACAGTATCGAACACTTAGTTTCCGATAGAACAATTAGTTTAAAATGGAACTCTGTTTCGCATCTGGAGTTTCCTCTCTCACAAGGTCGGCGACTTAATTTCTTCGAACACATACGGTTTCGAGTAGCATCGCCATAGATTTCAGAGAACAGGCGCTTCTCCTGGTACAGTACCGAACACTTAGTTTCAGATAGAACAATTAGTTTAAAATGGAATTAAGCTTCGCATCTGGAGTTTCCCCTCTCACAAGGTCGGCCACTTAGTTTCGTTGAACACATACGGTTTCGAGTGGCAACGCCACAGATTTCAGAGAACAGGCGCTTCTCCTGGCACAGTATCGAAGACATAGTTTCAGATAGAACAATTAGTTTAAAATGGAACTAAGTTTCGCATCTGGAGTTTCCTCTCCCACAAGGCGGCCACTTAGTTTCGTCGAACACATACGGTTTTGAGTGTCATCGTCACAGATTTCAGAGAACAGGCGCTTCTCTTGGCACAGTATCGAACACTTAGTTTCCGATAGAACAATTAGTTTAAAATGGAACTCTGTTTCGCATCTGGAGTTTCCTCTATCACAAGGTCGGCGACTGAATTTCGTCGAACACATACGGTTTCGAGTAGCATCGCCATAGATTTCAGAGAACAGGCGCTTCTCCTGGTACAGTACCGAACACTTAGTTTCAGATAGAACAATTAGTTTAAAATGGAATTAAGCTTCGCATCTGGAGTTTCCCCTCTCACAAGGTCGGCCACTTAGTTTCGTTGAACACATACGGTTTCGAGTGGCAACGCCACAGATTTCAGAGAACAGGCGCTTCTCCTGGCACAGTAACGAACACTTAGTTTCAGATAGAACAATTAGTTTAAAATGGAATTAAGCTTCGCATCTGGAGTTTCCCCTCTCACAAGGTCGGCCACTTAGTTTCGTTGAACACATACGGTTTCGAGTGGCAACGCCACAGATTTCAGAGAACAGGCGCTTCTCCTGGCACAGTATCGAAGACATAGTTTCAGATAGAACAATTAGTTTAAAATGGAACTAAGTTTCGCATCTGGAGTTTCCTCTCCCACAAGGCGGCCACTTAGTTTCGTCGAACACATACGGTTTTGAGTGTCATCGTCACAGATTTCAGAGAACAGGCGCTTCTCTTGGCACAGTATCGAACACTTAGTTTCCGATAGAACAATTAGTTTAAAATGGAACTCTGTTTCGCATCTGGAGTTTCCTCTATCACAAGGTCGGCGACTGAATTTCGTCGAACACATACGGTTTCGAGTAGCATCGCCATAGATTTCAGAGAACAGGCGCTTCTCCTGGTACAGTACCGAACACTTAGTTTCAGATAGAACAATTAGTTTAAAATGGAATTAAGCTTCGCATCTGGAGTTTCCCCTCTCACAAGGTCGGCCACTTAGTTTCGTTGAACACATACGGTTTCGAGTGGCAACGCCACAGATTTCAGAGAACAGGCGCTTCTCCTGGCACAGTAACGAACACTTAGTTTCAGATAGAACAATTAATTTAAAATGGAACTAAGTTTCGCATCTGGAGTTTCCTCAATCACAAGGTCGACCGCTTAGTTTCGTCGAACACATACGGTTTCGAGTGGCATCGCCACAGATTTCAGAGAACAGGCGCTTCGCCTGGCACAGTATCGAACACTTATTTCACAGAGAACAATTAGTTTAAAATGGAACTATGTCTCGCATCTGGAGTATCCTCTCTCACAAGATCAACCACTTAGTTTCCTCGAACACATACGGTTTCGAGTAGCAACGCCACAGATTTAAGAGAACAGGCGCTTCTCCTGGCACTGTACCGAACACTTAGTTTCAGATAGAACAATTAGTTTAAAATGGAACTCTGTTTCGCATCTGGAGTTTCCTCTATCACAAGGTCGGCGACTTAATTTCGTCGAACACATACGGTTTCGAGTAGCATCGCCATAGATTTCAGAGAACAGGCGCTTCTCCTGGTACAGTACCGAACACTTAGTTTCAGATAGAACAATTAGTTTAAAATGGAATTAAGCTTCGCATCTGGAGTTTCCCCTCTCACAAGGTCGGCCACTTAGTTTCGTTGAACACATACGGTTTCGAGTGGCAACGCCACAGATTTCAGAGAACAGGCGCTTCTCCTGGCACAGTAACGAACACTTAGTTTCAGATAGAACAATTAATTTAAAATGGAACTAAGTTTCGCATCTGGAGTTTCCTCAATCACAAGGTCGACCGCTTAGTTTCGTCGAACACATACGGTTTCGAGTGGCATCGCCACAGATTTCAGAGAACAGGCGCTTCGCCTGGCACAGTATCGAACACTTATTTCACAGAGAACAATTAGTTTAAAATGGAACTATGTCTCGCATCTGGAGTATCCTCTCTCACAAGATCAACCACTTAGTTTCCTCGAACACATACGGTTTCGAGTAGCAACGCCACAGATTTAAGAGAACAGGCGCTTCTCCTGGCACTGTACCGAACACTTAGTTTCAGATAGAACAATTAGTTTAAAATGGAACTCTGTTTCGCATCTGGAGTTTCCTCTCTCACAAGGTCGGCGACATAATTTCGTCGAACACATACGGTTTCGAGTAGCAACGCCATAGATTTCAGAGAACAGGCGCTTCTCCTGGTACAGTATCGAACACTTAGATTCAGATAGAACAATTAGTTTAAAATGGAATTAATCTTCGCATCTGGAGTTTCCCGTCTCACAAGCTCGGCCACTTAGTTTCGTTGAACACATACGGTTTCGAGTGGCAACGCCACAGATTTCAGAAAACAGGCGCTTCTCCTGGCAGAGTATCAGACACATAGTTTCAGATAGAACAATTAGTTTAAAATTGTACTAAATTTCGCATCTGGAGTTTCTTCCCTCACAAGGCGACCACTTAATTTCGTCGAACACATACGGTTTCGAGTGGCATCGCCACAGATTTCAGAGAACAGGCGCTTCTCCTGGCACTGTACCGAACACTTAGTTTCAGATAGAACAATTAGTTTAAAATGGAACTAAGTTTCGCAACTTGAGTTTCCGCTCGCACAAGGTCGACCACTTAGTTTCGTCGAACACATACGGTTTCGAGTGGTACCGCCAAGGATTTCGCAGAACAGCGTTTCTCCTGGCACATTATCGAACATATGGTTTCAGATAGAACAATTAGTTTAAAATGGAACTAAGTTTCGCATCTGGAGTTTCCTCTCTCACCAGGTCGACCACTTAGTTTCGTCGAACACATACGGTTTCGAGTGGCAACGCCACAGGTTTCAGAGAACAGGCGCTTCGCCTGGCACAGTATCGAACACTTATTTCACTGAGAACAATTAGTTTAAAATAGAACTATGTCTCGCATCTGGAGTATCCTCTCTCACAAGATCAACCACTTAGTTTCCTCGAACACATACGGTTTCGAGTAGCAACGCCACAGATTTAAGAGAACAGGCGCTTCTCCTGGCACAGTATCGAAGACATAGTTTCAGATAGAAAAATTAGTTTAAAATGGAACTAAGTTTCGCATCTGGAGTTTCCTCTCCCACAAGGCGGCCACTTAGTTACGTCGAACACATACGGTTTTGAGTGTCATCGTCACAGATTTCAGAGAACAGGCGCTTCTCTTGGCACAGTATCGAACACTTAGTTTCAGATAGAACAATTAGTTTAAAATGGAACTCTGTTTCGCATCTGGAGTTTCCTCTCTCACAAGGTCGGCGACTTAATTTCGTCGAACACATACGGTTTCGAGTAGCAACGCCATAGATTTCAGAGAACAGGCGCTTCTCCTGGTACAGTATCGAACACTTAGATTCAGATAGAACAATTAGTTTAAAATGGAATGAAGCTTCGCATCTGGAGTTTCCCCTCTCACAAGGTCGGCCACTTAGTTTCGTTGAACACATACGGTTTCGAGTGGCAACGCCACAGATTTCAGAAAACAGGCGCTTCTCCTGGCAGAGTATCAGACACATAGTTTCAGATAGAACAATTAGTTTAAAATTGTACTAAATTTCGCATCTGGAGTTTCTTCCCTCACAAGGCGACCACTTAATTTCGTCGAACACATACGGTTTCGAGTAGCATCGCCATAGATTTCAGAGAACAGGCGCTTCTCCTGGTACAGTATCGAACACTTAGTTTCAGATAGAACAATTAGTTTAAAATGGAACTAAGTTTCGCATCTGGAGTTTCCTCTCCCACAAGGCGGCGACTTAATTTCGTCGAACACATACGGTTTCGAGTAGCAACGCCATAGATTTCAGAGAACAGGCGCTTCTCCTGGTACAGTATCGAACACTTAGATTCAGATAGAACAATTAGTTTAAAATGGAACTAAGTTTCGCATCTGGAGTTTCCTCTCTCACAAGGTCGACCAATTAGATTCGTCGAACACATACGGTTTCGAGTGGCATGGCCACATATTTCAGAGAACAGGCGCTTCTCCTGGCACAGTGTCGAACACATAGTTTCAGATAGAACAATTAGGTTAAAATGGAACTAAGTTTCGCGCCTGGAGTTTCCTCTCTTACAAGGTCGACCACTTAGTTTCGTGGAACACATACGGTTTCGAGTGGCATCGCCACAGATTTCAGAGAACAGGCGCTTCTCCTGTCACAGTATCGAACACTTAGTTTCAGATAGAACAATTAGTTTAAAATGGAACTAAGTTTCGCATCTGGAGTTTCCTCTCTCACAAGGTCGACCACTTAGTTTCGACGAAACACATAAGGTTTCGAGTAGCATCGCCACAGATTTCAGAGGACAGGCGCTTCTCCTGGCACAGTATCGAACACTTAGTTTCAGATAGAACCATTAGTTTAAAATGGAACAATGTTTCGCAACTGGAGTTTCCTCTCTCACAAGGTCGACCAATTAGATTCGTCGAACACATACGGTTTCGAGTGGCATGGCCACATATTTCAGAGAACAGGCGCTTCTCCTGGCACAGTGTCGAACACATAGTTTCAGATAGAACAATTAGGTTAAAATGGAACTAAGTTTCGCGCCTGGAGTTTCCTCTCTTACAAGGTCGACCACTTAGTTTCGTGGAACACATACGGTTTCGAGTGGCATCGCCACAGATTTCAGAGAACAGGCGCTTCTCCTGTCACAGTATCGAACACTTAGTTTCAGATAGAACAATTAGTTTAAAATGGAACTAAGTTTCGCATCTGGAGTTTCCTCTCTCACAAGGTCGACCACTTAGTTTCGACGAAACACATAAGGTTTCGAGTAGCATCGCCACAGATTTCAGAGGACAGGCGCTTCTCCTGGCACAGTATCGAACACTTAGTTTCAGATAGAACCATTAGTTTAAAATGGAACTATGTTTCGTATCTGGAGTTTCCTCTCCCACTAGGTGGACCACTTAGTTTTTTCGAACACATACGGTTTCTAGTAGCATCGCCACTGATTTCAGAGAACAGGCGCTTCTCCTGGCACAGTATCGAACACTTAGTTTCAGATAGAACCATTAGTTTAAAATGGAACTATGTTTCGCATTTGGAGTTTCCTCTCTCACAAGGTCGACCACTTAGTTTCGTCAAACACATACGGTTTCCAGTGGCATCGCCACAGATTTCAGAGAACAGGCGCTTCTCCTGGCACAGTGTCGAACACATAGTTTCAGATAGAACAATTAGGTTAAAATGGAACTAAGTTTCGCGCCTGGAGTTTCCTCTCTCACAAGGTCGACCACTTAGTTTCGACTAAAGACATAAGGTTTCGAGTAGCATCGCCACAGATTTCAGAGGACAGGCGCTTCTCCTGGCACAGTATCGAACACTTAGTTTCAGATAGAACCATTAGTTTAAAATGGAACTATGTTTTGTATCTGGAGTTTCCTCTCCCACTAGGTGGACCACTCAGTTTCGTCGAACACATACGGTTTCGAGTGGCATGGCCACATATTTCAGAGAACAGGCGCTTCTCCTGGCACAGTGTCGAACACATAGTTTCAGATAGAACAATTAGGTTAAAATGGAACTAAGTTTCGCGCCTGGAGTTTCCTCTCTTACAAGGTCGACCACTTAGTTTCGTGGAACACATACGGTTTCGAGTGGCATCGCCACAGATTTCAGAGAACAGGCGCTTCTCCTGTCACAGTATCGAACACTTAGTTTCAGATAGAACAATTAGTTTAAAATGGAACTAAGTTTCGCATCTGGAGTTTCCTCTCTCACAAGGTCGACCACTTAGTTTCGACGAAACACATAAGGTTTCGAGTAGCATCGCCACAGATTTCAGAGGACAGGCGCTTCTCCTGGCACAGTATCGAACACTTAGTTTCAGATAGAACCATTAGTTTAAAATGGAACTATGTTTCGTATCTGGAGTTTCCTCTCCCACTAGGTGGACCACTTAGTTTTTTCGAACACATACGGTTTCTAGTAGCATCGCCACTGATTTCAGAGAACAGGCGCTTCTCCTGGCACAGTATCGAACACTTAGTTTCAGATAGAACCATTAGTTTAAAATGGAACTATGTTTCGCATTTGGAGTTTCCTCTCTCACAAGGTCGACCACTTAGTTTCGTCAAACACATACGGTTTCCAGTGGCATCGCCACAGATTTCAGAGAACAGGCGCTTCTCCTGGCACAGTGTCGAACACATAGTTTCAGATAGAACAATTAGGTTAAAATGGAACTAAGTTTCGCGCCTGGAGTTTCCTCTCTCACAAGGTCGACCACTTAGTTTCGACGAAAGACATAAGGTTTCGAGTAGCATCGCCACAGATTTCAGAGGACAGGCGCTTCTCCTGGCACAGTATCGAACACTTAGTTTCAGATAGAACCATTAGTTTAAAATGGAACTATGTTTTGTATCTGGAGTTTCCTCTCCCACTAGGTGGACCACTCAGTTTCGTCGAACACATACGGTTTCCAGTGGCATCGCCACAGATTTCAGAGAACAGGCGCTTCTCCTGGCACAGTATCGAACACTTAATTTCAGATAGAACAATTAATTTGAAATGGAACTAAGTTTCGCATCTGAAGTTTCCTCTCTCACAAGGTCGGCAACTTAGTTTCGTCAAACACATACGGTTTCGAGTAGCATCGCCACAGATTTCAGAGGACAGGCGCTTCTCCTGGCACAGTATCGAACACTTAGTTTCAGATAGAACCATTAGTTTAAAATGGAACTATGTTTCGTATCTGGAGTTTCCTCTCCCACTAGGTGGACCACTTAGTTTTGTCGAACACATACGGTTTCTAGTAGCATCGCCACTGATTTCAGAGAACAGGCGCTTCTCCTGGCACAGTATCGAACACTTAGTTTCAGATAGAACCATTAGTTTAAAATGGAACTATGTTTCGCATTTGGAGTTTCCTCTCTCCCAAGGTGGACCACTTAGTTTCGTCAAACACATACGGTTTCCAGTGGCATCGCCACAGATTTCAGAGAACAGGCGCTTCTCCTGGCACAGTATCGAACACTTAATTTCAGATAGAACAATTAATTTGAAATGGAACTAAGTTTCGCATCTGAAGTTTCCTCTCTCACAAGGTCGGCAACTTAGTTTCGTCAAACACATACGGTTTCGAGTGGCATCGCCACACATTTCACAGAACAGGCGCTTCTGCTGGCACAGTATCGAACACTTAGTTCCGGAGAGAAGAATTAGTTTAAAATGTCACTAAGTTTTGCGTCTTGAGTTCCCTCTCTCACAATGTCGACCACTCAGTTTCGTCGAACACACACGGTTTCGAGTAGCATCGCCACAGATTTCAGAGAGCAGGCGCTTCTCTTGGCACAGTATCGAACACTTATGTCAGACAGAACAATTAGTTTAAAATGTAACTATGTGTCGCATCTTGAGTTTCCTCTCTCACAAGGTCGACCACTCGGTTTCGTCGAACACATACCGTTTCGAGTGGCATCGCCACAGATTTCAGAGAACAGGCGCTTCTCCTGGCACAGTATCGAACACTTACTTTCAGATGGAACATTTAGTTTAAAATTGACCTATGTTTCGCATCTGGAGTTTCCTCTCTCACAAGGTCGACCACTTCGTTTCGCCGAACCCATACGGTTTCCAGTGGCATCGCCACAGATTTCAGCGAACAGGCGCTTCTCCTGGCACAGTATCGAACACTTAGTTTCAGATAGCACCATTAGTTTAAAATGGAACTATGTTTCGTATCTGGAGTTTCCTCTCCCACTAGGTGGACCACTTAGTTTTGACGAACACATACGGTTTCTAGTAGCATCGCCACTGATTTCAGAGAACAGGCGCTTCTCCTGGCACAGTATCGAACACTTAGTTTCAGATAGAACCATTAGTTTAAAATGGAACTATGTTTCGTATCTGGAGTTTCCTCTCCCACTAGGTGGACCACTTAGTTTTGTCGAACACATACGGTTTCTAGTAGCATCGCCACTGATTTCAGAGAACTGGCGCTTCTCCTGGCACAGTATCGAACACTTAGATTCAGATAGAACCATTAGTTTAAAATGGAACTATGTTTCGCATTTGGAGTTTCCTCTCTCCCAAGGTGGACCACTTAGTTTCGTCAAACACATACGGTTTCCAGTGGCATCGCCACAGATTTCGGAGAACAGGCGCTTCTCCTGGCACAGCATCGAACACTTAGTTTCAGAGAGAACAATTAGTTTAAAATGGAAATAAGTTTCGCATCTGGAGTTTCCTCTCTCACAAGGTCGACCACCTAGTTTCGTCGAACACATACGGTTTCGAGTGGCATCGCCACAGATTGCAGAGAACAGGCGCTTCTCCTAGCACAGTGTCGAACACATAGTTTCAGGTAGAACAATTAGTTTAAAATGGTACTAAGTTTCGCATCTGGAGTTTCCTCTTTCACAAGGCGACCACTTAGTTTCGTCGAACACATACGGTTTCGAGTGGCATCGCCACAGATTTCAGAGAACAGGCGCTTCTCCTGTCACATTATCGAACACTTAGTTTCAGATAGTACAATAAGATTAAAATGGAACTAAGTTTCGCATCTGAAGTTTCCTCTCTCACAAGGTCGACCACTTAGTTTCGTCGAACACATACGGTTTCGAGCGTCATCGCCACACAGTTCAGAGGACAGGCGCTTCTCCTGGCACAGTATCGAACACTTAGTTTCAGGTAGAACAATTAGTTTAAAATGGAACTATGTTCCGCATCTGGTGAATCCTCCCTCACAAGGTCAATCACTTAGTTTCGTCGAACACATACGGTTTCGAGTGGCATCGCCAGAGATTTCAGAGAACAGGCGCTTCTCCTGGAACAGTATCGAACAATTTCAGATAGAACAATTAGTTTAAAATGGAACTAAGTTTCGCATCTGGAGTTTCCTCAATCACAAGGTCGGCCACTTAGTTTCGTTGAACACATACGGTTTCCAGTGGTATCGCCACAGATTTCAGAGAACAGGCGCTTCTCCTGGCACAGTATCGAACACTTAATTTCAGATAGAACAATTAATTTGAAATAGAACTAAGTTTCGCATCTGAAGTTTCCTCTCTCACAAGGTCGGCAACTTAGTTTCGTCAAACACATACGGTTTCGAGTAGCATCGCCACAGATTTCAGAGCACAGGCGCTTCTCCTGGCACAGTATCGAACACTTAGTTTCAGATAGAACCATTAGTTTAAAATGGAACTATGTTTCGTATCTGGAGTTTCCTCTCCCACTAGGTGGACCACTTAGTTTTGTCGAACACATACGGTTTCTAGTAGCATCGCCACTGATTTCAGAGAACAGGCGCTTCTCCTGGCACAGTATCGAACACTTAGTTTCAGATAGAACCATTAGTTTAAAATGGAACTATGTTTCGCATTTGGAGTTTCCTCTCTCCCAAGGCGACCACTTAATTTCGTCGAACACATACGGTTTCGAGTGGCATCGCCACAGATTGCAGAGAACAGGCGCTTCTCCTGGCACAGTATCGAACACTTAATATCAGATAGAACAATTAATTTGAAATGGAACTAAGTTTCGCATCTGAAGTACCCTCCCTCACAAGGTCGACCACTTAGTTTCGTTGAACACATACGGTATCGAGTGGCATCGCCACAGATTTCGGAGAACAGGCGCTTCTCCTGGCACAGTATCGAACACTTAGTTTCAGAGAGAACAATTAGTTTAAAATGGAAATAAGTTTCGCATCTGGAGTTTCCTCTCTCACAAGGTCGACCACCTAGTTTCGTCGAACACATACGGTTTCGAGTGGCATCGCCACAGATTGCAGAGAACAGGCGCTTCTCCTGGCACAGTATCGAACACTTAATTTCAGATAGAACAATTAATTTGAAATGGAACTAAGTTTCGCATCTGAAGTTTCCTCTCTCACAATGTCGGCAACTTAGTTTCGTCAAACACATACGGTTTCGAGTGGCATCGCCAGAGATTTCAGAGAACTGGCGCTTCTCCTGGAACAGTATCGAACAATTTCAGATAGAACAATTAGTTTAAAATGGAACTAAGTTTCGCATCTGGAGTTTCCTCAATCACAAGGTCGGCCACTTAGTTTCGTTGAACACATACGGTTTCGAGTGGCAAAGCCACAGATTTTAGAGAACAGGCGCTTCTCCTGGCACAGTATCGAACACTTAGTTTCAGATAGAACAATTAGTTTAAAATGGAACTAAGTTTCGCATCTGGAGTTTCCTCTCTCACAAGGTCGACCACATAGTTTCGTCGAACACATACGGTTTCGAGTAGCATCGCCACTGATTTCAGAGAACAGGCGCTTCTCCTGGCACAGTATCGAACACTTAGTTCCAGATAGATCAATTAGTTTAAAATGGAACAATGTTTCGCATCTGGAGTTTCCTTTCGCACAAGGTCGACGACTTAATTTCGTCGAACACATACGGTTTCGAGTGGCATCGCCAGAGATTTCAGAGAACAGGCGCTTTTCCTGGAACAGTATCGAACAATTTCAGATAGAACAATTAGTTTAAAATGGAACTGAGTTTCGCATCTGGAGTTTGTTCAATCACAAGGTCGGCCACTTAGTTTCGTTGAACACATACGGTTTCGAGTGGCAACGCCACAGATTTCAGAGAACAGGCGCTTCTCCTGGCACAGTATCGAACACTTAGTTTCAGAGAGAACAATTAGTTTAAAATGGAACTATGTTTCGCATTTGGAGTTTCCTCTCTCCCAAGGTGGACCACTTAGTTTCGTCAAACACATACGGTTTCCAGTGGCAACGCCACAGATTTCAGAGAACAGGCGCTTCTCCTGGCACAGTATCGAACACTTAGTTTCGTCGAACACATACGTTTTCGAGTAGAATCGCCACAGGTTTCAGAGAACAGGCGCTTCTCCTGGCACAGTATCGAACCCTTAGTTACAGATAGAACACTTAGTTTAAAATGGAACTATATTTCGCATTTGGAGTTTCCTCTCTCACAAGGTAGACCACTTAGTTTCGTTGAACACATACGGTTTCGAGTGGCAACGCCACAGATTTTAGAGAACAGGCGCTTCTCCTGGCACAGTATCGAACACTTAGTTTCAGATAGAACAATTAGTTTGAAATGGAACTAAGTTTCGCATCTGGAGTTTCCTCTCTCACAAGGTCGACAACTTAGTATCGTCGAACACATACGGTTTCGAGTAGCATCGCCACTGATTTCAGAGAACAGGCGCTTCTCCTGGCACAGTATCGAACACTTAGTTCCAGATAGATCAATTAGTTTAAAATGGAACAATGTTTCGCATCTGGAGTTTCCTTTCGCACAAGGTCGACGACTTAATTTCGTCGAACACATACGGTTTCGAGTGGCATCGCCAGAGATTTCAGAGAACAGGCGCTTCTCCTGGAACAGTATCGAACAATTTCAGATAGAACAATTAGTTTAAAATGGAACTAAGTTTCGCATCTGGAGTTTGTTCAATCACAAGGTCGGCCACTTAGTTTCGTTGAACACATACGGTTTCGAGTGGCAACGCCACAGATTTCAGAGAACAGGCGCATCTCCTGGCACAGTATCGAACACTTAGTTTCAGATAGAATAATTAGTTTAAAATGGAAGTAAGTTTCGCATGTGGAGTTTCCTCTCCCACAAGGTCGACCACTTAGATTCGTCGAACACATACGGTTTCGAGTGGCATCGCCACAGATTTCAGAGAACAAGCGCTTCTCCTGGCACAGTATCGAACACTTAGTCTCAGATAGAACAATTAATTTAAAATGGACCTATGTTTCGCATCTGGAGTTTCCTCTCCCACAAGGCCGACCACTTAGTTTCCTCGAACACATACGGTTTCGAGTAGCATCGCCACAGATTTCAGAGAACAGGCGCTTCTCCTGGCACAGTATCGAACACTTAGTCTCAGATAGAACCATTAATTTAAAATGGACCTATGTTTCGCATTTGGAGTTTCCTCTCTCACAAGTTCGACCACTTAGTTTCGTCGAACAGATACGGTTTCGAGTAGCATCGCCACAGATTTCAGAGAACAAGCGCTTCTCCTGGCACAGTATCGAACACTTAGTTTCAGATAGAACAATTAGTTTAAAATGGAACTAAATTTCGCATCTGGAGTTTCCTCTCTCACAAAGTCGACCACTTAGTTTCGTCGAACATATACGGTTTCATGTGGCATCGCCACAGATTTCAGAGAACAGGCGCTTCTCCTGGCACAGTATCGAACACTTAGTTACAGATAGAACATTTGGTTTAAAATGGAACTAAGTTTCGCATCTGGAGTTTACTCTCTCACAAGGTCGACCACTTAGTTTCGTCGACCACATATGTTTAAAGTAGCAACGCCACAGGTTTCAGAGAACAGGCGCTTCTACTGGCAGATTATCGAACACTTAGTTTCAGATGGAACATTTGGTTTAAAATGGAAATATGTTTCGCATTTGGAGTTTCCTCTCTCCCAAGGTGGACCACTTAGTTTCGTCAAACACATACGGTTTCCAGTGGCATCGCCACAGATTTCAGAGAACAGGCGCTTCTCCTGGCACAGTATCGAACACTTAGTTACAGATAGAACATTTGGTTTAAAATGGAACTAAGTTTCGCATCTGGAGTTTACTCTCTCACAAGGTCGACCACTTAGTTTCGTCGACCACATATGGTTAAAGTAGCAACGCCACAGGTTTCAGAGAACAGGCGCTTCTACTGGCAGATTATCGAACACTTAGTTTCAGATGGAACATTTGGTTTAAAATGGAAATATGTTTCGCATTTGGAGTTTCCTCTCTCCCAAGGTGGACCACTTAGTTTCGTCAAACACATACGGTTTCCAGTGGCATCGCCACAGATTTCAGAGAACAGGCGCTTCTCCTGGCACAGTATCGAACACTTAGTCTCAGATAGAACCATTAATTTAAAATGGACCTATGTTTCGCATTTGGAGTTTCCTCTCTCACAAGTTCGACCACTTAGTTTCGTCGAACAGATACGGTTTCGAGTAGCATCGCCACAGATTTCAGAGAACAAGCGCTTCTCCTGGCACAGTATCGAACACTTAGTTTCAGATAGAACAATTAGTTTAAAATGGAACTAAATTTCGCATCTGGAGTTTCCTCTCTCACAAGGTCGAACACTTAGTTTCGTCGAACACATACGGTTTCGAGTGGCATCGGCACAGATTTCAGAGAACAGGCGCTTCTCCTGGCACAGTATCGAACACTTAGTTACAGATAGAACATTTGGTTTAAAATGGAACTAAGTTTCGCATCTGGAGTTTACTCTCTCACAAGGTCGACCACTTAGTTTCGTCGACCACATATGGTTAAAGTAGCAACGCCACAGGTTTCAGAGAACAGGCGCTTCTACTGGCAGATTATCGAACACTTAGTTTCAGATGGAACATTTGGTTTAAAATGGAAATATGTTTCGCATTTGGAGTTTCCTCCCTCACAAGGTCGACCACTTAGTTTCGTCGAACACATACGGTTTCGAGTAGCATCGCCACAGATTTCAGAGGACAGGCGCTTCTCCTGGCACAGTATCGAACACTTAGTTTCAGAGAGAACAATTAGTTTAAAATGGAACTATGTTTCGCATTTGGAGTTTCCTCTCTCCCAAGGTGGACCACTTAGTTTCGTCAAACACATACGGTTTCCAGTGGCATCGCCACAGATTTCAGAGGACAGGCGCTTCTCCTGGTACAGTATCGAACACTTAGTTTCAGAGAGAACAATTAGTTTAAAATGGAACTATGTTTCGCATTTGGAGTTTCCTCTCCCACAAGGTCGACCACTTAGTTCCGTCGAACACATACGGTTTCGAGTGGCATCGCCACAGATTTCAGAGAACAGGCGCTTCTCCTGGCACAGTATCGAACACTTAATATCATATAGAACAATTAGTTTAAAATGGAACTAAGTTTCGCATCTGGAGTTTCCTCTCTCACCAGGTCGACCACTTAGTTTCGTCGAACACATACATTTTCGAGTGGCATCGCCACAGATTTCGCAGAACGGCGTTTCTCCTGGCACATTATCGGTCACTTAGTTTCATATAAAAAAATTAGTTTAAAATGGAACTAAGTTTCGCGTCTGGAGTTTCCTCTCTCACAAGGTCGACCACTTAGTTTCGTCGAACACATACGGTTTCGAGTGGCATCGGCACAGATTTCAGAGAACAGGCGCTTCTCCTGGCACAGTATCGAACACTTAGTTACAGATAGAACATTTGGTTTAAAATGGAACTAAGTTTCGCATCTGGAGTTTACTCTCTCACAAGGTCGACCACTTAGTTTCGTCGACCACATATGGTTAAAGTAGCAACGCCACAGGTTTCAGAGAACAGGCGCTTCTACTGGCAGATTATCGAACACTTAGTTTCAGATGGAACATTTGGTTTAAAATGGAAATATGTTTCGCATTTGGAGTTTCCTCCCTCACAAGGTCGACCACTTAGTTTCGTCGAACACATACGGTTTCGAGTAGCATCGCCACAGATTTCAGAGGACAGGCGCTTCTCCTGGCACAGTATCGAACACTTAGTTTCAGAGAGAACAATTAGTTTAAAATGGAACTATGTTTCGCATTTGGAGTTTCCTCTCTCCCAAGGTGGACCACTTAGTTTCGTCAAACACATACGGTTTCCAGTGGCATCGCCACAGATTTCAGAGAACAGGCGCTTCTCCTGGCACAGTAGCAAACACTTAGTTTCAGATAGAACAATTAGTTTAAAATGGAACTAAGTTTCGCATCTGGAGTTTCCTCTCCCACAAGGTCGACCACTTAGTTCCGTCGAACACATACGGTTTCGAGTGGCATCGCCACAGATTTCAGAGAACAGGCGCTTCTCCTGGCACAGTATCGAACACTTAATATCATATAGAACAATTAGTTTAAAATGGAACTAAGTTTCGCATCTGGAGTTTCCTCTCTCACCAGGTCGACCACTTAGTTTCGTCGAACACATACATTTTCGAGTGGCATCGCCACAGATTTCGCAGAACGGCGTTTCTCCTGGCACATTATCGGTCACTTAGTTTCATATAAAAAAATTAGTTTAAAATGGAACTAAGTTTCGCGTCTGGAGTTTCCTCTCTCACAAGGTCGACCACTTAGTTTCGTCGAACACATACGGTTTCGAGTGGCATCGGCACAGATTTCAGAGAACAGGCGCTTCTCCTGGCACAGTATCGAACACTTAGTTACAGATAGAACATTTGGTTTAAAATGGAACTAAGTTTCGCATCTGGAGTTTACTCTCTCACAAGGTCGACCACTTAGTTTCGTCGACCACATATGGTTAAAGTAGCAACGCCACAGGTTTCAGAGAACAGGCGCTTCTACTGGCAGATTATCGAACACTTAGCTTCAGATGGAACATTTGGTTTAAAATGGAAATATGTTTCGCATTTGGAGTTTCCTCCCTCACAAGGTCGACCACTTAGTTTCGTCGAACACATACGGTTTCGAGTAGCATCGCCACAGATTTCAGAGGACAGGCGCTTCTCCTGGCACAGTATCGAACACTTAGTTTCAGAGAGAACAATTAGTTTAAAATGGAACTATGTTTCGCATTTGGAGTTTCCTCTCTCCCAAGGTGGACCACTTAGTTTCGTCAAACACATACGGTTTCCAGTGGCGTCGCCACAGATTTCAGAGAACAGGCGCTTCTCCTGGCACAGTATCGAAAACTTAGTTTCAGAGAGAACAATTAGTTTAAAATGGAAATAAGTTTCGCATCTGGAGTTTCCTCTCTCACAAGTTCGACCACCTAGTTTCGTCGAACACATACGGTTTCGAGTGGCATCGCCACAGATTGCAGAGAACAGGCGCTTCTCCTGGCACAGTGTCGAACACATAGTTTCAGATAGAACAATTAGGTTAAAATGGAACTAAGTTTCGCATCTGGAGTTTCCTCTCTTACAAGGTCGACCACTTAGTTTCGTGGAACATATACGGTTTCGAGTGACATCGCCACAGATTTCAGAGAACAGGCGCTTCTCCTGGCACAGTGTCGAACACATAGTTTCAGATAGATCAATTAGTTTAAAATGGAACAATGTTTCAAAACTGGAGTTTCCTCTCTCACAAGGTCGACCAATTAGATTCGTCGAACACATACGGTTTCGAGTGGCATGGCCACATATTTCAGAGAACAGGCGCTTCTCCTGGCACAGTGTCGAACACATAGTTTCAGATAGAACAATTAGTTTAAAATGGAACTAAGTTTCGCATCTGGAGTTTCCTCTCTTACAAGGTCGACCACTTAGTTTCGTGGAACACATACGGTTTCGAGCGTCATCGCCACACAGTTCAGAGAACAGGCGCTTCTCCTGGCACAGTATCGAACACTTAGTTTCAGATAGAACCATTAGTTTAAAATGGAACTATGTTTCGCATTTGGAGTTTCCTCTCTCCCAAGGTGGACCACTTAGTTTCGTCAAACACATACGGTTTCCAGTGGCATCGCCACAGATTTCAGAGAACAGGCGCTTCTCCTGGCACAATATCGAACACTTAATTTCAGATAGAACAATTAATTTGAAATGGAACTAAGTTTCGCATCTGAAGTTTCCTCTCTCACAAGGTCGGCAACTTAGTTTCGTCAAACACATACGGTTTCGAGTGGCATCGCCACACATTTCACAGAACAGGCGCTTCTGCTGGCACAGTATCGAACACTTAGTTCCAGAGAGAAGAATTAGTTTAAAATGTCACTAAGTTTTGCGTCTGGAGTTCCCTCTCTCACAATGTCGACCACTCAGTTTCGTCGAACACACACGGTTTCGAGTAGCATCGCCACAGATTTCAGAGAGCAGGCGCTTCTCTTGGCACAGTATCGAACACTTATGTCAGACAGAACAATTAGTTTAAATTGTAACTATGTGTCGCATCTTGAGTTTCCTCTCTCACAAGGTCGACCACTCGGTTTCGTCGAACACATACCGTTTCGAGTGGCATCGCCACAGATTTCAGAGAACAGGCGCTTCTCCTGGCACAATATCGAACACTTACTTTCAGATGGAACATTTAGTTTAAAATTGACCTATATTTCGCATCTGGAGTTTCCTCTCTCACAAGGTCGACCACTTCGTTTCGCCGAACGCATACGGTTTCCAGTGGCATCGCCACAGATTTCAGCGAACAGGCGCTTCTCCTGGCAGAGTAACGAACACTTAGTTTCAGATAGAACAATTAGTGTAAAATGGAACTAAGTTTTGCATCTGGAGTTTCCTCTCCCACAAGGTCGACAACCTAGTTTCGTCGAACATATACGGTTTCGAGTAGCATCGCCACAGATTTCAAAGAACAGGCGCTTCTCCTGGCACAGTATCGAACACTTAGTTTCAGATAGAACAATTAGTTTAAAATGGAACTAAGTTTCGCATCTGGAGTTTCCTCTCTCACAAGGTCGACCACTTAGTTTCGTTGAACACATACGGTTTCGAGTGGCAACGCCACAGATTTCAGAGAACAGGCGCTTCTCCTGGCACAGTATCGAACACTTAGTTTCGTCGAACACATACGTTTTCGAGTAGCATCGCCACAGGTTTCAGAGAACAGGCGCTTCTCCTGGCACAGTATCGAACCCTTAGTTACAGATAGAACACTTAGTTTAAAATGGAACTATATTTCGCATTTGGAGTTTCCTCTCTCACAAGGTCGACCACTTAGTTTCGTTGAACACATACGGTTTCGAGTGGCAACGCCACAGATTTTAGAGAACAGGCGCTTCTCCTGGCACAGTATCGAACACTTAGTTTCAGATAGAACAATTAGTTTAAAATGGAACTAAGTTTCGCATCTGGAGTTTCCTCTCTCACAAGGTCGACCACTTAGTTTCGTCGAACACATACGGTTTCGAGTAGCATCGCCACTGATTTCAGAGAACAGGCGCTTCTCCTGGCACAGTATCGAACACTTAGTTCCAGATAGATCAATTAGTTTAAAATGAAACAATGTTTCGCATCTGGAGTTTCCTTTCGCACAAGGTCGACGACTTAATTTCGTCGAACACATACGGTTTCGAGTGGCATCGCCAGAGATTTCAGAGAACAGGCGCTTCTCCTGGAACAGTATCGAACAATTTCAGATAGAACAATTAGTTTAAAATGGAACTAAGTTTCGCATCTGGAGTTTCCTCAATCACAAGGTCGGCCACTTAGTTTCGTTGAACACATACGGTTTCGAGTGGCAACGCCACAGATTTCAGAGAACAGGCGCTTCTCCTGGCACAGTATCGAACACTTAGTTTCAGAGAGAACAATTAGTTTAAAATGGAACTATGTTTCGCATTTGGAGTTTCCTCTCTCCCAAGGTGGACCACTTAGTTTCGTCAAACACATACGGTTTCCAGCGGCATCGCCACAGATTTCAGAGAACAGGCGCTTCTCCTGGCACAGTATCGAAAACTTAGTTTCAGAGAGAACAATTAGTTTAAAATGGAAATAAGTTTCGCATCTGGAGTTTCCTCTCTCACAAGTTCGACCACCTAGTTTCGTCGAACACATACGGTTTCGAGTGGCATCGCCACAGATTGCAGAGAACAGGCGCTTCTCCTGGCACAGTGTCGAACACATAGTTTCAGATAGAACAATTAGGTTAAAATGGAACTAAGTTTGGCATCCGGAGTTTCCTCTCTTACAAGGTCGACCACTTAGTTTCGTGGAATATATACGGTTTCGAGTGACATCGCCACAGATTTCAGAGAACAGGCGCTTCTCCTGGCACAGTGTCGAACACATAGTTTCAGATAGATCAATTAGTTTAAAATGGAACAATGTTTCAAAACTGGAGTTTCCTCTCTCACAAGGTCGACCAATTAGATTCGTCGAACACATACGGTTTCGAGTGGCATGGCCACATATTTCAGAGAACAGGCGCTTCTCCTGGCACAGTGTCGAACACATAGTTTCAGATAGAACAATTAGGTTAAAATGGAACTAAGTTTCGCATCTGGAGTTTCTTCTCTTACAAGGTCGACCACTTAGTTTCGTGGAACACATACGGTTTCGAGCGTCATCGCCACACAGTTCAGAGAACAGGCGCTTCTCCTGGCACAGTATCGAACACTTAGTTTCAGGTAGAACAATTAGTTTAAAATGGAACTATGTTCCGCATCTGGTGAATCCTCCCTCACAAGGTCAATCACTTAGTTTCGTCGAACACATACGGTTTCGAGTGGCATCGCCACAGATTGCAGAGAACAGGCGCTTCTCCTGGAAGAGTATCGAACAATTTCAGATAGAACAATTAGTTTAAAATGGAACTAAGTTTCGCATTTGGAGTTTCCTCAATCACAAGGTCGGCCACTTAGTTTCGTTGAACACATACGGTTTCGAGTGGCAACGCCACTGATTTCAGAGAACAGGCGCTTCTCCTGGCACAGTGTCGATCACTTAGTTTCAGATAGAACAATTAGTTTAAAATGGAACTAAGTTTCGCATCTGGAGTTTCCTCTCTCACAAGGTCGATCACTTAGTTTCGACGAAACACATAAGGTTTCGAGTAGCATCGCCACAGATTTCGGAGAACGGCGTTTCGCCTGGCACATTATCGAACACATAGTTTCAGATAGAACAATTAGTTTAAAATGGAACTAAGTTTCGCATCAGGAGGTTCCTCTCTCACAAGGTCGACCACTTAGTTTCGTCGAACACATACGGTTTCGAGTGGCAACGCCACAGATTTCAGAGAACAGGCGCTTCTCCTGGCACAGTATCGAACACTTAGTTTCAGATAGAACAATTAATTTAAAATGGAACTAAGTTGCGCATCTGTAGTTTCCTCTCTCACAAGGTCGACCACTTAGTTTCGTCGAACACACACGGTTTCGAGTAGCATCGCCACAGATTTCAGAGAGCAGGCGCTTCTCTTGACACAGTGTCGAACACATAGTTTCAGATAGAACAATTAGTTAAAAATGGAACTAAGTTTCGCATCTGGAGTTTCCTGTCCCACAAGGTCGACCACTTAGTTTCCTCGAACACATACGGTTTCGAGTGGCATCGCCACAGGTTTCACAGAACGGGCGCTCCTCCTGGCACAGTAGCGAACACTTAATTTCAGATAGAACAATTAATTTGAAATGGAACTAAGTTTCGCATCTGAAGATTCCTCTCTCACAAGGTCGACCACTCAGTTTCGTCGAACAAATACGGTTTCGAGTGGCATCGCCACAGATTTCAGAGAACAGACGCTTCTACTCGCACAGTATCGAATACTTAGTTTCAGATAGAACAATTAGTTTAAAGAGGAACTAAGTTTCGCTGCTGGAGTTTCCTCTCTCACAAGGTCGACCACTTAGTTTCGTCGAACAAATACAGTTTCGAGTAGCATCGCCAGAGATTTCAGAGAACAGGCGCTTCCCCTGGCACAGTGTCGATCACTTAGTTTCAGATAGAACAATTTGTTTAAAATGGAACTAAGTTTCGCATCTGAAGATTCCTCTCTCACAAGGTCGACCACTCAGTTTCGTCGAACAAATACGATTTCGAGTGGCATCGCCACAGATTTCAGAGAACAGACGCGTCTACTCGCACAGTATCGAATACTTAGTTTCATATAGAACAATTAGTTTAAAGAGGAACTAAGTTTCGCTGCTGGAGTTTCCTCTCTCACAAGGTCGACCACTTAGTTTCGTCGAACAAATACAGTTTCGAGTACCATCGCCACAGATTTCAGAGAACAGGCGCTTCCCCTGGCACAGTATCGATCACTTAGTTTCAGATAGAACGATTAGTTTAAAATGGAACTAAGTTTCGCATCTGGAGTTTTCTCTCTCACAAGGTCGACCCCTTAGTTTCGTCGAACACATACAGTTTCGAGTGGAATCGCCACAGATTTCGGAGAACGGCGTTTCGCCTGGCACATTATCGAACACATAGTTTCAGA
The DNA here is from genome assembly GCA_910591585.2 of Nysson spinosus. Lineage (NCBI taxonomy): Eukaryota > Metazoa > Arthropoda > Insecta > Hymenoptera > Crabronidae > Nysson > Nysson spinosus. The sequence goes on from CAJUYC020000006.1 coordinate 1,834,398, forward strand.
TAGAACAATTAGTTTAAAATGGAACTAAGTTTCGCATCAGGAGGTTCCTCTCTCACAAGGTCGACCACTTAGTTTCCTCGAACACATACGGTTTCGAGTGGCATCGCCACAGATATTAGAGAACAGGCGCTTCTCCTGGCACAGTATCGAACACTTAGTTTCAGATAGAACAATTATTTTAAAATGGAAATAAGTTTCGCATCTGGAGATGCCTCTCTCACAAGGCCGACTACTTAGTTTCGTCGAACACATACGGTTTGGAGTGGCATCGCCACAGATTTCAGAGAACAGGCGCTTCTCCTGGCACAGTATCGAACACTTAGTTTCAGATAGAACAATTAGTTTAAAGTGGAACTATGTTCCGCATCTGGTGAATCCTCTCTCACAATGTCGACCACTTAGTTTCGTCGAACACATACGGTTTCGAGTGGCATCACCACAGATTTCAGAGAACAGGCGCTTCTCCCGGCACAGTATCGAACGCTTAGTTTCAGATAGAACAATTATTTTAAAATTGAAATAAGTTTCGCATCTGGAGATTCCTCTCTCACAAGGTCGACTACTTAGTTTCGTCGAACACATACGGTTTCGAGTGGCATCGCCACAGATTTCAGAGAACAGACGCGTCTACTCGCACAGTATCGAATACTTAGTTTCAGATAGAACAATTAGTTTAAAGAGGAACTAAGTTTCGCTGCTGGAGTTTCCTCTCTCACAAGGTCGACCACTTAGTTTCGTCGAACAAATACAGTTTCGAGTAGCATCGCCACAGATTTCGGAGAACAGGCGCTTCCCCTGGCACAGTATCGATCACTTAGTTTCAGATAGAACAATTTGTTTAAAATGGAACTAAGTTTCGCATCTGGTGAATCCTCTCTCACAAGGTCGACCACTTAGTTTCGTCGAACACATACGGTTTGGAGTGGCATCGCCACAGATTTCAGAGAACAGGCGGTTCTCCTGGCACAGTATCGAACACTTAGTTTCAGATAGAACAATTAGTTTAAAGTGGAACTATGTTCCGCATCTGGTGAATCCTCTCTCACAAGGTCGACCACTTAGTTTCGTCGAACACATACGGTTTCGAGTGGCATCACCACAGATTTCAGAGAACAGGCGCTTCTCCTGGCACAGTATCGAACACTTAGTTTCAGATAGAACAATTTGTTTAAAATGGAACTATGTTCCGCATCTGGTGAATCCTCTCTCACAAGGTCGACCACTTAGTTTCGTCGAACACATACGGTTTCGAGTGGCATCACCCCAGATTTCAGAGAACAGGCGCTTCTCCTGGCACAGTATCGAACACTTAGTTTCAGATAGAACAATTTGTTTAAAATGGAACTAAACTTCGCATCTGAAGATTCCTTTCTCACAAGGTCGACCACTCAGTTTCGTCGAACAAATACGGTTTCGAGTGGCATCGCCACAGATTTCAGAGAACAGACGCTTCTACTCGCACAGTATCGAATACTTAGTTTCAGATAGAACAATTAGTTTAAAGAGGAACTAAGTTTCGCTGCTGGAGTTTCCTCTCTCACAAGGTCGACCACTTAGTTTCGTCGAACAAATACAGTTTCAAGTAGCATCGCCACAGATTTCAGAGAACAGGCGCTTCCCCTGGCACAGTATCGATCACTTAGTTTCAGATAGAACGATTAGTTTAAAATGGAACTAAGTTTCGCATCTGGAGTTTTCTCTCTCACAAGGTCGACCACTTAGTTTCGTCGAACACATACAGTTTCGAGTGGAATCGCCACAGATTTCGGAGAACGGCGTTTCGCCTGGCACATTATCGAACACATAGTTTCAGATAGAACAATTAGTTTAAAATGGAACTAAGTTTCGCATCAGGAGGTTCCTCTCTCACAAGGTCGACCACTTAGTTTCCTCGAACACATACGGTTTCGAGTGGCATCGCCACAGATTTTAGAGAACAGGCGCTTCTCCTGGCACAGTATCGAACACTTAGTTTCAGATAGAACAATTATTTTAAAATGGAAATAAGTTTCGCATCTGGAGATGCCTCTCTCACAATATCGACTACTTAGTTTCGTCGAACACATACGGTTTGGAGTGGCATCGCCACAGATTTCAGAGAACAGGCGCTTCTCCTGGCACAGTATCGAACACTTAGTTTCAGATAGAACAATTAGTTTAAAGTGGAACTATGTTCCGCATCTGGTGAATCCTCTCTCACAAGGTCGACCACTTAGTTTCGTCGAACACATACGGTTTGGAGTGGCATCGCCACAGATTTCAGAGAACAGGCGCTTCTCCTGGCACAGTATCGAACACTTAGTTTCAGATAGAACAATTAGTTTAAAGTGGAACTATGTTCCGCATCTGGTGAATCCTCTCTCACAAGGTCGACCACTTAGTTTCGTCGAACACATACGGTTTCGAGTGGCATCACCACAGATTTCAGAGAACAGGCGCTTCTCCTGGCACAGTATCGAACACTTAGTTTCAGATAGAACAATTAGTTTAAAGTGGAACTATGTTCCGCATCTGGTGAATCCTCTCTCACAAGGTCGACCACTTAGTTTCGTCGAACACATACGGTTTCGAGTGGCATCACCACAGATTTCAGAGAACAGGCGCTTCTCCTGGCACAGTATCGAACACTTAGTTTCAGATAGAACAATTTGTTTAAAATGGAACTATGTTCCGCATCTGGTGAATCCTCTCTCACAAGGTCGACCACTTAGTTTCGTCGAACACATACGGTTTCGAGTGGCATCACCACAGATTTCAGAGAACAGGCGCTTCTCCTGGCACAGTATCGAACACTTAGTTTCAGATAGAACAATTTGTTTAAAATGGAACTAAACTTCGCATCTGAAGATTCCTCTCTCACAAGGTCGACCTCTCAGTTTCGTCGAACAAATACGGTTTCGAGTGGCATCGCCACAGATTTCAGAGAACAGACGCTTCTACTCGCACAGTATCGAATACTTAGTTTCAGATAGAACAATTAGTTTAAAGAGGAACTAAGTTTCGCTGCTGGAGTTTCCTCTCTCACAAGGTCGACCACTTAGTTTCGTCGAACAAATACAGTTTCGAGTAGCATCGCCACAGATTTCAGAGAACAGGCGCTTCCCCTGGCACAGTATCGTTCACTTAGTTTCAGATAGAACGATTAGTTTAAAATGGAACTAAGTTTCGCATCTGGAGTTTTCTCTCTCACAAGGTCGACCACTTAGTTTCGTCGAACACATACAGTTTCGAGTGGAATCGCCACAGATTTCGGAGAACGGCGTTTCGCCTGCCACATTATCGAACACATAGTTTCAGATAGAACAATTAGTTTAAAATGGAACTAAGTTTCGCATCAGGTGGTTCCTCTCTCACAAGGTCGACCACTTAGTTTCCTCGAACACATACGGTTTCGAGTGGCATCGCCACAGATTTTAGAGAACAGGCGCTTCTCCTGGCACAGTATCGAACACTTAGTTTCAGATAGAACAATTATTTTAAAATGGAAATAAGTTTCGCATCTGGAGATGCCTCTCTCACAATATCGACTACTTAGTTTCGTCGAACACATACGGTTTGGAGTGGCATCGCCACAGATTTCAGAGAACAGGCGCTTCTCCTGGCACAGTATCGAACACTTAGTTTCAGATAGAACAATTAGTTTAAAGTGGAACTATGTTCCGCATCTGGTGAATCCTCTCTCACAAGGTCGACCACTTAGTTTCGTCGAACACATACGGTTTCGAGTGGCATCGCCATACATTTCAGAGAACAGCCGCTTCTCCCGGCACAGTAGCGAACACTTAATTTCAGATAGAACAATTAGTTTAAAATGTAACTATGTGTCGCATGTTGAGTTTCCTCTCTCACAAAGTCGACCACTCAGTTTCGTCGAACACATACCGTTTCGAATGGTATCGCCACAGGTTTCACAGAACGCGCGCTCCTCCTGGCACAGTAGCGAACACTTAATTTCAGATAGAACAATTAATTTGAAATGGAACTAAGTTTCGCATCTGAAGATTCCTCTCTCACAAGGTCGTCCACTCAGTTTCGTCGAACAAATACGGTTTCGAGTGGCATCGCCACAGATTTCAGAGAACAGACGCTTCTACTCGCACAGTATCGAATACTTAGTTTCAGATAGAACAATTAGTTTAAAGAGGAACTAAGTTTCGCTGCTGGAGTTTCCTCTCTCACAAGGTCGACCACTTAGTTTCGTCGAACAAATACAGTTTCGAGTAGCATCGCCACAGATTTCAGAGAACAGGCGCTTCCCCTGGCACAGTATCGATCACTTAGTTTCAGATAGAACGATTAGTTTAAAATGGAACTAAGTTTCGCATCTGGAGTTTTCTCTCTCACAAGGTCGACCACTTAGTTTCGTCGAACACATACAGTTTCGAGTGGAATCGCCACAGATTTCGGAGAACGGCGTTTCGCCTGGCACATTATCGAACACATAGTTTCAGATAGAACAATTAGTTTAAAATGGAACTAAGTTTCGCATCAGGAGGTTCCTCTCTCACAAGGTCGACCACTTAGTTTCCTCGAACACATACGGTTTCGAGGGGCATCGCCACAGATTTTAGAGAACAGGCGCTTCTCCTGGCACAGTATCGAACACTTAGTTTCAGATAGAACAATTATTTTAAAATGGAAATAAGTTTCGCATCTGGAGATGCCTCTCTCACAATATCGACTACTTAGTTTCGTCGAACACATACGGTTTGGAGTGGCATCGCCACAGATTTCAGAGAACAGGCGCTTCTCCTGGCACAGTATCGAACACTTAGTTTCAGATAGAACAATTAGTTTAAAGTGGAACTATGTTCCGCATCTGGTGAATCCTCTCTCACAAGGTCGACCACTTAGTCTCGTCGAACACATACGGTTTCGAGTGGCATCACCACAGATTTCAGAGAACAGGCGCTTCTCCTGGCACAGTATCGAACACTTAGTTTCAGATAGAACAATTTGTTTAAAATGGAACTATGTTCCGCATCTGGTGAATCCTCTCTCACAAGGTCGACCACTTAGTTTCGTCGAACACATACGGTTTCGAGTGGCATCGCCATACATTTCAGAGAACAGCCGCTTCTCCCGGCACAGTATCGAACACTTAGTTTCAGATAGAACAATTAGTTTAAAATGTAACTATGCGTCGCATGTTGAGTTTCCTCTCTCACAAAGTCGACCACTCAGTTTCGTCGAACACATACCGTTTCGAATGGTATCGCCACAGGTTTCACAGAACGGGCGCTCCTCCTGGCACAGTAGCGAACACTTAATTTCAGATAGAACAATTAATTTGAAATGGAACTAAGTTTCGCATCTGAAGATTCCTCTCTCACAAGGTCGACCACTCAGTTTCGTCGAACAAATACGGTTTCGAGTGGCATCGCCACAGATTTCAGAGAACAGACGCTTCTACTCGCACAGTATCGAATACTTAGTTTCAGATAGAACAATTAGTTTAAAGAGGAACTAAGTTTCGCTGCTGGAGTTTCCTCTCTCACAAGGTCGACCACTTAGTTTCGTCGAACAAATACAGTTTCGAGTAGCATCGCCACAGATTTCAGAGAACAGGCACTTCCCCTGGCACAGTATCGATCACTTAGTTTCAGATAGAACGATTAGTTTAAAATGGAACTAAGTTTCGCATCTGGAGTTTTCTCTCTCACAAGGTCGACCACTTAGTTTCGTCGAACACATACAGTTTCGAGTGGAATCGCCACAGATTTCGGAGAACGGCGTTTCGCCTGGCACATTATCGAACACATAGTTTCAGATAGAACAATTAGTTTAAAATGGAACTAAGTTTCGCATCAGGAGGTTCCTCTCTCACAAGCTCGACCACTTAGTTTCCTCGAACACATACGGTTTCGAGGGGCATCGCCACAGATTTTAGAGAACAGGCGCTTCTCCTGGCACAGTATCGAACACTTAGTTTCAGATAGAACAATTATTTTAAAATGGAAATAAGTTTCGCATCTGGAGATTCCTCTCTCACAAGGTCGACTACTTAGTTTCGTCGAACACATACGGTTTCGAGTAGCATCGCCACCGATTCCAGAGAACAGACGCTTCTCCTGGCACAGTATCGAACACATAGTTTCAGATAGAACAATTAGTTTAAAATGGAAGTAAGTTTCGCATCTGGAGTTTCCTCTCTCACACGGTCGACCACTTAGTTTCGTCGAACACATACGGTTTCGATTAGCATCGCCACAGTTTTCAGAGAGCAGGCGCTTCTCCTGGCACAGTATCGAATACTTTTTTCAGACAGAACGATTAGTTTAAAATGGAACTATGTTTCGCATCTGGAGTATCCGCTCTCACAAGGTCAACCAATTAGGTCCGTCGAACACATACGGTTTCGAGTGGCATCGCTACACATTTCAGAGAACAGGCGCTTCTCCTGGCACAGTGTCGAACACATAGTTTCAGATAGAACAATTAGTTTAAAATGGAACTGAGTTTCGCATCTGGAGTTTCCTGTCCCACAAGGTCGACCACTTAGTTTCCTCGAACACATACGGTTTCGAGTTGTATCGCCACAGATTTCAGAGAACTGGCGCTTCTCCTGGCACATTATCGAACACTTGGTTTCAGATAGAACAGTTAGTTTTAAATGAAACTAAATTTCACTTCTGGAGTTTCCTCTCTCACAAGGTGGACCACTTAGTTTCGTCAAAGACATACGGTTTCGAGTGGAATCGCCACAGGTTTCAGAGAACTGGCGCTTCTCCTGGCACAGTATCGAACACTTAGTTTCAGGTAGAACAATAAGATTAAAATGGAACTATGTTTCGCATTTGGAGTTTCCCCTCTCACACGGTCTACCACTTACTTTCGTCGAACACATTCGGCTTCGAGTAGCAACGCAACAGGTTTCAGAGAACAGGCGCTTCTACTGGCAGAGTATTGAATACTTAGTTTCAGATGGAACAATTAGTTTTAAATGGAACTAAGTTTCGCATCTGGAGTTTCCTCTTTCACAAGGCGACCACTTAGTTTCGTCGAACACATACGGTTTCGTGGGGCATCGCCTCAGATGTCACAGAACAACCGCTTCTCCTGGCACAGTATCGAACACTTAGTATCGGATAGAACAATTAGTTTAAAATGGAACAAATCTTCGCATCTGGAGTTTCCTCACTCACAAGGTCGACCACATAGTTTCGTCGAACACATAAGGTTCCGAGTGGCATCGCCACAGATTTCAGAGAACAGGCGCTTCTCCTGGAACAGTATCGAACACTTAGTTTCAGATAGAACAATTAGTTTAAAATGGAACTATGTTCCGCATCTGGTGAATCCTCTCTCACAAGGTCGACCACTTAGTTTCGTCGAACACATACGGTTTCGAGTGGCATCGCCACACATTTCAGAGAACAGGCGTTTCTCCTGGCACCGTATCGAACACTTAGTGTCAGATAGGATTATTAGTTTAAAATGAACTAAGTTTCGCAATTTGGAGTTTCCTCTCTCACAAGGTCGACCACTTAGTTTCGTCGAACTCATACGGTTCCGAGTGGCATCGCCACAGATTTCAGAGAACAGGCGCTTCTCCTGACACAGTATCGAACACTTAGTTTCAGAAAGAACAATTAGTTTAAAATGGAAGTAAGTTTCGCATCTGGAGTTTCCTCTCTCACAAGGTCGACCACTTAGTTTCGTCGAACACATGCGGTTTCGATTAGCATCGCCACAGTTTTCAGAGAGCAGGCGCTTCTCCTGGCACAGTATCGAATACTTTTTTCAGACAGAACGATTAGTTTAAAATGGAACTATGTTTCGCATCTGGAGTATCCTCTCTCACAAGGTCAACCACTTAGGTCCGTCGAACACATACGGTTTCGAGTGGCATCGCTATACATTTCAGAGAACAGGCGCTTCTCCTGGCACAGTGTCGAACACATAGTTTCAGATAGAACAATTAGTTTAAAATGGAACTAAGTTTCGCATCTGGAGTTTCCTCTCCCACAAGGTCGACCACTTAGTTTCGTCGAACACATACGGTTTCGAGTGGCATCGCCACAGATTTCAGAGAACTGGCGCTTCTCCTGGCACAGTATCGACAATTAGTATCAGATAGAACAATTACTTTAAAATGGAACTAAGCTTCGCATCTGGAGTTTCCTCTCTCACAAGGTGGACCACTTAGTTTCGTCGAACACATACGGTTTCGAGTAGCATCGCCACAGATTTCAGAGAACAGGCGCTTCTCCCGGCACAGTATCGAACACTTAGTTACAGATAGAACACTTGGCTTAAAAAGGAACTATTTTTCGAATTTGGAGTTTTCTCTCTCACACGGTCTACCACTTACTTTCGTCGAACACATTCGGCTTCGAGTAGCAACGCCACAGGTTTCAGAGTACGGGCGCTTCTACTGGCAGAGTATCGAATACTTAGTTTCAGATAGAACATTTAGTTTAAAATGGAAATATGTTTCGCATTTGGAGTTTCCCCTCTCACAAGGTCGACCACTTAGTTTCGTCGAACACATACGGTTTCGAGTGGCATCGCCACCGATTTCAGAGACCAGGCGCTTCTCCTGGCACAGTATCGAACACTTAGTTTCAGATAGAACTATTAGTTTAAAATGGAACTAAGCTTCGCATCTGGAGTTTCCTCTCTCACAAGGTCGACCACTTAGTTTCGATGAACACATACGGTTTCGAGTAGCATCGCCACCGATTTCAGAGACCAGGCGCTTCTCCTGGCGCAGTATCGAACACGTAGTTACAGATAGAACAATTAGTTTAAAATTGTACAAAATTTTGCATCTGGAGTTTCCTCTCTCACAAGGTCGACCACTTAGTTTCGTCGAACACATACGGTTTCGAGTGGCATCGCCACACATTTCAGAGAACAGGCGTTTCTCCTGTCACAGAATCGAACACTTAGTGTCAGATAGGATTATTAGTTTAAAATGAACTAAGTTTCGCAATTTGGAGTTTCCTCTCTCACAAGGTCGACCACTTAGGTCCGTCGAACACATACGGTTGCGAGTGGCATCGCCACAGATTTCAGAGAACATGCGCCTCTCCTGGCACAGTATCGAACACTTAGTTTCAGATAGAACAATTAGTTTAAAATGGAACTAAGTTTCGCATCTGGAGTTTCCTCTCTCAAAAGATCGACCACTTAGTTTCGGCGAACACATACGGTTTCGAGTGGCATCGCCACAGATTTCAGAGAACAGGCGCTTCTCCTGGCACAGTATCGAACACTTAGTTTCAGATAGAACTATTAGTTTAAAATGGAACTAAGCTTCGCATCTGGAGTTTCCTCTCTCACAAGGTCGACCACTTAGTTTCGATGAACACATACGGTTTCGAGTAGCATCGCCACCGATTTCAGAGACCAGGCGCTTCTCCTGGCACAGTATCGAACACTTAGTTTCAGATTGAACTATTAGTTTAAAATGGAACTAAGCTTCGCATCTGGAGTTTCCTCTCTCACAAGGTCGACCACTTAGTTTCGATGAACACATACGGTTTCGAGTAGCATCGCCACCGATTTCAGAGACCAGGCGCTTCTCCTGGCGCAGTATCGAACACGTAGTTACAGATAGAACAATTAGTTTAAAATTGTACAAAATTTTGCATCTGGAGTTTCCTCTCTCACAAGGTCGACCACTTAGTTTCGCCGAACGCATACGGTTTCGAGTGACATCGCCACAGATTTCAGAGAGCAGGCGCTTCTCCTGGCACATTCTCGAACACTTAGTTTCAGATAGAACAATTAGTTTAAAATGGAACTAAGTTTCGCTCCTGGAGATTCCTCTCTCACAAGGTCGACCACTTAGTTTCGATGAACACATACGGTTTCGAGTAGCATCGCCACCGATTTCAGAGAACAGGCGCTTCTCCTGGCACAGTATCGACCACTTAGTATCAGATAGAACTATTAGTTGAAAATGGAACTAAGCTTCGCATCTGGAGTTTCCTCTCTCACAAGATCGACGACTTAGTTTCGTCGAACACATAGGGTTTCGAGTGGCATCGCCACAGATTTCAGAGAACAGGCGCTTCTCCTGGCACAGTATCGAACACATAGTTGCAGATAGAACAATTAGTTTAAAATGGAACTAAGTTTCGCATTTGGAGTTTCCTCTCCCACTAGGTCGAGCACTTAGTTTCGTCGAACACATACGGTTTCGAATGGCATCGCCACAGATTTCAGCGAACAGGCGCTTCTCCTGGCACAGTATCGAACACTTAGTTTCAGAAGGAACATTTAGTTTAAAATTGAACTGTTTCGCATCTGGAGTTTCCGCTCTCACAAGGTCGACCACTTAGTTTCGCCGAACGCATACGGTTTCGAGTGGCATCGCCACAGATTTCAGTGAACAGGCACTTCTCCCGGCACAGTATCGAACACTTAGTTTCAGATGGAACATTTAGTTTAAAATTGAACTGTTTCGCATCTGGAGTTTCCGCTCTCACAAGGTCGACCACTTAGTTTCGCCGAACGCATGCGGTTTCGAGTTGCATCGCCAGAGATTTCAGAGAACAGGCGCTTCTTCTGACACAGTATCGAACACTTAGTTTCAGAGAGAACAATTAGTTTAAAATGGAACTATGTTTCGCATCTGGAGTATCCTCTCTCACAAGGTCAACCACTTAGGTCCGTCGAACACATACGGTTTCGAGTGGCATCGCTATACATTTCAGAGAACAGGCGCTTCTCCTGGCACAGTGTCGAACACATAGTTTCAGATAGAACAATTAGTTTAAAATGGAACTAAGTTTCGCATCTGGAGTTTCCTCTCCCACAAGGTCGACCACTTAGTTTCGTCGAACACATACGGTTTCGAGTGGCATCGCCACAGATTTCAGAGAACTGGCGCTTCTCCTGGCACAGTATCGACAATTAGTATCAGATAGAACAATTACTTTAAAATGGAACTAAGCTTCGCATCTGGAGTTTCCTCTCTCACAAGGTGGACCACTTAGTTTCGTCGAACACATACGGTTTCGAGTAGCATCGCCACAGATTTCAGAGAACAGGCGCTTCTCCCGGCACAGTATCGAACACTTAGTTACAGATAGAACACTTGGCTTAAAAAGGAACTATTTTTCGAATTTGGAGTTTTCTCTCTCACACGGTCTACCACTTACTTTCGTCGAACACATTCGGCTTCGAGTAGCAACGCCACAGGTTTCAGAGTACGGGCGCTTCTACTGGCAGAGTATCGAATACTTAGTTTCAGATAGAACATTTAGTTTAAAATGGAAATATGTTTCGCATTTGGAGTTTCCCCTCTCACAAGGTCGACCACTTAGTTTCGTCGAACACATACGGTTTCGAGTGGCATCGCCACAGATTTCAGAGAGCAGGCGCTTCTCCTGGAACAGTATCGAACACTTAGTTTCAGATAGAACAATTAGTTTAAAATGGAACTATGTTCCGCATCTGGTGAATCCTCTCTCACAAGGTCGACCACTTAGTTTCGTCGAACACATACGGTTTCGAGTGGCATCGCCACACATTTCAGAGAACAGGCGTTTCTCCTGTCACAGAATCGAACACTTAGTGTCAGATAGGATTATTAGTTTAAAATGAACTAAGTTTCGCAATTTGGAGTTTCCTCTCTCACAAGGTCGACCACTTAGGTCCGTCGAACACATACGGTTGCGAGTGGCATCGCCACAGATTTCAGAGAACATGCGCCTCTCCTGGCACAGTATCGAACACTTAGTTTCAGATAGAACAATTAGTTTAAAATGGAACTACGTTTCGCATCTGGAGTTTCCTCTCTCAAAAGATCGACCACTTAGTTTCGGCGAACACATACGGTTTCGAGTGGCATCGCCACAGATTTCAGAGAACAGGCGCTTCTCCTGGCACAGTATCGAACACTTAGTTTCAGATAGAACTATTAGTTTAAAATGGAACTATGCTTCGCATCTGGAGTTTCCTCTCTCACAAGGTCGACCACTTAGTTTCGATGAACACATACGGTTTCGAGTAGCATCGCCACCGATTTCAGAGACCAGGCGCTTCTCCTGGCACAGTATCGAACACTTAGTTTCAGATAGAACTATTAGTTTAAAATGGAACTAAGCTTCGCATCTGGAGTTTCCTCTCTCACAAGGTCGACCACTTAGTTTCGATGAACACATACGGTTTCGAGTAGCATCGCCACCGATTTCAGAGACCAGGCGCTTCTCCTGGCGCAGTATCGAACACGTAGTTACAGATAGAACAATTAGTTTAAAATTGTACAAAATTTTGCATCTTGAGTTTCCTCTCTCACAAGGTCGACCACTTAGTTTCGCCGAACGCATACGGTTTCGAGTGGCATCGCCACAGATTTCAGAGAGCAGGCGCTTCTCCTGGCACATTCTCGAACACTTAGTTTCAGATAGAACAATTAGTTTAAAATGGAACTAAGTTTCGCTCCTGGAGATTCCTCTCTCACAAGGTCGACCACTTAGTTTCGATGAACACATACGGTTTCGAGTAGCATCGCCACCGATTTCAGAGAACAGGCGCTTCTCCTGGCACAGTATCGACCACTTAGTATCAGATAGAACTATTAGTTGAAAATGGAACTAAGCTTCGCATCTGGAGTTTCCTCTCTCACAAGATCGACGACTTAGTTTCGTCGAACACATAGGGTTTCGAGTGGCATCGCCACAGATTTCAGAGAACAGGCGCTTCTCCTGGCACAGTATCGAACACATAGTTGCAGATAGAACAATTAGTTTAAAATGGAACTAAGTTTCGCATTTGGAGTTTCCTCTCCCACTAGGTCGAGCACTTAGTTTCGTCGAACACATACGGTTTCGAATGGCATCGCCACAGATTTCAGCGAACAGGCGCTTCTCCTGGCACAGTATCGAACACTTAGTTTCAGAAGGAACATTTAGTTTAAAATTGAACTGTTTCGCATCTGGAGTTTCCGCTCTCACAAGGTCGACCACTTAGTTTCGCCGAACGCATACGGTTTCGAGTGGCATCGCCACAGATTTCAGTGAACAGGCGCTTCTCCCGGCACAGTATCGAACACTTAGTTTCAGATGGAACATTTAGTTTAAAATTGAACTGTTTCGCATCTGGAGTTTCCGCTCTCACAAGGTCGACCACTTAGTTTCGCCGAACGCATGCGGTTTCGAGTTGCATCGCCAGAGATTTCAGAGAACAGGCGCTTCTTCTGACACAGTATCGAACACTTAGTTTCAGATAGAACAATAAGATTGAAATAGAACTAGGTTTCGCATCTGGAGTTTCCTCTCTCACAAGGTCGACCACTTAGTTTCGTCAAACACATACTGTTTCGAGTGGCATCGCCACAGATATCAGAGAACAGGCGCTTCTCCTGGCACAGTATGGAACACTAAATTTCAGATAGAACAATTAGTTTAAAATGGAAATAAGTTTCGCATCTGGAGTTTCTTCTCTCAGAAGGTGGACCACTTATTTTCGTCGAACACATACGGTTTCGAGTGGCATCGCCACAGATTTCAGAGAGCAGGCGCTTCTCCTGGCACAGTATCGACCATTTAGTATCAAATAGAACAATTAGTTTAAAATGGAACTAAGCTTCGCATTTGGAGTTTCCTCTCTCACAAAGTCGACCACTTTGTTTTGTCGAACACATACGGTTTCGAGTGGCATTGCCACTGGTTTCAGAGAACAGGCGCTTCTCCTGGCACATTATCACCACTTAGTTTCAGATAGAACAATTAGTTTAAAATGGAACTAAGTTTCGCATCTGGAGTTTTCTCCCTCACAAGTTCGACCACTTAGTTGCGTCGAACACATACGGTTTCGAGTAGCATCGCCACCGATTTCAGAGAACAGGCGCTTCTCCTGGCACAGTATCGAACACTTAGTTTCAGATGGAACATTTAGTTTAAAATTGAACTGTTTCGCATCTGGAGTTTCCGCTCTCACAAGGTCGACCACTTAGTTTCGCCGAACGCATACGGTTTCGAGTGGCATCGCCAGAGATTTCAGAGAACAGGCGCTTCTCCTGGCACAGTATCGAACACTTAGTTTCAGATGGAACATTTAGTTTATAATTTAACTGTTTCGCATCTGGACTTTCCGCTCTCACAAGGTCGACACTTAGTTTCGCCGAACGCATACGGTTTCGAGTGGCATCGCCACAGATTTCAGAGAACAGGCGCTTCTCCTGGCACAGTATCGAACACTTAGTTTGAGATGGAACATTTAGTTTAAAATTGAACTGTTTCGCATCTGGAGTTTCCGCTCTCACAAAGTCGACCACTTAGTCTCGCCGAACGCATACGGTTTCGAGTGGCATCACCAGAGATTTCAGAGAACAGGCGCTTCTCCTGGCACAGTATCGAACACTTAGTATCAGAGAGAACTATTAGTTTAAAATGGAACTAAACTTCGCATCTGGAGTTTCCTCTCTCACAAGGTCGGCCACTTAGTATCGTCGAACACATACGGTTTCGAGTGGCATCGCCACAGATTTCGGAGAACAGGCGCTTCTCCTGGCACAGTATCGAACACTTAGTTTCAGATAGAACTATTAGTTTAAAATGGAACTAAGCTTCGCATCTGGAGTTTCCTCTCTCACAAGGTCGACCACTTAGTTTCGTCAAACACATACTGTTTCGAGTGGCATCGCCACAGATATCAGAGAACAGGCGCTTCTCCTGGCACAGTATCGAACACTTAGTTTCAGATAGAACAATAAGATTGAAATGGAACTAGGTTTCGCATCTGGAGTTTCCTCTCTCACAAGGTCGACCACTTAGTTTCGTCGAACACATACTGTTTCGAGTAGCATCGCCACCGATTTCAGAGACCAGGCGCTTCTCCTGGCGCAGTATCGAACACTTAGTTACAGATAGAACAATTAGTTTAAAATTGTACAAAATTTTGCATCTGGAGTTTCCTCTCTCACAAGGTCGACCACTTAGTTTCGCCGAACGCATACGGTTTCGAGTGGCATCGCCACAGATTTCAGAGAGCAGGCGCTTCTCCTGGCACATTCTCGAACACTTAGTTTCAGATAGAACAATTAGTTTAAAATGGAACTAAGTTTCGCTACTGGAGATTCCTCTCTCACAAGGTCGACCACTTAGTTTCGATGAACACATACGGTTTCGAGTAGCATCGCCACCGATTTCAGAGAACAGGCGCTTCTCCTGGCACAGTATCGACCACTTAGTATCAGATAGAACTATTAGTTGAAAATGGAACTAAGCTTCGCATCTGGAGTTTCCTCTCTCACAAGATCGACGACTTAGTTTCGTCGAACACATAGGGTTTCGAGTGGCATCGCCACAGATTTCAGAGAACAGGCGCTTCTCCTGGCACAGTATCGAACACATAGTTGCAGATAGAACAATTAGTTTAAAATGGAACTAAGTTTCGCATTTGGAGTTTCCTCTCCCACTAGGTCGAGCACTTAGTTTCGTCGAACACATACGGTTTCGAATGGCATCGCCACAGATTTCAGCGAACAGGCGCTTCTCCTGGCACAGTATCGAACACTTAGTTTCAGAAGGAACATTTAGTTTAAAATTGAACTGTTTCGCATCTGGAGTTTCCGCTCTCACAAGGTCGACCACTTAGTTTCGCCGAACGCATACGGTTTCGAGTGGCATCGCCACAGATTTCAGTGAACAGGCACTTCTCCCGGCACAGTATCGAACACTTAGTTTCAGATGGAACATTTAGTTTAAAATTGAACTGTTTCGCATCTGGAGTTTCCGCTCTCACAAGGTCGACCACTTAGTTTCGCCGAACGCATGCGGTTTCGAGTTGCATCGCCAGAGATTTCAGAGAACAGGCGCTTCTCCTGACACAGTATCGAACACTTAGTTTCAGATAGAACAATAAGATTGAAATGGAACTAGGTTTCGCATCTGGAGTTTCCTCTCTCACAAGGTCGACCACTTAGTTTCGTCAAACACATACTGTTTCGAGTGGCATCGCCACAGATATCAGAGAACAGGCGCTTCTCCTGGCACAGTATGGAACACTAAATTTCAGATAGAACAATTAGTTTAAAATGGAAATAAGTTTCGCATCTGGAGTTTCTTCTCTCAGAAGGTGGACCACTTATTTTCGTCGAACACATACGGTTTCGAGTGGCATCGCCACAGATTTCAGAGAGCAGGCGCTTCTCCTGGCACAGTATCGACCATTTAGTATCAAATAGAACAATTAGTTTAAAATGGAACTAAGCTTCGCATTTGGAGTTTCCTCTCTCACAAAGTCGACCACTTTGTTTTGTCGAACACATACGGTTTCGAGTGGCATTGCCACTGGTTTCAGAGAACAGGCGCTTCTCCTGGCACATTATCACCACTTAGTTTCAGATAGAACAATTAGTTTAAAATGGAACTAAGTTTCGCATCTGGAGTTTTCTCCCTCACAAGTTCGACCACTTAGTTTCGTCGAACACATACGGTTTCGAGTAGCATCGCCACCGATTTCAGAGAACAGGCGCTTCTCCTGGCACAGTATCGAACACTTAGTTTCAGATGGAACATTTAGTTTAAAATTGAACTGTTTCGCATCTGGAGTTTCCGCTCTCACAAGGTCGACCACTTAGTTTCGCCGAACGCATACGGTTTCGAGTGGCATCGCCAGAGATTTCAGAGAACAGGCGCTTCTCCTGGCACAGTATCGAACACTTAGTTTCAGATGGAACATTTAGTTTATAATTTAACTGTTTCGCATCTGGACTTTCCGCTCTCACAAGGTCGACACTTAGTTTCGCCGAACGCATACGGTTTCGAGTGGCATCGCCACAGATTTCAGAGAACAGGCGCTTCTCCTGGCACAGTATCGAACACTTAGTTTCAGATGGAACATTTAGTTTAAAATTGAACTGTTTCGCATCTGGAGTTTCCGCTCTCACAAGGTCGACCACTTAGTTTCGCCGAACGCATACGGTTTCGAGTGGCATCACCAGAGATTTCAGAGAACAGGCGCTTCTCCTGGCACAGTATCGAACACTTAGTATCAGAGAGAACTATTAGTTTAAAATGGAACTAAACTTCGCATCTGGAGTTTCCTCTCTCACAAGGTCGGCCACTTAGTATCGTCGAACACATACGGTTTCGAGTGGCATCGCCACAGATTTCGGAGAACAGGCGCTTCTCCTGGCACAGTATCGAACACTTAGTTTCAGATAGAACTATTAGTTTAAAATGGAACTAAGCTTCGCATCTGGAGTTTCCTCTCTCACAAGGTCGACCACTTAGTTTCGATGAACACATACGGTTTCGAGTAGCATCGCCACCGATTTCAGAGAACAGGCGCTACTCCTGGCACAGTATCGAACACTTAGTTTCAGATAGAACAATTAGTTTAAAATGGAACTAAGTTTCGCATCTGGAGTTTGCTCTCTCACAAGGTCGACCACTTAGTTTCGTCGAACACATACGGTTTCGAGTAGCATCGCCACAGATCTCAGAGAACAGGCGCTTCTCCTGGCACAGTATCGAACACTTAGTTTCAGATAGAACAATTAGTTTAAAATGGTACTAAGTTTCGCATCTGGAGTTTCCCCTCTCACAAGGCGTGACTTAGTTTCGTCACTTAGTTTCGTTTAACACATTCGGTTTCGAGTAGCATCGCCACAGATTTCAGAGAACAGGCGCTTCTCCTGGCACAGTATCGAACACTTAGTTTCAGATAGAACTATTAGTTTAAAATGGAACTAAGCTTCGCATCTGGAGTTTCCTCTCTCACAAGGTCGACCACTTAGTTTCGATGAACACATACGGTTTCGAGTAGCATCGCCACCGATTTCAGAGACCAGGCGCATCTCCTGGCACAGTATCGAACACTTAGTTTCAGATAGAACTATTAGTTTAAAATGGAACTAAGCTTCGCATCTGGAGTTTCCACTCTCACAAGGTCGACCACTTAGTTTCGATGAACACATACGGTTTCGAGTAGCATCGCCACCGATTTCAGAGACCAGGCGCTTCTCCTGGCGCAGTATCGAACACTTAGTTACAGATAGAACAATTAGTTTAAAATTGTACAAAATTTCGCATCTGGAGTTTCCTCTCTCACAAGGTCGACCACTTAGTTTCGCCGAACGCATACGGTTTCGAGTGGCATCGCCACAGATTTCAGAGAGCAGGCGCTTCTCCTGGCACATTCTCGAACACTTAGTTTCAGATAGAACAATTAGTTTAAAATGGAACTAAGTTTCGTTACTGGAGATTCCTCTCTCACAAGGTCGACCACTTAGTTTCGTCGAACGCATACGGTTTCGAGTGGCATCGCCAGAGATTTCAGAGAACAGGCGCTTCTCCTGGCACAGTATCGAACACTTAGTTTCAGAAGGAACATTTAGTTTAAAATTGAACTGTTTCGCATCTGGAGTTTCCGCTCTCACAAGGTCGACCACTTAGTTTTGCCGAACGCATACGGTTTCGAGTGGCATCGCCACAGATTTCAGTGAACAGGCGCTTCTCCCGGCACAGTATCGAACACTTAGTTTCAGATGGAACATTTAGTTTAAAATTGAACTGTTTCGCATCTGGAGTTTCCGCTCTCACAAGGTCGACCACTTAGTTTCGCCGAACGCATACGGTTTCGAGTTGAATCGCCAGAGATTTCAGAGAACAGGCGCTTCTCCTGACACAGTATCGAACACTTAGTTTCAGATAGAACAAAAAGATTGAAATGGAACTAGGTTTCGCATCTGGAGTTTCCTCTCTCACAAGGTCGACCACTTAGTTTCGTCGAACACATACTCTTTCGAGTGGCATCGCCACAGATATCAGAGAACAGGCGCTTCTCCTGGCACAGTATGGAACACTAAATTTCAGATAGAACAATTAGTTTAAAATGGAAATAAGTTTCGCATCTGGAGTTTCTTCTCTCAGAAGGTGGACCACTTATTTTCGTCGAACACATACGGTTTCGAGTGGCATCGCCACAGATTTCAGAGAGCAGGCACTTCTCCTGGCACAGTATCGACCATTTAGTATCAAATAGAACAATTAGTTTAAAATGGAACTAAGCTTCGCATTTGGAGTTTCCTCTCTCACAAAGTCGACCACTTTGTTTTGTCGAACACATACGGTTTCGAGTGGCATTGCCACTGGTTTCAGAGAACAGGCGCTTCTCCTGGCACATTATCACCACTTAGTTTCAGATAGAACAATTAGTTTAAAATGGAACTAAGTTTCGCATCTGGAGTTTTCTCCCTCACAAGTTCGACCACTTAGTTTCGTCGAACACATACGGTTTCGAGTAGCATCGCCACCGATTTCATAGAACAGGCGCTTCTCCTGGCACAGTATCGAACACTTAGTTTCAGATGGAACATTTAGTTTAAAATTGAACTGTTTCGCATCTGGAGTTTCCGCTCTCACAAGGTCGATCACTTAGTTTCGCCGAACGCATACGGTTTCGAGTGGCATCGCCACAGATTTCAGAGAACAGGCGCTTCTCCTGGCACAGTATCGAACACTTAGTTTCAGATGGAACATTTAGTTTAAAATTGAACTGTTTCGCATCTGGAGTTTCCGCTCTCACAAGGTCGACCACTTAGTTTCGCCGAACGCATACGGTTTCGAGTGGCATCGCCAGAGATTTCAGAGAACAGGCGCTTCTCCTGGCACGGTATCGAACACTTAGTTTCAGATGGAACATTTAGTTTAAAATTGAACTGTTTCGCATCTGGACTTTCCGCTCTCACAAGGTCGACCACTTAGTTTCGCCGAACGCATACGGTTTCGAGTGGCATCGCCACAGATTTCAGAGAACAGGCGCTTCTCCTGGCACAGTATCGAACACTTAGTTTCAGATGGAACATTTAGTTTAAAATTGAACTGTTTCGCATCTGGAGTTTCCGCTCTCACAAGGTCGACCACTTAGTTTCGCCGAACGCATACGGTTTCGAGTGGCATCGCCACAGATTTCAGTGAACAGGCGCTTCTCCCGGCACAGTATCGAACACTTAGTTTCAGATGGAACATTTAGTTTAAAATTGAACTGTTTCGCATCTGGAGTTTCCGCTCTCACAAGGTCGACCACTTAGTTTCGCCGAACGCATACGGTTTCGAGTTGAATCGCCAGAGATTTCAGAGAACAGGCGCTTCTCCTGACACAGTATCGAACACTTAGTTTCAGATAGAACAATAAGATTGAAATGGAACTAGGTTTCGCATCTGGAGTTTCCTCTCTCACAAGGTCGACCACTTAGTTTCGTCGAACACATACTGTTTCGAGTGGCATCGCCACAGATATCAGAGAACAGGCGCTTCTCCTGGCACAGTATGGAACACTAAATTTCAGATAGAACAATTAGTTTAAAATGGAAATAAGTTTCGCATCTGGAGTCTCTTCTCTCAGAAGGTGGACCACTTATTTTCGTCGAACACATACGGTTTCGAGTGGCATCGCCACAGATTTCAGAGAGCAGGCACTTCTCCTGGCACAGTATCGACCATTTAGTATCAAATAGAACAATTAGTTTAAAATGGAACTAAGCTTCGCATTTGGAGTTTCCTCTCTCACAAAGTCGACCACTTTGTTTTGTCGAACACATACGGTTTCGAGTGGCATCGCCACTGGTTTCAGAGAACAGGCGCTTCTCCTGGCACATTATCACCACTTAGTTTCAGATAGAACAATTAGTTTAAAATGGAACTAAGTTTCGCATCTGGAGTTTTCTCCCTCACAAGTTCGACCACTTAGTTTCGTCGAACACATACGGTTTCGAGTAGCATCGCCACCGATTTCATAGAACAGGCGCTTCTCCTGGCACAGTATCGAACACTTAGTTTCAGATGGAACATTTAGTTTAAAATTGAACTGTTTCGCATCTGGAGTTTCCGCTCTCACAAGGTCGATCACTTAGTTTCGCCGAACGCATACGGTTTCGAGTGGCATCGCCACAGATTTCAGAGAACAGGCGCTTCTCCTGGCACAGTATCGAACACTTAGTTTCAGATGGAACATTTAGTTTAAAATTGAACTGTTTCGCATCTGGAGTTTCCGCTCTCACAAGGTCGACCACTTAGTTTCGCCGAACGCATACGGTTTCGAGTGGCATCGCCAGAGATTTCAGAGAACAGGCGCTTCTCCTGGCACGGTATCGAACACTTAGTTTCAGATGGAACATTTAGTTTAAAATTGAACTGTTTCGTATCTGGACTTTCCGCTCTCACAAGGTCGACCACTTAGTTTCGCCGAACGCATACGGTTTCGAGTGGCATCGCCACAGATTTCAGAGAACAGGCGCTTCTCCTGGCACAGTATCGAACACTTAGTTTCAGATGGAACATTTAGTTTAAAATTGAACTGTTTCGCATCTGGAGTTTCCGCTCTCACAAGGTCGACCACTTAGTTTCGCCGAACGCATACGGTTTCGAGTAGCATCGCCACTGATTTCAGAGAACTGGTGCTTCTCCTGGCACAGTATCGAACACTTTCAGATAGAACAATTAGTTTAAAATGGAACTAAATTTCGCATCTGGAGTTTCCTCTCTCACAAGGTCGACCATTTAGATTCGCCGAACAAATACGGTTTCGAGTAGCATCGCCACTGATTTCAGAGAACTGGTGCTTCTCCTGGCACAGTATCGAACACTTTCAGATAGAACAATTAGTTTAAAATGGAACTAAGTTTCGCATCTGGTGTTTCCTCCCTCACAAGGCGGGCACTTAGTTTCGTGGAAAACATTCGGTTTCGAGTAGCATCGCCCCAGTTTTCAGAGAGCAGGCGCTTCTCCTGGCACAGTATCGAACACTTATTTCAGACCGAACAATTAGTTTAAAATGGAACTAATTTTCGCATCTGGAGTTTCCTGTCCCACAAGGTCGACCACTTAGTTTCCTCGAACACATATGGTTTCGAGTGGCATCGCTACACATTTCAGAGAACAGGCGCTTCTCCTGGCACAGTATCGACAACTCAGTTTCGTCCAACACATACAGTTTCGAGTGGCATCGCCACAGATTTCAGAGAACAGGCGCTTCTCCTGGCACAGTGTCGAACACATAGTTTCAGATAGAACAATAAGTTTAAAGTGGAACTAATTTTCATATCTGGAGTTTCCTGTCCCACAAGGTCGACCACTTAGTTTCCTCGAACACATACGGTTTTGAGTGGCATCGCCACAGATTTCAGAGAACAAGCGCTTCTCCTGGCACAGTATCGAACACTTAGTCTCAGATAGAACAATTAATTTAAAATGGACCTATGTTTCGCATCTGGAGTTTCCTCTCCCACAAGGCCGACCACTTAGTTTCCTCGAACACATACGGTTTCGAGTAGCATCGCCACAGATTTCAGAGAACAGGCGCTTCTCCTGGCACAGTATCGAACACTTAGTCTCAGATAGAACCATTAATTTAAAATGGACCTATGTTTCGCATTTGGAGTTTCCTCTCTCACAAGTTCGACCACTTAGTTTCGTCGAACAGATACGGTTTCGAGTAGCATCGCCACAGATTTCAGAGAACAAGCGCTTCTCCTGGCACAGTATCGACCATTTAGTATCAAATAGAACAATTAGTTTAAAATGGAACTAAGCTTCGCATTTGGAGTTTCCTCTCTCACAAAGTCGACCACTTTGTTTTGTCGAACACATACGGTTTCGAGTGGCATTGCCACTGGTTTCAGAGAACAGGCGCTTCTCCTGGCACATTATCACCACTTAGTTTCAGATAGAACAATTAGTTTAAAATGGAACTAAGTTTCGCATCTGGAGTTTTCTCCCTCACAAGTTCGACCACTTAGTTTCGTCGAACACATACGGTTTCGAGTAGCATCGCCACCGATTTCATAGAACAGGCGCTTCTCCTGGCACAGTATCGAACACTTAGTTTCAGATGGAACATTTAGTTTAAAATTGAACTGTTTCGCATCTGGAGTTTCCGCTCTCACAAGGTCGATCACTTAGTTTCGCCGAACGCATACGGTTTCGAGTGGCATCGCCACAGATTTCAGAGAACAGGCGCTTCTCCTGGCACAGTATCGAACACTTAGTTTCAGATGGAACATTTAGTTTAAAATTGAACTGTTTCGCATCTGGAGTTTCCGCTCTCACAAGGTCGACCACTTAGTTTCGCCGAACGCATACGGTTTCGAGTGGCATCGCCAGAGATTTCAGAGAACAGGCGCTTCTCCTGGCACGGTATCGAACACTTAGTTTCAGATGGAACATTTAGTTTAAAATTGAACTGTTTCGCATCTGGACTTTCCGCTCTCACAAGGTCGACCACTTAGTTTCGCCGAACGCATACGGTTTCGAGTGGCATCGCCACAGATTTCAGAGAACAGGCGCTTCTCCTGGCACAGTATCGAACACTTAGTTTCAGATGGAACATTTAGTTTAAAATTGAACTGTTTCGCATCTGGAGTTTCCGCTCTCACAAGGTCGACCACTTAGTTTCGCCGAACGCATACGGTTTCGAGTGGCATCGCCACAGATTTCAGTGAACAGGCGCTTCTCCCGGCACAGTATCGAACACTTAGTTTCAGATGGAACATTTAGTTTAAAATTGAACTGTTTCGCATCTGGAGTTTCCGCTCTCACAAGGTCGACCACTTAGTTTCGCCGAACGCATACGGTTTCGAGTGGCATCGCCACAGATTTCAGAGAACAGGCGCTTCTCCTGGCACAGTATCGAACACATAGTTGCAGATAGAACAATTAGTTTAAAATGGAACTAAGTTTCGCATTTGGAGTTTCCTCTCCCACTAGGTCGAGCACTTAGTTTCGTCGAACACATACGGTTTCGAATGGCATCGCCACAGATTTCAGCGAACAGGCGCTTCTCCTGGCACAGTATCGAACACTTAGTTTCAGAAGGAACATTTAGTTTAAAATTGAACTGTTTCGCATCTGGAGTTTCCGCTCTCACAAGGTCGACCACTTAGTTTCGCCGAACGCATACGGTTTCGAGTTGAATCGCCAGAGATTTCAGAGAACAGGCGCTTCTCCTGACACAGTATCGAACACTTAGTTTCAGATAGAACAATAAGATTGAAATGGAACTAGGTTTCGCATCTGGAGTTTCCTCTCTCACAAGGTCGACCACTTAGTTTCGTCGAACACATACTCTTTCGAGTGGCATCGCCACAGATATCAGAGAACAGGCGCTTCTCCTGGCACAGTATGGAACACTAAATTTCAGATAGAACAATTAGTTTAAAATGGAAATAAGTTTCGCATCTGGAGTTTCTTCTCTCAGAAGGTGGACCACTTATTTTCGTCGAACACATACGGTTTCGAGTGGCATCGCCACAGATTTCAGAGAGCAGGCACTTCTCCTGGCACAGTATCGACCATTTAGTATCAAATAGAACAATTAGTTTAAAATGGAACTAAGCTTCGCATTTGGAGTTTCCTCTCTCACAAAGTCGACCACTTTGTTTTGTCGAACACATACGGTTTCGAGTGGCATTGCCACTGGTTTCAGAGAACAGGCGCTTCTCCTGGCACATTATCACCACTTAGTTTCAGATAGAACAATTAGTTTAAAATGGAACTAAGTTTCGCATCTGGAGTTTTCTCCCTCACAAGTTCGACCACTTAGTTTCGTCGAACACATACGGTTTCGAGTAGCATCGCCACCGATTTCATAGAACAGGCGCTTCTCCTGGCACAGTATCGAACACTTAGTTTCAGATGGAACATTTAGTTTAAAATTGAACTGTTTCGCATCTGGAGTTTCCGCTCTCACAAGGTCGATCACTTAGTTTCGCCGAACGCATACGGTTTCGAGTGGCATCGCCACAGATTTCAGAGAACAGGCGCTTCTCCTGGCACAGTATCGAACACTTAGTTTCAGATGGAACATTTAGTTTAAAATTGAACTGTTTCGCATCTGGAGTTTCCGCTCTCACAAGGTCGACCACTTAGTTTCGCCGAACGCATACGGTTTCGAGTGGCATCGCCAGAGATTTCAGAGAACAGGCGCTTCTCCTGGCACGGTATCGAACACTTAGTTTCAGATGGAACATTTAGTTTAAAATTGAACTGTTTCGCATCTGGACTTTCCGCTCTCACAAGGTCGACCACTTAGTTTCGCCGAACGCATACGGTTTCGAGTGGCATCGCCACAGATTTCAGAGAACAGGCGCTTCTCCTGGCACAGTATCGAACACTTAGTTTCAGATGGAACATTTAGTTTAAAATTGAACTGTTTCGCATCTGGAGTTTCCGCTCTCACAAGGTCGACCACTTAGTTTCGCCGAACGCATACGGTTTCGAGTGGCATCGCCACAGATTTCAGTGAACAGGCGCTTCTCCCGGCACAGTATCGAACACTTAGTTTCAGATGGAACATTTAGTTTAAAATTGAACTGTTTCGCATCTGGAGTTTCCGCTCTCACAAGGTCGACCACTTAGTTTCGCCGAACGCATACGGTTTCGAGTTGAATCGCCAGAGATTTCAGAGAACAGGCGCTTCTCCTGACACAGTATCGAACACTTAGTTTCAGATAGAACAATAAGATTGAAATGGAACTAGGTTTCGCATCTGGAGTTTCCTCTCTCACAAGGTCGACCACTTAGTTTCGTCGAACACATACTCTTTCGAGTGGCATCGCCACAGATATCAGAGAACAGGCGCTTCTCCTGGCACAGTATGGAACACTAAATTTCAGATAGAACAATTAGTTTAAAATGGAAATAAGTTTCGCATCTGGAGTTTCTTCTCTCAGAAGGTGGACCACTTATTTTCGTCGAACACATACGGTTTCGAGTGGCATCGCCACAGATTTCAGAGAGCAGGCACTTCTCCTGGCACAGTATCGACCATTTAGTATCAAATAGAACAATTAGTTTAAAATGGAACTAAGCTTCGCATTTGGAGTTTCCTCTCTCACAAAGTCGACCACTTTGTTTTGTCGAACACATACGGTTTCGAGTGGCATTGCCACTGGTTTCAGAGAACAGGCGCTTCTCCTGGCACATTATCACCACTTAGTTTCAGATAGAACAATTAGTTTAAAATGGAACTAAGTTTCGCATCTGGAGTTTTCTCCCTCACAAGTTCGACCACTTAGTTTCGTCGAACACATACGGTTTCGAGTAGCATCGCCACCGATTTCATAGAACAGGCGCTTCTCCTGGCACAGTATCGAACACTTAGTTTCAGATGGAACATTTAGTTTAAAATTGAACTGTTTCGCATCTGGAGTTTCCGCTCTCACAAGGTCGATCACTTAGTTTCGCCGAACGCATACGGTTTCGAGTGGCATCGCCACAGATTTCAGAGAACAGGCGCTTCTCCTGGCACAGTATCGAACACTTAGTTTCAGATGGAACATTTAGTTTAAAATTGAACTGTTTCGCATCTGGAGTTTCCGCTCTCACAAGGTCGACCACTTAGTTTCGCCGAACGCATACGGTTTCGAGTGGCATCGCCAGAGATTTCAGAGAACAGGCGCTTCTCCTGGCACGGTATCGAACACTTAGTTTCAGATGGAACATTTAGTTTAAAATTGAACTGTTTCGTATCTGGACTTTCCGCTCTCACAAGGTCGACCACTTAGTTTCGCCGAACGCATACGGTTTCGAGTGGCATCGCCACAGATTTCAGAGAACAGGCGCTTCTCCTGGCACAGTATCGAACACTTAGTTTCAGATGGAACATTTAGTTTAAAATTTAACTGTTTCGCATCTGGAGTTTCCGCTCTCACAAGGTCGACCACTTAGTTTCGCCGAACGCATACGGTTTCGAGTAGCATCGCCACTGATTTCAGAGAACTGGTGCTTCTCCTGGCACAGTATCGAACACTTTCAGATAGAACAATTAGTTTAAAATGGAACTAAATTTCGCATCTGGAGTTTCCTCTCTCACAAGGTCGACCATTTAGATTCGCCGAACAAATACGGTTTCGAGTAGCATCGCCACTGATTTCAGAGAACTGGTGCTTCTCCTGGCACAGTATCGAACACTTTCAGATAGAACAATTAGTTTAAAATGGAACTAAGTTTCGCATCTGGTGTTTCCTCCCTCACAAGGCGGGCACTTAGTTTCGTGGAAAACATTCGGTTTCGAGTAGCATCGCCCCAGTTTTCAGAGAGCAGGCGCTTCTCCTGGCACAGTATCGAACACTTATTTCAGACCGAACAATTAGTTTAAAATGGAACTAATTTTCGCATCTGGAGTTTCCTGTCCCACAAGGTCGACCACTTAGTTTCCTCGAACACATATGGTTTCGAGTGGCATCGCTACACATTTCAGAGAACAGGCGCTTCTCCTGGCACAGTATCGACAACTCAGTTTCGTCCAACACATACAGTTTCGAGTGGCATCGCCACAGATTTCAGAGAACAGGCGCTTCTCCTGGCACAGTGTCGAACACATAGTTTCAGATAGAACAATAAGTTTAAAGTGGAACTAATTTTCATATCTGGAGTTTCCTGTCCCACAAGGTCGACCACTTAGTTTCCTCGAACACATACGGTTTTGAGTGGCATCGCCACAGATTTCAGAGAACAGGCGCTTCTCCTGGCACAGTGTCGAACACATAGTTTCAGGTAGAACAATTAGTTTAAAATGGAACTAAATTTCGCATCTGGAGTTTCCTCTCTCAGAAGGTCGACCACTTAATTTCGTCGAACACATACGGTTTCGAGTAGCATCGCGACAGATTTCAGAGAACAGGCGCTTCTCCTGGCACAGTATCGAACACTTAGTTTCAGATAGAACAATTAGTTTAAAATTGAACTATGTTTCGCATCTGGAGTTTCCTCTCTCACAAGGTCGACCACTTAGTTTCGCCGAACGCATACGTTTTCGAACGCGAAACATAGTTCCATTTTAAACTAATTGTTCTCTCTGAAACTAAGTGTTCGATACTGTGCCAGGAGAAGCGCCTGTTCTCTGAAATCTGTGGCGATGCTACTCGAAACCGTATGTGTTCGTCGAAACTAAGCGGTTGAACTTGTGAGAGAGGAAACTCCAGATGCGAAACTTAGTTCCATTTGAAACTAATTGTTCTATCTGAAACTAAGTGTTCGATACTGTGCCAGGAGTACCGCCTGTTCTCTGAAATCTGTGGCGATGCGACTCGAAACCGTACGTGTTCGACGAAACTAAGTCGTCGATCTTGTGAGAGAGGAATCTCCAGTTGCGAAACATAGTTCCATTTTAACCTAATTGTTCTATCTGATACTAAGTGTTAGATACTGTGCTAGGAGAAGCGCCTGTTCTCTGAAATCTGTGGCGATGCCACTCGAAACCGTATTTGTTCGACGAAACTAAGTTGTCGACCTTGTGAGAGAGGAAACTCGAAATGCGAAACTTAATTCCATTTTAAAATAATTGATCTATATGATATTAAGTGTTCGATACTGTGCCAGGGGAAGCGCCCGTTCTCTGAAATCTGTGGCGATGCTACTCGAAACCCTATGTGTTCGTCGAAACTAAGCGGTCGACCTTGTGAGAGAGGAAACTCCAGATGCGAAACTTAGTTCCATTTTCAACTAATTGTTCTATCTGAAACTAAGTGTTCGATACTGTGCCAGCAGAAGCGCCTGTTCTCGGAAATCTGTGGCGATGCCACTCGAAACCGTATGCGTTCGGCGAAATTAAGTGGTCGACCTTATGAGAGAGGAAACTCCAGATGCGAAACTTAGTTCCATTTTAAACTAATTGTTCTGTCTGAAACTAAGTGTTCGATACTGTGCCAGGAGAAGCGCCTGTTCTCTGAAATCTGTGGCGATGCCACTCGAACCCGTATGTGTTCGACGAAATTAAGTCATCAACCTTGTGAGAAAGGAAACTCCAGATGCGAAACATTGTTCCATTTTAAACTAATTGTTCTATGTGATACTAAGTGTTCGATACTGTGCCAGGAGAAGCGCCTGTTCTCTGAAATCTGTGGCGATGCCACTCGAAACCGTATGTGTTCGACCAAACTAAGTGGCCGACCTTGTGAGAGAGGAAACTCCAGATGCGAAAATTAGTTCCATTTTAAACTAATTGTTCTATCTGAAACTAAGTGTTCGATACTGTGCCAGGAGAAGCGCCTGTTCTCTGAAATCTGTGGCGATGCCACTCGAACCCGTATGTGTTAGACGAAACTAAGTGGTCGACCTTGTGAGAGAGGAAACTCGAAATGCGAAACTTAATTCCATTTTAAAATAATTGTTCTATATGATATTAAGTGTTCCATACTGTGCCAGGAGAAGCGCCCGTTCTCTGAAATCTGTGATGATGCTACTCGAAACCGTATGTGTTCGACGAAACTAAGTGGTCGACCTTGTGAGAGAGGAAACTCCAGATGCGAAACTTAGTTCCATTTTAAACTAATTGTTCTATCTGAAACTATGTGTTCGATAATGTGCCAGGAGAAACGGCGTTCTGCGAAATCTGTGGCGATACCACTCGAAACTGTATGTGTTAGACGAAACTAAGTGGTCGACCTTGTGAGAGAGGAAACTCCAGATGCGAAACTTAGATCCATTTGAAACAAATTGTTCTATCTGAAACTAAGTGTTCGATACTGTGCCAGGAGAAGCGCCTGTTCTCTGAAATCTGTGGCGATGCCACTCGAAACCGTATGTGTTCGACGAAACTAAGTGGTCGTCTTGTGAAAGAGGAAACTCCAGATGCGAAACTTAGTTCCATTTAAAATTAATTGTTCTATCTGAAACTATGTGTTCGATACTGTGCTAGGAGAAGCGCCTGTTCTCTGAAATCTGTGGCGATGCCACTCGAAACCGTATTTGTCAGACGAAACTAAGTCGTCGACCTTGTGAGAGAGGAAACTCGAAATGCGAAACTTAATTCCATTTTAAAATAATTGTTCTATATGATATTAAGTGTTCCATACTGTGCCAGGAGAAGCGCCCGTTCTCTGAAATCTGTGATGATCCTACTCGAAACCGTATGTGTTCGACGAAACTAAGTGGTCGACCTTGTGAGAGAGGATACTCCAGATGCGAAACTTAGTTCCATTTTAAACTAATTGTTCTATCTGATACTAAGTGTTCGACACTGTGCTAGGAGAAGCGCCTGTTCTCTGAAATGTGTGGCGATGCCACTCGAAACCGTATGTGTTCGACGAAACTAAGTGGTCGTCTTGTGAAAGAGGAAACTCCAGATGCGAAACTTAGTTCCATTTAAAATTAATTGTTGTATCTGAAACTATGTGTTCGATACTGTGCTAGGAGAAGCGCCTGTTCTCTGAAATCTGTGGCGATGCCACTCGAAACCGTATTTGTCAGACGAAACTAAGTCGTCGACCTTGTGAGAGAGGAAACTCGAAATGCAAACTTAATTCCATTTTAAAATAATTGTTCTATATGATATTAAGTGTTCCATACTGTGCCAGGAGAAGCGCCCGTTCTCTGAAATCTGTGATGATGCTACTCGAAACCGTATGTGTTCGACGAAACTAAGTGGTCGACCTTGTGAGAGAGGAAACTCCAGATGCGAAACTTAGTGCCATTTTAAACTAATTGTTCTATCTGAAACTATGTGTTCGATAATGTGCCAGGAGAAACGGCGTTCTGCGAAATCTGTGGCGATACCACTCGAAACTGTATGTGTTCGACGACACTAATTGGTCGACCTTGTGAGAGAGGAAACTCCAGATGCGAAACTTAGTTCCATTTTAAAATAATTGTTCTATCTGAAACTAAGTTTTCGATACTGTGCCAGGAGAAGCGCCTGTTCTCTGAAATCTGTGGTGATGCCACTCGAAAGAGTATGTGTTCGACGAAACTAAGTGGTCGACCTTGTGAGAGAGGAAACTCCAAATGCGAAACTTAATTCCATTTTAAAATAATTGTTCTATATGATATTAAGTGTTGGATACTGTGCCAGGAGAAGCGCCCGTTCTCTGAAATCTGTGGCGATGCTACTCGAAACCGTATGTGTTCGCCGAAACCAAGCGGTCGACCTTGTGAGAGAGGAAACTCCAGATGCGAAACTTAGTTCCATTTTAAACTAATTGTTCTATCTGAAACTAAGTGTTCGATACTGTGCCAGGAGAAGCGCCTGTTCTCTGAAATCTGTGGCGATACCACTCGAATCCGAATGTGTTCGACGAAACTAAGTGGTTGACCTTGTGAGAGAGGATACTCCAGATGTGAAACATAGTTCCATTTTAAACTAGTTGTTCTATCTGTAACTAAGTGTTCGATACTGTGCCTGGAGAAGCGCGTGTCCTATGAAATCTGTGGCAATGCTACTCGAAACCGTATGTGTTCGACGAAACTAAGTGGCCGACCTTGTGAGAGAGGAAACATCAGATGCGAAACTTAGTTCCATTTTAAATTAATTGTTCTATCTGAAAGTAAGTGTTCGATACTGTGCGAGGAGAAGCGCCGTTATGTGAAATCTGTGGCGTTGCCACTCGAAACCGTATGTGATCAACGTAACAAAGTGGTCGACCTTGTGGGAGAGGAAACTCCAGATGCGAAACTTAGTTCCATTTTAAACTAATTGTTCCTTCTGAATCTAAGTGTTCGATACTGTGCCAGGAGAAGCGCCTGTTCTCTGAAATCTGTGGCGATGATTCTCGAAACCGTATGTGTTCGACGAAACTAAGTGGTCGACCTTCTGAGAGAGGAAACTCCGGATGCGAAACTCAGTTCCATTTTAAGCTAATTGGTCTATCTGAAACTATGTGTCCGATACTGTGCCAGATGAAGCGCCTGTTCTCTGAAATCTGTGCCGATGCCACTCGAAAACGTATGTGTTCGACGAAACTAAGTGGTCGACCTTGTGAGAGAGGAAACGCCAGAAGCGAAACTTAGTTCCATTTAAAACTAAGTGTTCTATCTGAAACTAAGTGTTCGATACTGTGCCAGGAGAGGCGCCTGTTCTCTGAAATCTGTGGCGATGATTCTCGAAACCGTATGTGTTCGACGAAACTAAGTGGTCGACCTTCTGAGAGAGGAAACTCCGGATGCGAAACTCAGTTCCATTTTAAGCTAATTGGTCTATCTGAAACTATGTGTCCGATACTGTGCCAGATGAAGCGCCTGTTCTCTGAAATCTGTGCCGATGCCACTCGAAAACGTATGTGTTCGACGAAACTAAGTGGTCGACCTTGTGAGAGAGGAAACGCCAGAAGCGAAACTTAGTTCCATTTAAAACTAAGTGTTCTATCTGAAACTAAGTGTTCGATACTGTGCCAGGAGAGGCGCCTGTTCTCTGAAATCTGTGGCGATGCTACTCGAAACCGTATGTGTTCCACGAAACTAAGTGGTCGCCTTGTGAAAGAGGAAACTCCAGATGCGAAACATAGTACCATTTTAAACTTATTGTTCTATCTGAAACTATGTGTTCGATACTGTGCCAGGTGAAGCGCCTGTGCCCTGAAATCTGTGGCAATGCCACTCGAAACCGTATGTGTTCGACGAAACTAAATGGTCGACCTTGTGAGAGAGGAAACTCCAGAAGCGAAACTTAGTTCCATTTAAAACTAAGTGTTCCATCTGAAACTAAGTGTTCGATACAGTGCCAGGAGACGCGCCTGTTCTCTGAAATCTGTGGCGATGCTACTCGAAACCGTATGTGTTCGACGAATTTAAATGGTCGACCTTGTGAGAGAGGAAACTCCAGAAGCGAAACTTAGTTCCATTTAAAACTAAGTGTTCTATCTTAAACTAAGTGTTCGATACTGTGCCAGGAGAGGCGCCTGTTCTCTGAAATCTGTGGCGATGCTACTCGAAACCGTATGTGTTCGACGAGACTAAGTGGTCGCCTTGTGCGGGAAGAAACTCCAAATGCGAAACTTAGTACCATTTTAAACTAATTGTTCTATCTGAAAATGTTCGATACTGTGCCAGGGGAAGCGCCTGTTCTCGGAAATCTGTCGCGATGCCACTCGAAACCGTATATGTTCGACGAAACTAAGTGGTCGACCTTGTGAGAGAGGAAACTCCAGAAGCGAAACTTAGTTCCATTTAAAACTAAGTGTTCCATCTGAAACTAAGTGTTCGATACAGTGCCAGGAGACGCGCCTCTTCTCTGAAACCTGTCGCGATGCTACTCGAAACCGTATGTGTTCGACGAAACTAAGCGGTCGACCTTTTGAGAGAGGAAACTCCAGATGCGAAACTTAGTTCCATTTTAAACTAATTGTTCCTTCTGAATCTAAGTGTTCGATACTGTGCCAGGAGAAGCGCCTGTTCTCTGAAATCTGTGGCGATGATACTCGAAACCGTATGTGTTCGACGAAACTAAGTGGTCGACCTTCTGAGAGAGGAATCTCCGGATGCGAAACTCAGTTCCATTTTAAACTAATTGGTCTATCTGAAACTATGTGTCCGATACTGTGCCAGAAGAAGCGCCTGTTCTCTGAAATCTGTGCCGATGCCACTCGAAAACGTATGTGTTCGACGAAACTAAGTGGCCGACCTTGTGAGAGAGGAAACTTCCGATGCGAAACTTATTTCCATTTCAAACTAATTGTTCTCTCTGAAACTAAGTGTTCGATACTGTGCCAGGGGAAGCCCCTGTTCTCTGAAATCTGTGGCGATGCCACTCGAAAACGTATGTGTTCGACGAAACTAAGTGGCCGACCTTGTGAGAGAGGAAACTCCAGACGCGAAACATAGTTCAACTTTAAACTAAAAGTTCCATCTGAAACAAAATGTTCGATACTGTGCCAGGAGAAGCGCTTGTTCTCTGAAATCTGTGGCGATGCCACTCGAAACCGTATGTGTTCGACGAAACTAAGTGGCCGACCTTGTGAGAGAGGAAACTTCAGATGCGAAACTTAGTTCCATTTTAAATTAATTGTTCTATCTGAAACTAAGTGTTCGATACTGTGCCAGGAGAAGCGCCCGTTCTGTGAAACCTGTGGCGATACCACTCGAAACGGTATGTGTTCGACGAAACTGAGTGGTCCACCTTGTGAGAGAGGAAACTCCAGAAGCGAAACTTAGTGCCATTTTAAACTAATTGTTCTATCTGAAACTAAGTGTTCGATACAGTGCCAGGAGAAGCTCCCGTTCTGTGAAACCTGTCGCGAAGCTACTCGAAACCGTATGTGGTCGACCTTTTGAGAGAGGAAACTCCAGATGCGAAACTTAGTTCCATTTTAAACTAATTGTTCCTTCTGAATCTAAGTGTTCGATACTGTGCCAGGAGAAGCGCCTGTTCTCTGAAATCTGTGGCGATGATACTCGAAACCGTATGTGTTCGACGAAACTAAGTGGTCGACCTTCTGAGAGAGGAAACTCCGGATGCGAATCTCAGTTCCATTTTAAACTAATTGGTCTATCTGAAACTATGTGTCCGATACTGTGCCAGATGAAGCGCCTGTTCTCTGAAATCTGTGCCGATGCCACTCGAAAACGTATGTGTTCGACGAAACTAAGTGGCCGACCTTGTGAGAGAGGAAACTTCAGATGCGAAACTTATTTCCATTTCAAACTAATTGTTCTCTCTGAAACCAAGTGTTCGATACTGTGCCAGGAGAAGCGCCTGTTCTCTGAAATCAGTGGCGATGCTACTCGAAACCGTATGTGTTCGACGAAACTAAGTGATCGACCTTTTGAGAGAGGAAACTCCAGATGCGAAACTTAGTTCCATTTTAAACTAACTGTTCCATCTGAAACTAAGTGTTCGATACTGTGCCAGGAGAAGCGCCTGTTCTCTGAAATCTGTGGCGATGCCACTCGAAACCGTATGTGTTCGACGAAACTAAGTGGCCGACCTTGTGAGAGAGGAAACTCCAGATGCGAAACATAGTTCAACTTTAAACTAAAAGTTCCATCTGAAACAAAATGTTCGATACTGTGCCAGGAGAAGCGCCTGTTCTCTGAAATCTGTGGCGATGCCACTCGAAACCGTATGTGTTCGACGAAACTAAGTGGCCGACCTTGTGAGAGAGGAAACTTCAGATGCGAAACTTAGTTCCATTTTAAATTAATTGTTCTATCTGAAACTAAGTGTTCGATACTGTGCCAGGAGAAGCGCCCGTTCTGTGAAACCTGTGGCGATACCACTCGAAACGGTATGTGTTCGACGAAACTGAGTGGTCCACCTTGTGAGAGAGGAAACTCCAGAAGCGAAACTTAGTGCCATTTTAAACTAATTGTTCTATCTGAAACTAAGTGTTCGATACAGTGCCAGGAGAAGCTCCCGTTCTGTGAAACCTGTCGCGAAGCTACTCGAAACCGTATGTGGTCGACCTTTTGAGAGAGGAAACTCCAGATGCGAAACTTAGTTCCATTTTAAACTAATTGTTCC
The DNA here is from genome assembly GCA_910591585.2 of Nysson spinosus. Taxonomy (NCBI): domain Eukaryota; kingdom Metazoa; phylum Arthropoda; class Insecta; order Hymenoptera; family Crabronidae; genus Nysson; species Nysson spinosus. The sequence goes on from CAJUYC020000006.1 coordinate 1,869,534, forward strand.
TTCTGAATCTAAGTGTTCGATACTGTGCCAGGAGAAGCGCCTGTTCTCTGAAATCTGTGGCGATGATACTCGAAACCGTATGTGTTCGACGAAACTAAGTGGTCGACCTTCTGAGAGAGGAAACTCCGGATGCGAATCTCAGTTCCATTTTAAACTAATTGGTCTATCTGAAACTATGTGTCCGATACTGTGCCAGATGAAGCGCCTGTTCTCTGAAATCTGTGCCGATGCCACTCGAAAACGTATGTGTTCGACGAAACTAAGTGGCCGACCTTGTGAGAGAGGAAACTTCAGATGCGAAACTTATTTCCATTTCAAACTAATTGTTCTCTCTGAAACCAAGTGTTCGATACTGTGCCAGGAGAAGCGCCTGTTCTCTGAAATCAGTGGCGATGCTACTCGAAACCGTATGTGTTCGACGAAACTAAGTGATCGACCTTTTGAGAGAGGAAACTCCAGATGCGAAACTTAGTTCCATTTTAAACTAACTGTTCCATCTGAAACTAAGTGTTCGATACTGTGCCAGGAGAAGCGCCTGTTCTCTGAAATCTGTGGCGATGCCACTCGAAACCGTATGTGTTCGACGAAACTAAGTGGCCGACCTTGTGAGAGAGGAAACTCCAGATGCGAAACTTAGTTCCATTTTAAACTAATTGTTCTATCTGAAACTAAGTTTTCGATACTGTGCCAGGAGAAGCGCCTGTTCTCTGAAATCTGTGGCGATGCCACTCGAAACCGTATGTGTTCGACGAAACTAAGTGGCCGACCTTGTGAGAGAGGAAACTCCAGATGCGAAACTTAGTTCCATTTTAAACTAATTGTTCTATCTGAAACTAAGTTTTCGATACTGTGCCAGGAGAAGCGCCTGTTCTCTGAAATCTGTGGTGATGCCACTCGAAAGAGTATGTGTTCGACGAAACTAAGTGGTCGACCTTGTGAGAGAGGAAACTTCAGATGCGAAACTTATTTCCATTTCAAACTAATTGTTCTCTCTGAAACTAAGTGTTCGATACTGTGCCAGGGGAAGCCCCTGTTCTCTGAAATCTGTGGCGATGCCACTCGAAAACGTATGTGTTCGACGAAACTAAGTGGCCGACCTTGTGAGAGAGGAAACTCCAGACGCGAAACATAGTTCAATTTTAAACTAAAAGTTCCATCTGAAACAAAATGTTCGATACTGTGCCAGGAGAAGCGCCTGTTCTCTGAAATCTGTGGCGATGATACTCGAAACCGTATGTGTTCGACGAAACTAAGTGGTCGACCTTCTGAGAGAGGAAACTCCGGATGCGAATCTCAGTTCCATTTTAAACTAATTGGTCTATCTGAAACTATGTGTCCGATACTGTGCCAGATGAAGCGCCTGTTCTCTGAAATCTGTGCCGATGCCACTCGAAAACGTATGTGTTCGACGAAACTAAGTGGCCGACCTTGTGAGAGAGGAAACTTCAGATGCGAAACTTATTTCCATTTCAAACTAATTGTTCTCTCTGAAACCAAGTGTTCGATACTGTGCCAGGAGAAGCGCCTGTTCTCTGAAATCAGTGGCGATGCTACTCGAAACCGTATGTGTTCGACGAAACTAAGTGATCGACCTTTTGAGAGAGGAAACTCCAGATGCGAAACTTAGTTCCATTTTAAACTAATTGTTCCTTCTGAATCTAAGTGTTCGATACTGTGCCAGGAGAAGCGCCTGTTCTCTGAAATCTGTGGCGATGATACTCGAAAACGTATGTGTTCGACGAAACTAAGTGGCCGACCTTGTGAGAGAGGAAACTTCAGATGCGAAACTTATTTCCATTTCAAACTAATTGTTCTCTCTGAAACTAAGTGTTCGATACTGTGCCAGGGGAAGCCCCCGTTCTCTGAAATCTGTGGCGATGCCACTCGAAAACGTATGTGTTCGACGAAACTAAGTGGCCGACATTGTGAGAGAGGAAACTCCAGACGCGAAACATAGTTCAATTTTAAACTAAATGTTCCATCTGAAACAAAATGTTCGATACTGTGCCAGGAGAAGCCCCTGTTCTCTGAAATCTCTTGCGATGCCACTCGAAACCGTATGTGTTCGAAGAAACTAAGTGGCCGACCTTGTGAGAGAGGAAACTCTAGATGCGGAAATTAGTTCCATTTTAAACTAATTGTTCTCTCTGAAACTAAGTGCTCGATACTGTGCCAGCAGAAGCGCCCGTTCTGTGAAACCTGTCGCGATGCTACTCGAAACCGTATGTGTTCGACGAAACTAAGTGGTCGACCTTTTGAGAGAGGAAACTCCAGATGCGAAATATAGTTCCATTTTAAACTAATTGTTCCTTCTGAATCTAAGTGTTCGATACTGTGCCAGGAGAAGCGCCTGTTCTCTGAAATCTGTGGCGATGATTCTCGAAACCGTATGTGTTCGACGAAACTAAGTGGTCGAACTTGTGAGAGGAAACTCCAAATGCGAAACATAGGTCCATTTTAAACTAATTGTTCTATCTGTAACTGAGTGTTCGATACTGTGCTAGATGAAGCGCCTGTTCTCTGAAATCTGTGCCGATGCCACTCGAAAACGTATGTGTTCGACGAAACTAAATGGTCGACCTTGTGAGAGAGGAAACTCCAGAAGCGAAACTTAGTTCCATTTAAAACTAAGTGTTCCATCTGAAACTAAGTGTTCGATACAGTGCCAGGAGACGCGCCTGTTCTCTGAAATCTGTGGCGATGCTACTCGAAACCGTATATGTTCGACGAATCTAAATGGTCGACCTTGTGAGAGAGGAAACTCCAGAAGCGAAACTTAGTTCCATTTAAAACTAAGTGTTCTATCTTAAACTAATTGTTCGATACTGTGCCAGGAGAGGCGCCTGTTCTCTGAAATCTGTGGCGATGCTACTCGAAACCGTATGTGTTCGACGAGACTAAGTGGTCGCCTTGTGCGGGAAGAAACTCCAAATGCGAAACTTAGTACCATTTTAAACTAATTGTTCTATCTGAAAATGTTCGATACTGTGCCAGGAGAAGCGCCTGTACTCGGAAATCTGTCGCGATGCCACTCGAAACCGTATATGTTCGACGAAACTAAGTGGTCGACCTTGTGAGAGAGGAAACTCCAGAAGCGAAACTTAGTTCCATTTAAAACTAAGTGTTCCATCTGAAACTAAGTGTTCGATACAGTGCCAGGAGACGCGCCTCTTCTCTGAAACCTGTCGCGATGCTACTCGAAACCGTATGTGTTCGACGAAACTAAGTGGTCGACCTTTTGAGAGAGGAAACTCCAGATGCGAAACTTAGTTCCATTTTAAACTAATTGTTCCTTCTGAATCTAAGTGTTCGATACTGTGCCAGGAGAAACGCCTGTTCTCTGAAATCTGCGGCGATGATACTCGAAACCGTATGTGTGCGACGAAACTAAGTGGTCGACCTTCTGAGAGAGGAAACTCCGGATGCGAAACTCAGTTCCATTTTAAACTAATTGGTCTATCTGAAACTATGTGTCCGATACTGTGCCAGAAGAAGCGCCTGTTCTCTGAAATCTGTGCCGATGCCACTCGAAAACGTATGTGTTCGACGAAACTAAGTGGCCGACCTTGTGAGAGAGGAAACTTCAGATGCGAAACTTATTTCCATTTCAAACTAATTGTTCTCTCTGAAACTAAGTGTTCGATACTGTGCCAGGGGAAGCCCCTGTTCTCTGAAATCTGTGGCGATGCCCCTCGAAAACGTATGTGTTCGACGAAACTTAGTGGCCGACCTTGTGAGAGAGGAAACTCCAGACGCGAAACATAGTTCAATTTTAAACTAAGTGTTCTATCTTAAACTAAGTGTTCGATACTGTGCCAGGAGAGGCGCCTGTTCTCTGAAATCTGTGCTGATGCTACTCGAAACCGTATGTGTTCGACGAGACTAAGTGGTCGCCTTGTGCGGGAAGAAACTCCAAATGCGAAACTTAGTACCATTTTAAACTAATTGTTCTATCTGAAAATGTTCGATACTGTGCCAGGAGAAGCGCCTGTTCTCGGAAATCTGTCGCGATGCCACTCGAAACCGTATATGTTCGACGAAACTAAGTGGTCGACCTTGTGAGAGAGGAAACTCCAGAAGCGAAACTTAGTTCCATTTAAAACTAAGTGTTCCATCTGAAACTAAGTGTTCGCTACAGTGCCAGGAGACGCGCCTCTTCTCTGAAACCTGTCGCGATGCTACTCGAAACCGTATGTGTTCGACGAAACTAAGTGGTCGACCTTTTGAGAGAGGAAACTCCAGATGCGAAACTTAGTTCCATTTTAAACTAATTGTTCCTTCTGAATCTAAGTGTTCGATACTGTGCCAGGAGAAACGCCTGTTTTCTGAAATCTGCGGCGATGATACTCGAAACCGTATGTGTGCGACGAAACTAAGTGGTCGACCTTCTGAGAGAGGAAACTCCGGATGCGAAACTCAGTTCCATTTTAAACTAATTGGTCTATCTGAAACTATGTGTCCGATACTGTGCCAGAAGAAGCGCCTGTTCTCTGAAATCTGTGCCGATGCCACTCGAAAACGTATGTGTTCGACGAAACTAAGTGGCCGACCTTGTGAGAGAGGAAACTTCAGATGCGAAACTTATTTCCATTTCAAACTAATTGTTCTCTCTGAAACTAAGTGTTCGATACTGTGCCAGGGGAAGCCCCTGTTCTCTGAATCTGTGGCGATGCCCCTCGAAAACGTATGTGTTCGACGAAACTTAGTGGCCGACCTTGTGAGAGAGGAAACTCCAGACGCGAAACATAGTTCAATTTTAAACTAAGTGTTCTATCTTAAACTAAGTGTTCGATACTGTGCCAGGAGAGGCGCCTGTTCTCTGAAATCTGTGCTGATGCTACTCGAAACCGTATGTGTTCGACGAGACTAAGTGGTCGCCTTGTGCGGGAAGAAACTCCAAATGCGAAACTTAGTACCATTTTAAACTAATTGTTCTATCTGAAAATGTTCGATACTGTGCCAGGAGAAGCGCCTGTTCTCGGAAATCTGTCGCGATGCCACTCGAAACCGTATATGTTCGACGAAACTAAGTGGTCGACCTTGTGAGAGAGGAAACTCCAGAAGCGAAATTTAGTTCCATTTAAAACTAATTATTCCTTCTGAATCTAAGTGTTCGATACTGTGCCAGGAGAAGCGCCTGTTCTCTGAAATCTGTGGCGATGATACTCGAAACCGTATGTGTTCGACGAAACTAAGTGGTCGACCTTTTGAGAGAGGAAACTCCAGATGCGAAACTTAGTTCCATTTTAAACTAATTGTTCCTTCTGAATCTAAGTTTTCGATACTGTGCCAGGAGAAGCGCCTGTTCTCTGAAATCTGTGGCGATGATACTCGAAACCGTATGTGTTCGACGAAACTAAGTGGTCGACCTTCTGAGAGAGGAAACTCCGGAAGCGAAACTCAGTTCCATTTTAAACTAATTGGTCTATCTGAAACTATGTGTCCGATACTGTGCCAGAAGAAGCGCCTGTTCTCTGAAATCTGTGCCGATGCCCCTCGAAAACGTATGTGTTCGACGAAACTAAGTGGCCGACCTTGTGAGAGAGGAAACTTCAGATGCGAAACTTATTTCCATTTCAAACTAATTGTTCTCTCTGAAACTAAGTGTTCGATACTGTGCCAGGGGAAGCCCCTGTTCTCTGAAATCTGTGGCGATGCCACTCGAAAACGTATGTGTTCGAAGAAACTAAGTGGCCGACCTTCTGAGAGAGGAAACTCCGGAAGCGAAACTCAGTTCCATTTAAAACTAAGTGTTCCATCTGAAACTAAGTGTTCGATACAGTGCCAGGAAACGCGCCTCTTCTCTGAAACCTGTCGCGATGCTACTCGAAACCGTATGTGTTCGACGAAACTAAGTGGTCGACCATTTGAGAGAGGAAACTCCAGATGCGAAACTTAGTTCCATTTTAAACTAATTGTTCCTTCTGAATCTAAGTGTTCGATACTGTGCCAGGAGAAGCGCCTGTTCTCTGAAATCTGTGGCGATGATACTCGAAACCGTATGTGTTCGCCGAAACCAAGCGGTCGACCTTGTGAGAGAGGAAACTCCAGATGCGAAACTTAGTTCCATTTTAAACTAATTGTTCTATCTGAAACTAAGTGTTCGATACTGTGCCAGGAGAAGCGCCTGTTCTCTGAAATCTGTGGCGATACCACTCGAAACCGTATGTGTTCGACGAAACTAAGTGGTTGACCTTGTGAGAGAGGATACTCCGGATGTGAAACATAGTTCCATTTTAAACTAGTTGTTCTATCTGTAACTAAGTGTTCGATACTGTGCCTGGAGAAGCGCGTGTTCTATGAAATCTGTGGCAATGCTACTCGAAACCGTATGTGTTCGACGAAACTAAGTGGCCGACCTTCTGGGAGAGGAAACTTCAGATGCGAAACTTATTTCCATTTCAAACTAATTGTTCTCTCTGAAACTAAGTGTTCGATACTGTGCCAGGGGAAGCCCCTGTTCTCTGAAATCTGTGGCGATGCCACTCGAAAACGTATGTGTTCGACGAAACTAAGTGGCCGACCTTGTGAGAGAGGAAACTCCAGACGCGAAACATAGTTCAATTTTAAACTAAAAGTTCCATCTGAAACAAAATGTTCGATACTGTGCCAGGAGAAGCGCCTGTTCTCTGAAATCTGTGGAGATGCCACTCGAAACCGTATGTGTTCGACGAAACTAAGTGGCCGACCTTGTGAGAGAGGAAACTTCAGATGCGAAACTTAGTTCCATTTTAAATTAATTGTTCTATCTGAAACTAAGTGTTCGATACTGTGCCAGGAGAAGCGCCGTTATGTGAAATCTGTGGCGTTGCCACTCGAAACCGTACGTGATCAACGAAACTAAGTGGTCGAGCTTGTGGGAGAGGGAACTCCGAATGCGAAAGAGAGTTCCATTTTAAACTAATTGTTCTCTCTGAAACTAAGTGTTCGATACTGTGCCAGGAGTAGCGCCTGTTCTCTGAAATCTGTGGCGATGCCACTCGAAACCGTATGTGTTCGACGAAACCAAGTGGTTGCCTTGTGAAAGAGGTAACTTCAGATGCGAAACTTAGTTCCATTTTAAACAAATTGTTCTATCTGAAAATATGTGTCCGATAATCTGCCAGGAGAAGCGCCTGTTCTCTGAAATCTGTGGCGATGCTACTCGAAACCGTATGTGTTCGAGGAAACCAAGTGGTCGACTTTGTGGGGGAGGAAACTCCAGATGCGGAACTTAGTTCCATTTTAAACTAATTGTTCTCTCTGAAACTAAATGCTCGATACTGTGCCAGGGGAAGCCCCTGTTCTCTGAAATCTGTGGCGATGCCACTCGAAACCGTATGTGTTGGACGAAAGTAAGTGGTCGGCCTTGTGGGACAGGAAACTCCAGATGCGAAACTTAGTTCCATTTTAAACTAATTGTTCTACCTGAAACTAAGTGTTCGATATTCTGCCAGGAGAAGCGCCTGTTCTCTGAAATCTGTGGCGATGCCACTCGAAACCGTATGTGTTGGACGAAACTAAGTGGTCGGCCTTGTGAGACAGGAAACTCCAGATGCGAAATTTAGTTCCATTTTAAACTAATTGTTCTACCGGAAACTAAGTGCTCGATACTGTGCCAGGAGAAGCGACTGTTCTCTGAAATCTGTGGCGATGCCACTCGAAACCGTATGTGTTGGACGAAACTAAGTGGTCGGCCTTGTGGGACAGGAAACTCCAGATGCGAAACTTAGTTCCATTTTAAACTAATTGTTCTACCGGAAACTAAGTGTTCGATACTGTGCCAGGAGAAGCGCCTGTTCTCTGAAATCTGTGGCGATGCTACTCGAAACCGTATGTGTTCGTCGAAACTAAGTGGTCGACCTTGTGAGAGAGGAAACTCCAGATGCGAAACTTAGTTCCATTTTAAACTAATTGTTCTATCTGAAACTAAGTGTTCGATACTCTGCCAGGAGAAGCGCCTGTTCTCTGAAATCTCTGGCAATGCTACTCGAAACCGTATGTGTTCGAGGAAACTAAGTGATCGAATTTGTGAGAGAGAAAACTCCAGATGCGAAACATAGTTCCATTTTAAACAAATTGTACTATCCGAAACTAAGTGCTCGATAATGTGCCAGGAGAAGCGCCTGTTCTCTGAAATCAGTGGCGATGCCACTCGAAACCGTATGTGTTGGACGAAACTAAGTGGTCGGCCTTGTGGGACAGGAAACTCCAGATGCGAAACTTAGTTCCATTTTAAACTAATTGTTCTACCTGAAACTAAGTGTTCGATACTCTGCCAGGAGAAGCGCCTGTTCTCTGAAATCTGTGGCGATGCCACTCGAAACCGTATGTGTTGGACGAAACTAAGTGGTCGGCCTTGTGGGACAGGAAACTCCAGATGCGAAACTTAGTTCCATTTTAAACTAATTGTTCTAGCGGAAACTAAGTGCTCGATACTGTGCCAGGAGAAGCGACTGTTCTCTGAAATCTGTGGCGATGCCACTCGAAACCGTATGTGTTGGACGAAACTAAGTGGTCGGCCTTGTGGTACAGGAAACTCCAGATGCGAAACTTAGTTCCATTTTAAACTAATTGTTCTACCGGAAACTAAGTGTTCGATACTGTGCCAGGAGAAGCGCCTGTTCTCTGAAATCTGTGGCGATGCCACTCGAAATCGTATGTGTTCGACGAAACTAAGTGGTCCACCTTATGAGAGAGAAAACTGCAGATGCGAAACTTAGTTACATTTAAAACTAATTGTTCTATCTGAAACAAAGTGCTCGATACTGTGCCAGGAGAAGCGACTGTTCTCTGAAATCTGTGGCGATGCTACTCGAAACAGTATGAGTTCGACGAAACTAAGTGGTCGACCTTGTGAGAGGAGAAACTCCAGATGCGAAACTTAGTAGCATTTTAAACTAATTGTTCTATATGGAACTATGTGTTCGACACTGTGCCAGGAGAAGCGCCTGTTCTCTGAGATCTGTGGCGATGCTACTCGAAACCGTATGTGTTCGACGAAACTAAGTGATCGATCTTGTGGGAGGGGAAACTCCAGATGCGAAACTTAGTTCCATTTTAAACTAATTGTTCTATCTGAATCTATGTGTTCGATAAGGTGCCAGGAGAAGGGTCTGTTCTCTGAAATCAGTGGCAATGCTACTCGAAACCGTATGTGTTCGACGAAACAAACTGGTCGACGTTGTGAGAGGGGAAACTCCAGATGCGAAACTTAGTTCCATTTTAAACTAATTGTTCTATCTGAATCTTTGTGTTCGATAAGGTGCCAGGAGAAGGGTCTGTTCTCTGAAATCAGTGGCAATGCTACTCGAAACCGTATGTGTCCGACGAAACTAAGTGGTCGACATTGTGAGTAGTGGAAACTCCAGATGCGAAACATAGTTACATTTTAAACTAATGGTTGTATCTGAAACGAAGTTTTCGACACTGTGCCAGGAGAAGCGCCTGTTCTCTGAAATCTGTGGCGATGCTACTCGAAACCGTATGTGTTCGACGAAACTAAGTGATCGACCTTGTGGGAGGGGAAACTCCAGATGCGAAACTTAGTTCCATTTTAAACTAATTGTTCTATCTGAATCTATGTGTTCGATAAGGTGCCAGGAGAAGGGTCTGTTCTCTGAAATCAGTGGCAATGCTACTCGAAACCGTATGTGTTCGACGAAACTAAGTGGTCGACATTGTGAGTAGTGGAAACTCCAGATGCGAAACATAGTTACATTTTAAACTAATGGTTGTATCTGAAACGAAGTGTTCGATACTGTGCCAGGAGAAGCGCCTGTTCTCTGAAATCTGTGGCGATGCCACTCGAAACCGTATGTGTTCGACGAAACTAAGTGGCCGACCTTGTGAGAGAGGAAACTCCAGATGCAAAACTTAGCTTCATTTTAAACTGTTTGTTCTATCTGAAACTAAGTGTTCGATACTGTCCGAGGAGAAGCGCCTGTTCTCTGAAATCAGTGGCGATGCTACTCGAAACCGTATGTGTTCGACGAAACTAAGTGGTTGATCTTGTGAGAGAGGATACTCCAGATGCGAAACATAATTCCATTTTAAACTAATTGTTCTCTCTGAAACTAAGTGTTCGATTCTGTGCCAGGAGAAGCGCCTGTTCTCTGAAATCTGTGGCGGTGCCACTCGAAACCGTATGTGTTCGACGAAACTAAGTGGTCGACCTTGTGGGAGAGTAAACTCCAAATGCGAAACTTAGTTCCACTTTAAACTAATTGCTCTATCTGAAACTAAGTGTTCGATACTGTGCCAGGAGAAGGGCCTGTTCTCTGAAATCAGTGGCAATGCTACTCGAAACCGTATGTGTTCGACGAAACAAACTGGTCGACGTTGTGAGAGGGGAAACTCCAGATGCGAAACTTAGTTCCATTTTAAACTAATTGTTCTATCTGAATCTATGTGTTCGATAAGGTGCCAGGAGAAGGGTCTGTTCTCTGAAATCATTGGCAATGCTACTCGAAACCGTATGTGTCCGACGAAACTAAGTGGTCGACATTGTGAGTAGTGGAAACTCCAGATGAGAAACATAGTTACATTTTAAACTAATGGTTGTATCTGAAACGAAGTTTTCGACACTGTGCCAGGAGAAGCGCCTGTTCTCTGAAATCTGTGGCGATGCTACTCGAAACCGTATGTGTTCGACGAAACTAAGTGATCGACCTTGTGGGAGGGGAAACTCCAGATGCGAAACTTAGTTCCATTTTAAACTAATTGTTCTATCTGAATCTATGTGTTCGATAAGGTGCCAGGAGAAGGGTCTGTTCTCTGAAATCAGTGGCAATGCTACTCGAAACCGTATGTGTTCGACGAAACTAAGTGGTCGACATTGTGAGTAGTGGAAACTCCAGATGCGAAACATAGTTACATTTTAAACTAATGGTTGTATCTGAAACGAAGTGTTCGATACTGTGCCAGGAGAAGCGCCTGTTCTCTGAAATCTGTGGCGATGCCACTCGAAACCGTATGTGTTCGACGAAACTAAGTGGCCGACCTTGTGAGAGAGGAAACTCCAGATGCAAAACTTAGCTTCATTTTAAACTGTTTGTTCTATCTGAAACTAAGTGTTCGATACTGTCCGAGGAGAAGCGCCTGTTCTCTGAAATCAGTGGCGATGCTACTCGAAACCGTATGTGTTCGACGAAACTAAGTGGCCGACCTTGTGAGAGAGGAAACTCCAGGTGCCAGAATTAGTTCCATTTAAAACTAATTATTCTATCTGAAACTGAGTGTTCGATACTGTGCCAGGAGAAGCGCCTCTTCTCTGAAATCAGTGGCGATGCTACTAGAAACCGTATGTGTTCGACGAAACTAAGTGGTTGACCTCTTGAGAGAGGATAATCCAGATGCGAAACATAGTTCCATTTTAAACTAATTGTTCTGTCTGACATAAGTGTTCGATACTGTGCCAGGAGAAGCGCCTGCTCTCTGAATTCTGTGGCGATGCTACTCGAAACCGTATGTGTTCGATGAAACTAAGTGCTCGACCTTGTGAGAGAGGAAACTCCAGATGCGAAACTTAGTTCCATTTTAATCTTTTTGTTCTATCTAAAACTAAGTTTTCGATACTGTGCCAGGAGAAGCGCCTGTTCTCTGAAATCTGTGACGATGCAACTCGAAACCGTTTGAGTTCGACGAAACTAAGTGGTCGATCTTGTGAGAGAGGAAACTCCAGATGTGAAACATTGTTCCATTTTAATCTAATTGTTCTGTCTGAAATAAGTGTTGGATACTGTGCCAGGAGAAGCGGCTGTTCTCTGAAATCTGTGGCGATGCCACTCGAAAACGTACATGTTCGACGAAACTAAGTGGTCGACATTGTGAGAGTGGAAACTGCAGATGCGAAAATTAGTTCCATTTTAAACTAATTGTTCTATCTGAAACTAAGTGTTCGATACGGTGCCAGGAGAAACGGCTGTACTCTGAAATCTGTGGCGATGCCACTCGAAAACGTATGTGTTCGACGAAACTAAGTGGCCGACCTTGTGAGAGAGGAAAATCCAGATGCGAAACTTAGTTCCATTTTAAACTAATTGTGCTATCTGAAAGTGTTCGATACTGTGCAGAGGAGAAGTGCCTGTTCTCTGAAACCTGTGGCGATGCTACTCGAAACTGTATGTGTTCGACGCAACTAAGTGGTCCACCTTGTGGGAGAGGAAACTCCAGATGCGAAACTTAGTTCCATTTCAAACTGATTGTTCTATCTGAAACTAAGTGTTCGATACTGTGCCAGGAGAAGCGCCTGTTCTCTGAAATCTGTGCCGATGCCACTCGAAACCGTATGTGTTCGACGAAACTAAGTGGTCGACCTTGTGAGAGAGGAAACTCCAAATGCGAAACATAGTTCCATTTTAAACTAATTGCTCTATCTGAAACTAAGTGTTCGATACTGTGCCAGGAGAAGGGCCTGTTCTCTGAAATCAGTGGCAATGCTACTCGAAACCGTATGTGTTCGACGAAACAAACTGGTCGACGTTGTGAGAGGGGAAACTCCAGATGCGAAACTTAGTTCCATTTTAAACTAATTGTTCTATCTGAATCTATGTGTTCGATAAGGTGCCAGGAGAAGGGTCTGTTCTCTGAAATCATTGGCAATGCTACTCGAAACCGTATGTGTCCGACGAAACTAAGTGGTCGACATTGTGAGTAGTGGAAACTCCAGATGCGAAACATAGTTACATTTTAAACTAATGGTTGTATCTGAAACGAAGTTTTCGACACTGTGCCAGGAGAAGCGCCTGTTCTCTGAAATCTGTGGCGATGCTACTCGAAACCGTATGTGTTCGACGAAACTAAGTGATCGACCTTGTGGGAGGGGAAACTCCAGATGCGAAACTTAGTTCCATTTTAAACTAATTGTTCTATCTGAATCTATGTGTTCGATAAGGTGCCAGTAGAAGGGTCTGTTCTCTGAAATCAGTGGCAATGCTACTCGAAACCGTATGTGTTCGACGAAACTAAGTGGTCGACATTGTGAGTAGTGGAAACTCCAGATGCGAAACATAGTTACATTTTAAACTAATGGTTGTATCTGAAACGAAGTGTTCGATACTGTGCCAGGAGAAGCGCCTGTTCTCTGAAATCTGTGGCGATGCCACTCGAAACCGTATGTGTTCGACGAAACTAAGTGGCCGACCTTGTGAGAGAGGAAACTCCAGATGCAAAACTTAGCTTCATTTTAAACTGTTTGTTCTATCTGAAACTAAGTGTTCGATACTGTCCGAGGAGAAGCGCCTGTTCTCTGAAATCAGTGGCGATGCTACTCGAAACCGTATGTGTTCGACGAAACTAAGTGGCCGACCTTGTGAGAGAGGAAACTCCAGGTGCCAGAATTAGTTCCATTTAAAACTAATTATTCTATCTGAAACTGAGTGTTCGATACTGTGCCAGGAGAAGCGCCTCTTCTCTGAAATCAGTGGCGATGCTACTAGAAACCGTATGTGTTCGACGAAACTAAGTGGTTGACCTTTTGAGAGAGGATAATCCAGATGCGAAACATAGTTCCATTTTAAACTAATTGTTCTGTCTGACATAAGTGTTCGATACTGTGCCAGGAGAAGCGCCTGCTCTCTGAAATCTGTGGCGATGCTACTCGAAACCGTATGTGTTCGATGAAACTAAGTGCTCGACCTTGTGAGAGAGGAAACTCCAGATGCGAAACTTAGTTCCATTTTAATCTTTTTGTTCTATCTAAAACTAAGTTTTCGATACTGTGCCAGGAGAAGCGCCTGTTCTCTGAAATCTGTGACGATGCAACTCGAAACCGTATGTGTTCGACGAAAATAGGTGCTCGACCTTGTGAGAGAAGAAAATCGAGACGCGAAACTTAGTGCCATTTTAAACTAATTGTTCTATCTGAAACTAAGTGTTCGATACTGTGCCAGGAGAAGCGTCCGTTCTGTGAAACTTGTGGCGAAACTACTCGAAACGGTATGTGTTCGACGAAACTGAGTGGTCAACATTGTGAGACAGGAAACTCCAGACGCGAAACTTAGTTCCATTTCAATCTTATTTTTCTATCTGAAACTAAGTGTTCGATACTGCGCCAGGAGAAGCGCCTGTTCTCGGAAATCTGTCGCGATGCTACTCGAAACCGTATGTGATCGACGAAACTGAGTGGTCAACATTGTGAGAGAGGAAACTCCAGACGCGAAACTTAGTTCCATTTCAATCTTATTTTTCTATCTGAAACTAAGTGTTCGATACTGTCCGAGGAGAAGCGCCTGTTCTCTGAAATCAGTGGCGATGCTACTCGAAACCGTATGTGTTCGACGAAACTAAGTGGCCGACCTTGTGAGAGAGGAAACTCCAGGTGCCAGAATTAGTTCCATTTAAAACTAATTATTCTATCTGAAACTGAGTGTTCGATACTGTGCCAGGAGAAGCGCCTCTTCTCTGAAATCAGTGGCGATGCTACTAGAAACCGTATGTGTTCGACGAAACTAAGTGGTTGACCTTTTGAGAGAGGATAATCCAGATGCGAAACATAGTTCCATTTTAAACTAATTGTTCTGTCTGACATAAGTGTTCGATACTGTGCCAGGAGAAGCGCCTGCTCTCTGAATTCTGTGGCGATGCTACTCGAAACCGTATGTGTTCGATGAAACTAAGTGCTCGACCTTGTGAGAGAGGAAACTCCAGATGCGAAACTTAGTTCCATTTTAATCTTTTTGTTCTATCTAAAACTAAGTTTTCGATACTGTGCCAGGAGAAGCGCCTGTTCTCTGAAATCTGTGACGATGCAACTCGAAACCGTATGTGTTCGACGAAAATAGGTGCTCGACCTTGTGAGAGAAGAAAATCGAGACGCGAAACTTAGTGCCATTTTAAACTAATTGTTCTATCTGAAACTAAGTGTTCGATACTGTGCCAGGAGAAGCGTCCGTTCTGTGAAACTTGTGGCGAAACTACTCGAAACGGTATGTGTTCGACGAAACTGAGTGGTCAACATTGTGAGACAGGAAACTCCAGACGCGAAACTTAGTTCCATTTCAATCTTATTTTTCTATCTGAAACTAAGTGTTCGATACTGCGCCAGGAGAAGCGCCTGTTCTCGGAAATCTGTCGCGATGCTACTCGACACCGTATGTGTTCGACGAAATTAAGTGGTCGACCTTGTGAGAGAGAAACTCCAGATGCGAAATTTAGTTCTATTTAAAACTAATTGTTCTATCAGAAACTAAGTGTCCGATACTGTGCCAGGAGAAGCGCCTGTTCTCTGAAATCTGTGGCGATGCCACTCGAAACCGTATGTGTTCGACGATACTAAGTGGCGGACCTTGTGAGAGAGGAAACTACAGATGCGAAACTTAGTTCCATTTTAAATTAATTGTTCTATCTGAAAGTGTTCGATACTGTGCCAGGAGAAGCGCCTGTTCTCTGAAATCTGTGGCGATGCCACTCAAAACCGTATGTGTTCGACGAAATTAAGTGCCCGACCTTGTGAGAGAGGAAACTCCAGATGCGAGGCTTAGTTCCATTTCAGAGTAATTGTTCTATCTGATACTAAGTGTTCGATACTCTGCCAGGAGGAGCGCCTGTTCTCTGAAATCTGTGGCGATGCCACTCGAAACCGTATGTGTTCGACGAAACATAAGTGGCCGACCTTGTGATAGAGGAAACTCGAAATGCGAAACAAAGGTCCATTTTAAACTAATTTTTCTATCTGAAGCTAAGTGTTCGATACTGTGCCAGGAGAAGCGCCTGCTCTCTGAAATCTGTGACGATGCCACTTGAAACCGTATGTGTTCGACGAAGCTGAGTTGTCGATACCGTGCCAGGAGGAACCCCCGTTCTGCGAAATCTGTGGGGATACCACTCGAAACCGTATGTGATCGACGAAACTGAGTGGTCAACATTGTGAGAGAGGAAACTCCAGACGCGAAACTTAGTTCCATTTCAATCTTATTTTTCTATCTGAAACTAAGTGTTCGATACTGCGCCAGGAGAAGCGCCTGTTCTCGGAAATCTGTCGCGATGCTACTCGACACCGTATGTGTTCGACGAAATTAAGTGGTCGACCTTGTGAGAGAGAAACTCCAGATGCGAAATTTAGTTCTATTTAAAAGTAATTGTTCTATCAGAAACTAAGTGTCCGATACTGTGCCAGGAGAAGCGCCTGTTCTCTGAAATCTGTGGCGATGCCACTCGAAACCGTATGTGTTCGACGATACTAAGTGGCGGACCTTGTGAGAGAGGAAACTACAGATGCGAAACTTAGTTCCATTTTAAATTAATTGTTCTATCTGAAAGTGTTCGATACTGTGCCAGGAGAAGCGCCTGTTCTCTGAAATCTGTGGCGATGCCACTCAAAACCGTATGTGTTCGACGAAATTAAGTGCCCGACCTTGTGAGAGAGGAAACTCCAGATGCGAGGCTTAGTTCCATTTCAGAGTAATTGTTCTATCTGATACTAAGTGTTCGATACTCTGCCAGGAGGAGCGCCTGTTCTCTGAAATCTGTGGCGATGCCACTCGAAACCGTATGTGTTCGACGAAACATAAGTGGCCGACCTTGTGATAGAGGAAACTCCAGATGCGAAACTTAGTTCCATTTTAAACAAATTGTTCTATCTGAAACTAAGTGTTCGATACTGTGCCAGGAGAAGCGCCTGTTCTCTGAAATCTGTGGCGATACTACTCGAAACGGTATGTGTTCGACGAAACTGAGTGGTCAACATTGTGAGAGAGGAAACTCCAGACGCGAAACTTAGTTCCATTTCAATCTTATTTTTCTATCTGAAACTAAGTGTTCGATACTGCGCCAGGAGAAGCGCCTGTTCCCTGAAATTTGTGGCCATGTTACTCGAAACCGTATGTGTTCGACGAAAATAGGTGCTCGACCTTGTGAGAGAAGAAAGTCCAGTTGCGAAACTTAGTTCCATTTAAAAGTATTTGTTCTATCTGAAACTAAGTGTTCGATAGTGTGCCAGGAGAAACGCCTGTTCTCTGAAATCTGTGGCGATGCCACTCAAAACCGTATGTGTTCGACGAAATTAAGTGCCCGACCTTGTGAGAGAGGAAACTCCAGATGCGAGGCTTAGTTCCATTTCAGAGTAATTGTTCTATCTGATACTAAGTGTTCGATACTCTGCCAGGAGGAGCGCCTGTTCTCTGAAATCTGTGGCGATGCCACTCGAAACCGTATCTGTTCGACGAAACTAAGTGGCCGACCTTGTGAGAGAGGAAACTCCAGATGCGAAACTTAGTTCCATTTTAAACTAATTGTTCTATCTGAAACTATGTGTTCGATAATGTGCCAGGAGAAACGCCGTTCTGCGAAATCTGTGGCGATACCACTCGAAACTGTATGTGTTCGACGAAACTAAGTGGTCGACCTTGTGAGAGAGGAAACTCCAGCAGCGAAACTTAGTTCCTTTTTAAACTAATTGTTCTATCTGAAACTATGTGTTCGATACTGTGCCAGGAGAAGCGCCTGTTCTCTGAAATCTGTGGAGATGCCACTCGAAAACGTATGTGTTCAACGAAACTAAGCGGTCGACCTTGTGACAGAGGGAACTCCAGATGCGAAACTTAGTTCCATTTTAAACTAATTGTTCTATCTGAAAATAAGTGTTCGATACTGTGCCAGGAGAAGCGCCTGTTCTCTGAAATCTGTGGCGATGACACTCGAAACCGTATGTGTTCGACGAAACTAAGTTGCTGACCTTGTGAGAGAGGAAACTCCAGATGCGAAACTTAGTTCCATTTTAAACTAATTGTTCTATCTGAAACTAAGTGTTAGATACTGCGCCAGGAGAAAATCCCGTTCTGTGAAATCTGTGGCGATACTATTGGAAACCGTATGTGTTCGACGAAACTAAGTGGTCGACCTTGTGAGAGAAGAAACTCCAGATGCGAAACATAGTTGCATTTTAAACTAATTGTTCTATCTGAAACTAAGTGTTAGATACTGTGCCAGGAGAAGCGCCTGTTCTCTGAAATCTGTGGCGATGACACTCGACACCGTATGTGTTCGACGAAACTAAGTGGCTGACCTTGTGAGAGAGGAAACTCCAAATGCGAAACTTAATTCCATTTTAAACTAATTGTTCTATCTGAAACTAAGTGTTAGATACTGTGCCAGGAGAAAATCCCGTTCTGTGAAATCTGTGGCGATACTATTGGAAACCGTATGTGTTCGACGAAACTAAGTGGTCGACCTTGTGAGAGAAGAAACTCCAGATGCGAAACATAGTTGCATTTTAAACTAATTGTTCTATCTGAAACTAAGTGTTAGATACTGTGCCAGGAGAAGCGCCTGTTCTCTGAAATCTGTGGCGATGACACTCGACACCGTATGTGTTCGACGAAACTAAGTTGCTGACCTTGTGAGAGAGGAAACTCCAGATGCGAAACTTAGTTCCATTTTAAACTAATTGTTCTATCTGAAACTAAGTGTTAGATACTGTGCCAGGAGAAAATCCCGTTCTGCGAAATCTGTGGCAATACTACTCGAAACCGTATGTGTTCGACGAAACTAAGTGGTCGACCTTGTGAGAGAAGAAACTTCAGATGCGAAACTTAGTTCCATTTTAAACTAATTGTTCTATCTGAAACTAAGTGTTCGATACTGTGCCAGGAGAAGCGCCTGTTCTCTGAAATCTGTGGCGATGCCACTCGAAACCGTATCTGTTCGACGAAACTAAGTGGCCGACCTTGTGAGAGAGGAAACCCCAGATGCGAAACTTAGTTCCATTTTAAACTAATTGTTCTATCTGAAACTATGTGTTCGATAATGTGCCAGGAGAAGCGCCTGTTCTCTGAAATCTGTGGCGATGCCACTCGAAACCGTATCTGTTCGACGAAACTAAGTGGCCGACCTTGTGAGAGAGGAAACCCCAGATGCGAAACTTAGTTCCATTTTAAACTAATTGTTCTATCTGAAACTATGTGTTCGATAATGTGCCAGGAGAAACGCCGTTCTGCGAAATCTGTGGCGATACCACTCGAAACCGTATTTGTTCGACGAAACTAAGTTGTCGACCTTGTGAGAGAGGAAACTCCAAATGCGAAACTTAATTCCATTTTAAAATAATTGTTCTATATGATATTAAGTGTTAGATACTGTGCCAGGAGAAGCGCCTGTTCTCTGAAATCTGTGGCGATGACACTCGACACCGTATGTGTTCGACGAAACTAAGTTGCTGACCTTGTGAGAGAGGAAACTCCAGATGCGAAACTTAGTTCCATTTTAAACTAATTGTTCTATCTGAAACTAAGTGTTAGATACTGTGCCAGGAGAAAATCCCGTTCTGCGAAATCTGTGGCAATACTACTCGAAACCGTATGTGTTCGACGAAACTAAGTGGTCGACCTTGTGAGAGAAGAAACTCCAGATGCGAAACATAGTTGCATTTTAAACTAATTGTTCTATCTGAAACTAAGTGTTAGATACTGTGCCAGGAGAAACTCCCGTTCTGCGAAATCTGTGGCAATACTACTCGAAACCGTATGTGTTCGACGAAACTAAGTGGTCGACCTTGTGAGAGAAGAAACTTCAGATGCGAAACTTAGTTCCATTTTAAACTAATTGTTCTATCTGAAACTAAGTGTTCGATACTGTGCCAGGAGAAGCGCCTGTTCTCTGAAATCTGTGGCGATGACACTCGAAACCGTATGTGTTCGACGAAACTAAGTGGCTGACCTTGTGAGAGAGGAAACTCCAGATGCGAAACTTAGTTCCATTTTAAACTAATTGTTCTATCTGAAACTAAGTGTTAGATACTGTGCCAGGAGAAAATCCCGTTCTGCGAAATCTGTGGCAATACTACTCGAAACCGTATGTGTTCGACGAAACTAAGTGGTCGACCTTGTGAGAGAGGAAACTCCAGATGCGAAACATAGTTGCATTTTAAACTAATTGTTCTATCTGAAACTAAGTGTTAGATACTGTGCCAGGAGAAACTCCCGTTCTGCGAAATCTGTGGCGATGCCACTCGAAACCGTATCTGTTCGACGAAACTAAGTGGCCGACCTTGTGAGAGAGGAAACTCCAGATGCGAAACTTAGTTCCATTTTAAACTAATTGTTCTATCTGAAAATAAGTGTTCGATACTGTGCCAGGAGAAGCGCCTGTTCTCTGAAATCTGTGGCGATGACACTCGAAACCGTATGTGTTCGACGAAACTAAGTGGCTGACCTTGTGAGAGAGGAAACTCCAGATGCGAAACTTAGTTCCATTTTAAACTAATTGTTCTATCTGAAACTAAGTGTTAGATACTGTGCCAGGAGAGCTCCCGTTCTGCGAAATCTGTGGCGATACTACTCGAAACCGTATGTGGTCGACGAAACTATGTGGTCGACCTTGTGAGAGAAGAAACTCCAGATGCGAAACATAGTTGCATTTTAAACTAATTGTTCTATCTGAAACTAAGTGTTAGATACTGTGCCAGGAGAAACTCCCGTTCTGCGAAATCTGTGGCGATGCCACTCGAAACCGTATCTGTTCGACGAAACTAAGTGGCCGACCTTGTGAGAGAGGAAACTCCAGATGCGAAACTTAGTTCCATTTTAAACTAATTGTTCTATCTGAAACTAAGTGTTCGATACTGTGCCAGGAAAAGCGCCTGTTCTCTGAAATCTGTGGCGATGCCACTCGAAACCGTATCTGTTCGACGAAACTAAGTGGCCGACCTTGTGAGAGAGGAAACTCCAGATGCGAAACTTAGTTCCATTTTAAACTAATTGTTCTATCTGAAACTATGTGTTCGATAATGTGCCAGGAGAAACGCCGTTCTGCGAAATCTGTGGCGATACCACTCGAAACTGTACGTGTTCGACGAAACTAAGTGGTCGACCTTGTGAGAGAGGAAACTCCAGCAGCGAAACTTAGTTCCTTTTTAAACTAATTGTTCTATCTGAAACTATGTGTTCGATAATGTGCCAGGAGAAACGCCGTTCTGCGAAATCTGTGGCGATACCACTCGAAACTGTATGTGTTCGACGAAACTAAGTGGTCGACCTTGTGAGAGAGGAAACTCCAGCAGCGAAACTTAGTTCCTTTTTAAACTAATTGTTCTATCTGAAACTATGTGTTCGATAATGTGCCAGGAGAAACGCCGTTCTGCGAAATCTGTGGCGATGCCACTCGAAACCGTATTTGTTCGACGAAACTAAGTTGTCGACCTTTGAGAGAGGAAACTCCAAATGCGAAACTTAATTCCATTTTAAAATAATTGTTCTATATGATATTAAGTGTTCGATACTGTGCCAGGAGAAGCGCCCGTTCTCTGAAATCTGTGGCGATGCTACTCGAAACCGTATGTGTTCGTCGAAACTAAGCGGTCGACCTTGTGAGAGAGGAAACTCCAGATGCGAAACATAGTTGCATTCTAAACTAATTGTTCTATCTGAAACTAAGTGTTCGATACTGTGCCAGGAGAAACTACCGTTCTGCGAAATCTGTGGCGATACTACTCGAAACCGTCCGTGTTCGTCGAAACAAAGCGGTCGACCTTGTGTGATAGTAAACTCCAGATGCGAAACTTAGTTCCATTTTAAACTAATTGTTCTATCTGAAACTAAGTGTTCGATACTGTGCCAGGAGAACCGCCTGTTCTCTGAAATCTGTGGCGATGCCACTCGAAAACGTATGTGTTCGAAGAAACTAAGTGGCCGACCTTGTGAGAGAGGAAACTCCAGCAGCGAAACTTAGTTCCTTTTTAAACTAATTGTTCTATCTGAAACTATGTGTTCGATACTGTGCCAGGAGAAGCGCCTGTTCTCTGAAATCTGTGGCGATGCCACTCGAAAACGTATGTGTTCGACGAAACTAAGTGGCCGACCTTGTGAGAGAGGAAACTCCAGATGTGATTCTTAGTTCCATTTTAAATTAATTGTTCTATCTGAAACTAAGTGTTCGATACTGTGCCAGGAGAAGCGCCTGTTCTCTGAAATCTGTGGCGATGCCACTCGAAAACGTATGTGCTCGACGAAACTAAGTGGCCGACCTTGTGAGAGAGGAAACTCCAGATGTGATTCTTAGTTCCATTTTAAATTAATTGTTCTATCTGAAACTAAGTGTTCGATACTGTGCCAGGAGAAGCGCCTGTTCTCTGAAATCTGTGGCGATGCCACTCGAAAACGTATGTGTTCGACGAAACTAAGTGGCCGACCTTGTGAGAGAGGAAACTCCAGATGTGATTCTTAGTTCCATTTTAAATTAATTGTTCTATCTGAAACTAAGTGTTCGATACTGCGCCAGGAGAAGCGCCTGTTCTCTGAAATTTTTGGCGATGCCACTCGAAAACGTATGTGTTCGACGAAACTAAGTGGCCGACCTTGTGAGAGAGGAAACTCCAGATGTGATTCTTAGTTCCATTTTAAATTAATTGTTCTATCTGAAACTAAGTGTTCGATACTGTGCCAGGAGAGGCGCCTGTTCTCTGAAATCTGTGGCGATGCCACTCGAAACCGTATGTGTTCGACGAAACTAAGTGGTCGACCTTCTGAGAGAGGAAACTCCGGATGCGGAACTTAGTTCCATTTTAAATTAATTGTTCTATCTGAAACTAAGTGTTCGATACTGTGCCAGGAGAAGCGCCTGTTCTCTGAAATCTGTGGCGATGCCGCTCGAAACCGTATGTGTTCGACGAAACTAAGTGGTCGACCTTCTGAGAGAGGAAACTCCAGATGCGAAACTTAGTTCCATTTTAAACTAATTGTTCTATCTGAAACTAAGTGTTCGATACTGTGCCAGGAGAAGCGCCTGTTCTCTGAAATCTGTGGCGATGCCACTCGAAACCGTATGCGTTCGGCGAAACTAAGTGGTCGAACTTGTGAGAGAGGTAACTCCAGATGCGAAACATAGTTCAATTTTAAACTAAATGTTCCATCTGAAACTAAGTGTTCGATACTGTGCCAGGAGAAGCGCCTGTTCTCTGAAATCTGTGGCGATGCCACTCGAAACCGTATGCGTTCGGCGAAACTAAGTTGTCGACCTTGTGAGAGAGGAAACTCCAGATGCGAAACATAGTTCAATTTTAAACTAAATGTTCCATCTGAAACTAAGTGTTCGATACTGTGCCAGGAGAAGCGCCTGTTCTCTGAAATCTGTGGCGATGCCACTCGAAACCGTATCTGTTCGACGAAACTAAGTGCCGACCTTCTGAGAGAGGAAACTCCAGATGCGAAACTTAGTTCCTTTTTAAACTAATTGTTCTATCTGAAACTGTGTGTTCGATACTGTGCCAGGAGAAACTCCCGATCTGCGAAATCTGAGGCGATATTACTCGAAACCGTATGTGTTCGACGAAACTAAGTGGTCGACCTTGTGAGAGAAGAAACTTCAGATGCGAAACTTAGTTCCATTTTAAACTAATTGTTCTATCTGAAATTAAGTGTTCGATACTGTGCCAGGAGAAGCGCCTGTTCTCTGAAATCTGTGGCGATGACACTCGAAACCGTATGTGTTCGACGAAACTAAGTGGCTGACCTTGTGAGAGAGGAATCTCCAGATGCGAAACTTAGTTCCATTTTAAACTAATCGTTCTATCTGAAACCAAGTGTTCGATTCTGTGCCAGGAGTAGCGCCTGTTCTCTCAAATCTGTCGCGATGCTACTCGAAACCGTATGTGTTCGACTAAACTAAGTGGTCGACCTTCTGAGAGAGGAATCTCCGGATGCGGAACTTAGTTCCATTTTAAACTAATTTTTCTATCTGAAACTAAGTGTTCGGTACTGTGCCAGGAGAAGCGCCTGTTCTCTGAAATATGTGGCGATGCGTCTCGAAACCGCATGTGTTCGACGAAACTAAGTGGTCGTCCTTGGAGAGAGGAAACACCAGATGCGAAACTTAGTTCCATTTTAAACTGATTGTTCTATCTGAAACTAAGTGTTCGATACTGTGCCAGGAGAAGCGCCTGTCCTCTGAAATATGTGGCGTTGCCACTCGAAACCGTATGTGTTCGACGAAACTAAGTGGTTGACCTTGAGAGAGAGGAAACTCCAGATGCGAAAATTAGTTCCATTTTAAACTAATCGTTCTATCTGAAACTAAGTGTTCGATACTGTGCCAGGAGAAGCGCCTTTTCTCTGAAATCTGTGCCGATGCCACTCGAAACCGTATGTGTTCGACGCAACTAAGTGGCCGACCTTGTGAGAGAGGAAACTCCAAATGCGAAACATAGTTCCAGTTTAAACTAATTGTTCTATCTGTAACTAAGTGTTCGATAATGTGCCAGGAGAAGCGCTTGTTCTCTGAAATCTGAGGCGATGCTACTCGAAACCGTATGTGTTCGACGAAACTAAGTGGTCGACCTTGTGAGAGAGGAAACTCCAGATGCGAAACTTAGTTCCATTTTAAACTAATTGTTCTATCTGTAACTAAGTGTTCGATAATGTGCCAGGAGAAGCGCTTGTTCTCTGAAATCTGAGGCGATGCTACTCGAAACCGTATGTGTTCGACGAAACTAAGTGGTCGACCTTGTGAGAGAGGAAACTCCAGATGCGAAACTTAGTTCCATTTTAAACTAATTGTTCTATCTGGAAGTGTTTGATACTGTGCCAGGAGAAGCGCCTGTTCTCTGAAATCTCTGGCGATGATACTCGAAACCGTATGTGTTCGACGAATCTAAATGGTCGTCGATGTGAGAGAGGAAACTCCAGATGCGAAACTTAGTTCCATTTTAAACTAATTGTTCTATCTGTAACTAAGTGTTTGATACTGTGCCAGGAGAAGCGACTGTTCTCTAAAATCTGTGGCGATACCACTCGAAACCGTATGTGTTCGTCGAAACTAAGTGGTCGACCTTGTGAGAGAGGAAACTCCAGATGCGAAACTTTGTTCCATTTGAAACTAATCGTTCTATCTGAAACCAAGTGTTCGATACTGTGCCAGGAGAAGCGCCTGTTCTCTGAAATCTATGCCGATGCCACTCGAAACCGTAGGTGTTCGACGAAACTAAGTGGTCGACATTGTGAGAGAGAAAACTCCAAATGCGAAGCTTATTTCCATTTTAAACTAATTGTTCTCTCAGAAACTAAGTTTTCGATACTGTGCCAGGAGAAGCGCCTGTTCTCTGAAATCTGTGGCGATGCCCCTCGAAACCGTATGTGTTCGACGAAACTAAGTGGTCGACCTTGTGGGAGACGAAACTCCAGATGCGAAACTTAGTTCCATTTTAAACTAATTGTTCTATCTGAAACTAAGTGTTCGTTACTGTGCCAGGAGAAGCGCCTGTTCTCTGAAATCTGTGGCGATGCTACTCGAAACCGTATGTGTTCTACGAAACTATGTGGTCGACCTTGTGGGAGAGGAAACTCCAGATGCGAAACTTAGTTCCATTTTAAACTAATTGTTCTATCTGAAACTAAGTGTTCGACAATGTGCCAGGAGAAGCGCCTGTTCTCTGAAATATGTGGCGATGCTACTCGAAACCGTATGGTATCGACGTAACTAAGTCGTCGACCTTGTGAGGCATTAAACTCCAAATGCGAAACATATTTCCATTTTAAACTAAATGTTCTATCTGAAACTAAGTGTTCGATACTGTGCCAGGAGAAGCGCCTGCTCTCTGAAATCTCGGGCGATGCTACTCGAAACCGTATGTGTTCGACGAAACTAAGTGGTCGACCTTGTGAGAGAGGAAACTCCAGATCCGAAACTTACTACCATTTTAAACTAATTGTTCTATCTGAAACCAAGTGTTCGATTCTGTGCCAGGAGAAGCGCCTGTTCCCAGAAATCTGTGGCGATGCCACTCGAAACCGTATGTGTTCGGCGAAAGTAAGTAGTCGATACTGTGAGGCAGGAAACTCCAAATGCGAAACATATTTCCATTTTAAACTAAATGTTCTATCTGAAACTAAGTGTTCGATACTGTGCCAGGAGAAGCGCCTGTTCCCTGAAATCTGTGGCGATGCCACTCGAAACCGTATGTGTTCGGCGAAAGTACGTAGTCAATACTGTGCCGGGAGAAGCTCCCGTTCGGCGAAATTTGCGGCGATACCACTCGAAACCGTAGGTGTTCGACGAAACTAAGTGGTCGACCTTGTGAGAGAGGAAACTCCAAATGCGAAGCTTATTTCCATTTTAAACTAATTGTTCTCTCAGAAACTAAGTTTTCGATACTGTGCCAGGAGAAGCGCCTGTTCTCTGAAATCTGTGGCGATGCCTCTCGAAACCGTATGTGTTCGACAAAACTAAGTGGTCGACCTTGTGGGAGACGAAACTCCAAATGCGAAACATATTTCCATTTTAAACTAAATGTTCTATCTGAAACTAAGTGTTCGATACTGTGCCAGGAGAAGCGCCTGCTCTCTGAAATCTGTGGCGATGCTACTCGAAACCGTATGTGTTCGACGTAACTAAGTGGTTGATCTTGTGAGAGAGGATACTCCAGATGCGAAACATTATTCCATTTTAAACTAATTGTTCTCTCTGAAACTAAGTGTTCGGTAGTGTGCCAGGAGAAGCGCGTATTCTCTGAAATCAGCGGCTTTGCTACTCGAATCCGTAGGTGTTCGACGAAACTAAGTGGTCGACCTTGTGAGAGAGGAAACTCCAAATGCGAAGCTTATTTCCATTTTAAACTAATTGTTCTCTCAGAAACTAAGTTTTCGATACTGTGCCAGGAGAAGTGCCTGTTCTCTGAAATCTGTGGCGATGCCTCTCGAAACCGTATGTGTTCGACGAAACTAAGTGGTCGACCTTGTGGGAGACGAAACTCCAAATGCGAAACATATTTCCATTTTAAACTAATCGTTCTATCTGAAACTAAGTGTTCGATACTGTGCCAGGAGAAGCGGCTTTTCTCTGAAATCTGTGCCGATGCCACTCGAAACCGTATGTGTTCGACGCAACTAAGTGGCCGACCTTGTGAGAGAGGAAACTCCAAATGCGAAACATAGTTCCAGTTTAAACTAATTGTTCTATCTGTAACTAAGTGTTCGATAATGTGCCAGGAGAAGTGCTTGTTCTCTGAAATCTGAGGCGATGCTACTCGAAACCGTATGTGTTCGACGAAACTAAGTGGTCGACCTTGTGAGAGAGGAAACTCCAGATGCGAAACTTAGTTCCATTTTAAACTAATTGTTCTATCTGGAAGTGTTTGATACTGTGCCAGGAGAAGCGCCTGTTCTCTGAAATCTCTGGCGATGATACTCGAAACCGTATGTGTTCGACGAATCTAAATGGTCGTCGATGTGAGAGAGGAAACTCCAGAAGCGAAACATAGATCCATTTAAAACTAATTGTTCTATCTGAAACTAAGTGTTCGATACTGTGCCAGGAGAAACGCCGTTCTGCGAAATCTGTGGCGTTGCCACTCGATACCGTATGTGTTCGACGTAACTAAGTGGTCGACCTTGTGAGGGATTAAACTCCAAATGCGAAACATATTTCCATTTTAAACTAAATGTTCTATCTGAAACTAAGTGTTCGATACTGTGCCAGGAGAAGCGCCTGCTCTCTGAAATCTGGGGCGATGCTACTCGAAACCGTATGTGTTCGACGAAACTAAGTGGTCGACCTTGTGAGAGAGGAAACTCCAGATCCGAAACTTACTACCATTTTAAACTAATTGTTCTATCTGAAACCAAGTGTTCGATTCTGTGCCAGGAGAAGCGCCTGTTCCCAGAAATCTGTGGCGATGCCACTCGAAACCGTATGTGTTCGGCGAAAGTAAGTAGTCGATACTGTGAGGCAGGAAACTCCAAATGCGAAACATATTTCCATTTTAAACTAAATGTTCTATCTGAAACTAAGTGTTCGATACTGTGCCAGGAGAAGCGCCTGTTCCCTGAAATCTGTGGCGATGCCACTCGAAACCGTATGTGTTCGGCGAAAGTACGTAGTCAATACTGTGCCGGGAGAAGCTCCCGTTCGGCGAAATTTGCGGCGATACCACTCGAAACCGTAGGTGTTCGACGAAACTAAGTGGTCGACCTTGTGAGATAGGAAACTCCAAATGCGAAGCTTATTTCCATTTTAAACTAATTGTTCTCTCAGAAACTAAGTTTTCGATACTGTGCCAGGAGAAGCGCCTGTTCTCTGAAATCTGTGGCGATGCCTCTCGAAACCGTATGTGTTCGACAAAACTAAGTGGTCGACCTTGTGGGAGACGAAACTCCAAATGCGAAACATATTTCCATTTTAAACTAAATGTTCTATCTGAAACTAAGTGTTCGATACTGTGCCAGGAGAAGCGCCTGCTCTCTGAAATCTGTGGCGATGCTACTCGAAACCGTATGTGTTCGACGTAACTAAGTGGTTGATCTTGTGAGAGTGGATACTCCAGATGCGAAACATTATTCCATTTTAAACTAATTGTTCTCTCTGAAACTAAGTGTTCGGTAGTGTGCCAGGAGAAGCGCCTATTCTCTGAAATCTGCGGCTTTGCTACTCGAAACCGTAGGTGTTCGACGAAACTAAGTGGTCGACCTTGTGAGAGAGGAAACTCCAAATGCGAAGCTTATTTCCATTTTAAACTAATTGTTCTCTCAGAAACTAAGTTTTCGATACTGTGCCAGGAGAAGCGCCTGTTCTCTGAAATCTGTGGCGATGCCTCTCGAAACCGTATGTGTTCGACGAAACTAAGTGGTCGACCTTGTGGGAGACGAAACTCCAAATGCGAAACATATTTCCATTTTAAACTAAATGTTCTATTTGAAACTAAGTGTTCGATACTGTGCCAGGAGAAGCGCCTGCTCTCTGAAATCTGTGGCGATGCTACTCGAAACCGTATGTGTTCGACGTAACTAAGTGGTTGATCTTGTGAGAGAGGATACTCCAGATGCGAAACATTATTCCATTTTAAACTAATTGTTCTCTCTGAAACTAAGTGTTCGGTACTGTGCCAGGAGAAGCGCCTATTCTCTGAAAACTGCGGCTTTGCTACTCGAAACCGTATGTTTTCGACGAAACTAAGTGGTCGACATGGTGAGAGAGGAAACTCCAGATGCGAAATTTAGTACCATTTTAAACTAATTATTCTATCTGAAACTAAGTGTTCGTTACTGTGCCAGGAGAAGCGCCTGTACTCTGAAATCTGTGGCGATGCTACTCGAAACCGTATGTGTTCGTCGAAACTAAGCGGTCGACCTTGTGAGAGAGGAACTCCAGATCCGAAAATTAGTTCCATTTTAAACTAATTGTTCTATCTGAAACTAAGTGTTCGATACTGTGCCAGGAGAAACACCTGTTCTCTGAAATCTGTGGCGATGCCACTCGAAACCGTATGTGTTCGACAAAACTAAGTGGCCGACCTTGTGAGAGAGGACACTCCAGATGCGGAACTTAGTTCCATTTTAAACTAATTGTTCTATCTGAAAGTGTTCGATACTGTGCCAGGAGAAGCGCCTGTTCTCTGAAATCAGTGGCGATGCTACTCGAACCCGTATGTGTTCGACGAATCTAAAGGGTCGACCTTGTGATAGAGGAATATCCAGATGCGAAACTTAGTTCTATTTTAAACTAATTGTTCTATCTGAAACTAAGTGTTCGATAGTGTGCCACGAGAAACGCCTGTTCTGTGAAATCTGTGGCGATGCCACTCGAAACCGTATATGTTCGACGAAACTAAGTGGTCGACCTTGTGAGAAAGGAAACTCCAGATGCGAAATTTAGTTCCATTTTAAACTAATTGTTCTATCTGAAACTAAGTGTTCGATACTGTGCCAGGAGAAACACCTGTTCTCTGAAATATGTGGCGATGCCACTCCAAACCGTATGTGTTCGACAAAACTAAGTGGCCGACCTTGTGAGAGAGGACACTCCAGATGCGGAACTTAGTTCCATTTTAAACTAATTGTTCAACCTGAAACTAAGTGTTCGATACTGTGCCAGGAGAAGCGCCTGTTCTCTGAAATCTGTGGCGATGCTACTCGAAACCGTATGTGTTCGAGGAAACTAAGTGGTCGACCTTGTGGGACAGGAAACTCCAAATGCGAAACTTAGGACCATTTTAAACTAATTGTTCTATCTGAAACTAAGTGCTCGATACTGTGCCAGGAGAAGCGCCTGTTCTCTGAAATCTGTGGCGATGCCACTCGAAACCGTATGTGTTCGACGAAACTAAGTGGCCGACCTTGTGAGAGAGGAAACTTCAGATGCGAAACTTAGTTCCATTCTAAATTAATTGTTCTATCTGAAACTAAGTGTTCGATACTGTGCCAGGAGAAGCGCCCGTTCTCTGAAAGCTGTGGCGATACCACTCGAAACGGTATGTGTTCGACAAAACTGAGTGGTCGACATTGTGAGAGAGGAAACTCCAGACGCGAAACTTAGTGCCATTTGAGACTAATTGTTCTATCTGAAACTAAGGGTTCGATACTGTGCCAGCAGAAGCGCCTGTTCTCTGAAATCCGTGGCGATGCCACTCGAAACCGTATGCGTTCGGCGAAACTCAGTGGTCGACCTTGTGAGAGAGGAAACTCCAGATGCGAAACTTAGTTCCATTTTAAACTAATTGTTCTATCTGAAACTATGTGTTCGATACTGTGCAAGGAGAAGCGCCTGTTCTCTGAAATCTGTGGCGATGCCACTCGAAACCGTATGTGTTCGACGAAACTAAGTGGTCGAACTTGTGAGAGAGGAAACTCCAAATGCGAAACATAGGTCCAATTTAAACTAATTGTTCTACCTGAAACTAAGTGTTCGATACTGTGCCAGGAGAAGCGCCTGTTCTCTGAAATCTGTGGCGATGCCACTCGAAACCGTATACGTTCGGCGAAACTATGTGGTCGACCCTGTGAGAGAGGAAACTCCAGATGCGAAACATAGTTGCATTTTAAACTAATTGTTCTATCTGCAACTATGTGTTCGATACTGTGCCAGGAGAAGCGCCTGTTCTCTGAAATATGTGGCGATGCCACTCGAAACCGTATGTGTTCGACGAAACTAAGTGGTCGAACTTTTGAGAGAGGAAACTCCAAATGCGAAACATAGGTCCAATTTAAACTAATTGTTCTACCTGAAACTAAGTGTTCGATACTGTGCCAGGAGAAGCGCCTGTTCTCTGAAATCTGTGGCGATACCACTGGAAACCGTATGGGTTCGACGAAACTAAGTCGTCGATCTTGTGAGAGAGGAATCTCCAGTTGCGAAACATAGTTCCATTTTAAACTAATTGTTCAACCTGAAACTAAGTGTTCGATACTGTGCCAGGAGAAGCGCCTGTTCTCTGAAATCTGTGGCGATGCCACTCGAAACCGTATGTGTTCGACGAAACTAAGTCGTCGATCTTGTGAGAGAAGAAACTCCAGATTTGAAGCTTAGTTCCATTTTAAACTAATTGTTCTATCTGAAACTAAGTGTTCGATACTGTGCCAGGAGTAGCGCCTGTTCTCTGAAATCTGTCGCGATGCTACTCGAAACCGTATGTGTTCGACCAAACTAAGTGGCCGACCTTATGAGAGAGGAAACTCCAGATGCGAAACTTAGTTCCATTTTAAATTAATTGTTCTATCTGAAAGTGTTCGATACTGTGCCAGGAGAAGTGCCTGTTCTCTGAAATCTGTGGCGATGCTACTCGTTACCGTATGTGTTCGACGAAACTAAGTGCGCCAATACTATGCCAGGAGGAACTCCCGTTCGGCCAAATCTGTAGCGATACCACTCGAAACCGTATGTGTTCGACGAAACTAAGTTGTCGACCTTGTGAGAGAGGAAGCACCAAATGCGAAACTTAGTTTCATTTTAAACTAATTGTACTATCTGAAACTAAGTGTACGATACTGTGCCAGGAGAAGCGCCTGTTCTCTGAAATCTGTGGCGATGCTACTCGAAACCGTATGTGTTCGACGAAACTAGGTGGTCGACCTTGTGAGAGAGGAAACTCCAGATGCGAAACTTATTTCCGTTTTATACTAATTGTTCTCTCTGAAACTAAGTGTTCGATACTGTGCCAGGAGAAGCGCCTGTTCTCTGAAATCTGTCGCGATGCGCACTGGAAACGGTATGTGCTCGACGAAACTAAGTGGCCCACCTTGTGAGAGAGGAAACACCAGATGCTAAACTTAGATCCATTTTAAACTAATTGTTCTATCTGAA
The DNA here is from genome assembly GCA_910591585.2 of Nysson spinosus. Lineage (NCBI taxonomy): Eukaryota > Metazoa > Arthropoda > Insecta > Hymenoptera > Crabronidae > Nysson > Nysson spinosus. The sequence goes on from CAJUYC020000006.1 coordinate 1,901,511, forward strand.
AGTAAGTGTTCGATACTGTGCCAGGGGAAGCGCCTGTTCTCTGAAATCTGTGGCGATGCCAATCGAAACCGCCTGTGTTCGAAGAAACTAGGTGGTCGCCTTGTGAAAGAGGAAACTCCAAATGCGAGACTTGGTACCATTTTATACTAATTGTTCTATCTGAAACTAAGTGTTCGATACTGTGCCAGGAGAAGCGCCTGTTCTCTGAAATCTGTCGCGATGCGCACTCGAAACGGTATGTGTTCGACGAAACTAAGTGGTCGACCTTGTGAGAGAGGAAGCTCCAGATGCGAAACTTAGTTCCATTTTAAACTAATTGTTCTATCTGAAACTATGTGTTCGATACTGTGCAAGGAGAAGCGCCTGTTCTCTGAAATCTGTGGCGATGCCACTCGAAACCGTATGTGTTCGACGAAACTAAGTGGTCGAACTTGTGAGAGAGGAAACTCCAAATGCGAAACATAGGTCCAATTTAAACTAATTGTTCTACCTGAAACTAAGTGTTCGATACTGTGCCAGGAGAAGCGCCTGTTCTCTGAAATCTGTGGCGATGCCACTCGAAACCGTATACGATCGGCGAAACTATGTGGTCGACCCTGTGAGAGAGGAAACTCCAGATGCGAAACATAGTTGCATTTTAAACTAATTGTTCTATCTGCAACTATGTGTTCGATACTGTGCCAGGAGAAGCGCCTGTTCTCTGAAATATGTGGCGATGCCACTCGAAACCGTATGTGTTCGACGAAACTAAGTGGTCGAACTTTTGAGAGAGGAAACTCCAAATGCGAAACATAGGTCCAATTTAAACTAATTGTTCTACCTGAAACTAAGTGTTCGATACTGTGCCAGGAGAAGCGCCTGTTCTCTGAAATCTGTGGCGATACCACTGGAAACCGTATGGGTTCGACGAAACTAAGTCGTCGATCTTGTGAGAGAGGAATCTCCAGTTGCGAAACATAGTTCCATTTTAAACTAATTGTTCAACCTGAAACTAAGTGTTCGATACTGTGCCAGGAGAAGCGCCTGTTCTCTGAAATCTGTGGCGATGCCACTCGAAACCGTATGTGTTCGACGAAACTAAGTCGTCGATCTTGTGAGAGAAGAAACTCCAGATTTGAAGCTTAGTTCCATTTTAAACTAATTGTTCTATCTGAAACTAAGTGTTCGATACTGTGCCAGGAGTAGCGCCTGTTCTCTGAAATCTGTCGCGATGCTACTCGAAACCGTATGTGTTCGACCAAACTAAGTGGCCGACCTTATGAGAGAGGAAACTCCAGATGCGAAACTTAGTTCCATTTTAAATTAATTGTTCTATCTGAAAGTGTTCGATACTGTGCCAGGAGAAGTGCCTGTTCTCTGAAATCTGTGGCGATGCTACTCGTTACCGTATGTGTTCGACGAAACTAAGTGCGCCAATACTATGCCAGGAGGAACTCCCGTTCGGCCAAATCTGTAGCGATACCACTCGAAACCGTATGTGTTCGACGAAACTAAGTTGTCGACCTTGTGAGAGAGGAAGCACCAAATGCGAAACTTAGTTTCATTTTAAACTAATTGTACTATCTGAAACTAAGTGTACGATACTGTGCCAGGAGAAGCGCCTGTTCTCTGAAATCTGTGGCGATGCTACTCGAAACCGTATGTGTTCGACGAAACTAGGTGGTCGACCTTGTGAGAGAGGAAACTCCAGATGCGAAACTTATTTCCGTTTTATACTAATTGTTCTCTCTGAAACTAAGTGTTCGATACTGTGCCAGGAGAAGCGCCTGTTCTCTGAAATCTGTCGCGATGCGCACTGGAAACGGTATGTGCTCGACGAAACTAAGTGGCCCACCTTGTGAGAGAGGAAACACCAGATGCTAAACTTAGATCCATTTTAAACTAATTGTTCTATCTGAAAGTAAGTGTTCGATACTGTGCCAGGGGAAGCGCCTGTTCTCTGAAATCTGTGGCGATGCCAATCGAAACCGCCTGTGTTCGAAGAAACTAGGTGGTCGCCTTGTGAAAGAGGAAACTCCAAATGCGAGACTTGGTACCATTTTATACTAATTGTTCTATCTGAAACTAAGTGTTCGATACTGTGCCAGGAGAAGCGCCTGTTCTCTGAAATCTGTCGCGATGCGCACTCGAAACGGTATGTGTTCGACGAAACTAAGTGGTCGACCTTGTGAGAGAGGAAGCTCCAGATGCGAAACTTAGTTCCATTTTAAACTAATTGTTCTATCTGAAACTATGTGTTCGATAATGTGCCAGGCGAAGCGCCTTTTCTCTGAAATCTGTGGCGATGCCGCTCGAAACCGTATGTGCTCGACGAAACTAAGTGGTCGACCTTGTGTGAGAGAAAACTCCAGATGCGACACATAGTTCCATGTTAAACTAATTGCTCTATCTGAATCTAAGTGTTCGAAAATGTGCCAGGAGAAGCGCCTGTACTCTGAAATGTGTGGCGATGCCCCTCGAAACCGTATGTGTTCGACGAAACTAAGTCGTTGACCTTGTGAGAGAGGAAACTCCAGATGAGAAACTTTGTTCCATTTTTAACTAATCGTTCTATCTGAAACTAAGAGTTCGATACTGTGCCAGGGGAAGCGCCTGTTCTCTGAAATCTGTGGCAATGCCACTCGAAACCGAATGCGTTCAACGAAACTAAGTCGTCGACCTTGTGAGAGAGGAAACTCCAGATGCGACACATAGTTCCATGTTAAACTAATTGCTCTATCTGAATCTAAGTGTTCGAAAATGTGCCAGGAGAAGCGCCTGTTCTCTGAAATGTGTGGCGATGCCCCTCGAAACCGTATGTGTTCGACGAAACTAAGTCGTTGACCTTGTGAGAGAGGAAACTCCAGATGCGGAACATAGTTCCATTTTAAACTAATTGTTCTATCTGAAACTAAGTGTTCGATACTGTGCCAGGCGAAGCGCCTGTTCTCTGAAATCTGTGGCGATGCTACTCGAAACCGTATGTGTTCGACGAAACTAGGTGGTCGACCTTGTGAGAGAGGAAACTCCAGATGCGAAACTTATTTCCATTTTAAACTAATTGTTCTCTCTGAAACTAAGTGTTCGATACTGTGCCAGGAGAAGCGCCTGTTCTCTGAAATCTGTCGCGATGCGCACTGGAAACGGTATGTGCTCGACGAAACTAAGTGGCCCACCTTGTGAGAGAGGAAACACCAGATGCTAAACTTAGATCCATTTTAAACTAATTGTTCTATCTGAAAGTAAGTGTTCGATACTGTGCCAGGAGAAGCGCCTTTTCTCTGAAATCTGTGGCGATGCCAATCGAGACCGTCTGTGTTCGTCGAAACTAGGTGGTCGCCTTGCGAAAGAGGAAACTCCAGATGCGAAACTTAGTTCCATTTAAAACTAATTGTTTCATCTGAAACTAAGTTTTCGATACTGTGCCAGGGGAAGCGCCTGTTCTCTGAAATCTGTGGCGATGCCAATCGAAACCGCCTGTGTTCGAAGAAACTAGGTGGTCGCCTTGTGAAAGAGGAAACTCCAGATGCGAGACTTGGTACCATTTTATACTAATTGTTCTATCTGAAACTAAGTGTTCGATACTGTGCCAGGAGAAGCGCCTGTTCTCTGAAATCTGTCGCGATGCGCACTCGAAACGGTATGTGTTCGACGAAACTAAGTGGTCGACCTTGTGAGAGAGGAAGCTCCAGATGCGAAACTTAGTTCCATTTTAAACTAATTGTTCTATCTGAAACTATGTGTTCGATAATGTGCCAAGCGAAGCGCCTTTTCTCTGAAATCTGTGGCGATGCCGCTCGAAACCGTATGTGGTCGACGAAACCAAGTGGTCGACCTTGTGTGAGAGAAAACTTCAGATGCGATACTTTGTTCCATTTTAAACTAATTGTTCTATCCGAAACTAAGTGTTCGATAATGTGCCAGGAGAAGCGCCTGTTCTCTGAAATCTGTGGCAATGCCACTCGAAACCGTATGTGTTCGACGAAACTGAGTGGTCGCCTTGTGAATGGGGAAACTCAGATGCGAAACTTAGTGCCATTTAAAACTAATTGTTCCATCTGAAACTAAGTGTTCAATACTGTGCCAGGAGAAGCACCTGTTCTCTGAAATCTGTGGCGATGCCATTCGAAACCGTATGTGTTCGACGAAACTAAGGGGCCGACCTTGTGAGAGAGGAAACTCCAGATGCGAAACTTAGTTCCAATTTAAACTAATTGTTCTTTATGAAAGGGTTTCATACTGTGCCAGGAGAAGCGCCTGTTCTCTGAAATGTGTAGCGATGCCACTCGAAACCGTATGTGTTCGACGAAACTAAGTGGTTGACCTTGTGAGAGAGGATACTCCAGATGCGAAACATATTTCCATTTAAAACTAAATATTCTAGCTGAAACTAAGTGTTCGATACTGTGCCAGCAGAAGCGCCTGTTCTCTGAAATCTATGGCGAGACCACTCGAAACCATATGTGTTCGACGAAACTAAGTGGTCGACCTTGTGAGAGAGGAAACTCCAGAAGCGTAACATAGTTCCATTTAAAACTAATTGTTCTATCTGAAACTAAGTTTTCGATACTGTGCCAGGAGAAGCGCCTGTTCTCTGAAATCTGTGGCGATGCACCTCGGACCCGTATGTGTTCGACGAAACTAAGTCGTTGACCTTGTGAGAGAGGAAACTCCAGATGCGAAACATAGTTCCATTTTAAACTAATTGTTCTATCTGAAACTAAGTGTTCGATACTGTGCCAGGAGAAGCGCCTGTTCTCTGAAATCTGTCGCGATGCGCACTGGAAACGGTATGTGCTCGACGAAACTAAGTGGCCCACCTTGTGAGAGAGGAAACACCAGATGCTAAACTTAGATCCATTTTAAACTAATTGTTCTATCTGAAAGTAAGTGTTCGATACTGTGCCAGGAGAAGCGCCTTTTCTCTGAAATCTGTGGCGATGCCAATCGAGACCGTCTGTGTTCGACGAAACTAGGTGGTCGCCTTGCGAAAGAGGAAACTCCAGATGCGAAACTTAGTTCCATTTAAAACTAATTGTTTCATCTGAAACTAAGTTTTCGATACTGTGCCAGGGGAAGCGCCTGTTCTCTGAAATCTGTGGCGATGCCAATCGAAACCGCCTGTGTTCGAAGAAACTAGGTGGTCGCCTTGTGAAAGAGGAAACTCCAGATGCGAGACTTGGTACCATTTTATACTAATTGTTCTATCTGAAACTAAGTGTTCGATACTGTGCCAGGAGAAGCGCCTGTTCTCTGAAATCTGTCGCGATGCGCACTCGAAACGGTATGTGTTCGACGAAACTAAGTGGTCGACCTTGTGAGAGAGGAAGCTCCAGATGCGAAACTTAGTTCCATTTTAAACTAATTGTTCTATCTGAAACTATGTGTTCGATAATGTGCCAAGCGAAGCGCCTTTTCTCTGAAATCTGTGGCGATGCCGCTCGAAACCGTATGTGCTCGACGAAACCAAGTGGTCGACCTTGTGTGAGAGAAAACTTCAGATGCGATACTTTGTTCCATTTTAAACTAATTGTTCTATCCGAAACTAAGTGTTCGATAATGTGCCAGCAGAAGCGCCTGTTCTCTGAAATCTGTGGCAATGCCACTCGAAACCGTATGTGTTCGACGAAACTGAGTGGTCGCCTTGTGAATGGGGAAACTCCAGATGCGAAACTTAGTGCCATTTAAAACTAATTGTTCCATCTGAAACTAAGTGTTCAATACTGTGCCAGGAGAAGCACCTGTTCTCTGAAATCTGTGGCGATGCCATTCGAAACCGTATGTGTTCGACGAAACTAAGGGGCCGACCTTGTGAGAGAGGAAACTCCAGATGCGAAACTTAGTTCCAATTTAAACTAATTGTTCTTTATGAAAGGGTTTCATACTGTGCCAGGAGAAGCGCCTGTTCTCTGAAATGTGTAGCGATGCCACTCGAAACCGTATGTGTTCGACGAAACTAAGTGGTTGACCTTGTGAGAGAGGATACTCCAGATGCGAAACATATTTCCATTTAAAACTAAATATTCTAGCTGAAACTAAGTGTTCGATACTGTGCCAGCAGAAGCGCCTGTTCTCTGAAATCTATGGCGAGACCACTCGAAACCATATGTGTTCGACGAAACTAAGTGGTCGACCTTGTGAGAGAGGAAACTCCAGAAGCGTAACATAGTTCCATTTAAAACTAATTGTTCTATCTGAAACTAAGTTTTCGATACTGTGCCAGGAGAAGCGCCTGTTCTCTGAAATCTGTGGCGATGCACCTCGGACCCGTATGTGTTCGACGAAACTAAGTCGTTGACCTTGTGAGAGAGGAAACTCCAGATGCGAAACATAGTTCCATTTTAAACTAATTGTTCTATCTGAAACTAAGTGTTCGATACTGTGCCAGGAGAAGTGCCTGTTCTCTGAAATCTGTGACTATGCTACTCGAAATCATATGTGTTCGACGAAACTAAGTGGTCGACCTTGTGAGAAAGGATACTCCAGATGCGAAACATAGTTCCATTTTAAAGTAATTGTTCTATCCGATACTAAGTGTTCGATACTGTGCCGGGAGAAGCGCCTGTTCTCTGAAATCTGTGGCGATGCCACTCGAAACCGTATGTGTTCGACGAAACTAAGTGGTCGACCTTGTGAGAGAGGATACTCCAGATGCGAAACTTTGTTCCATTTTTAACTAATCGTTCTATCTGAAACTAAGAGTTCGATACTGTGCCAGGGGAAGCGCCTGTTCTCTGAAATCTGTGGCAATGCCACTCGAAACCGAATGCGTTCAACGAAACTAAGTCGTCGACCTTGTGAGAGAGGAAACTCCAGATGCGACACATAGTTCCATGTTAAACTAATTGCTCTATCTGAATCTAAGTGTTCGAAAATGTGCCAGGAGAAGCGCCTGTTCTCTGAAATGTGTGGCGATGCCCCTCGAAACCGTATGTGTTCGACGAAACTAAGTCGTTGACCTTGTGAGAGAGGAAACTCCAGATGCGAAACATAGTACCATTTTAAACTAATTGTTCTATCTAAAACTAAGTGTTCGATACTGTGCCAGGAGAAGTGCCTGTTCTCTGAAATCTGTGACTATGCTACTCGAAATCATATGTGTTCGACGAAACTAAGTGGTCGACCTTGTGAGAAAGGATACTCCAGATGCGAAACATAGTTCCATTTTAAAGTAATTGTTCTATCCGATACTAAGTGTTCGATACTGTGCCGGGAGAAGCGCCTGTTCTCTGAAATCTATGGCGATGCCACTCGAAACCGTATGTGTTCGACGAAACTAAGTGGTCGACCTTGTGAGAGAGGATACTCCAGATGCAAAACTTAGTTCCATTTTAAACTAATTGTTCTATCTGAAACTAAGTGTTCGATACTGTGCCAGGCGAAGCGCCTGTTCTCTGAAATCTGTGGCGATGCTACTCGAAACCGTATGTGTTCGACGAAACTAGGTGGTCGACCTTGTGAGAGAGGAAACTCCAGATGCGAAACTTATTTCCGTTTTAAACTAATTGTTCTCTCTGAAACTAAGTGTTCGATACTGTGCCAGGAGAAGCGCCTGTTCTCTGAAATCTGTCGCGATGCGCACTGGAAACGGTATGTGCTCGACGAAACTAAGTGGCCCACCTTGTGAGAGAGGAAACACCAGATGCTAAACTTAGATCCATTTTAAACTAATTGTTCTATCTGAAAGTAAGTGTTCGATACTGTGCCAGGGGAAGCGCCTGTTCTCTGAAATCTGTGGCGATGCCAATCGAAACCGCCTGTGTTCGAAGAAACTAGGTGGTCGCCTTGTGAAAGAGGAAACTCCAAATGCGAGACTTGGTACCATTTTATACTAATTGTTCTATCTGAAACTAAGTGTTCGATACTGTGCCAGGAGAAACGCCTGTTCTCTGAAATCTGAGGCGATGCCACTCGAAACCGTAAGTGTTTGACGAAACTGAGTGGTCCACCTTGTGAGAGAGGAAACTCCAAATACGAAACACAGTTCCATTTTAAACTAGGTGTTCTATCTGTAACTAAGTGTTCGAGACTGTGCCAGGAGAAGCGCCTGTTCTCTGAAATATGTGGCGATGCCACTCGAAACCGTATGTGTCCGACGAAACTAAGTGGTCGCCTTGTGAGAGAAGAAACTCCAGATGCGAAACGTATTTCCATTTTAAACCAACTGTTCCATCTGAAACTAAGTGTTCGATACTGTGCCACGAGAAGCGCCTGTTCTCTGAAATCTCTGGCGATGCCACTCGAAACCGTATGTGTTTGACGAAACTGAGTGGTCCACCTTGTGAGAGAGGAAACTCCAAATACGAAACACAGTTCCATTTTAAACTAAGTGTTCTATCTGTAACTAAGTGTTCGAGACTGTGCCAGGAGAAGCGCCTGTTCTCTGAAATCTGTGGCGATGCCACTCGAAACCGTGTGTGTTCGACGAAACTAAGTGGTTGACCTTGTGAGAGAGGATACTCCAGATGCGAAACATAGTTCCATTTTAAACTAATTGTTCTGTCTGAAATAAGTGCTCGATACTGTGCCAGGAGAAGCGACTGTTCTCTGAAATCTGTGGCGATGCCACTCGAAACCGTATGTGTTCGTCGCAATTAAGTGGTTGACCTTGTGAGAGAGGATACTCCAGATGCGAAACAGAGTTCCATTTTAAACTAATTGTTCTGTCTGAAATAAGTGTTCGATACTGTGCCAGGAGAAGCGCCTGTTCTCTGAAATATGTGGCGATGCCACTCGAAACCGTATGTGTTCGACGAAACTAAGTGGCCGACCTTTTGAGAGAGGAAACTCCAGATGCGAAACATAGTTCCATTTTAAACTAATTGTTCTATCTGAAACTAAGTGTTCGATACTGTGCCAGGAGAAGCGCCTGTTCTCTCTAATCTGTGGCGATGCCACTCGAAACCGTATGTGTTCGACGAAACTAAGTTGTCGGCCTTGTGGGAGTGGAAACTCCAGAAGTGAAACTTAGTTTCAGTTAAAACTAACTGTTCTATCTGAAACTAAGTGTTCGATAATGTGCCAGGAGAAGCGCCTGTTCTCTGAAATCTGTGGCGATGCGACTCGAAACCGTATGTGTTCGACGAAACTAAGTGGTCGACCTGCTGAGAGAGGAAACTCCAGATGCGAAACTTAGTTCCATTTTAAACTAATTGTTCTATCTGAAACTAAGTGTTCGATACTGTGCCAGGAGGAGCGCTTGTTCTCTGAAATCTGTGGCGATGCTACTCGAAAGCGTATGTGTTCGACGAATCTAAATGGTCGACCTTGTGTGGGAGGAAACTCCAGATGCGGAACTTAGTTCCATTTTAAACTGATTGTTCTATCTGAAAATAAGTGTTCGATACTGTGCCAGGAGAAGCACCTGTTCTCTGAAATCTGTCGCGATGCTACTCGAAACCGTATGTGTTCGACGAATCTAAATGGTCGACCTTGTGTGGGAGGAAACTCCAGATGCGGAACTTAGTTCCATTTTAAACTGATTGTTCTATCTGAAACTAAGTGTTTGATATTGTGCCAGGAGAAGCGCCTGTTCTCTGAAATCTGTCGCGTTGCTACTCGAAACCGTATGTGTTCGACGAAACTAAGTGGTCGACCTTGTGAGAGAGGAAACTCCAAATTGCGAAACTTAGTTCATTTTAAATTAAATAATCCTATCTGACACTAAGTGTTCGATGCTGTGCCAGGAGAAGCGCCTGTTCTCTGAAATCTGTGGCGATGCCAATCGAAACCGTCTGTGTTCCACGAAACTAAGAGGCCGACCTTTTGAGAGAGGAAACTTCAGATGCGAAACTTAGTTCCATTTTAAACTAATGGTTCCATCTGAAATTAAGTGTTCGATACTCTGCCAGGAGAAGCGGCTGTTCTCTGAAATCTGTGGCGATGGCACTCGAAACCGTATGTGTTCGACGAATCTAAATGGTCACCTTGTGAGAGAGGAATCTCCAGATGCGAATCTTAGTTCCATTTTAAACTAATTGTTCTATCTGAAACTAAAATTTTAAATGTTAGATTGAGTTATAGGAGCGTATTTGAAGCACTTTTGCTTAATAAACCACGGCTCTATCTCTTTCGGTTGATTTTTAAATTAATCAGAAAGTCTTCGTCGGTAGCGGTTCTCGGTAGCCTCTCCCTACAGAGACTAAGTCCGAATTGAAAATATTTTCACGGACGACGTATCTTTTAAATGTTATGATCAGTTATGGGAGCGTATTTGACGCACTTTTTCTTAATAAACCACGGCTCTATCTCTTACGGTTGATTTTTAAATAATTTCTAAAGTCGTCTTCGGCGACTCTTCACGGTAGCCACTCGGTAGGAAAAAATCTAAGTCCGAACTGTAATTATTTTCACCGACGAGGTACCTTTTAAATGTTAGATTGAGTTATAGGAGCGTATTTGAAGCACTTTTGCTTAATAAACCACGGCTCTATCTCTTACGGTTGATTTTTAAATTAATCAGAAAGTCTTCGTCGGTAGCGGTTCTCGGTAGCCTCTCCGTACAGAGACTAAGTCCGAATTGAAAATATTTTCACCGACGACGTATCTGTTAAATGTTATGATCAGTTATGGGAGCGTATTTGACGCACTTTTTCTTAATAAACCACGGCTCTATCTCTTACGGTTGATTTTTAAATTAATCAGAAAGTCTTCGTCGGTAGCGGTTCTCGGTAGCCTCTCCCTACAGAGACCAAGTCCGAATTGAAAATATTTTCACCGACGACGTATCTTTTAAATGTTATGATCAGTTATGGGAGCGTATTTGACGCACTTTTTCTTAATAAACCACGGCTCTATCTCTTACGGTTGATTTTTAAATAATTTCTAAAGTCGTCGTCGGCGACTCTTCGCGGTAGCCACTCGGTAGGAAAAAATCTAAGTCCGAACTGTAATTATTTTCACCGACGAGGTACCTTTTAAATGTTAGATTGAGTTATAGGAGCGTATTTGAAGCACTTTTGCTTAATAAACCACGGCTCTATCTCTTACGGTTGATTTTTAAATTAATCAGAAAGTCTTCGTCGGTAGCGGTTCTCGGTAGCCTCTCCCTACAGAGACCAAGTCCGAATTGAAAATATTTTCACCGACGACGTATCTTTTAAATGTTATGATCAGTTATGGGAGCGTATTTGACGCACTTTTTCTTAATAAACCACGGCTCTATCTCTTACGGTTGATTTTTAAATAATTTCTAAAGTCGTCGTCGGCGACTCTTCGCGGTAGCCACTCGGTAGGAAAAAATCTAAGTCCGAACTGTAATTATTTTCACCGACGAGGTACCTTTTAAATGTTAGATTGAGTTATAGGAGCGTATTTGAAGCACTTTTGCTTAATAAACCACGGCTCTATCTCTTACGGTTGATTTTTAAATTAATCAGAAAGTCTTCGTCGGTAGCGGTTCTCGGTAGCCTCTCCTTACAGAGACTAAGTCCGAATTGAAAATATTTTCACCGACGACGTATCTTTTAAATGTTATGATCAGTTATGGGAGCGTATTTGACGCACTTTTTCTTAATAAACCACGGCTCTATCTCTTACGGTTGATTTTTAAATTAATCAGAAATTCTTCGTCGGTAGCGGTTCTCGGTAGCCTCTCCCTACAGAGACTAAGTCCGAATTGAAAATATTTTCACCGACGAACATCTTTTAAATGTTATGATCAGTTATGGGAGCGTATTTGACGCACTTTTTCTTAATAAACCACGGCTCTATCTCTTACGGTTGATTTTTAAATAATTTCTAAAGTCGTCGTCGGCGACTCTTCACCGTAGCCACTCGGTAGGAAAAAATCTAAGTCCGAACTGTAATTATTTTCACCGACGAGGTACCTTTTAAATGTTAGATTGAGTTATAGGAGCGTATTTGAAGCACTTTTGCTTAATAAACCACGGCTCTATCTCTTTCGGTTGATTTTTAAATTAATCAGAAAGTCTTCGTCGGTAGCGGTTCTCGGTAGCCTCTCCCTACAAAGGCTAAGTCCGAATTGAAAATATTTTCACCGACGACGTATCTTTTAAATGTTATGTTCAGTTATGGGAGCGTATTTGACGCACTTTTTCTTAATAAACCACGGCTCTTTCTCTTACGGCTGATTTTTAAATAATTTCTAAAGTCGTCGTCGGCGACTCTTCGCGGTAGCCACTCGGTAGGAAAAAATCTAAGTCCGAACTGTAATTATTTTCACCGACGAGGTACCTTTTAAATGATAGATTGAGTTATAGGAGCGTATTTGAAGCACTTTTGCTTAATAAACCACGGCTCTATCTCTTTCGGTTGATTTTTAAATTAATCAGAAAGTCTTCGTCGGTAGCGGTTCTCGGTAGCCTCTCCCTACAAAGACTAAGTCCGAATTGAAAATATTTTCACCGACGACGTATCTTTTAAATGTTATGTTCAGTTATGGGAGCGTATTTGACGCACTTTTTCTTAATAAACCACGGCTCTATCTCTTACGGTTGATTTTTAAATAATTTCTAAAGTCGTCGTCGGCGACTCTTCGCGGTAGCCACTCGGTAGGAAAAATTCTAAGTCCGAACTGTAATTATTTTCACCGACGAGGTACCTTTTAAATGTTAGATTGAGTTATAGGAGCGTATTTGAAGCACTTTTGCTTAATAAACCACGGCTCTATCTCTTACGGTTGATTTTTAAATTAATCAGAAAGTCTTCGTCGGTAGCGGTTCTCGGTAGCCTCTCCGTACAGAGACTAAGTCCGAATTGAAAATATTTTCACGGACGACGTATCTTTTAAATGTTATGATCAGTTATGGGAGCGTATTTGACGCACTTTTTCTTAATAAACCACGGCTCTATCTCTTACGGTTGATTTTTAAATTAATCAGAAAGTCTTCGTCGGTAGCGGTTCTCGGTAGCCTCTCCGTACAGAGACTAAGTCCGAATTGAAAATATTTTCACCGACGACGTATCTTTTAAATGTTATGATCAGTTATGGGAGCGTATTTGACGCACTTTTTCTTAATAAACCACGGCTCTATCTCTTACGGTTGATTTTTAAATAATTTCTAAAGTCGTCTTGGGCGACTTTTCACGGTAGCCACTCGGTAGGAAAAAATCTAAGTCCGAACTGTAATTATTTTCACCGACGAGGTACCTTTTAAATGTTAGATTGAGTTATAGGAGCGTATTTGAAGCACTTTTGCTTAATAAACAACGGCTCTATCTCTTACGGTTGATTTTTAAATTAATCAGAAAGTCTTCGTCGGTAGCGGTTCTCGGTAGCCTCTCCGTACAGAGACTAAGTCCGAATTGAAAATATTTTCACCGACGACGTATCTTTTAAATGTTATGATCAGTTATGGGAGCGTATTTGACGCACTTTTTCTTAATAAACCACGGCTCTATCTCTTTCGGTTGATTTTTAAATTAATCAGAAAGTCGTCGTCGGTAGCGGTTCTCGGTAGCCTCTCCCTACAGAGACTAAGTCCGAATTGAAAATATTTTCACCGACGAACATCTTTTAAATGTTATGATCAGTTATGGGAGCGTATTTGACGCACTTTTTCTTAATAAACCACGGCTCTATCTCTTACGGTTGATTTTTAAATAATTTCTAAAGTCGTCGTCGGCGACTCTTCACCGTAGCAACTCGGTAGGAAAAAATCTAAGTCCGAACTGTAATTATTTTCACCGACGAGGTACCTTTTAAATGTTAGATTGAGTTATAGGAGCGTATTTGAAGCACTTTTGCTTAATAAACCACGGCTCTATCTCTTTCGGTTGATTTTTAAATTAATCAGAAAGTCTTCGTCGGTAGCGGTTCTCGGTAGCCTCTCCCTACAAAGGCTAAGTCCGAATTGAAAATATTTTCACCGACGACGTATCTTTTAAATGTTATGTTCAGTTATGGGAGCGTATTTGACGCACTTTTTCTTAATAAACCACGGCTCTTTCTCTTACGGCTGATTTTTAAATAATTTCTAAAGTCGTCGTCGGCGACTCTTCGCGGTAGCCACTCGGTAGGAAAAAATCTAAGTCCGAACTGTAATTATTTTCACCGACGAGGTACCTTTTAAATGATAGATTGAGTTATAGGAGCGTATTTGAAGCACTTTTGCTTAATAAACCACGGCTCTATCTCTTTCGGTTGATTTTTAAATTAATCAGAAAGTCTTCGTCGGTAGCGGTTCTCGGTAGCCTCTCCCTACAAAGACTAAGTCCGAATTGAAAATATTTTCACCGACGACGTATCTTTTAAATGTTATGTTCAGTTATGGGAGCGTATTTGACGCACTTTTTCTTAATAAACCACGGCTCTATCTCTTACGGTTGATTTTTAAATAATTTCTAAAGTCGTCGTCGGCGACTCTTCGCGGTAGCCACTCGGTAGGAAAAATTCTAAGTCCGAACTGTAATTATTTTCACCGACGAGGTACCTTTTAAATGTTAGATTGAGTTATAGGAGCGTATTTGAAGCACTTTTGCTTAATAAATCACGGCTCTATCTCTTACGGTTGATTTTTAAATTAATCAGAAAGTCTTCGTCGGTAGCGGTTCTCGGTAGCCTCTCCGTACAGAGACTAAGTCCAAATTGAAAATATTTTCACGGACGACGTATCTTTTAAATGTTATGATCAGTTATGGGAGCGTATTTGACGCACTTTTTCTTAATAAACCACGGCTCTATCTCTTACGGTTGATTTTTAAATTAATCAGAAAGTCTTCGTCGGTAGCGGTTCTCGGTAGCCTCTCCGTACAGAGACTAAGTCCGAATTGAAAATATTTTCACCGACGACGTATCTTTTAAATGTTATGATCAGTTATGGGAGCGTATTTGACGCACTTTTTCTTAATAAACCACGGCTCTATCTCTTACGGTTGATTTTTAAATTAATCAGAAATTCTTCGTCGGTAGCGGTTCTCGGTAGCCTCTCCCTACAGAGACTAAGTCCGAATTGAAAATATTTTCACCGACGAGGTACCTTTTAAATGTTAGATTGACTTATAGGAGCGTATCTGAAGCACTTTTTCTTAATAAACCACGGCTCTATCTCTTACGGTTGATTTTTAAATAATTTCTAAAGTCGTCTTGGGCGACTTTTCACGGTAGCCACTCGGTAGGAAAAAATCTAAGTCCGAACTGTAATTATTTTCACCGACGAGGTACCTTTTAAATGTTAGATTGAGTTATAGGAGCGTATTTGAAGCACTTTTGCTTAATAAACCACGGCTCTATCTCTTTCGGTTGATTTTTAAATTAATCAGAAAGTCTTCGTCGGTAGCGGTTCTCGGTAGCCTCTCCCTACAGAGATCAAGTCCGCATTGAAAATATTTTCACCGACGACGTATCTTTTAAATCTCATGTTCAGTTATGGGAGCGTATTTGACGCACTTTTGCTTAATAAACCACGGCTCTATCTCTTACGGTTGATTTTTAAATAATTTCTAAAGTCGTCGTCGGCGACTCTTCACCGTAGCCACTCGTTAGGAAAAAATCTAAGTCCGAACTGTAATTATTTTCACCGACGAGGTACCTTTTAAATGTTAGATTGAGTTATAGGAGCGTATTTGAAGCACTTTTGCTTAATAAACCACGGCTCTATCTCTTTCGGTTGATTTTTAAATTAATCAGAAAGTCTTCGTCGGTAGCGGTTCTCGGTAGCCTCTCCCTACAGAGATCAAGTCCGCATTGAAAATATTTTCACCGACGACGTATCTTTTAAATCTCATGTTCAGTTATGGGAGCGTATTTGACGCACTTTTGCTTAATAAACCACGGCTCTATCTCTTACGGTTGATTTTTAAATAATTTCTAAAGTCGTCGTCGGCGACTCTTCACGGTAGCCACTGGGTAGGAAAAAATCTAAGTCCAAACTGTAATTATTTTCACCGACGAGGTACCTTTTAAATGTTAGACTGAGTTATAGGAGCGTATTTGAAGCACTTTTGCTTAATAAACCACGGCTCTATCTCTTTCGGTTGATTTTTAAATTAATCAGAAAGTCTTCGTCGGTAGCGGTTCTCGGTAGCCTCTCCCTACAGAGACTAAGTCCGAATTGAAAATATTTTCACGGACGACGTATCTTTTAAATGTTATGATCAGTTATGGGAGCGTATTTGACGCACTTTTTCTTAATAAACCACGGCTCTATCTCTTACGGTTGATTTTTAAATTAATCAGAAAGTCTTCGTCGGTAGCGGTTCTCGGTAGCCTCTCCCTACAGAGACTAAGTCCGAATTGAAAATATTTTCACTGACGACGTATCTTTTAAATGTTATGATCAGTTATGGGAGCGTATTTGACGCACTTTTGCATAATAAACCACGGCTCCATCTCTTACGGTTGATTTTAAAATACTTTCTAAAGTCGTCGTCGGCGACTCTTCACCGTAGCCACTCGTTAGGAAAAAATCTAAGTCCGAACTGTAATTATTTTCACCGACGAGGTACCTTTTATATGTTAGATTGAGTTATAGGAGCGTATTTGAAGCACTTTTGCTTAATAAACAACGGCTCTATCTCTTTCGGTTGAATTTTAAATTAATCAGAAAGTCTTCGTCGGTAGCGGTTCTCGGTAGCCTCTCCCTACAGAGACTAAGTCCGAATTGAAAATATTTTCACTGACGACGTATCTTTTAAATGTTATGATCAGTTATGGGAGCGTATTTGACGCACTTTTTCTTAATAAACCACGGCTCTATCTCTTACGGTTGATTTTTAAATAATTTCTAAAGTCGTCGTCGGCGACTCTTCACGGTAGCCACTCGGTAGGAAAAAATCTAAGTCCGAACTGAAATTATTTTCACCGACGAGGTACCTTTTAAATGTTAGATTGAGTTATAGGAGCGTATTTGAAGCACTTTTGCTTAATAAACCACGGCTCTATCTCTTACGGTTGATTTTTAAATTAATCAGAAAGTCTTCGTCGGTAGCGGTTCTCGGTAGCCTCTCCCTACAGAGACTAAGTCCGAATTGAAAATATTTTCACCGACGACGTATCTTTTAAATGTTATGATCAGTTATGGGAGCGTATTTGACGCACTTTTTCTTAATAAACCACGGCTCTATCTCTTACGGTTGATTTTTAAATAATTTCTAAAGTCGTCGTCGGCGACTCTTCACGGTAGGCGCTCGGTAGGAAAAAATCTAAGTCCGAACTGAAATTATTTTCACAGACGAGGTACCTTTTAAATGTTAGATTGAGTTATAGGAGCGTATTTGAAGCACTTTTGCTTAATAAACCACGGCTCTATCTCTTACGGTTGATTTTTAAATTAATCAGAAAGTCTTCGTCGGTAGCGGTTCTCGGTAGCCTCTCCCTACAGAGACTAAGTCCGAATTGAAAATATTTTCACCGACGACGTATCTTTTAAATGTTATGATCAGTTATGGGAGCGTATTTGACGCACTTTTTCTTAATAAACCACGGCTCTATCTCTTACGGTTGATTTTTAAATAATTTCTAAAGTCGTCGTCGGCGACTCTTCACGGTAGGCGCTCGGTAGGAAAAAATCTAAGTCCGAACTGAAATTATTTTCACAGACGAGGTACCTTTTAAATGTTAGATTGAGTTATAGGAGCGTATTTGAAGCACTTTTGCTTAATAAACCACGGCTCTATCTCTTACGGTTGATTTTTAAATTAATCAGAAAGTCTTCGTCGGTAGCGGTTCTCGGTAGCCTCTCCCTACAGAGACTAAGTCCGAATTGAAAATATTTTCACCGACGACGTATCTTTTAAATGTTATGATCAGTTATGGGAGCGTATTTGACGCACTTTTTCTTAATAAACCACGGCTCTATCTCTTACGGTTGATTTTTAAATAATTTCTAAAGTCGTCGTCGGCGACTCTTCACGGTAGCCACTCGGTAGGAAAAAATCTAAGTCCGAACTGAAATTATTTTCACCGACGAGGTACCTTTTAAATGTTAGATTGAGTTATAGGAGCGTATTTGAAGCACTTTTGCTTAATAAACCACGGCTCTGTCTCTTACGGTTGATTTTTAAATTAATGAGAAAGTCTTCGTCGGTAGCGGTTCTCGGTAGCCTCTCCCTACAGAGACTAAGTCCGAATTGAAAATATTTTCACCGACGACGTATCTTTTAAATGTTATGATCAGTTATGGGAGCGTATTTGACGCACTTTTTCTTAATAAAGCACGGCTCTATCTCTTACGGTTGATTTTTAAATAATTTCTAAAGTCGTCGTCGGCGACTCTTCACGGTAGCCACTCGGTAGGAAAAAATCTAAGTCCGAACTGAAATTATTTTCACAGACGAGGTACCTTTTAAATGTTAGATTGAGTTATAGGAGCGTATTTGAAGCACTTTTGCTTAATAAACCACGGCTCTATCTCTTTCGGTTGATTTTTAAATTAATCAGAAAGTCTTCGTCGGTAGCGGTTCTCGGTAGCCTCTCCCTACAGAGATCAAGTCCGCATTGAAAATATTTTCACTGACGACGTATCTTTTAAATGTTATGATCAGTTATGGGAGCGTATTTGACGCACTTTTGCATAATAAACCACGGCTCCATCTCTTACGGTTGATTTTAAAATACTTTCTAAAGTCGTCGTCGGCGACTCTTCACCGTAGCCACTCGTTAGGAAAAAATCTAAGTCCGAACTGTAATTATTTTCACCGACGAGGTACCTTTTAAATGTTAGATTGAGTTATAGGAGCGTATTTGAAGCACTTTTGCTTAATAAACCACGGCTCTATCTCTTTCGGTTGATTTTTAAATTAATCAGAAAGTCTTCGTCGGTAGCGGTTCTCGGTAGCCTCTCCCTACAGAGATCAAGTCCGCATTGAAAATATTTTCACCGACGACGTATCTTTTAAATCTCATGTTCAGTTATGGGAGCGTATTTGACGCACTTTTGCTTAATAAACCACGGCTCTATCTCTTACGGTTGATTTTTAAATAATTTCTAAAGTCGTCGTCGGCGACTCTTCACGGTAGCCACTGGGTAGGAAAAAATCTATGTCCAAACTGTAATTATTTTCACCGACGAGGTACCTTTTAAATGTTAGACTGAGTTATAGGAGCGTATTTGAAGCACTTTTGCTTAATAAACCACGGCTCTATCTCTTTCGGTTGATTTTTAAATTAATCAGAAAGTCTTCGTCGGTAGCGGTTCTCGGTAGCCTCTCCCTACAGAGACTAAGTCCGAATTGAAAATATTTTCACGGACGACGTATCTTTTAAATGTTATGATCAGTTATGGGAGCGTATTTGACGCACTTTTTCTTAATAAACCACGGCTCTATCTCTTACGGTTGATTTTTAAATTAATCAGAAAGTCTTCGTCGGTAGCGGTTCTCGGTAGCCTCTCCCTACAGAGACTAAGTCCGAATTGAAAATATTTTCACTGACGACGTATCTTTTAAATGTTATGATCAGTTATGGGAGCGTATTTGACGCACTTTTGCATAATAAACCACGGCTCCATCTCTTACGGTTGATTTTAAAATACTTTCTAAAGTCGTCGTCGGCGACTCTTCACCGTAGCCACTCGTTAGGAAAAAATCTAAGTCCGAACTGTAATTATTTTCACCGACGAGGTACCTTTTAAATGTTAGATTGAGTTATAGGAGCGTATTTGAAGCACTTTTGCTTAATAAACCACGGCTCTATCTCTTACGGTTGATTTTTAAATTAATCAGAAAGTCTTCGTCGGTAGCGGTTCTCGGTAGCCTCTCCCTACAGAGACTAAGTCCGAATTGAAAATATTTTCACCGACGACGTATCTTTTAAATGTTATGATCAGTTATGGGAGCGTATTTGACGCACTTTTTCTTAATAAACCACGGCTCTATCTCTTACGGTTGATTTTTAAATAATTTCTAAAGTCGTCGTCGGCGACTCTTCACGGTAGGCACTCGGTAGGAAAAAATCTAAGTCCGAACTGAAATTATTTTCACAGACGAGGTACCTTTTAAATGTTAGATTGAGTTATAGGAGCGTATTTGAAGCACTTTTGCTTAATAAACCACGGCTCTATCTCTTACGGTTGATTTTTAAATTAATCAGAAAGTCTTCGTCGGTAGCGGTTCTCGGTAGCCTCTCCCTACAGAGACTAAGTCCGAATTGAAAATATTTTCACCGACGACGTATCTTTTAAATGTTATGATCAGTTATGGGAGCGTATTTGACGCACTTTTTC
Source organism: Nysson spinosus (assembly GCA_910591585.2). Taxonomy (NCBI): domain Eukaryota; kingdom Metazoa; phylum Arthropoda; class Insecta; order Hymenoptera; family Crabronidae; genus Nysson; species Nysson spinosus. The sequence goes on from CAJUYC020000006.1 coordinate 1,921,613, forward strand.
TTAATAAACCACGGCTCTATCTCTTACGGTTGATTTTTAAATAATTTCTAAAGTCGTCGTCGGCGACTCTTCACGGTAGCCACTCGGTAGGAAAAAATCTAAGTCCGAACTGTAATTATTTTCACCGACGAGGTACCTTTTAAATGTTAGATTGAGTTATAGGAGCGTATTTGAAGCACTTTTGCTTAATAAACCACGGCTCTGTCTCTTACGGTTGATTTTTAAATTAATGAGAAAGTCTTCGTCGGTAGCGGTTCTCGGTAGCCTCTCCCTACAGAGACTAAGTCCGAATTGAAAATATTTTCACCGACGACGTATCTTTTAAATGTTATGATCAGTTATGGGAGCGTATTTGACGCACTTTTTCTTAATAAAGCACGGCTCTATCTCTTACGGTTGATTTTTAAATAATTTCTAAAGTCGTCGTCGGCGACTCTTCACGGTAGCCACTCGGTAGGAAAAAATCTAAGTCCGAACTGAAATTATTTTCACAGACGAGGTACCTTTTAAATGTTAGATTGAGTTATAGGAGCGTATTTGAAGCACTTTTGCTTAATAAACCACGGCTAAATCTCTTACGGTTGATTTTTAAATAATTTCTAAAGTCGTCGTCGGCGACTCTTCACGGTAGCCACTCGGTAGGAAAAAATCTAAGTCCGAACTGAAATTATTTTCACCGACGAGGTACCTTTTAAATGTTAGATTGAGTTATAGGAGCGTATTTGAAGCACTTTTGCTTAATAAACAACGGCTCTATCTCTTTCGGTTGAATTTTAAATTAATCAGAAAGTCTTCGTCGGTAGCGGTTCTCGGTAGCCTCTCCCTACAGAGACTAAGTCCGAATTGAAAATATTTTCACTGACGACGTATCTTTTAAATGTGATGATCAGTTATGGGAGCGTATTTGACGCACTTTTGCATAATAAACCACGGCTCTATCTCTTACGGTTGATTTTAAAATACTTTCTAAAGTCGTCGTCGGCGACTCTTCACCGTAGCCACTCGGTAGGAAAAAATCTAAGTCCGAACTGTAATTATTTTCACCGACGAGGTACCTTTTAAATGTTAGATTGAGTTATAGGAGCGTATTTGAAGCACTTTTGCTTAATAAACCACGGCTCTATCTCTTTCGGTTGATTTTTAAATTAATCAGAAAGTCTTCGTCGGTAGCGGTTCTCGGTAGCCTCTCCCTACAAAGGCTAAGTCCGAATTGAAAATATTTTCACCGACGACGTATCTTTTAAATGTTATGTTCAGTTATGGGAGCGTATTTGACGCACTTTTTCTTAATAAACCACGGCTCTTTCTCTTACGGCTGATTTTTAAATAATTTCTAAATTCGTCGTCGGCGACTCTTCGCGGTAGCCACTCGGTAGGAAAAAATCTAAGTCCGAACTGTAATTATTTTCACCGACGAGGTACCTTTTAAATGATAGATTGAGTTATAGGAGCGTATTTGAAGCACTTTTGCTTAATAAACCACGGCTCTATCTCTTTCGGTTGATTTTTAAATTAATCAGAAAGTCTTCGTCGGTAGCGGTTCTCGGTAGCCTCTCCCTACAAAGACTAAGTCCGAATTGAAAATATTTTCACCGACGACGTATCTTTTAAATGTTATGTTCAGTTATGGGAGCGTATTTGACGCACTTTTTCTTAATAAACCACGGCTCTATCTCTTACGGTTGATTTTTAAATAATTTCTAAAGTCGTCGTCGGCGACTCTTCGCGGTAGCCACTCGGTAGGAAAAATTCTAAGTCCGAACTGTAATTATTTTCACCGACGAGGTACCTTTTAAATGTTAGATTGAGTTATAGGAGCGTATTTGAAGCACTTTTGCTTAATAAACCACGGCTCTATCTCTTACGGTTGATTTTTAAATTAATCAGAAAGTCTTCGTCGGTAGCGGTTCTCGGTAGCCTCTCCCTACAGAGACTAAGTCCGAATTGAAAATATTTTCACTGACGACGTATCTTTTAAATGTTATGATCAGTTATGGGAGCGTATTTGACGCACTTTTGCATAATAAACCACGGCTCCATCTCTTACGGTTGATTTTAAAATACTTTCTAAAGTCGTCGTCGGCGACTCTTCACCGTAGCCACTCGTTAGGAAAAAATCTAAGTCCGAACTGTAATTATTTTCACCGACGAGGTACCTTTTATATGTTAGATTGAGTTATAGGAGCGTATTTGAAGCACTTTTGCTTAATAAACAACGGCTCTATCTCTTTCGGTTGAATTTTAAATTAATCAGAAAGTCTTCGTCGGTAGCGGTTCTCGGTAGCCTCTCCCTACAGAGACTAAGTCCGAATTGAAAATATTTTCACTGACGACGTATCTTTTAAATGTGATGATCAGTTATGGGAGCGTATTTGACGCACTTTTGCATAATAAACCACGGCTCTATCTCTTACGGTTGATTTTAAAATACTTTCTAAAGTCGTCGTCGGCGACTCTTCACCGTAGCCACTCGGTAGGAAAAAATCTAAGTCCGAACTGTAATTATTTTCACCGACGAGGTACCTTTTAAATGTTAGATTGAGTTATAGGAGCGTATTTGAAGCACTTTTGCTTAATAAACCACGGCTCTATCTCTTTCGGTTGATTTTTAAATTAATCAGAAAGTCTTCGTCGGTAGCGGTTCTCGGTAGCCTCTCCCTACAAAGGCTAAGTCCGAATTGAAAATATTTTCACCGACGACGTATCTTTTAAATGTTATGTTCAGTTATGGGAGCGTATTTGACGCACTTTTTCTTAATAAACCACGGCTCTTTCTCTTACGGCTGATTTTTAAATAATTTCTAAATTCGTCGTCGGCGACTCTTCGCGGTAGCCACTCGGTAGGAAAAAATCTAAGTCCGAACTGTAATTATTTTCACCGACGAGGTACCTTTTAAATGATAGATTGAGTTATAGGAGCGTATTTGAAGCACTTTTGCTTAATAAACCACGGCTCTATCTCTTTCGGTTGATTTTTAAATTAATCAGAAAGTCTTCGTCGGTAGCGGTTCTCGGTAGCCTCTCCCTACAAAGACTAAGTCCGAATTGAAAATATTTTCACCGACGACGTATCTTTTAAATGTTATGTTCAGTTATGGGAGCGTATTTGACGCACTTTTTCTTAATAAACCACGGCTCTATCTCTTACGGTTGATTTTTAAATAATTTCTAAAGTCGTCGTCGGCGACTCTTCGCGGTAGCCACTCGGTAGGAAAAATTCTAAGTCCGAACTGTAATTATTTTCACCGACGAGGTACCTTTTAAATGTTAGATTGAGTTATAGGAGCGTATTTGAAGCACTTTTGCTTAATAAACCACGGCTCTATCTCTTACGGTTGATTTTTAAATTAATCAGAAAGTCTTCGTCGGTAGCGGTTCTCGGTAGCCTCTCCGTACAGAGACTAAGTCCGAATTGAAAATATTTTCACGGACGACGTATCTTTTAAATGTTATGATCAGTTATGGGAGCGTATTTGACGCACTTTTTCTTAATAAACCACGGCTCTATCTCTTACGGTTGATTTTTAAATTAATCAGAAAGTCTTCGTCGGTAGCGGTTCTCGGTAGCCTCTCCGTACAGAGACTAAGTCCGAATTGAAAATATTTTCACTGACGACGTATCTTTTAAATGTTATGATCAGTTATGGGAGCGTATTTGACGCACTTTTGCATAATAAACCACGGCTCCATCTCTTACGGTTGATTTTAAAATACTTTCTAAAGTCGTCGTCGGCGACTCTTCACCGTAGCCACTCGTTAGGAAAAAATCTAAGTCCGAACTGTAATTATTTTCACCGACGAGGTACCTTTTAAATGTTAGATTGAGTTATAGGAGCGTATTTGAAGCACTTTTGCTTAATAAACCACGGCTCTATCTCTTTCGGTTGATTTTTAAATTAATCAGAAAGTCTTCGTCGGTAGCGGTTCTCGGTAGCCTCTCCCTACAGAGATCAAGTCCGCATTGAAAATATTTTCACCGACGACGTATCTTTTAAATCTCATGTTCAGTTATGGGAGCGTATTTGACGCACTTTTGCTTAATAAACCACGGCTCTATCTCTTACGGTTGATTTTTAAATAATTTCTAAAGTCGTCGTCGGCGACTCTTCACGGTAGCCACTGGGTAGGAAAAAATCTAAGTCCAAACTGTAATTATTTTCACCGACGAGGTACCTTTTAAATGTTAGACTGAGTTATAGGAGCGTATTTGAAGCACTTTTGCTTAATAAACCACGGCTCTATCTCTTTCGGTTGATTTTTAAATTAATCAGAAAGTCTTCGTCGGTAGCGGTTCTCGGTAGCCTCTCCCTACAGAGACTAAGTCCGAATTGAAAATATTTTCACTGACGACGTATCTTTTAAATGTTATGATCAGTTATGGGAGCGTATTTGACGCACTTTTGCATAATAAACCACGGCTCCATCTCTTACGGTTGATTTTAAAATACTTTCTAAAGTCGTCGTCGGCGACTCTTCACCGTAGCCACTCGTTAGGAAAAAATCTAAGTCCGAACTGTAATTATTTTCACCGACGAGGTACCTTTTATATGTTAGATTGAGTTATAGGAGCGTATTTGAAGCACTTTTGCTTAATAAACAACGGCTCTATCTCTTTCGGTTGAATTTTAAATTAATCAGAAAGTCTTCGTCGGTAGCGGTTCTCGGTAGCCTCTCCCTACAGAGACTAAGTCCGAATTGAAAATATTTTCACTGACGACGTATCTTTTAAATGTTATGATCAGTTATGGGAGCGTATTTGACGCACTTTTTCTTAATAAACCACGGCTCTATCTCTTACGGTTGATTTTTAAATAATTTCTAAAGTCGTCGTCGGCGACTCTTCACGGTAGGCACTCGGTAGGAAAAAATCTAAGTCCGAACTGAAATTATTTTCACAGACGAGGTACCTTTTAAATGTTAGATTGAGTTATAGGAGCGTATTTGAAGCACTTTTGCTTAATAAACCACGGCTCTATCTCTTGCGGTTGATTTTTAAATTAATCAGAAAGTCTTCGTCGGTAGCGGTTCTCGGTAGCCTCTCCCTACAGAGACTAAGTCCGAATTGAAAATATTTTCACCGACGACGTATCTTTTAAATGTTATGATCAGTTATGGGAGCGTATTTGACGCACTTTTTCTTAATAAACCACGGCTCTATCTCTTACGGTTGATTTTTAAATAATTTCTAAAGTCGTCGTCGGCGACTCTTCACGGTAGCCACTCGGTAGGAAAAAATCTAAGTCCGAACTGAAATTATTTTCACCGACGAGGTACCTTTTAAATGTTAGATTGAGTTATAGGAGCGTATTTGAAGCACTTTTGCTTAATAAACCACGGCTCTGTCTCTTACGGTTGATTTTTAAATTAATGAGAAAGTCTTCGTCGGTAGCGGTTCTCGGTAGCCTCTCCCTACAGAGACTAAGTCCGAATTGAAAATATTTTCACCGACGACGTATCTTTTAAATGTTATGATCAGTTATGGGAGCGTATTTGACGCACTTTTTCTTAATAAAGCACGGCTCTATCTCTTACGGTTGATTTTTAAATAATTTCTAAAGTCGTCGTCGGCGACTCTTCACGGTAGCCACTCGGTAGGAAAAAATCTAAGTCCGAACTGAAATTATTTTCACAGACGAGGTACCTTTTAAATGTTAGATTGAGTTATAGGAGCGTATTTGAAGCACTTTTGCTTAATAAACCACGGCTCTATCTCTTACGGTTGATTTTTAAATTAATCAGAAAGTCTTCGTCGGTAGCGGTTCTCGGTAGCCTCTCCCTACAGAGACTAAGTCCGAATTGAAAATATTTTCACCGACGACGTATCTTTTAAATGTTATGATCAGTTATGGGAGCGTATTTGACGCACTTTTTCTTAATAAACCACGGCTCTATCTCTTACGGTTGATTTTTAAATAATTTCTAAAGTCGTCGTCGGCGACTCTTCACGGTAGGCACTCGGTAGGAAAAAATCTAAGTCCGAACTGAAATTATTTTCACAGACGAGGTACCTTTTAAATGTTAGATTGAGTTATAGGAGCGTATTTGAAGCACTTTTGCTTAATAAACCACGGCTCTATCTCTTACGGTTGATTTTTAAATAAATCAGAAAGTCTTCGTCGGTAGCGGTTCTCGGTAGCCTCTCCCTACAGAGACTAAGTCCGAATTGAAAATATTTTCACCGACGACGTATCTTTTAAATGTTATGATCAGTTATGGGAGCGTATTTGACGCACTTTTTCTTAATAAACCACGGCTCTATCTCTTACGGTTGATTTTTAAATAATTTCTAAAGTCGTCGTCGGCGACTCTTCACGGTAGGCACTCGGTAGGAAAAAATCTAAGTCCGAACTGAAATTATTTTCACAGACGAGGTACCTTTTAAATGTTAGATTGAGTTATAGGAGCGTATTTGAAGCACTTTTGCTTAATAAACCACGGCTCTATCTCTTACGGTTGATTTTTAAATAAATCAGAAAGTCTTCGTCGGTAGCGGTTCTCGGTAGCCTCTCCCTAGAGAGACTAAGTCCGAATTGAAAATATTTTCACCGACGACGTATCTTTTAAATGTTATGATCAGTTATGGGAGCGTATTTGACGCACTTTTCCTTAATAAACCACGGCTCTATCTCTTACGGTTGATTTTTAAATAATTTCTAAAGTCGTCGTCGGCGACCCTTCACGGTAGCCACTCGGTAGGAAAAAATCTAAGTCCGAACTGAAATTATTTTCACCGACGAGGTACCTTTTAAATGTTAGATTGAGTTATAGGAGCGTATTTGAAGCACTTTTGCTTAATAAACCACGGCTCTATCTCTTTCGGTTGATTTTTAAATTAATCAGAAAGTCTTCGTCGGTAGCGGTTCTCGGTAGCCTCTCCCTACAGAGACTAAGTCCGAATTGAAAATATTTTCACCGACGACGTATCTTTTAAATGTTATGATCAGTTATGGGAGCGTATTTGACGCACTTTTTCTTAATAAACCACGGCTCTATCTCTTACGGTTGATTTTTAAATAATTTCTAAAGTCGTCGTCGGCGACTCTTCACGGTAGCCACTCGGTAGGAAAAAATCTAAGTCCGAACTGAAATTATTTTCACAGACGAGGTACGTTTTAAATGTTAGATTGAGTTATAGGAGCGTATTTGAAGCACTTTTGCTTAATAAACCACGGCTCTATCTCTTACGGTTGATTTTTAAATTAATCAGAAAGTCTTCGTCGGTAGCGGTTCTCGGTAGCCTCTCCCTACAGAGACTAAGTCCGAATTGAAAATATTTTCACCGACGACGTATCTTTTAAATGTTATGATCAGTTATGGGAGCGTATTTGACGCACTTTTTCTTAATAAACCACGGCTCTATCTCTTACGGTTGATTTTTAAATAATTTCTAAAGTCGTCGTCGGCGACTCTTCACGGTAGGCACTCGGTAGGAAAAAATCTAAGTCCGAACTGAAATTATTTTCACAGACGAGGTACCTTTTAAATGTTAGATTGAGTTATAGGAGCGTATTTGAAGCACTTTTGCTTAATAAACCACGGCTCTATCTCTTACGGTTGATTTTTAAATAAATCAGAAAGTCTTCGTCGGTAGCGGTTCCCGGTAGCCTCTCCCTACAGAGACTAAGTCCGAATTGAAAATATTTTCACCGACGACGTATCTTTTAAATGTTATGATCAGTTATGGGAGCGTATTTGACGCACTTTTTCTTAATAAACCACGGCTCTATCTCTTACGGTTGATTTTTAAATAATTTCTAAAGTCGTCGTCGGCGACTCTTCACGGTAGGCACTCGGTAGGAAAAAATCTAAGTCCGAACTGAAATTATTTTCACAGACGAGGTACCTTTTAAATGTTAGATTGAGTTATAGGAGCGTATTTGAAGCACTTTTGCTTAATAAACCACGGCTCTATCTCTTACGGTTGATTTTTAAATAAATCAGAAAGTCTTCGTCGGTAGCGGTTCTCGGTAGCCTCTCCCTAGAGAGACTAAGTCCGAATTGAAAATATTTTCACCGACGACGTATCTTTTAAATGTTATGATCAGTTATGGGAGCGTATTTGACGCACTTTTCCTTAATAAACCACGGCTCTATCTCTTACGGTTGATTTGTAAATAATTTCTAAAGTCGTCGTCGGCGACCCTTCACGGTAGCCACTCGGTAGGAAAAAATCTAAGTCCGAACTGAAATTATTTTCACCGACGAGGTACCTTTTAAATGTTAGATTGAGTTATAGGAGCGTATTTGAAGCACTTTTGCTTAATGAACCACGGCTCTATTTCTTACGGTTGATTTTTAAATTAATCAGAAAGTCTTCGTCGGTAGCGCTTCTCGGTAGCCTCTCCGTACAGAGACTAAGTCCGAATTGAAAATATTTTCACCAACGACGTATCTTTTAAATGTTATGTTCAGTTATGGGAGCGTATTTGACGCACTTTTGCTTAATAAACCACGGCTCTATCTCTTACGGTTGATTTTTAAATAATTTCTAAAGTCGTCGTCGGCGACTCTTCACGGTAGCCACTCGGTAGGAAAAAATCTAAGTCCGAACTGAAATTATTTTCACAGACGAGGTACCTTTTAAATGTTAGATTGAGTTATAGGAGCGTATTTGAAGCACTTTTGCTTAATAAACCACGGCTCTATCTCTTACGGTTGATTTTTAAATTAATCAGAAAGTCTTCGTCGGTAGCGGTTCTCGGTAGCCTCTCCCTACAGAGACTAAGTCCGAATTGAAAATATTTTCACTGACGACGTATCTTTTAAATGTTATGATCAGTTATGGGAGCGTATTTGACGCACTTTTTCTTAATAAACCACGGCTCTATCTCTTACGGTTGATTTTTAAATAATTTCTAAAGTCGTCGTCGGCGACTCTTCACGGTAGCCACTCGGTAGGAAAAAATCTAAGTCCGAACTGAAATTATTTTCACCTACGAGGTACCTTTTAAATGTTAGATTGAGTTATAGGAGAGTATTTGAAGCACTTTTGCTTAATAAACCACGGCTCTATCTCTTACGGTTGATTTTTAAATTAATCAGAAAGTCTTCGTCGGTAGCGGTTCTCGGTAGCCTCTCCTTACAGAGACTAAGTCCGAATTGAAAATATTTTCACCGACGACGTATCTTTTAAATGTTATGATCAGTTATGGGAGCGTATTTGACGCACTTTTTCTTAATAAACCACGGCTCTATCTCTTACGGTTGATTTTTAAATAATTTCTAAAGTCGTCGTCGGCGACTCTTCACGGTAGGCACTCGGTAGGAAAAAATCTAAGTCCGAACTGAAATTATTTTCACAGACGAGGTACCTTTTAAATGTTAGATTGAGTTATAGGAGCGTATTTGAAGCACTTTTGCTTAATAAACCACGGCTCTATCTCTTACGGTTGATTTTTAAATTAATCAGAAAGTCTTCGTCGGTAGCGGTTCTCGGTAGCCTCTCCCTACAGAGACTAAGTCCGAATTGAAAATATTTTCACCGACGACGTATCTTTTAAATGTTATGATCAGTTATGGGAGCGTATTTGACGCACTTTTTCTTAATAAACCACGGCTCTATCTCTTACGGTTGATTTTTAAATAATTTCTAAAATCGTCGTCGGCGACTCTTCACGGTAGCCACTCGGTAGGAAAAAATCTAAGTCCGAACTGAAATTATTTTCACCGACGAGGTACCTTTTAAATGTTAGATTGAGTTATAGGAGCGTATTTGAAGCACTTTTGCTTAATAAACCACGGCTCTATCTCTTACGGTTGATTTTTAAATTAATCAGAAAGTCTTCGTCGGTAGCGGTTCTCGGTAGCCTCTCCCTACAGAGACTAAGTCCGAATTGAAAATATTTTCACCGACGACGTATCTTTTAAATGTTATGATCAGTTATGGGAGCGTATTTGACGCACTTTTTCTTAATAAACCACGGCTCTATCTCTTACGGTTGATTTTTAAATAATTTCTAAAGTCGTCGTCGGCGACTCTTTACGGTAGCCACTCGGTAGGAAAAAATCTAAGTCCGAACTGAAATTATTTTCACCTACGAGGTACCTTTTAAATGTTAGATTGAGTTATAGGAGAGTATTTGAAGCACTTTTGCTTAATAAACCACGGCTCTATCTCTTACGGTTGATTTTTAAATTAATCAGAAAGTCTTCGTCGGTAGCGGTTCTCGGTAGCCTCTCCTTACAGAGACTAAGTCCGAATTGAAAATATTTTGACCGACGACGTATCTTTTAAATGTTATGATCAGTTATGGGAGCGTATTTGACGCACTTTTTCTTAATAAACCACGGCTCTATCTCTTACGGTTGATTTTTAAATAATTTCTAAAGTCGTCGTCGGCGACTCTTCACGGTAGGCACTCGGTAGGAAAAAATCTAAGTCCGAACTGAAATTATTTTCACAGACGAGGTACCTTTTAAATGTTAGATTGAGTTATAGGAGCGTATTTGAAGCACTTTTGCTTAATAAACCACGGCTCTATCTCTTACGGTTGATTTTTAAATTAATCAGAAAGTCTTCGTCGGTAGCGGTTCTCGGTAGCCTCTCCCTACAGAGACTAAGTCCGAATTGAAAATATTTTCACCGACGACGTATCTTTTAAATGTTATGATCAGTTATGGGAGCGTATTTGACGCACTTTTTCTTAATAAACCACGGCTCTATCTCTTACGGTTGATTTTTAAATAATTTCTAAAGTCGTCGTCGGCGACTCTTCACGGTAGCCACTCGGTAGGAAAAAATCTAAGTCCGAACTGAAATTATTTTCACCGACGAGGTACCTTTTAAATGTTAGATTGAGTTATAGGAGCGTATTTGAAGCACTTTTGCTTAATAAACCACGGCTCTATCTCTTACGGTTGATTTTTAAATCAATCAGAAAGTCTTCGTCGGTAGCGGTTCTCGGTAGCCTCTCCCTACAGAGACTAAGTCCGAATTGAAAATATTTTCACTGACGACGTATCTTTTAAATGTTATGATCAGTTATGGGAGCGTATTTGACGCACTTTTGCATAATAAACCACGGCTCCATCTCTTACGGTTGATTTTAAAATACTTTCTAAAGTCGTCGTCGGCGACTCTTCACCGTAGCCACTCGTTAGGAAAAAATCTAAGTCCGAACTGTAATTATTTTCACCGACGAGGTACCTTTTATATGTTAGATTGAGTTATAGGAGCGTATTTGAAGCACTTTTGCTTAATAAACAACGGCTCTATCTCTTTCGGTTGAATTTTAAATTAATCAGAAAGTCTTCGTCGGTAGCGGTTCTCGGTAGCCTCTCCCTACAGAGACTAAGTCCGAATTGAAAATATTTTCACTGACGACGTATCTTTTAAATGTGATGATCAGTTATGGGAGCGTATTTGACGCACTTTTGCATAATAAACCACGGCTCTATCTCTTACGGTTGATTTTAAAATACTTTCTAAAGTCGTCGTCGGCGACTCTTCACCGTAGCCACTCGGTAGGAAAAAATCTAAGTCCGAACTGTAATTATTTTCACCGACGAGGTACCTTTTAAATGTTAGATTGAGTTATAGGAGCGTATTTGAAGCACTTTTGCTTAATAAACCACGGCTCTATCTCTTTCGGTTGATTTTTAAATTAATCAGAAAGTCTTCGTCGGTAGCGGTTCTCGGTAGCCTCTCCCTACAAAGGCTAAGTCCGAATTGAAAATATTTTCACCGACGACGTATCTTTTAAATGTTATGATCAGTTATGGGAGCGTATTTGACGCACTTTTCCTTAATAAACCACGGCTCTATCTCTTACGGTTGATTTTTAAATAATTTCTAAAGTCGTCGTCGGCGACCCTTCACGGTAGCCACTCGGTAGGAAAAAATCTAAGTCCGAACTGAAATTATTTTCACCGACGAGGTACCTTTTAAATGTTAGATTGAGTTATAGGAGCGTATTTGAAGCACTTTTGCTTAATAAACCACGGCTCTATCTCTTACGGTTGATTTTTAAATTAATCAGAAAGTCTTCGTCGGTAGCGGTTCTCGGTAGCCTCTCCCTACAGAGACTAAGTCCGAATTGAAAATATTTTCACCGACGACGTATCTTTTAAATGTTATGATCAGTTATGGGAGCGTATTTGACGCACTTTTTCTTAATAAACCACGGCTCTATCTCTTACGGTTGATTTTTAAATAATTTCTAAAGTCGTCGTCGGCGACTCTTCACGGTAGCCACTCGGTAGGAAAAAATCTAAGTCCGAACTGAAATTATTTTCACAGACGAGGTACCTTTTAAATGTTAGATTGAGTTATAGGAGCGTATTTGAAGCACTTTTGCTTAATAAACCACGGCTCTATCTCTTTCGGTTGATTTTTAAATTAATCAGAAAGTCTTCGTCGGTAGCGGTTCTCGGTAGCCTCTCCCTACAAAGGCTAAGTCCGAATTGAAAATATTTTCACCGACGACGTATCTTTTAAATGTTATGATCAGTTATGGGAGCGTATTTGACGCACTTTTTCTTAATAAACCACGGCTCTATCTCTTACGGTTGATTTTTAAATAATTTCTAAAGTCGTCGTCGGCGACTCTTCGCGGTAGCCACTCGGTAGGAAAAATTCTAAGTCCGAACTGTAATTATTTTCACCGACGAGGTACCTTTTAAATGATAGATTGAGTTATAGGAGCGTATTTGAAGCACTTTTGCTTAATAAACCACGGCTCTATCTCTTTCGGTTGATTTTTAAATTAATCAGAAAGTCTTCGTCGGTAGCGGTTCTCGGTAGCCTCTCCCTACAAAGACTAAGTCCGAATTGAAAATATTTTCACCGACGACGTATCTTTTAAATGTTATGTTCAGTTATGGGAGCGTATTTGACGCACTTTTTCTTAATAAACCACGGCTCTATCTCTTACGGTTGATTTTTAAATAATTTCTAAAGTCGTCGTCGGCGACTCTTCGCGGTAGCCACTCGGTAGGAAAAATTCTAAGTCCGAACTGTAATTATTTTCACCGACGAGGTACCTTTTAAATGTTAGATTGAGTTATAGGAGCGTATTTGAAGCACTTTTGCTTAATAAACCACGGCTCTATCTCTTACGGTTGATTTTTAAATTAATCAGAAAGTCTTCGTCGGTAGCGGTTCTCGGTAGCCTCTCCGTACAGAGACTAAGTCCGAATTGAAAATATTTTCACGGACGACGTATCTTTTAAATGTTATGATCAGTTATGGGAGCGTATTTGACGCACTTTTTCTTAATAAACCACGGCTCTATCTCTTACGGTTGATTTTTAAATTAATCAGAAAGTCTTCGTCGGTAGCGGTTCTCGGTAGCCTCTCCGTACAGAGACTAAGTCCGAATTGAAAATATTTTCACTGACGACGTATCTTTTAAATGTTATGATCAGTTATGGGAGCGTATTTGACGCACTTTTGCATAATAAACCACGGCTCCATCTCTTACGGTTGATTTTAAAATACTTTCTAAAGTCGTCGTCGGCGACTCTTCACCGTAGCCACTCGTTAGGAAAAAATCTAAGTCCGAACTGTAATTATTTTCACCGACGAGGTACCTTTTAAATGTTAGATTGAGTTATAGGAGCGTATTTGAAGCACTTTTGCTTAATAAACCACGGCTCTATCTCTTTCGGTTGATTTTTAAATTAATCAGAAAGTCTTCGTCGGTAGCGGTTCTCGGTAGCCTCTCCCTACAGAGATCAAGTCCGCATTGAAAATATTTTCACCGACGACGTATCTTTTAAATCTCATGTTCAGTTATGGGAGCGTATTTGACGCACTTTTGCTTAATAAACCACGGCTCTATCTCTTACGGTTGATTTTTAAATAATTTCTAAAGTCGTCGTCGGCGACTCTTCACGGTAGCCACTGGGTAGGAAAAAATCTAAGTCCAAACTGTAATTATTTTCACCGACGAGGTACCTTTTAAATGTTAGACTGAGTTATAGGAGCGTATTTGAAGCACTTTTGCTTAATAAACCACGGCTCTATCTCTTTCGGTTGATTTTTAAATTAATCAGAAAGTCTTCGTCGGTAGCGGTTCTCGGTAGCCTCTCCCTACAGAGACTAAGTCCGAATTGAAAATATTTTCACTGACGACGTATCTTTTAAATGTTATGATCAGTTATGGGAGCGTATTTGACGCACTTTTGCATAATAAACCACGGCTCCATCTCTTACGGTTGATTTTAAAATACTTTCTAAAGTCGTCGTCGGCGACTCTTCACCGTAGCCACTCGTTAGGAAAAAATCTAAGTCCGAACTGTAATTATTTTCACCGACGAGGTACCTTTTATATGTTAGATTGAGTTATAGGAGCGTATTTGAAGCACTTTTGCTTAATAAACAACGGCTCTATCTCTTTCGGTTGAATTTTAAATTAATCAGAAAGTCTTCGTCGGTAGCGGTTCTCGGTAGCCTCTCCCTACAGAGACTAAGTCCGAATTGAAAATATTTTCACTGACGACGTATCTTTTAAATGTTATGATCAGTTATGGGAGCGTATTTGACGCACTTTTTCTTAATAAACCACGGCTCTATCTCTTACGGTTGATTTTTAAATAATTTCTAAAGTCGTCGTCGGCGACTCTTCACGGTAGGCACTCGGTAGGAAAAAATCTAAGTCCGAACTGAAATTATTTTCACAGACGAGGTACCTTTTAAATGTTAGATTGAGTTATAGGAGCGTATTTGAAGCACTTTTGCTTAATAAACCACGGCTCTATCTCTTGCGGTTGATTTTTAAATTAATCAGAAAGTCTTCGTCGGTAGCGGTTCTCGGTAGCCTCTCCCTACAGAGACTAAGTCCGAATTGAAAATATTTTCACCGACGACGTATCTTTTAAATGTTATGATCAGTTATGGGAGCGTATTTGACGCACTTTTTCTTAATAAACCACGGCTCTATCTCTTACGGTTGATTTTTAAATAATTTCTAAAGTCGTCGTCGGCGACTCTTCACGGTAGCCACTCGGTAGGAAAAAATCTAAGTCCGAACTGAAATTATTTTCACCGACGAGGTACCTTTTAAATGTTAGATTGAGTTATAGGAGCGTATTTGAAGCACTTTTGCTTAATAAACCACGGCTCTGTCTCTTACGGTTGATTTTTAAATTAATGAGAAAGTCTTCGTCGGTAGCGGTTCTCGGTAGCCTCTCCCTACAGAGACTAAGTCCGAATTGAAAATATTTTCACCGACGACGTATCTTTTAAATGTTATGATCAGTTATGGGAGCGTATTTGACGCACTTTTTCTTAATAAAGCACGGCTCTATCTCTTACGGTTGATTTTTAAATAATTTCTAAAGTCGTCGTCGGCGACTCTTCACGGTAGCCACTCGGTAGGAAAAAATCTAAGTCCGAACTGAAATTATTTTCACAGACGAGGTACCTTTTAAATGTTAGATTGAGTTATAGGAGCGTATTTGAAGCACTTTTGCTTAATAAACCACGGCTCTATCTCTTACGGTTGATTTTTAAATTAATCAGAAAGTCTTCGTCGGTAGCGGTTCTCGGTAGCCTCTCCCTACAGAGACTAAGTCCGAATTGAAAATATTTTCACCGACGACGTATCTTTTAAATGTTATGATCAGTTATGGGAGCGTATTTGACGCACTTTTTCTTAATAAACCACGGCTCTATCTCTTACGGTTGATTTTTAAATAATTTCTAAAGTCGTCGTCGGCGACTCTTCACGGTAGGCACTCGGTAGGAAAAAATCTAAGTCCGAACTGAAATTATTTTCACAGACGAGGTACCTTTTAAATGTTAGATTGAGTTATAGGAGCGTATTTGAAGCACTTTTGCTTAATAAACCACGGCTCTATCTCTTAGGGTTGATTTTTAAATAATTTCTAAAGTCTTCGTCGGTAGCGGTTCTCGGTAGCCTCTCCCTACAGAGACTAAGTCCGAATTGAAAATATTTTCACCGACGACGTATCTTTTAAATGTTATGATCAGTTATGGGAGCGTATTTGACGCACTTTTTCTTAATAAACCACGGCTCTATCTCTTACGGTTGATTTTTAAATAATTTCTAAAGTCGTCGTCGGCGACTCTTCACGGTAGGCACTCGGTAGGAAAAAATCTAAGTCCGAACTGAAATTATTTTCACAGACGAGGTACCTTTTAAATGTTAGATTGAGTTATAGGAGCGTATTTGAAGCACTTTTGCTTAATAAACCACGGCTCTATCTCTTACGGTTGATTTTTAAATAAATCAGAAAGTCTTCGTCGGTAGCGGTTCTCGGTAGCCTCTCCCTAGAGAGACTAAGTCCGAATTGAAAATATTTTCACCGACGACGTATCTTTTAAATGTTATGATCAGTTATGGGAGCGTATTTGACGCACTTTTCCTTAATAAACCACGGCTCTATCTCTTACGGTTGATTTTTAAATAATTTCTAAAGTCGTCGTCGGCGACCCTTCACGGTAGCCACTCGGTAGGAAAAAATCTAAGTCCGAACTGAAATTATTTTCACCGACGAGGTACCTTTTAAATGTTAGATTGAGTTATAGGAGCGTATTTGAAGCACTTTTGCTTAATAAACCACGGCTCTATCTCTTACGGTTGATTTTTAAATTAATCAGAAAGTCTTCGTCGGTAGCGGTTCTCGGTAGCCTCTCCCTACAGAGACTAAGTCCGAATTGAAAATATTTTCACCGACGACGTATCTTTTAAATGTTATGATCAGTTATGGGAGCGTATTTGACGCACTTTTTCTTAATAAACCACGGCTCTATCTCTTACGGTTGATTTTTAAATAATTTCTAAAGTCGTCGTCGGCGACTCTTCACGGTAGCCACTCGGTAGGAAAAAATCTAAGTCCGAACTGAAATTATTTTCACAGACGAGGTACGTTTTAAATGTTAGATTGAGTTATAGGAGCGTATTTGAAGCACTTTTGCTTAATAAACCACGGCTCTATCTCTTACGGTTGATTTTTAAATTAATCAGAAAGTCTTCGTCGGTAGCGGTTCTCGGTAGCCTCTCCCTACAGAGACTAAGTCCGAATTGAAAATATTTTCACCGACGACGTATCTTTTAAATGTTATGATCAGTTATGGGAGCGTATTTGACGCACTTTTTCTTAATAAACCACGGCTCTATCTCTTACGGTTGATTTTTAAATAATTTCTAAAGTCGTCGTCGGCGACTCTTCACGGTAGGCACTCGGTAGGAAAAAATCTAAGTCCGAACTGAAATTATTTTCACAGACGAGGTACCTTTTAAATGTTAGATTGAGTTATAGGAGCGTATTTGAAGCACTTTTGCTTAATAAACCACGGCTCTATCTCTTACGGTTGATTTTTAAATAAATCAGAAAGTCTTCGTCGGTAGCGGTTCCCGGTAGCCTCTCCCTACAGAGACTAAGTCCGAATTGAAAATATTTTCACCGACGACGTATCTTTTAAATGTTATGATCAGTTATGGGAGCGTATTTGACGCACTTTTTCTTAATAAACCACGGCTCTATCTCTTACGGTTGATTTTTAAATAATTTCTAAAGTCGTCGTCGGCGACTCTTCACGGTAGGCACTCGGTAGGAAAAAATCTAAGTCCGAACTGAAATTATTTTCACAGACGAGGTACCTTTTAAATGTTAGATTGAGTTATAGGAGCGTATTTGAAGCACTTTTGCTTAATAAACCACGGCTCTATCTCTTACGGTTGATTTTTAAATAAATCAGAAAGTCTTCGTCGGTAGCGGTTCTCGGTAGCCTCTCCCTAGAGAGACTAAGTCCGAATTGAAAATATTTTCACCGACGACGTATCTTTTAAATGTTATGATCAGTTATGGGAGCGTATTTGACGCACTTTTCCTTAATAAACCACGGCTCTATCTCTTACGGTTGATTTGTAAATAATTTCTAAAGTCGTCGTCGGCGACCCTTCACGGTAGCCACTCGGTAGGAAAAAATCTAAGTCCGAACTGAAATTATTTTCACCGACGAGGTACCTTTTAAATGTTAGATTGAGTTATAGGAGCGTATTTGAAGCACTTTTGCTTAATGAACCACGGCTCTATTTCTTACGGTTGATTTTTAAATTAATCAGAAAGTCTTCGTCGGTAGCGCTTCTCGGTAGCCTCTCCGTACAGAGACTAAGTCCGAATTGAAAATATTTTCACCAACGACGTATCTTTTAAATGTTATGTTCAGTTATGGGAGCGTATTTGACGCACTTTTGCTTAATAAACCACGGCTCTATCTCTTACGGTTGATTTTTAAATAATTTCTAAAGTCGTCGTCGGCGACTCTTCACGGTAGCCACTCGGTAGGAAAAAATCTAAGTCCGAACTGAAATTATTTTCACAGACGAGGTACCTTTTAAATGTTAGATTGAGTTATAGGAGCGTATTTGAAGCACTTTTGCTTAATAAACCACGGCTCTATCTCTTACGGTTGATTTTTAAATTAATCAGAAAGTCTTCGTCGGTAGCGGTTCTCGGTAGCCTCTCCCTACAGAGACTAAGTCCGAATTGAAAATATTTTCACTGACGACGTATCTTTTAAATGTTATGATCAGTTATGGGAGCGTATTTGACGCACTTTTTCTTAATAAACCACGGCTCTATCTCTTACGGTTGATTTTTAAATAATTTCTAAAGTCGTCGTCGGCGACTCTTTACGGTAGCCACTCGGTAGGAAAAAATCTAAGTCCGAACTGAAATTATTTTCACCTACGAGGTACCTTTTAAATGTTAGATTGAGTTATAGGAGAGTATTTGAAGCACTTTTGCTTAATAAACCACGGCTCTATCTCTTACGGTTGATTTTTAAATTAATCAGAAAGTCTTCGTCGGTAGCGGTTCTCGGTAGCCTCTCCTTACAGAGACTAAGTCCGAATTGAAAATATTTTCACCGACGACGTATCTTTTAAATGTTATGATCAGTTATGGGAGCGTATTTGACGCACTTTTTCTTAATAAACCACGGCTCTATCTCTTACGGTTGATTTTTAAATAATTTCTAAAGTCGTCGTCGGCGACTCTTCACGGTAGGCACTCGGTAGGAAAAAATCTAAGTCCGAACTGAAATTATTTTCACAGACGAGGTACCTTTTAAATGTTAGATTGAGTTATAGGAGCGTATTTGAAGCACTTTTGCTTAATAAACCACGGCTCTATCTCTTACGGTTGATTTTTAAATTAATCAGAAAGTCTTCGTCGGTAGCGGTTCTCGGTAGCCTCTCCCTACAGAGACTAAGTCCGAATTGAAAATATTTTCACCGACGACGTATCTTTTAAATGTTATGATCAGTTATGGGAGCGTATTTGACGCACTTTTTCTTAATAAACCACGGCTCTATCTCTTACGGTTGATTTTTAAATAATTTCTAAAATCGTCGTCGGCGACTCTTCACGGTAGCCACTCGGTAGGAAAAAATCTAAGTCCGAACTGAAATTATTTTCACCGACGAGGTACCTTTTAAATGTTAGATTGAGTTATAGGAGCGTATTTGAAGCACTTTTGCTTAATAAACCACGGCTCTATCTCTTACGGTTGATTTTTAAATTAATCAGAAAGTCTTCGTCGGTAGCGGTTCTCGGTAGCCTCTCCCTACAGAGACTAAGTCCGAATTGAAAATATTTTCACCGACGACGTATCTTTTAAATGTTATGATCAGTTATGGGAGCGTATTTGACGCACTTTTTCTTAATAAACCACGGCTCTATCTCTTACGGTTGATTTTTAAATAATTTCTAGAGTCGTCGTCGGCGACTCTTTACGGTAGCCACTCGGTAGGAAAAAATCTAAGTCCGAACTGAAATTATTTTCACCTACGAGGTACCTTTTAAATGTTAGATTGAGTTATAGGAGAGTATTTGAAGCACTTTTGCTTAATAAACCACGGCTCTATCTCTTACGGTTGATTTTTAAATTAATCAGAAAGTCTTCGTCGGTAGCGGTTCTCGGTAGCCTCTCCTTACAGAGACTAAGTCCGAATTGAAAATATTTTGACCGACGACGTATCTTTTAAATGTTATGATCAGTTATGGGAGCGTATTTGACGCACTTTTTCTTAATAAACCACGGCTCTATCTCTTACGGTTGATTTTTAAATAATTTCTAAAGTCGTCGTCGGCGACTCTTCACGGTAGGCACTCGGTAGGAAAAAATCTAAGTCCGAACTGAAATTATTTTCACAGACGAGGTACCTTTTAAATGTTAGATTGAGTTATAGGAGCGTATTTGAAGCACTTTTGCTTAATAAACCACGGCTCTATCTCTTACGGTTGATTTTTAAATTAATCAGAAAGTCTTCGTCGGTAGCGGTTCTCGGTAGCCTCTCCCTACAGAGACTAAGTCCGAATTGAAAATATTTTCACCGACGACGTATCTTTTAAATGTTATGATCAGTTATGGGAGCGTATTTGACGCACTTTTTCTTAATAAACCACGGCTCTATCTCTTACGGTTGATTTTTAAATAATTTCTAAAGTCGTCGTCGGCGACTCTTCACGGTAGCCACTCGGTAGGAAAAAATCTAAGTCCGAACTGAAATTATTTTCACCGACGAGGTACCTTTTAAATGTTAGATTGAGTTATAGGAGCGTATTTGAAGCACTTTTGCTTAATAAACCACGGCTCTATCTCTTACGGTTGATTTTTAAATCAATCAGAAAGTCTTCGTCGGTAGCGGTTCTCGGTAGCCTCTCCCTACAGAGACTAAGTCCGAATTGAAAATATTTTCACTGACGACGTATCTTTTAAATGTTATGATCAGTTATGGGAGCGTATTTGACGCACTTTTGCATAATAAACCACGGCTCCATCTCTTACGGTTGATTTTAAAATACTTTCTAAAGTCGTCGTCGGCGACTCTTCACCGTAGCCACTCGTTAGGAAAAAATCTAAGTCCGAACTGTAATTATTTTCACCGACGAGGTACCTTTTATATGTTAGATTGAGTTATAGGAGCGTATTTGAAGCACTTTTGCTTAATAAACAACGGCTCTATCTCTTTCGGTTGAATTTTAAATTAATCAGAAAGTCTTCGTCGGTAGCGGTTCTCGGTAGCCTCTCCCTACAGAGACTAAGTCCGAATTGAAAATATTTTCACTGACGACGTATCTTTTAAATGTGATGATCAGTTATGGGAGCGTATTTGACGCACTTTTGCATAATAAACCACGGCTCTATCTCTTACGGTTGATTTTAAAATACTTTCTAAAGTCGTCGTCGGCGACTCTTCACCGTAGCCACTCGGTAGGAAAAAATCTAAGTCCGAACTGTAATTATTTTCACCGACGAGGTACCTTTTAAATGTTAGATTGAGTTATAGGAGCGTATTTGAAGCACTTTTGCTTAATAAACCACGGCTCTATCTCTTTCGGTTGATTTTTAAATTAATCAGAAAGTCTTCGTCGGTAGCGGTTCTCGGTAGCCTCTCCCTACAAAGGCTAAGTCCGAATTGAAAATATTTTCACCGACGACGTATCTTTTAAATGTTATGATCAGTTATGGGAGCGTATTTGACGCACTTTTCCTTAATAAACCACGGCTCTATCTCTTACGGTTGATTTTTAAATAATTTCTAAAGTCGTCGTCGGCGACCCTTCACGGTAGCCACTCGGTAGGAAAAAATCTAAGTCCGAACTGAAATTATTTTCACCGACGAGGTACCTTTTAAATGTTAGATTGAGTTATAGGAGCGTATTTGAAGCACTTTTGCTTAATAAACCACGGCTCTATCTCTTACGGTTGATTTTTAAATTAATCAGAAAGTCTTCGTCGGTAGCGGTTCTCGGTAGCCTCTCCCTACAGAGACTAAGTCCGAATTGAAAATATTTTCACCGACGACGTATCTTTTAAATGTTATGATCAGTTATGGGAGCGTATTTGACGCACTTTTTCTTAATAAACCACGGCTCTATCTCTTACGGTTGATTTTTAAATAATTTCTAAAGTCGTCGTCGGCGACTCTTCACGGTAGCCACTCGGTAGGAAAAAATCTAAGTCCGAACTGAAATTATTTTCACAGACGAGGTACCTTTTAAATGTTAGATTGAGTTATAGGAGCGTATTTGAAGCACTTTTGCTTAATAAACCACGGCTCTATCTCTTTCGGTTGATTTTTAAATTAATCAGAAAGTCTTCGTCGGTAGCGGTTCTCGGTAGCCTCTCCCTACAAAGGCTAAGTCCGAATTGAAAATATTTTCACCGACGACGTATCTTTTAAATGTTATGATCAGTTATGGGAGCGTATTTGACGCACTTTTCCTTAATAAACCACGGCTCTATCTCTTACGGTTGATTTTTAAATAATTTCTAAAGTCGTCGTCGGCGACCCTTCACGGTAGCCACTCGGTAGGAAAAAATCTAAGTCCGAACTGAAATTATTTTCACCGACGAGGTACCTTTTAAATGTTAGATTGAGTTATAGGAGCGTATTTGAAGCACTTTTGCTTAATAAACCACGGCTCTATCTCTTACGGTTGATTTTTAAATTAATCAGAAAGTCTTCGTCGGTAGCGGTTCTCGGTAGCCTCTCCCTACAGAGACTAAGTCCGAATTGAAAATATTTTCACCGACGACGTATCTTTTAAATGTTATGATCAGTTATGGGAGCGTATTTGACGCACTTTTTCTTAATAAACCACGGCTCTATCTCTTACGGTTGATTTTTAAATAATTTCTAAAGTCGTCGTCGGCGACTCTTCACGGTAGCCACTCGGTAGGAAAAAATCTAAGTCCGAACTGAAATTATTTTCACAGACGAGGTACCTTTTAAATGTTAGATTGAGTTATAGGAGCGTATTTGAAGCACTTTTGCTTAATAAACCACGGCTCTATCTCTTACGGTTGATTTTTAAATTAATCAGAAAGTCTTCGCCGGTAGCGGTTCTCGGTAGCCTCTCCCTACAGAGACTAAGTCCGAATTGAAAATATTTTCACCGACGACGTATCTTTTAAATGTTATGATCAGTTATGGGAGCGTATTTGACGCACTTTTTCTTAATAAACCACGGCTCTATCTCTTACGGTTGATTTTTAAATAATTTCTAAAGTCGTCGTCGGCGACTCTTCACGGTAGGCACTCGGTAGGAAAAAATCTAAGTCCGAACTGAAATTATTTTCACAGACGAGGTACCTTTTAAATGTTAGATTGAGTTATAGGAGCGTATTTGAAGCACTTTTGCTTAATAAACCACGGCTCTATCTCTTTCGGTTGATTTTTAAATTAATCAGAAAGTCTTCGTCGGTAGCGGTTCTCGGTAGCCTCTCCCTACAAAGGCTAAGTCCGAATTGAAAATATTTTCACCGACGACGTATCTTTTAAATGTTATGATCAGTTATGGGAGCGTATTTGACGCACTTTTCCTTAATAAACCACGGCTCTATCTCTTACGGTTGATTTTTAAATAATTTCTAAAGTCGTCGTCGGCGACCCTTCACGGTAGCCACTCGGTAGGAAAAAATCTAAGTCCGAACTGAAATTATTTTCACCGACGAGGTACCTTTTAAATGTTAGATTGAGTTATAGGAGCGTATTTGAAGCACTTTTGCTTAATAAACCACGGCTCTATCTCTTACGGTTGATTTTTAAATTAATCAGAAAGTCTTCGTCGGTAGCGGTTCTCGGTAGCCTCTCCCTACAGAGACTAAGTCCGAATTGAAAATATTTTCACCGACGACGTATCTTTTAAATGTTATGATCAGTTATGGGAGCGTATTTGACGCACTTTTTCTTAATAAACCACGGCTCTATCTCTTACGGTTGATTTTTAAATAATTTCTAAAGTCGTCGTCGGCGACTCTTCACGGTAGCCACTCGGTAGGAAAAAATCTAAGTCCGAACTGAAATTATTTTCACAGACGAGGTACCTTTTAAATGTTAGATTGAGTTATAGGAGCGTATTTGAAGCACTTTTGCTTAATAAACCACGGCTCTATCTCTTACGGTTGATTTTTAAATTAATCAGAAAGTCTTCGTCGGTAGCGGTTCTCGGTAGCCTCTCCCTACAGAGACTAAGTCCGAATTGAAAATATTTTCACCGACGACGTATCTTTTAAATGTTATGATCAGTTATGGGAGCGTATTTGACGCACTTTTTCTTAATAAACCACGGCTCTATCTCTTACGGTTGATTTTTAAATAATTTCTAAAGTCGTCGTCGGCGACTCTTTACGGTAGCCACTCGGTAGGAAAAAATCTAAGTCCGAACTGAAATTATTTTCACCTACGAGGTACCTTTTAAATGTTAGATTGAGTTATAGGAGAGTATTTGAAGCACTTTTGCTTAATAAACCACGGCTCTATCTCTTACGGTTGATTTTTAAATTAATCAGAAAGTCTTCGTCGGTAGCGGTTCTCGGTAGCCTCTCCTTACAGAGACTAAGTCCGAATTGAAAATATTTTGACCGACGACGTATCTTTTAAATGTTATGATCAGTTATGGGAGCGTATTTGACGCACTTTTTCTTAATAAACCACGGCTCTATCTCTTACGGTTGATTTTTAAATAATTTCTAAAGTCGTCGTCGGCGACTCTTCACGGTAGGCACTCGGTAGGAAAAAATCTAAGTCCGAACTGAAATTATTTTCACAGACGAGGTACCTTTTAAATGTTAGATTGAGTTATAGGAGCGTATTTGAAGCACTTTTGCTTAATAAACCACGGCTCTATCTCTTACGGTTGATTTTTAAATTAATCAGAAAGTCTTCGTCGGTAGCGGTTCTCGGTAGCCTCTCCCTACAGAGACTAAGTCCGAATTGAAAATATTTTCACCGACGACGTATCTTTTAAATGTTATGATCAGTTATGGGAGCGTATTTGACGCACTTTTTCTTAATAAACCACGGCTCTATCTCTTACGGTTGATTTTTAAATAATTTCTAAAGTCGTCGTCGGCGACTCTTCACGGTAGCCACTCGGTAGGAAAAAATCTAAGTCCGAACTGAAATTATTTTCACCGACGAGGTACCTTTTAAATGTTAGATTGAGTTATAGGAGCGTATTTGAAGCACTTTTGCTTAATAAACCACGGCTCTATCTCTTACGGTTGATTTTTAAATTAATCAGAAAGTCTTCGTCGGTAGCGGTTCTCGGTAGCCTCTCCCTACAGAGACTAAGTCCGAATTGAAAATATTTTCACCGACGACGTATCTTTTAAATGTTATGATCAGTTATGGGAGCGTATTTGACGCACTTTTTCTTAATAAACCACGGCTCTATCTCTTACGGTTGATTTTTAAATAATTTCTAAAGTCGTCGTCGGCGACTCTTCACGGTAGCCACTCGGTAGGAAAAAATCTAAGTCCGAACTGAAATTATTTTCACCGACGAGGTACCTTTTAAATGTTAGATTGAGTTATAGGAGCGTATTTGAAGCACTTTTGCTTAATAAACCACGGCTCTATCTCTTACGGTTGATTTTTAAATTAATCAGAAAGTTGTTACGTGCGTAAGGAATTATTTCGTGCAGGGGGCGCGACATGATCGCGTCCCTGTGCCTGGGATCGGCAGCGAGGAGATGGACAGGGCGGTGCGCCGCCTTGCAGCCCGAAGCACCGCCCCGGGTCCCGACGGCATCCACGGCCGCGTGCTCGTGGCTGCCCTCCGGGTCCTGGGGGGTAGGTTTCGACGCCTCCTGGAGGACTGCCTCACAGAGGGGGTCTTCCCGGGGGCCTGGAAAAGGGGGCAGCTGGTGCTGCTCCCTAAACCAGGGAGGGCGGCCGACAGCCCTTCCGCCTATCGGCCCATATGCCTGCTCGACGGGGCGGGAAAGATCCTCGAGAGGATCATAGCTTTCCGCCTTGCCGAGCACCTGTCCGGGGTGGGGCCCGATCTGGCCGACAGCCAGTTCGGTTTCCGGGAGGGGCGCTCCACGTTGGACGCGATCCAGCGGGTGCGCTCCCTCGCCGGGACGGCGGTGCCGGCCCCGGGGGGTGGAGTTGTGTTGGCGATATCGCTCGATATCGTCAACGCTTTCAACTCCGTCCCCTGGCAGGCGATTAGGGAGGCGCTGGTGTATCACCGCGTGCCTCCCTACTTGCGCAGGATAGTCGGGTCCTTCCTGCAGGACAGGTCCATTGGCTACCCGACGCGGGACGGGAGGGCTGAACGCCCTAGCTGGCGCGGTGTCCCGCAGGGTTCGGTGCTAGGCCCGACCCTGTGGAACCTTGCGTATGACCGCGTCTTGCGGTGTGCGCTTCCCCCGGGGGTGGCGCTGGTGTGTTACGCAGATGACACATTGGTGGTCACCTCCGGGAGGGATTACGCCCGCACTCTCCGTCTGGCGGAGTGCGGTGCGGAATGCGTGGTGGCCGCCATAAGGCGGCTAGGCCTGGAGGTGTCCCCGTCGAAGAACAAGGCAATGTGGTTCTTCGACGGGGTCAGGAGGGGCCCTCCCCCCGAGTCTCCGGTTACGGTGGGAGGCGTGGCTGTCGAGGTGGGCAGCCGGATGAAATATCTGGGTGTCACCCTCGACAGCCACTGGAGCTTTGGGCCCCACCTCGAAGAGGTGGTGCCCCGAGTGGAACGGACAGCGGCGGTCTTGGGCCGTTTGCTGCCCAACGTGGGGGGACCTCAGGCGGGTGTACGCCGCCTGTACGAGGGGGTGGTGCGGAGTGCCGCCCTATATGGTGCACCCGTGTGGGCGGGGTCGCTCGGGAGGAGCAAGCGTAATCGCCAGCTCCTTTCCCGAGCACAAAGGCCCCTAGCCGCGCGGGTCGCCAGGGGGTACCGCACCGTCTCCCTGAGGGCGGCGTCCCTGCTTGGGTGCTCTCCCCCTTGGGAGCTCAAGGCGGAGGAAGCCGCGGAGGTCTACAGGATCTCCGCGGCCCTCAAAGAAACGCCGGATGCGGCTGAGCACCGTGCAGCGGAGATGGAGGCCGGCAGGAGCCGGGCGGGGCTGCACACCCTGCAAAGGTGGCGCAGCCAATTGGAGGAGCCCGGCTCCGGGGAAAGGACCGTCAGGGCCATCCTGCCGGTCCTCCAGCGTTGGCTGGAAAGGAGGGGACGGCTCACCTTCCGTCTAACACAGGTACTCACCGGGCATGGGTGCTTCGGTGAGTATCTGCACAAGATCGGAAGGGAGCCGTCCCCGCAGTGTCATCACTGCGGTGAAGAGAAGGATTCGGCGCAGCACACCCTGGAGGAGTGTCCCTCCTGGGCAGGGGGGCGCCGAGTCCTTCGGAACATCATAGGGTGGGACCTCTCGCTGCCCGCCGTCGTAAAAGCGATGGTGGGCGGCGAAGAGGAGTGGGGAGCCGTGGCCTCCTTCTGCGAACAAGTTATGTCGCGGAAGGAGGCCGCGGAAAGGGCCCGCGAGGCAGCGGACCCAGAGGGTAGGGGCCGAAGGCGGAGACGTACACGTCCCGCCTCCGGCACCGGACGCGGCGACCGTCGGAGTCGTCGGGGCCACTAGGCTGTCTGGATTGGGGTCCAGGCAGCCGATAGGGTGGCCCCAGAGGTAGAGGGATGCGGTGTTGTGGTCGCACCGCATCCCAAATAGTGGATTGGCCCCCCTTCAGGGGGCAAGGCGGGGGGGTATCCGGATCAATACGAAGTGTTCCCGGGTACTCCCCCTAACGCCTGAGGATGACCACCGGGGGGTTTTAGTCGGTAGAAATCCGACACTACCCCGGCCTCCCCCCAAAGGAGGCCGTGGTGTCTATCGAAGATTTCCCCTCGAGAAAAAAAAAAAAAAAAAAAAGGAATTATTTCGTGGGCCGAGCGGTTAGCCGTTCCGCGCGTAACGCTTGAATAAATTTAATTTAGGATGGGTTGTATCATCTAAGATTCCATACGGAATCCGCGCATAGGTCAGGAATGAAATAGGTGTTAACGCAGAATAGAGGATGAATACCTTATTGGCCTGTTCTATTGGTTCTTCACATTATACAAAAACAATTACACGGAATAGTTCAGAAATATCGGAGTCCAGAATGGATGACAATTTTACAATACTTGTTTTAGTTGGAGTCTTAGATTGGTAAATTCCTAACGTGCTAAGTTTACGAATGGGCCCAAGGGAAATTCCGACAAGCATATAAACATATGTTTGGGTCCTCGTATCGCGATGCTAACATAAGTATGGAAAACTCACCAATGAATACTATCTTGGAAGCAATGTTTTCGCTAGCTCTGATGCTGAGGGAGCCCGAAGATGAAGGAATGGCTGATGAACTCTTCACTTCTGTTTTCACTATACTATAAATACGATAAACTACTATAAATACTATAAAGAAAAATTTAATATATAGGGGTGAAGATTGATTTTGGATTTGAATAATTCTTGTTTGCTGAGTCCTTCGGTAATTATGGAAGTAACTTCACTAATTTTAACCCGAACTCTGGCTCAAAATAGCAACAAGGGCAAAACGCCACGCACCTCGCGATTTGACTAACGATTGCAACTTGCGGTGATTTCCTGCTCCTTTTTGTTGATTTTGGAACCGCTAAGGGGGGGAATTCCAAGAGCTGTGCTCATTCTTCCCACTTAGGAAATCACCCGGTTCCTGTTCAAAGAATTCCGCCAAAGTTCATCAACCCGCCCTCATCCACAGCCTCTCGCTATTGCAATTTTGCTTATTAGCGAAACGTGGCCGCTGTTCGGAGGATATTCGCGGTTGCTTAAATTCAGTTTTTGCAGACTAATAGTTCATCGATACCGTGTCGTAAGATCGGGCACGTGTGATGCCTACTCAGGAATTTTAACTTCCTCTTTCTTTTTTATATTTAATTTTTTTATATGTGCTTGGCACGTAACACCCCTCCCCCCTTAGAATCATCATCGTCCTCGATGATGTTTAACCGTAGGTTAAGTTCGAGAGATGTTCGTATGTATACAATTTTTCGCAATTATTGAACAGGTGGTTCTACATAAAATGGTTGAACTTATATGAAATATAAATTATTGCTTATGATTGATTGCTCGTGCATGATTCGCTTAACTAAATTATGAGAAAAATATGGATTTCGCAAAGTACTATTAGAAAAATGTACAGATGATCTAATATAAAATATTTAATTTATCGCGTTTAAACGAAAGAATCGTGAGAATACGCTAACCATTCAGCATCCCTCCGAGGATGACCGTTGTTGTAATAACAGAGGCTTCAGCAAGGCAGAGACTCGTACGTCATGTAGTGGATGCTCTCCAGCTCGTCATCCTGGCTTCTTAACATCTTCTTGTCGAAGGGTGCCGCAGAGTCGAAAGATTTCCGAGTCCACGAAGAACTTCGGTTCTGATAGTTGTTCCGTGATTTATGTTGATGATGACAAGTTATAATGATTGTCTAGGACCATTTTCCGTAGAGTAGGTCCAAATCGAACTACTGCCTAGTAGTAAAGGTTGGATGTTGTACTTCCATAAGGCTATTGGTTAACCGACAATGTCAGTTGAGTTTCCCTGGAGAAGGTTGTTGACACTCCGGGAACGCCAAGCTCTGCTCACTTGCTCAGTGTCTCCTTTGTCTTTCGCTTTTTGCGTACGAATGACATCACACAGAATGATAGTGCTCCGGCCTCCTCGGTGGTGCTGAAGGTAACATACGCTACGTTCCTTCCGCTCCTCCTGGATCTATTCATGGTATTTTCGACAGAGTCCATTTTCTCGGTCATGTAAATATTAATCAAACAAGAGTAAAATAATAAAAGATAATAAACAATGAATAAATGCATGCAACAAGTTTTCAACCAAAACAATAGAAGAAAATTAATATAAAATAATTAAGTGTAACATTCTGAGTTTTTGTAATCGACAATCCCGATTTCTTGATGTTGTTGATTGTGAGTCTTCCTCTAGTGCTGTTGTTTGGATGGTTGTCTTCCTTGTTCCTCTTCTTCTTAATTAGTGGCCAAAATATTATGTGCATGATGATACTTCGGTTGCAGAGTAGTATTGCTCCAGTTGAAGAAATTGGTTGTGATGTAACTTCTCCGTTGTGATGATTGTTTTGCCAATTGGTCCAATTTGCAATCGAATTCATACAGTGGATTGAATTCAGTGGAGATACTATTAATGTGTCTCCCAAATTATTTGGATTTCCTTTTGATATATGATTTGTGATTAATAAAAACAGAATTTATGTGCTGGTGTACTTGTTTTGAGTCGTTTGTGATTCCTTAAAGTAAATTTCCGAGTAAGTATCGATTTAAGTGATTCGATATAACTCATCCTGATCTTTTAAATTTAGTATTATCTAAACAAAACTATTGCAATTATTCTTATCCGCTGCTACTAGCCCCAGTAATAGGATGAGCATCGCCGAGTCCATTGCCATTCCTTATCAAATATCAGGCATCAATGATTAGTATTTTATGAATTTGGAAATTACTGTGCAGCCAATTCTACTTTATCTGCGTGTTTGATGAATCTTTTACCATTACCATCTTCCAAAACAATATTATTTTTCTCCAAAACTCCAACTATTTTATAGGGACCATGATATCGAGTACTGAACTTTCCTTTCCTGGGTTCTACTAGAACGCGAGCCATATCTCCTACTTTTCCTGGGAATGGTCGTGCCTTTTCATCATAATATCCTTTAGACTTATGTTTAGCAGAAATTAAATTTTGTCCGGCTAATATTTGTGATTCGGAAAGTCGAATTATCAATTCACGAAGATATGAATTATACGTTAGCATATCATCATCTTCGGGAAATGAACTAGGGTAACGAGCTAATTTTCCAAAAACTAATTCATATGGAGTGAAGTTAGTGGCTTCGTGTACTGAGGTGTTGTATGAGAACATGGCAAACGGAACTAACTTATCCCAATCATCGAAATCATTTATATAATGTTTTATATAGTCCGTTAATACTATATGGCTCCTTTCTAAAGCACCGTTTGTCTGTGGTCTGTAACCAGACGTTGTTACGTGATGAATTTTGAAGATTTTTGTTAATTCCTTTAGAATCTTGTTTATAAAACTTGTTCCTCTGTCGGTTAATATAATACGCGGAGCTCCAAATTGTAAGATTAAATGTGTTACTATCGCGTGAGCAATTGTTTCAGCTTTTATATCCGGTACGGGTACGGCAATACAATATTTTGTCAAATTATCTTGCATAGTCAATATGTGCCGATTGCCATCAGGGGTTGTAGGTAGGGGTCCCACAGTATCTAATGATACTTTAGCAAACGGTTCTATAGGGGTATCTGTGATTATCATTGGTTCACGCGTTTTTGTTCTGACTAATTTATTTTCTTGACAGCTATGGCAAGTTCTAATGAAATTTTGAATATCATTCCTCATTCCTGGCCAATAGAATCTTTCGCGAATCCTACGATACGTTTTAGTTACTCCTTTGTGACCGCCGATTATGCCTTCATGTAATTCTGAAATTATATTATGACGAAGTTCTTCGGGAGGAATTTGAATTTTCCCAAGGCAAATTGTAATTTCGATGTCGATTTCCTCGAAGATTTCTGTTAGGGTTTCTTTTAGCGATTCGAGAGTAAGTGAATCGGTATAATCACCGGATTTTGAAATTCGAAAGGAATTAATATCGGAATTTGGAAGAATTAATTTTAAGTTCCTAAGCCCGGTTTTTATTTTCGCGACGGAAGTCTCGTCAAAATGATGTTTCTGCACAACGATGCTAAATATTTTGTACTTCCCCTGTCTAGTGATTAGTACTTGACCTTCCTTTGGTTTAATTTCTCTGAAATTTTCAACACTGATAGCGCCTATATCTGTTAGCAATTTTCCTACGGATGTTGTCAATTCGCAATCAGCAGAAATAAAGTGAACATAATTATCATGTGAGTAGGTCAAATTTTCTCGGCTAATATTAATTAATTTCTTTGAAGAGCGCTGTGGTTTCCGAGAAAGATTTACGGGAGAGCTAGGTGTGATATCCGGGGGAATTCCCTGAGTCAGCTGGATGCCAGTGCAGTACGTCTCGTTACCTGATACCGTCCTTGGAATTATTCGCCTTGGTATACCAACAGATTTTGATTTAGTTTCACTGAAGTGTCCTGGTAGAAGTGCATTCTGTCTCGTATTGATTGGTGAAGCTGGAAAAGGAGTTGACAATGCCAATGGTTTAGAATGTGGAATAGGAGTAGGTAATGTGGATCTATGGGGTTGCCAATGAATTTTGGTCTGCTCGGATGTTTCCAGTGTACAGTCAGGTTTTGATTTATCATGTCCTTCTGTTCCATATTGTTTAAGTAATTTTTCTATTCTATTATTTAACTCTACGTCGTCTAGTTCGTCAGTGTCCGAAGTATTACCTGATGATTCTTCCATAATTTCGCTGTGTTCTTTAAGAGATTCGTCAAAACGTTTGAAAGAGTCATGTAATTCCTGTTTGTTTATAGACAGTCTTCGTTCGTCATCTAGAAAAACGTCATCGTCACTGTCCTCTGCTGGTGGTTGTAATTCTAGTAGTATGGTGTCAGCGTTTATTGTTGTCTCGTCTACTGTTTCAGTGTCAACGTCCTCGGCAATTGGTTCCAATACTTTCCCTTTCGGATGCTTTGAAGTAATTTTCTTGTGTAGATCCAGGCTTGGCATTACACTTTTCCTTTTCCGTAATATGGGTGGTTCTGATGACTCGTCATGTGAATTATCGGAATCTACGTCTGGCGTATCTGCTGACGATGGAACTGTAG
This sequence comes from Nysson spinosus, assembly GCA_910591585.2. Lineage (NCBI taxonomy): Eukaryota > Metazoa > Arthropoda > Insecta > Hymenoptera > Crabronidae > Nysson > Nysson spinosus. The sequence continues at coordinate 1,954,166 of CAJUYC020000006.1, forward strand.
GTCGTGGTGGAATGTAAACGTTGGGTTTTAATTGATTTCGAGTCCTAGTTGCTACTGCACTGATATTTAAAGGATTTGAAATTTTTGGTTTATTTTTCGATCCAATGGGCCTTCCTGGTTTTCTGGGTGCTTCCGAAACTGATTTGGATATTGGTCTAGATGTGGTTCCTGCTGAGCTAAGTTTAGATTTTGCTGGTTGTTCTTGAATCGGTAGAATTTTTGATGATTCAAGTTCACTGTCAGAGTCGGTACTGCTAGTATCTGAGAGATTAAATTTAACGACAGGATTTCTGGATAACGCGTCTGCACTTGTGTTTAATTTTCCTGCTTTATGAACGAAATTATAGTCGTAGTCACGCAATTTCAATCTCCATCGAATTAAACGTTGCCCTGGATCCTTTATGGAGTCTATCCATTTCAGGGGTTCGTGATCGCTAACTAACGTGAATTTCCTACCGTAAAGATACGGCCTAAAATGTAAAATTGCGTATAATACTGCCAAACATTCTTTTTCGGTGGTGAAATAATTTTTCTCAGGGTTTGTTAAAGTTCTAGAAAGATAAGCTATTGGTAAATCGTTTCCATCAACCTCCTGACTAAGTATTGCTCCTATCGCAAAATCTGAGGCGTCTGTTGTTAAAGTGAAAGGCTTATCAAAATTTGGATATTGAAGAATTGGACCTCTACAGAGCGCTTTTCGTAATTCCTGGAAGCTACGTTTTTGTTCCTTTCCCCAAACGAAGGTCGCGTTCTTTTTTAACAATTCTGTTAATGGTTTGGATTTTGCTGCAAAATCTTTAATAAATCTGCGATAATAACCTGCTAAACCTAAAAATTGTCTGACATTCTTTGCTGTTTTTGGTCGAGGAAAGTTTTTTACTGCTATAATCTTTTTTGGATCTGGTCTTACACCCTTTTGACTAATTATATGTCCTAGGTATGCTACTTCAGTTTTCAAAAATTCACATTTATCGGGTTGTAATGTCAATTTAGCTTTTTCTAACCGATTAAATAATCTACGAATTTTCTTTCCGTGTTCTTCAAGAGTTTTTGCGTACACTACAATGTCATCGAGATAAACGAAAACTTCCGTTCCCTGCAAACCACGTAACGTTTGATCCATAAGCCGTTGAAAGGTGGCAGGTGCATTTTTCAAACCTTCGGGCATACGGATATACTCGTAGTGCCCATTAGGAGTTGTAAAGGCTGTTTTAGCCCTATCCTTTGGATCCATCTCTATTTGTTGGAATTCACTCGCGAGATCGATGATCGAGAAATATCTAGCTTGGCCTAATTGATCCAGAATATCGGTTATATTTGGTAACGGATATGCATCTCCTATCGTTTTTTCGTTAAGTTTGCGAAAATCAATTACCATTCTCCACCTGGGTTTTCCTTGAGAATCAGGTTTCTTAGGGACGATCCAGAGAGGTGAATTATAAGGCGAATTTGATGGTTTAATTATCCTATTGTTTAATTTTGTCAAAATTTGACGATGTATTTCTTCCTTGTGAACCGGTGGAAAGCGATACTGTCTAGTATTAATCGGTAAATCATCTGATGTCGGAATTGTATGTTTTATTAACGGGGTGAAAGGTAATTGGTCTCCTGGCAAATAAAAGCGATTTGGGTATTCTTCTATAATTTCGATTATATGGTCTCGTTCCTCGTCATTTAGGTGATCTAAACGCAAACGTTTTAGAATTTCGAAAAACCTATCGTGAACTATGGGCAAATTTTGAACTTCTGAGTCTGAATCGAAATATTCTTCTTCGGGAAAATCATAGTACTCAAAGGGAATTACTTCTTGTGGAGTAACTTCGACCTGTATGTCTTCTTCCAACGTATTAATTGCTAATACGTGACAGACACCATCGCGTACACTAACAGCTGCTTCGCCTATGTATAAGCCTTCTACTGATTCTAACTTTGGCAAGTATCCTTCTTTTATTTCTGAATTAACCACGTCTATAGCTATCGGTTGACGAGTGCGAGCTTTAATCGTAAGAATTTGCGAACGAGGACTACGTTTAGATTTATGATTTGGTTCTTCCCCAATGAACCTAAAAGGTCTGATGGGTTCAGTTTTTGTAACTAAGGTATTATGAGCGAACGAGATTTCCGCCTGCTCTTGACGTAAGTAATCTTTGCCTAAAATTCCATCATTATGCAAGGGAAACGATGATCTAACGACGTGAAATTTAAGTGGTTGTTCCAAAAGTGTAACGGTAGTTGTTCCTAAAGTTCTCAATTTTTCCGGAGTAATTCCAGTTATAGAGACTGATTCTTGAAGGTCTACTTCGACGTCTTCGTGCAAAGCATTTAATTTTATCAGATTTATATCTGCGCCTGTATCAACCAAAAATAAACCAGATTTATTGCGTAATTCTTTCGCAGACATTTTAATTAATGGTGATTCTAGCTGTCGTTTATAGGAATAGACGATTCCTCTGCTTCCAAAAATTTTACTGTTCGACGCTCCTGATTCGAGTAACTCGCCGTCGCGCCGGCACGACGAGTTGTGCGGGAGTTTAAATTTTCACTGTTCCTTCTCGGCGAATTCGAGTTAAAATGATCAAATGTTGGGATAGGGGAAGAAGATCTGGAATTTTGGTTAGTGGGTGTGTTGGATCTTGAAGGTTCAATGCTTCGCGAAGGAACTGGGGTTGGAGAGTTTGCTCTGGTTAGAGTATGATTAGTCAAGTTTGGATTCATATGGAAAGATTGAGGGTGATCGTATATTGGACTGTAAGGCGGATATGGCATTGGTGGATAAAAATACGGTGGATAGTATGGATAAGGATGCGGTGGCAATGGATAATGGTGATGCTTGTAAGGAACAGATGATGTAGGACGTGCAGATTTTAGAATGGTAATCGGTGAATTTGCGCGATTATAGTTCGGATTTCTCATGGGACTGGGACTCCTCGAATCTTGCTTTCGCAAGGTTTGGGAGCGGTTTGTGTAGGTGGTAGGTAAGTCACGAGAATCTGAATTCGGAACTGAATGTTGTGATAATATTAATCGCGAAGGTTCACCACCGGGGATTATTCCTGATTTCATTCGGGTTTCTATTCGTGCAGCAATTTTTACAGCGTCCTGTATCTTCTTTGGTTCACGCGAATCAACCGCGACAGCAATTTCGTCGGGTAATCCTCGAATAAAAGCCTCTAAAGCACATTCCTCTACGGGAGCCATCATTTGGTTAGCGCGTTCTCCATATTTATCTTCTAAAGCGACTCGAGCACCGCTGATTAGGATATTTAAACGATCTGCAAAGTCACTGACCGCTTCTCCGCGTCCCATTCGGATATTTTCTATTTCGTGATGGTAGTATGGATATGTTTTACCCGGCGCAAATCTTTCCTTTAAATGTTTTACGAGATCATCTAGTTTTTGGAAATTTTTACCCCAAATACTATCTCTCGCTGTTCCCTGCAATTTTCCTAATATTGCCCTGACATATGATGTTTCCAGTGCTGGTGGCACATAGACTGCACCATTTTGAACGTCACCTAAGAAATTTTTAAGGGGAATGTTTTTCCCGTCAAAGAAAGGAATGTTTAGTGTACTGTGTTGAATTGTGAAGCATTCAGCCATAGAAGCCATCATCAAATTAGTAACGTGTAATTCGTCCAATGAAACATTTGCAGAAACTTGTGCTGCTGCATTACGAGAGGAATTTGTGGCCATTTTGATAAATTAAGTGAAGGAAAATTCAGCAATCGCTATCGTGTAATTATAATTGATGTTGATTATTTGAACCATCTATGTAACAGTGTGCGAATCTCGAAATCTATACGATCCTTTAATTATTCTGCACTAACACATGCGCTAATTGACAATACTTATCCCACTTCTGACACCAATTCAGCCTGTTACGTGCGTAAGGAATTATTTCGTGGGCCGAGCGGTTAGCCGTTCCGCGCGTAACGCTTGAATAAATTTAATTTAGGATGGGTTGTATCATCTAAGATTCCATACGGAATCCGCGCATAGGTCAGGAATGAAATAGGTGTTAACGCAGAATAGAGGATGAATACCTTATTGGCCTGTTCTATTGGTTCTTCACATTATACAAAAACAATTACACGGAATAGTTCAGAAATATCGGAGTCCAGAATGGATGACAATTTTACAATACTTGTTTTAGTTGGAGTCTTAGATTGGTAAATTCCTAACGTGCTAAGTTTACGAATGGGCCCAAGGGAAATTCCGACAAGCATATAAACATATGTTTGGGTCCTCGTATCGCGATGCTAACATAAGTATGGAAAACTCACCAATGAATACTATCTTGGAAGCAATGTTTTCGCTAGCTCTGATGCTGAGGGAGCCCGAAGATGAAGGAATGGCTGATGAACTCTTCACTTCTGTTTTCACTATACTATAAATACGATAAACTACTATAAATACTATAAAGAAAAATTTAATATATAGGGGTGAAGATTGATTTTGGATTTGAATAATTCTTGTTTGCTGAGTCCTTCGGTAATTATGGAAGTAACTTCACTAATTTTAACCCGAACTCTGGCTCAAAATAGCAACAAGGGCAAAACGCCACGCACCTCGCGATTTGACTAACGATTGCAACTTGCGGTGATTTCCTGCTCCTTTTTGTTGATTTTGGAACCGCTAAGGGGGGGAATTCCAAGAGCTGTGCTCATTCTTCCCACTTAGGAAATCACCCGGTTCCTGTTCAAAGAATTCCGCCAAAGTTCATCAACCCGCCCTCATCCACAGCCTCTCGCTATTGCAATTTTGCTTATTAGCGAAACGTGGCCGCTGTTCGGAGGATATTCGCGGTTGCTTAAATTCAGTTTTTGCAGACTAATAGTTCATCGATACCGTGTCGTAAGATCGGGCACGTGTGATGCCTACTCAGGAATTTTAACTTCCTCTTTCTTTTTTATATTTAATTTTTTTATATGTGCTTGGCACGTAACAAAGTCTTCGTCGGTAGCGGTTCTCGGTAGCCTCTCCCTACAGAGACTAAGTCCGAATTGAAAATATTTTCACCGACGACGTATCTTTTAAATGTTATGATCAGTTATGGGAGCGTATTTGACGCACTTTTTCTTAATAAACCACGGCTCTATCTCTTACGGTTGATTTTTAAATAATTTCTAAAGTCGTCGTCGGCGACTCTTCACGGTAGCCACTCGGTAGGAAAAAATCTAAGTCCGAAGTGAAATTATTTTCACCGACGAGGTACCTTTTAAATGTTAGATTGAGTTATAGGAGCGTATTTGAAGCACTTTTGCTTAATAAACCACGGCTCTATCTCTTACGGTTGATTTTTAAATTAATCAGAAAGTCTTCGTCGGTAGCGGTTCTCGGTAGCCTCTCCCTACAGAGACTAAGTCCGAATTGAAAATATTTTCACCGACGACGTATCTTTTAAATGTTATGATCAGTTATGGGAGCGTATTTGACGCACTTTTTCTTAATAAACCACGGCTCTATCTCTTACGGTAGATTTTTAAATAATTTCTAAAGTCGTCGTCGGCGACTCTTCACGGTAGCCACTCGGTAGGAAAAAATCTAAGTCCGAACTGAAATTATTTTCACAGACGAGGTACCTTTTAAATGTTAGATTGAGTTGTAGGAGCGTATTTGAAGCACTTTTGCTTAATAAACCACGGCTCTATCTCTTACGGTTGATTTTTAAATTAATCAGAAAGTCTTCGTCGGTAGCGGTTCTCGGTAGCCTCTCCCTACAGAGACTAAGTCCGAATTGAAAATATTTTCACCGACGACGTATCTTTTAAATGTTATGATCAGTTATGGGAGCGTATTTGACGCACTTTTTCTTAATAAACCACGGCTCTATCTCTTACGGTTGATTTTTAAATAATTTCTAAAGTCGTCGTCGGCGACTCTTCACGGTAGGCACTCGGTAGGAAAAAATCTAAGTCCGAACTGAAATTATTTTCACAGACGAGGTACCTTTTAAATGTTAGATTGAGTTATAGGAGCGTATTTGAAGCACTTTTGCTTAATAAACCACGGCTCTATCTCTTACGGTTGATTTTTAAATTAATCAGAAAGTCTTCGTCGGTAGCGGTTCTCGGTAGCCTCTCCCTACAGAGACTAAGTCCGAATTGAAAATATTTTCACCGACGACGTATCTTTTAAATGTTATGATCAGTTATGGGAGCGTATTTGACGCACTTTTTCTTAATAAACCACGGCTCTATCTCTTACGGTTGATTTTTAAATAATTTCTAAAGTCGTCGTCGGCGACTCTTCACGGTAGCCACTCGGTAGGAAAAAATCTAAGTCCGAACTGAAATTATTTTCACCGACGAGGTACCTTTTAAATGTTAGATTGAGTTATAGGAGCGTATTTGAAGCACTTTTGCTTAATAAACCACGGCTCTATCTCTTACGGTTGATTTTTAAATTAATCAGAAAGTCTTCGTCGGTAGCGGTTCTCGGTAGCCTCTCCCTACAGAGACTAAGTCCGAATTGAAAATATTTTCACCGACGACGTATCTTTTAAATGTTATGATCAGTTATGGGAGCGTATTTGACGCACTTTTTCTTAATAAACCACGGCTCTATCTCTTACGGTTGATTTTTAAATAATTTCTAAAGTCGTCGTCGGCGACTCTTCACGGTAGCCACTCGGTAGGAAAAAATCTAAGTCCGAACTGAAATTATTTTCACAGACGAGGTACCTTTTAAATGTTAGATTGAGTTATAGGAGCGTATTTGAAGCACTTTTGCTTAATAAACCACGGCTCTATCTCTTACGGTTGATTTTTAAATAATTTCTAAAGTCGTCGTCGGCGACTCTTCACGGTAGCCACTCGGTAGGAAAAAATCTAAGTCCGAACTGAAATTATTTTCACCGACGAGGTACCTTTTAAATGTTAGATTGAGTTATAGGAGCGTATTTGAAGCACTTTTGCTTAATAAACCACGGCTCTATCTCTTACGGTTGATTTTTAAATTAATCAGAAAGTCTTCGTCGGTAGCGGTTCTCGGTAGCCTCTCCCTACAGAGACTAAGTCCGAATTGAAAATATTTTCACCGACGACGTATCTTTTAAATGTTATGATCAGTTATGGGAGCGTATTTGACGCACTTTTTCTTAATAAACCACGGCTCTATCTCTTACGGTTGATTTTTAAATAATTTCTAAAGTCGTCGTCGGCGACTCTTCACGGTAGCCACTTGGTAGGAAAAAATCTAAGTCCGAACTGAAATTATTTTCACAGACGAGGTACCTTTTAAATGTTAGATTGAGTTATAGGAGCGTATTTGAAGCACTTTTGCTTAATAAACCACGGCTAAATCTCTTACGGTTGATTTTTAAATAATTTCTAAAGTCGTCGTCGGCGACTCTTCACGGTAGCCACTCGGTAGGAAAAAATCTAAGTCCGAACTGAAATTATTTTCACCGACGAGGTACCTTTTAAATGTTAGATTGAGTTATAGGAGCGTATTTGAAGCACTTTTGCTTAATAAACCACGGCTCTATCTCTTACGGTTGATTTTTAAATTAATCAGAAAGTCTTCGTCGGTAGCGGTTCTCGGTAGCCTCTCCCTACAGAGACTAAGTCCGAATTGAAAATATTTTCACCGACGACGTATCTTTTAAATGTTATGATCAGTTATGGGAGCGTATTTGACGCACTTTTTCTTAATAAACCACGGCTCTATCTCTTACGGTTGATTTTTAAATAATTTCTAAAGTCGTCGTCGGCGACTCTTCACGGTAGCCACTCGGTAGGAAAAAATCTAAGTCCGAACTGAAATTATTTTCACAGACGAGGTACCTTTTAAATGTTAGATTGAGTTATAGGAGCGTATTTGAAGCACTTTTGCTTAATAAACCACGGCTCCATCTCTTACGGTTGATTTTTAAATAATTTCTAAAGTCGTCGTCGGCGACTCTTCACGGTAGCCACTCGGTAGGAAAAAATCTAAGTCCGAACTGAAATTATTTTCACCGACGAGGTACCTTTTAAATGTTAGATTGAGTTATAGGAGCGTATTTGAAGCACTTTTGCTTAATAAACCACGGCTCTATCTCTTACGGTTGATTTTTAAATTAATGAGAAAGTCTTCGTCGGTAGCGGTTCTCGGTAGCCTCTCCCTACAGAGACTAAGTCCGAATTGAAAATATTTTCACCGACGACGTATCTTTTAAATGTTATGATCAGTTATGGGAGCGTATTTGACGCACTTTTTCTTAATAAACCACGGCTCTATCTCTTACGGTTGATTTTTAAATAATTTCTAAAGTCGTCGTCGGCGACTCTTCACGGTAGCCACTCGGTAGGAAAAAATCTAAGTCCGAACTGAAATTATTTTCACAGACGAGGTACCTTTTAAATGTTAGATTGAGTTATAGGAGCGTATTTGAAGCACTTTTGCTTAATAAACCACTGCTAAATCTCTTACGGTTGATTTTTAAATAATTTCTAAAGTCGTCGTCGGCGACTCTTCACGGTAGCCACTCGGTAGGAAAAAATCTAAGTCCGAACTGAAATTATTTTCACCGACGAGGTACCTTTTAAATGTTAGATTGAGTTATAGGAGCGTATTTGAAGCACTTTTGCTTAATAAACCACGGCTCTATCTCTTACGGTTGATTTTTAAATTAATGAGAAAGTCTTCGTCGGTAGCGGTTCTCGGTAGCCTCTCCCTACAGAGACTAAGTCCGAATTGAAAATATTTTCACCGACGACGTATCTTTTAAATGTTATGATCAGTTATGGGAGCGTATTTGACGCACTTTTTCTTAATAAACCACGGCTCTATCTCTTACGGTTGATTTTTAAATAATTTCTAAAGTCGTCGTCGGCGACTCTTCACGGTAGCCACTCGGTAGGAAAAAATCTAAGTCCGAACTGAAATTATTTTCACAGACGAGGTACCTTTTAAATGTTAGATTGAGTTATAGGAGCGTATTTGAAGCACTTTTGCTTAATAAACCACGGCTCTATCTCTTACGGTTGATTTTTAAATTAATCAGAATGTCGTCGTCGGTAGCGGTTCTCGGTAGCCTCTCCCTACAGAGACTAAGTCCGAATTGAAAATATTTTCACCGACGACGTATCTTTTAAATGTTATGATCAGTTATGGGAGCGTATTTGACGCACTTTTTCTTAATAAACCACGGCTCTATCTCTTACGGTTGATTTTTAAATAATTTCTAAAGTCGTCGTCGGCGACTCTTCACGGTAGGCACTCGGTAGGAAAAAATCTAAGTCCGAACTGAAATTATTTTCACAGACGAGGTACCTTTTAAATGTTAGATTGAGTTATAGGAGCGTATTTGAAGCACTTTTGCTTAATAAACCACGGCTCTATCTCTTACGGTTGATTTTTAAATTAATCAGAAAGTCTTCGTCGGTAGCGGTTCTCGGTAGCCTCTCCCTAGAGAGACTAAGTCCGAATTGAAAATATTTTCACCGACGACGTATCTTTTAAATGTTATGATCAGTTATGGGAGCGTATTTGACGCACTTTTTCTTAATAAACCACGGCTCTATCTCTTACGGTTGATTTTTAAATAATTTCTAAAGTCGTCGTCGGCGACCCTTCACGGTAGCCACTCGGTAGGAAAAAATCTAAGTCCGAACTGAAATTATTTTCACCGACGAGGTACCTTTTAAATGTTAGATTGAGTTGTAGGAGCGTATTTGAAGCACTTTTGCTTAATAAACCACGGCTCTATCTCTTACGGTTGATTTTTAAATTAATCAGAAAGTCTTCGTCGGTAGCGGTTCTCGGTAGCCTCTCCCTACAGAGACTAAGTCCGAATTGAAAATATTTTCACCGACGACGTATCTTTTAAATGTTATGATCAGTTATGGGAGCGTATTTGACGCACTTTTTCTTAATAAACCACGGCTCTATCTCTTACGGTTGATTTTTAAATAATTTCTAAAGTCGTCGTCGGTGACTCTTCACGGTAGCCACTCGGTAGGAAAAAATCTAAGTCCGAACTGAAATTATTTTCACAGACGAGGTACCTTTTAAATGTTAGATTGAGTTATAGGAGCGTATTTGAAGCACTTTTGCTTAATAAACCACGGCTAAATCTCTTACGGTTGATTTTTAAATAATTTCTAAAGTCGTCGTCGGCGACTCTTCACGGTAGCCACTCGGTAGGAAAAAATCTAAGTCCGAACTGAAATTATTTTCACCGACGAGGTACCTTTTAAATGTTAGATTGAGTTATAGGAGCGTATTTGAAGCACTTTTGCTTAATAAACCACGGCTCTATCCCTTACGGTTGATTTTTAAATTAATGAGAAAGTCTTCGTCGGTAGCGGTTCTCGGTAGCCTCTCCCTACAGAGACTAAGTCCGAATTGAAAATATTTTCACCGACGACGTATCTTTTAAATGTTATGATCAGTTATGGGAGCGTATTTGACGCACTTTTTCTTAATAAACCACGGCTCTATCTCTTACGGTTGATTTTTAAATAATTTCTAAAGTCGTCGTCGGCGACCCTTCACGGTAGCCACTCGGTAGGAAAAAATCTAAGTCCGAACTGAAATTATTTTCACCGACGAGGTACCTTTTAAATGTTAGATTGAGTTATAGGAGCGTATTTGAAGCACTTTTGCTTAATAAACCACGGCTCTATCTCTTACGGTTGATTTTTAAATTAATCAGAAAGTCTTCGTCGGTAGCGCTTCTCGGTAGCCTCTCCGTACAGAGACTAAGTCCGAATTGAAAATATTTTCACCGACGACGTATCTTTTAAATTTTATGTTCAGTTATGGGAGCGTATTTGACGCACTTTTTCTTAATAAACCACTGCTCTATCTCTTACGGTTGATTTTTAAATAATTTCTAAAGTCGTCGTCGGCGACTCTTCACGGTAGCCACTCGGTAGGAAAAAATCTAAGTCCGAACTGAAATTATTTTCACCGACGAGGTACCTTTTAAATGTTAGATTGAGTTATAGGAGCGTATTTGAAGCACTTTTGCTTAATAAACCACGGCTCTATCTCTTACGGTTGATTTTTAAATTAATGAGAAAGTCTTCGTCGGTAGCGGTTCTCGGTAGCCTCTCCCTAGAGAGACTAAGTCCGAATTGAAAATATTTTCACCGACGACGTATCTTTTAAATGTTATGATCAGTTATGGGAGCGTATTTGACGCACTTTTTCTTAATAAACCACGGCTCTATCTCTTACGGTTGATTTTTAAATAATTTCTAAAGTCGTCGTCGGCGACCCTTCACGGTAGCCACTCGGTAGGAAAAAATCTAAGTCCGAACTGAAATTATTTTCACCGACGAGGTACCTTTTAAATGTTAGATTGAGTTGTAGGAGCGTATTTGAAGCACTTTTGCTTAATAAACCACGGCTCTATCTCTTACGGTTGATTTTTAAATTAATCAGAAAGTCTTCGTCGGTAGCGGTTCTCGGTAGCCTCTCCCTACAGAGACTAAGTCCGAATTGAAAATATTTTCACCGACGACGTATCTTTTAAATGTTATGATCAGTTATGGGAGCGTATTTGACGCACTTTTTCTTAATAAACCACGGCTCTATCTCTTACGGTTGATTTTTAAATAATTTCTAAAGTCGTCGTCGGCGACCCTTCACGGTAGCCACTCGGTAGGAAAAAATCTAAGTCCGAACTGAAATTATTTTCACCGACGAGGTACCTTTTAAATGTTAGATTGAGTTGTAGGAGCGTATTTGAAGCACTTTTGCTTAATAAACCACGGCTCTATCTCTTACGGTTGATTTTTAAATTAATCAGAAAGTCTTCGTCGGTAGCGGTTCTCGGTAGCCTCTCCCTACAGAGACTAAGTCCGAATTGAAAATATTTTCACCGACGACGTATCTTTTAAATGTTATGATCAGTTATGGGAGCGTATTTGACGCACTTTTTCTTAATAAACCACGGCTCTATCTCTTACGGTTGATTTTTAAATAATTTCTAAAGTCGTCGTCGGTGACTCTTCACGGTAGCCACTCGGTAGGAAAAAATCTAAGTCCGAACTGAAATTATTTTCACAGACGAGGTACCTTTTAAATGTTAGATTGAGTTATAGGAGCGTATTTGAAGCACTTTTGCTTAATAAACCACGGCTAAATCTCTTACGGTTGATTTTTAAATAATTTCTAAAGTCGTCGTCGGCGACTCTTCACGGTAGCCACTCGGTAGGAAAAAATCTAAGTCCGAACTGAAATTATTTTCACCGACGAGGTACCTTTTAAATGTTAGATTGAGTTATAGGAGCGTATTTGAAGCACTTTTGCTTAATAAACCACGGCTCTATCTCTTACGGTTGATTTTTAAATTAATGAGAAAGTCTTCGTCGGTAGCGGTTCTCGGTAGCCTCTCCCTACAGAGACTAAGTCCGAATTGAAAATATTTTCACCGACGACGTATCTTTTAAATGTTATGATCAGTTATGGGAGCGTATTTGAAGCACTTTTTCTTAATAAACCACGGCTCTATCTCTTACGGTTGATTTTTAAATAATTTCTAAAGTCGTCGTCGGCGACCCTTCACGGTAGCCACTCGGTAGGAAAAAATCTAAGTCCGAACTGAAATTATTTTCACAGACGAGGTACCTTTTAAATGTTAGATTGAGTTATAGGAGCGTATTTGAAGCACTTTTGCTTAATAAACCACGGCTAAATCTCTTACGGTTGATTTTTAAATAATTTCTAAAGTCGTCGTCGGCGACTCTTCACGGTAGCCACTCGGTAGGAAAAAATCTAATTCCGAACTGAAATTATTTTCACCGACGAGGTACCTTTTAAATGCTAGATTGAGTTATAGGAGCGTATTTGAAGCACTTTTGCTTAATAAACCACGGCTCTATCTCTTACGGTTGATTTTTAAATTAATGAGAAAGTCTTCGTCGGTAGCGGTTCTCGGTAGCCTCTCCCTACAGAGACTAAGTCCGAATTGAAAATATTTTCACCGACGACGTATCTTTTAAATGTTATGATCAGTTATGGGAGCGTATTTGACGCACTTTTTCTTAATAAACCACGGCTCTATCTCTTACGGTTGATTTTTAAATAATTTCTAAAGTCGTCGTCGGCGACCCTTCACGGTAGCCACTCGGTAGGAAAAAATCTAAGTCCGAACTGAAATTATTTTCACCGACGAGGTACCTTTTAAATGTTAGATTGAGTTATAGGAGCGTATTTGAAGCACTTTTGCTTAATAAACCACGGCTCTATCTCTTACGGTTGATTTTTAAATTAATCAGAAAGTCTTCGTCGGTAGCGCTTCTCGGTAGCCTCTCCGTACAGAGACTAAGTCCGAATTGAAAATATTTTCACCGACGACGTATCTTTTAAATTTTATGTTCAGTTATGGGAGCGTATTTGACGCACTTTTTCTTAATAAACCACGGCTCTATCTCTTACGGTTGATTTTTAAATAATTTCTAAAGTCGTCGTCGGCGACTCTTCACGGTAGCCACTCGGTAGGAAAAAATCTAAGTCCGAACTGAAATTATTTTCACCGACGAGGTACCTTTTAAATGTTAGATTGAGTTATAGGAGCGTATTTGAAGCACTTTTGCTTAATAAACCACGGCTCTATCTCTTACGGTTGATTTTTAAATTAATGAGAAAGTCTTCGTCGGTAGCGGTTCTCGGTAGCCTCTCCCTACAGAGACTAAGTCCGAATTGAAAATATTTTCACCGACGACGTATCTTTTAAATGTTATGATCAGTTATGGGAGCGTATTTGACGCACTTTTTCTTAATAAACCACGGCTCTATCTCTTACGGTTGATTTTTAAATAATTTCTAAAGTCGTCGTCGGCGACTCTTCACGGTAGCCACTCGGTAGGAAAAAATCTAAGTCCGAACTGAAATTATTTTCACAGACGAGGTACCTTTTAAATGTTAGATTGAGTTGTAGGAGCGTATTTGAAGCACTTTTGCTTAATAAACCACGGCTCTATCTCTTACGGTTGATTTTTAAATTAATCAGAAAGTCTTCGTCGGTAGCGGTTCTCGGTACCCTCTCCCTACAGAGACTAAGTCCGAATTGAAAATATTTTCACCGACGACGTATCTTTTAAATGTTATGATCAGTTATGGGAGCGTATTTGACGCACTTTTTCTTAATAAACCACGGCTCTATCTCTTACGGTTGATTTTTAAATAATTTCTAAAGTCGTCGTCGGTGACTCTTCACGGTAGCCACTTGGTAGGAAAAAATCTAAGTCCGAACTGAAATTATTTTCACAGACGAGGTACCTTTTAAATGTTAGATTGAGTTATAGGAGCGTATTTGAAGCACTTTTGCTTAATAAACCACGGCTAAATCTCTTACGGTTGATTTTTAAATAATTTCTAAAGTCGTCGTCGGCGACTCTTCACGGTAGCCACTCGGTAGGAAAAAATCTAAGTCCGAACTGAAATTATTTTCACCGACGAGGTACCTTTTAAATGTTAGATTGAGTTATAGGAGCGTATTTGAAGCACTTTTGCTTAATAAACCACGGCTCTATCTCTTACGGTTGATTTTTAAATTAATGAGAAAGTCTTCGTCGGTAGCGGTTCTCGGTAGCCTCTCCCTACAGAGACTAAGTCCGAATTGAAAATATTTTCACCGACGACGTATCTTTTAAATGTTATGATCAGTTATGGGAGCGTATTTGACGCACTTTTTCTTAATAAACCACGGCTCTATCTCTTACGGTTGATTTTTAAATAATTTCTAAAGTCGTCGTCGGCGACTCTTCACGGTAGCCACTCGGTAGGAAAAAATCTAAGTCCGAACTGAAATTATTTTCACAGACGAGGTACCTTTTAAATGTTAGGTTGAGTTATAGGAGCGTATTTGAAGCACTTTTGCTTAATAAACCACGGCTCTATCTCTTACGGTTGATTTTTAAATTAATCAGAAAGTCTTCGTCGGTAGCGGTTCTCGGTAGCCTCTCCCTACAGAGACTAAGTCCGAATTGAAAATATTTTCACCGACGACGTATCTTTTAAATGTTATGATCAGTTATGGGAGCGTATTTGACGCACTTTTTCTTAATAAACCACGGCTCTATCTCTTACGGTTGATTTTTAAATAATTTCTAAAGTCGTCGTCGGCGACTCTTCACGGTAGCCACTCGGTAGGAAAAAATCTAAGTCCGAACTGAAATTATTTTCACAGACGAGGTACCTTTTAAATGTTAGATTGAGTTGTAGGAGCGTATTTGAAGCACTTTTGCTTAATAAACCACGGCTCTATCTCTTACGGTTGATTTTTAAATTAATCAGAAAGTCTTCGTCGGTAGCGGTTCTCGGTAGCCTCTCCCTACAGAGACTAAGTCCGAATTGAAAATATTTTCACCGACGACGTATCTTTTAAATGTTATGATCAGTTATGGGAGCGTATTTGACGCACTTTTTCTTAATAAACCACGGCTCTATCTCTTACGGTTGATTTTTAAATAATTTCTAAAGTCGTCGTCGGTGACTCTTCACGGTAGCCACTCGGTAGGAAAAAATCTAAGTCCGAACTGAAATTATTTTCACAGACGAGGTACCTTTTAAATGTTAGATTGAGCTATAGGAGCGTATTTGAAGCACTTTTGCTTAATAAACTACGGCTAAATCTCTTACGGTTGATTTTTAAATAATTTCTAAAGTCGTCGTCGGCGACTCTTCACGGTAGCCACTCGGTAGGAAAAAATCTAAGTCCGAACTGAAATTATTTTCACCGACGAGGTACCTTTTAAATGTTAGATTGAGTTATAGGAGCGTATTTGAAGCACTTTTGCTTAATAAACCACGGCTCTATCTCTTACGGTTGATTTTTAAATTAATCAGAAAGTCTTCGTCGGTAGCGGTTCTCGGTAGCCTCTCCCTACAGAGACTAAGTCCGAATTGAAAATATTTTCACCGACGACGTATCTTTTAAATGTTATGATCAGTTATGGGAGCGTATTTGACGCACTTTTTCTTAATAAACCACGGCTCTATCTCTTACGGTTGATTTTTAAATAATTTCTAAAGTCGTCGTCGGCGACCCTTCACGGTAGCCACTCGGTAGGAAAAAATCTAAGTCCGAACTGAAATTATTTTCACAGACGAGGTACCTTTTAAATGTTAGATTGAGTTATAGGAGCGTATTTGAAGCACTTTTGCTTAATAAACCACGGCTAAATCTCTTACGGTTGATTTTTAAATAATTTCTAAAGTCGTCGTCGGCGACTCTTCACGGTAGCCACTCGGTAGGAAAAAATCTAATTCCGAACTGAAATTATTTTCACCGACGAGGTACCTTTTAAATGTTAGATTGAGTTATAGGAGCGTATTTGAAGCACTTTTGCTTAATAAACCACGGCTCTATCTCTTACGGTTGATTTTTAAATTAATGAGAAAGTCTTCGTCGGTAGCGGTTCTCGGTAGCCTCTCCCTACAGAGACTAAGTCCGAATTGAAAATATTTTCACCGACGACGTATCTTTTAAATGTTATGATCAGTTATGGGAGCGTATTTGACGCACTTTTTCTTAATAAACCACGGCTCTATCTCTTACGGTTGATTTTTAAATAATTTCTAAAGTCGTCGTCGGCGACCCTTCACGGTAGCCACTCGGTAGGAAAAAATCTAAGTCCGAACTGAAATTATTTTCACCGACGAGGTACCTTTTAAATGTTAGATTGAGTTATAGGAGCGTATTTGAAGCACTTTTGCTTAATAAACCACGGCTCTATCTCTTACGGTTGATTTTTAAATTAATCAGAAAGTCTTCGTCGGTAGCGCTTCTCGGTAGCCTCTCCGTACAGAGACTAAGTCCGAATTGAAAATATTTTCACCGACGACGTATCTTTTAAATTTTATGTTCAGTTATGGGAGCGTATTTGACGCACTTTTTCTTAATAAACCACGGCTCTATCTCTTACGGTTGATTTTTAAATAATTTCTAAAGTCGTCGTCGGCGACTCTTCACGGTAGCCACTCGGTAGGAAAAAATCTAAGTCCGAACTGAAATTATTTTCACCGACGAGGTACCTTTTAAATGTTAGATTGAGTTATAGGAGCGTATTTGAAGCACTTTTGCTTAATAAACCACGGCTCTATCTCTTACGGTTGATTTTTAAATTAATGAGAAAGTCTTCGTCGGTAGCGGTTCTCGGTAGCCTCTCCCTACAGAGACTAAGTCCGAATTGAAAATATTTTCACCGACGACGTATCTTTTAAATGTTATGATCAGTTATGGGAGCGTATTTGACGCACTTTTTCTTAATAAACCACGGCTCTATCTCTTACGGTTGATTTTTAAATAATTTCTAAAGTCGTCGTCGGCGACTCTTCACGGTAGCCACTCGGTAGGAAAAAATCTAAGTCCGAACTGAAATTATTTTCACAGACGAGGTACCTTTTAAATGTTAGATTGAGTTGTAGGAGCGTATTTGAAGCACTTTTGCTTAATAAACCACGGCTCTATCTCTTACGGTTGATTTTTAAATATTATCAGAAAGTCTTCGTCGGTAGCGGTTCTCGGTAGCCTCTCCCTACAGAGACTAAGTCCGAATTGAAAATATTTTCACCGACGACGTCTCTTTTAAATGTTATGATCAGTTATGGGAGCGTATTTGACGCACTTTTTCTTAATAAACCACGGCTCTATCTCTTACGGTTGATTTTTAAATAATTTCTAAAGTCGTCGTCGGTGACTCTTCACGGTAGCCACTTGGTAGGAAAAAATCTAAGTCCGAACTGAAATTATTTTCACAGACGAGGTATCTTTTAAATGTTAGATTGAGTTATAGGAGCGTATTTGAAGCACTTTTGCTTAATAAACCACGGCTAAATCTCTTACGGTTGATTTTTAAATAATTTCTAAAGTCGTCGTCGGCGACTCTTCACGGTAGCCACTCGGTAGGAAAAAATCTAAGTCCGAACTGAAATTATTTTCACCGACGAGGTACCTTTTAAATGTTAGATTGAGTTATAGGAGCGTATTTGAAGCACTTTTGCTTAATAAACCACGGCTCTATCTCTTACGGTTGATTTTTAAATTAATGAGAAAGTCTTCGTCGGTAGCGGTTCTCGGTAGCCTCTCCCTACAGAGACTAAGTCCGAATTGAAAATATTTTCACCGACGACGTATCTTTTAAATGTTATGATCAGTTATGGGAGCGTATTTGACGCACTTTTTCTTAATAAACCACGGCTCTATCTCTTACGGTTGATTTTTAAATAATTTCTAAAGTCGTCGTCGGCGACTCTTCACGGTAGCCACTCGGTAGGAAAAAATCTAAGTCCGAACTGAAATTATTTTCACAGACGAGGTACCTTTTAAATGTTAGATTGAGTTATAGGAGCGTATTTGAAGCACTTTTGCTTAATAAACCACGGCTCTATCTCTTACGGTTGATTTTTAAATTAATCAGAAAGTCTTCGTCGGTAGCGGTTCTCGGTAGCCTCTCCCTACAGAGACTAAGTCCGAATTGAAAATATTTTCACCGACGACGTATCTTTTAAATGTTATGATCAGTTATGGGAGCGTATTTGACGCACTTTTTCTTAATAAACCACGGCTCTATCTCTTACGGTTGATTTTTAAATAATTTCTAAAGTCGTCGTCGGCGACTCTTCACGGTAGCCACTCGGTAGGAAAAAATCTAAGTCCGAACTGAAATTATTTTCACAGACGTGGTACCTTTTAAATGTTAGATTGAGTTGTAGGAGCGTATTTGAAGCACTTTTGCTTAATAAACCACGGCTCTATCTCTTACGGTTGATTTTTAAATTAATCAGAAAGTCTTCGTCGGTAGCGGTTCTCGGTAGCCTCTCCCTACAGAGACTAAGTCCGAATTGAAAATATTTTCACCGACGACGTATCTTTTAAATGTTATGATCAGTTATGGGAGCGTATTTGACGCACTTTTTCTTAATAAACCACGGCTCTATCTCTTACGGTTGATTTTTAAATAATTTCTAAAGTCGTCGTCGGTGACTCTTCACGGTAGCCACTCGGTAGGAAAAAATCTAAGTCCGAACTGAAATTATTTTCACAGACGAGGTACCTTTTAAATGTTAGATTGAGCTATAGGAGCGTATTTGAAGCACTTTTGCTTAATAAACTACGGCTAAATCTCTTACGGTTGATTTTTAAATAATTTCTAAAGTCGTCGTCGGCGACTCTTCACGGTAGCCACTCGGTAGGAAAAAATCTAAGTCCGAACTGAAATTATTTTCACCGACGAGGTACCTTTTAAATGTTAGATTGAGTTATAGGAGCGTATTTGAAGCACTTTTGCTTAATAAACCACGGCTCTATCTCTTACGGTTGATTTTTAAATTAATGAGAAAGTCTTCGTCGGTAGCGGTTCTCGGTAGCCTCTCCCTACAGAGACTAAGTCCGAATTGAAAATATTTTCACCGACGACGTATCTTTTAAATGTTATGATCAGTTATGGGAGCGTATTTGACGCACTTTTTCTTAATAAACCACGGCTCTATCTCTTACGGTTGATTTTTAAATAATTTCTAAAGTCGTCGTCGGCGACCCTTCACGTTAGCCACTCGGTAGGAAAAAATCTAAGTCCGAACTGAAATTATTTTCACCGACGAGGTACCTTTTAAATGTTAGATTGAGTTATAGGAGCGTATTTGAAGCACTTTTGCTTAATAAACCACGGCTCTATCTCTTACGGTTGATTTTTAAATTAATCAGAAAGTCTTCGTCGGTAGCGCTTCTCGGTAGCCTCTCCGTACAGAGACTAAGTCCGAATTGAAAATATTTTCACCGACGACGTATCTTTTAAATTTTATGTTCAGTTATGGGAGCGTATTTGACGCACTTTTTCTTAATAAACCACGGCTCTATCTCTTACGGTTGATTTTTAAATAATTTCTAAAGTCGTCGTCGGCGACTCTTCACGGTAGCCACTCTGTAGGAAAAAATCTAAGTCCGAACTGAAATTATTTTCACCGACGAGGTACCTTTTAAATGTTAGATTGAGTTATAGGAGCGTATTTGAAGCACTTTTGCTTAATAAACCACGGCTCTATCTCTTACGGTTGATTTTTAAATTAATGAGAAAGTCTTCGTCGGTAGCGGTTCTCGGTAGCCTCTCCCTACAGAGACTAAGTCCGAATTGAAAATATTTTCACCGACGACGTATCTTTTAAATGTTATGATCAGTTATGGGAGCGTATTTGACGCACTTTTTCTTAATAAACCACGGCTCTATCTCTTACGGTTGATTTTTAAATAATTTCTAAAGTCGTCGTCGGCGACTCTTCACGGTAGCCACTCGGTAGGAAAAAATCTAAGTCCGAACTGAAATTATTTTCACAGACGAGGTACCTTTTAAATGTTAGATTGAGTTGTAGGAGCGTATTTGAAGCACTTTTGCTTAATAAACCACGGCTCTATCTCTTACGGTTGATTTTTAAATTAATCAGAAAGTCTTCGTCGGTAGCGGTTCTCGGTACCCTCTCCCTACAGAGACTAAGTCCGAATTGAAAATATTTTCACCGACGACGTATCTTTTAAATGTTATGATCAGTTATGGGAGCGTATTTGACGCACTTTCTCTTAATAAACCACGGCTCTATCTCTTACGGTTGATTTTTAAATAATTTCTAAAGTCGTCGTCGGTGACTCTTCACGGTAGCCACTTGGTAGGAAAAAATCTAAGTCCGAACTGAAATTATTTTCACAGACGAGGTACCTTTTAAATGTTAGATTGAGTTATAGGAGCGTATTTGAAGCACTTTTGCTTAATAAACCACGGCTAAATCTCTTACGGTTGATTTTTAAATAATTTCTAAAGTCGTCGTCGGCGACTCTTCACGGTAGCCACTCGGTAGGAAAAAATCTAAGTCCGAACTGAAATTATTTTCACCGACGAGGTACCTTTTAAATGTTAGATTGAGTTATAGGAGCGTATTTGAAGCACTTTTGCTTAATAAACCACGGCTCTATCTCTTACGGTTGATTTTTAAATTAATGAGAAAGTCTTCGTCGGTAGCGGTTCTCGGTAGCCTCTCCCTACAGAGACTAAGTCCGAATTGAAAATATTTTCACCGACGACGTATCTTTTAAATGTTATGATCAGTTATGGGAGCGTATTTGACGCACTTTTTCTTAATAAACCACGGCTCTATCTCTTACGGTTGATTTTTAAATAATTTCTAAAGTCGTCGTCGGCGACTCTTCACGGTAGCCACTCGGTAGGAAAAAATCTAAGTCCGAACTGAAATTATTTTCACAGACGAGGTACCTTTTAAATGTTAGATTGAGTTATAGGAGCGTATTTGAAGCACTTTTGCTTAATAAACCACGGCTCTATCTCTTACGGTTGATTTTTAAATTAATCAGAAAGTCTTCGTCGGTAGCGGTTCTCGGTAGCCTCTCCCTACAGAGACTAAGTCCGAATTGAAAATATTTTCACCGACGACGTATCTTTTAAATGTTATGATCAGTTATGGGAGCGTATTTGACGCACTTTTTCTTAATAAACCACGGCTCTATCTCTTACGGTTGATTTTTAAATAATTTCTAAAGTCGTCGTCGGCGACTCTTCACGGTAGCCACTCGGTAGGAAAAAATCTAAGTCCGAACTGAAATTATTTTCACAGACGAGGTACCTTTTAAATGTTAGATTGAGTTGTAGGAGCGTATTTGAAGCACTTTTGCTTAATAAACCACGGCTCTATCTCTTACGGTTGATTTTTAAATTAATCAGAAAGTCTTCGTCGGTAGCGGTTCTCGGTACCCTCTCCCTACAGAGACTAAGTCCGAATTGAAAATATTTTCACCGACGACGTATCTTTTAAATGTTATGATCAGTTATGGGAGCGTATTTGACGCACTTTTTCTTAATAAACCACGGCTCTATCTCTTACGGTTGATTTTTAAATAATTTCTAAAGTCGTCGTCGGTGACTCTTCACGGTAGCCACTTGGTAGGAAAAAATCTAAGTCCGAACTGAAATTATTTTCACAGACGAGGTACCTTTTAAATGTTAGATTGAGTTATAGGAGCGTATTTGAAGCACTTTTGCTTAATAAACCACGGCTAAATCTCTTACGGTTGATTTTTAAATAATTTCTAAAGTCGTCGTCGGCGACTCTTCACGGTAGCCACTCGGTAGGAAAAAATCTAAGTCCGAACTGAAATTATTTTCACCGACGAGGTACCTTTTAAATGTTAGATTGAGTTATAGGAGCGTATTTGAAGCACTTTTGCTTAATAAACCACGGCTCTATCTCTTTCGGTTGATTTTTAAATTAATCAGAAAGTCTTCGTCGGTAGCGGTTCTCGGTAGCCTCTCCCTACAGAGACTAAGTCCGAATTGAAAATATTTTCACTGACGACGTATCTTTTAAATGTTATGATCAGTTATGGGAGCGTATTTGACGCACTTTTTCTTAATAAACCACGGCTCCATCTCTTACGGTTGATTTTAAAATACTTTCTAAAGTCGTCGTCGGCGACTCTTCACCGTAGCCACTCGGTAGGAAAAAATCTAAGTCCGAACTGAAATTATTTTCACCGACGAGGTACCTTTTAAATGTTAGATTGAGTTATAGGAGCGTATTTGAAGCACTTTTGCTTAATAAACCACGGCTCTATCTCTTACGGTTGATTTTTAAATTAATCAGAAAGTCTTCGTCGGTAGCGCTTCTCGGTAGCCTCTCCGTACAGAGACTAAGTCCGAATTGAAAATATTTTCACCGACGACGTATCTTTTAAATTTTATGTTCAGTTATGGGAGCGTATTTGACGCACTTTTTCTTAATAAACCACGGCTCTATCTCTTACGGTTGATTTTTAAATAATTTCTAAAGTCGTCGTCGGCGACTCTTCACGGTAGCCACTCTGTAGGAAAAAATCTAAGTCCGAACTGAAATTATTTTCACCGACGAGGTACCTTTTAAATGTTAGATTGAGTTATAGGAGCGTATTTGAAGCACTTTTGCTTAATAAACCACGGCTCTATCTCTTACGGTTGATTTTTAAATTAATGAGAAAGTCTTCGTCGGTAGCGGTTCTCGGTAGCCTCTCCCTACAGAGACTAAGTCCGAATTGAAAATATTTTCACCGACGACGTATCTTTTAAATGTTATGATCAGTTATGGGAGCGTATTTGACGCACTTTTTCTTAATAAACCACGGCTCTATCTCTTACGGTTGATTTTTAAATAATTTCTAAAGTCGTCGTCGGCGACTCTTCACGGTAGCCACTCGGTAGGAAAAAATCTAAGTCCGAACTGAAATTATTTTCACAGACGAGGTACCTTTTAAATGTTAGATTGAGTTGTAGGAGCGTATTTGAAGCACTTTTGCTTAATAAACCACGGCTCTATCTCTTACGGTTGATTTTTAAATTAATCAGAAAGTCTTCGTCGGTAGCGGTTCTCGGTACCCTCTCCCTACAGAGACTAAGTCCGAATTGAAAATATTTTCACCGACGACGTATCTTTTAAATGTTATGATCAGTTATGGGAGCGTATTTGACGCACTTTTTCTTAATAAACCACGGCTCTATCTCTTACGGTTGATTTTTAAATAATTTCTAAAGTCGTCGTCGGTGAATCTTCACGGTAGCCACTTGGTAGGAAAAAATCTAAGTCCGAACTGAAATTATTTTCACAGACGAGGTACCTTTTAAATGTTAGATTGAGTTATAGGAGCGTATTTGAAGCACTTTTGCTTAATAAACCACGGCTAAATCTCTTACGGTTGATTTTTAAATAATTTCTAAAGTCGTCGTCGGCGACTCTTCACGGTAGCCACTCGGTAGGAAAAAATCTAAGTCCGAACTGAAATTATTTTCACCGACGAGGTACCTTTTAAATGTTAGATTGAGTTATAGGAGCGTATTTGAAGCACTTTTGCTTAATAAACCACGGCTCTATCTCTTACGGTTGATTTTTAAATTAATGAGAAAGTCTTCGTCGGTAGCGGTTCTCGGTAGCCTCTCCCTACAGAGACTAAGTCCGAATTGAAAATATTTTCACCGACGACGTATCTTTTAAATGTTATGATCAGTTATGGGAGCGTATTTGACGCACTTTTTCTTAATAAACCACGGCTCTATCTCTTACGGTTGATTTTTAAATAATTTCTAAAGTCGTCGTCGGCGACTCTTCACGGTAGCCACTCGGTAGGAAAAAATCTAAGTCCGAACTGAAATTATTTTCACAGACGAGGTACCTTTTAAATGTTAGATTGAGTTATAGGAGCGTATTTGAAGCACTTTTGCTTAATAAACCACGGCTCTATCTCTTACGGTTGATTTTTAAATTAATCAGAAAGTCTTCGTCGGTAGCGGTTCTCGGTAGCCTCTCCCTACAGAGACTAAGTCCGAATTGAAAATATTTTCACCGACGACGTATCTTTTAAATGTTATGATCAGTTATGGGAGCGTATTTGACGCACTTTTTCTTAATAAACCACGGCTCTATCTCTTACGGTTGATTTTTAAATAATTTCTAAAGTCGTCGTCGGCGACTCTTCACGGTAGCCACTCGGTAGGAAAAAATCTAAGTCCGAACTGAAATTATTTTCACAGACGAGGTACCTTTTAAATGTTAGATTGAGTTGTAGGAGCGTATTTGAAGCACTTTTGCTTAATAAACCACGGCTCTATCTCTTACGGTTGATTTTTAAATTAATCAGAAAGTCTTCGTCGGTAGCGGTTCTCGGTACCCTCTCCCTACAGAGACTAAGTCCGAATTGAAAATATTTTCACCGACGACGTATCTTTTAAATGTTATGATCAGTTATGGGAGCGTATTTGACGCACTTTTTCTTAATAAACCACGGCTCTATCTCTTACGGTTGATTTTTAAATAATTTCTAAAGTCGTCGTCGGTGACTCTTCACGGTAGCCACTTGGTAGGAAAAAATCTAAGTCCGAACTGAAATTATTTTCACAGACGAGGTACCTTTTAAATGTTAGATTGAGTTATAGGAGCGTATTTGAAGCACTTTTGCTTAATAAACCACGGCTAAATCTCTTACGGTTGATTTTTAAATAATTTCTAAAGTCGTCGTCGGCGACTCTTCACGGTAGCCACTCGGTAGGAAAAAATCTAAGTCCGAACTGAAATTATTTTCACCGACGAGGTACCTTTTAAATGTTAGATTGAGTTATAGGAGCGTATTTGAAGCACTTTTGCTTAATAAACCACGGCTCTATCTCTTACGGTTGATTTTTAAATTAATGAGAAAGTCTTCGTCGGTAGCGGTTCTCGGTAGCCTCTCCCTACAGAGACTAAGTCCGAATTGAAAATATTTTCACCGACGACGTATCTTTTAAATGTTATGATCAGTTATGGGAGCGTATTTGACGCACTTTTTCTTAATAAACCACGGCTCTATCTCTTACGGTTGATTTTTAAATAATTTCTAAAGTCGTCGTCGGCGACTCTTCACGGTAGCCACTCGGTAGGAAAAAATCTAAGTCCGAACTGAAATTATTTTCACAGACGAGGTACCTTTTAAATGTTAGATTGAGTTATAGGAGCGTATTTGAAGCACTTTTGCTTAATAAACCACGGCTCTATCTCTTACGGTTGATTTTTAAATTAATCAGAAAGTCTTCGTCGGTAGCGGTTCTCGGTAGCCTCTCCCTACAGAGACTAAGTCCGAATTGAAAATATTTTCACCGACGACGTATCTTTTAAATGTTATGATCAGTTATGGGAGCGTATTTGACGCACTTTTTCTTAATAAACCACGGCTCTATCTCTTACGGTTGATTTTTAAATAATTTCTAAAGTCGTCGTCGGCGACTCTTCACGGTAGCCACTCGGTAGGAAAAAATCTAAGTCCGAACTGAAATTATTTTCACAGACGAGGTACCTTTTAAATGTTAGATTGAGTTGTAGGAGCGTATTTGAAGCACTTTTGCTTAATAAACCACGGCTCTATCTCTTACGGTTGATTTTTAAATTAATCAGAAAGTCTTCGTCGGTAGCGGTTCTCGGTAGCCTCTCCCTACAGAGACTAAGTCCGAATTGAAAATATTTTCACCGACGACGTATCTTTTAAATGTTATGATCAGTTATGGGAGCGTATTTGACGCACTTTTTCTTAATAAACCACGGCTCTATCTCTTACGGTTGATTTTTAAATAATTTCTAAAGTCGTCGTCGGTGACTCTTCACGGTAGCCACTCGGTAGGAAAAAATCTAAGTCCGAACTGAAATTATTTTCACAGACGAGGTACCTTTTAAATGTTAGATTGAGCTATAGGAGCGTATTTGAAGCACTTTTGCTTAATAAACCACGGCTAAATCTCTTACGGTTGATTTTTAAATAATTTCTAAAGTCGTCGTCGGCGACTCTTCACGGTAGCCACTCGGTAGGAAAAAATCTAAGTCCGAACTGAAATTATTTTCACCGACGAGGTACCTTTTAAATGTTAGATTGAGTTATAGGAGCGTATTTGAAGCACTTTTGCTTAATAAACCACGGCTCTATCTCTTACGGTTGATTTTTAAATTAATGAGAAAGTCTTCGTCGGTAGCGGTTCTCGGTAGCCTCTCCCTACAGAGACTAAGTCCGAATTGAAAATATTTTCACCGACGACGTATCTTTTAAATGTTATGATCAGTTATGGGAGCGTATTTGACGCACTTTTTCTTAATAAACCACGGCTCTATCTCTTACGGTTGATTTTTAAATAATTTCTAAAGTCGTCGTCGGCGACTCTTCACGGTAGCCACTCGGTAGGAAAAAATCTAAGTCCGAACTGAAATTATTTTCACAGACGAGGTACCTTTTAAATGTTAGATTGAGTTATAGGAGCGTATTTGAAGCACTTTTGCTTAATAAACCACGGCTCTATCTCTTACGGTTGATTTTTAAATTAATCAGAAAGTCTTCGTCGGTAGCGGTTCTCGGTAGCCTCTCCCTACAGAGACTAAGTCCGAATTGAAAATATTTTCACCGACGACGTATCTTTTAAATGTTATGATCAGTTATGGGAGCGTATTTGACGCACTTTTTCTTAATAAACCACGGCTCTATCTCTTACGGTTGATTTTTAAATAATTTCTAAAGTCGTCGTCGGCGACTCTTCACGGTAGCCACTCGGTAGGAAAAAATCTAAGTCCGAACTGAAATTATTTTCACAGACGAGGTACCTTTTAAATGTTAGATTGAGTTGTAGGAGCGTATTTGAAGCACTTTTGCTTAATAAACCACGGCTCTATCTCTTACGGTTGATTTTTAAATTAATCAGAAAGTCTTCGTCGGTAGCGGTTCTCGGTAGCCTCTCCCTACAGAGACTAAGTCCGAATTGAAAATATTTTCACCGACGACGTATCTTTTAAATGTTATGATCAGTTATGGGAGCGTATTTGACGCACTTTTTCTTAATAAACCACGGCTCTATCTCTTACGGTTGATTTTTAAATAATTTCTAAAGTCGTCGTCGGTGACTCTTCACGGTAGCCACTCGGTAGGAAAAAATCTAAGTCCGAACTGAAATTATTTTCACAGACGAGGTACCTTTTAAATGTTAGATTGAGCTATAGGAGCGTATTTGAAGCACTTTTGCTTAATAAACTACGGCTAAATCTCTTACGGTTGATTTTTAAATAATTTCTAAAGTCGTCGTCGGCGACTCTTCACGGTAGCCACTCGGTAGGAAAAAATCTAAGTCCGAACTGAAATTATTTTCACCGACGAGGTACCTTTTAAATGTTAGATTGAGTTATAGGAGCGTATTTGAAGCACTTTTGCTTAATAAACCACGGCTCTATCTCTTACGGTTGATTTTTAAATTAATGAGAAAGTCTTCGTCGGTAGCGGTTCTCGGTAGCCTCTCCCTACAGAGACTAAGTCCGAATTGAAAATATTTTCACCGACGACGTATCTTTTAAATGTTATGATCAGTTATGGGAGCGTATTTGACGCACTTTTTCTTAATAAACCACGGCTCTATCTCTTACGGTTGATTTTTAAATAATTTCTAAAGTCGTCGTCGGCGACTCTTCACGGTAGCCACTCGGTAGGAAAAAATCTAAGTCCGAACTGAAATTATTTTCACAGACGAGGTACCTTTTAAATGTTAGATTGAGTTATAGGAGCGTATTTGAAGCACTTTTGCTTAATAAACCACGGCTCTATCTCTTACGGTTGATTTTTAAATTAATCAGAAAGTCTTCGTCGGTAGCGGTTCTCGGTAGCCTCTCCCTACAGAGACTAAGTCCGAATTGAAAATATTTTCACCGACGACGTATCTTTTAAATGTTATGATCAGTTATGGGAGCGTATTTGACGCACTTTTTCTTAATAAACCACGGCTCTATCTCTTACGGTTGATTTTTAAATAATTTCTAAAGTCGTCGTCGGCGACTCTTCACGGTAGCCACTCGGTAGGAAAAAATCTAAGTCCGAACTGAAATTATTTTCACAGACGAGGTACCTTTTAAATGTTAGATTGAGTTGTAGGAGCGTATTTGAAGCACTTTTGCTTAATAAACCACGGCTCTATCTCTTACGGTTGATTTTTAAATTAATCAGAAAGTCTTCGTCGGTAGCGGTTCTCGGTAGCCTCTCCCTACAGAGACTAAGTCCGAATTGAAAATATTTTCACCGACGACGTATCTTTTAAATGTTATGATCAGTTATGGGAGCGTATTTGACGCACTTTTTCTTAATAAACCACGGCTCTATCTCTTACGGTTGATTTTTAAATAATTTCTAAAGTCGTCGTCGGTGACTCTTCACGGTAGCCACTCGGTAGGAAAAAATCTAAGTCCGAACTGAAATTATTTTCACAGACGAGGTACCTTTTAAATGTTAGATTGAGCTATAGGAGCGTATTTGAAGCACTTTTGCTTAATAAACTACGGCTAAATCTCTTACGGTTGATTTTTAAATAATTTCTAAAGTCGTCGTCGGCGACTCTTCACGGTAGCCACTCGGTAGGAAAAAATCTAAGTCCGAACTGAAATTATTTTCACCGACGAGGTACCTTTTAAATGTTAGATTGAGTTATAGGAGCGTATTTGAAGCACTTTTGCTTAATAAACCACGGCTCTATCTCTTACGGTTGATTTTTAAATTAATGAGAAAGTCTTCGTCGGTAGCGGTTCTCGGTAGCCTCTCCCTACAGAGACTAAGTCCGAATTGAAAATATTTTCACCGACGACGTATCTTTTAAATGTTATGATCAGTTATGGGAGCGTATTTGACGCACTTTTTCTTAATAAACCACGGCTCTATCTCTTACGGTTGATTTTTAAATAATTTCTAAAGTCGTCGTCGGCGACCCTTCACGTTAGCCACTCGGTAGGAAAAAATCTAAGTCCGAACTGAAATTATTTTCACCGACGAGGTACCTTTTAAATGTTAGATTGAGTTATAGGAGCGTATTTGAAGCACTTTTGCTTAATAAACCACGGCTCTATCTCTTACGGTTGATTTTTAAATTAATCAGAAAGTCTTCGTCGGTAGCGCTTCTCGGTAGCCTCTCCGTACAGAGACTAACTCCGAATTGAAAATATTTTCACCGACGACGTATCTTTTAAATTTTATGTTCAGTTATGGGAGCGTATTTGACGCACTTTTTCTTAATAAACCACGGCTCTATCTCTTACGGTTGATTTTTAAATAATTTCTAAAGTCGTCGTCGGCGACTCTTCACGGTAGCCACTCGGTAGGAAAAAATCTAAGTCCGAACTGAAATTATTTTCACCGACGAGGTACCTTTTAAATGTTAGATTGAGTTATAGGAGCGTATTTGAAGCACTTTTGCTTAATAAACCACGGCTCTATCTCTTACGGTTGATTTTTAAATTAATGAGAAAGTCTTCGTCGGTAGCGGTTCTCGGTAGCCTCTCCCTACAGAGACTAAGTCCGAATTGAAAATATTTTCACCGACGACGTATCTTTTAAATGTTATGATCAGTTATGGGAGCGTATTTGACGCACTTTTTCTTAATAAACCACGGCTCTATCTCTTACGGTTGATTTTTAAATAATTTCTAAAGTCGTCGTCGGCGACTCTTCACGGTAGCCACTCGGTAGGAAAAAATCTAAGTCCGAACTGAAATTATTTTCACAGACGAGGTACCTTTTAAATGTTAGATTGAGTTGTAGGAGCGTATTTGAAGCACTTTTGCTTAATAAACCACGGCTCTATCTCTTACGGTTGATTTTTAAATATTATCAGAAAGTCTTCGTCGGTAGCGGTTCTCGGTAGCCTCTCCCTACAGAGACTAAGTCCGAATTGAAAATATTTTCACCGACGACGTCTCTTTTAAATGTTATGATCAGTTATGGGAGCGTATTTGACGCACTTTTTCTTAATAAACCACGGCTCTATCTCTTACGGTTGATTTTTAAATAATTTCTAAAGTCGTCGTCGGTGACTCTTCACGGTAGCCACTTGGTAGGAAAAAATCTAAGTCCGAACTGAAATTATTTTCACAGACGAGGTACCTTTTAAATGTTAGATTGAGTTATAGGAGCGTATTTGAAGCACTTTTGCTTAATAAACCACGGCTAAATCTCTTACGGTTGATTTTTAAATAATTTCTAAAGTCGTCGTCGGCGACTCTTCACGGTAGCCACTCGGTAGGAAAAAATCTAAGTCCGAACTGAAATTATTTTCACCGACGAGGTACCTTTTAAATGTTAGATTGAGTTATAGGAGCGTATTTGAAGCACTTTTGCTTAATAAACCACGGCTCTATCTCTTACGGTTGATTTTTAAATTAATGAGAAAGTCTTCGTCGGTAGCGGTTCTCGGTAGCCTCTCCCTACAGAGACTAAGTCCGAATTGAAAATATTTTCACCGACGACGTATCTTTTAAATGTTATGATCAGTTATGGGAGCGTATTTGACGCACTTTTTCTTAATAAACCACGGCTCTATCTCTTACGGTTGATTTTTAAATAATTTCTAAAGTCGTCGTCGGCGACTCTTCACGGTAGCCACTCGGTAGGAAAAAATCTAAGTCCGAACTGAAATTATTTTCACAGACGAGGTACCTTTTAAATGTTAGATTGAGTTATAGGAGCGTATTTGAAGCACTTTTGCTTAATAAACCACGGCTCTATCTCTTACGGTTGATTTTTAAATTAATCAGAAAGTCTTCGTCGGTAGCGGTTCTCGGTAGCCTCTCCCTACAGAGACTAAGTCCGAATTGAAAATATTTTCACCGACGACGTATCTTTTAAATGTTATGTTCAGTTATGGGAGCGTATTTGACGCACTTTTTCTTAATAAACCACGGCTCTATCTCTTACGGTTGATTTTTAAATAATTTCTAAAGTCGTCGTCGGCGACTCTTCACGGTAGCCACTCGGTAGGAAAAAATCTAAGTCCGAACTGAAATTATTTTCACAGACGAGGTACCTTTTAAATGTTAGATTGAGTTGTAGGAGCGTATTTGAAGCACTTTTGCTTAATAAACCACGGCTCTATCTCTTACGGTTGATTTTTAAATTAATCAGAAAGTCTTCGTCGGTAGCGGTTCTCGGTAGCCTCTCCCTACAGAGACTAAGTCCGAATTGAAAATATTTTCACCGACGACGTATCTTTTAAATGTTATGATCAGTTATGGGAGCGTATTTGACGCACTTTTTCTTAATAAACCACGGCTCTATCTCTTACGGTTGATTTTTAAATAATTTCTAAAGTCGTCGTCGGCGACTCTTCACGGTAGCCACTCGGTAGGAAAAAATCTAAGTCCGAACTGAAATTATTTTCACAGACGAGGTACCTTTTAAATGTTAGATTGAGTTATAGGAGCGTATTTGAAGCACTTTTGCTTAATAAACCACGGCTCTATCTCTTACGGTTGATTTTTAAATTAATCAGAAAGTCTTCGTCGGTAGCGGTTCTCGGTAGCCTCTCCCTACAGAGACTAAGTCCGAATTGAAAATATTTTCACCGACGACGTATCTTTTAAATGTTATGATCAGTTATGGGAGCGTATTTGACGCACTTTTTCTTAATAAACCACGGCTCTATCTCTTACGGTTGATTTTTAAATAATTTCTAAAGTCGTCGTCGGCGACTCTTCACGGTAGCCACTCGGTAGGAAAAAATCTAAGTCCGAACTGAAATTATTTTCACAGACGAGGTACCTTTTAAATGTTAGATTGAGTTGTAGGAGCGTATTTGAAGCACTTTTGCTTAATAAACCACGGCTCTATCTCTTACGGTTGATTTTTAAATTAATCAGAAAGTCTTCGTCGGTAGCGCTTCTCGGTAGCCTCTCCGTACAGAGACTAAGTCCGAATTGAAAATATTTTCACCGACGACGTATCTTTTAAATTTTATGTTCAGTTATGGGAGCGTATTTGACGCACTTTTTCTTAATAAACCACGGCTCTATCTCTTACGGTTGATTTTTAAATAATTTCTAAAGTCGTCGTCGGCGACTCTTCACGGTAGCCACTCGGTAGGAAAAAATCAAAGTCCGAACTGAAATTATTTTCACCGACGAGGTACCTTTTAAATGTTAGATTGAGTTATAGGAGCGTATTTGAAGCACTTTTGCTTAATAAACCACGGCTCTATCTCTTACGGTTGATTTTTAAATTAATGAGAAAGTCTTCGTCGGTAGCGGTTCTCGGTAGCCTCTCCCTACAGAGACTAAGTCCGAATTGAAAATATTTTCACCGACGACGTATCTTTTAAATGTTATGATCAGTTATGGGAGCGTATTTGACGCACTTTTTCTTAATAAACCACGGCTCTATCTCTTACGGTTGATTTTTAAATAATTTCTAAAGTCGTCGTCGGCGACTCTTCACGGTAGCCACTCGGTAGGAAAAAATCTAAGTCCGAACTGAAATTATTTTCACAGACGAGGTACCTTTTAAATGTTAGATTGAGTTGTAGGAGCGTATTTGAAGCACTTTTGCTTAATAAACCACGGCTCTATCTCTTACGGTTGATTTTTAAATATTATCAGAAAGTCTTCGTCGGTAGCGGTTCTCGGTAGCCTCTCCCTACAGAGACTAAGTCCGAATTGAAAATATTTTCACCGACGACGTCTCTTTTAAATGTTATGATCAGTTATGGGAGCGTATTTGACGCACTTTTTCTTAATAAACCACGGCTCTATCTCTTACGGTTGATTTTTAAATAATTTCTAAAGTCGTCGTCGGTGACTCTTCACGGTAGCCACCTGGTAGGAAAAAATCTAAGTCCGAACTGAAATTATTTTCACAGACGAGGTACCTTTTAAATGTTAGATTGAGTTATAGGAGCGTATTTGAAGCACTTTTGCTTAATAAACCACGGCTAAATCTCTTACGGTTGATTTTTAAATAATTTCTAAAGTCGTCGTCGGCGACTCTTCACGGTAGCCACTCGGTAGGAAAAAATCTAAGTCCGAACTGAAATTATTTTCACCGACGAGGTACCTTTTAAATGTTAGATTGAGTTATAGGAGCGTATTTGAAGCACTTTTGCTTAATAAACCACGGCTCTATCTCTTACGGTTGATTTTTAAATTAATGAGAAAGTCTTCGTCGGTAGCGGTTCTCGGTAGCCTCTCCCTACAGAGACTAAGTCCGAATTGAAAATATTTTCACCGACGACGTATCTTTTAAATGTTATGATCAGTTATGGGAGCGTATTTGACGCACTTTTTCTTAATAAACCACGGCTCTATCTCTTACGGTTGATTTTTAAATAATTTCTAAAGTCGTCGTCGGCGACTCTTCACGGTAGCCACTCGGTAGGAAAAAATCTAAGTCCGAACTGAAATTATTTTCACAGACGAGGTACCTTTTAAATGTTAGATTGAGTTATAGGAGCGTATTTGAAGCACTTTTGCTTAATAAACCACGGCTCTATCTCTTACGGTTGATTTTTAAATTAATCAGAAAGTCTTCGTCGGTAGCGGTTCTCGGTAGCCTCTCCCTACAGAGACTAAGTCCGAATTGAAAATATTTTCACCGACGACGTATCTTTTAAATGTTATGATCAGTTATGGGAGCGTATTTGACGCACTTTTTCTTAATAAACCACGGCTCTATCTCTTACGGTTGATTTTTAAATAATTTCTAAAGTCGTCGTCGGCGACTCTTCACGGTAGCCACTCGGTAGGAAAAAATCTAAGTCCGAACTGAAATTATTTTCACAGACGAGGTACCTTTTAAATGTTAGATTGAGTTATAGGAGCGTATTTGAAGCACTTTTGCTTAATAAACCACGGCTCTATCTCTTACGGTTGATTTTTAAATTAATCAGAAAGGCTTCGTCGGTAGCGGTTCTCGGTAGCCTCTCCCTACAGAGACTAAGTCCGAATTGAAAATATTTTCACCGACGACGTATCTTTTAAATGTTATGATCAGTTATGGGAGCGTATTTGACGCACTTTTTCTTAATAAACCACGGCTCTATCTCTTACGGTTGATTTTTAAATAATTTCTAAAGTCGTCGTCGGCGACTCTTCACGGTAGCCACTCGGTAGGAAAAAATCTAAGTCCGAACTGAAATTATTTTCACAGACGAGGTACCTTTTAAATGTTAGATTGAGTTGTAGGAGCGTATTTGAAGCACTTTTGCTTAATAAACCACGGCTCTATCTCTTACGGTTGATTTTTAAATTAATCAGAAAGTCTTCGTCGGTAGCGGTTCTCGGTAGCCTCTCCCTACAGAGACTAAGTCCGAATTGAAAATATTTTCACCGACGACGTATCTTTTAAATGTTATGATCAGTTATGGGAGCGTATTTGACGCACTTTTTCTTAATAAACCACGGCTCTATCTCTTACGGTTGATTTTTAAATAATTTCTAAAGTCGTCGTCGGCGACTCTTCACGGTAGCCACTCGGTAGGAAAAAATCTAAGTCCGAACTGAAATTATTTTCACAGACGAGGTACCTTTTAAATGTTAGATTGAGTTATAGGAGCGTATTTGAAGCACTTTTGCTTAATAAACCACGGCTCTATCTCTTACGGTTGATTTTTAAATTAATCAGAAAGTCTTCGTCGGTAGCGGTTCTCGGTAGCCTCTCCCTACAGAGACTAAGTCCGAATTGAAAATATTTTCACTGACGACGTATCTTTTAAATGTTATGATCAGTTATGGGAGCGTATTTGACGCACTTTTTCTTAATAAACCACGGCTCTATCTCTTACGGTTGATTTTTAAATAATTTCTAAAGTCGTCGTCGGCGACTCTTCACGGTAGCCACTCGGTAGGAAAAAATCTAAGTCCGAACTGAAATTATTTTCACAGACGAGGTACCTTTTAAATGTTAGATTGAGTTGTAGGAGCGTATTTGAAGCACTTTTGCTTAATAAACCACGGCTCTATCTCTTACGGTTGATTTTTAAATTAATCAGAAAGTCTTCGTCGGTAGCGGTTCTCGGTAGCCTCTCCCTACAGAGACTAAGTCCGAATTGAAAATATTTTCACCGACGACGTATCTTTTAAATGTTATGATCAGTTATGGGAGCGTATTTGACGCACTTTTTCTTAATAAACCACGGCTCTATCTCTTACGGTTGATTTTTAAATAATTTCTAAAGTCGTCGTCGGCGACTCTTCACGGTAGCCACTCGGTAGGAAAAAATCTAAGTCCGAACTGAAATTATTTTCACAGACGAGGTACCTTTTAAATGTTAGATTGAGTTATAGGAGCGTATTTGAAGCACTTTTGCTTAATAAACCACGGCTCTATCTCTTACGGTTGATTTTTAAATTAATCAGAAAGTCTTCGTCGGTAGCGGTTCTCGGTAGCCTCTCCCTACAGAGACTAAGTCCGAATTGAAAATATTTTCACCGACGACGTATCTTTTAAATGTTATGATCAGTTATGGGAGCGTATTTGACGCACTTTTTCTTAATAAACCACGGCTCTATCTCTTACGGTTGATTTTTAAATAATTTCTAAAGTCGTCGTCGGCGACTCTTCACGGTAGCCACTCGGTAGGAAAAAATCTAAGTCCGAACTGAAATTATTTTCACAGACGAGGTACCTTTTAAATGTTAGATTGAGTTGTAGGAGCGTATTTGAAGCACTTTTGCTTAATAAACCACGGCTCTATCTCTTACGGTTGATTTTTAAATTAATCAGAAAGTCTTCGTCGGTAGCGGTTCTCGGTAGCCTCTCCCTACAGAGACTAAGTCCGAATTGAAAATATTTTCACCGACGACGTATCTTTTAAATGTTATGATCAGTTATGGGAGCGTATTTGACGCACTTTTTCTTAATAAACCACGGCTCTATCTCTTACGGTTGATTTTTAAATAATTTCTAAAGTCGTCGTCGGCGACTCTTCACGGTAGCCACTCGGTAGGAAAAAATCTAAGTCCGAACTGAAATTATTTTCACAGACGAGGTACCTTTTAAATGTTAGATTGAGTTGTAGGAGCGTATTTGAAGCACTTTTGCTTAATAAACCACGGCTCTATCTCTTACGGTTGATTTTTAAATTAATCAGAAAGTCTTCGTCGGTAGCGGTTCTCGGTAGCCTCTCCCTACAGAGACTAAGTCCGAATTGAAAATATTTTCACCGACGACGTATCTTTTAAATGTTATGATCAGTTATGGGAGCGTATTTGACGCACTTTTTCTTAATAAACCACGGCTCTATCTCTTACGGTTGATTTTTAAATAATTTCTAAAGTCGTCGTCGGTGACTCTTCACGGTAGCCACTCGGTAGGAAAAAATCTAAGTCCGAACTGAAATTATTTTCACCGACGAGGTACCTTTTAAATGTTAGATTGAGTTATAGGAGCGTATTTGAAGCACTTTTGCTTAATAAACCACGGCTAAATCTCTTACGGTTGATTTTTAAATAATTTCTAAAGTCGTCGTCGGCGACTCTTCACGGTAGCCACTCGGTAGGAAAAAATCTAAGTCCGAACTGAAATTATTTTCACCGACGAGGTACCTTTTAAATGTTAGATTGAGTTATAGGAGCGTATTTGAAGCACTTTTGCTTAATAAACCACGGCTCTATCTCTTACGGTTGATTTTTAAATTAATGAGAAAGTCTTCGTCGGTAGCGGTTCTCGGTAGCCTCTCCCTACAGAGACTAAGTCCGAATTGAAAATATTTTCACCGACGACGTATCTTTTAAATGTTATGATCAGTTATGGGAGCGTATTTGACGCACTTTTTCTTAATAAACCACGGCTCTATCTCTTACGGTTGATTTTTAAATAATTTCTAAAGTCGTCGTCGGCGACCCTTCACGGTAGCCACTCGGTAGGAAAAAATCTAAGTCCGAACTGAAATTATTTTCACCGACGAGGTACCTTTTAAATGTTAGATTGAGTTATAGGAGCGTATTTGAAGCACTTTTGCTTAATAAACCACGGCTCTATCTCTTACGGTTGATTTGTAAATTAATCAGAAAGTCTTCGTCGGTAGCGCTTCTCGGTAGCCTCTCCGTACAGAGACTAAGTCCGAATTGAAAATATTTTCACCGACGACGTATCTTTTAAATTTTATGTTCAGTTATGGGAGCGTATTTGACGCACTTTTTCTTAATAAACCACGGCTCTATCTCTTACGGTTGATTTTTAAATAATTTCTAAAGTCGTCGTCGGCGACTCTTCACGGTAGCCACTCGGTAGGAAAAAATCTAAGTCCGAACTGAAATTATTTTCACCGACGAGGTACCTTTTAAATGTTAGATTGAGTTATAGGAGCGTATTTGAAGCACTTTTGCTTAATAAACCACGGCTCTATCTCTTACGGTTGATTTTTAAATTAATCAGAAAGTCTTCGTCGGTAGCGGTTCTCGGTAGCCTCTCCCTACAGAGACTAAGTCCGAATTGAAAATATTTTCACCGACGACGTATCTTTTAAATGTTATGATCAGTTATGGGAGCGTATTTGACGCACTTTTTCTTAATAAACCACGGCTCTATCTCTTACGGTTGATTTTTAAATAATTTCTAAAGTCGTCGTCGGCGACTCTTCACGGTAGCCACTCGGTAGGAAAAAATCTAAGTCCGAACTGAAATTATTTTCACAGACGAGGTACCTTTTAAATGTTAGATTGAGTTGTAGGAGCGTATTTGAAGCACTTTTGCTTAATAAACCACGGCTCTATCTCTTACGGTTGATTTTTAAATATTATCAGAAAGTCTTCGTCGGTAGCGGTTCTCGGTAGCCTCTCCCTACAGAGACTAAGTCCGAATTGAAAATATTTTCACCGACGACGTCTCTTTTAAATGTTATGATCAGTTATGGGAGCGTATTTGACGCACTTTTTCTTAATAAACCACGGCTCTATCTCTTACGGTTGATTTTTAAATAATTTCTAAAGTCGTCGTCGGTGACTCTTCACGGTAGCCACTTGGTAGGAAAAAATCTAAGTCCGAACTGAAATTATTTTCACAGACGAGGTACCTTTTAAATGTTAGATTGAGTTATAGGAGCGTATTTGAAGCACTTTTGCTTAATAAACCACGGCTAAATCTCTTACGGTTGATTTTTAAATAATTTCTAAAGTCGTCGTCGGCGACTCTTCACGGTAGCCACTCGGTAGGAAAAAATCTAAGTCCGAACTGAAATTATTTTCACCGACAAGGTACCTTTTAAATGCTAGATTGAGTTATAGGAGCGTATTTGAAGCACTTTTGCTTAATAAACCACGGCTCTATCTCTTACGGTTGATTTTTAAATTAATGAGAAAGTCTTCGTCGGTAGCGGTTCTCGGTAGCCTCTCCCTACAGAGACTAAGTCCGAATTGAAAATATTTTCACCGACGACGTATCTTTTAAATGTTATGATCAGTTATGGGAGCGTATTTGACGCACTTTTTCTTAATAAACCACGGCTCTATCTCTTACGGTTGATTTTTAAATAATTTCTAAAGTCGTCGTCGGCGACTCTTCACGGTAGCCACTCGGTAGGAAAAAATCTAAGTCCGAACTGAAATTATTTTCACAGACGAGGTACCTTTTAAATGTTAGATTGAGTTATAGGAGCGTATTTGAAGCACTTTTGCTTAATAAACCACGGCTCTATCTCTTACGGTTGATTTTTAAATTAATCAGAAAGTCTTCGTCGGTAGCGGTTCTCGGTAGCCTCTCCCTACAGAGACTAAGTCCGAATTGAAAATATTTTCACCGACGACGTATCTTTTAAATGTTATGATCAGTTATGGGAGCGTATTTGACGCACTTTTTCTTAATAAACCACGGCTCTATCTCTTACGGTTGATTTTTAAATAATTTCTAAAGTCGTCGTCGGCGACTCTTCACGGTAGCCACTCGGTAGGAAAAAATCTAAGTCCGAACTGAAATTATTTTCACAGACGAGATACCTTTTAAATGTTAGATTGAGTTATAGGAGCGTATTTGAAGCACTTTTGCTTAATAAACCACGGCTCTATCTCTTACGGTTGATTTTTAAATTAATCAGAAAGTCTTCGTCGGTAGCGGTTCTCGGTAGCCTCTCCCTAGAGAGACTAAGTCCGAATTGAAAATATTTTCACCGACGACGTATCTTTTAAATGTTATGATCAGTTATGGGAGCGTATTTGACGCACTTTTTCTTAATAAACCACGGCTCTATCTCTTACGGTTGATTTTTAAATAATTTCTAAAGTCGTCGTCGGCGACCCTTCACGGTAGCCACTCGGTAGGAAAAAAGCTAAGTCCGAACTGAAATTATTTTCACCGACGAGGTACCTTTTAAATGTTAGATTGAGTTATAGGAGCGTATTTGAAGCACTTTTGCTTAATAAACAACGGCTCTATCTCTTACGGTTGATTTTTAAATTAATCAGAAAGTCTTCGTCGGTAGCGCTTCTCGGTAGCCTCTCCGTACAGAGACTAAGTCCGAATTGAAAATATTTTCACCGACGACGTATCTTTTAAATGTTATGTTCAGTTATGGGAGCGTATTTGACGCACTTTTGCTTAATAACCCACGGCTCTATCTCTTACGGTTGATTTTTAAATAATTTCTAAAGTCGTCGTCGGCGACTCTTCACGGTAGCCACTCGGTAGGAAAAAATCTAAGTCCGAACTGAAATTATTTTCACCGACGAGGTACCTTTTAAATGTTAGATTGAGTTATAGGAGCGTATTTGAAGCACTTTTGCTTAATAAACCACGGCTCTATCTCTTACGGTTGATTTTTAAATTAATCAGAAAGTCTTCGTCTGTAGCGGTTCTCGGTAGCCTCTCCCTACAGAGACTAAGTCCGAATTGAAAATATTTTCACCGACGACGTATCTTTTAAATGTTATGATCAGTTATGGGAGCGTATTTGACGCACTTTTTCTTAATAAACCACGGCTCTATCTCTTACGGTTGATTTTTAAATAATTTCTAAAGACGTCGTCGGCGACCCTTCACGGTAGCCACTCGGTAGGAAAAAATCTAAGTCCGAACTGAAATTATTTTCACCGACGAGGTACCTTTTAAATGTTAGATTGAGTTATAGGAGCGTATTTGAAGCACTTTTTCTTAATAAACCACGGCTCTATCTCTTACGGTTGATTTTTAAATTAATCAGAAAGTCTTCGTCGGTAGCGCTTCTCGGTAGCCTCTCCGTACAGAGACTAAGTCCGAATTGAAAATATTTTCACCGACGACGTATCTTTTAAATTTTATGTTCAGTTATGGGAGCGTATTTGACGCACTTTTGCTTAATAAACCACGGCTCTATCTCTTACGGTTGATTTTTAAATAATTTCTAAAGTCGTCGTCGGCGACTCTTCACGGTAGCCAGTCGGTAGGAAAAAATCTAAGCCCGAACTGAAATTATTTTCACCGACGAGGTACCTTTTAAATGTTAGATTGAGTTATAGGAGCGTATTTGAAGCACTTTTGCTTAATAAACCACGGCTATATCTCTTACGGTTGATTTTTAAATTAATCAGAAAGTCTTCGTCGGTAGCGCTTCTCGGTAGCCTCTCCCTACAGAGACTAAGTCCGAATTGAAAATATTTTCACCGACGACGTATCTTTTAAATGTTATGATCAGTTATGGGAGCGTATTTGACGCACTTTTTCTTAATAAACCACGGCTCTATCTCTTACGGTTGATTTTTAAATAATTTCTAAAGTCCTCGTCGGCGACTCTTCACGGTAGCCACTCGGTAGGAAAAAATCTAAGTCCGAACTGAAATTATTTTCACCGACGAGGTACCTTTTAAATGTTAGATTGAGTTATAGGAGCGTATTTGAAGCACTTTTGCTTAATAAACCACGGCTCTATCTCTTACGGTTGATTTTTAAATTAATCAGAAAGTCTTCGTCGGTAGCGGTTCTCGGTAGCCTCTCCCTACAGAGACTAAGTCCGAATTGAAAATATTTTCACCGACGACGTATCTTTTAAATGTTATGATCAGTTATGGGAGCGTATTTGACGCACTTTTTCTTAATAAACCACGGCTCTATCTCTTACGGTTGATTTTTAAATAATTTCTAAAGTCGTCGTCGGCGACTCTTCACGGTAGCCACTCGGTAGGAAAAAATCTAAGTCCGAACTGAAATTATTTTCACCGACGAGGTACCTTTTAAATGTTCGATTGAGTTATAGGAGCGTATTTGAAGCACTTTTGCTTAATAAACCACGGCTCTATCTCTTACGGTTGATTTTTAAATTAATCAGAAAGTCTTCGTCGGTAGCGCTTCTCGGTAGCCTCTCCGTACAGAGACTAAGTCCGAATTGAAAATATTTTCACCGACGACGTATCTTTTAAATGTTATGATCAGTTATGGGAGCGTATTTGACGCACTTTTTCTTAATAAACCACGGCTCTATCTCTTACGGTTGATTTTTAAATAATTTCTAAAGTCGTCGTCGGCGACTCTTCACGGTAGCCACTCGGTAGGAAAAAATCTAAGTCCGAACTGAAATTATTTTCACCGACGAGGTACCTTTTAAATGTTAGATTGAGTTATAGGAGCGTATTTGAAGCACTTTTTCTTAATAAACCACGGCTCTATCTCTTACGGTTGATTTTTAAATTAATCAGAAAGTCTTCGTCGGTAGCGCTTCTCGGTAGCCTCTCCGTACAGAGACTAAGTCCGAATTGAAAATATTTTCACCGACGACGTATCTTTTAAATTTTATGTTCAGTTATGGGAGCGTATTTGACGCACTTTTGCTTAATAAACCACGGCTCTATCTCTTACGGTTGATTTTTAAATAATTTCTAAAGTCGTCGTCGGCGACTCTTCACGGTAGCCAGTCGGTAGGAAAAAATCTAAGCCCGAACTGAAATTATTTTCACCGACGAGGTACCTTTTAAATGTTAGATTGAGTTATAGGAGCGTATTTGAAGCACTTTTGCTTAATAAACCACGGCTATATCTCTTACGGTTGATTTTTAAATTAATCAGAAAGTCTTCGTCGGTAGCGCTTCTCGGTAGCCTCTCCCTACAGAGACTAAGTCCGAATTGAAAATATTTTCACCGACGACGTATCTTTTAAATGTTATGATCAGTTATGGGAGCGTATTTGACGCACTTTTTCTTAATAAACCACGGCTCTATCTCTTACGGTTGATTTTTAAATAATTTCTAAAGTCCTCGTCGGCGACTCTTCACGGTAGCCACTCGGTAGGAAAAAATCTAAGTCCGAACTGAAATTATTTTCACCGACGAGGTACCTTTTAAATGTTAGATTGAGTTATAGGAGCGTATTTGAAGCACTTTTGCTTAATAAACCACGGCTCTATCTCTTACGGTTGATTTTTAAATTAATCAGAAAGTCTTCGTCGGTAGCGGTTCTCGGTAGCCTCTCCCTACAGAGACTAAGTCCGAATTGAAAATATTTTCACCGACGACGTATCTTTTAAATGTTATGATCAGTTATGGGAGCGTATTTGACGCACTTTTTCTTAATAAACCACGGCTCTATCTCTTACGGTTGATTTTTAAATAATTTCTAAAGTCGTCGTCGGCGACTCTTCACGGTAGCCACTCGGTAGGAAAAAATCTAAGTCCGAACTGAAATTATTTTCACCGACGAGGTACCTTTTAAATGTTCGATTGAGTTATAGGAGCGTATTTGAAGCACTTTTGCTTAATAAACCACGGCTCTATCTCTTACGGTTGATTTTTAAATTAATCAGAAAGTCTTCGTCGGTAGCGCTTCTCGGTAGCCTCTCCGTACAGAGACTAAGTCCGAATTGAAAATATTTTCACCGACGACGTATCTTTTAAATGTTATGATCAGTTATGGGAGCGTATTTGACGCACTTTTTCTTAATAAACCACGGCTCTATCTCTTACGGTTGATTTTTAAATAATTTCTAAAGTCGTCGTCGGCGACTCTTCACGGTAGCCACTCGGTAGGAAAAAATCTAAGTCCGAACTGAAATTATTTTCACCGACGAGGTACCTTTTAAATGTTCAATTGAGTTATAGGAGCGTATTTGAAGCACTTTTGCTTAATAAACCACGGCTCTATCTCTTACGGTTGATTTTTAAATTAATCAGAAAGTCTTCGTCGGTAGCGCTTCTCGGTAGCCTCTCCGTACAGAGACTAAGTCCGAATTGAAAATATTTTCACCGACGACGTATCTTTTAAATGTTATGATCAGTTATGGGAGCGTATTTGACGCACTTTTGCTTAATAAACCACGGCTCTATCTCTTACGGTTGATTTTTAAATAATTTCTAAAGTCGTCGTCGGCGACTCTTCACGGTAGCCACTCGGTAGGAAAAAATCTAAGTCCGAACTGAAATTATTTTCACCGACGAGGTACCTTTTAAATGTTCGATTGAGTTATAGGAGCGTATTTGAAGCACTTTTGCTTAATAAACCACGGCTCTATCTCTTACGGTTGATTTTTAAATTAATCAGAAAGTCTTCGTCGGTAGCGCTTCTCGGTAGCCTCTCCGTACAGAGACTAAGTCCGAATTGAAAATATTTTCACCGACGACGTATCTTTTAAATGTTATGTTCAGTTATGGGAGCGTATTTGACGCACTTTTTCTTAATAAACCACGGCTCTATCTCTTACGGTTGATTTTTAAATAATTTCTAAAGTCGTCGTCGGCGACTCTTCACGGTAGCCACTCGGTAGGAAAAAATCTAAGTCCGAACTGAAATTATTTTCACAGACGAGGTACCTTTTAAATGTTAGATTGAGTTATAGGAGCGTATTTGAAGCACTTTTGCTTAATAAACCACGGCTCTATCTCCTACGGTTGATTTTTAATTAATCAGAAAGTCTTCGTCGGTAGCGGTTCTCGGTAGCCTCTCCCTACAGAGACTAAGTCCGAATTGAAAATATTTTCACTGACGACGTATCTATTAAATGTTATGTTCAGTTATGGGAGCGTATTTGACGCACTTTTGCTTAATAAACCACGGCTCTATCTCTTACGGTTGATTTTTAAATTAATCAGAAAGTCTTCGTCGGTAGCGGTTCTCGGTAGCCTCTCCCTACAGAGACTAAGTCCGAATTGAAAATATTTTCACCGACGACGTATCTTTTAAATGTTATGATCAGTTATGGGAGCGTATTTGACGCACTTTTTCTTAATAAACCACGGCTCTATCTCTTACGGTTGATTTTTAAATAATTTCTAAAGTCGTCGTCGGCGACTCTTCACGGTAGGCACTCGGTAGGAAAAAATCTAAGTCCGAACTGAAATTATTTTCACCGACGAGGTACCTTTTAAATGTTAGATTGAGTTATAGGAGCGTATTTGAAGCACTTTTGCTTAATAAACCACGGCTCTATCTCTTACGGTTGATTTTTAAATTAATCAGAAAGTCTTCGTCGGTAGCGGTTCTCGGTAGCCTCTCCCTACAGAGACTAAGTCCGAATTGAAAATATTTTCACCGACGACGTATCTTTTAAATGTTATGATCAGTTATGGGAGCGTATTTGACGCACTTTTTCTTAATAAACCACGGCTCTATCTCTTACGGTTGATTTTTAAATAATTTCTAAAGTCGTCGTCGGCGACTCTTCACGGTAGCTACTCGGTAGGAAAAAATCTAAGTCCGAACTGTAATTAGTTTCACCGACGAGGTACCTTTTAAATGTTAGATTGAGTTATAGGAGCGTATTTGAAGCACTTTTGCTTAATAAACCAC
Organism: Nysson spinosus; assembly: GCA_910591585.2. NCBI lineage: Eukaryota > Metazoa > Arthropoda > Insecta > Hymenoptera > Crabronidae > Nysson > Nysson spinosus. The sequence goes on from CAJUYC020000006.1 coordinate 1,999,114, forward strand.
GGCTCTATCTCTTTCGGTTGATTTTTAAATTAATCAGAAAGTCTTCGTCGGTAGCGGTTCTCGGTAGCCTCTCCCTACAGAGACTAAGTCCGAATTGAAAATATTTTCACTGACGACGTATCTTTTAAATGTTATGATCAGTTATGGGAGCGTATTTGACGCACTTTTGCATAATAAACCACGGCTCTATCTCTTACGGTTGATTTTAAAATACTTTCTAAAGTCGTCGTCGGCGACTCTTCACCGTAGCCACTCGGTAGGAAAAAATCTAAGTCCGAACTGTAATTATTTTCACCGACGAGGTACCTTTTAAATGTTCGATTGAGTTATAGGAGCGTATTTAAAGCACTTTTGCTTAATAAACCACGGCTCTATCTCTTTCGGTTGATTTTTAAATTAATCAGAAAATCTTCGTCGGTAGCGGTTCTCGGTAGCCTCTCCCTACAGAGACTAAGTCCGAATTGAAAATATTTTCACTGACGACGTATCTTTTAAATGTTATGATCAGTTATGGGAGCGTATTTGACGCACTTTTTCTTAATAAACCACGGCTCTATCTCTTACGGTTGATTTTTAAATAATTTCTAAAGTCGTCGTCGGCGACTCTTCACGGTAGCCACTCGGTAGGAAAAAATCTAAGTCCGAACTGTAATTAGTTTCACCGACGAGGTACCTTTTAAATGTTAGATTGAGTTATAGGAGCGTATTTGAAGCACTTTTGCTTAATAAACCACGGCTCTATCTCTTTCGGTTGATTTTTAAATTAATCAGAAAGTCTTCGTCGGTAGCGGTTCTCGGTAGCCTCTCCCTACAGAGACTAAGTCCGAATTGAAAATATTTTCACTGACGACGTATCTTTTAAATGTTATGATCAGTTATGGGAGCGTATTTGACGCACTTTTGCATAATAAACCACGGCTCTATCTCTTACGGTTGATTTTAAAATACTTTCTAAAGTCGTCGTCGGCGACTCTTCACCGTAGCCACTCGGTAGGAAAAAATCTAAGTCCGAACTGTAATTATTTTCACCGACGAGGTACCTTTTATATGTTAGATTGAGTTATAGGAGCGTATTTGAAGCACTTTTGCTTAATAAACAACGGCTCTATCTCTTTCGGTTGATTTTTAAATTAATCAGAAAGTCTTCGTCGGTAGCGGTTCTCGGTAGCCTCTCCCTACAGAGACTAAGTCCGAATTGAAAATATTTTCACTGACGACGTATCTTTTAAATGTTATGATCAGTTATGGGAGCGTATTTGACGCACTTTTTCTTAATAAACCACGGCTCTATCTCTTACGGTTGATTTTTAAATAATTTCTAAAGTCGTCGTCGGCGACTCTTCACGGTAGCCACTCGGTAGGAAAAAAGCTAAGTCCAAACTGTAATTATTTTCACCGACGAGGTACATTTTAAATGTTAGACTGAGTTATAGGAGCGTATTTGAAGCACTTTTGCTTAATAAACCACGGCTCTATCTCTTACGGTTGATTTTTAAATTAATGAGAAAGTCTTCGTCGGTAGCGGTTCTCGGTAGCCTCTCCCTACAGAGACTAAGTCCGAATTGAAAATATTTTCACTGACGACGTATCTTTTAAATGTTATGATCAGTTATGGGAGCGTATTTGACGCACTTTTGCATAATAAACCACGGCTCTATCTCTTACGGTTGATTTTAAAATACTTTCTTAAGTCGTCGTCGGCGACTCTTCACCGTAGCCACTCGGTAGGAAAAAATCTAAGTCCGAACTGTAATTATTTTCACCGACGAGGTACCTTTTAAATGTTCGATTGAGTTATAGGAGCGTATTTGAAGCACTTTTGCTTAATAAACCACGGCTCTATCTCTTGCGGTTGATTTTTAAATAATTTCTAAAGTCGTCGTCGGCGACTCTTCACGGTAGCCACTGGGTAGGAAAAAATCCAAGCCCGAACTGTAATTATTTTCACCGACGAGGTGCCTTTTAAATGTTAGACTGAGTTATAGGAGCGTATTTGAAGCACTTTTGCTTAATAAACCACGGCTCTATCTCTTTCGGTTGATTTTTAAATTAATCAGAAAGTCTTCGTCGGTAGCGGTTCTCGGTAGCCTCTCCCTACAGAGATCAAGTCCGCATTGAAAATATTTTCACCGACGACGTATCTTTTAAATGTTATGTTCAGTTATGGGAGCGTATTTGACGCACTTTTGCTTAATAAACCACGGCTCTATCTCTTACGGTTTATTTTTAAATAATTTCTAAAGTCGTCGTCGGCGACTCTTCACGGTAGCCACTGGGTAGGAAAAAAGCTAAGTCCAAACTGTAATTATTTTCACCGACGAGGTACATTTTAAATGTTAGACTGAGTTATAGGAGCGTATTTGAAGCACTTTTGCTTAATAAACCACGGCTCTATCTCTTTCGGTTGATTTTTAAATTAATCAGAAAGTCTTCGTCGGTAGCGGTTCTCGGTAGCCTCTCCCTACAGAGACTAAGTCCGAATTGAAAATATTTTCACTGACGACGTATCTTTTAAATGTTATGATCAGTTATGGGAGCGTATTTGACGCACTTTTTCTTAATAAACCACGGCTCCATCTCTTACGGTTGATTTTAAAATACTTTCTAAAGTCGTCGTCGGCGACTCTTCACCGTAGCCACTCGGTAGGAAAAAATCTAAGTCCGAACTGAAATTATTTTCACCGACGAGGTACCTTTTAAATGTTAGATTGAGTTATAGGAGCGTATTTCAAGCACTTTTGCTTAATAAACCACGGCTCTATCTCTTACGGTTGATTTTTAAATTAATCAGAAAGTCTTCGTCGGTAGCGGTTCTCGGTAGCCTCTCCCTACAGAGACTAAGTCCGAATTGAAAATATTTTCACTGAGGACGTATCTTTTAAATGTTAAGATCAGTTATGGGAGCGTATTTGACGCACTTTTGCTTAATAAACCACGGCTCTATCTCTTACGGTTGATTTTTAAATAATTTCTAAAGTCGTCGTCGATGACTCTTCACGGTAGCCACTCGGTAGGAAAAAATCTAAGTCCGAACTGTAATTATTTTCACCGACGAGGTACCTTTTAAATGTTAGATTGAGTTATAGGAGCGTATTTGAAGCACTTTTGCTTAATAAACAACGGCTCTATCTCTTTCGGTTGATTTTTAAATTAATCAGAAAGTCTTCGTCGGTAGCGGTTCTCGGTAGCCTCTCCCTACAGAGATCAAGTCCGCATTGAAAATATTTTCACCGACGACGTATCTTTTAAATGTTATGTTCAGTTATGGGAGCGTATTTGACGCACATTTTCTTAATAAACCACGGCTCTATCTCTTACGGTTGATTTTTAAATAATTTCTAAAGTCGTCGTCGGCGACTCTTCACGGTAGCCACTCGGTAGGAAAAAATCTAAGTCCGAACTGTAATTATTTTCACCGACGAGGTACCTTTTATATGTTAGATTGAGTTATAGGAGCGTATTTGAAGCACTTTTGCTTAATAAACCACGGCTCTATCTCTTTCGGTTGATTTTTAAATTAATCAGAAAGTCTTCGTCGGTAGCGGTTCTCGGTAGCCTCTCCCTACAGAGACTAAGTCCGAATTGAAAATACTTTCACTGACGACGTATCTTTTAAATGTTATGATCAGTTATGGGAGCGTATTTGACGCACTTTTTCTTAATAAACCACGGCTCTATCTCTTACGGTTGATTTTTAAATAATTTCTAAAGTCGTCGTCGGCGACTCTTCACCGTAGCCACTCGGTAGGAAAAAATCTAAGTCCGAACTGAAATTATTTTCACCGACGAGGTACCTTTTAAATGTTAGATTGAGTTATAGGAGCGTATTTGAAGCACTTTTGCTTAATAAACCACGGCTCTATCTCTTACGGTTGATTTTTAAATTAATCAGAAAGTCTTCGTCGGTAGCGGTTGTCGGTAGCCTCTCCCTACAGAGACTAAGTCCGAATTGAAAATATTTTCACTGACGACGTATCTTTTAAATGTTATGATCAGTTATTGGAGCGTATTTGACGCACTTTTGCATAATAAACCACGGCTCTACCTCTTACGGTTGATTTTTAAATAATTTCTAAAGTCGTCGTCGGCGACTCTTCGGGGTAGCCACTCGGTAGGAAAAAATCTAAGTCCGAACTGAAATTAGTTTCACCGACGAGGTACCTTTTAAATGTTAGATTGAAATTATAGGAGCGTATTTGAAGCACTTTTCCTTAATAAACCACGGTTCTATCTCTTTCGGTTGATTTTTAAATTAATCAGAAAGTCTTCGTCGGTAGCGGTTCTCGGTAGCCTCTCCCTACAGAGACTAAGTCCGAATTGAAAATATTTTCACTGACGACGTATCTTTTAAATGTTATGATCAGTTATGGGAGCGTATTTGACGCACTTTTTCTTAATAAACCACGGCTCTATCTCTTACGGTTGATTTTTAAATAATTTCTAAAGTCGTCGTCGGCGACTCTTCACGGTAGCCACTCGGTAGGAAAAAATCTAAGTCCGAACTGTAATTATTTTCACCGACGAGGTACCTTTTATATGTTAGATTGAGTTATAGGAGCGTATTTGAAGCACTTTTGCTTAATAAACCACGGCTCTATCTCTTTCGGTTGATTTTTAAATTAATCAGAAAGTCTTCGTCGGTAGCGGTTCTCGGTAGCCTCTCCCTACAGAGACTAAGTCCGAATTGAAAATATTTTCACTGACGACGTATCTTTTAAATGTTATGATCAGTTATGGGAGCGTATTTGACGCACTTTTTCTTAATAAACCACGGCTCTATCTCTTACGGTTGATTTTTAAATAATTTCTAAAGTCGTCGTCGGCGACTCTTCACGGTAGCCACTCGGTAGGAAAAAATCTAAGTCCGAACTGTAATTAGTTTCACCGACGAGGTACCTTTTAAATGTTAGATTGAGTTATAGGAGCGTATTTGAAGCACTTTTGCTTAATAAACCACGGCTCTATCTCTTTCGGTTGATTTTTAAATTAATCAGAAAGTCTTCGTCGGTAGCGGTTCTCGGTAGCCTCTCCCTACAGAGACTAAGTCCGAATTGAAAATATTTTCACTGACGACGTATCTTTTAAATGTTATGATCAGTTATGGGAGCGTATTTGACGCACTTTTGCATAATAAACCACGGCTCTATCTCTTACGGTTGATTTTAAAATACTTTCTAAAGTCGTCGTCGGCGACTCTTCACCGTAGCCACTCGGTAGGAAAAAATCTAAGTCCGAACTGTAATTATTTTCACCGACGAGGTACCTTTTATATGTTAGATTGAGTTATAGGAGCGTATTTGAAGCACTTTTGCTTAATAAACAACGGCTCTATCTCTTTCGGTTGATTTTTAAATTAATCAGAAAGTCTTCGTCGGTAGCGGTTCTCGGTAGCCTCTCCCTACAGAGACTAAGTCCGAATTGAAAATATTTTCACTGACGACGTATCTTTTAAATGTTATGATCAGTTATGGGAGCGTATTTGACGCACTTTTTCTTAATAAACCACGGCTCTATCTCTTACGGTTGATTTTTAAATAATTTCTAAAGTCGTCGTCGGCGACTCTTCACGGTAGCCACTCGGTAGGAAAAAAGCTAAGTCCAAACTGTAATTATTTTCACCGACGAGGTACATTTTAAATGTTAGACTGAGTTATAGGAGCGTATTTGAAGCACTTTTGCTTAATAAACCACGGCTCTATCTCTTACGGTTGATTTTTAAATTAATGAGAAAGTCTTCGTCGGTAGCGGTTCTCGGTAGCCTCTCCCTACAGAGACTAAGTCCGAATTGAAAATATTTTCACTGACGACGTATCTTTTAAATGTTATGATCAGTTATGGGAGCGTATTTGACGCACTTTTGCATAATAAACCACGGCTCTATCTCTTACGGTTGATTTTAAAATACTTTCTTAAGTCGTCGTCGGCGACTCTTCACCGTAGCCACTCGGTAGGAAAAAATCTAAGTCCGAACTGTAATTATTTTCACCGACGAGGTACCTTTTAAATGTTCGATTGAGTTATAGGAGCGTATTTGAAGCACTTTTGCTTAATAAACCACGGCTCTATCTCTTGCGGTTGATTTTTAAATAATTTCTAAAGTCGTCGTCGGCGACTCTTCACGGTAGCCACTGGGTAGGAAAAAATCCAAGCCCGAACTGTAATTATTTTCACCGACGAGGTGCCTTTTAAATGTTAGACTGAGTTATAGGAGCGTATTTGAAGCACTTTTGCTTAATAAACCACGGCTCTATCTCTTTCGGTTGATTTTTAAATTAATCAGAAAGTCTTCGTCGGTAGCGGTTCTCGGTAGCCTCTCCCTACAGAGATCAAGTCCGCATTGAAAATATTTTCACCGACGACGTATCTTTTAAATGTTATGTTCAGTTATGGGAGCGTATTTGACGCACTTTTGCTTAATAAACCACGGCTCTATCTCTTACGGTTTATTTTTAAATAATTTCTAAAGTCGTCGTCGGCGACTCTTCACGGTAGCCACTGGGTAGGAAAAAAGCTAAGTCCAAACTGTAATTATTTTCACCGACGAGGTACATTTTAAATGTTAGACTGAGTTATAGGAGCGTATTTGAAGCACTTTTGCTTAATAAACCACGGCTCTATCTCTTTCGGTTGATTTTTAAATTAATCAGAAAGTCTTCGTCGGTAGCGGTTCTCGGTAGCCTCTCCCTACAGAGACTAAGTCCGAATTGAAAATATTTTCACTGACGACGTATCTTTTAAATGTTATGATCAGTTATGGGAGCGTATTTGACGCACTTTTTCTTAATAAACCACGGCTCCATCTCTTACGGTTGATTTTAAAATACTTTCTAAAGTCGTCGTCGGCGACTCTTCACCGTAGCCACTCGGTAGGAAAAAATCTAAGTCCGAACTGAAATTATTTTCACCGACGAGGTACCTTTTAAATGTTAGATTGAGTTATAGGAGCGTATTTCAAGCACTTTTGCTTAATAAACCACGGCTCTATCTCTTACGGTTGATTTTTAAATTAATCAGAAAGTCTTCGTCGGTAGCGGTTCTCGGTAGCCTCTCCCTACAGAGACTAAGTCCGAATTGAAAATATTTTCACTGAGGACGTATCTTTTAAATGTTAAGATCAGTTATGGGAGCGTATTTGACGCACTTTTGCTTAATAAACCACGGCTCTATCTCTTACGGTTGATTTTTAAATAATTTCTAAAGTCGTCGTCGATGACTCTTCACGGTAGCCACTCGGTAGGAAAAAATCTAAGTCCGAACTGTAATTATTTTCACCGACGAGGTACCTTTTATATGTTAGATTGAGTTATAGGAGCGTATTTGAAGCACTTTTGCTTAATAAACAACGGCTCTATCTCTTTCGGTTGATTTTTAAATTAATCAGAAAGTCTTCGTCGGTAGCGGTTCTCGGTAGCCTCTCCCTACAGAGATCAAGTCCGCATTGAAAATATTTTCACCGACGACGTATCTTTTAAATGTTATGTTCAGTTATGGGAGCGTATTTGACGCACATTTTCTTAATAAACCACGGCTCTATCTCTTACGGTTGATTTTTAAATAATTTCTAAAGTCGTCGTCGGCGACTCTTCACGGTAGCCACTCGGTAGGAAAAAATCTAAGTCCGAACTGTAATTATTTTCACCGACGAGGTACCTTTTATATGTTAGATTGAGTTATAGGAGCGTATTTGAAGCACTTTTGCTTAATAAACCACGGCTCTATCTCTTTCGGTTGATTTTTAAATTAATCAGAAAGTCTTCGTCGGTAGCGGTTCTCGGTAGCCTCTCCCTACAGAGACTAAGTCCGAATTGAAAATACTTTCACTGACGACGTATCTTTTAAATGTTATGATCAGTTATGGGAGCGTATTTGACGCACTTTTTCTTAATAAACCACGGCTCTATCTCTTACGGTTGATTTTTAAATAATTTCTAAAGTCGTCGTCGGCGACTCTTCACCGTAGCCACTCGGTAGGAAAAAATCTAAGTCCGAACTGAAATTATTTTCACCGACGAGGTACCTTTTAAATGTTAGATTGAGTTATAGGAGCGTATTTGAAGCACTTTTGCTTAATAAACCACGGCTCTATCTCTTACGGTTGATTTTTAAATTAATCAGAAAGTCTTCGTCGGTAGCGGTTGTCGGTAGCCTCTCCCTACAGAGACTAAGTCCGAATTGAAAATATTTTCACTGACGACGTATCTTTTAAATGTTATGATCAGTTATTGGAGCGTATTTGACGCACTTTTGCATAATAAACCACGGCTCTACCTCTTACGGTTGATTTTTAAATAATTTCTAAAGTCGTCGTCGGCGACTCTTCGGGGTAGCCACTCGGTAGGAAAAAATCTAAGTCCGAACTGAAATTAGTTTCACCGACGAGGTACCTTTTAAATGTTAGATTGAAATTATAGGAGCGTATTTGAAGCACTTTTCCTTAATAAACCACGGTTCTATCTCTTTCGGTTGATTTTTAAATTAATCAGAAAGTCTTCGTCGGTAGCGGTTCTCGGTAGCCTCTCCCTACAGAGACTAAGTCCGAATTGAAAATATTTTCACTGACGACGTATCTTTTAAATGTTATGATCAGTTATGGGAGCGTATTTGACGCACTTTTTCTTAATAAACCACGGCTCTATCTCTTACGGTTGATTTTTAAATAATTTCTAAAGTCGTCGTCGGCGACTCTTCACGGTAGCCACTCGGTAGGAAAAAATCTAAGTCCGAACTGTAATTATTTTCACCGACGAGGTACCTTTTATATGTTAGATTGAGTTATAGGAGCGTATTTGAAGCACTTTTGCTTAATAAACCACGGCTCTATCTCTTTCGGTTGATTTTTAAATTAATCAGAAAGTCTTCGTCGGTAGCGGTTCTCGGTAGCCTCTCCCTACAGAGACTAAGTCCGAATTGAAAATATTTTCACTGACGACGTATCTTTTAAATGTTATGATCAGTTATGGGAGCGTATTTGACGCACTTTTTCTTAATAAACCACGGCTCTATCTCTTACGGTTGATTTTTAAATAATTTCTAAAGTCGTCGTCGGCGACTCTTCACGGTAGCCACTCGGTAGGAAAAAATCTAAGTCCGAACTGTAATTAGTTTCACCGACGAGGTACCTTTTAAATGTTAGATTGAGTTATAGGAGCGTATTTGAAGCACTTTTGCTTAATAAACCACGGCTCTATCTCTTTCGGTTGATTTTTAAATTAATCAGAAAGTCTTCGTCGGTAGCGGTTCTCGGTAGCCTCTCCCTACAGAGACTAAGTCCGAATTGAAAATATTTTCACCGACGACGTATCTTTTAAATGTTATGTTCAGTTATGGGAGCGTATTTGACGCACTTTTTCTTAATAAACCACGGCTCTATCTCTTACGGTTGATTTTTAAATAATTTCTAAAGTCGTCGTCGGCGACTCTTCACGGTAGCCACTCGGTAGGAAAAAATCTAAGTCCGAACTGTAATTATTTTCACCGACGAGGTACTTTTATATGTTAGATTGAGTTATAGGAGCGTATTTGAAGCACTTTTGCTTAATAAACCACGGCTCTATCTCTTTCGGTTGATTTTTAAATTAATCAGAAAGTCTTCGTCGGTAGCGGTTCTCGGTAGCCTCTCCCTACAGAGACTAAGTCCGAATTGAAAATATTTTCACTGACGACGTATCTTTTAAATGTTATGATCAGTTATGGGAGCGTATTTGACGCACTTTTGCATAATAAACCACGGCTCCATCTCTTACGGTTGATTTTAAAATACTTTCTAAAGTCGTCGTCGGCGACTCTTCACCGTAGCCACTCGGTAGGAAAAAATCTAAGTCCGAACTGTAATTATTTTCACCGACGAGGTACCTTTTAAATGTTCGATTGAGTTATAGGAGCGTATTTAAAGCACTTTTGCTTAATAAACCACGGTTCTATCTCTTTCGGTTGATTTTTAAATTAATCAGAAAGTCTTCGTCGGTAGCGGTTCTCGGTAGCCTCTCCCTACAGAGACTAAGTCCGAATTGAAAATATTTTCACCGACGACGTATCTTTTAAATGTTATGTTCAGTTATGGGAGCGTATTTGACGCACTTTTTCTTAATAAACCACGGCTCTATCTCTTACGGTTGATTTTTAAATAATTTCTAAAGTCGTCGTCGGCGACTCTTCACGGTAGCCACTCGGTAGGAAAAAATCTAAGTCCGAACTATAATTATTTTCACCGACGAGGTACCTTTTATATGTTAGATTGAGTTATAGGAGCGTATTTGAAGCACTTTTGCTTAATAAACCACGGCTCTATCTCTTTCGGTTGATTTTTAAATTAATCAGAAAGTCTTCGTCGGTAGCGGTTCTCGGTAGCCTCTCCCTACAGAGACTACGTCCGAATTGAAAATATTTTCACTGACGACGTATCTTTTAAATGTTTTGATCAGTTATGGGAGCGTATTTGACGCACTTTTGCATAATAAACCACGGCTCCATCTCTTACGGTTGATTTTAAAATACTTTCTAAAGTCGTCGTCGGCGACGCTTCACCGTAGCCACTCGGTAGGAAAAAATCTAAGTCCGAACTGTAATTATTTTCACCGACGAGGTACCTTTTATATGTTAGATTGAGTTATAGGAGCGTATTTGAAGCACTTTTGCTTAATAAACAACGGCTCTATCTCTTTCGGTTGATTTTTAAATTAATCAGAAAGTCTTCGTCGGTAGCGGTTCTCGGTAGCCTCTCCCTACAGAGACTAAGTCCGAATTGAAAATATTTTCACCGACGACGTATCTTTTAAATGTTATGATCAGTTATGGGAGCGTATTTGACGCACATTTTCTTAATAAACCACGGCTCTATCTCTTACGGTTGATTTTTAAATAATTTCTAAAGTCGTCGTCGGCGACTCTTCGCGGTAGCCACTCGGTAGGAAAAAATCTAAGTCCGAACTGAAATTATTTTCACCGACGAGGTACCTTTTAAATGTTAGACTGAGTTATAGGAGCGTATTTGAAGCACTTTTGCTTAATAAACCACGGCTCTATCTCTTTCGGTTGATTTTTAAATTAATCAGAAAGTCTTCGGCGGTAGCGGTTCTCGGTAGCCTCTCCCTACAGAGACTAAGTCCGAATTGAAAATATTTTCACTGACGACGTATCTTTTAAATGTTTTGATCAGTTATTGGAGCGTATTTGACGCACTTTTGCATAATAAACCACGGCTCTACCTCTTACGGTTGATTTTTAAATAATTTCTAAAGTCGTCGTCGGCGACTCTTCGTGGTAGCCACTCGGTAGGAAAAAATCTAAGTCCGAACTGAAATTAGTTTCACCGATGAGGTACCTTTTAAATGTTAGATTGAGTTATAGGAGCGTATTTGAAGCACTTTTGCTTAATAAACCACGGCTCTATCTCTTACGGTTGATTTTTAAATTAATCAGAAAGTCTTCGTCGGTAGCGCTTCTCGGTAGCCTCTCCGTACAGAGACTAAGTCCGAATTGAAAATATTTTCACCGACGACGTATCTTTTAAATGTTATGTTCAGTTATGGGAGCGTATTTGACGCACTTTTTCTTAATAAACCACGGCTCTATCTCTTACGGTTGATTTTTAAATAATTTCTAAAGTCGTCGTCGGCGACTCTTCACGGTAGCCACTCGGTAGGAAAAAATCTAAGTCCGAACTGTAATTATTTTCACCGACGAGGTACCTTTTATATGTTAGATTGAGTTATAGGAGCGTATTTGAAGCACTTTTGCTTAATAAACCACGGCTCTATCTCTTTCGGTTGATTTTTAAATTAATCAGAAAGTCTTCGTCGGTAGCGGTTCTCGGTAGCCTCTCCCTACAGAGACTACGTCCGAATTGAAAATATTTTCACTGACGACGTATCTTTTAAATGTTTTGATCAGTTATGGGAGCGTATTTGACGCACTTTTGCATAATAAACCACGGCTCCATCTCTTACGGTTGATTTTAAAATACTTTCTAAAGTCGTCGTCGGCGACTCTTCACCGTAGCCACTCGGTAGGAAAAAATCTAAGTCCGAACTGAAATTATTTTCACCGACGAGGTACCTTTTAAATGTTAGATTGAGTTATAGGAGCGTATTTGAAGCACTTTTGCTTAATAAACCACGGCTCTATCTCTTACGGTTGATTTTTAAATTAATCAGAAAGTCCTCGTCGGTAGCGGTTGTCGGTAGCCTCTCCCTACAGAGACTAAGTCCGAATTGAAAATATTTTCACTGACGACGTTTCTTTTAAATGTTATGATCAGTTATTGGAGCGTATTTGACGCACTTTTGCATAATAAACCACGGCTCTATCTCTTACGGTTGATTTTTAAATAATTTCTAAAGTCGTCGTCGGCGACTCTTCGCGGTAGCCACTCGGTAGGAAAAAATCTAAGTCCGAACTGTAATTATTTTCACCGACGAGGTACCTTTTATATGTTAGATTGAGTTATAGGAGCGTATTTGAAGCACTTTTGCTTAATAAACAACGGCTCTATCTCTTACGGTTGATTTTTAAATTAATCAGAAAGTCTTCGTCGGTAGCGCTTCTCGGTAGCCTCTCCGTACAGAGACTAAGTCCGAATTGAAAATATTTTCACTGACGACGTATCTTTTAAATGTCATGATCAGTTATTGGAGCGTATTTGACGCACTTTTGCATAATAAACCACGGCTCTATCTCTTACGGTTGATTTTTAAATAATTTCTAAAGTCGTCGTCGGCGACTCTTCGCGGTAGCCACTCGGTAGGAAAAAATCTAAGTCCGAACTCTAATTATTTTCACCGACGAGGTACCTTTTATATGTTAGATTGAGTTATAGGAGCGTATTTGAAGCACTTTTGCTTAATAAACCACGGCTCTATCTCTTACGGTTGATTTTTAAATTAATCAGAAAGTCTTCGTCGGTAGCGCTTCTCGGTAGCCTCTCCGTACAGAGACTAAGTCCGAATTGAAAATATTTTCACTGACGACGTATCTTTTAAATGTCATGATCAGTTATTGGAGCGTATTTGACGCACTTTTGCATAATAAACCACGGCTCTATCTCTTACGGTTGATTTTTAAATAATTTCTAAAGTCGTCGTCGGCGACTCTTCGCGGTAGCCACTCGGTAGGAAAAAATCTAAGTCCGAACTGTAATTATTTTCACCGACGAGGTACCTTTTATATGTTAGATTGAGTTATAGGAGCGTATTTGAAGCACTTTTGCTTAATAAACAACGGCTCTATCTCTTACGGTTGATTTTTAAATTAATCAGAAAGTCTTCGTCGGTAGCGGTTCTCGGTAGCCTCTCCCTACAGATACTAAGTCCGAATTGAAAATCTTTTCACCGACGACGTATCTTTTAAATGTTATGATCAGTTATGGGAGCGTATTTGACGCACATTTTCTTAATAAACCACGGCTCTACCTCTTACGGTTGATTTTTAAATAATTTCTAAAGTCGTCCTCGGCGACTCTTCGCGGTAGCCACTCGGTAGGAAAAAATCTAAGTCCGAACTGTAATTATTTTCACCGACGAGGTACCTTTTATATGTTAGATTGAGTTATAGGAGCGTATTTGAAGCACTTTTGCTTAATAAACAACGGCTCTATCTCTTACGGTTGATTTTTAAATTAATCAGAAAGTCTTCGTCGGTAGCGCTTCTCGGTAGCCTCTCCGTACAGAGACTAAGTCCGAATTGAAAATATTTTCACCGACGACGTATCTTTTAAATGTTATGTTCAGTTATGGGAGCGTATTTGACGCACTTTTGCTTAATAACCCACGGCTCTATCTCTTACGGTTGATTTTTAAATAATTTCTAAAGTCGTCGTCGGCGACTCTTCACGGTAGCCACTCGGTAGGAAAAAATCTAAGTCCGAACTGAAATTATTTTCACCGATGAGGTACCTTTTAAATGTTAGATTGAGTTATAGGAGCGTATTTGAAGCACTTTTGCTTAATAAACCACGGCTCTATCTCTTACGGTTGATTTTTAAATTAATGAGAAAGTCTTCGTCGGTAGCGGTTCTCGGTAGCCTCTCCGTACAGAGACTAAGTCCGAATTGAAAATATTTTCGCCGACGACGTATGTTTTAAATGTTATGATCAGTTATTGGAGCGTATTTGACGCACTTTTGCATAATAAACCACGGCTCTACCTCTTACGGTTGATTTTTAAATTAATCAGAAAGTCCTCGTCGGTAGCGGTTGTCGGTAGCCTCTCCCTACAGAGACTAAGTCCGAATTGAAAATATTTTCACTGACGACGTTTCTTTTAAATGTTATGATCAGTTATTGGAGCGTATTTGACGCACTTTTGCATAATAAACCACGGCTCTACCTCTTACGGTTGATTTTTAAATAATTTCTAAAGTCGTCGTCGGCGACTCTTCGTGGTAGCCACTCGGTAGGAAAAAATCTAAGTCCGAACTGAAATTAGTTTCACCGATGAGGTACCTTTTAAATGTTAGTTTGAGTTATAGGAGCGTATTTGAAGCACTTTTGCTTAATAAACCACGGCTCTATCTCTTACGGTTGATTTTTAAATTAATCATAAAGTCTTCGTCGGTAGCGCTTCTCGGTAGCCTCTCCGTACAGAGACTAAGTCCGAATTGAAAATATTTTCACCGACGACGTATCTTTTAAATGTTATGTTCAGTTATGGGAGCGTATTTGACGCACTTTTTCTTAATAAACCACGGCTCTATCTCTTACGGTTGATTTTTAAATAATTTCTAAAGTCGTCGTCGGCGACTCTTCACGGTAGCCACTCGGTAGGAAAAAATCTAAGTCCGAACTGTAATTAGTTTCACCGACGAGGTACCTTTTAAATGTTAGATTGAGTTATAGGAGCGTATTTGAAGCACTTTTGCTTAATAAACCACGGCTCTATCTCTTACGGTTGATTTTTAAATTAATCAGAAAGTCTTCGTCGGTAGCGCTTCTCGGTAGCCTCTCCGTACAGAGACTAAGTCCGAATTGAAAATATTTTCACTGACGACGTATCTTTTAAATGTCATGATCAGTTATTGGAGCGTATTTGAGGCACTTTTGCATAATAAACCACGGCTCTATCTCTTACGGTTGATTTTTAAATAATTTCTAAAGTCGTCGTCGGCGACTCTTCGCGGTAGCCACTCGGTAGGAAAAAATCTAAGTCCGAACTGTAATTATTTTCACCGACGAGGTACCTTTTATATGTTAGATTGAGTTATAGGAGCGTATTTGAAGCACTTTTGCTTAATAAACAACGGCTCTATCTCTTACGGTTGATTTTTAAATTAATCAGAAAGTCTTCGTCGGTAGCGGTTCTCGGTAGCCTCTCCCTACAGATACTAAGTCCGAATTGAAAATCTTTTCACCGACGACGTATCTTTTAAATGTTATGATCAGTTATGGGAGCGTATTTGACGCACATTTTCTTAATAAACCACGGCTCTACCTCTTACGGTTGATTTTTAAATAATTTCTAAAGTCGTCCTCGGCGACTCTTCGCGGTAGCCACTCGGTAGGAAAAAATCTAAGTCCGAACTGTAATTATTTTCACCGACGAGGTACCTTTTATATGTTAGATTGAGTTATAGGAGCGTATTTGAAGCACTTTTGCTTAATAAACAACGGCTCTATCTCTTACGGTTGATTTTTAAATTAATCAGAAAGTCTTCGTCGGTAGCGCTTCTCGGTAGCCTCTCCGTACAGAGACTAAGTCCGAATTGAAAATATTTTCACCGACGACGTATCTTTTAAATGTTATGTTCAGTTATGGGAGCGTATTTGACGCACTTTTGCTTAATAACCCACGGCTCTATCTCTTACGGTTGATTTTTAAATAATTTCTAAAGTCGTCGTCGGCGACTCTTCACGGTAGCCACTCGGTAGGAAAAAATCTAAGTCCGAACTGAAATTATTTTCACCGATGAGGTACCTTTTAAATGTTAGATTGAGTTATAGGAGCGTATTTGAAGCACTTTTGCTTAATAAACCACGGCTCTATCTCTTACGGTTGATTTTTAAATTAATGAGAAAGTCTTCGTCGGTAGCGGTTCTCGGTAGCCTCTCCGTACAGAGACTAAGTCCGAATTGAAAATATTTTCGCCGACGACGTATCTTTTAAATGTTATGATCAGTTATTGGAGCGTATTTGACGCACTTTTGCATAATAAACCACGGCTCTACCTCTTACGGTTGATTTTTAAATTAATCAGAAAGTCTTCGTCGGTAGCGGTTCTCGGTAGCCTCTCCCTACAGAGACTAAGTCCGAATTGAAAATATTTTCACTGACGACGTTTCTTTTAAATGTTATGATCAGTTATTGGAGCGTATTTGACGCACTTTTGCATAATAAACCACGGCTCTACCTCTTACGGTTGATTTTTAAATAATTTCTAAAGTCGTCGTCGGCGACTCTTCGTGGTAGCCACTCGGTAGGAAAAAATCTAAGTCCGAACTGAAATTAGTTTCACCGATGAGGTACCTTTTAAATGTTAGTTTGAGTTATAGGAGCGTATTTGAAGCACTTTTGCTTAATAAACCACGGCTCTATCTCTTACGGTTGATTTTTAAATTAATCATAAAGTCTTCGTCGGTAGCGCTTCTCGGTAGCCTCTCCGTACAGAGACTAAGTCCGAATTGAAAATATTTTCACCGACGACGTATCTTTTAAATGTTATGTTCAGTTATGGGAGCGTATTTGACGCACTTTTTCTTAATAAACCACGGCTCTATCTCTTACGGTTGAGTTTTAAATAATTTCTAAAGTCGTCGTCGGCGACTCTTCACGGTAGCCACTCGGTAGGAAAAAATCTAAGTCCGAACTGTAATTAGTTTCACCGACGAGGTACCTTTTAAATGTTAGATTGAGTTATAGGAGCGTATTTGAAGCACTTTTGCTTAATAAACCACGGCTCTATCTCTTACGGTTGATTTTTAAATTAATCAGAAAGTCTTCGTCGGTAGCGCTTCTCGGTAGCCTCTCCGTACAGAGACTAAGTCCGAATTGAAAATATTTTCACTGACGACGTATCTTTTAAATGTCATGATCAGTTATTGGAGCGTATTTGAGGCACTTTTGCATAATAAACCACGGCTCTATCTCTTACGGTTGATTTTTAAATAATTTCTAAAGTCGTCGTCGGCGACTCTTCGCGGTAGCCACTCGGTAGGAAAAAATCTAAGTCCGAACTGTAATTATTTTCACCGACGAGGTACCTTTTATATGTTAGATTGAGTTATAGGAGCGTATTTGAAGCACTTTTGCTTAATAAACAACGGCTCTATCTCTTACGGTTGATTTTTAAATTAATCAGAAAGTCTTCGTCGGTAGCGCTTCTCGGTAGCCTCTCCGTACAGAGACTAAGTCCGAATTGAAAATATTTTCACTGACGACGTATCTTTTAAATGTCATGATCAGTTATTGGAGCGTATTTGACGCACTTTTGCATAATAAACCACGGCTCTATCTCTTACGGTTGATTTTTAAATAATTTCTAAAGTCGTCGTCGGCGACTCTTCGCGGTAGCCACTCGGTAGGAAAAAATCTAAGTCCGAACTCTAATTATTTTCACCGACGAGGTACCTTTTATATGTTAGATTGAGTTATAGGAGCGTATTTGAAGCACTTTTGCTTAATAAACCACGGCTCTATCTCTTACGGTTGATTTTTAAATTAATCAGAAAGTCTTCGTCGGTAGCGCTTCTCGGTAGCCTCTCCGTACAGAGACTAAGTCCGAATTGAAAATATTTTCACTGACGACGTATCTTTTAAATGTCATGATCAGTTATTGGAGCGTATTTGAGGCACTTTTGCATAATAAACCACGGCTCTATCTCTTACGGTTGATTTTTAAATAATTTCTAAAGTCGTCGTCGGCGACTCTTCGCGGTAGCCACTCGGTAGGAAAAAATCTAAGTCCGAACTGTAATTATTTTCACCGACGAGGTACCTTTTATATGTTAGATTGAGTTATAGGAGCGTATTTGAAGCACTTTTGCTTAATAAACAACGGCTCTATCTCTTACGGTTGATTTTTAAATTAATCAGAAAGTCTTCGTCGGTAGCGGTTCTCGGTAGCCGCTCCCTACAGATACTAAGTCCGAATTGAAAATCTTTTCACCGACGACGTATCTTTTAAATGTTATGATCAGTTATGGGAGCGTATTTGACGCACATTTTCTTAATAAACCACGGCTCTACCTCTTACGGTTGATTTTTAAATAATTTCTAAAGTCGTCCTCGGCGACTCTTCGCGGTAGCCACTCGGTAGGAAAAAATCTAAGTCCGAACTGTAATTATTTTCACCGACGAGGTACCTTTTATATGTTAGATTGAGTTATAGGAGCGTATTTGAAGCACTTTTGCTTAATAAACAACGGCTCTATCTCTTACGGTTGATTTTTAAATTAATCAGAAAGTCTTCGTCGGTAGCGCTTCTCGGTAGCCTCTCCGTACAGAGACTAAGTCCGAATTGAAAATATTTTCACCGACGACGTATCTTTTAAATGTTATGTTCAGTTATGGGAGCGTATTTGACGCACTTTTGCTTAATAACCCACGGCTCTATCTCTTACGGTTGATTTTTAAATAATTTCTAAAGTCGTCGTCGGCGACTCTTCACGGTAGCCACTCGGTAGGAAAAAATCTAAGTCCGAACTGAAATTATTTTCACCGACGAGGTACCTTTTAAATGTTAGATTGAGTTATAGGAGCGTATTTGAAGCACTTTTGCTTAATAAACCACGGCTCTATCTCTTACGGTTGATTTTTAAATTAATGAGAAAGTCTTCGTCGGTAGCGGTTCTCGATAGCCTCTCCGTACAGAGACTAAGTCCGAATTGAAAATATTTTCGCCGACGACGTATGTTTTAAATGTTATGATCAGTTATTGGAGCGTATTTGACGCACTTTTGCATAATAAACCACGGCTCTACCTCTTACGGTTGATTTTTAAATAATTTCTAAAGTCGTCGTCGGCGACTCTTCGTGGTAGCCACTCGGTAGGAAAAAATCTAAGTCCGAACTGAAATTATTTTCACAGACGAGGTACCTTTTAAATGTTAGATTGAGTTATAGGAGCGTATTTGAAGCACTTTTGCTTAATAAACCACGGCTCTATCTCTTACGGTTGATTTTTAAATTAATCAGAAAGTCTTCGTCGGTAGCGCTTCTCGGTAGCCTCTCCGTACAGAGACTAAGTCCGAATTGAAAATATTTTCACCGACGACGTATCTTTTAAATGTTATGTTCAGTTATGGGAGCGTATTTGACGCACTTTTGCTTAATAACCCACGGCTCTATCTCTTACGGTTGATTTTTAAATAATTTCTAAAGTCGTCGTCGGCGACTCTTCACGGTAGCCACTCGGTAGGAAAAAATCTAAGTCCGAACTGAAATTATTTTCACCGACGAGGTACCTTTTAAATGTTAGATTGAGTTATAGGAGCGTATTTGAAGCACTTTTGCTTAATAAACCACGGCTCTATCTCTTACGGTTGATTTTTAAATTAATCAGAAAGTCTTCGTCGGTAGCGCTTCTCGGTAGCCTCTCCGTACAGAGACTAAGTCCGAATTGAAAATATTTAAACCGACGACATATCTTTTAAATGTTATGTTCAGTTATGGGAGCGTATTTGACGCACTTTTGCTTAATAAACCACGGCTCTATCTCTTACGGTTGATTTTTAAATAATTTCTAAAGTCGTCGTCGGCGACTCTTCACGGTAGCCACTCGGTAGGAAAAAATCTAAGTCCGAACTGAAATTAGTTTCACCGACGAGGTACCTTTTAAATGTTAGATTGAGTTATAGGAGCGCATTTGAAGCACTTTTGCTTGATAAACCACGGCTCTATCTCTTACGGTTGATTTTCAAATTAATCAGAAAGTCTTCGTCGGTAGCGGTTCTCGGTAGCCTCTCCCTACAGAGACTAAGTCCGAATTGAAAATATTTTCACCGACGACGTATCTTTTAAATGTTATGATCAGTTATGGGAGCGTATTTGACGCACATTTTCTTAATAAACCACGGCTCTATCTCTTACGGTTGATTTTTAAATAATT
Source organism: Nysson spinosus (assembly GCA_910591585.2). NCBI lineage: Eukaryota > Metazoa > Arthropoda > Insecta > Hymenoptera > Crabronidae > Nysson > Nysson spinosus. Next base: position 2,019,149 of record CAJUYC020000006.1, read on the forward strand.
TCTAAAGTCGTCGTCGGCGACTCTTCGCGGTAGCCACTCGGTAGGAAAAAATCTAAGTCCGAACTGAAATTATTTTCACCGACGAGGTACCTTTTAAATGTTAGATTGAGTTATAGGAGCGTATTTGAAGCACTTTTGCTTAATAAACCACGGCTCTATCTCTTACGGTTGATTTTTAAATTAATCAGAAAGTCCTCGTCGGTAGCGGTTGTCGGTAGCCTCTCCCTACAGAGACTAAGTCCGAATTGAAAATATTTTCACTGACGACGTTTCTTTTAAATGTTATGATCAGTTATTGGAGCGTATTTGACGCACTTTTGCATAATAAACCACGGCTCTACCTCTTACGGTTGATTTTTAAATAATTTCTAAAGTCGTCGTCGGCGACTCTTCGTGGTAGCCACTCGGTAGGAAAAAATCTAAGTCCGAACTGAAATTAGTTTCACCGATGAGGTACCTTTTAAATGTTAGATTGAGTTATAGGAGCGTATTTGAAGCACTTTTGCTTAATAAACCACGGCTCTATCTCTTACGGTTGATTTTTAAATTAATCAGAAAGTCTTCGTCGGTAGCGCTTCTCGGTAGCCTCTCCGTACAGAGACTAAGTCCGAATTGAAAATATTTTCACTGACGACGTATCTTTTAAATGTCATGATCAGTTATTGGAGCGTATTTGAGGCACTTTTGCATAATAAACCACGGCTCTATCTCTTACGGTTGATTTTTAAATAATTTCTAAAGTCGTCGTCGGCGACTCTTCGCGGTAGCCACTCGGTAGGAAAAAATCTAAGTCCGAACTGTAATTATTTTCACCGACGAGGTACCTTTTATATGTTAGATTGAGTTATAGGAGGGTATTTGAAGCACTTTTGCTTAATAAACAACGGCTCTATCTCTTACGGTTGATTTTTAAATTAATCAGAAAGTCTTCGTCGGTAGCGCTTCTCGGTAGCCTCTCCGTACAGAGACTAAGTCCGAATTGAAAATATTTTCACTGACGACGTATCTTTTAAATGTCATGATCAGTTATTGGAGCGTATTTAACGCACTTTTGCATAATAAACCACGGCTCTATCTCTTACGGTTGATTTTTAAATAATTTCTAAAGTCGTCGTCGGCGACTCTTCCCGGTAGCCACTCGGTAGGAAAAAATCTAAGTCCGAACTGTAATTATTTTCACCGACGAGGTACCTTTTATATGTTAGATTGAGTTATAGGAGCGTATTTGAAGAACTTTTGCTTAATAAACAACGGCTCTATCTCTTACGGTTGATTTTTAAATTAATCAGAAAGTCTTCGTCGGTAGCGGTTCTCGGTAGCCTCTCCCTACAGATACTAAGTCCGAATTGAAAATCTTTTCACTGACGACGTATCTTTTAAATGTCATGATCAGTTATTGGAGCGTATTTAACGCACTTTTGCATAATAAACCACGGCTCTATCTCTTACGGTTGATTTTTAAATAATTTCTAAAGTCGTCGTCGGCGACTCTTCCCGGTAGCCACTCGGTAGGAAAAAATCTAAGTCCGAACTGTAATTATTTTCACCGACGAGGTACCTTTTATATGTTAGATTGAGTTATAGGAGCGTATTTGAAGCACTTTTGCTTAATAAACAACGGCTCTATCTCTTACGGTTGATTTTTAAATTAATCAGAAAGTCTTCGTCGGTAGCGCTTCTCGGTAGCCTCTCCGTACAGAGACTAAGTCCGAATTGAAAATATTTTCACCGACGACGTATCTTTTAAATGTTATGTTCAGTTATGGGAGCGTATTTGACGCACTTTTGCTTAATAACCCACGGCTCTATCTCTTACGGTTGATTTTTAAATAATTTCTAAAGTCGTCGTCGGCGACTCTTCACGGTAGCCACTCGGTAGGAAAAAATCTAAGTCCGAACTGAAATTATTTTCACCGACGAGGTACCTTTTAAATGTTAGATTGAGTTATAGGAGCGTATTTGAAGCACTTTTGCTTAATAAACCACGGCTCTATCTCTTACGGTTGATTTTTAAATTAATCAGAAAGTCTTCGTCGGTAGCGCTTCTCGGTAGCCTCTCCGTACAGAGACTAAGTCCGAATTGAAAATATTTTCACCGACGACGTATCTTTTAAATGTTATGTTCAGTTATGGGAGCGTATTTGACGCACTTTTGCTTAATAACCCACGGCTCTATCTCTTACGGTTAATTTTTAAATAATTTCTAAAGTCATCGTCGGCGACTCTTCACGGTAGCCACTCGGTAGGAAAAAATCTAAGTCCGAACTGAAATTATTTTCACCGACGAGGTACCTTTTAAATGTTAGATTGAGTTATAGGAGCGTATTTGAAGCACTTTTGCTTTGTAAACCACGGCTCTATCTCTTACGGTTGATTTTTAAATTAATCGGAAAGTCTTCGTCGGTAGCGGTTCTCGGTAGCCTCTCCGTACAGAGACTAAGTCCGAATTGAAAATATTTTCACCGACGACGTATCTTTTAAATGTTATGTTCAGTTATGGGAGCGTATTTGACGCACTTTTGCTTAATAAACCACGGCTCTATCTCTAACGGTTGATTTTGAAATAATTTCTAAAGTCCTCGTCGGCGACTCTTCACGGTAGCCACTCGGTAGGAAAAAATCTAAGTCCGAACTGAAATTATTTTCACCGACGAGGTACCTTTTAAATGTTAGATTGAGTTATAGGAGCGTATTTGAAGCACTTTTGCTTAATAAACCACGGCTCTATCTCTTACGGTTGATTTTTAAATTAATCAGAAAGTCTTCGTCGGTAGCGGTTCTCGGTAGCCTCTCCGTACAGAGACTAAGTCCGAATTGAAAATATTTTCACCGACGACGTATCTTTTAAATGTCATGATCAGTTATTGGAGCGTATTTGAGGCACTTTTGCATAATAAACCACGGCTCTATCTCTTACGGTTGATTTTTAAATAATTTCTAAAGTCGTCGTCGGCGACTCTTCGCGGTAGCCACTCGGTAGGAAAAAATCTAAGTCCGAACTGTAATTATTTTCACTGACGAGGTACCTTTTATATGTTAGATTGAGTTATAGGAGGGTATTTGAAGCACTTTTGCTTAATGAACAACGGCTCTATCTCTTACGGTTGATTTTTAAATTAATCAGAAAGTCTTCGTCGGTAGCGCTTCTCGGTAGCCTCTCCGTACAGAGACTAAGTCCGAATTGAAAATATTTTCACTGACGACGTATCTTTTAAATGTCATGATCAGTTATTGGAGCGTATTTAACGCACTTTTGCATAATAAACCACGGCTCTATCTCTTACGGTTGATTTTTAAATAATTTCTAAAGTCGTCGTCGGCGACTCTTCGCGGTAGCCACTCGGTAGGAAAAAATCTAAGTCCGAACTGTAATTATTTTCACCGACGAGGTACCTTTTATATGTTAGATTGAGTTATAGGAGCGTATTTGAAGCACTTTTGCTTAATAAACAACGGCTCTATCTCTTACGGTTGATTTTTAAATTAATCAGAAAGTCTTCGTCGGTAGCGGTTCTCGGTAGCCTCTCCCTACAGATACTAAGTCCGAATTGAAAATCTTTTCACCGACGACGTATCTTTTAAATGTTATGATCAGTTATGGGAGCGTATTTGACGCACTTTTGCATAATAAACCACGGCTCTACCTCTTACGGTTGATTTTTAAATAATTTCTAAAGTCGTCGTCGGCGACTCTTCGTGGTAGCCACTCGGTAGGAAAAAATCTAAGTCCGAACTGAAATTAGTTTCACCGACGAGGTACCTTTTAAATGTTAGATTGAGTTATAGGAGCGTATTTGAAGCACTTTTGCTTAATAAACCACGGCTCTATCTCTTACGGTTGATTTTTAAATTAATCAGAAAGTCTTCGTCGGTAGCGCTTCTCGGTAGCCTCTCCGTACAGAGACTAAGTCCGAATTGAAAATATTTTCACCGACGACGTATCTTTTAAATGTTATGTTCAGTTATGGGAGCGTATTTGACGCACTTTTGCTTAATAACCCACGGCTCTATCTCTTACGGTTGATTTTTAAATAATTTCTAAAGTCGTCGTCGGCGACTCTTCACGGTAGCCACTCGGTAGGAAAAAATCTAAGTCCGAACTGAAATTATTTTCACCGACGAGGTACCTTTTAAATGTTAGATTGAGTTATAGGAGCGTATTTGAAGCACTTTTGCTTAATAAACCACGGCTCTATCTCTTACGGTTGATTTTTAAATTAATCAGAAAGTCTTCGTCGGTAGCGCTTCTCGGTAGCCTCTCCGTACAGAGACTAAGTCCGAATTGAAAATATTTTCACCGACGACGTATCTTTTAAATGTTATGCTCAGTTATGGGAGCGTATTTGACGCGCTTTTTCTTAATAACCCACGGCTCTATCTCTTACGGTTGATTTTTAAATAATTTCTAAAGTCGTCGTCGGCGACTCTTCACGGTAGCCACTCGGTAGGAAAAAATCTAAGTCCGAACTGAAATTATTTTCACCGACGAGGTACCTTTTAAATGTTAGATTGAGTTATAGGAGCGCATTTGAAGCACTTTTGCTTAGTAAACCACGGCTCTATCTCTTACGGTTGATTTTTAAATTAATCGGAAAGTCTTCGTCGGTAGCGGTTCTCGGTAGCCTCTCCCTACAGAGACTAAGTCCCAATTGAAAATATTTAAACCGACGACGTATCTTTTAAATGTTATGTTCAGTTATGGGAGCGTATTTGACGCACTTTTGCTTAATAAACCACGGCTCTATCTCTAACGGTTGATTTTGAAATAATTTCTAAAGTCCTCGTCGGCGACTCTTCACGGTAGCCACTCGGTAGGAAAAAATCTAAGTCCGAACTGAAATTATTTTCACCGACGAGGTACCTTTTAAATGTTAGATTGAGTTATAGGAGGGTATTTGAAGCACTTTTGCTTAATAAACCACGGCTCTATCTCTTACGGTTGATTTTTAAATTAATCAGAAAGTCTTCGTCGGTAGCGGTTCTCGGTAGCCTCTCCGTACAGAGACTAAGTCCGAATTGAAAATATTTTCACCGACGACGTATCTTTTAAATGTTATGATCAGTTATTGGAGCGTATTTGACGCACTTTTGCATAATAAACCACGGCTCTACCTCTTACGGTTGATTTTTAAATAATTTCTAAAGTCGTCGTCGGCGACTCTTCGTGGTAGCCACTCGGTAGAAAAAAATCTAAGTCCGAACTGAAATTAGTTTCACCGACGAGGTACCTTTTAAATGTTAGATTGAGTTATAGGAGCGTATTTGAAGCACTTTTGCTTAATAAACCACGGCTCTATCTCTTACGGTTGATTTTTAAATTAATCAGAAAGTCTTCGTCGGTAGCGGTTCTCGGTAGCCTCTCCCTACAGAGACTAAGACCGAATTGAAAATATTTTCACCGACGACGTATCTTTTAAATGTTATGATCAGTTATGGGAGCGTATTTGACGCACTTTTTCTTAATAAACCACGGCTCTATCTCTTACGGTTGATTTTTAAATAATTTCTAAAGTCGTCGTCGGCGACTCTTCACGGTAGCCACTCGGTAGGAAAAAATCTAAGTCCGAACTGAAATTATTTTCACCGACGAGGTACCTTTTAAATGTTAGATTGAGTTATAGGAGCGCATTTGAAGCACTTTTGCTTAATAAACCACGGCTCTATCTCTTACGGTTGATTTTTAAATTAATCAGAAAGTCTTCGTCGGTAGCGGTTCTCGGTAGCCTCTCCGTACAGAGGCTAAGTCCGAATTGAAAATATTTTCACCGACGACGTATCTTTTGAATGTTAGATTGAGTTTTAGGAGCGTATTTGAAGCACTTTTGCATAATAAACCACGGCTCTATCTCTTACGGTTGATTTTTAAATTAACCAGAAAGTCTTCGTCGGTAGCGCTTCACGGTAGCCTCTCCGTGCCGAGACTAAGTCCGAATTGAAAATAATTTCACCGACGACGTATCTTTTAAATGATATGTTCAGTTATGGGAGCGTATTTGAACCACTTTTGCTTAATAAACCACGGCTCTATCTCTTACGGTTGATTTTTAAATTAATCAGAAAGTCTTCGTCGGTAGCGCTTCTCGGTAGCCTCTCCGTACAGAGACTAAGTCCGAATTGAAAATATTTTCACCGACGACGTATCTTTTGAATGTTAGATTGAGTTTTAGGAGCGTATTTGAAGCACTTTTGCATAATAAACCACGGCTCTATCTCTTACGGTTGATTTTTAAATTAACCAGAAAGTCTTCGTCGGTAGCGCTTCACGGTAGCCTCTCCGTGCCGAGACTAAGTCCGAATTGAAAATATTTTCACCGACGACGTATCTTTTAAATGTTATGTTCAGTTATAGGAGCGTATTTGAAGCACTTTTGCTTAATAAACCACGGCTCCATCTCTTACGGTTGATTTTTAAATTAATCAGAAACTCTTCCTCGGTAGCGCTTCTCGGTAGTCTCTCCGTACAGAGACTAAGTCCGAATTGAAAATATTTTCACCGACGACGTATCTTTTAAATGTTATGTTCAGTTATGGGAGCGTATTTGAAGCACTTTTGCATAATAAACCACGGCTCTATCTCTTACGGTTGATGTTTAAATTAACCAGAAAGTCTTCGTCGGTAGCGCTTCACGGTAGCCTCTCCGTGCCGAGACTAAGTCCGAATTGAAAATATTTTCACCGACGACGTAACTTTTAAATGTTATGTTCAGTTATAGGAGCGTATTTGAAGCACTTTTGCTTAATAAACCACGGCTCCATCTCTTACGGTTGATTTTTAAATTAACCAGAAAGTCTTCGTCGGTAGCGCTTCACGGTAGCCTCTCCGTGCCGAGACTAAGTCCGAATTGAAAATATTTTCACCGACGACGTATCTTTTAAATGTTATGTTCAGTTATAGGAGCGTATTTGAAGCACTTTTGCTTAATAAACCACGGCTCTATCTCTTACGGTTGATTTTTAAATTAACCAGAAAGTCTTCGTCGGTAGCGCTTCACGGTAGCCTCTCCGTGCCGAGACTAAGTCCGAATTGAAAATATTTTCACCGACGACGTATCTTTTAAATGATATGTTCAGTTATGGGAGCGTATTTGAAGCACTTTTGCTTAATAAACCACGGCTCTATCTCTTACGGTTGATGTTTAAATTAATCAGAAAGTCTTCGTCGGTAGCGCTTCTCGGTAGCCTCTCCGTACAGAGACTAAGTCCGAATTGAAAATATTTTCACCGACGACGTATCTTTTGAATGTTAGATTGAGTTTTAGGAGCGTATTTGAAGCACTTTTGCATAATAAACCACGGCTGTATCTCTTACGGTTGATTTTTAAATTAACCAGAAAGTCTTCGTCGGTAGCGCTTCACGGTAGCCTCTCCGTGCCGAGACTAAGTCCGAATTGAAAATATTTTCACCGACGACGTATCTTTTAAATGTTATGTTCAGTTATAGGAGCGTATTTGAAGCACTTTTGCTTAATAAACCACGGCTCTATCTCTTACGGTTGATTTTTAAATTAACCAGAAAGTCTTCGTCGGTAGCGCTTCACGGTAGCCTCTCCGTGCCGAGACTAAGTCCGAATTGAAAATATTTTCACCGACGACGTACCTTTTAAATGATATGTTCAGTTATGGGAGCGTATTTGAAGCACTTTTGCTTAATAAACCACGGCTCTATCTCTTACGGTTGATTTTTAAATTAATCAGAAAGTCTTCGTCGGTAGCGCTTCTCGGTAGCCTCTCCGTACAGAGACTAAGTCCGAATTGAAAATATTTTCACCGACGACGTATCTTTTGAATGTTAGATTGAGTTTTAGGAGCGTATTTGAAGCACTTTTGCATAATAAACCACGGCTCTATCTCTTACGGTTGATTTTTAAATTAACCAGAAAGTCTTCGTCGGTAGCGCTTCACGGTAGCCTCTCCGTGCCGAGACTAAGTCCGAATTGAAAATATTTTCACCGACGACGTATCTTTTAAATGTTATGTTCAGTTATAGGAGCGTATTTGAAGCACTTTTGCTTAATAAACCACGGCTCTATCTCTTACGGTTGATTTTTAAATTAACCAGAAAGTTTTCGTCGGTAGCGCTTCACGGTAGCCTCTCCGTGCCGAGACTAAGTCCGAATTGAAAATATTTTCACCGACGACGTATCTTTTGAATGTTAGATTGAGTTATAGGAGCGTATTTGAAGCACTTTTGCATAATAAACCACGGCTCTATCTCTTACGGTTGATTTTTAATTAATCCGAAAGTCTTCGTCGGTAGCGCTTCTCGGTAGCCTCTCCGTACCGAGACTAAGTCCGAATTGAAAATATTTTCACCGACGACGTATCTTTTGAATGTTAGATTGAGTTATAGGAGCGTATTTGAAGCACTTTTGCATAATAAACCACTCTCTTATCCCTTTCTAACATTTCTATTCGTGTATAACTGCTGGTACTCATTTTCGCGCACATACACTACACCTATTATCTTCACTCGCGATATTGACTTTAATTAACTACCTAAAATATACTATTCCAAGGGAGCTGGGCCCATAACCTATTGCAGAGCATAAACCTTTTTTTATTAATAACGAAACAACAACGCGGTAACCAAAACGACTGGACAGAAACCAGTCGACTATTTGTTTACTACATACATTCAGATTGTGTTGCTGCTCTAATAAAATTTTTTTATAATTTAATATAATAACATATATTAATATTATATATTTATAAATTTATTTTAATTATATATAAAAAAAAATATATATATATGTTGACGGGTCTTTGGTGGATTATGTTAGGCAGAGGAATAAATACAAAACACGTATCACAATTACTGTTAATGTATATATATATATAACTAGAATGAATAAAATAATTGCACAAGAAGAATTGCATTACCACGAGGCGATGAGAGCCCACGAACAGAACCAGAAAAAAAACAAAAGAAAGGTGATATCTCCCTAGTGTATAAGGAGAGCGATGCTCACGCATTAAAGCGCGCACTTTGAATGTTCTAACACTCCCCCTTTCAAAGTGTACGGTAAACTAATTTCTAACTAAATCATTTAACAATTCTTCAGGCATAACAAATCGCTCCCCCGTGGTGCTCACCTTGTCGTGGTGGGGGAGCTTAGTATCTCGATGATCCATCGGGCTATACCGGTAGCTACTAGCATGCCGGGCAGGCCGATGGGGAGGGATCAACTAAGAGCACCAGTAGGAGGGGGGATTGTCGAGGGATCCGGAAGCCAGGGTGGGGGCCTTTTCAAAGGTCAACACCCGAGGGGGAAGGATGGACTCGCAATCGCCAATCCTCCAGGGAGGGTAGGACCGGGAGGAGGGGGGATTGACGAGGGATCCGGAAGCCAGGGTGGGGGCCTGTTCAAAGGTCAACACCCTAGGCGGAAGGATGGACTCGCAATCGCCAATCCTCCAGGGTGGGTAGGACCGGGAGGAGGGGGGATTGTCGAGGGATCCGGAAGCCAGGGCTGGGGGCCTTCTCAAGGGTCAACACCCTAGGCGGAAGGATGGACTCGCAATCGCCAATCCTCCAGGGAGGGTAGGTCGCGGGGGAACCTGGAAGCCGGGGCTGGGGGCCTTTCCAAAGGTCAACACCCTAGGTGGAAAGGGGAACTCGTGATCTCCCTCGGGGGGAGGAAAAGCTGGGAGTCTGGCAACTCCTGTAGCCCGGCTACTCGGAAGCTGGCCGTCGGGGCACCTGGAAGCCAGGGTGGGGGCCTTTTCAGAGGTCAACACACTAGGCGGAAAGCAAACCGGCAGCCCCCCCCCAAGGTTTTCAGGGTCGGGAGTGGGGCGGAAGCCAGGGCTGCTGACTCGGCTAAAACCGGGTCATCACCCTAGGTGGAAGCCTTCGGCTCCTCGACGAATTTTTCGCGAACCATCCGAAGCTAAGGTGTGCAGGCACCGTGCCGATGGCTGAATGGCTGGCCGGATGTAAAACTTAGTCAGTCGCAAACGGTCCCTTCGGGGCACCTGCCGAAACCCCGTCGTATTTTAGGCTTACCCAGGTAAGGCGGCTCTGCCTGGGTGGACCACCCCTTCCGACCTACTCGTGGGAACTATATGGAGAAAACAATTAAAATAAAAACCGGACGGACAAACAAAAACGACAACAAGGCAAGGACCAGGATTATGGAGACCAGCGCGGACAGGAACACGGACAATGAGGGAAGGACGCCAGTGGTGGTCCTGAGGGATGTCCTCTCGGATACCTCAGCAATGCCACCTCCGAGGACACAGCGGGCCAGGCGTGGGGGTAAGTCCTCAACAATTGCTAGGGCTGCGGAGGAGTCGGACGACACGTCGTCCGTCGCCTCCCACAGATCGATAAGGAAGCGGAAGTGGGACGAGCGTCGCAAAGGCGACGCCCCTTCCACTTCCGCGATGGATATGGATCCTTGCGAGGCGTACGGCCGCCAGTCGAGGGGCGAACTCCCTTCCGAGGCTGAGTTGGCCGCGGAGATGGAAGGCGAGGCGATGGGGGCCCTCGCCAGCCAAATCCTGGAGCGGATGAGGGCGGTGGAAAAAGTCGCTGCCATCTCGTCCAACCTCAAGGGGACGAACGTCCGTGTGTTGCGCTGGGCGGCCCGGTACACTAAGAACGCAATCACGGAGCTCATAAAGAGGTCCGAATCCGCAAGGGACGCGGAGTGGTTGCGGCGGGAGACCGGCCGCCTGAGCAATGAGGCGAGGGCCCGTAGCAGGGAGGCAAAGGAGCTGAGGAGGACCGTCTCCCAGCTCGAGGCAACAGTGGAGGCGTTGCGGGGACGGGGAGCCTCACCGCCCCCTCCGGCGGAGCGACATTTGTCGCCGCCGGTATGGGCGAGTGGGGGAACCTCTCCGGGTCGGCTGTCGCGGGCCGACGCCCGGCCGGGCATTGCGGAGAACCGCCTGCTCGAGCGGGTGTCGACGCTGATTGAGGCCAAATTGGCCTCTTTCGAGGAGAGGTTCCTCTCACGGCGACCTGCGGCAGCCAAAAAGGCGCCCAAGCAGGTCGCCTCGGCGGAAGCCCCCCCTCCCCAGAGGCCCACCTTCGCCGAGGTGGTGAGCCAGGACGGGGGGAAGAGAAAGACGGTCGGCCCCTCGGGCCCACCGCCTTCCTCGGGAAATAAAAGGCCGAAGGGCCCCAAGCCAACGGTTAAACCGAAGGCGCCGGGCCCTTCGACCTCCAAGGGCCCCAAGCCCCCCACAACACCTGGGGGGGAAAGGGCCCCGAGTCTTCGGCGTCCCCCCAAAACGGCCGCGGTCACCCTCACCGTGGGGGAGGGCGCCGCAATGACCATCGACGAGGCGATGTCCACCGCCAGACGGAATATCCGCCTGGAAGACGTGGGCCTCGAAGAGGTTCGGCCCAAAAGAGCCATCACCGGGGGCCTCATCTTAGAGGTCTCCGGTGAGGACCGGCAGGAGAAGGCGAAGGCCTTGGCCACGCGGATGGCCGAGGTCTTGGCCGGCACGGGTGTCAAGGTCGCGAGGCCCGTCAAAAAGGCGGAGCTGAGGGTTCGCGACCTCGACGACTCCGTGCGGGTAGCGGACGTGGTGGAGGCGGTTGCCACCACGGGCGCCTGTGACGGGGGCGAGGTGCGCGTCGGAGAAATCCGGCGCGCCCCTTCGCGGCTCGGCACGGCATGGGTTCAATGCCCACTCTCAGCGGCGCGCAAAATTGTCGCAGCTGGCCGTCTGAGGGTGCGCTGGAGCGCTGTGAGGGTGCAGGCTTTGGAAGCCCGTGCCCTCCAGTGCTATCGGTGCCTGGCGCTGGGGCACTCCAGGCACCAATGCAAGCGTAGTACCGACCGTAGCGCTCGGTGCTACAATTGCGGGGATGTGACCCACGCCGCGGCGGTGTGTTCGGCCCCGCCCAAGTGTCCGCTGTGCACGGACCTTGTCGACGGGCAGCGCACCGTCTCGGTACGAAAGGGTGCGCACCCCCACAAAGGCCCTCCTCCAAGGGCAGAGGGGGAGCGCGGCGGGAGAGGCCTGCCATAGCGGCGCCCTCGACCCCCGCTGCGGCCGCCCTAGCTATAGGGCCACCCGAGTTGGGGAGTGCGGAATCCGCCTCTCCAGCCGGGGAGGCTATGGAGGTGGAGCCCGCCGAGGCGGTGGCGCCTCCTTAGAGGCAAGAGGCGCCGGCTCGCCCGGCAGAGGAGGCCGCATCCATGCCCGCCCCGCGCGAGGACGTCCCCCCCGTCGGGGGAGGGGGGCATGGGCGTGGAGTCATCCCAGGAGGAGGTCCGGGAGGAGGCTGACCCCCAATGACTGGGGATCAACCTCCTCCAGACCAACCTGAACCACAGGCGCGTGGCACAGGACTTAGTGGTCCAGGCCGCGCGCGAGTGGAAAGTCGGGCTGGTCGTTGCGGCCGAGCCCTACAGGGTTCCGGATCACCCTTCGTGGTCCGGAGACGCCTTGGGCTCGGTAGCCATTCTATGGAATGGCGCTCCGGGGATGCCTCCCCCCCGGCTCTCATAGAGCGGGGGGATGGCTACGTAGCCGTCCAGTGGGGCAGCGTGGCGGTGGTGGGGGTTTACGTCTCCCCCAATTGCGGCCGGGACGCTTTTGTAGCGTTCCTGGACCGGGTTGGGGGGTGCGTCACCCGCATCCTGCCGCGTCCCTTGCTCGTCCTGGGGGATTTCAACTCTCACGCTACTGCGTGGGGTTCCCCCAGTACGGACATGAGGGGGCGGGAGCTGCTCCATTGGGCGGCCGGTCTGGAGTTAAGGCTCCTCAATGAGGGGTCCACCCCCACCTTCGTGCGGCGGCGGGGGGCGTCCATAGTCGACCTGACATGGGCGTCGCCCTCCGCCGTGCGCAGGGTGAGTGGGTGGAGGGTGTTGGGGGTTGAGACGATGTCAGACCACGCTTACGTGGTCATGAGCGTCTCGACTCCCAAACCTCCCAACCAGTCTGGCTCATCGGCTAGGGAATCGCCCCCCCGATGGGCCCTTAAAAGACTGGACGAGGTGGCCCTGCGCGCGGCAATCCAGGCGGTAGCCTGGGCTGAGCGCAGGGGCGAGAGACCTGAGGAGGAGGAGGCCTGGTTCCGTGCGGCCATGGCGGCTGTCTCTGACACCGCCATGCCCCGGGCCAGGGCCTTCTCGCCCCGCGCCGCGTACTGGTGGTCGTCGGAAATTTCCGACCTGAGGGACACCAGTACGCGTGCGCGGAGGGCGTACCTCAGGGCCCGCAGGCGCGCAAGCTCCACCGCGGAGGAGGAGGAGGCTGTCCTAAGGGCCAAGGCGGAGGCCTGGAGCCAGCTCCTCGCCACCATCGATCGCGATCCGTGGGGTCGCCCATACCGGGTGGTTCTGAATCAGATCCGCCCGTGGGCCCCCCCTGTGACCGAGTCGATGGAACCGGAGCTCCTGGACTCCGTCGTCGATAACCTCTTTCCTCAGGATGAGCAGGAGGCTCGACGGCGGACCCAGGAGCAGGGGGCGCGACATGATCGCGTCCCTGTGCCTGGGATCGGCAGCGAGGAGCTGGACAGGGCGGAGCGCCGCCTTGCAGCCCGAAGCACCGCCCCGGGTCCCGACGGCATCCGCGGCCGCGTGCTCGTGGCTGCCCTCCGGGTCCTGGGGAGTAGGTTTCGACGCCTCATGGAGGACTGCCTCACAGAGGGGGTCTTCCCGGGGGCCTGGAAAAGGGGGCAGCTGGTGCTGCTCCCTAAACCAGGGAGGGCGGCCGACAGCCCTTCCGCCTATCGGCCCATATGCCTGCTCGACGGGGCGGGAAAGATCCTCGAGAGGATCATAGCTTTCCGCCTCGCCGAGCACCTGTCCGGGGTGGGGCCCGATCTGGCCGACAGCCAGTTCGGTTTCCGGGAGGGGCGCTCCACGTTGGACGCGATCCAGCGGGTGCGCTCCCTCGCCGGGACGGCGGTGTCGGCCCCGGGGGGTGGAGTTGTGTTGGCGATATCGCTCGATATCGTCAACGCTTTCAACTCCGTCCCCTGGCAGGCGATTAGGGAGGCGCTGGTGTATCACCGCGTGCCTCCCTACTTGCGCAGGATAGTCGGGTCCTTCCTGCAGGACAGGTCCATTGGCTACCCGACGCGGGACGGGAGGGCTGAACGCCCTAGCTGGCGCGGTGTCCCGCAGGGTTCGGTGCTAGGCCCGACCCTGTGGAACCTTGCGTATGACCGCGTCTTGCGGTGTGCGCTTCCCCCGGGGGTGGTGCTGGTGTGTTACGCAGATGACACACTGGTGGTCACCTCCGGGAGGGATTACGCCCGCACTCTCCGTCTGGCGGAGTGCGGTGCGGAATGCGTGGTGGCCGCCATAAGGCGGCTAGGCCTGGAGGTGTCCCCGTCGAAGAACAAGGCAATGTGGTTCTTCGACGGGGTCAGGAGGGGCCCTCCCCCCGAGACTCCGGTCACGGTGGGAGGCGTGGCTGTCGAGGTGGGCAGCCGGATGAATTATCTGGGTGTCACCCTCGACAGCCACTGGAGCTTTGGGCCCCACCTCGAAGAGGTGGTGCCCCGAGTGGAACGGACAGCGGCGGTCTTGGGCCGCTTGCTGCCCAACGTGGGGGGACCTCAGGCGGGTGTACGCCGCCTGTACGAGGGGGTGGTGCGGAGTGCCGCCCTATATGGTGCACCCGTGTGGGCGGGGTCGCTCGGGAGGAGCAAGCGTAATCGCCAGCTCCTTTCCCGAGCACAAAGGCCCCTAGCCGCGCGGGTCGCCAGGGGGTACCGCACCGTCTCCCTGAGGGCGGCGTCCCTGCTTGGGTGCTCTCCCCCTTGGGAGCTCAAGGCGGAGGAAGCCGCGGAGGTCTACAGGATCTCCGCGGCCCTCAAAGAAACGCCGGATGCGGCTGAGTACCGTGCAGCGGAGATGGAGGCCGGCAGGAGCCGGGCGGGGCTGCACACCCTGGAAAGGTGGCGCAGCCAATTGGAGGAGCCCGGCTCCGGGGAAAGGACCGTCAGGGCCATCCTGCCGGTCCTCCAGCGTTGGCTGGAAAGGAGGGGACGGCTCACCTTCCGTCTAACACAGGTACTCACCGGGCATGGGTGCTTCGGTGAGTATCTGCACAAGATCGGAAGGGAGCCGTCCCCGCAGTGTCATCACTGCGGTGAAGAGAAGGACTCGGCGCAGCACACCCTGGAGGAGTGTCCCTCCTGGGCAGGGGAGCGCCGAGTCCTTCGGAACATCATAGGGTGGGACCTCTCGCTGCCCGCCGTCGTAAAAGCGATGGTGGGCGGCGAAGAGGAGTGGGGAGCCGTAGCCTCCTTCTGCGAACAAGTTATGTCGCGGAAGGAGGCCGCGGAAAGGGCCCGCGAGGCAGCGGACCCAGAGGGTAGGGGCCGAAGGCGGAG
This sequence comes from Nysson spinosus, assembly GCA_910591585.2. NCBI lineage: Eukaryota > Metazoa > Arthropoda > Insecta > Hymenoptera > Crabronidae > Nysson > Nysson spinosus. Next base: position 2,034,465 of record CAJUYC020000006.1, read on the forward strand.
ACGTACACGTCCCGCCTCCGGCACCGGACGCGGCGACCGTCGGAGTCGTCGGGGCCACTAGGCTGTCTGGATTGGGGTCCAGGCAGCCGATAGGGTGGCCCCAGAGGTAGAGGGATGCGGTGTTGTGGTCGCACCGCATCCCAAATAGTGGATTGGCCCCCCTTCAGGGGGCAAGGCGGGGGGGTATCCGGATCAATACGAAGTGTTCCCGGGTACTCCCCCTAACGCCTGAGGATGACCACCGGGGGGTTTTAGTCGGTAGAAATCCGACACTACCCCGGCCTCCCACCAAAGGAGGCCGGGGTGTCTATCGAAGATTTCCCCTCGAGAAAAAAAAAGGCATAACAAATCGATACATTTTTCCAACTTATTTTTAGGTAAAGACTTCGTTAGTACGTCCGCGGTCATTTCATTTGTAGAAATGTACTTTACATCTATTTCGCCGTTCTCCAGCATTTCTCTCGTGTAGTGATACCTAATATCTATGTGCTTACTTTTACGGTGAAACATATTATTTTTATTTAGCTGGATAGCGCTTTGATTGTCACAAAATATACTAATCTTATCGCGAACTAAATTACTAAATCCTAAGTTTAATAACATTCTCTTTAAGTAGAATGCCTCTTTGGCTGCTTCGGATATTGCCATATACTCGGCCTCCATTGTTGATAGGGCCACTGATTTTTGTTTCTTTGATTCCCAACTGGTGGGTCCTCCGGCTAACATGGTAACGTATCCAGAACGTGACCTTCTCCCGTTCTCGTCTCCGGCCCAGTCGGAGTCTACATAAACTTCGACTAGTTTATCTCTTTTGGAGTATGTGATGCTGTAGTTTATGGTTCCTTTAAGGTATCTTAAAACGTGTTTGGCTGCTTTCCATTGGTAATTCTTTGGACACGTGTTAAATTGACTTAGAAAGTTTGCGGCGAATGCTATGTCAGGTCGAGTAGCATTTGATAAATATATTAATGCCCCTATGAGTTCCCTATATGGCACCTTTGTCATATCTTCTGTAGTTTCATCAATGTTGTTAAAGGTTTCATTCGGTACCAAAGGTGTACTCGCGGGTTTGCAGTCTTCCATTCCAAATTTCTTTAGAGTTTCTTCTATATATTTACGTTGATTTAATTTTATTTGCCCAGTGTCTCCTTCTCTTTCTATGGAAATACCCAGAATATTCGTAACTTTACCCAGATCATTTATTTTGAACTTATTCTTTAATCGTTGTTTTATTTTCGTGAGTGCTCGTAGATCTTTCGACGCCAGTAGTATGTCGTCGACATATATGATTACCACTACTTCCATTTCGTTGGTTATGCATGTATAGACACACGGTTTAATTTCAGATCTCTTAAAACTAATACTGATTAGATAATTATTTATGGTGTGATACCAGTCTCTTCCGGCTTGTTTAAGACCGTACAATGGTCTCTTCAGACTACACACTTTATTTTCTTTACCAGTTTCAGTGAACATTTCTGGCTGTTGCATGAATATGGTACCCGTTAATTCCCCTTGTACATAGGCAGTGACGACATCCATGTGATGTACGTGCATCCTGTTTTCCGCTGCTCCGGCTAAGAGAATTCGTACGATTTCTAGTCGAACTACGGGCGCAAAGACTTCATCGTAGTCGATCCCTTTCTTCTGTTCGTTTCCTCTGGCCACTAATCGAGCTTTGTACTTATTTATTGTGCCGTCTTGATTTTTCTTTATCTTAAACACCCATCTATTTGAGAGTATCCTGGCGTTATCTGGTTTATCTGTAAGCTCCCATGTTTTATTTTCTACAAGAGAATTATATTCCTTTTTCATAGCTTCCAGTCAGAATGATCTGTCTCCGCTGTTCATGGCTTCTTTTAGTGTTCTTGGTTCACCGTGTTCTTCTTCACCCACGTTTGCTGTGTAATTAAATAACTTCCTTGGCCTTCCCGGTTTGCCGGTTCGTAGTATTTTTGGGCGGCCTTTCCCTTTCCTTAAAGTTGGTGTGACGTCTTCATCAGCATCTTCGGTGTCGCTGGGGATTACTTCGGAATCTTCATTGTTGATGTCGGGGTGCTCTTGTTCTGAGTTTTGCCCCGGTTCCTCCTCTTTAATATGTTCTTCTCTGTACGTTTCTCGAGGATCATTTCTATACAGGAGTATGGAATAGTGGTCATTCGGGTTCTCTACATCGTGTAGTTTTTCGTGGAATCGTACGTCTCTTCTTGTGACGACATGACGAATTCCACGTTCCCATAGTCTGTATGCCTTTGACACGTCGGAGTATCCGACTAAGACATATTCTTTGCCTTTTGGCATAAATTTGTTTGTTTTTGTTCCTTTTTCCAGCGCTACTGCGCTGCTACCGAATATCCTTAAAAATCCTACATAGGGTTTTTCGCCTGTCCATTGTTCATATGGTGTGACTTCGTTCAACTTTTTGGTAGGGCATCTGTTCCTAATGTATACGGCCGCATTTACTGCTTCTGCCCATAGGCTCATTTGTAATTTTGATTGGGTTAACATACTTCTCGCCATTTCCACTATTGTCCTGTTGGCGCGTTCGGCTACTCCGTTCTGCTGCGGTGTATACGGGGTCGACAGTTGCCTTGCTATTCCCTCTTGCTCAAGGTAATTTGAGAATTCCTTTGAAAGATATTCTTTGGCGTTGTCACTCCTGATTTTTTTGATTTCTTTTCCGGTTTGTTTCTCTACTCGGTTTTTATACGCTTTAAATGCAGACAAAATTTCGGATTTTTGTTTTAGTACAGCTATTTCTGTGAATCTAGTTTTGTCGTCGATGAATGTTGCGAAATACTTTGCTCCCCCTAATGATGGTACACTCATAGGACCGCATACGTCCGTGTGGATCAATCCTAGTATTTCTTTCTCTACCCTTTCTGATTCCTTAAAGGGTGTTTGATTTATTTTGCTCAAGTCGCACGTTTTACACTGTGGAGAGTTTATTGCACTTCTTTGATTTATGTTCATACCGATCACCATATTTTTATTGTGCAGTTTATTTACATCGTTAAAGTTTAAATGACCTAGCCTTTGTTTCCACAATATACAAACCATTCCGTTTATGAGCTGTTAACGCTATGGAATTATCCTTACGCTTCACAAAGGCTGAGTGTTTTGTAAACGTTACTGTATAACCATTTTCTGTGATGCTTGATACGGACATCAGGTTGTTTCTGAATTCAGGAACCCACATAACATTTGCTAGTTTAATGTCATTCGTACTTTGATTTTTGGAGTGCACATTTATCTTGATATTTCCTCTTCCTAAGGAGTTTGTGCTTTCTTCTGTGGCTGTATACACTTTGTCCCTTTGTTCTTTGTCAAGGTTTATGAATTGAGCTTTATCTTTGCACATGTGCACTGTTGCTCCACTGACCATGTTTTTGTCGGCTTCTGCAGTTTTTGGATATATGGTTGCTCTCCCCGGGTTTCTGCTTCTGGTAATTTTCTCTCTGTATCGCTCTGTCATTTGAGAATTTCTTCCTTGTCAGTAATGCTACTTCCTTATCTGAGTCCTTTACTTCATTAATATCTATTTTTCTAATTTCTTCTTCAATTAATTTTATTGTTAGTTCTTCTAACGTAGGCATTTTATCTCTTGACTCTATTGCTATGCAAAAGGTTTCATATTCACTGGGTAGTGACATTAATAGCATTATTGGCCAAATAGATTCTGGTAATATTATTCCAGACTCTTGTAATTGTTCAGATTTGTGTATGAAGTCGTTGATGTACTGAGCCATACTTTGTTTGGAATCTTTTTTCATTCTATATAGTTGTTTAAATAATACACACTGTCGCATAGGGCCTCTAGATTGTTGAACATTATTTAATGCTTCCCAAGCTTCCTTCGACGTTTCTGCCCGTTTTACGTGTGTATATTGGTTCTTATTAAGACTCCGTATGATTAGATCGAGAGCCTTTTCGTCATGCGTTTTCCATGCGGCTCCATTTTCTTCAGTTCTATTCTTTATACCATTCACGTAGTCCCACAATTCGTTATATCTCAAAATACTTTTCATTTGGATCTTCCATGATTCATAATTCGTATCGTTTAATTTTTCAATGTTCTGAATATTTGTTGAACCCATGGTTGTGGAAACTTTTCTCTGCACTTGGCACGTGTTCGCACTTAACCTCACTTTTCTTTTATTTTATTATTATCTTTTATTTACCTGCCCTGAGCCCATAACCTGTTGACGGGTCTTTGGTGGATTATGTTAGGCAGAGGAATAAATACAAAACACGTATCACAATTACTGTTAATGTATATATATATATATATAATTAGAATGAATAAAATAATTGTACAAGAAGAATTGCATTACCACGAGGCGATGAGAGCCCACGAACAGAACCAGAAAAAAAAACAAAAGAAAGGTGATATCTCCCTAGTGTATAAGGAGAGCGATGCTCACGCATTAAAGCGCGCACTTTGCATGTTCTAACAATATAAATAATAATTAATTGATTTTTATTACTAGAGATTTTTTAATTTATATAGGTATATAATGTAAAATTATTTTTGTTACTAGAGATTTTTTAATTTATATAGGTATATAATGTGAAATTATTTTTATTACCAGAGATTTTTTATTAAAATACATTAATTAATAAATTACTTATATTAATTAAATAAATTATAAATTATATTGGGATAAAAGAATTAGGTCATTGTTTTTGGTAAAATATTAAAAGAAAGAATATGTTTTTATTTAGATACTTTTCGTTAGAGTGGGGATTAACGATTTTTATTTTGATAAAAAAAAGCTTTCTGGTTGAATTGATGTTTTTATTTCGATACTTTTCGTTACAGTGGAGATTAACGATTTTTATTTTGATAAAAAAAAGGTTTCTCGTTGAATTGATGTTTTTATTTAGATACTTTTCGCTAAAGTGATAGAGATTTTTTAATTTATATAGGTATATAATGTGAAATTAGTTTTATTACCAGAGATTTTTTATTGAAATAAATTAATTAATAAATTACTTATATTAATTAAATAAATTATAAATTTTATTGGGATAAAAGTATTAGGTCATTGTTTTTGGTATAATATTAAAAGAAAGAATATGTTTTTATTTAGATACTTTTCGTTAAAGTGGGGATTAACGATTTTTATTTTGATAAAAAAAAGCTTTCTCGTTGGATTGATGTTTTTATTTAGATAATTTTCGTTAAAGTGATAGAGATTTTTTAATTTATATAGGTATATAATGTGAAATTATTTTTATTACCAGAGATTTTTTATTGAAATAAATTAATTAATAAATTACTTATATTAATTAAATAAATTATAAATTTTATTGGGATAAAAGAATTAGGTCATTGTTTTTGGTATAATATTAAAAGAAAGAATATGTTTTTATTTAGATACTTTTCGTTAAAGTGGGGATTATCAATAAATAGAGTTTCATAAAAATTTTTATATTATAAATTAATATTTTATACTATTTATACAAAAATGTAATTTTTGTTTTAAAATTAATAATATAAATAGTGTTAAGATATTCGAGGCGCCCGCGTACCAGAGGGGCACGCTTGTCGGCTCTCACAAGATCAACCACTTAGTTTCCTCGAACACATAGGGTTCCGAGTGAAATCGCCACACATTTCAGACAACAGGCGCTTCTCCTGGCACAGTATCGAAAACTTAGTATCAGATAGAACAATTAGTTTAAAATGGAACTAAGCTTCGTATCTGGAGTGTCCTCTCTCACAAGGTCGAGGACTTAGTTTCGTCGAACACATACGGTTTCGAGTGGCACCGCCACAGATTTCAGAGAACAGGCGCTTCTCATGGCACAGTATCGAAAACTTCGATTCTGGTAGAACAGTGAGTTTTAAATGGATCTATGTTTCGCATCTGGAGTTTCCTCTACCACAAGGTCGACCACTTAGTTTCGTCGAACACATACGGTTTCGAGTAGCATCGCCAGAGATTTCAGAGAACAGGTGCTTCTACTGGCACAGTATCGAACACTTAATATCAGATAGAAGAATTAGTTTAAATTGGAACAAAGCTTCGCATCTGGAGTTTCCTTTCCCACAAGGTCGACCACTTAGTTTCCTCGAACACATACGGTTTCGAGTAGCATCGCCACAGATTCCAGAGAACAGGCGCTTCTCCTGGCACAGTATCGAACACTTAGTTTCAGATGGAACATTTATTTTAAAATTGCACTATGTTTCGCATCTGGAGTTTCCTCTCACACAAGGTCGACCACTTAGTTTCGCCGAACGCATACGGTTTCGAGTGGCATCGCCACAGATTTCAGAGAACAGGCGCTTCTGCTGGTACAGTATCGAACACTTAGTTTCAGATAGAACAATTAGTTTAAAATTGAACTATATTTCGCTTCTGGAGTTTCCTCTCCCACAAGGTCGACCACTTAGTTTCGTCGAACACATACTGTTTCGAGGGGCATCGCCACAGATTTCAGAGAACAGGCGCTTCTCCTGGCAGAGTATCGAACACTTAGTTTCAGATGGAACACTTAGTTTAAAATTGAACTATGTTTCGCATCTGGAGTTTCCTCTCTCACAAGGTCGACCACTTAGTTTCGCCGAACGCATACGGTTTCGAGTGGCACCGCCGCAGATTTCAGACAACAGGCGCTTCTCCCGGCACAGTATCGAACACTTAGTATCGGATAGAACAATTACTTTAAAATGGAACTAAGCTTCGCATCTGGAGTTTCCTGTCTCACAAGGTGGACCACTTAGTTTCGTCGAACACATACGGTTTGGAGTAGCATCGCCACACATTTCGGAGAACAGGCGCTTCTCCTGGCACAGTATCGAACATTTAGTTTCAGATAGCACAATAAGTTTTAAATGGAACTAAGTTTCGCATTTGTAGTTTCCTCTCTCACAAGTTCGACCACTTAGTTTCGTCGAACGCATACCGTTTCGAGTGGTATCGCCACACGTTTCACAGAACGGGCGCTTCTCCTGGCACAGTATCGAGCACTTAGTTTCAGATAGAACAATTTGTTTAAAATGGAACTAAGTTTCGCATCTGGAGATTCCTGTCCCACAACGTCGAACATTTAGATTCGTCGAACACATACGGTTTCGAGTAGCATCGCCACACATTTCAGAGAACAGGCGCTTCTCCCGGTACAGTATCGAACACTTAGTATCGGACAGTACAATTACTTAAAATGGAACTAAGCTTCGCATCTGGAGTTTCCTGTCTCACAAGGTGGACCACTTAGTTTCGATGAACACATACGGTTTCGAGAAGCATCGCCACTGATCTCAGAGACCCGGCGCTACTCCTAGCACAGTATCGAACACTTAGTTTCAGATAGAACGATTAGTTTAAAATGGAACTAAGTGTCGCATCTGGAGGTTCCTCTCTCACATGGTCGACCACTTAGTTTCGTCGAACACATACGGTTTCATGTGGCATCGCCACAGATTTCAGAGAACAGGCGCTTCTCCTGGCACAGTATCGTACACTTAGTTTCAGATAGTACAATTAGTTTAAAATGAAACTAAGTTTCGCATTTGGTGCTTCCTCTCTCACAAGGTCGACCACTTAGTTTCGTCGAACACATACGGTTTCGAGTGGTATCGCTACAGATTTGGCCGAACGGGAGTTCCTCCTGGCACAGTATTGGCAACTTAGTTTCGACGAACACATACGGTTTCATGTGGCATCGCCACAGATTTCAGAGAACAGGCGTTTCTCCTGGCACAGTATCGAACACTTAGTTATAGATAGAACAATTAGTTTAAAATTGTACTAAATTTCGCATCTGGAGTTTCTTCCCTCACAAGGCGACCACTTAATTTCGTCGAACAGAAACGGTTTCGAGTGGCACCGCCGCAGATTTCAGACAACAGGCGCTTCTCCCGGCACAGTATCGAACACTTAGTATCGGATAGAACAATCGCCACCGATTTCAGAGAACAGGCGCTTCTCCTGGCACAGTGTCGAACACTTAGTTACAGATAGAACACTTAGTTTAAAATGGAACTATGTTTCGCATTTGGAGTTTCATCCCTCACAAGGTCAACCACTTAGTTTCGTCAAACACATACGGTTTCGAGTGGCATCGCCACAGATTTCAGAGAACAGGCGTTTCTCCCGGCACAGTATCGAAAACTTAGTTTCTGATAGAACAATTAGTTTTAAATGGAACTAAGTTTCGCATCTGGAGATTCCTGTCCCACAACGTCGAATATTTAGATTCGTCGAACACATACGGTTTCGAGTAGCATCGCCACACATTTCAGAGAACAGGCGGTTCTCCTGGCACAGTATCGAACACTTAGTTTCAGATAGAACAATAAGTTTTAAATGGAACTAAGTTTCGCATTTGTAGTTTCCTCTCTCACAAGTTCGACCACTTAGTTTCGTCGAACGCATACCGTTTCGAGTGGTATCGCCACACGTTTCACAGAACGGGCGCTTCTCCTGGCACAGTATCGAGCACTTAGTTTCAGATAGAACAATTTGTTTAAAATGGAACTAAGTTTCGCATCTGGAGATTCCTGTCCCACAACGTCGAACATTTAGATTCGTCGAACACATACGGTTTCGAGTAGCATCGCCACACATTTCAGAGAACAGGCGCTTCTCCTGGCACAGTATCGAACACTTAGTTTCAGATAGAACAATTAGTTTTAAATGGAACTAAGTTTCGCATTTGTAGTTTCCTCTCTCACAAGTTCGACCACTTAGTTTCGTCGAACAGATACAGTTTCGAGTAGCATCGCCACCTATTTCAGAGAACAGGCGTTTCTCCTGGCACAGTATCGAACACTTAGTTATAGATAGAACAATTAGTTTAAAATTGTACTAAATTTCGCATCTGGAGTTTCTGCCCTCACAAGGCGACCACTTAATTTCGTCGAACAGATACGGTTTCGAGTGACACCGCCGCAGATTTCAGACAACAGGCGCTTCTCCCGGCACAGTATCGAACACTTAGTATCAGATAGAACAATTTCTTTAAAACGGAACTAAGCTTCGCATTTGGAGTTTCCTGTCTCACAAGGTGGACCACTTAGTTTCGTCGAACACATACGGTTTCGAGTAGCATCGCCACCGATTTCAGAGAACAGGCGCTTCTCCTGGCACAGTGTCGAACACTTAGTTACAGATAGAACACTTAGTTTAAAATGGAACTATGTTTCGCATCTGGAGTTTCCTCTCTCACAAGGTCGACCACTTAGTTTCGTCGAACACATTCGGTTTCGAGTAGCATCGCCACAGGTTTCAGATGACAGGCGCTTCTCCTGGCACATTATCGAACACTTAGTTTCAGATAGAACAATTAGTTCAAAATGGAACTAAGTTTCGCATTTGGAGTTTCCTCCCTCACAAGGTCGACCACTTAGTTTCGTCGATCACATACGGTTTCGAGTGGCATCGCCACAGATTTCAGAGATCAGGCGTTTCTCCTGGCACACTGTCGAACACTTAGTTTCAGATAGAACAATTAGTTTTAAATGGAACTAAGTTTCGCATCTGGAGTTTCCTCTCTCACAAGGTCGGCCACGTAGTTTCGTCGAACACATACGGTTTCGAGTGGTATCGCCACAGATTTCAGAGAACAGGCGCTTCTCCTGGCACATTATCGAACACTTAGTTACAGATAGAACAATTAGAGTGAAATGCAACTATGTTTCGCATCTGGAGTTTCCTCTCTCACAAGGTCGGCCACTTAGTTTCGTCGAACATATACGGTTTCGCGTGGTATCGCCACAGATTTCAGAGAACAGGCGGTTCTCCTGGCACAGTATCGAACACTTAGTTTCAGATAGCACAATAAGTTTTAAATGGAACTAAGTTTCGCATTTGTAGTTTCCTCTCTCACAAGTTCGACCACTTAGTTTCGTCGAACGCATACCGTTTCGAGTGGTATCGCCACACGTTTCACAGAACGGGCGCTTCTCCTGGCACAGTATCGAGCACTTAGTTTCAGATAGAACAATTTGTTTAAAATGGAACTAAGTTTCGCATCTGGAGATTCCTGTCCCACAACGTCGAACATTTAGATTCGTCGAACACATACGGTTTCGAGTAGCATCGCCACACATTTCAGAGAACAGGCGCTTCTCCCGGTACAGTATCGAACACTTAGTATCGGACAGTACAATTACTTAAAATGGAACTAAGCTTCGCATCTGGAGTTTCCTGTCTCACAAGGTGGACCACTTAGTTTCGATGAACACATACGGTTTCGAGAAGCATCGCCACTGATCTCAGAGACCCGGCGCTACTCCTAGCACAGTATCGAACACTTAGTTTCAGATAGAACGATTAGTTTAAAATGGAACTAAGTGTCGCATCTGGAGGTTCCTCTCTCACATGGTCGACCACTTAGTTTCGTCGAACACATACGGTTTCATGTGGCATCGCCACAGATTTCAGAGAACAGGCGCTTCTCCTGGCACAGTATCGTACACTTAGTTTCAGATAGTACAATTAGTTTAAAATGAAACTAAGTTTCGCATTTGGTGCTTCCTCTCTCACAAGGTCGACCACTTAGTTTCGTCGAACACATACGGTTTCGAGTGGTATCGCTACAGATTTGGCCGAACGGGAGTTCCTCCTGGCACAGTATTGGCAACTTAGTTTCGACGAACACATACGGTTTCATGTGGCATCGCCACAGATTTCAGAGAACAGGCGTTTCTCCTGGCACAGTATCGAACACTTAGTTATAGATAGAACAATTAGTTTAAAATTGTACTAAATTTCGCATCTGGAGTTTCTTCCCTCACAAGGCGACCACTTAATTTCGTCGAACAGAAACGGTTTCGAGTGGCACCGCCGCAGATTTCAGACAACAGGCGCTTCTCCCGGCACAGTATCGAACACTTAGTATCGGATAGAACAATCGCCACCGATTTCAGAGAACAGGCGCTTCTCCTGGCACAGTGTCGAACACTTAGTTACAGATAGAACACTTAGTTTAAAATGGAACTATGTTTCGCATTTGGAGTTTCATCCCTCACAAGGTCAACCACTTAGTTTCGTCAAACACATACGGTTTCGAGTGGCATCGCCACAGATTTCAGAGAACAGGCGTTTCTCCCGGCACAGTATCGAAAACTTAGTTTCTGATAGAACAATTAGTTTTAAATGGAACTAAGTTTCGCATCTGGAGATTCCTGTCCCACAACGTCGAATATTTAGATTCGTCGAACACATACGGTTTCGAGTAGCATCGCCACACATTTCAGAGAACAGGCGGTTCTCCTGGCACAGTATCGAACACTTAGTTTCAGATAGAACAATAAGTTTTAAATGGAACTAAGTTTCGCATTTGTAGTTTCCTCTCTCACAAGTTCGACCACTTAGTTTCGTCGAACGCATACCGTTTCGAGTGGTATCGCCACACGTTTCACAGAACGGGCGCTTCTCCTGGCACAGTATCGAGCACTTAGTTTCAGATAGAACAATTTGTTTAAAATGGAACTAAGTTTCGCATCTGGAGATTCCTGTCCCACAACGTCGAACATTTAGATTCGTCGAACACATACGGTTTCGAGTAGCATCGCCACACATTTCAGAGAACAGGCGCTTCTCCTGGCACAGTATCGAACACTTAGTTTCAGATAGAACAATTAGTTTTAAATGGAACTAAGTTTCGCATTTGTAGTTTCCTCTCTCACAAGTTCGACCACTTAGTTTCGTCGAACAGATACAGTTTCGAGTAGCATCGCCACCTATTTCAGAGAACAGGCGTTTCTCCTGGCACAGTATCGAACACTTAGTTATAGATAGAACAATTAGTTTAAAATTGTACTAAATTTCGCATCTGGAGTTTCTGCCCTCACAAGGCGACCACTTAATTTCGTCGAACAGATACGGTTTCGAGTGACACCGCCGCAGATTTCAGACAACAGGCGCTTCTCCCGGCACAGTATCGAACACTTAGTATCAGATAGAACAATTTCTTTAAAACGGAACTAAGCTTCGCATTTGGAGTTTCCTGTCTCACAAGGTGGACCACTTAGTTTCGTCGAACACATACGGTTTCGAGTAGCATCGCCACCGATTTCAGAGAACAGGCGCTTCTCCTGGCACAGTGTCGAACACTTAGTTACAGATAGAACACTTAGTTTAAAATGGAACTATGTTTCGCATCTGGAGTTTCCTCTCTCACAAGGTCGACCACTTAGTTTCGTCGAACACATTCGGTTTCGAGTAGCATCGCCACAGGTTTCAGATGACAGGCGCTTCTCCTGGCACATTATCGAACACTTAGTTTCAGATAGAACAATTAGTTCAAAATGGAACTAAGTTTCGCATTTGGAGTTTCCTCCCTCACAAGGTCGACCACTTAGTTTCGTCGATCACATACGGTTTCGAGTGGCATCGCCACAGATTTCAGAGATCAGGCGTTTCTCCTGGCACACTGTCGAACACTTAGTTTCAGATAGAACAATTAGTTTTAAATGGAACTAAGTTTCGCATCTGGAGTTTCCTCTCTCACAAGGTCGGCCACGTAGTTTCGTCGAACACATACGGTTTCGAGTGGTATCGCCACAGATTTCAGAGAACAGGCGCTTCTCCTGGCACATTATCGAACACTTAGTTACAGATAGAACAATTAGAGTGAAATGCAACTATGTTTCGCATCTGGAGTTTCCTCTCTCACAAGGTCGGCCACTTAGTTTCGTCGAACATATACGGTTTCGCGTGGTATCGCCACAGATTTCAGAGAACAGGCGGTTCTCCTGCCACAGTATCGAACACTTAGTTTCAGATGGAACAATTAGTTTTAAATGGAACTAAGTTTCGCATCAGGAGTTTCCTCTTTCACAAGGCGACCACTTAGTTTCGTCGAACACATACGGTTTCGAGTAGTATCGCCACAGATTTCGCAGAACGGGAGTTTCTCCTGGCACAGTATCGAACACTTAGTTTCAGATAGAACAATTAGTTTAAAATGCAACTATGTTTCGCATCTGGAGTTTCCTCTCTCACAAGGTCGGCCACTTAGTTTCGTCGAACACATACGGTTTCGAGTGGTATCGCCACAGATTTCAGAGAACAGGCGCTTCTCCTGGCACAGTATCGAACACTTAGTTTCAGATAGAACAATTAGTTTAAAATGGAACTATGTTTCGCATCTGGAGTATCCTCTCTCACAAGGTCAACCACTTAGTTTCGTCGAACGCATACGGTTTCGAGTGGCATCGCCACAGATTTCGCAGAACGGGAGTTTCTCCTGGCACAGTATCGAACACTTAGTTTCAGATAGAACAATTAGTTTAAAATGCAACTATGTTTCGCATCTGGAGTTTCCTCTCTCACAAGGTCGGCCACTTAGTTTCGTCGAACACATACGGTTTCGAGTGGTATCGCCACAGATTTCAGAGAACAGGCGCTTCTCCTGGCACAGTATCGAACACTTAGTTTCAGATAGAACAATTAGTTTAAAATGGAACTATGTTTCGCATCTGGAGTATCCTCTCTCACAAGGTCAACCACTTAGTTTCGTCGAACGCATACGCTTTCGAGTGGCATCGCCACAGATTTCGCAGAACGGGAGTTTCTCCTGGCACAGTATCGAACACTTAGTTTCAGATAGAACAATTAGTTTAAAATGCAACTATGTTTCGCATCTGGAGTATCCTCTCTCACAAGGTCAACCACTTAGTTTCGTCGAACACATACGGTTTGGAGTGGTATCGCCACAGATTTCAGAGAACAGGCGCTTCTCCTGGCACATTATCGAACACTTAGTTTCAGATAGAACAATTAGTTTAAAATGGAACTATGTCTCGCATTTGGAGTATCCTCTCTCACAAGATCAACCACTTAGTTTCCTCGAACACATACGGTTTCGAGTAGCAACGCCACAGATTTAAGAGAACAGGTGCTTCTCCTGGCACAGTATCGAAGACATAGTTTCAGATAGAACAATTAGTTTAAAATGGAACTAAGTTTCGCTTCTGGAGTTTCCTCTCTCACAAGGTCGACCACTTACTTTCGTCGAACACATTCGGTTTCGTGTAGCAACGCCACAGATTTCAGAGAACAGCCGCCTCTTCTGGCACAGTATCGAACACGTAGTTTCAGATAGAACAATTAGTTTAAAATGGAAGTAAGATTCGCATCTGCAGTTTCCTCTCTCACAAGGTCGACCACTTAGTTTCGTCGAACACATACCGTTTCGAGTAGCATCGCCTCAGATTTCAGAGAACAGGCGCTTCTCCTGGCACAGTATCGAACACTTAGTTTCAGATAGAAAAATTAGTTTAAAATGGAACTAAGTTTCGCATTTGTAGTTTCCTCTCTCACAAGTTCGACCACTTTGTTTCGTCGAACACATACGGTTTCGAGTAGCATCGCCACCGATGTCAGAGTACAGACGCTTCTCCTGGCACATTATCGAACACAAAGTTTCAGGTAGAACAATTAGTTTAAAATGGAACTAAGTTTCGCATCTGGAGTTTCCTCTCCCACAAGGTCGACCACTTAGTTTCGTCGAACACATACGGTTTCGAGTGGCATCGCCACAGATTTCGGAGAACAGGCGCTTCTCCTGGCACAGTATCGAACACTTAGTTTCAGAGAGAACAATTAGTTTAAAATGGAAATAAGTTTCGCATCTGGAGTTTCCTCTCTCACAAGGTCGACCACCTAGTTTCGTCGAACACATACGGTTTCGAGTGGCATCGCCACAGATTGCAAGGAACAGGCGCTTCTCCTAGCACAGTGTCGAACACATAGTTTCAGGTAGAACAATTAGTTTAATGTGGTACTAAGTTTCGCATCTGGAGTTTCCTCTTTCACAAGGCGACCACTTAGTTTCGTCGAAGACATACGGTTTCGAGTAGCATCGCCACAGATTTCAGAGAACAGGCGCCTCTCCTGGCACAGTATCGAACACTTAGTTTCAGATAGAATAATGTTTAAAATGGAAGTAAGTTTCGCATGTGGAGTTTCCTCTCCCACAAGGTCGACCACTTAGATTCGTCGAACACATACGGTTTCGAGTGGCATGGCCACATATTTCAGAGAACAGGCGCTTCTCCTGGCACAGTGTCGAACACATAGTTTCAGGTAGAACAATTAGTTTAAAATGGAACTAAGTTTCGCATCTGGAGTTTCCTCTTTCACAAGGCGACCACTTAGTTTCGTCGAACACATACGGTTTCGAGTAGCATCGCCACAGATTTCAGAGAACAGGCGCCTCTCCTGGCACAGTATCGAACACTTAGTTTCAGATAGAATAATGTTTAAAATGGAAGTAAGTTTCGCATCTGGAGTTTCCTCCCCACAAGGTCGACCACTTAGTTTCGTCGAACACATACGGTTTCGAGTAGCATCGCCACTGATTTCAGAGGACAGGCACTTCTCCTGGCACAGTATCGAACACTTAAGTTCCACATAGAAAAATTAGTTTAAAATGGAACTATGTTTGGCATTTGGAGTTTCCTCTCTTTCAAGGTCGACCACTTAGTTTCGTGGAAGACATACGGTTTCGAGTGGCATCGCCACAGATTTCAGAGAACAGGCGCTTCTCCTGGCACAGTGTCGAACACATAGTTTCAGATAGATCAATTAGTTTAAAATGGAACAATGTTTCGCAACTGGAGTTTCCTCTCTCACAAGGTCGACCAATTAGATTCGTCGAACACATACGGTTTCGAGTGGCATGGCCACATATTTCAGAGAACAGGCGCTTCTCCTGGCACAGTGTCGAACACATAGTTTCAGATAGAACAATTAGGTTAAAATGGAACTAAGTTTCGCGCCTGGAGTTTCCTCTCTTACAAGGTCGACCACTTAGTTTCGTGGAACACATACGGTTTCGAGTGGCATCGCCACAGATTTCAGAGAACAGGCGCTTCTCCTGTCACAGTATCGAACACTTAGTTTCAGATAGAACAATTAGTTTAAAATGGAACTAAGTTTCGCATCTGGAGTTTCCTCTCTCACAAGGTCGACCACTTAGTTTCGACGAAACACATAAGGTTTCGAGTAGCATCGCCACAGATTTCAGAGGACAGGCGCTTCTCCTGGCACAGTATCGAACACTTAGTTTCAGATAGAACCATTAGTTTAAAATGGAACTATGTTTCGTATCTGGAGTTTCCTCTCCCACTAGGTGGACCACTTAGTTTTTTCGAACACATACGGTTTCTAGTAGCATCGCCACTGATTTCAGAGAACAGGCGCTTCTCCTGGCACAGTATCGAACACTTAGTTTCAGATAGAACCATTAGTTTAAAATGGAACTATGTTTCGCATTTGGAGTTTCCTCTCTCACAAGGTCGACCACTTAGTTTCGTCAAACACATACGGTTTCCAGTGGCATCGCCACAGATTTCACAGAACAGGCGCTTCTCCTGGCACAGTATCGAAAACTTAGTTTCAGAGAGAAAAATTAGTTTAAAATGGAAATAAGTTTCGCATCTGGAGTTTCCTCTCTCACAAGGTCGACCACTTAGTTTCGACGAAAGACATAAGGTTTCGAGTGGCATCGCCACACATTTCAGAGAACAGGCGCTTCTCCTAGCACACTATCGAACATTTAGTTTCAGATAGAACTATTAGTTTAAAATGGTACTAAGTTTCGCATCTGGAGTTTCCTCTCTCACAAGGCGACCACTTAGTCTCGTCGAACACATACGGTTTCGAGTGGCATCGCCACACACTTCACAGAACAGCCGCTCCTCCGGGCACATTATCGAACACTTAGTTTCAGATAGAACAATTATTTTAAAATGGAAGTAAGTTTCGCATCTGCAGTTTCCTCTCTCACAAAGTCGACCACTTAGTTTCGTCGAACACATACGGTTTCGAGTGCCATCGCTACACATTTCAGAGAACAGGCGCTTCTCCTGGCACACTGTCGAACACATAGTTTCAGATAGAACAATTAGTTTAAAATGGAACTAAGTTTCGCATCCGTAGTTTCCTCTCTCACAAGGTCAACCAGTTAGTTTCGTCGAACACAATACGGTTTCGAGTGTCATCGCCACACATTTCAGAGCACAGGCGCTTCTCCTGGTAGATTATCGAACACATAGTTTCAGATAGAACAATTAGTTTAAAATGGAACTACGTTTCGCATCTGGAGTTTCCTCTCTCACAAGGTCGACCATTTAGATTCGTCGAACACATACGGTTTCGAGTGGCATCGCCACAGATTTCAGAGAACGCGCACTTCCCCTGGCACAGTATCGAACACTTAGTTTCGGATAGAACAATTAGTTTAAAATGGAACTAAGTTTCGCATCTGGAGTTTCCTCTCTCACAAGGTCGGCCACTTAGTTTCGTCGAACACATACGGTTTCGAGTAGTATCGCCACAAATATCGCAGAACGGGAGTTTCTCCTGGCACAGTATCGAACACTTAGTTACAGATAGAACAATTAGTTTAGAATGGAACTACGTTTCGCATCTGGAGTTTCCTCTCTTTCAAGGTCGACCACTTAGTTTCGTGGAAGACATACGGTTTCGAGTGGCATCGCCACAGATTTCAGAGAACAGGCGCTTCTCCTGGCACAGTGTCGAACACATAGTTTCAGATAGATCAATTAGTTTAAAATGGAACAATGTTTCGCAACTGGAGTTTCCTCTCTCACAAGGTCGACCAATTAGATTCGTCGAACACATACGGTTTCGAGTGGCATGGCCACATATTTCAGAGAACAGGCGCTTCTCCTGGCACAGTGTCGAACACATAGTTTCAGATAGAACAATTAGGTTAAAATGGAACTAAGTTTCGCGCCTGGAGTTTCCTCTCTTACAAGGTCGACCACTTAGTTTCGTGGAACACATACGGTTTCGAGTGGCATCGCCACAGATTTCAGAGAACAGGCGCTTCTCCTGTCACAGTATCGAACACTTAGTTTCAGATAGAACAATTAGTTTAAAATGGAACTAAGTTTCGCATCTGGAGTTTCCTCTCTCACAAGGTCGACCACTTAGTTTCGACGAAACACATAAGGTTTCGAGTAGCATCGCCACAGATTTCAGAGGACAGGCGCTTCTCCTGGCACAGTATCGAACACTTAGTTTCAGATAGAACCATTAGTTTAAAATGGAACTATGTTTCGTATCTGGAGTTTCCTCTCCCACTAGGTGGACCACTTAGTTTTTTCGAACACATACGGTTTCTAGTAGCATCGCCACTGATTTCAGAGAACAGGCGCTTCTCCTGGCACAGTATCGAACACTTAGTTTCAGATAGAACCATTAGTTTAAAATGGAACTATGTTTCGCATTTGGAGTTTCCTCTCTCACAAGGTCGACCACTTAGTTTCGTCAAACACATACGGTTTCCAGTGGCATCGCCACAGATTTCACAGAACAGGCGCTTCTCCTGGCACAGTATCGAAAACTTAGTTTCAGAGAGAAAAATTAGTTTAAAATGGAAATAAGTTTCGCATCTGGAGTTTCCTCTCTCACAAGGTCGACCACTTAGTTTCGACGAAAGACATAAGGTTTCGAGTGGCATCGCCACACATTTCAGAGAACAGGCGCTTCTCCTAGCACACTATCGAACATTTAGTTTCAGATAGAACTATTAGTTTAAAATGGTACTAAGTTTCGCATCTGGAGTTTCCTCTCTCACAAGGCGACCACTTAGTCTCGTCGAACACATACGGTTTCGAGTGGCATCGCCACACACTTCACAGAACAGCCGCTCCTCCGGGCACATTATCGAACACTTAGTTTCAGATAGAACAATTATTTTAAAATGGAAGTAAGTTTCGCATCTGCAGTTTCCTCTCTCACAAAGTCGACCACTTAGTTTCGTCGAACACATACGGTTTCGAGTGCCATCGCTACACATTTCAGAGAACAGGCGCTTCTCCTGGCACACTGTCGAACACATAGTTTCAGATAGAACAATTAGTTTAAAATGGAACTAAGTTTCGCATCCGTAGTTTCCTCTCTCACAAGGTCAACCAGTTAGTTTCGTCGAACACAATACGGTTTCGAGTGTCATCGCCACACATTTCAGAGCACAGGCGCTTCTCCTGGTAGATTATCGAACACATAGTTTCAGATAGAACAATTAGTTTAAAATGGAACTACGTTTCGCATCTGGAGTTTCCTCTCTCACAAGGTCGACCATTTAGATTCGTCGAACACATACGGTTTCGAGTGGCATCGCCACAGATTTCAGAGAACGCGCACTTCCCCTGGCACAGTATCGAACACTTAGTTTCGGATAGAACAATTAGTTTAAAATGGAACTAAGTTTCGCATCTGGAGTTTCCTCTCTCACAAGGTCGGCCACTTAGTTTCGTCGAACACATACGGTTTCGAGTAGTATCGCCACAAATATCGCAGAACGGGAGTTTCTCCTGGCACAGTATCGAACACTTAGTTACAGATAGAACAATTAGTTTAGAATGGAACTACGTTTCGCATCTGGAGTATCCTCTCTCACAAGGTCAACCACTTCGTTTCGTCGAACACATACGGTTTCGAGTAGCATCGCCACAGATTTCAGAGAACAGGCGCTTCTCCTGTCACAGTATCGAACACTTAGTTTCAGATAGAACAATTAGTTTAAAATGGAACTAAGTTTCGCATCTGGAGTTTCCTCTCTCACAAGGTCGACCACTTAGTTTCGACGAAACACATAAGGTTTCGAGTAGCATCGCCACAGATTTCAGAGGACAGGCGCTTCTCCTGGCACAGTATCGAACACTTAGTTTCAGATAGAACCATTAGTTTAAAATGGAACTATGTTTCGTATCTGGAGTTTCCTCTCCCACTAGGTGGACCACTTAGTTTTTTCGAACACATACGGTTTCTAGTAGCATCGCCACTGATTTCAGAGAACAGGCGCTTCTCCTGGCACAGTATCGAACACTTAGTTTCAGATAGAACCATTAGTTTAAAATGGAACTATGTTTCGCATTTGGAGTTTCCTCTCTCACAAGGTCGACCACTTAGTTTCGTCAAACACATACGGTTTCCAGTGGCATCGCCACAGATTTCACAGAACAGGCGCTTCTCCTGGCACAGTATCGAAAACTTAGTTTCAGAGAGAAAAATTAGTTTAAAATGGAAATAAGTTTCGCATCTGGAGTTTCCTCTCTCACAAGGTCGACCACTTAGTTTCGACGAAAGACATAAGGTTTCGAGTGGCATCGCCACACATTTCAGAGAACAGGCGCTTCTCCTAGCACACTATCGAACATTTAGTTTCAGATAGAACTATTAGTTTAAAATGGTACTAAGTTTCGCATCTGGAGTTTCCTCTCTCACAAGGCGACCACTTAGTCTCGTCGAACACATACGGTTTCGAGTGGCATCGCCACACACTTCACAGAACAGCCGCTCCTCCGGGCACATTATCGAACACTTAGTTTCAGATAGAACAATTATTTTAAAATGGAAGTAAGTTTCGCATCTGCAGTTTCCTCTCTCACAAAGACGACCACTTAGTTTCGTCGAACACATACGGTTTCGAGTGCCATCGCTACACATTTCAGAGAACAGGCGCTTCTCCTGGCACACTGTCGAACACATAGTTTCAGATAGAACAATTAGTTTAAAATGGAACTAAGTTTCGCATCCGTAGTTTCCTCTCTCACAAGGTCAACCAGTTAGTTTCGTCGAACACAATACGGTTTCGAGTGTCATCGCCACACATTTCAGAGCACAGGCGCTTCTCCTGGTAGATTATCGAACACATAGTTTCAGATAGAACAATTAGTTTAAAATGGAACTACGTTTCGCATCTGGAGTTTCCTCTCTCACAAGGTCGACCATTTAGATTCGTCGAACACATACGGTTTCGAGTGGCATCGCCACAGATTTCAGAGAACGCGCACTTCCCCTGGCACAGTATCGAACACTTAGTTTCGGATAGAACAATTAGTTTAAAATGGAACTAAGTTTCGCATCTGGAGTTTCCTCTCTCACAAGGTCGGCCACTTAGTTTCGTCGAACACATACGGTTTCGAGTAGTATCGCCACAAATATCGCAGAACGGGAGTTTCTCCTGGCACAGTATCGAACACTTAGTTACAGATAGAACAATTAGTTTAGAATGGAACTACGTTTCGCATCTGGAGTATCCTCTCTCACAAGGTCAACCACTTCGTTTCGTCGAACACATACGGTTTCGAGTAGCATGGCCACAGATTTCAGAGAACAGGCGCTTCTCCTGGCACAGTATCGAAGACATAGTTTCAGATAGGACAATTAGTTTAAAATGGAACTAAGTTTCGCATCTGGAGTTTCCTCTCCCACAAGGCGGCCACTTAGTTTCGTCGAACACATACGGTTTCGAGTGGTATCGCCACAGATTTCAGAGAACAGGCGCTTCTCCTGGCACATTATCGAACACTTAGTTACAGATAGAACAATTAGTTTAAAATGCAACTATGTTTCGCATCTGGAGTTCCCTCTCTCACAAGGTCGGCCACTTAGTTTCGTCGAACACATACGGTTTCGAGTGGTATCGCCACAGATTTCAGAGAACAGGCGCTTCTCCTGGCACAGTATCGAACACTTAGTTTCAGATGGAACAATTAGTTTTAAATGGAACTAAGTTTTGCATCTGGAGTTTCCTCTTTCACAAGGCGGCCACTTAGTTTCGTCGAACACAGACGGTTTCGATTGGCATCGCCACAGGTTTCAGAGAACAGGCGCTTCTCCTGGCACAGTATCGAACACTTAGTTTCAGATGGAACAATTAGTTTAAAATGCAACTATGTTTCGCATCTGGGGTTTCCTCTTTCACAAGGTCGGCCACTTAGTTTCGTCGAACACTTACGGTTTCGAGTGGTGTCGCCACAGATTTCAGAGAACAGGCGCTTCTCCTGGCACATTATCGAACACTTAGTTTCAGATAGAACAATTAGTTTAAAATGGAACTATGTTTCGCATCTGGAGTATCATCTCTCACAAGGTCAACCACTTAGTTTCGCCGAACACATATGGTTTCGAGTGGCATCGCCACATATTTCAGAGAACAGGCGCTTCTCCTGGCACATTATCGAACACTTAGTTACAGATGGAACAATTAGTTTAAAATGCAACTATGTTTCGCATCTGGAGTTTCCTCTCTCACAAGGTCGGCCACGTAGTTTCGTCGAACACATACGGTTTCGAGTGGTATCGCCACAGATTTCAGAGAACAGGCGCTTCTCCTGGCACATTATCGAACACTTAGTTACAGATAGAACAATTAGAGTGAAATGCAACTATGTTTCGCATCTGGAGTTTCCTCTCTCACAAGGTCGGCCACTTAGTTTCGTCGAACATATACGGTTTCGCGTGGTATCGCCACAGATTTCAGAGAACAGGCGGTTCTCCTGGCACAGTATCGAACACTTAGTTTCAGATGGAACAATTAGTTTTAAATGGAACTAAGTTTCGCATCAGGAGTTTCCTCTTTCACAAGGCGACCACTTAGTTTCGTCGAACACATACGGTTTCGAGTAGTATCGCCACAGATTTCGCAGAACGGGAGTTTCTCCTGGCACAGTATCGAACACTTAGTTTCAGATAGAACAATTAGTTTAAAATGCAACTATGTTTCGCATCTGGAGTTTCATCTCTCACAAGGTCGGCCACTTAGTTTCGTCGAACACATACGGTTTCGAGTGGTATCGCCACAGATTTCAGAGAACAGGCGCTTCTCCTGGCACAGTATCGAACACTTAGTTTCAGATAGAACAATTAGTTTAAAATGGAACTATGTTTCGCATCTGGAGTATCCTCTCTCACAAGGTCAACCACTTAGTTTCGTCGAACGCATACGGTTTCGAGTGGCATCGCCACAGATTTCGCAGAACGGGAGTTTCTCCTGGCACAGTATCGAACACTTAGTTTCAGATAGAACAATTAGTTTAAAATGCAACTATGTTTCGCATCTGGAGTATCCTCTCTCACAAGGTCAACCACTTAGTTTCGTCGAACACATACGGTTTGGAGTGGTATCGCCACAGATTTCAGAGAACAGGCGCTTCTCCTGGCACATTATCGAACACTTAGTTTCAGATAGAACAATTAGTTTAAAATGGAACTATGTCTCGCATTTGGAGTATCCTCTCTCACAAGATCAACCACTTAGTTTCCTCGAACACATACGGTTTCGAGTAGCAACGCCACAGATTTAAGAGAACAGGTGCTTCTCCTGGCACAGTATCGAAGACATAGTTTCAGATAGAACAATTAGTTTAAAATGGAACTAAGTTTCGCTTCTGGAGTTTCCTCTCTCACAAGGTCGACCACTTACTTTCGTCGAACACATTCGGTTTCGTGTAGCAACGCCACAGATTTCAGAGAACAGCCGCCTCTTCTGGCACAGTATCGAACACGTAGTTTCAGATAGAACAATTAGTTTAAAATGGAAGTAAGATTCGCATCTGCAGTTTCCTCTCTCACAAGGTCGACCACTTAGTTTCGTCGAACACATACCGTTTCGAGTAGCATCGCCTCAGATTTCAGAGAACAGGCGCTTCTCCTGGCACAGTATCGAACACTTAGTTTCAGATAGAAAAATTAGTTTAAAATGGAACTAAGTTTCGCATTTGTAGTTTCCTCTCTCACAAGTTCGACCACTTTGTTTCGTCGAACACATACGGTTTCGAGTAGCATCGCCACCGATGTCAGAGTACAGACGCTTCTCCTGGCACATTATCGAACACAAAGTTTCAGGTAGAACAATTAGTTTAAAATGGAACTAAGTTTCGCATCTGGAGTTTCCTCTCCCACAAGTTCGACCACTTAGTTTCGTCGAACACAGACGGTTTCGAGTGGCATCGCCACAGATTTCAGAGAACAGGCGCTTCTCCTGGCACATTATCGAACACTTAGTTTCAGATGGAACAATTAGTTTAAAATGGAAATATGTTTCGCATCTTGAGTTTCCTCTCTCACAAGGTCGGCCACTTAGTTTCGTCGAACACATACGGTTTCGAGTGGCATCGCCACAGATTTCGGAGAACAGGCGCTTCTCCTGGCACAGTATCGAACACTTAGTTTCAGAGAGAACAATTAGTTTAAAATGGAAATAAGTTTCGCATCTGGAGTTTCCTCTCTCACAAGGTCGACCACCTAGTTTCGTCGAACACATACGGTTTCGAGTGGCATCGCCACAGATTGCAAGGAACAGGCGCTTCTCCTAGCACAGTGTCGAACACATAGTTTCAGGTAGAACAATTAGTTTAATGTGGTACTAAGTTTCGCATCTGGAGTTTCCTCTTTCACAAGGCGACCACTTAGTTTCGTCGAAGACATACGGTTTCGAGTAGCATCGCCACAGATTTCAGAGAACAGGCGCCTCTCCTGGCACAGTATCGAACACTTAGTTTCAGATAGAATAATGTTTAAAATGGAAGTAAGTTTCGCATGTGGAGTTTCCTCTCCCACAAGGTCGACCACTTAGATTCGTCGAACACATACGGTTTCGAGTGGCATGGCCACATATTTCAGAGAACAGGCGCTTCTCCTGGCACAGTGTCGAACACATAGTTTCAGGTAGAACAATTAGTTTAAAATGGAACTATGTTTCGCATCTGGAGTTTCCTCTTTCACAAGGCGACCACTTAGTTTCGTCGAACACATACGGTTTCGAGTAGCATCGCCACAGATTTCAGAGAACAGGCGCCTCTCCTGGCACAGTATCGAACACTTAGTTTCAGATAGAATAATGTTTAAAATGGAAGTAAGTTTCGCATCTGGAGTTTCCTCTCCCACAAGGTCGACCACTTAGTTTCGTCGAACACATACGGTTTCGAGTAGCATCGCCACTGATTTCAGAGGACAGGCACTTCTCCTGGCACAGTATCGAACACTTAAGTTCCACATAGAAAAATTAGTTTAAAATGGAACTATGTTTGGCATTTGGAGTTTCCTCTCTTTCAAGGTCGACCACTTAGTTTCGTGGAAAACATACGGTTTCGAGTGGCATCGCCACAGATTTCAGAGAACAGGCGCTTCTCCTGGCACAGTGTCGAACACATAGTTTCAGATAGATCAATTAGTTTAAAATGGAACAATGTTTCGCAACTGGAGTTTCCTCTCTCACAAGGTCGACCAATTAGATTCGTCGAACACATACGGTTTCGAGTGGCATGGCCACATATTTCAGAGAACAGGCGCTTCTCCTGGCACAGTGTCGAACACATAGTTTCAGATAGAACAATTAGGTTAAAATGGAACTAAGTTTCGCGCCTGGAGTTTCCTCTCTTACAAGGTCGACCACTTAGTTTCGTGGAACACATACGGTTTCGAGTGGCATCGCCACAGATTTCAGAGAACAGGCGCTTCTCCTGTCACAGTATCGAACACTTAGTTTCAGATAGAACAATTAGTTTAAAATGGAACTAAGTTTCGCATCTGGAGTTTCCTCTCTCACAAGGTCGACCACTTAGTTTCGACGAAACACATAAGGTTTCGAGTAGCATCGCCACAGATTTCAGAGGACAGGCGCTTCTCCTGGCACAGTATCGAACACTTAGTTTCAGATAGAACCATTAGTTTAAAATGGAACTATGTTTCGTATCTGGAGTTTCCTCTCCCACTAGGTGGACCACTCAGTTTCGTCGAACACATACGGTTTCCAGTGGCATCGCCACAGATTTCAGAGAACAGGCGCTTCTCCTGGCACAGTATCGAACACTTAATTTCAGATAGAACAATTAATTTGAAATGGAACTAAGTTTCGCATCTGAAGTTTCCTCTCTCACAAGGTCGGCAACTTAGTTTCGTCAAACACATACGGTTTCGAGTAGCATCGCCACAGATTTCAGAGGACAGGCGCTTCTCCTGGCACAGTATCGAACACTTAGTTTCAGATAGAACCATTAGTTTAAAATGGAACTATGTTTCGTATCTGGAGTTTCCTCTCCCACTAGGTGGACCACTTAGTTTTGTCGAACACATACGGTTTCTAGTAGCATCGCCACTGATTTCAGAGAACAGGCGCTTCTCCTGGCACAGTATCGAACACTTAGTTTCAGATAGAACCATTAGTTTAAAATGGAACTATGTTTCGCATTTGGAGTTTCCTCTCTCCCAAGGTGGACCACTTAGTTTCGTCAAACACATACGGTTTCCAGTGGCATCGCCACAGATTTCAGAGAACAGGCGCTTCTCCTGGCACAGTATCGAACACTTAATTTCAGATAGAACAATTAATTTGAAATGGAACTAAGTTTCGCATCTGAAGTTTCCTCTCTCACAAGGTCGGCAACTTAGTTTCGTCAAACACATACGGTTTCGAGTGGCATCGCCACACATTTCACAGAACAGGCGCTTCTGCTGGCACAGTATCGAACACTTAGTTCCAGAGAGAAGAATTAGTTTAAAATGTCACTAAGTTTTGCGTCTTGAGTTCCCTCTCTCACAATGTCGACCACTCAGTTTCGTCGAACACACACGGTTTCGAGTAGCATCGCCACAGATTTCAGAGAGCAGGCGCTTCTCTTGGCACAGTATCGAACACTTATGTCAGACAGAACAATTAGTTTAAAATGTAACTATGTGTCGCATCTTGAGTTTCCTCTCTCACAAGGTCGACCACTCGGTTTCGTCGAACACATACCGTTTCGAGTGGCATCGCCACAGATTTCAGAGAACAGGCGCTTCTCCTGGCACAGTATCGAACACTTACTTTCAGATGGAACATTTAGTTTAAAATTGACCTATGTTTCGCATCTGGAGTTTCCTCTCTCACAAGGTCGACCACTTCGTTTCGCCGAACGCATACTGTTTCCAGTGGCATCGCCACAGATTTCAGCGAACAGGCGCTTCTCCTGGCACAGTATCGAACACTTAGTTTCAGATAGCACCATTAGTTTAAAATGGAACTATGTTTCGTATCTGGAGTTTCCTCTCCCACTAGGTGGACCACTTAGTTTTGACGAACACATACGGTTTCTAGTAGCATCGCCACTGATTTCAGAGAACAGGCGCTTCTCCTGGCACAGTATCGAACACTTAGTTTCAGATAGAACCATTAGTTTAAAATGGAACTATGTTTCGTATCTGGAGTTTCCTCTCCCACTAGGTGGACCACTTAGTTTTGTCGAACACATACGGTTTCTAGTAGCATCGCCACTGATTTCAGAGAACTGGCGCTTCTCCTGGCACAGTATCGAACACTTAGATTCAGATAGAACCATTAGTTTAAAATGGAACTATGTTTCGCATTTGGAGTTTCCTCTCTCCCAAGGTGGACCACTTAGTTTCGTCAAACACATACGGTTTCCAGTGGCATCGCCACAGATTTCGGAGAACAGGCGCTTCTCCTGGCACAGTATCGAACACTTAGTTTCAGAGAGAACAATTAGTTTAAAATGGAAATAAGTTTCGCATCTGGAGTTTCCTCTCTCACAAGGTCGACCACCTAGTTTCGTCGAACACATACGGTTTCGAGTGGCATCGCCACAGATTGCAGAGAACAGGCGCTTCTCCTAGCACAGTGTCGAACACATAGTTTCAGGTAGAACAATTAGTTTAAAATGGTACTAAGTTTCGCATCTGGAGTTTCCTCTTTCACAAGGCGACCACTTAGTTTCGTCGAACACATACGGTTTCGAGTGGCATCGCCACAGATTTCAGTGAACAGGCGCTTCTCCTGTCACATTATCGAACACTTAGTTTCAGATAGTACAATAAGATTAAAATGGAACTAAGTTTCGCATCTGAAGTTTCCTCTCTCACAAGGTCGACCACTTAGTTTCGTCGAACACATACGGTTTCGAGCGTCATCGGCACACAGTTCAGAGAACAGGCGCTTCTCCTGGCACAGTATCGAACACTTAGTTTCAGGTAGAACAATTAGTTTAAAATGGAACTATGTTCCGCATCTGGTGAATCCTCCCTCACAAGGTCAATCACTTAGTTTCGTCGAACACATACGGTTTCGAGTGGCATCGCCAGAGATTTCAGAGAACAGGCGCTTCTCCTGGAACAGTATCGAACAATTTCAGATAGAACAATTAGTTTAAAATGGAACTAAGTTTCGCATCTGGAGTTTCCTCAATCACAAGGTCGGCCACTTAGTTCCGTTGAACACATACGGTTTCCAGTGGCATCGCCACAGATTTCAGAGAACAGGCGCTTCTCCTGGCACAGTATCGAACACTTAATTTCAGATAGAACAATTAATTTGAAATAGAACTAAGTTTCGCATCTGAAGTTTCCTCTCTCACAAGGTCGGCAACTTAGTTTCGTCAAACACGTACGGTTTCGAGTAGCATCGCCACAGATTTCAGAGCACAGGCGCTTCTCCTGTCACATTATCGAACACTTAGTTTCAGATAGTACAATAAGATTAAAATGGAACTAAGTTTCGCATCTGAAGTTTCCTCTCTCACAAGGTCGACCACTTAGTTTCGTCGAACACATACGGTTTCGAGCGTCATCGCCACACAGTTCAGAGAACAGGCGCTTCTCCTGGCACAGTATCGAACACTTAGTTTCAGGTAGAACAATTAGTTTAAAATGGAACTATGTTCCGCATCTGGTGAATCCTCCCTCACAAGGTCAATCACTTAGTTTCGTCGAACACATACGGTTTCGAGTGGCATCGCCAGAGATTTCAGAGAACAGGCGCTTCTCCTGGAACAGTATCGAACAATTTCAGATAGAACAATTAGTTTAAAATGGAACTAAGTTGCGCATCTGAAGTTTCCTCTCTCACAAGGTCGGCAACTTAGTTTCGTCAAACACATACGGTTTCGAGTGGCATCGCCACATTTTTCAGAGAACAGGCGCTTCTCTTGGCACAGTATCGAACACTTATGTCAGACAGAACAATTAGTTTAAAATGAAACTATGTGTCGCATCTTGAGTTTCCTCTCTCACAAGGTCGACCACCTAGTTTCGTCGAACACATACGGTTTCGAGTGGCATCGCCACAGATTGCAGAGAACAGGCGCTTCTCCTGGCACAGTATCGAACACTTAATTTCAGATAGAACAATTAATTTGAAATGGAACTAAGTTTCGCAACTGAAGTTTCCTCTCTCACAAGGTCGGCAACTTAGTTTCGTCAAACACATACGATTTCGAGTAGCATCGCCACAGATTTCAGAGGACAGGCGCTTCTCCTGGCACAGTATCGAACACTTAGTTTCAGATAGAACAATTTGGTTAAAATGGAACTACGTTCCGCATCTGGAGTTTCCTCTCCCACAAGGTCGACCACCTAGTTTCCTCGAACACATACGGTTTGGAGTAGCATCGTCACAGAATTCAGAGAACAGGCACTTGTCCTGGCACAGTATCGAACACTTAGTCTCAGATAGAACAATTAATTTAAAATCGAACTATGTTTCGCATCTGGAGTACCCTCCCTCACAAGGTCGACCACTTAGTTTCGTTGAACACATACGGTATCGAGTGGCAACGCCACAGATTTCAGAGAACAGGCGCTTCTCCTGGCACAGTATCAGACACATAGTTTCAGATAGAACAATTAGTTTAAAATTGTACTAAATTTCGCATCTGGAGTTTCTTCCCTCACAAGGCGACCACTTAATTTCGTCGAACACATACGGTTTCGAGTGGCATCGCCACAGATTGCAGAGAACAGGCGCTTCTCCTGGCACAGTATCGAACACTTAATTTCAGATAGAACAATTAATTTGAAATGGAACTAAGTTTCGCATCTGAAGTACCCTCCCTCACAAGGTCGACCACTTAGTTTCGTTGAACACATACGGTATCGAGTGGCATCGCCACAGATTTCGGAGAACAGGCGCTTCTCCTGGCACAGTATCGAACACTTAGTTTCAGAGAGAACAATTAGTTTAAAATGGAAATAAGTTTCGCATCTGGAGTTTCCTCTCTCACAAGGTCGACCACCTAGTTTCGTCGAACACATACGGTTTCGAGTGGCATCGCCACAGATTTCAGAGAACAGGCGCTTCTCCTGGCACAATATCGAACACTTAATTTCAGATAGAACAATTAATTTGAAATGGAACTAAGTTTCGCATCTGAAGTTTCCTCTCTCACAAGGTCGGCAACTTAGTTTCGTCAAACACATACGGTTTCGAGTGGCATCGCCACACATTTCACAGAACAGGCGCTTCTGCTGGCACAGTATCGAACACTTAGTTCCAGAGAGAAGAATTAGTTTAAAATGTCACTAAGTTTTGCGTCTGGAGTTCCCTCTCTCACAATGTCGACCACTCAGTTTCGTCGAACACACACGGTTTCGAGTAGCATCGCCACAGATTTCAGAGAGCAGGCGCTTCTCTTGGCACAGTATCGAACACTTATGTCAGACAGAACAATTAGTTTAAAATGTAACTATGTGTCGCATCTTGAGTTTCCTCTCTCACAAGGTCGACCACCTAGTTTCGTCGAACACATACGGTTTCGAGTGGCATCGCCACAGATTGCAGAGAACAGGCGCTTCTCCTGGCACAGTATCGAACACTTAATTTCAGATAGAACAATTAATTTGAAATGGAACTAAGTTTCGCATCTGAAGTTTCCTCTCTCACAAGGTCGGCAACTTAGTTTCGTCAAACACATACGATGTCGAGTAGCATCGCCACAGATTTCAGAGGACAGGCGCTTCTCCTGGCACAGTATCGAACACTTAGTTTCAGATAGAACAATTTGGTTAAAATGGAACTACGTTCCGCATCTGGAGTTTCCTCTCCCACAAGGTCGACCACCTAGTTTCCTCGAACACATACGGTTTGGAGTAGCATCGTCACAGAATTCAGAGAACAGGCACTTTCCTGGCACAGTATCGAACTCTTAGTCTCAGATAGAACAATTAATTTAAAATGGAACTATGTTTCGCATCTGGAGTACCCTCCCTCACAAGGTCGACCACTTAGTTTCGTTGAACACATACGGTATCGAGTGGCAACGCCACAGATTTCAGAGAACAGGCGCTTCTCCTGGCACAGTATCAGACACATAGTTTCAGATAGAACAATTAGTTTAAAATTGTACTAAATTTCGCATCTGGAGTTTCTTCCCTCACAAGGCGACCACTTAATTTCGTCGAACACATACGGTTTCGAGTGGCATCGCCACAGATTGCAGAGAACAGGCGCTTCTCCTGGCACAGTATCGAACACTTAATTTCAGATAGAACAATTAATTTGAAATGGAACTAAGTTTCGCATCTGAAGTACCCTCCCTCACCAGGTCGACCACTTAGTTTCGTTGAACACATACGGTATCGAGTGGCATCGCCACAGATTTCGGAGAACAGGCGCTTCTCCTGGCACAGTATCGAACACTTAGTTTCAGAGAGAACAATTAGTTTAAAATGGAAATAAGTTTCGCATCTGGAGTTTCCTCTCTCACAAGGTCGACCACCTAGTTTCGTCGAACACATACGGTTTCGAGTGGCATCGCCACAGATTGCAGAGAACAGGCGCTTCTCCTGGCACAGTATCGAACACTTAATTTCAGATAGAACAATTAATTTGAAATGGAACTAAGTTTCGCATCTGAAGTTTCCTCTCTCACAAGGTCGGCAACTTAGTTTCGTCAAACACATACGGTTTCGAGTAGCATCGCCACAGATTTCAGAGGACAGGCGCTTCTCCTGGCACAGTATCGAACACTTAGTTTCAGATAGAACAATTTGGTTAAAATGGAACTACGTTCCGCATCTGGAGTTTCCTCTCCCATAAGGTCGACCACCTAGTTTCCTCGAACACATACGGTTTGGAGTAGCATCGTCACAGAATTCAGAGAACAGGCACTTGTCCTGGCACAGTATCGAACACTTAGTCTCAGATAGAACAATTAATTTAAAATGGAACTATGTTTCGCATCTGGAGTACCCTCCCTCACAAGGGCGACCACTTAGTTTCGTTGAACACATACGGTATCGAGTGGCAACGCCACAGATTTCAGAGAACAGGTGCTTCTCCTGGCACAGTATCAGACACATAGTTTCAGATAGAACAATTAGTTTAAAATTGTACTAAATTTCGCATCTGGAGTTTCTTCCCTCACAAGCTCGACCACTTAGTTTCGTCGAACACATACTGTTTCGAGTAGTATCGCCACAGATTTCGCAGAAAGGGAGTTTCTACTGGCACAGTATCGAACACTTAGGTTCAGATAGAACAATTAGTTTAAAATGCAACTATGTTTCGCATCTGTAGTTTCCTCTCTCACAAGGTCGGCCACTTAGTTTCTTCGAACACATACGGTTTCGAGTGGTATCGCCACAGATTTCGCAGAACGGGAGTTTCTCCTGGCACAGTATCGAACACTTAGTTTCAGATAGAACATTTAGTTTTAAATGGAACTGAGTTTCGCATCTGGAGTTTCCTCTCTGACAAGGCGACCACTTAGTTTCGTCGAACACAAACGGTTTCGATTGGCATCGCCACAGATTTCGGAGAACACGCGCTTCTCCTGGCACAGTATCGAACACTTAGTTTCAGATGGAACAATTTGGTTAAAATGGAACTACGTTCCGCATCTGGAGTTTCCTCTCCCACAAGGTCGACCACTTAGTTTCGTTGAACACATACGGTTTCGAGTGGCAACGCCACAGATTTCAGAGAACAGGCGCTTCTCCTGGCACAGTATCAGACACATAGTTTCAGATAGAACAATTAGTTTAAAATTGTACTAAATTTCGCATCTGGAGTTTCTTCCCTCACAAGGCGACCACTTAATTTCGTCGAACACATACGGTTTCGAGTGGCATCGCTAGAGATTTCAGAGAACATGCGCTTCGCCTGGCACAGTATCGAACACTTATTTCAGACAGAACAATTAGTTTAAAATGGACTTATGTTTCGCATTTGGAGTTCCCTCTCTCACAAGCTCGACCACTTAGTTTCGTCGAACACATACGGTTTCGAGTAGTATCGCCACAGATTACGCAGAAAGGGAGTTTCTACTGGCACAGTATCGAACACTTAGGTTCAGATAGAACAATTAGTTTAAAATGCAACTATGTTTCGCATCTGGAGTTTCCTCTCTCACAAGGTCGGCCACTTAGTTTCGTCGAACACATACGGTTTCGAGTGGTATCGCCCCAGATTTCAGAGAACAGGCGCTTCTCCTGCCACAGTATCGAACACTTAGCTTCAGATGGAAAAATTAGTTTTAAATGGAACTAAGTTTCACATCTGGAGTTTCCTCTTTCACAAGGCGACCACTTAGTTTTGTCGAACACAGACGGTTTCGATTGGCATCGCCACAGATTTCAGAAAACAGGCGCTTCTCCTGGCACAGCATCGAACACTTAGTGTCAGATAGGATTATTAATTTAAAATGAACTGAGTTTCGCAATTTGGAGTTTCCTCTCTCACAAGGTCGACCACTTAGTTTCGTCGAACACATACGGTTTCGAGTAGTATCGCCACAGATTTCGCAGAACGGGCGTTTCTCCTGGCACAGTATCGAACACTTTGTTTCAGATAGAACAATTAGTTTAAAATGCAACTATGTTTCGCATCTGGAATTTCCTCTCTCACAAGGTCGGCCAATTAGTTTCGTCGAACACATACGGTTTCGAGTGGCATCGCCACACATTTCAGAGAACAGCCGCTTCTCCCGGCACAGTAGCGAACACTTAATTTCAGATAGAACAATTAGTTTAAAATGCAACTATGTTTCGCATCTGGAGTTTCTTCTCTCACAAGGTCGGCCACTTAGTTTCGTCGAACACATACGGTTTCGAGTGGCATCGCCACACATTTCAGAGAACAGCCGCTTCTCCCGGCACAGTAGCGAACACTTAATTTCAGATAGAACAATTAGTTTAAAATGCAACTATGTTTCGCATCTGGAGTTTCTTCTCTCACAAGGTCGGCCACTTAGTTTCGTCGAACACATACGGTTTCGAGTGGCATCGCCACACATTTCAGAGAACAGCCGCTTCTCCCGGCACAGTAGCGAACACTTAATTTCAGATAGAACAATTAGTTTAAAATGTAACTATGTGTCGCATGTTGAGTTTCCTCTCTCACAAAGTCGACCACTCAGTTTCGTCGAACACATACCGTTTCGAATGGTATCGCCACAGGTTTCACAGAACGGGCGCTTCTCCTGGCACAGTAGCGAACACTTAATTTCAGATAGAACAATTAATTTGAAATGGAACTAAGTTTCGCATCTGAAGTTTCCTCTCTCACAAGGTCGGCAAGTTAGTTTCGTCAAACACATACGGTTTCGAGTGGCATCGCCACACATTTCACAGAACAGGCGCTTCTGCTGGCACAGTATCGAACACTTAGTTCCAGAGAGAAGAATTAGTTTAAAATGGCACTAAGTTTTGCGTCTGGAGTTCCCTCTCTCACAAGGTCGACCACTCAGTTTCGTCGAACACACACGGTTTCGAGTAGCATCGCCACAGATTTCAGAGAGCAGGCGCTTCTCTTGGCACAGTATCGAGCACTTATGTCAGACAGAACAATTAGTTTAAAATGTAACTATGTGTCGCATCTTGAGTGTCCTCTCTCACAAGGTCGACCACTCGGTTTCGTCGAACACATACCGTTTCGAGTGGCATCGCCACAGATTTCAGAGAACAGGCGCTTCTCCTGGCACAGTATCGAACACTTACTTTCAGATGGAACATTTAGTTTAAAATGGAACTAAGTTTCGCATCTGGAGTTTCCTCTCTCACAAGGTCGACCACTTAGTTTCGTTGAACACATACGGTTTCGAGTGGCAACGCCACAGATTTCAGAGAACAGGCGCTTCTCCTGGCACAGTATCGAACACTTAGTTTCGTCGAACACATACGTTTTCGAGTAGAATCGCCACAGGTTTCAGAGAACAGGCGCTTCTCCTGGCACAGTATCGAACCCTTAGTTACAGATAGTACACTTAGTTTAAAATGGAACTATATTTCGCATTTGGAGTTTCCTCTCTCACAAGGTCGACCACTTAGTTTCGTTGAACACATACGGTTTCGAGTGGCAACGCCACAGATTTTAGAGAACAGGCGCTTCTGCTGGCACAGTATCGAACACTTAGTTTCAGATAGAACAATTAGTTTAAAATGGAACTAAGTTTCGCATCTGGAGTTTCCTCTCTCACAATGTCGACAACTTAGTTTCGTCGAACACATACGGTTTCGAGTAGCATCGCCACTGATTTCAGAGAACAGGCGCTTCTCCTGGCACAGTATCGAACACTTAGTTCCAGATAGGTCAATTAGTTTAAAATGGAACAATGTTTCGCATCTGGAGTTTCCTTTCGCACAAGGTCGACGACTTAATTTCGTCGAACACTTACGGTTTCGAGTGGCATCGCCAGAGATTTCAGAGAACTGGCGCTTCTCCTGGAACAGTATCGAACAATTTCAGATAGAACAATTAGTTTAAAATGGAACTAAGTTTCGCATCTGGAGTTTCCTCAATCACAAGGTCGGCCACTTAGTTTCGTTGAACACATACGGTTTCGAGTGGCAAAGCCACAGATTTCAGAGAACAGGCGCTTCTCCTGGCACAGTATCGAACACTTAGTTTCAGAGAGAACAATTAGTTTAAAATGGAACTATGTTTCGCATTTGGAGTTTCCTCTCTCCCAAGGTGGACCACTTAGTTTCGTCAAACACATACGGTTTCCAGTGGCAACGCCACAGATTTCAGAGAACAGGCGCTTCTCCTGGCACAGTATCGAACCCTTAGTTACAGATAGAACACTTAGTTTAAAATGGAACTATATTTCGCATTTGGAGTTTCCTCTCTCACAAGGTCGACCACTTAGTTTCGTTGAACACATACGGTTTCGAGTGGCAACGCCACAGATTTTAGAGAACAGGCGCTTCTCCTGGCACAGTATCGAACACTTAGTTTCAGATAGAACAATTTGTTTAAAATGGAACTAAGTTTCGCATCTGGAGTTTCCTCTCTCACAAGGTCGACCACTTAGTTTCGTCGAACACATACGGTTTCGAGTAGCATCGCCACTGATTTCAGAGAACAGGCGCTTCTCCTGGCACAGTATCGAACACTTAGTTCCAGATAGATCAATTAGTTTAAAATGGAACAATGTTTCGCATCTGGAGTTTCCTTTCGCACAAGGTCGACGACTTAATTTCGTCGAACACATACGGTTTCGAGTGGCATCGCCAGAGATTTCAGAGAACAGGCGCTTCTCCTGGAACAGTATCGAACAATTTCAGATAGAACAATTAGTTTAAAATGGAACTAAGTTTCGCATCTGGAGTTTGTTCAATCACAAGGTCGGCCACTTAGTTTCGTTGAACACATACGGTTTCGAGTGGCAACGCCACAGATTTCAGAGAACAGGCGCTTCTCCTGGCACAGTATCGAACACTTAGTTTCAGAGAGAACAATTAGTTTAAAATGGAACTATGTTTCGCATTTGGAGTTTCCTCTCTCCCAAGGTGGACCACTTAGTTTCGTCAAACACATACGGTTTCCAGTGGCAACGCCACAGATTTCAGAGAACAGGCGCTTCTCCTGGCACAGTATCGAACACTTAGTTTCGTCGAACACATACGTTTTCGAGTAGAATCGCCACAGGTTTCAGAGAACAGGCGCTTCTCCTGGCACAGTATCGAACCCTTAGTTACAGATAGAACACTTAGTTTAAAATGGAACTATATTTCGCATTTGGAGTTTCCTCTCTCACAAGGTAGACCACTTAGTTTCGTTGAACACATACGGTTTCGAGTGGCAACGCCACAGATTTTAGAGAACAGGCGCTTCTCCTGGCACAGTATCGAACACTTAGTTTCAGATAGAACAATTAGTTTAAAATGGAACTAAGTTTCGCATCTGGAGTTTCCTCTCTCACAAGGTCGACAACTTAGTATCGTCGAACACATACGGTTTCGAGTAGCATCGCCACTGATTTCAGAGAACAGGCGCTTCTCCTGGCACAGTATCGAACACTTAGTTCCAGATAGATCAATTACTTTAAAATGGAACAATGTTTCGCATCTGGAGTTTCCTTTCGCACAAGGTCGACGACTTAATTTCGTCGAACACATACGGTTTCGAGTGGCATCGCCAGAGATTTCAGAGAACAGGCGCTTCTCCTGGAACAGTATCGAACAATTTCAGATAGAACAATTAGTTTAAAATGGAACTAAGTTTCGCATCTGGAGTTTGTTCAATCACAAGGTCGGCCACTTAGTTTCGTTGAACACATACGGTTTCGAGTGGCAACGCCACAGATTTCAGAGAACAGGCGCATCTCCTGGCACAGTATCGAACACTTAGTTTCAGATAGAATAATTAGTTTAAAATGGAAGTAAGTTTCGCATGTGGAGTTTCCTCTCCCACAAGGTCGACCACTTAGATTCGTCGAACACATACGGTTTCGAGTGGCATGGCCACATATTTCAGAGAACAGGCGCTTCTGCTGGCACAGTATCGAACACTTAGTTTCAGATAGAACAATTAGTTTAAAATGGAACTAAGTTTCGCATCTGGAGTTTCCTCTCTCACAATGTCGACAACTTAGTTTCGTCGAACACATACGGTTTCGAGTAGCATCGCCACTGATTTCAGAGAACAGGCGCTTCTCCTGGCACAGTATCGAACACTTAGTTCCAGATAGGTCAATTAGTTTAAAATGGAACAATGTTTCGCATCTGGAGTTTCCTTTCGCACAAGGTCGACGACTTAATTTCGTCGAACACATACGGTTTCGAGTGGCATCGCCAGAGATTTCAGAGAACTGGCGCTTCTCCTGGAACAGTATCGAACAATTTCAGATAGAACAATTAGTTTAAAATGGAACTAAGTTTCGCATCTGGAGTTTCCTCAATCACAAGGTCGGCCACTTAGTTTCGTTGAACACATACGGTTTCGAGTGGCAAAGCCACAGATTTCAGAGAACAGGCGCTTCTCCTGGCACAGTATCGAACACTTAGTTTCAGAGAGAACAATTAGTTTAAAATGGAACTATGTTTCGCATTTGGAGTTTCCTCTCTCCCAAGGTGGACCACTTAGATTCGTCAAACACATACGGTTTCCAGTGGCAACGCCACAGATTTCAGAGAACAGGCGCTTCTCCTGGCACAGTATCGAACACTTAGTTTCGTCGAACATATACGTTTTCGAGTAGCATCGCCACAGGTTTCAGAGAACAGGCGCTTCTGCTGGCACAGTATCGAACCCTTAGTTACAGATAGAACACTTAGTTTAAAATGGAACTATATTTCGCATTTGGAGTTTCCTCTCTCACAAGGTCGACCACTTAGTTTCGTTGAACACATACGGTTTCGAGTGGCAACGCCACAGATTTTAGAGAACAGGCGCTTCTCCTGGCACAATATCGAACACTTAGTTTCAGATAGAACAATTAGTTTAAAATGGAACTAAGTTTCGCATCTGGAGTTTCCTCTCTCACAAGGTCGACCACTTAGTTTCGTCGAACACATACGGTTTCGAGTAGCATCGCCACTGATTTCAGAGAACAGGCGCTTCTCCTGGCACAGTATCGAACACTTAGTTCCAGATAGATCAATTAGTTTAAAATGGAACAATGTTTCGCATCTGGAGTTTCCTTTCGCACAAGGTCGACGACTTAATTTCGTCGAACACATACGGTTTCGAGTGGCATCGCCAGAGATTTCAGAGAACAGGCGCTTCTCCTGGAACAGTATCGAACAATTTCAGATAGAACAATTAGTTTAAAATGGAACTAAGTTTCGCATCTGGAGTTTGTTCAATCACAAGGTCGGCCACTTAGTTTCGTTGAACACATACGGTTTCGAGTGGCAACGCCACAGATTTCAGAGAACAGGCGCTTCTCCTGGCACAGTATCGAACACTTAGTTTCAGAGAGAACAATTAGTTTAAAATGGAACTATGTTTCGCATTTGGAGTTTCCTCTCTCCCAAGGTGGACCACTTAGTTTCGTCAAACACATACGGTTTCCAGTGGCAACGCCACAGATTTCAGAGAACAGGCGCTTCTCCTGGCACAGTATCGAACACTTAGTTTCGTCGAACACATACGTTTTCGAGTAGAATCGCCACAGGTTTCAGAGAACAGGCGCTTCTCCTGGCACATTATCGAACCCTTAGTTACAGATAGAACACTTAGTTTAAAATGGGACTATATTTCGCATTTGGAGTTTCCTCTCTCACAAGGTAGACCACTTAGTTTCGTTGAACACATACGGTTTCGAGTGGCAACGCCACAGATTTTAGAGAACAGGCGCTTCTCCTGGCACAGTATCGAACACTTAGTTTCAGATAGAACAATTAGTTTAAAATGGAACTAAGTTTCGCATCTGGAGTTTCCTCTCTCACAAGGTCGACAACTTAGTATCGTCGAACACATACGGTTTCGAGTAACATCGCCACTGATTTCAGAGAACAGGCGCTTCTCCTGGCACAGTATCGAACACTTAGTTCCAGATAGATCAATTAGTTTAAAATGGAACAATGTTTCGCATCTGGAGTTTCCTTTCGCACAAGGTCGACGACTTAATTTCGTCGAACACATACGGTTTCGAGTGGCATCGCCAGAGATTTCAGAGAACAGGCGCTTCTCCTGGAACAGTATCGAACAATTTCAGATAGAACAATTAGTTTAAAATGGAACTAAGTTTCGCATCTGGAGTTTGTTCAATCACAAGGTCGGCCACTTAGTTTCGTTGAACACATACGGTTTCGAGTGGCAACGCCACAGATTTCAGAGAACAGGCGCATCTCCTGGCACAGTATCGAACACTTAGTTTCAGATAGAATAATTAGTTTAAAATGGAAGTAAGTTTCGCATGTGGAGTTTCCTCTCCCACAAGGTCGACCACTTAGATTCGTCGAACACATACGGTTTCGAGTGGCATGGCCACATATTTCAGAGAACAGGCGCTTCTCCTGGCACAGTGTCGAACACATAGTTTCAGATAGAACAATTAGGTTAAAATGGAACGATGTTTCGCATCCGGAGTTCCCTCTCTCAGAAGGTCGACCACTTAGTTTCGTCGAACACATACGGTTTCGAGTAGCATCGCCACAGATTTCAGAGAACAGGCGCTTCTCCTGGCATAGTATCGACTACTTAGTTTCAGATGGAACCATTAGTTTAAAATGGAAATAAGTTTCGCATCAGGAGGTTCCTCTCTCACAAGGTCGACCACTTAGTTTCGTCGAACACATACGGTTTCGAGTGGCATCGCCACAGATTTCAGAGAACAGACGCTTCTACTCGCACAGTATCGAATACTTAGTTTCAGATAGAACAATTAGTTTAAAGAGGAACTAAGTTTCGCTGCTGGAGTTTCCTCTCTCACAAGGTCGACCACTTAGTTTCGTCGAACAAATACAGTTTCGAGTAGCATCGCCAGAGATTTCAGAGAACAGGCGCTTCCCCTGGCACAGTATCGATCACTTAGTTTCAGATAGAACAATTTGTTTAAAATGGAACTAAGTTTCGCATCTGAAGATTCCTCTCTCACAAGGTCGACCACTCAGTTTCGTCGAACAAATACGATTTCGAGTGGCATCGCCACAGATTTCAGAGAACAGACGCGTCTACTCGCACAGTATCGAATACCTAGTTTCATATAGAACAATTAGTTTAAAGAGGAACTAAGTTTCGCTGCTGGAGTTTCCTCTCTCACAAGGTCGACCACTTAGTTTCGTCGAACAAATACAGTTTCGAGTACCATCGCCACAGATTTCAGAGAACAGGCGCTTCCCCTGGCACAGTATCGATCACTTAGTTTCAGATAGAACGATTAGTTTAAAATGGAACTAAGTTTCGCATCTGGAGTTTTCTCTCTCACAAGGTCGACCCCTTAGTTTCGTCGAACACATACAGTTTCGAGTGGAATCGCCACAGATTTCGGAGAACGGCGTTTCGCCTGGCACATTATGGAACACATAGTTTCAGATAGAACAATTAGTTTAAAATGGAACTAAGTTTCGCATCAGGAGGTTCCTCTCTCACAAGGTCGACCACTTAGTTTCCTCGAACACATACGGTTTCGAGTGGCATCGCCACAGATTTTAGAGAACAGGCGCTTCTCCTGGCACAGTATCGAACACTTAGTTTCAGATAGAACAATTATTTTAAAATGGAAATAAGTTTCGCATCTGGAGATGCCTCTCTCACAAGGCCGACTACTTAGTTTCGTCGAACACATACGGTTTGGAGTGGCATCGCCACAGATTTCAGAGAACAGGCGCTTCTCCTGGCACAGTATCGAACACTTAGTTTCAGATAGAACAATTAGTTTAAAGTGGAACTATGTTCCGCATCTGGTGAATCCTCTCTCACAATGTCGACCACTTAGTTTCGTCGAACACATACGGTTTCGAGTGGCATCACCACAGATTTCAGAGAACAGGCGCTTCTCCCGGCACAGTATCGAACGCTTAGTTTCAGATAGAACAATTATTTTAAAATGGAATTAAGTTTCGCATCTGGAGATTCCTCTCTCACAAGGTCGACTACTTAGTTTCGTCGAACACATACGGTTTCGAGTGGCATCGCCACAGATTTCAGAGAACAGACGCGTCTACTCGCACAGTATCGAATACTTAGTTTCAGATAGAACAATTAGTTTAAAGAGGAACTAAGTTTCGCTGCTGGAGTTTCCTCTCTCACAAGGTCGACCACTTAGTTTCGTCGAACAAATACAGTTTCGAGTAGCATCGCCACAGATTTCAGAGAACAGGCGCTTCCCCTGGCACAGTATCGATCACTTAGTTTCAGATAGAACAATTTGTTTAAAATGGAACTAAGTTTCGCATCTGGTGAATCCTCTCTCACAAGGTCGACCACTTAGTTTCGTCGAACACATACGGTTTGGAGTGGCATCGCCACAGATTTCAGAGAACAGGCGCTTCTCCTGGCACAGTATCGAACACTTAGTTTCAGATAGAACAATTAGTTTAAAGTGGAACTATGTTCCGCATCTGGTGAATCCTCTCTCACAAGGTCGACCACTTAGTTTCGTCGAACACATACGGTTTCGAGTGGCATCACCACAGATTTCAGAGAACAGGCGCTTCTCCTGGCACAGTATCGAACACTTAGTTTCAGATAGAACAATTTGTTTAAAATGGAACTATGTTCCGCATCTGGTGAATCCTCTCTCACAAGGTCGACCACTTAGTTTCGTCGAACACATACGGTTTCGAGTGGCATCACCCCAGATTTCAGAGAACAGGCGCTTCTCCTGGCACAGTATCGAACACTTAGTTTCAGATAGAACAATTTGTTTAAAATGGAACTAAACTTCGCATCTGAAGATTCCTTTCTCACAAGGTCGACCACTCAGTTTCGTCGAACAAATACGGTTTCGAGTGGCATCGCCACAGATTTCAGAGAACAGACGCTTCTACTCGCACAGTATCGAATACTTAGTTTCAGATAGAACAATTAGTTTAAAGAGGAACTAAGTTTCGCTGCTGGAGTTTGTTCAATCACAAGGTCGGCCACTTAGTTTCGTTGAACACATACGGTTTCGAGTGGCAACGCCACAGATTTCAGAGAACAGGCGCATCTCCTGGCACAGTATCGAACACTTAGTTTCAGATAGAATAATTAGTTTAAAATGGAAGTAAGTTTCGCATGTGGAGTTTCCTCTCCCACAAGGTCGACCACTTAGATTCGTCGAACACATACGGTTTCGAGTGGCATGGCCACATATTTCAGAGAACAGGCGCTTCTCCTGGCACAGTGTCGAACACATAGTTTCAGATAGAACAATTAGGTTAAAATGGAACGATGTTTCGCATCCGGAGTTCCCTCTCTCAGAAGGTCGACCACTTAGTTTCGTCGAACACATACGGTTTCGAGTAGCATTGCCACAGATTTCAGAGAACAGGCGCTTCGCCTGGCATAGTATCGACTACTTAGTTTCAGATGGAACCATTAGTTTAAAATGGAAATAAGTTTCGCATCAGGAGGTTCCTCTCTCACAAGGTCGACCACTTAGTTTCGTCGAACACATACGGTTTCGAGTGGCATCGCCACAGATTTCAGAGAACAGACGCTTCTACTCGCACAGTATCGAATACTTAGTTTCAGATAGAACAATTAGTTTAAAGAGGAACTAAGTTTCGCTGCTGGAGTTTCCTCTCTCACAAGGTCGACCACTTAGTTTCGTCGAACAAATACAGTTTCGAGTAGCATCGCCAGAGATTTCAGAGAACAGGCGCTTCCCCTGGCACAGTATCGATCACTTAGTTTCAGATAGAACAATTTGTTTAAAATGGAACTAAGTTTCGCATCTGAAGATTCCTCTCTCACAAGGTCGACCACTCAGTTTCGTCGAACAAATACGATTTCGAGTGGCATCGCCACAGATTTCAGAGAACAGACGCGTCTACTCGCACAGTATCGAATACTTAGTTTCATATAGAACAATTAGTTTAAAGAGGAACTAAGTTTCGCTGCTGGAGTTTCCTCTCTCACAAGGTCGACCACTTAGTTTCGTCGAACAAATACAGTTTCGAGTACCATCGCCACAGATTTCAGAGAACAGGCGCTTCCCCTGGCACAGTATCGATCACTTAGTTTCAGATAGAACGATTAGTTTAAAATGGAACTAAGTTTCGCATCTGGAGTTTTCTCTCTCACAAGGTCGACCCCTTAGTTTCGTCGAACACATACAGTTTCGAGTGGAATCGCCACAGATTTCGGAGAACGGCGTTTCGCCTGGCACATTATCGAACACATAGTTTCAGATAGAACAATTAGTTTAAAATGGAACTAAGTTTCGCATCAGGAGGTTCCTCTCTCACAAGGTCGACCACTTAGTTTCCTCGAACACATACGGTTTCGAGTGGCATCGCCACAGATTTTAGAGAACAGGCGCTTCTCCTGGCACAGTATCGAACACTTAGTTTCAGATAGAACAATTATTTTAAAATGGAAATAAGTTTCGCATCTGGAGATGCCTCTCTCACAAGGCCGACTACTTAGTTTCGTCGAACACATACGGTTTGGAGTGGCATCGCCACAGATTTCAGAGAACAGGCGCTTCTCCTGGCACAGTATCGAACACTTAGTTTCAGATAGAACAATTAGTTTAAAGTGGAACTATGTTCCGCATCTGGTGAATCCTCTCTCACAATGTCGACCACTTAGTTTCGTCGAACACATACGGTTTCGAGTGGCATCACCACAGATTTCAGAGAACAGGCGCTTCTCCCGGCACAGTATCGAACGCTTAGTTTCAGATAGAACAATTATTTTAAAATGGAATTAAGTTTCGCATCTGGAGATTCCTCTCTCACAAGGTCGACTACTTAGTTTCGTCGAACACATACGGTTTCGAGTGGCATCGCCACAGATTTCAGAGAACAGACGCGTCTACTCGCACAGTATCGAATACTTAGTTTCAGATAGAACAATTAGTTTAAAGAGGAACTAAGTTTCGCTGCTGGAGTTTCCTCTCTCACAAGGTCGACCACTTAGTTTCGTCGAACAAATACAGTTTCGAGTAGCATCGCCACAGATTTCAGAGAACAGGCACTTCCCCTGGCACAGTATCGATCACTTAGTTTCAGATAGAACAATTTGTTTAAAATGGAACTAAGTTTCGCATCTGGTGAATCCTCTCTCACAAGGTCGACCACTTAGTTTCGTCGAACACATACGGTTTGGAGTGGCATCGCCACAGATTTCAGAGAACAGGCGCTTCTCCTGGCACAGTATCGAACACTTAGTTTCAGATAGAACAATTAGTTTAAAGTGGAACTATGTTCCGCATCTGGTGAATCCTCTCTCACAAGGTCGACCACTTAGTTTCGTCGAACACATACGGTTTCGAGTGGCATCACCACAGATTTCAGAGAACAGGCGCTTCTCCTGGCACAGTATCGAACACTTAGTTTCAGATAGAACAATTTGTTTAAAATGGAACTATGTTCCGCATCTGGTGAATCCTCTCTCACAAGGTCGACCACTTAGTTTCGTCGAACACATACGGTTTCGAGTGGCATCACCCCAGATTTCAGAGAACAGGCGCTTCTCCTGGCACAGTATCGAACAC
Organism: Nysson spinosus; assembly: GCA_910591585.2. Taxonomy (NCBI): domain Eukaryota; kingdom Metazoa; phylum Arthropoda; class Insecta; order Hymenoptera; family Crabronidae; genus Nysson; species Nysson spinosus. The sequence goes on from CAJUYC020000006.1 coordinate 2,079,331, forward strand.
TTAGTTTCAGATAGAACAATTTGTTTAAAATGGAACTAAACTTCGCATCTGAAGATTCCTTTCTCACAAGGTCGACCACTCAGTTTCGTCGAACAAATACGGTTTCGAGTGGCATCGCCACAGATTTCAGAGAACAGACGCTTCTACTCGCACAGTATCGAATACTTAGTTTCAGATAGAACAATTAGTTTAAAGAGAAACTAAGTTTCGCTGCTGGAGTTTCCTCTCTCACAAGGTCGACCACTTAGTTTCGTCGAACAAATACAGTTTCAAGTAGCATCGCCACAGATTTCAGAGAACAGGCGCTTCCCCTGGCACAGTATCGATCACTTAGTTTCAGATAGAACGATTAGTTTAAAATGGAACTAAGTTTCGCATCTGGAGTTTTCTCTCTCACAAGGTCGACCACTTAGTTTCGTCGAACACATACAGTTTCGAGTGGAATCGCCACAGATTTCGGAGAACGGCGTTTCGCCTGGCACATTATCGAACACATAGTTTCAGATAGAACAATTAGTTTAAAATGGAACTAAGTTTCGCATCAGGAGGTTCCTCTCTCACAAGGTCGACCACTTAGTTTCCTCGAACACATAAGGTTTCGAGTGGCATCGCCACAGATTTTAGAGAACAGGCGCTTCTCCTGGCACAGTATCGAACACTTAGTTTCAGATAGAACAATTATTTTAAAATGGAAATAAGTTTCGCATCTGGAGATGCCTCTCTCACAATATCGACTACTTAGTTTCGTCGAACACATACGGTTTGGAGTGGCATCGCCACAGATTTCAGAGAACAGGCGCTTCTCCTGGCACAGTATCGAACACTTAGTTTCAGATAGAACAATTAGTTTAAAGTGGAACTATGTTCCGCATCTGGTGAATCCTCTCTCACAAGGTCGACTACTTAGTTTCGTCGAACACATACGGTTTCGAGTGGCATCACCACAGATTTCAGAGAACAGGCGCTTCTCCTGGCACAGTATCGAACACTTAGTTTCAGATAGAACAATTTGTTTAAAATGGAACTATGTTCCGCATCTGGTGAATCCTCTCTCACAAGGTCGACCACTTAGTTTCGTCGAACACATATGGTTTCGAGTGGCATCGCCATACATTTCAGAGAACAGCCGCTTCTCCCGGCACAGTAGCGAACACTTAATTTCAGATAGAACAATTAGTTTAAAATGTAACTATGTGTCGCATGTTGAGTTTCCTCTCTCACAAAGTCGACCACTCAGTTTCGTCGAACACATACCGTTTCGAATGGTATCGCCACAGGTTTCACAGAACGGGCGCTCCTCCTGGCACAGTAGCGAACACTTAGTTTCAGATAGAACAATTAATTTGAAATGGAACTAAGTTTCGCATCTGAAGATTCCTCTCTCACAAGGTCGACCACTCAGTTTCGTCGAACAAATACGGTTTCGAGTGGCATCGCCACAGATTTCAGAGAACAGACGCTTCTACTCGCACAGTATCGAATACTTTTTTCAGACAGAACGATTAGTTTAAAATGGAACTATGTTTCGCATCTGGAGTATCCGCTCTCACAAGGTCAACCAATTAGGTCCGTCGAACACATACGGTTTCGAGTGGCATCGCTACACATTTCAGAGAACAGGCGCTTCTCCTGGCACAGTGTCGAACACATAGTTTCAGATAGAACAATTAGTTTAAAATGGAACTGAGTTTCGCATATGGAGTTTCCTGTCCCACAAGGTCGACCACTTAGTTTCCTGGAACACATACGGTTTCGAGTTGTATCGCCACAGATTTCAGAGAACTTGCGCTTCTCCTGGCACATTATCGAACACTTGGTTTCAGATAGAACAGTTAGTTTTAAATGAAACTAAATTTCACTTCTGGAGTTTCCTCTCTCACAAGGTGGACCACTTAGTTTCGTCAAAGACATACGGTTTCGAGTGGAATCGCCACAGGTTTCAGAGAACTGGCGCTTCTCCTGGCACAGTATCGAACACTTAGTTTCAGGTAGAACAATAAGATTAAAATGGAACTATGTTTCGCATTTGGAGTTTCCCCTCTCACACGGTCTACCACTTACTTTCGTCGAACACATTCGGCTTCGAGTAGCAACGCCACAGGTTTCAGAGAACAGGCGCTTCTACTGGCAGAGTATTGAATACTTAGTTTCAGATGGAACAATTAGTTTTAAATGGAACTAAGTTTCGCATCTGCAGTTTCCTCTTTCACAAGGCGACCACTTAGTTTCGTCGAACACATACGGTTTCGTGGGGCATCGCCTCAGATGTCACAGAACAACCGCTTCTCCTGGCACAGTATCGAACACTTAGTATCGGATAGAACAATTAGTTTAAAATGGAACAAATCTTCGCATCTGGAGTTTCCTCACTCACAAGGTCGACCACATAGTTTCGTCGAACACATACGGTTTCGAGTGGCATCGCCACAGATTTCAGAGAACAGGCGCTTCTCCTGGAACAGTATCGAACACTTAGTTTCAGATAGAACAATTAGTTTAAAATGGAACTATGTTCCGCATCTGGTGAATCCTCTCTCACAAGGTCGACCACTTAGTTTCGTCGAACAAATACGGTTTCGAGTGGCATCGCCACAGATTTCAGAGAACAGACGCTTCTACTCGCACAGTATCGAATACTTAGTTTCAGATAGAACAATTAGTTTAAAGAGGAACTAAGTTTCGCTGCTGGAGTTTCCTCTCTCACAAGGTCGACCACTTAGTTTCGTCGAACAAATACAGTTTCGAGTAGCATCGCCACAGATTTCAGAGAACAGGCACTTCCCCTGGCACAGTATCGATCACTTAGTTTCAGATAGAACGATTAGTTTAAAATGGAACTAAGTTTCGCATCTGGAGTTTTCTCTCTCACAAGGTCGACCACTTAGTTTCGTCGAACACATACAGTTTCGAGTGGAATCGCCACAGATTTCGGAGAACGGCGTTTCGCCTGGCACATTATCGAACACATAGTTTCAGATAGAACAATTAGTTTAAAATGGAACTAAGTTTCGCATCAGGAGGTTCCTCTCTCACAAGGTCGACCACTTAGTTTCCTCGAACACATACGGTTTCGAGGGGCATCGCCACAGATTTTAGAGAACAGGCGCTTCTCCTGGCACAGTATCGAACACTTAGTTTCAGGTAGAACAATAAGATTAAAATGGAACTATGTTTCGCATTTGGAGTTTCCCCTCTCACACGGTCTACCACTTACTTTCGTCGAACACATTCGGCTTCGAGTAGCAACGCCACAGATTTTAGAGAACAGGCGCTTCTCCTGGCACAGTATCGAACACTTAGTTTCAGATAGAACAATTATTTTAAAATGGAAATAAGTTTCGCATCTGGAGATGCCTCTCTCACAATATCGACTACTTAGTTTCGTCGAACACATACGGTTTGGAGTGGCATCGCCACAGATTTCAGAGAACAGGCGCTTCTCCTGGCACAGTATCGAACACTTATTTTCAGATAGAACAATTAGTTTAAAGTGGAACTATGTTCCGCATCTGGTGAATCCTCTCTCACAAGGTCGACCACTTAGTTTCGTCGAACACATACGGTTTCGAGTGGCATCACCACAGATTTCAGAGAACAGGCGCTTCTCCTGGCACAGTATCGAACACTTAGTTTCAGATGGAACAATTTGTTTAAAATGGAACTATGTTCCGCATCTGGTGAATCCTCTCTCACAAGGTCGACCACTTAGTTTCGTCGAACACATACGGTTTCGAGTGGCATCGCCATACATTTCAGAGAACAGCCGCTTCTCCCGGCACAGTAGCGAACACTTAATTTCAGATAGAACAATTAGTTTAAAATGTAACTATGTGTCGCATGTTGAGTTTCCTCTCTCACAAAGTCGACCACTCAGTTTCGTCGAACACATACCGTTTCGAATGGTATCGCCACAGGTTTCACAGAACGGGCGCTCCTCCTGGCACAGTAGCGAACACTTAATTTCAGATAGAACAATTAATTTGAAATGGAACTAAGTTTCGCATCTGAAGATTCCTCTCTCACACGGTCGACCACTCAGTTTCGTCGAACAAATACGGTTTCGAGTGGCATCGCCACAGATTTCAGAGAACAGACGCTTCTACTCGCACAGTATCGAATACTTAGTTTCAGATAGAACAATTAGTTTAAAGAGGAACTAAGTTTCGCTGCTGGAGTTTCCTCTCTCACAAGGTCGACCACTTAGTTTCGTCGAACAAATACAGTTTCGAGTAGCATCGCCACAGATTTCAGAGAACAGGCACTTCCCCTGGCACAGTATCGATCACTTAGTTTCAGATAGAACGATTAGTTTAAAATGGAACTAAGTTTCGCATCTGGAGATTCCTCTCTCACAAGGTCGACTACTTAGTTTCGTCGAACACATACGGTTTCGAGTAGCATCGCCACAGGTTTCAGAGAACTGGCGCTTCTCCTGGCACAGTATCGAACACATAGTTTCAGATAGAACAATTAGTTTAAAATGGAAGTAAGTTTCGCATCTGGAGTTTCCTCTCTCACACGGTCGACCACTTAGTTTCGTCGAACACATACGGTTTCGATTAGCATCGCCACAGTTTTCAGAGAGCAGGCGCTTCTCCTGGCACAGTATCGAATACTTTTTTCAGACAGAACGATTAGTTTAAAATGGAACTATGTTTCGCATCTGGAGTATCCGCTCTCACAAGGTCAACCAATTAGGTCCGTCGAACACATACGGTTTCGAGTGGCATCGCTACACATTTCAGAGAACAGGCGCTTCTCCTGGCACAGTGTCCAACACATAGTTTCAGATAGAACAATTAGTTTAAAATGGAACTGAGTTTCGCATCTGGAGTTTCCTGTCCCACAAGGTCGACCACTTAGTTTCCTCGAACACATACGGTTTCGAGTTGTATCGCCACAGATTTCAGAGAACTGGCGCTTCTCCTGGCACATTATCGAACACTTGGTTTCAGATAGAACAGTTAGTTTTAAATGAAACTAAATTTCACTTCTGGAGTTTCCTCTCTCACAAGGTGGACCACTTAGTTTCGTCAAAGACATACGGTTTCGAGTGGAATCGCCACAGGTTTCAGAGAACTGGCGCTTCTCCTGGCACAGTATCGAACACTTAGTTTCAGGTAGAACAATAAGATTAAAATGGAACTATGTTTCGCATTTGGAGTTTCCCCTCTCACACGGTCTACCACTTACTTTCGTCGAACACATTCGGCTTCGAGTAGCAACGCCACAGGTTTCAGAGAACAGGCGCTTCTACTGGCAGAGTATTGAATACTTAGTTTCAGATGGAACAATTAGTTTTAAATGGAACTAAGTTTCGCATCTGGAGTTTCCTCTCTCACAAAGTCGACCATTTAGATTCGTCAAACACATACGGTTTCGAGTAGCATCGCCACAGATTACATAGAACAGGCGCTTCTCCTGGCAGATTATCGAACACTTAGTTTCAGATAGAACAATTAGTTTAAAATGGAAGTAAGTTTCGCATCTGAAGTTTCCTCTCTCACAATGTCGGCCACTTATTTTCGTCGAACACATACGGTTTCGAGTGGCATCGCCACAGATTTCAGAGAACAGGCGCTCCTCCTGGCACAGTATCGAAAACTTAGTTTCAGGTAGAACAATAAGATTAAAATGGAACTATGTTTCGCATTTGGAGTTTCCCCTCTCACAAGGTCGACCACTTAGTTTCGTCGAACACATATGGTTTCGTGGGGCATCGCCACAGATTTCACAGAACAACCGCTTCTCCTGGCACAGTATCGAACACTTAGTATCGGATAGAACAATTAGTTTAAAATGGATCAAAACTTCGCATCTGGAGTTTCCTCTCTCACAAGTTCGACCACTTAGTTTCGTCGAACTCATACGGTTTCGAGTGGCATCGCCACAGATTTCAGAGAACAGGCGCTCCTCCTGACACAGTATCGAACACTTAGTTTCAGATAGAACAATTAGTTTAAAATGGAAGTAAGTTTCGCATCTGGAGTTTCCTCTCTCACACGGTCGACCACTTAGTTTCGTCGAACACATACGGTTTCGATTAGCATCGCCACAGTTTTCAGAGAGCAGGCGCTTCTCCTGGCACAGTATCGAATACTTTTTTCAGACAGAACGATTAGTTTAAAATGGAACTATGTTTCGCATCTGGAGTATCCTCTCTCACAAGGTCAACCACTTAGGTCCGTCGAACACATACGGTTTCGAGTGGCATCGCTACACATTTCAGAGAACAGGCGCTTCTCCTGGCACAGTGTCGAACACATAGTTTCAGATAGAACAATTAGTTTAAAATGGAACTAAGTTTCGCATCTGGAGTTTCCTCTCCCACAAGGTCGACCACTTAGTTTCGTCGAACACATACGGTTTCGAGTGGCATCGCCACAGATTTCAGAGAACTGGCGCTTCTCCTGGCACAGTATCGACAATTAGTATCAGATAGAACAATTACTTTAAAATGGAACTAAGCTTCGCATCTGGAGTTTCCTCTCTCACAAGGTGGACCACTTAGTTTCGTCGAACACATACGGTTTCGAGTAGCATCGCCACAGATTTCAGAGAACAGGCGCTTCTCCCGGCACAGTATCGAACACTTAGTTACAGATAGAACACTTGGCTTAAAATGGAACTATTTTTCGAATTTGGAGTTTTCTCTCTCACACGGTCTACCACTTACTTTCGTCGAACACATTCGGCTTCGAGTAGCAACGCCACAGGTTTCAGAGTACGGGCGCTTCTACTGGCAGAGTATCGAATACTTAGTTTCAGATAGAACATTTAGTTTAAAATGGAAATATGTTTCGCATTTGGAGTTTCCCCTCTCACAAGGTCGACCACTTAGTTTCGTCGAACACATACGGTTTCGAGTGGCATCGCCACAGATTTCAGAGAACAGGCGCTTCTCCTGGAACAGTATCGAACACTTAGTTTCAGATAGAACAATTAGTTTAAAATGGAACTATGTTCCGCATCTGGTGAATCCTCTCTCACAAGGTCGACCACTTAGTTTCGTCGAACACATACGGTTTCGAGTGGCATCGCCACACATTTCAGAGAACAGGCGTTTCTCCTGGCACAGAATCGAACACTTAGTGTCAGATAGGATTATTAGTTTAAAATGAACTAAGTTTCGCAATTTGGAGTTTCCTCTCTCACAAGGTCGACCACTTAGGTCCGTCGAACACATACGGTTGCGAGTGGCATCGCCACAGATTTCAGAGAACATGCGCCTCTCCTGGCACAGTATCGAACACTTAGTTTCAGATAGAACAATTAGTTTAAAATGGAACTAAGTTTCGCATCTGGAGTTTCCTCTCTCAAAAGATCGACCACTTAGTTTCGGCGAACACATACGGTTTCGAGTGGCATCGCCACAGATTTCAGAGAACAGGCGCTTCTCCTGGCACAGTATCGAACACTTAGTTTCAGATAGAACAATTAGTTTAAAATGGAAATAAGTTTCGCTTCTGGAGTTTCCTCTCTCACAAGATCGACCACTTAGTTTCGTTGAACACACACGGTTTCGTGTAGCATCGCCACTGATTTCAGAGAACAGGCGCTTCTCCTGGCACAGTATAGAACACTTTCAGACAGAACAATTAGTTTAAAATGGAACTAAATTTCGCATCTGGAGTTTCCTCTTTCACAAGGCGACCACTTAGTTTCGTCGAACACATACGGTTTCGAGTGCCATCGCCACAGATTTCAGAGAACAGGCGCTTCTCCTGGCACAGTATCGAACACTTAGTATCAGAGAGAACTATTAGTTTAAAATGGAACTAAGCTTCGCATCTGGAGTTTCCTCTCTCACAAGATCGACGACTTAGTTTCGTCGAACACATAGGGTTTCGAGTGGCATCGCCACAGATTTCAGAGAACAGGCGCTTCTCCTGGCACAGTATCGAACACATAGTTGCAGATAGACCAATTAGTTTAAAATGGAACTAAGTTTCGCATTTGGAGTTTCCTCTCCCACTAGGTCGACCACTTAGTTTCGTCGAACACATACGGTTTCGAATGGCATCGCCACAGATTTCAGCGAACAGGCGCTTCTCCTGGCACAGTATCGAACACTTAGTTTCAGATGGAACATTTAGTTTAAAATTGAACTGTTTCGCATCTGGAGTTTCCGCTCTCACAAGGTCGACCACTTAGTTTCGCCGAACGCATACGGTTTCGAGTGGCATCGCCACAGATTTCAGAGAACAGGCGCTTCTCCCGGCACAGTATCGAACACTTAGTTTCAGATGGAACATTTAGTTTAAAATTGAACTGTTTCGCATCTGGAGTTTCCGCTCTCACAAGGTCGACCACTTAGTTTCGCCGAACGCATACGGTTTCGAGTGGCATCGCCAGAGATTTCAGAGAACAGGCGCTTCTCCTGACACAGTATCGAACACTTAGTTTCAGATAGAACAATAAGATTGAAATGGAACTAGGTTTCGCATCTGGAGTTTCCTCTCTCACAAGGTCGACCACTTAGTTTCGTCGAACACATACTGTTTCGAGTGGCATCGCCACAGATATCAGAGAACAGGCGCTTCTCCTGGCACAGTATGGAACACTAAATTTCAGATAGAACAATTAGTTTAAAATGGAAATAAATTTCGCATCTGGAGTTTCTTCTCTCAGAAGGTGGACCACTTAGTTTCGTCGAACACATACGGTTTCGAGTGGCATCGCCACAGATTTCAGAGAGCAGGCGCTTCTCCTGGCACAGTATCGACCATTTAGTATCAAATAGAACAATTAGTTTAAAATGGAACTAAGCTTCGCATTTGGAGTTTCCTCTCTCACAAGGTCGGCCACTTAGTATCGTCGAACACATACGGTTTCGTGTGGCATCGCCACAGATTTCGGAGAGCAGGCGCTTCTCCTGGCACATTCTCGAACACTTAGTTTCAGATAGAACAATTAGTTTAAAATGGAACTAATTTTCGCTACTGGAGATTCCTCTCTCACAAGGTCGACCACTTAGTTTCGATGAACACATACGGTTTCGAGTAGCATCGCCACCGATTTCAGAGAACAGGCGCTTCTCCTGGCACAGTATCGACCACTTAGTATCAGATAGAACTATTAGTTTAAAATGGAACTAAGCTTCGCATCTGGAGTTTCCTCTCTCACAAGATCGACGACTTAGTTTCGTCGAACACATAGGGTTTCGAGTGGCATCGCCACAGATTTCAGAGAACAGGCGCTTCTCCTGGCACCGTATCGAACACATAGTTGCAGATAGAACAATTAGTTTAAAATGGAACTAAGTTTCGCATTTGGAGTTTCCTCTCCCACTAGGTCGAGCACTTAGTTTCGTCGAACACATACGGTTTCGAATGGCATCGCCACAGATTTCAGCGAACAGGCGCTTCTCCTGGCACAGTATCGAACACTTAGTTTCAGAAGGAACATTTAGTTTAAAATTGAACTGTTTCGCATCTGGAGTTTCCGCTCTCACAAGGTCGACCACTTAGTTTCGCCGAACGCATACGGTTTCGAGTGGCATCGCCACAGATTTCAGTGAACAGGCGCTTCTCCCGGCACAGTATCGAACACTTAGTTTCAGATGGAACATTTAGTTTAAAATTGAACTGTTTCGCATCTGGAGTTTCCGCTCTCACAAGGTCGACCACTTAGTTTCGCCGAACGCATGCGGTTTCGAGTTGCATCGCCAGAGATTTCAGAGAACAGGCGCTTCTCCTGACACAGTATCGAACACTTAGTTTCAGATAGAACAATTAGTTTAAAATGGAACTAAGTTTCGCATCTGGAATTTGCTCTCTCACAAGGTCGACCACTTAGTTTCGTCGAACACATACGGTTTCGAGTAGCATCGCCACAGATCTCAGAGAACAGACGCTTCTCCTGGCACAGTATCGAACACTTAGTTTCAGATAGAACAATTAGTTTAAAATGGTACTAAGTTTCGCATCTGGAGTTTCCCCTCTCACAAGGCGTGACTTAGTTTCGTCACTTAGTTTCGTTTAACATATTCGGTTTCGAGTAGCATCGCCACAGATTTCAGAGAACAGGCGCTTCTCCTGGCACAGTATCGAACACTTAGTTTCAGATAGAACTATTAGTTTAAAATGGAACTAAGCTTCGCATCTGGAGTTTCCTCTCTCACAAGGTCGACCACTTAGTTTCGATGAACACATACGGTTTCGAGTAGCATCGCCACCGATTTCAGAGACCAGGCGCTTCTCCTGGCACAGTATCGAACACTTAGTTTCAGATAGAACTATTAGTTTAAAATGGAACTAAGCTTCGCATCTGGAGTTTCCTCTCTCACAAGGTCGACCACTTAGTTTCGTCGAACACATACGGTTTCGAGTAGCATCGCCACCGATTTCAGAGACCAGGCGCTTCTCCTGGCGCAGTATCGAACACTTAGTTACAGATAGAACAATTAGTTTAAAATTGTACAAAATTTCGCATCTGGAGTTTCCTCTCTCACAAGGTCGACCACTTAGTTTCGCCGAACGCATACGGTTTCGAGTGGCATCGCCACAGATTTCAGAGAGCAGGCGCTTCTCCTGGCACATTCTCGAACACTTAGTTTCAGATAGAACAATTAGTTTAAAATGGAACTAAGTTTCGCTACTGGAGATTCCTTTCTCACAAGGTCGACCACTTAGTTTCGATGAACACATACGGTTTCGAGTAGCATCGCCACCGATTTCAGAGAACAGGCGGTTCTCCTGGCACAGTATCGACCACTTAGTATCAGATAGAACTATTAGTTTAAAATGGAACTAAGCTTCGCATCTGGAGTTTCCTCTCTCACAAGATCGACGACTTAGTTTCGTCGAACACATAGGGTTTCGAGTGGCATCGCCACAGATTTCAGAGAACAGGCGCTTCTCCTGGCACAGTATCGAACACATAGTTGCAGATAGAACAATTAGTTTAAAATGGAACTAAGTTTCGCATTTGGAGTTTCCTCTCCCACTAGGTCGAGCACTTAGTTTCGTCGAACACATACGGTTTCGAATGGCATCGCCACAGATTTCAGCGAACAGGCGCTTCTCCTGGCACAGTATCGAACACTTAGTTTCAGATAGAACAATTAGTTTAAAATGGAACTATGTTCCGCATCTGGTGAATCCTCTCTCACAAGGTCGACCACTTAGTTTCGTCGAACAAATAAGGTTTCGAGTGGCATCGCCACAGATTTCAGAGAACAGACGCTTCTACTCGCACAGTATCGAATACTTAGTTTCAGATAGAACAATTAGTTTAAAGAGGAACTAAGTTTCGCTGCTGGAGTTTCCTCTCTCACAAGGTCGACCACTTAGTTTCGTCGAACAAATACAGTTTCGAGTAGCATCGCCACAGATTTCAGAGAACAGGCACTTCCCCTGGCACAGTATCGATCACTTAGTTTCAGATAGAACGATTAGTTTAAAATGGAACTAAGTTTCGCATCTGGAGTTTTCTCTCTCACAAGGTCGACCACTTAGTTTCGTCGAACACATACAGTTTCGAGTGGAATCGCCACAGATTTCGGAGAACGGCGTTTCGCCTGGCACATTATCGAACACATAGTTTCAGATAGAACAATTAGTTTAAAATGGAACTAAGTTTCGCATCAGGAGGTTCCTCTCTCACAAGGTCGACCACTTAGTTTCCTCGAACACATACGGTTTCGAGGGGCATCGCCACAGATTTTAGAGAACAGGCGCTTCTCCTGGCACAGTATCGAACACTTAGTTTCAGGTAGAACAATAAGATTAAAATGGAACTATGTTTCGCATTTGGAGTTTCCCCTCTCACACGGTCTACCACTTACTTTCGTCGAACACATTCGGCTTCGAGTAGCAACGCCACAGATTTTAGAGAACAGGCGCTTCTCCTGGCACAGTATCGAACACTTAGTTTCAGATAGAACAATTATTTTAAAATGGAAATAAGTTTCGCATCTGGAGATGCCTCTCTCACAATATCGACTACTTAGTTTCGTCGAACACATACGGTTTGGAGTGGCATCGCCACAGATTTCAGAGAACAGGCGCTTCTCCTGGCACAGTATCGAACACTTATTTTCAGATAGAACAATTAGTTTAAAGTGGAACTATGTTCCGCATCTGGTGAATCCTCTCTCACAAGGTCGACCACTTAGTTTCGTCGAACACATACGGTTTCGAGTGGCATCACCACAGATTTCAGAGAACAGGCGCTTCTCCTGGCACAGTATCGAACACTTAGTTTCAGATGGAACAATTTGTTTAAAATGGAACTATGTTCCGCATCTGGTGAATCCTCTCTCACAAGGTCGACCACTTAGTTTCGTCGAACACATACGGTTTCGAGTGGCATCGCCATACATTTCAGAGAACAGCCGCTTCTCCCGGCACAGTAGCGAACACTTAATTTCAGATAGAACAATTAGTTTAAAATGTAACTATGTGTCGCATGTTGAGTTTCCTCTCTCACAAAGTCGACCACTCAGTTTCGTCGAACACATACCGTTTCGAATGGTATCGCCACAGGTTTCACAGAACGGGCGCTCCTCCTGGCACAGTAGCGAACACTTAATTTCAGATAGAACAATTAATTTGAAATGGAACTAAGTTTCGCATCTGAAGATTCCTCTCTCACACGGTCGACCACTCAGTTTCGTCGAACAAATACGGTTTCGAGTGGCATCGCCACAGATTTCAGAGAACAGACGCTTCTACTCGCACAGTATCGAATACTTAGTTTCAGATAGAACAATTAGTTTAAAGAGGAACTAAGTTTCGCTGCTGGAGTTTCCTCTCTCACAAGGTCGACCACTTAGTTTCGTCGAACAAATACAGTTTCGAGTAGCATCGCCACAGATTTCAGAGAACAGGCACTTCCCCTGGCACAGTATCGATCACTTAGTTTCAGATAGAACGATTAGTTTAAAATGGAACTAAGTTTCGCATCTGGAGATTCCTCTCTCACAAGGTCGACTACTTAGTTTCGTCGAACACATACGGTTTCGAGTAGCATCGCCACAGGTTTCAGAGAACTGGCGCTTCTCCTGGCACAGTATCGAACACATAGTTTCAGATAGAACAATTAGTTTAAAATGGAAGTAAGTTTCGCATCTGGAGTTTCCTCTCTCACACGGTCGACCACTTAGTTTCGTCGAACACATACGGTTTCGATTAGCATCGCCACAGTTTTCAGAGAGCAGGCGCTTCTCCTGGCACAGTATCGAATACTTTTTTCAGACAGAACGATTAGTTTAAAATGGAACTATGTTTCGCATCTGGAGTATCCGCTCTCACAAGGTCAACCAATTAGGTCCGTCGAACACATACGGTTTCGAGTGGCATCGCTACACATTTCAGAGAACAGGCGCTTCTCCTGGCACAGTGTCGAACACATAGTTTCAGATAGAACAATTAGTTTAAAATGGAACTGAGTTTCGCATCTGGAGTTTCCTGTCCCACAAGGTCGACCACTTAGTTTCCTCGAACACATACGGTTTCGAGTTGTATCGCCACAGATTTCAGAGAACTGGCGCTTCTCCTGGCACATTATCGAACACTTGGTTTCAGATAGAACAGTTAGTTTTAAATGAAACTAAATTTCACTTCTGGAGTTTCCTCTCTCACAAGGTGGACCACTTAGTTTCGTCAAAGACATACGGTTTCGAGTGGAATCGCCACAGGTTTCAGAGAACTGGCGCTTCTCCTGGCACAGTATCGAACACTTAGTTTCAGGTAGAACAATAAGATTAAAATGGAACTATGTTTCGCATTTGGAGTTTCCCCTCTCACACGGTCTACCACTTACTTTCGTCGAACACATTCGGCTTCGAGTAGCAACGCCACAGGTTTCAGAGAACAGGCGCTTCTACTGGCAGAGTATTGAATACTTAGTTTCAGATGGAACAATTAGTTTTAAATGGAACTAAGTTTCGCATCTGGAGTTTCCTCTCTCACAAAGTCGACCATTTAGATTCGTCAAACACATACGGTTTCGAGTAGCATCGCCACAGATTACATAGAACAGGCGCTTCTCCTGGCAGATTATCGAACACTTAGTTTCAGATAGAACAATTAGTTTAAAATGGAAGTAAGTTTCGCATCTGAAGTTTCCTCTCTCACAATGTCGGCCACTTATTTTCGTCGAACACATACGGTTTCGAGTGGCATCGCCACAGATTTCAGAGAACAGGCGCTCCTCCTGGCACAGTATCGAAAACTTAGTTTCAGGTAGAACAATAAGATTAAAATGGAACTATGTTTCGCATTTGGAGTTTCCCCTCTCACAAGGTCGACCACTTAGTTTCGTCGAACACATATGGTTTCGTGGGGCATCGCCACAGATTTCACAGAACAACCGCTTCTCCTGGCACAGTATCGAACACTTAGTATCGGATAGAACAATTAGTTTAAAATGGATCAAAACTTCGCATCTGGAGTTTCCTCTCTCACAAGTTCGACCACTTAGTTTCGTCGAACTCATACGGTTTCGAGTGGCATCGCCACAGATTTCAGAGAACAGGCGCTCCTCCTGACACAGTATCGAACACTTAGTTTCAGATAGAACAATTAGTTTAAAATGGAAGTAAGTTTCGCATCTGGAGTTTCCTCTCTCAAACGGTCGACCACTTAGTTTCGTCGAACACATACGGTTTCGATTAGCATCGCCACAGTTTTCAGAGAGCAGGCGCTTCTCCTGGCACAGTATCGAATACTTTTTTCAGACAGAACGATTAGTTTAAAATGGAACTATGTTTCGCATCTGGAGTATCCTCTCTCACAAGGTCAACCACTTAGGTCCGTCGAACACATACGGTTTCGAGTGGCATCGCTACACATTTCAGAGAACAGGCGCTTCTCCTGGCACAGTGTCGAACACATAGTTTCAGATAGAACAATTAGTTTAAAATGGAACTAAGTTTCGCATCTGGAGTTTCCTCTCCCACAAGGTCGACCACTTAGTTTCGTCGAACACATACGGTTTCGAGTGGCATCGCCACAGATTTCAGAGAACTGGCGCTTCTCCTGGCACAGTATCGACAATTAGTATCAGATAGAACAATTACTTTAAAATGGAACTAAGCTTCGCATCTGGAGTTTCCTCTCTCACAAGGTGGACCACTTAGTTTCGTCGAACACATACGGTTTCGAGTAGCATCGCCACAGATTTCAGAGAACAGGCGCTTCTCCCGGCACAGTATCGAACACTTAGTTACAGATAGAACACTTGGCTTAAAATGGAACTATTTTTCGAATTTGGAGTTTTCTCTCTCACACGGTCTACCACTTACTTTCGTCGAACACATTCGGCTTCGAGTAGCAACGCCACAGGTTTCAGAGTACGGGCGCTTCTACTGGCAGAGTATCGAATACTTAGTTTCAGATAGAACATTTAGTTTAAAATGGAAATATGTTTCGCATTTGGAGTTTCCCCTCTCACAAGGTCGACCACTTAGTTTCGTCGAACACATACGGTTTCGAGTGGCATCGCCACAGATTTCAGAGAACAGGCGCTTCTCCTGGCACAGTATCGAACACTTAGTTTCAGATAGAACAATTAGTTTAAAATGGAACTATGTTCCGCATCTGGTGAATCCTCTCTCACAAGGTCGACCACTTAGTTTCGTCGAACACATACGGTTTCGAGTGGCATCGCCACACATTTCAGAGAACAGGCGTTTCTCCTGGCACAGAATCGAACACTTAGTGTCAGATAGGATTATTAGTTTAAAATGAACTAAGTTTCGCAATTTGGAGTTTCCTCTCTCACAAGGTCGACCACTTAGGTCCGTCGAACACATACGGTTGCGAGTGGCATCGCCACAGATTTCAGAGAACATGCGCCTCTCCTGGCACAGTATCGAACACTTAGTTTCAGATAGAACAATTAGTTTAAAATGGAACTAAGTTTCGCATCTGGAGTTTCCTCTCTCAAAAGATCGACCACTTAGTTTCGGCGAACACATACGGTTTCGAGTGGCATCGCCACAGATTTCAGAGAACAGGCGCTTCTCCTGGCACAGTATCGAACACTTAGTTTCAGATAGAACAATTAGTTTAAAATGGAAATAAGTTTCGCTTCTGGAGTTTCCTCTCTCACAAGATCGACCACTTAGTTTCGTTGAACACACACGGTTTCGTGTAGCATCGCCACTGATTTCAGAGAACAGGCGCTTCTCCTGGCACAGTATAGAACACTTTCAGACAGAACAATTAGTTTAAAATGGAACTAAATTTCGCATCTGGAGTTTCCTCTTTCACAAGGCGACCACTTAGTTTCGCCGAACACGTATGGTTTCGAGTGGCATCGCCACAGATTTCAGAGAACAGGCGCTTCTGCTGGCACAGTATCGAACACATAGTATCAGAGAGAACTATTAGTTTAAAATGGAACTAAGCTTCGCATCTGGAGTTTCCTCTCTCACAAGATCGACGACTTAGTTTCGTCGA
The DNA here is from genome assembly GCA_910591585.2 of Nysson spinosus. Lineage (NCBI taxonomy): Eukaryota > Metazoa > Arthropoda > Insecta > Hymenoptera > Crabronidae > Nysson > Nysson spinosus. The sequence continues at coordinate 2,095,740 of CAJUYC020000006.1, forward strand.
ACACATAGGGTTTCGAGTGGCATCGCCACAGATTTCAGAGAACAGGCGCTTCTCCTGGCACAGTATCGAACACATAGTTGCAGATAGACCAATTAGTTTAAAATGGAACTAAGTTTCGCATTTGGAGTTTCCTCTCCGACTAGGTCGACCACTTAGTTTCGTCGAACACATACGGTTTCGAATGGCATCGCCACAGATTTCAGCGAAGAGGCGCTTCTCCTGGCACAGTATCGAACACTTAGTTTCAGATGGAACATTTAGTTTAAAATTGAACTGTTTCGCATCTGGAGTTTCCGCTCTCACAAGGTCGACCACTTAGTTTCGCCGAACGCATACGGTTTCGAGTGGCATCGCCACAGATTTCAGAGAACAGGCGCTTCTCCCGGCACAGTATCGAACACTTAGTTTCAGATGGAACATTTAGTTTAAAATTGAACTGTTTCGCATCTGGAGTTTCCGCTCTCACAAGGTCGACCACTTAGTTTCGCCGAACGCATACGGTTTCGAGTGGCATCGCCAGAGATTTCAGAGAACAGGCGCTTCTCCTGACACAGTATCGAACACTTAGTTTCAGATAGAACAATAAGATTGAAATGGAACTAGGTTTCGCATCTGGAGTTTCTTCTCTCAGAAGGTGGACCACTTAGTTTCGTCGAACACATACGGTTTCGAGTGGCATCGCCACAGATTTCAGAGAGCAGGCGCTTCTCCTGGCACAGTATCGACCATTTAGTATCAAATAGAACAATTAGTTTAAAATGGAACTAAGCTTCGCATTTGGAGTTTCCTCTCTCACAAGGTCGGCCACTTAGTATCGTCGAACACATACGGTTTCGTGTGGCATCGCCACAGATTTCGGAGAGCAGGCGCTTCTCCTGGCACATTCTCGAACACTTAGTTTCAGATAGAACAATTAGTTTAAAATGGAACTAATTTTCGCTACTGGAGATTCCTCTCTCACAAGGTCGACCACTTAGTTTCGATGAACACATACGGTTTCGAGTAGCATCGCCACCGATTTCAGAGAACAGGCGCTTCTCCTGGCACAGTATCGACCACTTAGTATCAGATAGAACTATTAGTTTAAAATGGAACCAAGCTTCGCATCTGGAGTTTCCTCTCTCACAAGATCGACGACTTAGTTTCGTCGAACACATAGGGTTTCGAGTGGCATCGCCACAGATTTCAGAGAACAGGCGCTTCTCCTGGCACAGTATCGAACACATAGTTGCAGATAGAACAATTAGTTTAAAATGGAACTAAGTTTCGCATTTGGAGTTTCCTCTCCCACTAGGTCGAGCACTTAGTTTCGTCGAACACATACGGTTTCGAATGGCATCGCCACAGATTTCAGCGAACAGGCGCTTCTCCTGGCACAGTATCGAACACTTAGTTTCAGAAGGAACATTTAGTTTAAAATTGAACTGTTTCGCATCTGGAGTTTCCGCTCTCACAAGGTCGACCACTTAGTTTCGCCGAACGCATACGGTTTCGAGTGGCATCGCCACAGATTTCAGTGAACAGGCGCTTCTCCCGGCACAGTATCGAACACTTAGTTTCAGATGGAACATTTAGTTTAAAATTGAACTGTTTCGCATCTGGAGTTTCCGCTCTCACAAGGTCGACCACTTAGTTTCGCCGAACGCATGCGGTTTCGAGTTGCATCGCCAGAGATTTCAGAGATCAGGCGCTTCTCCTGACACAGTATCGAACACTTAGTTTCAGATAGAACAATTAGTTTAAAATGGAACTAAGTTTCGTATCTGGAATTTCCTCTCTCACAAGGTCGACCACTTAGTTTCGTCGAACACATACGGTTTCGAGTAGCATCGCCACAGATCTCAGAGAACAGACGCTTCTCCTGGCACAGTATCGAACACTTAGTTTCAGATAGAACAATTAGTTTAAAATGGTACTAAGTTTCGCATCTGGAGTTTCCCCTCTCACAAGGCGTGACTTAGTTTCGTCACTTAGTTTCGTTTAACATATTCGGTTTCGAGTAGCATCGCCACAGATTTCAGAGAACAGGCGCTTCTCCTGGCACAGTATCGAACACTTAGTTTCAGATAGAACTATTAGTTTAAAATGGAACTAAGCTTCGCATCTGGAGTTTCCTCTCTCACAAGGTCGACCACTTAGTTTCGATGAACACATACGGTTTCGAGTAGCATCGCCACCGATTTCAGAGACCAGGCGCTTCTCCTGGCACAGTATCGAACACTTAGTTTCAGATAGAACTATTAGTTTAAAATGGAACTAAGCTTCGCATCTGGAGTTTCCTCTCTCACAAGGTCGACCACTTAGTTTCGATGAACACATACGGTTTCGAGTAGCATCGCCACCGATTTCAGAGACCAGGCGCTTCTCCTGGTGCAGTATCGAACACTTAGTTACAGATAGAACAATTAGTTTAAAATTGTACAAAATTTCGCATCTGGAGTTTCCTCTCTCACAAGGTCGACCACTTAGTTTCGCCGAACGCATACGGTTTCGAGTGGCATCGCCACAGATTTCAGAGAGCAGGCGCTTCTCCTGGCACATTCTCGAACACTTAGTTTCAGATAGAACAATTAGTTTAAAATGGAACTAAGTTTCGCTACTGGAGATTCCTTTCTCACAAGGTCGACCACTTAGTTTCGATGAACACATACGGTTTCGAGTAGCATCGCCACCGATTTCAGAGAACAGGCGGTTCTCCTGGCACAGTATCGACCACTTAGTATCAGATAGAACTATTAGTTTAAAATGGAACTAAGCTTCGCATCTGGAGTTTCCTCTCTCACAAGATCGACGACTTAGTTTCGTCGAACACATAGGGTTTCGAGTGGCATCGCCACAGATTTCAGAGAACAGGCGCTTCTCCTGGCACAGTATCGAACACATAGTTGCAGATAGAACAATTAGTTTAAAATGGAACTAAGTTTCGCATTTGGAGTTTCCTCTCCCACTAGGTCGAGCACTTAGTTTCGTCGAACACATACGGTTTCGAATGGCATCGCCACAGATTTCAGCGAACAGGCGCTTCTCCTGGCACAGTATCGAACACTTAGTTTCAGAAGGAACATTTAGTTTAAAATTGAACTGTTTCGCATCTGGAGTTTCCGCTCTCACAAGGTCGACAACTTAGTTTCGCCGAACGCATACGGTTTCGAGTAGCATCGCCACCGATTTCAGAGACCAGGCGCTTCTCCTGGCACAGTATCGAACACTTAGTTTCAGATAGAACTATTAGTTTAAAATGGAACTAAGCTTCGCATCTGGAGTTTCCTCTCTCACAAGGTCGACCACTTAGTTTCGATGAACACATACGGTTTCGAGTAGCATCGCCACCGATTTCAGAGACCAGGCGCTTCTCCTGGCGCAGTATCGAACACTTACTTACAGATAGAACAATTAGTTTAAAATTGTACAAAATTTCGCATCTGGAGTTTCCTCTCTCACAAGGTCGACCACTTAGTTTCGCCGAACGCATACGGTTTCGAGTGGCATCGCCACAGATTTCAGAGAGCAGGCGCTTCTCCTGGCACATTCTCGAGCACTTAGTTTCAGATAGAACAATTAGTTTAAAATGGAACTAAGTTTCGCTACTGGAGATTCCTCTCTCACAAGGTCGACCACTTAGTTTCGATGAACACATACGGTTTCGAGTAGCATCGCCACCGATTTCAGAGAACAGGCGGTTCTCCTGGCACAGTATCGACCACTTAGTATCAGATAGAACTATTAGTTTAAAATGGAACTAAGCTTCGCATCTGGAGTTTCCTCTCTCACAAGGTCGACCACTTAGTTTCGTCAAACACATACTGTTTCGAGTGGCATCGCCACAGATATCAGAGAACAGGCGCTTCTCCTGGCACAGTATGGAACACTAAATTTCAGATAGAACAATTAGTTTAAAATGGAAATAAGTTTCGCATCTGGAGTTTCTTCTCTCAGAAGGTGGACCACTTATTTTCGTCGAACACATACGGTTTCGAGTGGCATCGCCACAGATTTCAGAGAGCAGGCGCTTCTCCTGGCACAGTATCGACCATTTAGTATCAAATAGAACAATTAGTTTAAAATGGAACTAAGCTTCGCATTTGGAGTTTCCTCTCTCACAAAGTCGACCACTTTGTTTTGTCGAACACATACGGTTTCGAGTGGCATTGCCACTGGTTTCAGAGAACAGGCGCTTCTCCTGGCACATTATCACCACTTAGTTTCAGATAGAACAATTAGTTTAAAATGGAACTAAGTTTCGCATCTGGAGTTTTCTCCCTCACAAGTTCGACCACTTAGTTTCGTCGAACACATACGGTTTCGAGTAGCATCGCCACCGATTTCAGAGAACAGGCGCTTCTCCTGGCACAGTATCGAACACTTAGTTTCAGATGGAACATTTAGTTTAAAATTGAACTGTTTCGCATCTGGAGTTTCCGCTCTCACAAGGTCGACCACTTAGTTTCGCCGAACGCATACGGTTTCGAGTGGCATCGCCAGAGATTTCAGAGAACAGGCGCTTCTCCTGGCACAGTATCGAACACTTAGTTTCAGATGGAACATTTAGTTTATAATTTAACTGTTTCGCATCTGGACTTTCCGCTCTCACAAGGTCGACACTTAGTTTCGCCGAACGCATACGGTTTCGAGTGGCATCGCCACAGATTTCAGAGAGCAGGCGCTTCTCCTGGCACATTCTCGAACACTTAGTTTCAGATAGAACAATTAGTTTTAAATGGAACTAAGTTTCGCTACTGGAGATTCCTCTCTCACAAGGTCGACCACTTAGTTTCGATGAACACATACGGTTTCGAGTAGCATCGCCACCGATTTCAGAGAACAGGCGCTTCTCCTGGCACAGTATCGACCACTTAGTATCAGATAGAACTATTAGTTTAAAATGGAACTAAGCTTCGCATCTGGAGTTTCCTCTCTCACAAGATCGACGACTTAGTTTCGTCGAACACATAGGGTTTCGAGTGGCATCGCCACAGATTTCAGAGAACAGGCGCTTCTCCTGGCACAGTATCGAACACATAGTTGCAGATAGAACAATTAGTTTAAAATGGAACTAAGTTTCGCATTTGGAGTTTCCTCTCCCACTAGGTCGAGCACTTAGTTTCGTCGAACACATACGGTTTCGAATGGCATCGCCACAGATTTCAGCGAACAGGCGCTTCTCCTGGCACAGTATCGAACACTTAGTTTCAGAAGGAACATTTAGTTTAAAATTGAACTGTTTCGCATCTGGAGTTTCCGCTCTCACAAGGTCGACAACTTAGTTTCGCCGAACGCATACGGTTTCGAGTGGCATCGCCACAGATTTCAGTGAACAGGCGCTTCTCCCGGCACAGTATCGAACACTTAGTTTCAGATGGAACATTTAGTTTAAAATTGAACTGTTTCGCATCTGGAGTTTCCGCTCTCACAAGGTCGACCACTTAGTTTCGCCGAACGCATGCGGTTTCGAGTTGCATCGCCAGAGATTTCAGAGAACAGGCGCTTCTCCTGACACAGTATCGAACACTTAGTTTCAGATAGAACAATAAGATTGAAATGGAACTAGGTTTCGCGTCTGGAGTTTCCTCTCTCACAAGGTCGACCACTTAGTTTCGTCAAACACATACTCTTTCGAGTGGCATCGCCACAGATATCAGAGAACAGGCGCTTCTCCTGGCACAGTATGGAACACTAAATTTCAGATAGAACAATTAGTTTAAAATGGAAATAAGTTTCGCATCTGGAGTTTGCTCTCTCACAAGGTCGACCACTTAGTTTCGTCGAACACATACGGTTTCGAGTAGCATCGCCACAGATCTCAGAGAACAGGCGCTTCTCCTGGCACAGTATCGAACACTTAGTTTCAGATAGAACAATTAGTTTAAAATGGTACTAAGTTTCGCATCTGGAGTTTCCCCTCTCACAAGGCGTGACTTAATTTCGTCACTTAGTTTCGTTTAACACATTCGGTTTCGAGTAGCATCGCCACAGATTTCAGAGAACAGGCGCTTCTCCTGGCACAGTATCGAACACTTAGTTTCAGATAGAACTATTAGTTTAAAATGGAACTAAGCTTCGCATCTGGAGTTTCCTCTCTCACAAGGTCGACCACTTAGTTTCGATGAACACATACGGTTTCGAGTAGCATCGCCACCGATTTCAGAGACCAGGCGCTTCTCCTGGCACAGTATCGAACACTTAGTTTCAGATAGAACTATTAGTTTAAAATGGAACTAAGCTTCGCATCTGGAGTTTCCTCTCTCACAAGGTCGACCACTTAGTTTCGATGAACACATACGGTTTCGAGTAGCATCGCCACCGATTTCAGAGACCAGGCGCTTCTCCTGGCGCAGTATCGAACACTTAGTTACAGATAGAACAATTAGTTTAAAATTGTACAAAATTTCGCATCTGGCGTTTCCTCTCTCACAAGGTCGACCACTTAGTTTCGCCGAACGCATACGGTTTCGAGTGGCATCGCCACAGATTTCAGAGAGCAGGCGCTTCTCCTGGCACATTCTCGAACACTTAGTTTCAGATAGAACAATTAGTTTAAAATGGAACTAAGTTTCGTTACTGGAGATTCTTCTCTCACAAGGTCGACCACTTAGTTTCGATGAACACATACGGTTTCGAGTAGCATCGCCACCGATTTCAGAGAACAGGCGCTTCTCCTGGCACAGTATCGACCACTTAGTATCAGATAGAACTATTAGTTTAAAATGGAACTAAGCTTCGCATCTGGAGTTTCCTCTCTCACAAGATCGACGACTTAGTTTCGTCGAACACATAGGGTTTCGAGTGGCATCGCCAGAGATTTCAGAGAACAGGCGCTTCTCCTGACACAGTATCGAACACATAGTTGCAGATAGAACAATTAGTTTAAAATGGAACTAAGTTTCGCATTTGGAGTTTCCTCTCCCACTAGGTCGAGCACTTAGTTTCGTCGAACACATACGGTTTCGAATGGCATCGCCACAGATTTCAGCGAACAGGCGCTTCTCCTGGCACAGTATCGACAACTTAGTTTCAGAAGGAACATTTAGTTTAAAATTGTACTGTTTCGCATCTGGAGTTTCCGCTCTCACAAGGTCGACCACTTAGTTTCGCCGAACGCATACGGTTTCGAGTGGCATCGCCACAGATTTCAGTGAACAGGCGCTTCTCCCGGCACAGTATCGAACACTTAGTTTCAGATGGAACATTTAGTTTAAAATTGAACTGTTTCGCATCTGGAGTTTCCGCTCTCACAAGGTCGACCACTTAGTTTCGCCGAACGCATACGGTTTCGAGTTGCATCGCCAGAGATTTCAGAGAACAGGCGCTTCTCCTGACACAGTATCGAACACTTAGTTTCAGATAGAACAATAAGATTGAAATGGAACTAGGTTTCGCATCTGGAGTTTCCTCTCTCACAAGGTCGACCACTTAGTTTCGTCGAACACATACTGTTTCGAGTGGCATCGCCACAGATATCAGAGAACAGGCGCTTCTCCTGGCACAGTATGGAACACTAAATTTCAGATAGAACAATTAGATTAAAATGGAAATAAGTTTCGCATCTGGAGTTTCCTCTCTCACAAAGTCGACCACTTTGTTTTGTCGAACACATACGGTTTCGAGTGGCATTGCCACTGGTTTCAGAGAACAGGCGCTTCTCCTGGCACATTATCACCACTTAGTTTCAGATAGAACAATTAGTTTAAAATGGAACTAAGTTTCGCATCTGGAGTTTTCTCCCTCACAAGTTCGACCACTTAGTTTCGTCGAACACATACGGTTTCGAGTAGCATCGCCACCGATTTCAGAGAACAGGCGCTTCTCCTGGCACAGTATCGAACACTTAGTTTCAGATGGAACATTTAGTTTAAAATTGAACTGTTTCGCATCTGGAGTTTCCGCTCTCACAAGGTCGATCACTTAGTTTCGCCGAACGCATACGGTTTCGAGTGGCATCGCCACAGATTTCAGAGAACAGGCGCTTCTCCTGGCACAGTATCGAACACTTAGTTTCAGATGGAACATTTAGTTTAAAATTGAACTGTTTCGCATCTGGAGTTTCCGCTCTCACAAGGTCGACCACTTAGTTTCGCCGAACGCATACGGTTTCGAGTGGCATCGCCAGAGATTTCAGAGAACAGGCGCTTCTCCTGGCACGGTATCGAACACTTAGTTTCAGATGGAACATTTAGTTTAAAATTGAACTGTTTCGCATCTGGACTTTCCGCTCTCACAAGGTCGACCACTTAGTTTCGCCGAACGCATACGGTTTCGAGTGGCATCGCCACAGATTTCAGAGAACAGGCGTTTCTCCTGGCACAGTATCGAACACTTAGTTTCAGATGGAACATTTAGTTTAAAATTGAACTGTTTCGCATCTAGAGTTTCCGCTCTCACAAGGTCGACCACTTAGTTTCGCCGAACGCATACGGTTTCGAGTGGCATCGCCACAGATTTCAGAGAGCAGGCGCTTCTCCTGGCACATTCTCGAACACTTAGTTTCAGATAGAACAATTAGTTTAAAATGGAACTAAGTTTCGCTACTGGACATTCCTCTCTCACAAGGTCGACCACTTAGTTTCGATGAACACATACGGTTTCGAGTAGCATCGCCACCGATTTCAGAGAACAGGCGCTTCTCCTGGCACAGTATCGACCACTTAGTATCAGATAGAACTATTAGTTTAAAATGGAACTAAGCTTCGCATCTGGAGTTTCCTCTCTCACAAGATCGACGACTTAGTTTCGTCGAACACATAGGGTTTCGAGTGGCATCGCCACAGATTTCAGAGAACAGGCGCTTCTCCTGGCACAGTATCGAACACATAGTTGCAGATAGAACATTTAGTTTAAAATTGAACTGCTTCGCATCTGGAGTTTCCGCTCTCACAAGGTCGACCACTTAGTTTCGCCGAACGCATACGGTTTCGAGTTGCATCGCCAGAGATTTCAGAGAACAGGCGCTTCTCCTGACACAGTATCGACCATTTAGTATCAAATAGAACAATTAGTTTAAAATGGAACTAAGCTTCGCATTTGGAGTTTCCTCTCTCACAAAGTCGACCACTTTGTTTTGTCGAACACATACGGTTTCGAGTGGCATCGCCACTGGTTTCAGAGAACAGGCGGTTCTCCTGGCACATTATCGAACACTTAGTTTCAGATAGAACAATTAGTTTAAAATGGAACTAAGTTTCGCATCTGGAGTTTTCTACCTCACAAGTTCGACCACTTAGTTTCGTCGAACACATACGGTTTCGAGTAGCATCGCCACCGATTTCAGAGAACAGGCGCTTCTCCTGGCACAGTATCGAACACTTAGTTTCAGATGGAACATTTAGTTTAAAATTGAACTGTTTCGCATCTGGAGTTTCCGCTCTCACAAGTTCGACCACTTAGTTTCGCCGAACGCATACGGTTTCGAGTGGCATCGCCACAGATTTCAGAGAACAAGCGCTTCTCCTGGCACAGTATCGAACACTTAGTTTCAGATGGAACATTTAGTTTAAAATTGAACTGTTTCGCATCTGGAGTTTCCGCTCTCACAAGGTCGACCACTTAGTTTCGCCGAACGCATACGGTTTCGAGTGGCATCGCCAGAGATTTCAGAGAACAGGCGCTTCTCCTGGCACAGTATCGAACACTTAGTTTCAGATGGAACATTTAGTTTATAATTTAACTGTTTCGCATCTGGACTTTCCGCTCTCACAAGGTCGACACTTAGTTTCGCCGAACGAATACGGTTTCGAGTGGCATCGCCACAGATTTCAGAGAACAGGCGCTTCTCCTGGCACAGTATCGAACACTTAGTTTCAGATGGAACATTTAGTTTAAAATTGAACTGTTTCGCATCTGGAGTTTCCGCTCTCACAAGGTCGACCACTTAGTTTCGCCGAACGCATACGGTTTCGAGTGGCATCACCAGAGATTTCAGAGAACAGGCGCTTCTCCTGGCACAGTATCGAACACTTAGTATCAGAGAGAACTATTAGTTTAAAATGGAACTAAACTTCGCATCTGGAGTTTCCTCTCTCACAAGGTCGGCCACTTAGTATCGTCGAACACATACGGTTTCGAGTGGCATCGCCACAGATTTCGGAGAACAGGCGCTTCTCCTGGCACAGTATCGAACACTTAGTTTAAGATAGAACTATTAGTTTAAAATGGAACTAAGCTTCGCATCTGGAGTTTCCTCTCTCACAAGGTCGACCACTTAGTTTCGATGAACACATACGGTTTCGAGTAGCATCGCCACCGATTTCAGAGAACAGGCGCTACTCCTGGCACAGTATCGAACACTTAGTTTCAGATAGAACAATTAGTTTAAAATGGAACTAAGTTTCGCATCTGGAGTTTGCTCTCTCACAAGGTCGACCACTTAGTTTCGTCGAACACATACGGTTTCGAGTAGCATCGCCACAGATTTCAGAGAACAGGCGCTTCTCCTGGCACAGTATCGAACACTTAGTTTCAGATAGAACTATTAGTTTAAAATGGAACTAAGCTTCGAATCTGGAGTTTCCTCTCTCACAAGGTCGACCACTTAGTTTCGATGAACACATACGGTTTCGGGTAGCATCGCCACCGATTTCAGAGACCAGGCGCTTCTCCTGGCACAGTATCGAACACTTAGTTTCAGATAGAACTATTAGTTTAAAATGGAACTAAGCTTCGCATCTGGAGTTTCCTCTCTCACAAGGTCGACCACTTAGTTTCGATGAACACATACGGTTTCGAGTAGCATCGCCACCGATTTCAGAGACCAGGCGCTTCTCCTGGCGCAGTATCGAACACTTAGTTACAGATAGAACAATTAGTTTAAAATTGTACAAAATTTCGCATCTGGAGTTTCCTCTCTCACAAGGTCGACCACTTAGTTTCGCCGAACGCATACGGTTTCGAGTGGCATCGCCACAGATTTCAGAGAGCAGGCGCTTCTCCTGGCACATTCTCGAACACTTAGTTTCAGATAGAACAATTAGTTTAAAATGGAACTAAGTTTCGTTACTGGAGATTCCTCTCTCACAAGGTCGACCACTTAGTTTCGATGAACACATACGGTTTCGAGTAGCATCGCCACCGATTTCAGAGAACAGGCGCTTCTCCTGGCACAGTATCGAACACATAGTTGCAGATAGAACAATTAGTTTAAAATGGAACTAAGTTTCGCATTTGGAGTTTCCTCTCCCACTAGGTCGAGCACTTAGTTTCGTCGAACACATACGGTTTCGAATGGCATCGCCACAGATTTCAGCGAACAGGCGCTTCTCCTGGCACAGTATCGAACACTTAGTTTCAGAAGGAACATTTAGTTTAAAATTGAACTGTTTCGCATCTGGAGTTTCCGCTCTCACAAGGTCGACCACTTAGTTTCGCCGAACGCATACGGTTTCGAGTGGCATCGCCACAGATTTCAGTGAACAGGCGCTTCTCCCGGCACAGTATCGAACACTTAGTTTCAGATGGAACATTTAGTTTAAAATTGAACTGTTTCGCATCTGGAGTTTCCGCTCTCACAAGGTCGACCACTTAGTTTCGCCGAACGCATACGGTTTCGAGTTGCATCGCCAGAGATTTCAGAGAACAGGCGCTTCTCCTGACACAGTATCGAACACTTAGTTTCAGATAGAACAATAAGATTGAAATGGAACTAGGTTTCGCATCTGGAGTTTCCTCTCTCACAAGGTCGACCACTTAGTTTTGTCGAACACATACGGTTTCGAGTGGCATCGCCACAGATTTCAGAGAGCAGGCACTTCTCCTGGCACAGTATCGACCATTTAGTATCAAATAGAACAATTAGTTTAAAATGGAACTAAGCTTCGCATTTGGAGTTTCCTCTCTCACAAAGTCGACCACTTTGTTTTGTCGAACACATACGGTTTCGAGTGGCATTGCCACTGGTTTCAGAGAACAGGCGCTTCTCCTGGCACATTATCACCACTTAGTTTCAGATAGAACAATTAGTTTAAAATGGAACTAAGTTTCGCATCTGGAGTTTTCTCCCTCACAAGTTCGACCACTTAGTTTCGTCGAACACATACGGTTTCGAGTAGCATCGCCACCGATTTCAGAGAACAGGCGCTTCTCCTGGCACAGTATCGAACACTTAGTTTCAGATGGAACATTTAGTTTAAAATTGAACTGTTTCGCATCTGGAGTTTCCGCTCTCACAAGGTCGATCACTTAGTTTCGCCGAACGCATACGGTTTCGAGTGGCATCGCCACAGATTTCAGAGAACAGGCGCTTCTCCTGGCACAGTATCGAACACTTAGTTTCAGATGGAACATTTAGTTTAAAATTGAACTGTTTCGCATCTGGAGTTTCCGCTCTCACAAGGTCGACCACTTAGTTTCGCCGAACGCATACGGTTTCGAGTGGCATCGCCAGAGATTTCAGAGAACAGGCGCTTCTCCTGGCACGGTATCGAAGACTTAATTTCAGATGGAACATTTAGTTTAAAATTGAACTGTTTCGCATCTGGACTTTCCGCTCTCACAAGGTCGACCACTTAGTTTCGCCGAACGCATACGGTTTCGAGTGGCATCGCCACAGATTTCAGAGAACAGGCGCTTCTCCTGGCACAGTATCGAACACTTAGTTTCAGATGGAACATTTAGTTTAAAATTGAACTGTTTCGCATCTGGAGTTTCCGCTCTCACAAGGTCGACCACTTAGTTTCGCCGAACGCATACGGTTTCGAGTAGCATCGCCACTGATTTCAGAGAACTGGTGCTTCTCCTGGCACAGTATCGAACACTTTCAGATAGAACAATTAGTTTAAAATGGAACTAAATTTCGCATCTGGAGTTTCCTCTCTCACAAGGTCGACCATTTAGATTCGCCGAACACATACGGTTTCGAGTAGCATCGCCACTGATTTCAGAGAACTGGTGCTTCTCCTGGCACAGTATCGAACACTTTCAGATAGAACAATTAGTTTAAAATGGAACTAAGTTTCGCATCTGGAGTTTCCTCCCTCACAAGGCGGGCACTTAGTTTCGTGGAAAACATTCGGTTTCGAGTAGCATCGCCCCAGTTTTCAGAGAGCAGGCGCTTCTCCTGGCACAGTATCGAACACTTATTTCAGACCGAACAATTAGTTTAAAATGGAACTAATTTTCGCATCTGGAGTTTCCTGTCCCACAAGGTCGACCACTTAGTTTCCTCGAACACATATGGTTTCGAGTGGCATCGCTACACATTTCAGAGAACAGGCGCTTCGCCTGGCACAGTATCGACAACTCAGTTTCGTCCAACACATACAGTTTCGAGTGGCATCGCCACAGATTTCAGAGAACAGGCGCTTCTCCTGGCACAGTGTCGAACACATAGTTTCAGATAGAACAATAAGTTTAAAGTGGAACTAATTTTCATATCTGGAGTTTCCTGTCCCACAAGGTCGACCACTTAGTTTCCTCGAACACATACGGTTTTGAGTGGCATCGCCACAGATTTCAGAGAACAGGCGCTTCTCCTGGCACAGTGTCGAACACATAGTTTCAGGTAGAACAATTAGTTTAAAATGGAACTAAATTTCGCATCTGGAGTTTCCTCTCTCAGAAGGTCGACCACTTAATTTCGTCGAACACATACGGTTTCGAGTAGCATCGCGACAGATTTCAGAGAACAGGCGCTTCTCCTGGCACAGTATCGAACACTTAGTTTCAGATAGAACAATTAGTTTAAAATTGAACTATGTTTCGCATCTGGAGTTTCCTCTCTCACAAGGTCGACCACTTAGTTTCGCCGAACGCATACGGTTTCGAGTGGCATCGCCACAGATTTCAGAGAACAGGCGCTTCTGCTGGCACAGTATCGAACACTTAGTTTCAGAGAGAACAATTAGTTTAAAATGGAACTATGTTTCGCATTTGGAGTTTCCTCTCTCGCAAGGTGGACCACTTAGTTTCGTCGAGCACATACGGTTTCGCGTAGCATCGCCACTGATCTCAGAGAACAGGCGCTTCTCCTGGCACAGTATCGAACACTTAGTTTCAGATGGAACATTTGGTTTAAAATGGAACTATGTTTCGCATCTGGAGTTTCGTCGAACACATACGGTTTCGAGTGGCATCGCCCCTTTTTTCTGAGAACAGGCATTTATCGTGGCACACGATCGAACACTTAGTTCCAGATAGAACAATTAGTTTAAAATGGAACTAAGTTTCGCATCTGTGGCGATGCTACTCGAAACCGTATGTGCTCGACGAAACTAAGTGGTCCACCTTGCGAGAGAGGAAACTCCAAATGCGAAACATAGTTCCATTTTAAACTAATTGTTCTCTCTGAAACTAAGTGTTCGATACTGTGCCAGGAGAAGCGCCTGTTCTCTGAAATCTGTGGCGATGCTACTCGAAACCGTATGTGTTCGTCGAAACTAAGCGGTCGAACTTGTGAGAGAGGAAACTCCAGATGCGAAACTTAGTTCCATTTGAAACTAATTGTTCTATCTGAAACTAAGTGTTCGATACTGTGCCAGGAGTACCGCCTGTTCTCTGAAATCTGTGGCGATGCGATTCGAAACCGTACGTGTTCGACGAAACTAAGTCGTCGATCTTGTGAGAGAGGAATCTCCAGTTGCGAAACATAGTTCCATTTTAACCTAATTGTTCTATCTGATACTAAGTGTTAGATACTGTGCTAGGAGAAGCGCCTGTTCTCTGAAATCTGTGGCGATGCCACTCGAAACCGTATTTGTTCGACGAAACTAAGTTGTCGACCTTGTGAGAGAGGAAACTCGAAATGCGAAACTTAATCCCATTTTAAAATAATTGATCTATATGATATTAAGTGTTCGATACTGTGCCAGGGGAAGCGCCCGTTCTCTGAAATCTGTGGCGATGCTACTCGAAACCCTATGTGTTCGTCGAAACTAAGCGGTCGACCTTGTGAGAGAGGAAACTCCAGATGCGAAACTTAGTTCCATTTTCAACTAATTGTTCTATCTGAAACTAAGTGTTCGATACTGTGCCAGCAGAAGCGCCTGTTCTCGGAAATCTGTGGCGATGCCACTCGAAACCGTATGCGTTCGGCGAAATTAAGTGGTCGACCTTCTGAGAGATGAAACTCCAAATGCGAAACATAGTTCCGTTTTAAACTAAGTGTTCTACCTGTAACTAAGTGTTCGACACTGTGCCAGGAGAAGCGCCTATTCTCTGAAACCTGTGGCGATGCTACTCGAAACCGAATGTGTTAGACGAAACTAAGTGGTCGACCTTGTGAGAGAGGAAACTCCAGATGCTAAACTTAGATCCATTTGAAACAAATTGTTCTATCTGAAACTAAGTGTTCGATACTGTGCCAGGAGAAGCGCCTGTTCTCTGAAATCTGTGGCGATGCCACTCGAAACCGTACGTGTTCGACGAAACTAAGTGGTCGTCTTGTGAAAGGGGAAACTCCAGATGCGAAACTTAGTTCCATTTAAAATTAATTCTTCTATCTGAAACTATGTGTTCGATACTGTGCTAGGAGAAGCGCCTGTTCTCTGAAATCTGTGGCGATGCCACTCGAAACCGTATTTGTCAGACGAAACTAAGTCGTCGACTTTGTGAGAGAGGAAACTCGAAATGCGAAACTTAATTCCATTTTAAAATAATTGTTCTATATGATATTAAGTGTTCCATACTGTGCCAGGAGAAGCGCCCGTTCTCTGAAATCTGTGATGATGCTACTCGAAACCGTATGTGTTCGACGAAACTAAGTGGTCGACCTTGTGAGAGAGGAAACTCCAGATGCGAAACTTAGTTCCATTTTAAACTAATTGTTCTATCTGAAACTATGTGTTCGATAATGTGCCAGGAGAAACGGCGTTCTGCGAAATCTGTGGCGATACCACTCGAAACTGTATTTGTTAGACGAAACTAAGTGGTCGACCTTGTGAGAGAGGAAACTCCAGATGCGAAACTTAGATCCATTTGAAACAAATTGTTCTATCTGAAACTAAGTGTTCGATACTGTGCCAGGAGAAGCGCCTGTTCTCTGAAATCTGTGGCGATGCCACTCGAAACCGTATGTGTTCGACGAAACTAAGTGGTCGTCTTGTGAAAGAGGAAACTCCAGATGCGAAACTTAGTTCCATTTAAAATTAATTGTTCTATCTGAAACTATGTGTTCGATACTGTGCTAGGAGAAGCGCCAGTTCTCTGAAATCTGTGGCGATGCCACTCGAAACCGTATTTGTCAGACGAAACTAAGTCGTCGACCTTGTGAGAGAGGAAACTCGAAATGCGAAACTTAATTCCATTTTAAAATAATTGTTCTATATGATATTAAGTGTTCCATACTGTGCCAGGAGAAGCGCCCGTTCTCTGAAATCTGTGATGATGCTACTCGAAACCGTATGTGTTCGACGAAACTAAGTGGTCGACCTTGTGAGAGAGGATACTCCAGATGCGAAACTTAGTTCCATTTTAAATTAATTGTTCTATCTGATACTAAGTGTTCGATACTGTGCTAGGAGAAGCGCCTGTTCTCTGAAATGTGTGGCGATGCCACTCGAA
This sequence comes from Nysson spinosus, assembly GCA_910591585.2. Lineage (NCBI taxonomy): Eukaryota > Metazoa > Arthropoda > Insecta > Hymenoptera > Crabronidae > Nysson > Nysson spinosus. The sequence continues at coordinate 2,112,225 of CAJUYC020000006.1, forward strand.
ACCGTATTTGTCAAACGAAACTAAGTCGTCGACCTTGTGAGAGAGGAAACTCGAAATGCGAAACTTAATTCCATTTTAAAATAATTGTTCTATATGATATTAAGTCTTCCATACTGTGCCAGGAGAAGCGCCCGTTCTCTGAAATCTGTGATGATGCTACTCGAAACCGTATGTGTTCGACGAAACTAAGTCGTCGATCTTGTGAGAGAGGAATCTCCAGTTGCGAAACATAGTTCCATTTTAACCTAATTGTTCTATCTGAAACTAAGTGTTCGATACTGTGCCAGGAGAAACTCCCGTTCTGCGAAGTCTGTGGCGATACTACTCGAAACCGTATGTGTTCGACGAAACTAAGTGGTCGACCTTGTGAGAGAGGATACTCCAGATGCGAAACATAGATCCATCTTAAACTAATGGTTCTATCTGAAACTAAGTGTTCGATACTGTGCCAGGAGACGCGCCTGTTCTCTGAAATCTGTGGCGATGCTACTCGAAACCTTATGTGTTTGACGAAACTAAGTTGTCCACCTTGTGAGAGAGGAAACTCCACATGCGAAATGTAGTTGCATTTTAAACTAATTGTTCTGTCTGAAATAAGTGTTCGATACGGTGCCAGGAGAAGCGCCTGTTCTCTGAAATCTGTGGCGCTGCCACTCGAAACCGTACGTGTTCGACGAAACTAAGTGGTTGACCTTGTGAGAGAGGATACTCCAGATGCGAAGCATAGTTCTATTTTAAACTAATTGTTCTATCTGAATCTAAGTGTTCGATACGGTGCCAGGCGAAGCGTCTGTTCTCTGAAATGTGTGGCGATGCCGCTCGAAACCGTATGTGTTCGACGAAACTAAGTGGTTGACCTTGTGAGAGAGGAAACTCCCAATGCGAAACATAGTTCCATTTTAAACTAATTGTTCTGTCTGAAATAAGTGTTCGATACTGTGCCAGGAGAAACGCGTGTTCTCTGAAATCGGTGGCGATGCTACTCGAAACCGTATGTGTTTGACGAAACTAAGTGGTCGACCTTCTGAGAGAGGAAACTCCGGATGCGAAACTCAGTTCCATTTTAAACTAATTGGTCTATCTGAAACTATGTGTCCGATACTGTGCCAGAAGAAGCGCCTGTTCTCTGAAATCTGTGCCGATGCCACTCGAAAACGTATGTGTTCGACGAAACTAAGTGGCCGACCTTGTGAGAGAGGAAACTTCCGATGCGAAACTTATTCCCATTTCAAACTAATTGTTCTCTCTGAAACTAAGTGTTCGATACTGTGCCAGGGGAAGCCCCTGTTCTCTGAAATCTGTGGCGATGCCACTCGAAAACGTATGTGTTCGACGAAACTAAGTGGCCGACCTTGTGAGAGAGGAAACTCCAGACGCGAAACATAGTTCAACTTTAAACTAAAAGTTCCATCTGAAACAAAATGTTCGATACTGTGCCAGGAGAAGCGCCTGTTCTCTGAAATCTGTGGCGATGCCACTCGAAACCGTATGTGTTCGACGAAACTAAGTGGCCGACCTTGTGAGAGAGGAAACTTCAGATGCGAAACTTAGTTCCATTTTAAATTAATTGTTCTATCTGAAACTAAGTGTTCGATACTGTGCCAGGAGAAGCGCCCGTTCTGTGAAACCTGTGGCGATACCACTCGAAACGGTATGTGTTCGACGAAACTGAGTGGTCCACCTTGTGAGAGAGGAAACTCCAGAAGCGAAACTTAGTGCCATTTTAAACTAATTGTTCTATCTGAAACTAAGTGTTCGATACAGTGCCAGGAGAAGCTCCCGTTCTGTGAAACCTGTCGCGAAGCTACTCGAAACCGTATGTGGTCGACCTTTTGAGAGAGGAAACTCCAGATGCGAAACTTAGTTCCATTTTAAACTAATTGTTCCTTCTGAATCTAAGGGTTCGATACTGTGCCAGGAGAAGCGCCTGTTCTCTGAAATCTGTGGCGATGATACTCGAAACCGTATGTGTTCGACGAAACTAAGTGGTCGACCTTCTGAGAGAGGAAACTCCGGATGCGAATCTCAGTTCCATTTTAAACTAATTGGTCTATCTGAAACTATGTGTCCGATACTGTGCCAGATGAAGCGCCTGTTCTCTGAAATCTGTGCCGATGCCACTCGAAAACGTATGTGTTCGACGAAACTAAGTGGCCGACCTTGTGAGAGTGGAAACTTCAGATGCGAAACTTATTTCCATTTCAAACTAATTGTTCTCTCTGAAACCAAGTGTTCGATACTGTGCCAGGAGAAGCGCCTGTTCTCTGAAATCAGTGGCGATGCTACTCGAAACCGTATGTGTTCGACGAAACTAAGTGATCGACCTTTTGAGAGAGGAAACTCCAGATGCGAAACTTAGTTCCATTTTAAACTAACTGTTCCATCTGAAACTAAGTGTTCGATACTGTGCCAGGAGAAGCGCCTGTTCTCTGAAATCTGTGGCGATGCCACTCGAAACCGTATGTGTTCGACGAAACTAAGTGGCCGACTTTGTGAGAGAGGAAACTCCAGATGCGAAACTTAGTTCCATTTTAAACTAATTGTTCTATCTGAAACTAAGTTTTCGATACTGTGCCAGGAGAAGCGCCTGTTCTCTGAAATCTGTGGCGATGCCACTCGAAACCGTATGTGTTCGACGAAACTAAGTGGCCGACCTTGTGAGAGAGGAAACTCCAGATGCGAAACTTAGTTCCATTTTAAACTAATTGTTCTATCTGAAACTAAGTTTTCGATACTGTGCCAGGAGAAGCGCCTGTTCTCTGAAATCTGTGGTGATGCCACTCGAAAGAGTATGTGTTCGACGAAACTAAGTGGTCGACCTTGTGAGAGAGGAAACTTCAGATGCGAAACTTATTTCCATTTCAAACTAATTGTTCTCTCTGAAACTAAGTGTTCGATACTGTGCCAGGGGAAGCCCCTGTTCTCTGAAATCTGTGGCGATGCCACTCGAAAACGTATGTGTTCGACGAAACTAAGTGGCCGACCTTGTGAGAGAGGAAACTCCAGACGCGAAACATAGTTCAATTTTAAACTAAAAGTTCCATCTGAAACAAAATGTTCGATACTGTGCCAGGAGAAGCGCCTGTTCTCTGAAATCTGTGGCGATGATACTCGAAACCGTATGTGTTCGACGAAACTAAGTGGTCGACCTTCTGAGAGAGGAAACTCCGGATGCGAATCTCAGTTCCATTTTAAACTAATTGGTCTATCTGAAACTATGTGTCCGATACTGTGCCAGATGAAGCGCCTGTTCTCTGAAATCTGTGCCGATGCCACTCGAAAACGTATGTGTTCGACGAAACTAAGTGGCCGACCTTGTGAGAGAGGAAACTTCAGATGCGAAACTTATTTCCATTTCAAACTAATTGTTCTCTCTGAAACCAAGTGTTCGATACTGTGCCAGGAGAAGCGCCTGTTCTCTGAAATCAGTGGCGATGCTACTCGAAACCGTATGTGTTCGACGAAACTAAGTGATCGACCTTGTGAGAGAGGAAACTCCAGTTGCGAAACTTAGTTCCATTTTAAACTAATTGTTCTATCTGAAACTAAGTTTTCGATACTGTGCCAGGAGAAGCGCCTGTTCTCTGAAATCTGTGGCGATGCCACTCGAAACCGTATGTGTTCTACGAAACTAAGTGGCCGACCTTGTGAGAGAGGAAACTCCAGATGCGAAACTTAGTTCCATTTTAAACTAATTGTTCTATCTGAAACTAAGTTTTCGATACTGTGCCAGGAGAAGCGCCTGTTCTCTGAAATCTGTGGTGATGCCACTCGAAAGAGTATGTGTTCGACGAAACTAAGTGGTCGACCTTGTGAGAGAGGAAACTTCAGATGCGAAACTTATTTCCATTTCAAACTAATTGTTCTCTCTGAAACCAAGTGTTCGATACTGTGCCAGGAGAAGCGTCTGTTCTCTGAAATCAGTGGCGATGCTACTCGAAACCGTATGTGTTCGACGAAACTAAGTGATCGACCTTTTGAGAGAGGAAACTCCAGATGCGAAACTTAGTTCCATTTTAAACTAACTGTTCCATCTGAAACTAAGTGTTCGATACTGTGCCAGGAGAAGCGCCTGTTCTCTGAAATCTGTGGCGATGCCACTCGAAACCGTATGTGTTCGACGAAACTAAGTGGCCGACCTTGTGAGAGAGGGAACTCCAGATGCGAAACTTAGTTCCATTTTAAACTAATTGTTCTATCTGAAACTAAGTTTTCGATACTGTGCCAGGAGAAGCGCCTGTTCTCTGAAATCTGTGGCGATGCCACTCGAAACCGTATGTGTTCGACGAAACTAAGTGGCCGACCTTGTGAGAGAGGAAACTCCAGATGCGAAACTTAGTTCCATTTTAAACTAATTGTTCTATCTGAAACTAAGTTTTCGATACTGTGGCAGGAGAAGCGCCTGTTCTCTGAAATCTGTGGTGATGCCACTCGAAAGAGTATGTGTTCGACGAAACTAAGTGGTCGACCTTGTGAGAGAGGAAACTTCAGATGCGAAACTTATTTCCATTTCAAACTAATTGTTCTCTCTGAAACTAAGTGTTCGATACTGTGCCAGGGGAAGCCCCTGTTCTCTGAAATCTGTGGCGATGCCACTCGAAAACGTATGTGTTCGACGAAACTAAGTGGCCGACCTTGTGAGAGAGGAAACTCCAGACGCGAAACATAGTTCAATTTTAAACTAAAAGTTCCATCTGAAACAAAATGTTCGATACTGTGCCAGGAGAAGCGCCTGTTCTCTGAAATCTGTGGCGATGATACTCGAAACCGTATGTGTTCGACGAAACTAAGTGGTCGACCTTCTGAGAGAGGAAACTCCGGATGCGAATCTCAGTTCCATTTTAAACTAATTGGTCTATCTGAAACTATGTGTCCGATACTGTGCCAGATGAAGCGCCTGTTCTCTGAAATCTGTGCCGATGCCACTCGAAAACGTATGTGTTCGACGAAACTAAGTGGCCGACCTTGTGAGAGAGGAAACTTCAGATGCGAAACTTATTTCCATTTCAAACTAATTGTTCTCTCTGAAACCAAGTGTTCGATACTGTGCCAGGAGAAGCGCCTGTTCTCTGAAATCTGTGGCGATGCCACTCGAAACCGTATGTGTTCGACGAAACTAAGTGGCCGACCTTGTGAGAGAGGGAACTCCAGATGCGAAACTTAGTTCCATTTTAAACTAATTGTTCTATCTGAAACTAAGTTTTCGATACTGTGCCAGGAGAAGCGCCTGTTCTCTGAAATCTGTGGCGATGCCACTCGAAACCGTATGTGTTCGACGAAACTAAGTGGCCGACCTTGTGAGAGAGGAAACTCCAGATGCGAAACTTAGTTCCATTTTAAACTAATTGTTCTATCTGAAACTAAGTTTTCGATACTGTGCCAGGAGAAGCGCCTGTTCTCTGAAATCTGTGGTGATGCCACTCGAAAGAGTATGTGTTCGACGAAACTAAGTGGTCGACCTTGTGAGAGAGGAAACTTCAGATGCGAAACTTATTTCCATTTCAAACTAATTGTTCTCTCTGAAACTAAGTGTTCGATACTGTGCCAGGGGAAGCCCCTGTTCTCTGAAATCTGTGGCGATGCCACTCGAAAACGTATGTGTTCGACGAAACTAAGTGGCCGACCTTGTGAGAGAGGAAACTCCAGACGCGAAACATAGTTCAATTTTAAACTAAAAGTTCCATCTGAAACAAAATGTTCGATACTGTGCCAGGAGAAGCGCCTGTTCTCTGAAATCTGTGGCGATGATACTCGAAACCGTATGTGTTCGACGAAACTAAGTGGTCGACCTTCTGAGAGAGGAAACTCCGGATGCGAATCTCAGTTCCATTTTAAACTAATTGGTCTATCTGAAACTATGTGTCCGATACTGTGCCAGATGAAGCGCCTGTTCTCTGAAATCTGTGCCGATGCCACTCGAAAACGTATGTGTTCGACGAAACTAAGTGGCCGACCTAGTGAGAGAGGAAACTTCAGATGCGAAACTTATTTCCATTTCAAACTAATTGTTCTCTCTGAAACCAAGTGTTCGATACTGTGCCAGGAGAAGCGCCTGTTCTCTGAAATCAGTGGCGATGCTACTCGAAACCGTATGTGTTCGACGAAACTAAGTGATCGACCTTTTGAGAGAGGAAACTCCAGATGCGAAACTTAGTTCCATTTTAAACTAACTGTTCCATCTGAAACTAAGTGTTCGATACTGTGCCAGGAGAAGCGCCTGTTCTCTGAAATCTGTGGCGATGCCACTCGAAAGAGTATGTGTTCGACGAAACTAAGTGGTCGACCTTGTGAGAGAGGAAACTTCAGATGCGAAACTTATTTCCATTTCAAACTAATTGTTCTCTCTGAAACCAAGTGTTCGATACTGTGCCAGGAGAAGCGTCTGTTCTCTGAAATCAGTGGCGATGCTACTCGAAACCGTATGTGTTCGACGAAACTAAGTGATCGACCTTTTGAGAGAGGAAACTCCAGATGCGAAACTTAGTTCCATTTTAAACTAACTGTTCCATCTGAAACTAAGTGTTCGATACTGTGCCAGGAGAAGCGCCTGTTCTCTGAAATCTGTGGCGATGCCACTCGAAACCGTATGTGTTCGACGAAACTAAGTGGCCGACCTTGTGAGAGAGGGAACTCCAGATGCGAAACTTAGTTCCATTTTAAACTAATTGTTCTATCTGAAACTAAGTTTTCGATACTGTGCCAGGAGAAGCGCCTGTTCTCTGAAATCTGTGGCGATGCCACTCGAAACCGTATGTGTTCGACGAAACTAAGTGGCCGACCTTGTGAGAGAGGAAACTCCAGATGCGAAACTTAGTTCCATTTTAAACTAATTGTTCTATCTGAAACTAAGTTTTCGATACTGTGCCAGGAGAAGCGCCTGTTCTCTGAAATCTGTGGTGATGCCACTCGAAAGAGTATGTGTTCGACGAAACTAAGTGGTCGACCTTGTGAGAGAGGAAACTTCAGATGCGAAACTTATTTCCATTTCAAACTAATTGTTCTCTCTGAAACTAAGTGTTCGATACCGTGCCAGGGGAAGCCCCTGTTCTCTGAAATCTGTGGCGATGCCACTCGAAAACGTATGTGTTCGACGAAACTAAGTGGCCGACCTTGTGAGAGAGGAAACTCCAGACGCGAAACATAGTTCAATTTTAAACTAAAAGTTCCATCTGAAACAAAATGTTCGATACTGTGCCAGGAGAGGCGCCTGTTCTCTGAAATCTGTGGCGATGATTCTCGAAACCGTATGTGTTCGACGAAACTAAGTGGTCGACCTTCTGAGAGAGGAAACTCCGGATGCGAAACTCAGTTCCATTTTAAGCTAATTGGTCTATCTGAAACTATGTGTCCGATACTGTGCCAGATGAAGCGCCTGTTCTCTGAAATCTGTGCCGATGCCACTCGAAAACGTATGTGTTCGACGAAACTAAGTGGTCGACCTTGTGAGAGAGGAAACGCCAGAAGCGAAACTTAGTTCCATTTAAAACTAAGTGTTCTATCTGAAACTAAGTGTTCGATACTGTGCCAGGAGAGGCGCCTGTTCTCTGAAATCTGTGGCGATGCTACTCGAAACCGTATGTGTTCCACGAAACTAAGTGGTCGCCTTGTGAAAGAGGAAACTCCAGATGCGAAACATAGTACCATTTTAAACTTATTGTTCTATCTGAAACTATGTGTTCGATACTGTGCCAGGTGAAGCGCCTGTGCCCTGAAATCTGTGGCAATGCCACTCGAAACCGTATGTGTTCGACGAAACTAAATGGTCGACCTTGTGAGAGAGGAAACTCCAGAAGCGAAACTTAGTTCCATTTAAAACTAAGTGTTCCATCTGAAACTAAGTGTTCGATACAGTGCTAGGAGACGCGCCTGTTCTCTGAAATCTGTGGCGATGCTACTCGAAACCGTATGTGTTCGACGAATTTAAATGGTCGACCTTGTGAGAGAGGAAACTCCAGAAGCGAAACTTAGTTCCATTTAAAACTAAGTGTTCTATCTTAAACTAAGTGTTCGATACTGTGCCAGGAGAGGCGCCTGTTCTCTGAAATCTGTGGCGATGCTACTCGAAACCGTATGTGTTCGACGAGACTAAGTGGTCGCCTTGTGCGGGAAGAAACTCCAAATGCGAAACTTAGTACCATTTTAAACTAATTGTTCTATCTGAAAATGTTCGATACTGTGCCAGGAGAAGCGCCTGTTCTCGGAAATCTGTCGCGATGCCACTCGAAACCGTATATGTTCGACGAAACTAAGTGGTCGACCTTGTGAGAGAGGAAACTCCAGAAGCGAAACTTAGTTCCATTTAAAACTAAGTGTTCCATCTGAAACTAAGTGTTCGATACAGTGCCAGGAGACGCGCCTCTTCTCTGAAACCTGTCGCGATGCTACTCGAAACCGTATGTGTTCGACGAAACTAAGCGGTCGACCTTTTGAGAGAGGAAACTCCAGATGCGAAACTTAGTTCCATTTAAACTAATTGTTCCTTCTGAATCTAAGTGTTCGATACTGTGCCAGGAGAAGCGCCTGTTCTCTGAAATCTGTGGCGATGATACTCGAAACCGTATGTGTTCGACGAAACTAAGTGGTCGACCTTCTGAGAGAGGAAACTCCGGATGCGAAACTCAGTTCCATTTTAAACTAATTGGTCTATCTGAAACTATGTGTCCGATACTGTGCCAGAAGAAGCGCCTGTTCTCTGAAATCTGTGCCGATGCCACTCGAAACCGTATGTGTTCGACGAAACTAAGTGGCCGACCTTGTGAGAGAGGAAACTCCAGATGCGAAACTTAGTTCCATTTTAAACTAATTGTTCTATCTGAAACTAAGTTTTCGATACTGTGCCAGAAGAAGCGCCTGTTCTCTGAAATCTGTGGTGATGACACTCGAAAGAGTATGTGTTCGACGAAACTAAGTGGTCGACCTTGTGAGAGAGGAAACTCCAAATGCGAAACTTAATTCCATTTTAAAATAATTGTTCTATATGATATTAAGTGTTGGATACTGTGCCAGGAGAAGCGCCCGTTCTCTGAAATCTGTGGCGATGCTACTCGAAACCGTATGTGTTCGCCGAAACCAAGCGGTCGACCTTGTGAGAGAGGAAACTCCAGATGCGAAACTTAGTTCCATTTTAAACTAATTGTTCTATCTGAAACTAAGTGTTCGATACTGTGCCTGGAGAAGCGCGTGTTCTATGAAATCTGTGGCAATGCTACTCGAAACCGTATGTGTTCGACAAAACTAAGTGGCCGACCTTGTGAGAGAGGAAACTTCAGATGCGAAACTTAGTTCCATTTTAAATTAATTGTTCTATCTGAAACTAAGTGTTCGATACTGTGCGAGGAGAAGCGCCGTTATGTGAAATCTGTGGCGTTGCCACTCGAAACCGTATGTGATCAACGTAACTAAGTGGTCGACCTTGTGGGAGAGGAAACTCCAGATGCGAAACTTAGTTCCATTTTAAACTAATTGTTCCTTCTGGATCTAAGTGTTCGATACTGTGCCAGGAGAAGCGCCTGTTCTCTGAAATCTGTGGCGATGATTCTCGAAACCGTATGTGTTCGACGAAACTAAGTGGTCGACCTTCTGAGAGAGGAAACTCCGGATGCGAAACTCAGTTCCATTTTAAGCTAATTGGTCTATCTGAAACTATGTGTCCGATACTGTGCCAGATGAAGCGCCTGTTCTCTGAAATCTGTGCCGATGCCACTCGAAAACGTATGTGATCGACGAAACTAAGTGGTCGACCTTGTGAGAGAGGAAACGCCAGAAGCGAAACTTAGTTCCATTTAAAACTAAGTGTTCTATCTGAAACTAAGTGTTCGATACTGTGCCAGGAGAGGCGCCTGTTCTCTGAAATCTGTGGCGATGATTCTCGAAACCGTATGTGTTCGACGAAACTAAGTGGTCGACCTTCTGAGAGAGGAAACTCCGGATGCGAAACTCAGTTCCATTTTAAGCTAATTGGTCTATCTGAAACTATGTGTCCGATACTGTGCCAGATGAAGCGCCTGTTCTCTGAAATCTGTGCCGATGCCACTCGAAAACGTATGTGTTCGACGAAACTAAGTGGTCGACCTTGTGAGAGAGGAAACGCCAGAAGCGAAACTTAGTTCCATTTAAAACTAAGTGTTCTATCTGAAACTAAGTGTTCGATACTGTGCCAGGAGAGGCGCCTGTTCTCTGAAATCTGTGGCGATGCTACTCGAAACCGTATGTGTTCCACGAAACTAAGTGGTCGCCTTGTGAAAGAGGAAACTCCAGATGCGAAACATAGTACCATTTTAAACTTATTGTTCTATCTGAAACTATGTGTTCGATACTGTGCCAGGTGAAGCGCCTGTGCCCTGAAATCTGTGGCAATGCCACTCGAAACCGTATGTGTTCGACGAAACTAAATGGTCGACCTTGTGAGAGAGGAAACTCCAGAAGCGAAACTTAGTTCCATTTAAAACTAAGTGTTCCATCTGAAACTAAGTGTTCGATACAGTGCTAGGAGACGCGCCTGTTCTCTGAAATCTGTGGCGATGCTACTCGAAACCGTATGTGTTCGACGAATTTAAATGGTCGACCTTGTGAGAGAGGAAACTCCAGAAGCGAAACTTAGTTCCATTTAAAACTAAGTGTTCTATCTTAAACTAAGTGTTCGATACTGTGCCAGGAGAGGCGCCTGTTCTCTGAAATCTGTGGCGATGCTACTCGAAACCGTATGTGTTCGACGAGACTAAGTGGTCGCCTTGTGCGGGAAGAAACTCCAAATGCGAAACTTAGTACCATTTTAAACTAATTGTTCTATCTGAAAATGTTCGATACTGTGCCAGGAGAAGCGCCTGTTCTCGGAAATCTGTCGCGATGCCACTCGAAACCGTATATGTTCGACGAAACTAAGTGGTCGACCTTGTGAGAGAGGAAACTCCAGAAGCGAAAATTAGTTCCATTTAAAACTAAGTGTTCCATCTGAAACTAAGTGTTCGATACAGTGCCAGGAGACGCGCCTCTTCTCTGAAACCTGTCGCGATGCTACTCGAAACCGTATGTGTTCGACGAAACTAAGTGGCCGACCTTGTGAGAGAGGAAACTCCAGATGCGGAACTTAGTTCCATTTTAAACTAATTGTTCTCTCTGAAACTAAGTGCTCGATACTGTGCCAGGAGAAGCGCCCGTTCTGTGAAACCTGTCGCGATGCTACTCGAAACCGTATGTGTTCGACGAAACTAAGTGGTCGACCTTTTGAGAGAGGAAACTCCAGATGCGAAACTTAGTTCCATTTTAAACTAATTGTTCCTTCTGAACCTAAGTGTTCGATACGGTGCCAGGAGAAGCGCCTGTTCTCTGAAATCTGTGGCGATGATTCTCGAAACCGTATGTGTTCGACGAAACTAAGTGGTCGACCTTCTGAGAGAGGAAACTCCGGATGCGAAACTCAGTTCCATTTTAAGCTAATTGGTCTATCTGAAACTATGTGTCCGATACTCTGCCAGATGAAGCGCCTGTTCTCTGAAATCTGTGCCGATGCCACTCGAAAACGTATGTGTTCGACGAAACTAAGTGGTCGACCTTGTGAGAGAGGAAACGCCAGAAGCGAAACTTAGTTCCATTTAAAACTAAGTGTTCTATCTGAAACTAAGTGTTCGATACTGTGTAGGAGAGGCGCCTGTCCTCTGAAATCTGTGGCGATGCTACTCGAAACCGTATGTGTTCCACGAAACTAAGTGGTCGCCTTGTGAAAGAGGAAACTCCAGATGCGAAACATAGTACCATTTTAAACTTATTGTTCTATCTGAAACTATGTGTTCGATACTGTGCCAGGTGAAGCGCCTGTGCCCTGAAATCTGTGGCAATGCCACTCGAAACCGTATGTGTTCGACGAAACTAAATGGTCGACCTTGTGAGAGAGGAAACTCCAGAAGCGAAACTTAGTTCCATTTAAAACTAAGTGTTCCATCTGAAACTAAGTGTTCGATAAAGTGCCAGGAGACGCGCCTGTTCTCTGAAATCTGTGGCGATGCAACTCGAAACCGTATGTGTTCGACGAATCTAAATGGTCGACCTTGTGAGAGAGGAAACTCCAGAAGCGAAACTTAGTTCCATTTAAAACTAAGTGTTCGATCTTAAACTAAGTGTTCGATACTGTGCCAGGAGAGGCGCCTGTTCTCTGAAATCTGTGGCGATGCTACTCGAAACCGTATGTGTTCGACGAGACTAACTGGTCGCCTTGTGCGGGAAGAAACTCCAAATGCGAAACTTAGTACCATTTTAAACTAATTGTTCTATCTGAAAATGTTCGATACTGTGCCAGGAGAAGCGCCTGTTCTCGGAAATCTGTCGCGATGCCACTCGAAACCGTATATGTTCGACGAAACTAAGTGGTCGACCTTGTGAGAGAGGAAACTCCAGAAGCGAAACTTAGTTCCATTTAAAACTAAGTGTTCCATCTGAAACTAAGTGTTCGATACAGTGCCAGGAGACGCGCCTCTTCTCTGAAACCTGTCGCGATGCTACTCGAAACCGTATGTGTTCGACGAAACTAAGTGGCCGACCTTGTGAGAGAGGAAACTCCAGATGCGGAACTTCGTTCCATTTTAAACTAATTGTTCTCTCTGAAACTAAGTGCTCGATACTGTGCCAGGAGAAGCGCCCGTTCTGTGAAACATGTCGCGATGCTACTCGAAACCGTATGTGTTCGACGAAACTAAGTGGTCGACCTTTTGAGAGAGGAAACTCCAGATGCGAAACTTAGTTCCATTTTAAACTAATTGTTCCTTCTGAATCTAAGTGTTCGATACTGTGCCAGGAGAAGCGCCTGTTCTCTGAAATCTGTGGCGATGATTCTCGAAACCGTATGTGTTCGACGAAACTAAGTGGTCGACCTTCTGAGAGAGGAAACTCCGGATGCGAAACTCAGTTCCATTTTAAGCTAATTGGTCTATCTGAAACTATGTGTCCGATACTCTGCCAGATGAAGCGCCTGTTCTCTGAAATCTGTGCCGATGCCACTCGAAAACGTATGTGTTCGACGAAACTAAGTGGTCGACCTTGTGAGAGAGGAAACGCCAGAAGCGAAACTTAGTTCCATTTAAAACTAAGTGTTCTATCTGAAACTAAGTGTTCGATACTGTGCCAGGAGAGGCGCCTGTCCTCTGAAATCTGTGGCGATGCTACTCGAAACCGTATGTGTTCCACGAAACAAAGTGGTCGCCTTGTGAAAGAGGAAACTCCAGATGCGAAACATAGTACCATGCCACTCGAAACCGTATGTGTTCGACGAAACTAAGTGGCCGACCTTGTGAGAGAGGAAACTTCAGATGCGAAACTTATTTCCATTTCAAACTAATTGTTCTCTCTGAAACTAAGTGTTCGATACTGTGCCAGGGGAAGCCCCTGTTCTCTGAAATCTGTGGCGATGCCACTCGAAAACGTATGTGTTCGACGAAACTAAGTGGCCGACCTTGTGAGTGAGGAAACTCCAGACGCGAAACATAGTTCAATTTTAAACTAAAAGTTCCATCTGAAACAAAATGTTCGATACTGTGCCAGGAGAAGCGCCTGTTCTCTGAAATCTGTGCCGATGCCACTCGAAAACGTATGTGTTCGAAGAAACTAAGTGGTCGACCTTGTGAGAGAGGAAACGCCAGAAGCGAAATTTAGTTCCATTTAAAACTAAGTGTTCTATCTGAAACTAAGTGTTCGATACTGTGCCAGGAGAGGCGCCTGTCCTCTGAAATCTGTGGCGATGCTACTCGAAACCGTATGTGTTCCACGAAACTAAGTGGTCGCCTTGTGAAAGAGGAAACTCCAGATGCGAAACATAGTACCATTTTAAACTTATTGTTCTATCTGAAACTATGTGTTCGATACTGTGCCAGGTGAAGCGCCTGTGCCCTGAAATCTGTGGCAATGCCACTCGAAACCGTATGTGTTCGACGAAACTAAATGGTCGACCTTGTGAGAGAGGAAACTCCAGAAGCGAAACTTAGTTCCATTTAAAACTAAGTGTTCCATCTGAAACTAAGTGTTCGATAAAGTGCCAGGAGACGCGCCTTTTCTCTGAAATCTGTGGCGATGCTACTCGAAACCGTATGTGTTCGACGAATCTAAATGGTCGACCTTGTGAGAGAGGAAACTCCAGAAGCGAAACTTAGTTCCATTTAAAACTAAGTGTTCTATCTTAAACTAAGTGTTCGATACTGTGCCAGGAGAGGCGCCTGTTCTCTGAAATCTGTGGCGATGCTACTCGAAACCGTATGTGTTCGACGAGACTAACTGGTCGCCTTGTGCGGGAAGTAACTCCAAATGCGAAACTTAGTACCATTTTAAACTAATTGTTCTATCTGAAAATGTTCGATACTGTGCCAGGAGAAGCGCCTGTTCTCGGAAATCTGTCGCGATGCCACTCGAAACCGTATATGTTCGACGAAACTAAGTGGTCGACCTTGTGAGAGAGGAAACTCCAGAAGCGAAACTTAGTTCCATTTAAAACTAAGTGTTCCATCTGAAACTAAGTGTTCGATACAGTGCCAGGAGACGCGCCTCTTCTCTGAAACCTGTCGCGATGCTACTCGAAACCGTATGTGTTCGACGAAACTAAGTGGCCGACCTTGTGAGAGAGGAAACTCCAGATGCGGAACTTAGTTCCATTTTAAACTAATTGTTCTCTCTGAAACTAAGTGCTCGATACTGTGCCAGGAGAAGCGCCCGCTCTGTGAAACCTGTCGCGATGCTACTCGAAACCGTATGTGTTCGACGAAACTAAGTGGTCGACCTTTTGAGAGAGGAAACTCCAGATGCGAAACTTAGTTCCATTTTAAACTAATTGTTCCTTCTGAATCTAAGTGTTCGATACTGTGCCAGGAGAAGCGCCTGTTCTCTGAAATCTGTGGCGATGATTCTCGAAACCGTATGTGTTCGACGAAACTAAGTGGTCGACCTTCTGAGAGAGGAAACTCCGGATGCGAAACTCAGTTCCATTTTAAGCTAATTGGTCTATCTGAAACTATGTGTCCGATACTCTGCCAGATGAAGCGCCTGTTCTCTGAAATCTGTGCCGATGCCACTCGAAAACGTATGTGTTCGACGAAACTAAGTGGTCGACCTTGTGAGAGAGGAAACGCCAGAAGCGAAACTTAGTTCCATTTAAAACTAAGTGTTCTATCTGAAACTAAGTGTTCGATACTGTGCCAGGAGAGGCGCCTGTTCTCTGAAATCTGTGGCGATGCTACTCGAAACCGTATGTGTTCCACGAAACTAAGTGGTCGCCTTGTGAAAGAGGAAACTCCAGATGCGAAACATAGTACCATTTTAAACTTATTGTTCTATCTGAAACTATGTGTTCGATACTGTGCCAGGTGAAGCGCCTGTGCCCTGAAATCTGTGGCAATGCCACTCGAAACCGTATGTGTTCGACGAAACTAAATGGTCGACCTTGTGAGAGAGGAAACTCCAGAAGCGAAACTTAGTTCCATTTAAAACTAAGTGTTCCATCTGAAACTAAGTGTTCGATACAGTGCTAGGAGACGCGCCTGTTCTCTGAAATCTGTGGCGATGCTACTCGAAACCGTATGTGTTCGACGAATTTAAATGGTCGACCTTGTGAGAGAGGAAACTCCAGAAGCGAAACTTAGTTCCATTTAAAACTAAGTGTTCTATCTTAAACTAAGTGTTCGATACTGTGCCAGGAGAGGCGCCTGTTCTCTGAAATCTGTGGCGATGCTACTCGAAACCGTATGTGTTCGACGAGACTAAGTGGTCGCCTTGTGCGGGAAGAAACTCCAAATGCGAAACTTAGTACCATTTTAAACTAATTGTTCCATCTGAAACTAAGTGTTCGATACAGTGCCAGGAGACGCGCCTCTTCTCTGAAACCTGTCGCGATGCTACTCGAAACCGTATGTGTTCGACGAAACTAAGTGGTCGACCTTTTGAGAGAGGAAACTCCAGATGCGAAACTTAGTTCCATTTTAAACTAATTGTTCCTTCTGAATCTAAGTGTTCGATACTGTGCCAGGAGAAGCGCCTGTTCTCGGAAATCTGTCGCGATGCCACTCGAAACCGTATATGTTCGACGAAACTAAGTGGTCGACCTTGTGAGAGAGGAAACTCCAGAAGCGAAACTTAGTTCCATTTAAAACTAAGTGTTCCATCTGAAACTAAGTGTTCGCTACAGTGCCAGGAGACGCGCCTCTTCTCTGAAACCTGTCGCGATGCTACTCGAAACCGTATGTGTTCGACGAAACTAAGTGGCCGACCTTGTGAGAGAGGAAACTCCAGATGCGGAACTTAGTTCCATTTTAAACTAATTGTTCTCTCTGAAACTAAGTGCTCGATACTGTGCCAGGAGAAGCGCCCGTTCTGTGAAACCTGTCGCGATGCTACTCGAAACCGTATGTGTTCGACGAAACTAAGTGGTCGACCTTTTGAGAGAGGAAACTCCAGATGCGAAACTTAGTTCCATTTTAAATTAATTGTTCCTTCTGAATCTAAGTGTTCGATACTGTGCCAGGAGAAGCGCCTGTTCTCTGAAATCTGTGGCGATTATTCTCGAAACCGTATGTGTTCGACGAAACTAAGTGGTCGACCTTCTGAGAGAGGAAACTCCGGATGCGAAACTCAGTTCCATTTTAAGCTAATTGGTCTATCTGAAACTATGTGTCCGATACTCTGCCAGATGAAGCGCCTGTTCTCTGAAATCTGTGCCGATGCCACTCGAAAACGTATGTGTTCGACGAAACTAAGTGGTCGACCTTGTGAGAGAGGAAACGCCAGAAGCGAAACTTAGTTCCATTTAAAACTAAGTGTTCTATCTGAAACTAAGTGTTCGATACTGTGCCAGGAGAGGCGCCTGTCCTCTGAAATCTGTGGCGATGCTACTCGAAACCGTATGTGTTCCACGAAACTAAGTGGTCGCCTTGTGAAAGAGGAAACTCCAGATGCGAAACATAGTACCATGCCACTCGAAACCGTATGTGTTCGACGAAACTAAGTGGCCGACCTTGTGAGAGAGGAAACTTCAGATGCGAAACTTATTTCCATTTCAAACTAATTGTTCTATCTGAAACTAAGTGTTCGATACTGTGCCAGGAGAAGCGCCTGTTCTCTGAAATCTGTGCCGATGCCACTCGAAAACGTATGTGTTCGACGAAACTAAGTGGCCGACCTTGTGAGAGAGGAAACTTCAGATGCGAAACTTATTTCCATTTCAAACTAATTGTTCTCTCTGAAACTAAGTGTTCGATACTGTGCCAGGAGAGGCGCCTGTCCTCTGAAATCTGTGGCGATGCTACTCGAAACCGTATGTGTTCCACGAAACTAAGTGGTCGCCTTGTGAAAGAGGAAACTCCAGATGCGAAACATAGTACCATTTTAAACTTATTGTTCTATCTGAAACTATGTGTTCGATACTGTGCCAGGTGAAGCGCCTGTGCCCTGAAATCTGTGGCAATGCCACTCGAAACCGTATGTGTTCGACGAAACTAAATGGTCGACCTTGTGAGAGAGGAAACTCCAGAAGCGAAACTTAGTTCCATTTAAAACTAAGTGTTCCATCTGAAACTAAGTGTTCGATAAAGTGCCAGGAGACGCGCCTGTTCTCTGAAATCTGTGGCGATGCTACTCGAAACCGTATGTGTTCGACGAATCTAAATGGTCGACCTTGTGAGAGAGGAAACTCCAGAAGCGAAACTTAGTTCCATTTAAAACTAAGTGTTCTATCTTAAACTAAGTGTTCGATACTGTGCCAGGAGAGGCGCCTGTTCTCTGAAATCTGTGGCGATGCTACTCGAAACCGTATGTGTTCGACGAGACTAACTGGTCGCCTTGTGCGGGAAGAAACTCCAAATGCGAAACTTAGTACCATTTTAAACTAATTGTTCTATCTGAAAATGTTCGATACTGTGCCAGGAGAAGCGCCTGTTCTCGGAAATCTGTCGCGATGCCACTCGAAACCGTATATGTTCGACAAAACTAAGTGGTCGACCTTGTGAGAGAGGAAACTCCAGAAGCGAAACTTAGTTCCATTTAAAACTAAGTGTTCCATCTGAAACTAAGTGTTCGATACAGTGCCAGGAGACGCGCCTCTTCTCTGAAACCTGTCGCGATGCTACTCGAAACCGTATGTGTTCGACGAAACTAAGTGGCCGACCTTGTGAGAGAGGAAACTCCAGATGCGGAACTTAGTTCCATTTTAAACTAATTGTTCTCTCTGAAACTAAGTGCTCGATACTGTGCCAGGAGAAGCGCCCGCTCTGTGAAACCTGTCGCGATGCTACTCGAAACCGTATGTGTTCGACGAAACTAAGTGGTCGACCTTTTCAGAGAGGAAACTCCAGATGCGAAACTTAGTTCCATTTTAAACTAATTGTTCCTTCTGAATCTAAGTGTTCGATACTGTGCCAGGAGAAGCGCCTGTTCTCTGAAATCTGTGGCGATGATTCTCGAAACCGTATGTGTTCGACGAAACTAAGTGGTCGACCTTCTGAGAGAGGAAACTCCGGATGCGAAACTCAGTTCCATTTTAAACTAATTGGTCTATCTGAAACTATGTGCCCGATACTGTGCCAGAAGAAGCGCCTGTTCTCTGAAATCTGTGCCGATGCCACTCGAAAACGTATGTGTTCGACGAAACTAAGTGGCCGACCTTGTGAGAGAGGAAACTTCAGATGCGAAACTTATTTCCATTTCAAACTAATTGTTCTCTCTGAAACTAAGTGTTCGATACTGTGCCAGGGGAAGCCCCTGTTCTCTGAAATCTGTGGCGATGCCACTCGAAAACGTATGTGTTCGACGAAACTAAGTGGCCGACCTTGTGAGAGAGGAAACTCCAGACGCGAAACATAGTTCAATTTTAAACTAAGTGCTCTATCTTAAACTAAGTGTTCGATACTGTGCCAGGAGAGGCGCCTGTTCTCTGAAATCTGTGCTGATGCTACTCGAAACCGTATGTGTTCGACGAGACTAAGTGGTCGCCTTGTGCGGGAAAAAACTCCAAATGCGAAACTTAGTACCATTTGAAACTAATTGTTCTATCTGAAAATGTTCGATACTGTGCCAGGAGAAGCGCCTGTTCTCGGAAATCTGTCGCGATGCCACTCGAAACAGTATATGTTCGACGAAACTAAGTGGTCGACCTTGTGAGAGAGGAAACTCCAGAAGCGAAACTTAGTTCCATTTAAAACTAAGTGTTCCATCTGAAACTAAGTGTTCGATACAGTGCCAGGAGACGCGCCTCTTCTCTGAAACCTGTCGCGATGCTACTCGAAACCGTATGTGTTCGACGAAACTAAGTGGTCGACCTTTTGAGAGAGGAAACTCCAGATGCGAAACTTAGTTCCATTTTAAACTAATTGTTCCTTCTGAATCTAAGTGTTCGATACTGTGCCAGGAGAAGCGCCTGTTCTCTGAAATCTGTGGCGATGATTCTCGAAACCGTATGTGTTCGACGAAACTAAGTGGTCGACCTTCTGAGAGAGGAAACTCCGGATGCGAAACTCAGTTCCATTTTAAGCTAATTGGTCTATCTGAAACTATGTGTCCGATACTCTGCCAGATGAAGCGCCTGTTCTCTGAAATCTGTGCCGATGCCACTCGAAAACGTATGTGTTCGACGAAACTAAGTGGTCGACCTTGTGAGAGAGGAAACGCCAGAAGCGAAACTTAGTTCCATTTAAAACTAAGTGTTCTATCTGAAACTAAGTGTTCGATACTGTGCCAGGAGAGGCGCCTGTCCTCTGAAATCTGTGGCGATGCTACTCGAAACCGTAAGTGTTCCACGAAACTAAGTGGTCGCCTTGTGAAAGAGGAAACTCCAGATGCGAAACATAGTACCATTTTAAACTTATTGTTCTATCTGAAACTATGTGTTCGATACTGTGCCAGGTGAAGCGCCTGTGCCCTGAAATCTGTGGCAATGCCACTCGAAACCGTATGTGTTCGACGAAACTAAATGGTCGACCTTGTGAGAGAGGAAACTCCAGAAGCGAAACTTAGTTCCATTTAAAACTAAGTGTTCCATCTGAAACTAAGTGTTCGATACAGTGCTAGGAGACGCGCCTGTTCTCTGAAATCTGTGGCGATGCTACTCGAAACCGTATGTGTTCGACGAATTTAAATGGTCGACCTTGTGAGAGAGGAAACTCCAGAAGCGAAACTTAGTTCCATTTAAAACTAAGTGTTCTATCTTAAACTAAGTGTTCGATACTGTGCCAGGAGAGGCGCCTGTTCTCTGAAATCTGTGGCGATGCTACTCGAAACCGTATGTGTTCGACGAGACTAAGTGGTCGCCTTGTGCGGGAAGAAACTCCAAATGCGAAACTTAGTACCATTTTAAACTAATTGTTCCATCTGAAACTAAGTGTTCGATACAGTGCCAGGAGACGCGCCTCTTCTCTGAAACCTGTCGCGATGCTACTCGAAACCGTATGTGTTCGACGAAACTAAGTGGTCGACCTTTTGAGAGAGGAAACTCCAGATGCGAAACTTAGTTCCATTTTAAACTAATTGTTCCTTCTGAATCTAAGTGTTCGATACTGTGCCAGGAGAAGCGCCTGTTCTCGGAAATCTGTCGCGATGCCACTCGAAACCGTATATGTTCGACGAAACTAAGTGGTCGACCTTGTGAGAGAGGAAACTCCAGAAGCGAAACTTAGTTCCATTTAAAACTAAGTGTTCCATCTGAAACTAAGTGTTCGATACAGTGCCAGGAGACGCGCCTCTTCTCTGAAACCTGTCGCGATGCTACTCGAAACCGTATGTGTTCGACGAAACTAAGTGGCCGACCTTGTGAGAGAGGAAACTCCAGATGCGGAACTTAGTTCCATTTTAAACTAATTGTTCTCTCTGAAACTAAGTGCTCGATACTGTGCCAGGAGAAGCGCCCGTTCTGTGAAACCTGTCGCGATGCTACTCGAAACCGTATGTGTTCGACGAAACTAAGTGGTCGACCTTTTGAGAGAGGAAACTCCAGATGCGAAACTTAGTTCCATTTTAAATTAATTGTTCCTTCTGAATCTAAGTGTTCGATACTGTGCCAGGAGAAGCGCCTGTTCTCTGAAATCTGTGGCGATTATTCTCGAAACCGTATGTGTTCGACGAAACTAAGTGGTCGACCTTCTGAGAGAGGAAACTCCGGATGCGAAACTCAGTTCCATTTTAAGCTAATTGGTCTATCTGAAACTATGTGTCCGATACTCTGCCAGATGAAGCGCCTGTTCTCTGAAATCTGTGCCGATGCCACTCGAAAACGTATGTGTTCGACGAAACTAAGTGGTCGACCTTGTGAGAGAGGAAACGCCAGAAGCGAAACTTAGTTCCATTTAAAACTAAGTGTTCTATCTGAAACTAAGTGTTCGATACTGTGCCAGGAGAGGCGCCTGTCCTCTGAAATCTGTGGCGATGCTACTCGAAACCGTATGTGTTCCACGAAACTAAGTGGTCGCCTTGTGAAAGAGGAAACTCCAGATGCGAAACATAGTACCATGCCACTCGAAACCGTATGTGTTCGACGAAACTAAGTGGCCGACCTTGTGAGAGAGGAAACTTCAGATGCGAAACTTATTTCCATTTCAAACTAATTGTTCTCTCTGAAACTAAGTGTTCGATACTGTGCCAGGGGAAGCGCCTGTTCTCTGAAATCTGTGCCGATGCCACTCGAAAACGTATGTGTTCGACGAAACTAAGTGGCCGACCTTGTGAGAGAGGAAACTTCAGATGCGAAACTTATTTCCATTTCAAACTAATTGTTCTCTCTGAAACTAAGTGTTCGATACTGTGCCAGGAGAAGCGCCTGTCCTCTGAAATCTGTGGCGATGCTACTCGAAACCGTATGTGTTCCACGAAACTAAGTGGTCGCCTTGTGAAAGAGGAAACTCCAGATGCGAAACATAGTACCATTTTAAACTTATTGTTCTATCTGAAACTATGTGTTCGATACTGTGCCAGGTGAAGCGCCTGTGCCCTGAAATCTGTGGCAATGCCACTCGAAACCGTATGTGTTCGACGAAACTAAATGGTCGACCTTGTGAGAGAGGAAACTCCAGAAGCGAAACTTAGTTCCATTTAAAACTAAGTGTTCCATCTGAAACTAAGTGTTCGATAAAGTGCCAGGAGACGCGCCTGTTCTCTGAAATCTGTGGCGATGCTACTCGAAACCGTATGTGTTCGACGAATCTAAATGGTCGACCTTGTGAGAGAGGAAACTCCAGAAGCGAAACTTAGTTCCATTTAAAACTAAGTGTTCTATCTTAAACTAAGTGTTCGATACTGTGCCAGGAGAGGCGCCTGTTCTCTGAAATCTGTGGCGATGCTACTCGAAACCGTATGTGTTCGACGAGACTAACTGGTCGCCTTGTGCGGGAAGAAACTCCAAATGCGAAACTTAGTACCATTTTAAACTAATTGTTCTATCTGAAAATGTTCGATACTGTGCCAGGAGAAGCGCCTGTTCTCGGAAATCTGTCGCGATGCCACTCGAAACCGTATATGTTCGACAAAACTAAGTGGTCGACCTTGTGAGAGAGGAAACTCCAGAAGCGAAACTTAGTTCCATTTAAAACTAAGTGTTCCATCTGAAACTAAGTGTTCGATACAGTGCCAGGAGACGCGCCTCTTCTCTGAAACCTGTCGCGATGCTACTCGAAACCGTATGTGTTCGACGAAACTAAGTGGCCGACCTTGTGAGAGAGGAAACTCCAGATGCGGAACTTAGTTCCATTTTAAACTAATTGTTCTCTCTGAAACTAAGTGCTCGATACTGTGCCAGGAGAAGCGCCCGCTCTGTGAAACCTGTCGCGATGCTACTCGAAACCGTATGTGTTCGACGAAACTAAGTGGTCGACCTTTTCAGAGAGGAAACTCCAGATGCGAAACTTAGTTCCATTTTAAACTAATTGTTCCTTCTGAATCTAAGTGTTCGATACTGTGCCAGGAGAAGCGCCTGTTCTCTGAAATCTGTGGCGATGATTCTCGAAACCGTATGTGTTCGACGAAACTAAGTGGTCGACCTTCTGAGAGAGGAAACTCCGGATGCGAAACTCAGTTCCATTTTAAACTAATTGGTCTATCTGAAACTATGTGCCCGATACTGTGCCAGAAGAAGCGCCTGTTCTCTGAAATCTGTGCCGATGCCACTCGAAAACGTATGTGTTCGACGAAACTAAGTGGCCGACCTTGTGAGAGAGGAAACTTCAGATGCGAAACTTATTTCCATTTCAAACTAATTGTTCTCTCTGAAACTAAGTGTTCGATACTGTGCCAGGGGAAGCCCCTGTTCTCTGAAATCTGTGGCGATGCCACTCGAAAACGTATGTGTTCGACGAAACTAAGTGGCCGACCTTGTGAGAGAGGAAACTCCAGACGCGAAACATAGTTCAATTTTAAACTAAGTGCTCTATCTTAAACTAAGTGTTCGATACTGTGCCAGGAGAGGCGCCTGTTCTCTGAAATCTGTGCTGATGCTACTCGAAACCGTATGTGTTCGACGAGACTAAGTGGTCGCCTTGTGCGGGAAAAAACTCCAAATGCGAAACTTAGTACCATTTGAAACTAATTGTTCTATCTGAAAATGTTCGATACTGTGCCAGGAGAAGCGCCTGTTCTCGGAAATCTGTCGCGATGCCACTCGAAACAGTATATGTTCGACGAAACTAAGTGGTCGACCTTGTGAGAGAGGAAACTCCAGAAGCGAAACTTAGTTCCATTTAAAACTAAGTGTTCCATCTGAAACTAAGTGTTCGATACAGTGCCAGGAGACGCGCCTCTTCTCTGAAACCTGTCGCGATGCTACTCGAAACCGTATGTGTTCGACGAAACTAAGTGGTCGACCTTTTGAGAGAGGAAACTCCAGATGCGAAACTTAGTTCCATTTTAAACTAATTGTTCCTTCTGAATCTAAGTGTTCGATACTGTGCCAGGAGAAGCGCCTGTTCTCTGAAATCTGTGGCGATGATTCTCGAAACCGTATGTGTTCGACGAAACTAAGTGGTCGACCTTCTGAGAGAGGAAACTCCGGATGCGAAACTCAGTTCCATTTTAAGCTAATTGGTCTATCTGAAACTATGTGTCCGATACTCTGCCAGATGAAGCGCCTGTTCTCTGAAATCTGTGCCGATGCCACTCGAAAACGTATGTGTTCGACGAAACTAAGTGGTCGACCTTGTGAGAGAGGAAACGCCAGAAGCGAAACTTAGTTCCATTTAAAACTAAGTGTTCTATCTGAAACTAAGTGTTCGATACTGTGCCAGGAGAGGCGCCTGTTCTCTGAAATCTGTGGCGATGCTACTCGAAACCGTATGTGTTCCACGAAACTAAGTGGTCGCCTTGTGAAAGAGGAAACTCCAGATGCGAAACATAGTACCATTTTAAACTTATTGTTCTATCTGAAACTATGTGTTCGATACTGTGCCAGGTGAAGCGCCTGTGCCCTGAAATCTGTGGCAATGCCACTCGAAACCGTATGTGTTCGACGAAACTAAATTGTCGACCTTGTGAGAGAGGAAACTCCAGAAGCGAAACTTAGTTCCATTTAAAACTAAGTGTTCCATCTGAAACTAAGTGTTCGATACAGTGCTAGGAGACGCGCCTGTTCTCTGAAATCTGTGGCGATGCTACTCGAAACCGTATGTGTTCGACGAATTTAAATGGTCGACCTTGTGAGAGAGGAAACTCCAGAAGCGAAACTTAGTTCCATTTAAAACTAAGTGTTCTATCTTAAACTAAGTGTTCGATACTGTGCCAGGAGAGGCGCCTGTTCTCTGAAATCTGTGGCGATGCTACTCGAAACCGTATGTGTTCGACGAGACTAAGTGGTCGCCTTGTGCGGGAAGAAACTCCAAATGCGAAACTTAGTACCATTTTAAACTAATTGTTCCATCTGAAACTAAGTGTTCGATACAGTGCCAGGAGACGCGCCTCTTCTCTGAAACCTGTCGCGATGCTACTCGAAACCGTATGTGTTCGACGAAACTAAGTGGTCGACCTTTTGAGAGAGGAAACTCCAGATGCGAAACTTAGTTCCATTTTAAACTAATTGTTCCTTCTGAATCTAAGTGTTCGATACTGTGCCAGGAGAAGCGCCTGTTCTCGGAAATCTGTCGCGATGCCACTCGAAACCGTATATGTTCGACGAAACTAAGTGGTCGACCTTGTGAGAGAGGAAACTCCAGAAGCGAAACTTAGTTCCATTTAAAACTAAGTGTTCCATCTGAAACTAAGTGTTCGATACAGTGCCAGGAGACGCGCCTCTTCTCTGAAACCTGTCGCGATGCTACTCGAAACCGTATGTGTTCGACGAAACTAAGTGGCCGACCTTGTGAGAGAGGAAACTCCAGATGCGAAACTTAGTTCCATTTTAAACTAATTGTTCTCTCTGAAACTAAGTGCTCGATACTGTGCCAGGAGAAGCGCCCGTTCTGTGAAACCTGTCGCGATGCTACTCGAAACCGTATGTGTTCGACGAAACTAAGTGGTCGACCTTTTGAGAGAGGAAACTCCAGATGCGAAACTTAGTTCCATTTTAAATTAATTGTTCCTTCTGAATCTAAGTGTTCGATACTGTGCCAGGAGAAGCGCCTGTTCTCTGAAATCTGTGGCGATTATTCTCGAAACCGTATGTGTTCGACGAAACTAAGTGGTCGACCTTCTGAGAGAGGAAACTCCGGATGCGAAACTCAGTTCCATTTTAAGCTAATTGGTCTATCTGAAACTATGTGTCCGATACTCTGCCAGATGAAGCGCCTGTTCTCTGAAATCTGTGCCGATGCCACTCGAAAACGTATGTGTTCGACGAAACTAAGTGGTCGACCTTGTGAGAGAGGAAACGCCAGAAGCGAAACTTAGTTCCATTTAAAACTAAGTGTTCTATCTGAAACTAAGTGTTCGATACTGTGCCAGGAGAGGCGCCTGTCCTCTGAAATCTGTGGCGATGCTACTCGAAACCGTATGTGTTCGACGAAACTAAGTGGTCGACCTTGTGAAAGAGGAAACTCCAGATGCGAAACATAGTACCATGCCACTCGAAACCGTATGTGTTCGACGAAACTAAGTGGCCGACCTTGTGAGAGAGGAAACTTCAGATGCGAAACTTATTTCCATTTCAAACTAATTGTTCTCTCTGAAACTAAGTGTTCGATACTGTGCCAGGGGAAGCGCCTGTTCTCTGAAATCTGTGCCGATGCCACTCGAAAACGTATGTGTTCGACGAAACTAAGTGGCCGACCTTGTGAGAGAGGAAACTTCAGATGCGAAACTTATTTCCATTTCAAACTAATTGTTCTCTCTGAAACTAAGTGTTCGATACTGTGCCAGGAGAGGCGCCTGTCCTCTGAAATCTGTGGCGATGCTACTCGAAACCGTATGTGTTCCACGAAACTAAGTGGTCGCCTTGTGAAAGAGGAAACTCCAGATGCGAAACATAGTACCATTTTAAACTTATTGTTCTATCTGAAACTATGTGTTCGATACTGTGCCAGGTGAAGCGCCTGTGCCCTGAAATCTGTGGCAATGCCACTCGAAACCGTATGTGTTCGACGAAACTAAATGGTCGACCTTGTGAGAGAGGAAACTCCAGAAGCGAAACTTAGTTCCATTTAAAACTAAGTGTTCCATCTGAAACTAAGTGTTCGATAAAGTGCCAGGAGACGCGCCTGTTCTCTGAAATCTGTGGCGATGCTACTCGAAACCGTATGTGTTCGACGAATCTAAATGGTCGACCTTGTGAGAGAGGAAACTCCAGAAGCGAAACTTAGTTCCATTTAAAACTAAGTGTTCTATCTTAAACTAAGTGTTCGATACTGTGCCAGGAGAGGCGCCTGTTCTCTGAAATCTGTGGCGATGCTACTCGAAACCGTATGTGTTCGACGAGACTAACTGGTCGCCTTGTGCGGGAAGAAACTCCAAATGCGAAACTTAGTACCATTTTAAACTAATTGTTCTATCTGAAAATGTTCGATACTGTGCCAGGAGAAGCGCCTGTTCTCGGAAATCTGTCGCGATGCCACTCGAAACCGTATATGTTCGACAAAACTAAGTGGTCGACCTTGTGAGAGAGGAAACTCCAGAAGCGAAACTTAGTTCCATTTAAAACTAAGTGTTCCATCTGAAACTAAGTGTTCGATACAGTGCCAGGAGACGCGCCTCTTCTCTGAAACCTGTCGCGATGCTACTCGAAACCGTATGTGTTCGACGAAACTAAGTGGCCGACCTTGTGAGAGAGGAAACTCCAGATGCGGAACTTAGTTCCATTTTAAACTAATTGTTCTCTCTGAAACTAAGTGCTCGATACTGTGCCAGGAGAAGCGCCCGCTCTGTGAAACCTGTCGCGATGCTACTCGAAACCGTATGTGTTCGACGAAACTAAGTGGTCGACCTTTTCAGAGAGGAAACTCCAGATGCGAAACTTAGTTCCATTTTAAACTAATTGTTCCTTCTGAATCTAAGTGTTCGATACTGTGCCAGGAGAAGCGCCTGTTCTCTGAAATCTGTGGCGATGATTCTCGAAACCGTATGTGTTCGACGAAACTAAGTGGTCGACCTTCTGAGAGAGGAAACTCCGGATGCGAAACTCAGTTCCATTTTAAACTAATTGGTCTATCTGAAACTATGTGCCCGATACTGTGCCAGAAGAAGCGCCTGTTCTCTGAAATCTGTGCCGATGCCACTCGAAAACGTATGTGTTCGACGAAACTAAGTGGCCGACCTTGTGAGAGAGGAAACTTCAGATGCGAAACTTATTTCCATTTCAAACTAATTGTTCTCTCTGAAACTAAGTGTTCGATACTGTGCCAGGGGAAGCCCCTGTTCTCTGAAATCTGTGGCGATGCCACTCGAAAACGTATGTGTTCGACGAAACTAAGTGGCCGACCTTGTGAGAGAGGAAACTCCAGACGCGAAACATAGTTCAATTTTAAACTAAGTGCTCTATCTTAAACTAAGTGTTCGATACTGTGCCAGGAGAGGCGCCTGTTCTCTGAAATCTGTGCTGATGCTACTCGAAACCGTATGTGTTCGACGAGACTAAGTGGTCGCCTTGTGCGGGAAAAAACTCCAAATGCGAAACTTAGTACCATTTGAAACTAATTGTTCTATCTGAAAATGTTCGATACTGTGCCAGGAGAAGCGCCTGTTCTCGGAAATCTGTCGCGATGCCACTCGAAACAGTATATGTTCGACGAAACTAAGTGGTCGACCTTGTGAGAGAGGAAACTCCAGAAGCGAAACTTAGTTCCATTTAAAACTAAGTGTTCCATCTGAAACTAAGTGTTCGATACAGTGCCAGGAGACGCGCCTCTTCTCTGAAACCTGTCGCGATGCTACTCGAAACCGTATGTGTTCGACGAAACTAAGTGGTCGACCTTTTGAGAGAGGAAACTCCAGATGCGAAACTTAGTTCCATTTTAAACTAATTGTTCCTTCTGAATCTAAGTGTTCGATACTGTGCCAGGAGAAGCGCCTGTTCTCTGAAATCTGTGGCGATGATACTCGAAACCGTATGTGTTCGACGAAACTAAGTGGTCGACCTTCTGAGAGAGGAAACTCCGGAAGCGAAACTCAGTTCCATTTTAAACTAATTGGTCTATCTGAAACTATGTGTCCGATACTGTGCCAGAAGAAGCGCCTGTTCTCTGAAATCTGTGCCGATGCCACTCGAAAACGTATGTGTTCGACGAAACTAAGTGGCCGACCTTGTGAGAGAGGAAACTTCAGATGCGAAACTTATTTCCATTTCAAA
This sequence comes from Nysson spinosus, assembly GCA_910591585.2. NCBI lineage: Eukaryota > Metazoa > Arthropoda > Insecta > Hymenoptera > Crabronidae > Nysson > Nysson spinosus. The sequence continues at coordinate 2,140,933 of CAJUYC020000006.1, forward strand.
CTAATTGTTCTCTCTGAAACTAAGTGTTCGATACTGTGCCAGGGGAAGCCCCTGTTCTCTGAAATCTGTGGCGATGCCACTCGAAAACGTATGTGTTCGACGAAACTAAGTGGCCGACCTTGTGAGAGAGGAAACTCCAGAAGCGAAACTTAGTTCCATTTAAAACTAAGTGTTCTATCTGAAACTAAGTGTTCGATACTGTGCCAGGAGAGGCGCCTGTTCTCTGAAATCTGTGGCGATGCTACTCGAAACCGTATGTGTTCCACGAAACTAAGTGGTCGCCTTGTGAAAGAGGAAACTCCAGATGCGAAACATAGTACCATTTTAAACTTATTGTTCTATCTGAAACTATGTGTTCGATACTGTGCCAGGTGAAGCGCCTGTGCCCTGAAATCTGTGGCAATGCCACTCGAAACCGTATGTGTTCGACGAAACTAAATGGTCGACCTTGTGAGAGAGGAAACTCCAGAAGCGAAACTTAGTTCCATTTAAAACTAAGTGTTCCATCTGAAACTAAGTGTTCGATACAGTGCCAGGAGACGCGCCTGCTCTCTGAAATCTGTGGCGATGCTACTCGAAACCGTATGTGTTCGACGAATCTAAATGGTCGACCTTGTGAGAGAGGAAACTCCAGAAGCGAAATTTAGTTCCATTTAAAACTATGTGTTCCATCTTAAACTAAGTGTTCGATACTGTGCCAGGAGAGGCGCCTGTTCTCTGAAATCTGTGGCGATGCTACTCGAAACCGTATGTGTTCGACGAGACTAAGTGGTCGCCTTGTGCGGGAAGAAACTCCAAATGCGAAACTTAGGACCATTTTAAACTAATTGTTCTATCTGAAAATGTTCGATACTGTGCCAGGAGACGCGCCTGTTCTCGGAAATCTGTCGCGATGCCACTCGAAACCTTATATGTTCGACGAAACTAAGTGGTCGACCTTGTGAGAGAGGAAACTCCAGAAGCGAAACTTAGTTCCATTTAAAACTAAGTGTTCCATCTGAAACTAAGTGTTCGATACAGTGCCAGGAAACGCGCCTCTTCTCTGAAACCTGTCGCGATGCTACTCGAAACCGTATGTGTTCGACGAAACTAAGTGGTCGACCTTTTGAGAGAGGAAACTCCAGATGCGAAACTTAGTTCCATTTTAAACTAATTGTTCCTTCTGAATCTAAGTGTTCGATACTGTGCCAGGAGAAGCGCCTGTTCTCTGAAATCTGTGGCGATGCCACTCGAAACCGTATGTGTTCGACGAAACTAAGTGGTCCACCTTATGAGAGAGAAAACTGCAGATGCGAAATTTAGTTACATTTAAAACTAATTGTTCTATCTGAAACTAAGTGCTCGATACTGTGCCAGGAGAAGCGACTGTTCTCTGAAATCTGTGGCGATGCTACTCGAAACCGTATGTGTTCGACGAAACTAAGTGGTCGACCTTGTGGGAGAGTAAACTCCAAATGCGAAACTTAGTTCCACTTTAAACTAATTGCTCTATCTGAAACTAAGTGTTCGATACTGTGCCAGGAGAAGGGCCTGTTCTCTGAAATCTGTGGCGGTGCCACTCGAACCCGTATGAGTTCAACGAAACTAAGTGGTCGACCTTGTGAGAGGAGAAACTCCAGATGCGAAACTTAGTAGCATTTTAACCTAATTGTTCTATATGGAACTATGTGTTCGACACTGTGCCAGGAGAAGCGCCTGTTCTCTGAAATCAGTGGCGATGCTACTCGAAACCGTATGTGTTCGACGAAACTAAGTGATCGACCTTGTGGGAGGGGAAACTCCAGATGCGAAACTTAGTTCCATTTTAAACTAATTGTTCTATCTGAATCTATGTGTTCGATAAAGTGCCAGGAGAAGGGTCTGTTCTCTGAAATCAGTGGCAATGCTACTCGAAACCGTATGTGTTCGACGAAACAAACTGGTCGACGTTGTGAGAGAAGAAACTCCAGATGTGAAACCTAGTTCCATTTTAAACTAATTGTTCTATCTGAAACTAAGTGTTCGTTACTGTGCCAGGAGAATCGCCTGTCCTCTGAACTCTGTGGCGATGCCGCTCGAAACCGTATGTGTTCGACGAAACTAAGTGGTCTACCTTGTGAGGGAGGAAATTCCAGAAGCGAAACTTAGTTCCATTTAAAACTAAGTGTTCTATCTGAAACTAAGTGTTCGATACTGTGCCAGGAGAGGCGCCTGTTCTCTGAAATCTGTGGCGATGCTACTCGAAACCGTATGTGTTCCACGAAACTAAGTGGTCGCCTTGTGAAAGAGGAAACTCCAGATGCGAAACATAGTACCATTTTAAACTTATTGTTCTATCTGAAACTATGTGTTCGATACTGTGCCAGGTGAAGCGCCTGTGCCCTGAAATCTGTGGCAATGCCACTCGAAACCGTATGTGTTCGACGAAACTAAATGGTCGACCTTGTGAGAGAGGAAACTCCAGAAGCGAAACTTAGTTCCATTTAAAACTAAGTGTTCCATCTGAAACTAAGTGTTCGATACAGTGCCAGGAGACGCGCCTGCTCTCTGAAATCTGTGGCGATGCTACTCGAAACCGTATGTGTTCGACGAATCTAAATGGTCGACCTTGTGAGAGAGGAAACTCCAGAAGCGAAATTTAGTTCCATTTAAAACTATGTGTTCCATCTTAAACTAAGTGTTCGATACTGTGCCAGGAGAGGCGCCTGTTCTCTGAAATCTGTGGCGATGCTACTCGAAACCGTATGTGTTCGACGAGACTAAGTGGTCGCCTTGTGCGGGAAGAAACTCCAGATGCGAAACTTAGTAGCATTTTAACCTAATTGTTCTATATGGAACTATGTGTTCGACACTGTGCCAGGAGAAGCGCCTGTTCTCTGAAATCAGTGGCGATGCTACTCGAAACCGTATGTGTTCGACGAAACTAAGTGATCGACCTTGTGGGAGGGGAAACTCCAGATGCGAAACTTAGTTCCATTTTAAACTAATTGTTCTATCTGAATCTATGTGTTCGATAAAGTGCCAGGAGAAGGGTCTGTTCTCTGAAATCAGTGGCAATGCTACTCGAAACCGTATGTGTTCGACGAAACAAACTGGTCGACGTTGTGAGAGAAGAAACTCCAGATGTGAAACCTAGTTCCATTTTAAACTAATTGTTCTATCTGAAACTAAGTGTTCGTTACTGTGCCAGGAGAATCGCCTGTCCTCTGAACTCTGTGGCGATGCCGCTCGAAACCGTATGTGTTCGACGAAACTAAGTGGTCTACCTTGTGAGGGAGGAAATTCCAGATGCGAAATTTAGTTCCATTTTTAACTAATTGTTCGATACTATGCCAGGAGGAGCGCCTGTTCTCTGAAATGTGTGGCGATGCTACTCGAAACCGTATGTGTTCGACGAAACTAAGTGGTCCACCTTTTGAGAAAGGAAACTCCAGATGCGAAGCTTTGTTCCTTCTTAAACTAATTGTTCTATCTGACACTAAGCGTTCTATACTGTGTCAGGAGAATAGCCGTTCGGCGAAATCTGTGGCCGTGCCACTCGAAACCGAATGTGTTCGACGAAACTAAGTGGTCGACCTTGTGAGAGAGGAAACTCCAGATGTGAAACCTAGTTCCATTTTAAACTAATTGTTCTATCTGAAACTAAGTGTTCGATACTGTGCCAGGAGAATCGCCTGTCCTCTGAACTCTGTGGCGATGCCGCTCGAAACCGTATGTGTTCGACGAAACTAAGTGGTCTACCTTGTGAGGGAGGAAATTCCAGATGCGAAATTTAGTTCCATTTTTAACTAATTGTTCGATACTATGCCAGGAGGAGCGCCTGTTCTCTGAAATGTGTGGCGATGCTACTCGAAACCGTATGTGTTCGACGAAACTAAGTGGTCCACCTTTTGAGAAAGGAAACTCCAGATGCGAAGCTTTGTTCCTTCTTAAACTAATTGTTCTATCTGACACTAAGCGTTCTATACTGTGTCAGGAGAATAGCCGTTCGGCGAAATCTGTGGCCGTGCCACTCGAAACCGAATGTGTTCGACGAAACTAAGTGGTCGACCTTGTGGGAGAGTAAACTCCGGATTCGAAGCTTATTTCCATTAGAAACTAATTGTTCTATCTGATACTAAGTGTTCGATACTGTGCCAGGAGAAGCGCCTGTTCTCTGAAATCTGTGGCGATGCCACTCGAAACCGTATGTGTTCGACGAAACTAAGTGGCCGACCTTGCGAGAGAGGAAACTCCAGATGCGAAACTTAGTTCCATTTTAAACTAATTGTTCCTTCTGAATCTAAGTGTTCGATACTGTGCCAGGAGAAGCGCCTGTTCTCTGAAATCTGTGGCGATGATACTCGAAACCGTATGTGTTCGACGAAACTAAGTGGTCGACCTTCTGAGAGAGGAAACTCCGGAAGCGAAACTCAGTTCCATTTTAAACTAATTGGTCTATCTGAAACTATGTGTCCGATACTGTGCCAGAAGAAGCGCCTGTTCTCTGAAATCTGTGCCGATGCCACTCGAAAACGTATGTGTTCGACGAAACTAAGTGGCCGACCTTGTGAGAGAGGAAACTTCAGATGCGAAACTTATTTCCATTTCAAACTAATTGTTCTCTCTGAAACTAAGTGTTCGATACTGTGCCAGGGGAAGCCCCTGTTCTCTGAAATCTGTGGCGATGCCACTCGAAAACGTATGTGTTCGACGAAACTAAGTGGCCGACCTTGTGAGAGAGGAAACTCCAGAAGCGAAACTTAGTTCCATTTAAAACTAAGTGTTCTATCTGAAACTAAGTGTTCGATACTGTGCCAGGAGAGGCGCCTGTTCTCTGAAATCTGTGGCGATGCTACTCGAAACCGTATGTGTTCCACGAAACTAAGTGGTCGCCTTGTGAAAGAGGAAACTCCAGATGCGAAACATAGTACCATTTTAAACTTATTGTTCTATCTGAAACTATGTGTTCGATACTGTGCCAGGTGAAGCGCCTGTGCCCTGAAATCTGTGGCAATGCCACTCGAAACCGTATGTGTTCGACGAAACTAAATGGTCGACCTTGTGAGAGAGGAAACTCCAGAAGCGAAACTTAGTTCCATTTAAAACTAAGTGTTCCATCTGAAACTAAGTGTTCGATACAGTGCCAGGAGACGCGCCTGCTCTCTGAAATCTGTGGCGATGCTACTCGAAACCGTATGTGTTCGACGAATCTAAATGGTCGACCTTGTGAGAGAGGAAACTCCAGAAGCGAAATTTAGTTCCATTTAAAACTATGTGTTCCATCTTAAACTAAGTGTTCGATACTGTGCCAGGAGAGGCGCCTGTTCTCTGAAATCTGTGGCGATGCTACTCGAAACCGTATGTGTTCGACGAGACTAAGTGGTCGCCTTGTGCGGGAAGAAACTCCAAATGCGAAACTTAGGACCATTTTAAACTAATTGTTCTATCTGAAAATGTTCGATACTGTGCCAGGAGACGCGCCTGTTCTCGGAAATCTGTCGCGATGCCACTCGAAACCTTATATGTTCGACGAAACTAAGTGGTCGACCTTGTGAGAGAGGAAACTCCAGAAGCGAAACTTAGTTCCATTTAAAACTAAGTGTTCCATCTGAAACTAAGTGTTCGATACAGTGCCAGGAAACGCGCCTCTTCTCTGAAACCTGTCGCGATGCTACTCGAAACCGTATGTGTTCGACGAAACTAAGTGGTCGACCTTTTGAGAGAGGAAACTCCAGATGCGAAACTTAGTTCCATTTTAAACTAATTGTTCCTTCTGAATCTAAGTGTTCGATACTGTGCCAGGAGAAGCGCCTGTTCTCTGAAATCTGTGGCGATGCCACTCGAAACCGTATGTGTTCGACGAAACTAAGTGGTCCACCTTATGAGAGAGAAAACTGCAGATGCGAAATTTAGTTACATTTAAAACTAATTGTTCTATCTGAAACTAAGTGCTCGATACTGTGCCAGGAGAAGCGACTGTTCTCTGAAATCTGTGGCGATGCTACTCGAAACCGTATGTGTTCGACGAAACTAAGTGGTCGACCTTGTGGGAGAGTAAACTCCAAATGCGAAACTTAGTTCCACTTTAAACTAATTGCTCTATCTGAAACTAAGTGTTCGATACTGTGCCAGGAGAAGGGCCTGTTCTCTGAAATCTGTGGCGGTGCCACTCGAACCCGTATGAGTTCAACGAAACTAAGTGGTCGACCTTGTGAGAGGAGAAACTCCAGATGCGAAACTTAGTAGCATTTTAACCTAATTGTTCTATATGGAACTATGTGTTCGACACTGTGCCAGGAGAAGCGCCTGTTCTCTGAAATCTGTGGCGATGCTACTCGAAACCGTATGTGTTCGACGAAACTAAGTGATCGACCTTGTGGGAGGGGAAACTCCAGATGCGAAACTTAGTTCCATTTTAAACTAATTGTTCTATCTGAATCTATGTGTTCGATAAAGTGCCAGGAGAAGGGTCTGTTCTCTGAAATCAGTGGCAATGCTACTCGAAACCGTATGTGTTCGACGAAACAAACTGGTCGACGTTGTGAGAGAAGAAACTCCAGATGTGAAACCTAGTTCCATTTTAAACTAATTGTTCTATCTGAAACTAAGTGTTCGTTACTGTGCCAGGAGAATCGCCTGTCCTCTGAACTCTGTGGCGATGCCGCTCGAAACCGTATGTGTTCGACGAAACTAAGTGGTCTACCTTGTGAGGGAGGAAATTCCAGATGCGAAATTTAGTTCCATTTTTAACTAATTGTTCGATACTATGCCAGGAGGAGCGCCTGTTCTCTGAAATGTGTGGCGATGCTACTCGAAACCGTATGTGTTCGACGAAACTAAGTGGTCCACCTTTTGAGAAAGGAAACTCCAGATGCGAAGCTTTGTTCCTTCTTAAACTAATTGTTCTATCTGACACTAAGCGTTCTATACTGTGTCAGGAGAATAGCCGTTCGGCGAAATCTGTGGCCGTGCCACTCGAAACCGAATGTGTTCGACGAAACTAAGTGGTCGACCTTGTGAGAGAGGAAACTCCAGATGTGAAACCTAGTTCCATTTTAAACTAATTGTTCTATCTGAAACTAAGTGTTCGATACTGTGCCAGGAGAATCGCCTGTCCTCTGAACTCTGTGGCGATGCCGCTCGAAACCGTATGTGTTCGACGAAACTAAGTGGTCTACCTTGTGAGGGAGGAAATTCCAGATGCGAAATTTAGTTCCATTTTTAACTAATTGTTCGATACTATGCCAGGAGGAGCGCCTGTTCTCTGAAATGTGTGGCGATGCTACTCGAAACCGTATGTGTTCGACGAAACTAAGTGGTCCACCTTTTGAGAAAGGAAACTCCAGATGCGAAGCTTTGTTCCTTCTTAAACTAATTGTTCTATCTGACACTAAGCGTTCTATACTGTGTCAGGAGAATAGCCGTTCGGCGAAATCTGTGGCCGTGCCACTCGAAACCGAATGTGTTCGACGAAACTAAGTGGTCGACCTTGTGGGAGAGTAAACTCCGGATTCGAAGCTTATTTCCATTAGAAACTAATTGTTCTATCTGATACTAAGTGTTCGATACTATGCCAGGAGAAGCGCCTGTTCTCTGAAATCTGTGGCGATGCCACTCGAAACCGTATGTGTTCGACGAAACTAAGTGGCCGACCTTGTGAGAGAGGAAACTCCAGATGCAAAACTTAGCTTCATTTTAAACTGTTTGTTCTATCTGAAACTAAGTGTTCGATACTGTCCCAGGAGAAGCGCCTGTTCTCTGAAATCAGTGGCGATGCTACTCGAAACCGTATGTGTTCGACGAAACTAAGTGGTTGATCTTGTGAGAGAGGATACTCCAGATGCGAAACATAATTCCATTTTAAACTAATTGTTCTCTCTGAAACTAAGTGTTCGATTCTGTGCCAGGAGAAGCGCCTGTTCTCTGAAATCTGTGGCGGTGCCACTCGAAACCGTATGTGTTCGACGAAACTAAGTGGTCGACCTTGTGGTAGAGTAAACTCCAAAGGCGAAACTTAGTTCCACTTTAAACTAATTGCTCTATCTGAAACTAAGTGTTCGATACTGTGCCAGGAGAAGGGCCTGTTCTCTGAAATCTGTGGCGGTGCCACTCGAACCCGTATGAGTTCGACGAAACTAAGTGGTCGACCTTGTGAGAGGAGAAACTCCAGATGCGAAACTTAGTAGCATTTGAAACTAATTGTTCTATATGGAACTATGTTTTCGACACTGTGCCAGGAGAAGCGCCTGGTCTCTGAGATCTGTGGCGATGCTACTCGAAACCGTATGTGTTCGACGAAACTAAGTGGCCGACCTTGTGAGAGAGGAAACTCCAGATGCGAAACTTAGTTCCATTTTAAACTAATTGTTCTATCTGAAACTAAGTTTTCGATACTGTGCCAGGAGAAGCGCCTGTTCTCTGAAATCTGTGGCGATGCCACTCGAAACCGTATGTGTTCGACGAAACTAAGTGGCCGACCTTGTGAGAGAGGAAACTCCAGATGCGAAACTTAGTTCCATTTTAAACTAATTGTTCTATCTGAAACTAAGTTTCCGATACTGTGCCAGGAGAAGCGCCTGTTCTCTGAAATCTGTGGTGATGCCACTCGAAAGAGTATGTGTTCGACGAAACTAAGTGGTCGACCTTGTGAGAGAGGAATCTCCAAATGCGAAACTTAATTCCATTTTAAAATAATTGTTCTATATGATATTAAGTGTTGGATACTGTGCCAGGAGAAGCGCCCGTTCTCTGAAATCTGTGGCGATGCTACTCGAAACCGTATGTGTTCGACGAAACCAAGCGGTCGAATTTGTGAGAGAGAAAACTCCAGATGCGAAACATAGTTCCATTTTAAACAAATTGTACTATCCGAAACTAAGTGCTCGATACTGTGCCAGGAGAAGCGCCTGTTCTCTGAAATCTGTGGCGATGCCACTCGAAACCGTATGTGTTGGACGAAAGTAAGTGGTCGGCCTTGTGGGACAGGAAACTCCAGATGCGAAAGTTAGTTCCATTTTAAACTAATTGTTCTACCTGAAACTAAGTGTTCGATACTCTGCCAGTAGAAACGTCTGATCTCTGAAATCTGTGGCGATGCCACTCGAAACCGTATTTGTTCGACGAAACTAAGTTGTCGACCTTTGAGAGAGGAAACTCCAAATGCGAAACTTAATTCCATTTTAAAATAATTGTTCTATATGATATTAAGTGTTCGATACTGTGCCAGGAGAAGCGCCCGTTCTCTGAAATCTGTGGCGATGCTACTCGAAACCGTATGTGTTCGTCGAAACTAAGCGGTCGACCTTGTGAGAGAGGAAACTCCAGATGCGAAACATAGTTGCATTCTAAACTAATTGTTCTATCTGAAACTAAGTGTTCGATACTGTGCCAGGAGAAACTACCGTTCTGCGAAATCTGTGGCGATACTACTCGAAACCGTCTGTGTTCGTCGAAACAAAGCGGTCGACCTTGTGTGATAGTAAACTCCAGATGCGAAACTTAGTTCCATTTTAAACTAATTGTTCTATCTGAAACTAAGTGTTCGATACTGTGCCAGGAGAACCGCCTGTTCTCTGAAATCTGTGGCGATGCCACTCGAAAACGTATGTGTTCGAAGAAACTAAGTGGCCGACCTTGTGAGAGAGGAAACTCCAGCAGCGAAACTTAGTTCCTTTTTAAACTAATTGTTCTATCTGAAACTATGTGTTCGATACTGTGCCAGGAGAAGCGCCTGTTCTCTGAAATCTGTGGCGATGCCACTCGAAAACGTATGTGTTCGACGAAACTAAGTGGCCGGCCTTGTGAGAGAGGAAACTCCAGATGTGATTCTTAGTTCCATTTTAAATTAATTGTTCTATCTGAAACTAAGTGTTCGATAGTGTGCCAGGAGAAGCGCCTGTTCTCTGAAATCTGTGGCGATGCCACTCGAAAACGTATGTGCTCGACGAAACTAAGTGGCCGACCTTGTGAGAGAGGAAACTCCAGATGTGATTCTTAGTTCCATTTTAAATTAATTGTTCTATCTGAAACTAAGTGTTCGATACTGTGCCAGGAGAAGCGCCTGTTCTCTGAAATCTGTGGCGATGCCACTCGAAAACGTATGTGTTCGACGAAACTAAGTGGCCGACCTTGTGAGGGAGGAAACTCCAGATGTGATTCTTAGTTCCATTTTAAATTAATTGTTCTATCTGAAACTAAGTGTTCGATACTGTGCCAGGAGAAGCGCCTGTTCTCTGAAATTTTTGGCGATGCCACTCGAAAACGTATGTGTTCGACGAAACTAAGTGGCCGACCTTGTGAGAGAGGAAACTCCAGATGTGATTCTTAGTTCCATTTTAAATTAATTGTTCTATCTGAAACTAAGTGTTCGATACTGTGCCAGGAGAGGCGCCTGTTCTCTGAAATCTGTGGCGATGCCACTCGAAACCGTATGTGTTCGACGAAACTAAGTGGCCGACCTTGTGAGAGAGGAAACTCCAGATGCGAAACTTAGTTCCATTTTAAACTGATTTTTCTATCTGAAACTAAGTGATCGATAATGAGCCAGGAGGAGCGCCTGTTCTCTGAAATCTGTGGCGATGCCACTCGAAACCGTACGCGTTCGGCGAAGCTAAGTGGTCGAACTTGTGAGAGAGGTAACTCCAGATGCGAAACATAGTTCACTTTTAAACTAAATATTCCATCTGAAACTAAGTGTTCGATACTGTGCCAGGAGGAGCGCCTGTTCTCTGAAATATGTGGCGATGCCACTCGAAACCGTATGTGTTCGACGAAACTAAGTGGTCGACCTTCTGAGAGAGGAAACTCCGGATGCGGAACTTAGTTCCATTTTAAATTAATTGTTCTATCTGAAACTAAGTGTTCGATACTGTGCCAGGAGAAGCGCCTGTTCTCTGAAATCTGTGGCGATGCCACTCGAAAACGTATGTGTTCGACGAAACTAAGTGGCCGACCTTGTGAGAGAGGAAACTCCAGATGTGATTCTTAGTTCCATTTTAAATTAATTGTTCTATCTGAAACTAAGTGTTCGATACTGTGCCAGGAGAAGCGCCTGTTCTCTGAAATCTGTGGCGATGCCACTCGAAAACGTATGTGTTCGACGAAACTAAGTGGCCGACCTTGTGAGAGAGGAAACTCCAGATGTGATTCTTAGTTCCATTTTAAATTAATTGTTCTATCTGAAACTAAGTGTTCGATACTGTGCCAGGAGAAGCGCCTGTTCTCTGAAATCTGTGGCGATGCCACTCGAAAACGTATGTGCTCGACGAAACTAAGTGGCCGACCTTGTGAGAGAGGAAACTCCAGATGTGATTCTTAGTTCCATTTTAAATTAATTGTTCTATCTGAAACTAAGTGTTCGATACTGTGCCAGGAGAAGCGCCTGTTCTCTGAAATCTGTGGCGATGCCACTCGAAAACGTATGTGTTCGACGAAACTAAGTGGCCGACCTTGTGAGAGAGGAAACTCCAGATGTGATACTTAGTTCCATTTTAAATTAATTGTTCTATCTGAAACTAAGTGTTCGATACTGTGCCAGGAGAAGCGCCTGTTCTCTGAAATTTTTGGCGATGCCACTCGAAAACGTATGTGTTCGACGAAACTAAGTGGCCGACCTTGTGAGAGAGGAAACTCCAGATGTGATTCTTAGTTCCATTTTAAATTAATTGTTCTATCTGAAACTAAGTGTTCGATACTGTGCCAGGAGAGGCGCCTGTTCTCTGAAATCTGTGGCGATGCCACTCGAAACCGTATGTGTTCGACGAAACTAAGTGGCCGACCTTATGAGAGAGGAAACTCCAGATGCGAAACTTAGTTCCATTTTAAACTGATTTTTCTATCTGAAACTAAGTGATCGATAATGAGCCAGGAGGAGCGCCTGTTCTCTGAAATCTGTGGCGATGCCACTCGAAACCGTATGCGTTCGGCGAAGCTAAGTGGTGGACCTTGTGTGAGAGGAAACTCCAGATGCGAAACATAGGTCAATTTTAAACTAAATGTTCTATCTGAAACTAAGTGTTCGATACTGTGCCAGGAGAAGCGACTGTTCTCTTAAATATGTGGCGATGCTACTCGAAACCGTATGTGTTCGACGAAACTAAGTGGCCAACTTTGTGAGACAGGAAACTTCAGATGCGAAACATAGTTGCATTTCAAACTAATTGTTCTATCTGAAACTAAGTGTTCGATACTGTGCCAGGAGAAGCGACTGTTCTCTTAAATATGTGGCGATGCTACTCGAAACCGTATGTGTTCGACGAAACTAAGTTGCCGACCTTGTGATAGAGGAAACTCCAGTTGCGAAACTTAGTTCCATTTTAAACTAATTGTTCTATCTGAAACTAAGTGTTCGATACTGTGCCAGGAGAAGCACCTGTTCTCTGAAATCTGTGGCGATGCCACTCGAAACCGTATGTGTTCGACGAAACTAAGTGGTCGACCTTGTGAGAGAGGAAACTCCAGATGCGAAGCTTATTTCCATTTTAAACTAAATGTTCTATCTGAAACTAAGTATTGGATCCTCTGCCAGTAGAAGCGCCTGTTCTCTGAAATCTGTGGCGATACAACTCGAAACCGTATGTGTTCGACGAAACTAAGTGGCCGACCTTGTGAGAGAGGAAACTCCAGATGCGAAACATAGTTCCATTTTAAACTAATTGTTCTATCTGAAACTAAGTGTTCGATACTGTGCCAGGAGAAGCGACTGTTCTCTTAAATATGTGGCGATGCTACTCGAAACCGTATGTGTTCGACGAAACTAAGTGGCCAACTTTGTGAGACAGGAAACTTCAGATGCGAAACATAGTTGCATTTCAAACTAATTGTTCTATCTGAAACTATGTGTTCGATACTGTGCCAGTAGAAGCGTCTGTTCTCTGAAATCTGTGGCGATCGCACTCGAAACCGTATGTGTTCGACGAAACTAAGTGGTCGCCTTGTGAAAGAGGAAACTCCAGATGCGAAACCTAGTTCCATTTAAAACTAATTGTTCCATCGGAAACTAAGTGTTCGATACTGTGCCAGGAGAAGCGCCTGTTCTCTGAAATTTTTAGCGATACCACTCGAAACCGTACGTGTTCGACGAAACTAAGTGGCCGACCTTGTGAGAGAGGAAACTCCAGATGCGAAACATAGTTGCATTTTAAACTAATTGTTCTATCTGTAACTAAGTGTTCGATAATGTGCCAGGAGAAGCGCCTGTTCTCTGAAATCTGTGGCGATGCTACTCGAAACCGTATGTGTTCGACGAAACTAAGTGGACGACCTCGTGAGGAAGGAAACTCCAAATGCGAAATATATTTCCATTTTAAACTAATTGTTTTATCTGAAACTAAGTGTTCGATACTGTGCCAGGAGAAGCACCTGTTCTCTAAAATCTGTGGCGATGCTACTCGAAACCGTATGTGTTCGACGAAACTAAGTGGACGACCTTGTGAGGAAGGAAACTCCAAATGCGAAATATATTTCCATTTTAAACAAATTGTTCTATCTGAAACTAAGTATTCGATACTCTGCCAGCAGAAGCGCCTGTTCTCTGAAATCTGTGGCGATGCCACTCGAAAACGTATGCGTTCGGCGAAACTAAGTGGTGGACCTTGTGTGAGAGGAAACTCCAGATGCGAAACATAGGTCAATTTTAAACTAAATGTTCCATCTGAAAGTAAGTGTTCGACACTGTGCCAGGAGAAGCGCCTGCTCTCTGAAATCTGTGGCGATGCCACTCGAAACCGTATGTGTTCGACGAAACTAAGTGGCCGACCTTGTGAGAGAGGAAACTTCAGATGCGAAACTTAGTTCCATTTAAACTAATTGTTCTATCTGAAACTAAGTATTCGATACTGTGCCAGGAGTAACGCCTGTTCTCTGAAATCTCGGGCGATGCCACTCGAAACCGTATGTGTTCGACGAAACTAAGTGGACGAGCTTGTGAGGAAGGAAACCCCAAATGCGAAATATATTTCCATTTTAAACTAATTGTTCTATCTGAAACTAAGTGTTCGATACTGTGTCAGGAGAAGCGCCTGTTCTCTGAAATCTGTGGCGATGCTACTCGAAACCGTATGTGTTCGACGAAACTAAGTGGACGACCTCGTGAGGAAGGAAACTCCAAATGCGAAATATATTTCCATTTTAAACTAATTGTTTTATCTGAAACTAAGTGTTCGATACTGTGCCAGGAGAAGCACCTGTTCTCTAAAATCTGTGGCGATGCTACTCGAAACCGTATGTGTTCGACGAAACTAAGTGGACGACCTTGTGAGGAAGGAAACTCCAAATGCGAAATATATTTCCATTTTAAACAAATTGTTCTATCTGAAACTAAGTATTCGATACTCTGCCAGCAGAAGCGCCTGTTCTCTGAAATCTGTGGCGATGCCACTCGAAAACGTATGCGTTCGGCGAAACTAAGTGGTGGACCTTGTGTGAGAGGAAACTCCAGATGCGAAACATAGGTCAATTTTAAACTAAATGTTCCATCTGAAAGTAAGTGTTCGACACTGTGCCAGGAGAAGCGCCTGCTCTCTGAAATCTGTGGCGATGCCACTCGAAACCGTATGTGTTCGACGAAACTAAGTGGCCGACCTTGTGAGAGAGGAAACTTCAGATGCGAAACTTAGTTCCATTTAAACTAATTGTTCTATCTGAAACTAAGTATTCGATACTGTGCCAGGAGTAACGCCTGTTCTCTGAAATCTCGGGCGATGCCACTCGAAACCGTATGTGTTCGACGAAACTAAGCGGTCGACCTTGTGAGAGAACAAATTGTTCTATCTGAAACTATGTGTTCGATACTGTGCCAGGAGAGGCGCCTGTTCTCTGAAATCTGTGGCGATGCTACTCGAAACCGTATGTGTTCGATGAAACTAAGTGGTCGACCTTGTGATAGAGGAAACTCCAGTTGCGAAACTTAGTTCCATTTTAAACTAATTGTTCTATCTGAAACTAAGTGTTCGATACTGTGCCAGGAGAAGCGACTGTTCTCTTAAATATGTGGCGATGCTACTCGAAACCGTATGTGTTTCGTCGAAACTAAGCGGTCGACCTTGTGAGGGAGCAAACTCCAGATGCGAAACTTAGTTCCATTTAAACTAATTGTTCTATCTGAAACTAAGTATTCGATACTGTGCCAGGAGTAACGCCTGTTCTCTGAAATCTCGGGCGATGCCACTCGAAACCGTATGTGTTCGACGAAACTAAGTGGACGAGCTTGTGAGGAAGGAAACCCCAAATGCGAAATATATTTCCATTTTAAACTAATTGTTCTATCTGAAACTAAGTGTTCGATACTGTGTCAGGAAAAGCACCTGTTCTCTAAAATCTGTGGCGATGCTACTCGAAACCGTATGTGTTCGACGAAACTAAGTGGACGACCTTGTGAGGAAGGAAATTCCAAATGCGAAATATATTTCCATTTTAAACAAATTGTTCTCTCTGAAACTAAGTATTCGATACTCTGCCAGCAGAAGCGCCTGTTCTCTGAAATCTGTGGCGATGCCACTCGAAAACGTATGCGTTCGGCGAAACTAAGTGGTGGACCTTGTGTGAGAGGAAACTCCAGATGCGAAACATAGGTCAATTTTAAACTAAATGTTCCATCTGAAAGTAAGTGTTCGATACTGTGCCAGGAGAAGCGCCTGCTCTCTGAAATCTGTGGCGATGCCACTCGAAACCGTATGCGTTCGGCGAAACTAAGTGGTGGACCTTGTGAGAGAGGAAACTCCAGATGCGAAACATAGGTCAATTTTAAACTAAATGTTCCATCTGAAAGTAAGTGTTCGACACTGTGCCAGGAGAAGCGCCTGCTCTCTGAAATCTGTGGCGATGCCACTCGAAACCGTATGTGTTCGACGAAACTAAGTGGCCGACCTTGTGAGAGAGGAAACTTCAGATGCGAGACTTACTTCCATTTTAAACTAATTGTTCTATCTGAAACTATGTTTCGATACTGTGCCAGGAGAGGCGCCTGTTCTCTGAAATCTGTGGCGATGCTACTCGAAACCGTATGTGTTCGATGAAACTAAGTGGTCGACCTTGTGATAGAGGAAACTCCAGTTGCGAAACTTAGTTCCATTTTAAACTAATTGTTCTATGTGAATCTAAGTGTTCGATACTGTGCCAGGAAAAGCGCCTGTTCTTTGAAATCTGTGGCGATGCTACTCGAAACTGTATGTGTTCGACGAAACTAAGTGGTCGACATGGTGAGGGGAGGAAACTCCGGATGCGAAACATAGTTCCATTTTAAACTAATTGTTCTATCTGAAACTAAGTGTTCGATACTGTGCCAGGAGAAGCGACTGTTCTCTTAAATATGTGGCGATGCTACTCGAAACCGTATGTGTTTCGTCGAAACTAAGCGGTCGACCTTGTGAGAGAGCAAACTCCAGATGCGAAACATAGTTGCATTTTAAACTAATTGTTCTATCTGTAACTAAGTGTTCGATAATGTGCCAGGAGAAGCGCCTGTTCTCTGAAATCTGTGGCGATACAACTCGAAACCGTATGTGTTCGACGAAACTAAGTGGCCGACCTTGTGAGAGAGGAAACTCCAGATGCGAAACATAGTTCCATTTTAAACTAATTGTTCTATCTGAAACTAAGTGTTCGATACTGTGCCAGGAGAAGCGACTGTTCTCTTAAATATGTGGCGATGCTACTCGAAACCGTATGTGTTTCGTCGAAACTAAGCGGTCGACCTTGTGAGAGAGCAAACTCCAGATGCGAAACTTAGTTCCATTTAAACTAATTGTTCTATCTGAAACTAAGTATTCGATACTGTGCCAGGAGTAACGCCTGTTCTCTGAAATCTCGGGCGATGCCACTCGAAACCGTATGTGTTCGACGAAACTAAGTGGACGACCTTGTGAGTAAGGAAACCCCAAATGCGAAATATATTTCCATTTTAAACTAATTGTTCTATCTGAAACTAAGTGTTCGATACTGTGCCAGGAGAAGCACCTGTTCTCTAAAATCTGTGGCGATGCTACTCGAAACCGTATGTGTTCGACGAAACTAAGTGGACGACCTTGTGAGGAAGGAAATTCCAAATGCGAAATATATTTCCATTTTAAACAAATTGTTCTATCTGAAACTAAGTATTCGATACTCTGCCAGCAGAAGCGCCTGTTCTCTGAAATCTGTGGCGATGCCACTCGAAAACGTATGCGTTCGGCGAAACTAAGTGGTGGACCTTGTGTGAGAGGAAACTCCAGATGCGAAACACAGGTCAATTTTAAACTAAATGTTCCATCTGAAAGTAAGTGTTCGATACTGTGCCAGGAGAAGCGCCTGCTCTCTGAAATCTGTGGCGATGCGACTCGAAACCGTATGCGTTCGGCGAAACTAAGTGGTGGACCTTGTGAGAGAGGAAACTCCAGATGCGAAACATAGGTCAATTTTAAACTAAATGTTCCATCTGAAAGTAAGTGTTCGACACTGTGCCAGGAGAAGCGCCTGCTCTCTGAAATCTGTGGCGATGCCACTCGAAACCGTATGTGTTCGACGAAACTAAGTGGCCGACCTTGTGAGAGAGGAAACTTCAGATGCGAGACTTACTTCCATTTTAAACTAATTGTTCTATCTGAAACTATGTTTCGATACTGTGCCAGGAGAGGCGCCTGTTCTCTGAAATCTGTGGCGATGCTACTCGAAACCGTATGTGTTCGATGAAACTAAGTGGTCGACCTTGTGATAGAGGAAACTCCAGTTGCGAAACTTAGTTCCATTTTAAACTAATTGTTCTATGTGAATCTAAGTGTTCGATACTGTGCCAGGAGAAGCGCCTGTTCTTTGAAATCTGTGGCGATGCTACTCGAAACTGTATGTGTTCGACGAAACTAAGTGGTCGACATGGTGAGGGGAGGAAACTCCGGATGCGAAACATAGTTCCATTTTAAACTAATTGTTCTATCTGAAACTAAGTGTTCGATACTGTGCCAGGAGAAGCGACTGTTCTCTTAAATATGTGGCGATGCTACTCGAAACCGTATGTGTTTCGTCGAAACTAAGCGGTCGACCTTGTGAGAGAGCAAACTCCAGATGCGAAACATAGTTGCATTTTAAACTAATTGTTCTATCTGTAACTAAGTGTTCGATAATGTGCCAGGAGAAGCGCTTGTTCTCTGAAATCTGTGGCGATACAACTCGAAACCGTATGTGTTCGACGAAACTAAGTGGCCGACCTTGTGAGAGAGGAAACTCCAGATGCGAAACATAGTTCCATTTTAAACTAATTGTTCTATCTGAAACTAAGTGTTCGATACTGTGCCAGGAGAAGGGCCTGTTCTCTGAAATCTGTGGCGATACCACTCGAAACCGTATGTGTTCGACGAAACTAAGTGGCCGACCTTGTGAGAGAGGAAACTCCAGATGCGAAACATAGTTGCATTTTAAACTAATTGTTCTATCTGTAACTAAGTGTTCGATAATGTGCCAGGAGAAGCGCCTGTTCTCTGAAATCTGTGGCGATACAACTCGAAACCGTATGTGTTCGACGAAACTAAGTGGCCGACCTTGTGAGAGAGGAAACTCCAGATGCGAAACTAGTTGCATTTTAAACTAATTGTTCTATCTGAAACTAAGTATTCGATACTCTGCCAGCAGAAGCGCCTCTTCACTGAAATCTGTGGCGATGCCACTCGAAAACGTATGCGTTCGGCGAAACTAAGTGGTGGACCTTGTGTGAGAGGACACTCCAGATGCGAAACATAGTTCCATTTTAAACAAATTGTTCTATCTGAAACTAAGTGTTCGACACTGTGCCAGGAGAAGCACCTGTTCTCTGAAATCTGTGGCGATGCCACTCGAAACCGTATGTATTCGACGAAACTAAGTGGTCGACCTTGTGTAAGAGGATACTCCAGATGCGAAACATAGTTCCATTTTAAACTAATTGTTCCGTCTGAAATAAGTTTTCGATACTGTGCCAGGCGAAGCGCCTGTTCTCTGAAATCTGTGGCGATGCCACTCGAAACCGTATGTGTTCCACGAATCTAATTGGTCGCCCTTGTGGGAGAGGAATCTCCAGATGCGAAACTTAGTTCCATTTTAAACAAATTGTTCTATCTGAAACTAAGTGTTCGATACTGTGCCAGGAGAAGCGCCTGTTCTCTGAAATCTGTGACGGTGCCACTCAAAACATTATGTGTTCGGCGAAACTCAGTGGTCGACCTTGTGAGAGAGGAAACTCCAGATGCGAAACTTAGTTCCATTTTAAACTAATTGTTCTATCTAAAAGTGTTCGATACTGTGCCAGAAGAAGCGCCTGTTCTCTGAAATGTGTGACGATGCCACTCGAAACCGTATGTGTTCGACGAAATTAAGTGGTCGACCTTGTGAGAGAGGAAACTCCAGATGCGAAACTTAGTTCCATTTTAAACAAACTGTTCTATCTGAAAGTGTTCGATACTGTGCCAGCAGAAGCGCCTGTTCTCTGAAATCTGTGGCGATGCCACTCGAAACCGTATTTGTTCGGCGAAACTAAGTGGCAGACCTTGTGAGAGAGGAAACTCCAGATGCGAAACTTTGTTCCATTTTACACTAATTGTTCTATCTAGAAGTGTTCGATACTGTGCCAGAAGAAGCGCCTGTTCTCTGAAATCTGTGGCCATGCTACTCGAAACCGTATGTGTTCGACGATACTAAGTGGCAGACCTTGTGAGAGAGGAAACTCCAGATGCGAAACTTTGTTCCATTTTACACTAATTGTTATAACTGAAAGTGTTCGATACTCTGCCAGGGGAAGCGCCTGTTCTCTGAAATCTGTGGCGATGCCACTCGAAACCGTATGTGTTCGACGAATCTAAGTGGTCGACCTTGTGAGAGAGGTTTCACCAGATGCGGAACATAGTTCCATTTTAAACTAATTGTTCCGTCTGAAATAAGTTTTCGATACTGTGCCAGGCGAAGCGCCTGTTCTCTGAAATCTGTGGCGATGCCACTCGAAACCGTATGTGTTCCACGAATCTAATTGGTCGCCCTTGTGGGAGAGGAATCTCCAGATGCGAAACTTAGTTCCATTTTAAACAAATTGTTCTATCTGAAACTAAGTGTTCGTTACTGTGCCAGGAGAAGCGCCTGTTCTCTGAAATCTGTGACAGTGCCACTCGAAACATTATGTGTTCGGCGAAACTCAGTGGTCGACCTTGTGAGAGAGGAAACTCCAGATGCGAAACTTAGTTCCATTTTAAACTAATTGTTCTATCTAAAAGTGTTCGATACTGTGCCAGAAGAAGCGCCTGTTCTCTGAAATCTGTGGCGATGCCACTCGAAACCGTATTTGTTCGGCGATACTAAGTAGTCGACCTTGTGAGAGAGGTATCTCCAGATGCGAAACTTAGTTCCATTTTAAACAAACTGTTCTATCTGAAAGTGTTCGATACTGTGCCAGCAGAAGCGCCTGTTCTCTGAAATCTGTGGCGATGCCACTCGAAACCGTATTTGTTCGGCGAAACTAAGTAGCCGACCTTGTGAGAGAGGAAACTCCAAATGCGAAACTCAGTTCCATTTTAAACTAATTGTTCTATCTGAAACTAAGTGTTCGATACTGTGCCAGGAGAAGCGCCCGTTCTGTGAAACCTGTGGCGATAACACTCGAAACGGTATGTGTTCCACGAAACTGAGTGGTCGACATGGTGAGAGAGGAAACTCCAGACGCGAAACTTAGTGCCATTTTAAACAAACTGTTCTATCTGAAAGTGTTCGATACTGTGCCAGCAGAAGCGCCTGTTCTCTGAAATCTGTGGCGATGCCACTCGAAACCGTATTTGTTCGGCGAAACTAAGTAGCCGACCTTGTGAGAGAGGAAACTCCAAATGCGAAACTCAGTTCCATTTTAAACTAATTGTTCTATCTGAAACTAAGTGTTCGATACTGTGCCAGGAGAAGCGCCTGTTCTCTGAAATCTGTGGCGGTGCCACTCGAAACATTATGTGTTCGGCGAAACTCAGTGGTCGACCTTGTGAGAGAGGAAACTCCAGATGCGAAACTTAGTTCCATTTTAAACTAATTGTTCTATCTGAAAGTGTTCGATACTGTGCCAGAAGAAGCGCCTGTTCTCTGAAATCTGTGGCGATGCCACTCGAAACCGTATTTGTTCGGCGATACTAAGTAGTCGACCTTGTGAGAGAGGTATCTCCAGATGCGAAACTTAGTTCCATTTTAAACTAATTGTTCTATCTGAAACTAAGTGTTCGATACTGTGCCAGGAGAAGCGCCCGTTCTGTGAAACCTGTGGCGATAACACTCGAAACGGTATGTGTTCCACGAAACTGAGTGGTCGACATGGTGAGAGAGGAAACTCCAGTTGCGGTACGTAGTTCCATTTTAAACTAATTGTTCTGTCCAATACTAAGTGTTCGATACTGTGCCAGGAGAAGCGCCTGTTCTCTGAAATCTGTGGCGGTGCCACTCGAAACATTATGTGTTCGGCGAAACTAAGTGGTCGACCTTGTGGGAGAGGATACTCCAGATGCGAAACATAGTTCCATTTTAAACTAATTGTTCCGTCTGAAATAAGTGTTCGATACTGTGCCAGGCGAAGCGCCTGTTCTCTGAAATATGTGGCGATGCCACTCGAAACCGTATGTGTTCCACGAACCTAATTGGTCGCCCTTGTGGGAGAGGAATCTCCAGATGCGAAACTTAGTTCCATTTTAAACAAATTGTTCTATCTGAAACTAAGTGTTCGATACTGTGCCAGGAGAAGCGCCTGTTCTCTGAAATCTGTGACGGTGCCACTCGAAACATTATGTGTTCGGCGAAACTCAGTGGTCGACCTTGTGAGAGAGGAAACTCCAGATGCGAAACTTAGTTCCATTTTAAACTAATTGTTCTATCTGAAAGTGTTCGATACTGTGCCAGAAGAAGCGCCTGTTCTCTGAAATCTGTGGCGATGCCACTCGAAACCGTATTTGTTCGGCGATACTAAGTAGTCGACCTTGTGAGAGAGGTATCTCCAGATGCGAAACTTAGTTCCATTTTAAACAAACTGTTCTATCTGAAAGTGTTCGATACTGTGCCAGAAGAAGCGCCTGTTCTCTGAAATCTGTCGCGATGCCACTCGAAACCGTATTTGTTCGGCGAAACTAAGTAGCCAACCTTGTGAGAGAGGAAACTCCAAATGCGAAACTTAGTTCCATTTTAAACTAATTGTTCTATCTGAAACTAAGTGTTCGATACTGTGCCAGGAGAAGCGCCCGTTCTGTGAAACCTGTGGCGATAACACTCGAAACGGTATGTGTTCCACGAAACTGAGTGGTCGACATGGTGAGAGAGGAAACTCCAGACGCGAAACTTAGTGCCATTTTAAACTAATTGTTCTATCTGAAACCAAGTGTTCGATACTGTGCCAGGAGAAGCGCCTGTTCTCTGAAATCTGTGGCGGTGCCACACGAAACATTATGTGTTCGGCGAAACTCAGTGGTCGACCTTGTGAGAGAGGAAACTCCAGATGCGAAACTTAGTTCCATTTTAAACTAATTGTTCTATCTGAAAGTGTTCGATACTGTGCCAGAAGATGCGCCTGTTCTCTGAAACCTGTGGCGATGCCACTCGAAACCGTATTTGTTCGGCGAAACTAAGTAGTCGACCTTGTGAGAGAGGAAACTACAAATGCGAAACTTAGTTCCATTTTAAACTAATTGTTCTATCTGAAACTAAGTGTTCGATACTGTGCCAGGAGAAGCGCCTGTTCTCTGAAATCTGTGGCGGTGCCACTCGAAACATTATGTGTTCGGCGAAACTCAGTGGTCGACCTTGTGAGAGAGGAAACTCCAGATGCGAAACTTAGTTCCATTTTAAACTAATTGTTCTATCTGAAAGTGTTCGATACTGTGCCAGAAGAAGCGCCTGTTCTCTGAAATCTGTGGCGATGCCACTCGAAACCGTATGTGTTCGACGATACTAAGTGGCAGACCTTGTGAGAGAGGAAACTCCAGATGCGAAACTTTGTTCCATTTTACACTAATTGTTATAACTGAAAGTGTTCGATACTCTGCCAGGGGAAGCGCCTGTTCTCTGAAATCTGTGGCGATGCCACTCGAAACCGTATGTGTTCGACGAATCTAAGTGGTCGACCTTGTGAGAGAGGTTTCACCAGATGCGGAACATAGTTCCATTTTAAACTAATTGTTCCGTCTGAAATAAGTTTTCGATACTGTGCCAGGCGAAGCGCCTGTTCTCTGAAATCTGTGGCGATGCCACTCGAAACCGTATGTGTTCCACGAATCTAATTGGTCGCCCTTGTGGGAGAGGAATCTCCAGATGCGAAACTTAGTTCCATTTTAAACAAATTGTTCTATCTGAAACTAAGTGTTCGTTACTGTGCCAGGAGAAGCGCCTGTTCTCTGAAATCTGTGACAGTGCCACTCGAAACATTATGTGTTCGGCGAAACTCAGTGGTCGACCTTGTGAGAGAGGAAACTCCAGATGCGAAACTTAGTTCCATTTTAAACTAATTGTTCTATCTAAAAGTGTTCGATACTGTGCCAGAAGAAGCGCCTGTTCTCTGAAATCTGTGGCGATGCCACTCGAAACCGTATTTGTTCGGCGATACTAAGTAGTCGACCTTGTGAGAGAGGTATCTCCAGATGCGAAACTTAGTTCCATTTTAAACAAACTGTTCTATCTGAAAGTGTTCGATACTGTGCCAGCAGAAGCGC
Organism: Nysson spinosus; assembly: GCA_910591585.2. NCBI lineage: Eukaryota > Metazoa > Arthropoda > Insecta > Hymenoptera > Crabronidae > Nysson > Nysson spinosus. The sequence goes on from CAJUYC020000006.1 coordinate 2,164,548, forward strand.
CTGTTCTCTGAAATCTGTGGCGATGCCACTCGAAACCGTATTTGTTCGGCGAAACTAAGTAGCCGACCTTGTGAGAGAGGAAACTCCAAATGCGAAACTCAGTTCCATTTTAAACTAATTGTTCTATCTGAAACTAAGTGTTCGATACTGTGCCAGGAGAAGCGCCCGTTCTGTGAAACCTGTGGCGATAACACTCGAAACGGTATGTGTTCCACGAAACTGAGTGGTCGACATGGTGAGAGAGGAAACTCCAGACGCGAAACTTAGTGCCATTTTAAACAAACTGTTCTATCTGAAAGTGTTCGATACTGTGCCAGCAGAAGCGCCTGTTCTCTGAAATCTGTGGCGATGCCACTCGAAACCGTATTTGTTCGGCGAAACTAAGTAGCCGACCTTGTGAGAGAGGAAACTCCAAATGCGAAACTCAGTTCCATTTTAAACTAATTGTTCTATCTGAAACTAAGTGTTCGATACTGTGCCAGGAGAAGCGCCTGTTCTCTGAAATCTGTGGCGGTGCCACTCGAAACATTATGTGTTCGGCGAAACTCAGTGGTCGACCTTGTGAGAGAGGAAACTCCAGATGCGAAACTTAGTTCCATTTTAAACTAATTGTTCTATCTGAAAGTGTTCGATACTGTGCCAGAAGAAGCGCCTGTTCTCTGAAATCTGTGGCGATGCCACTCGAAACCGTATTTGTTCGGCGATACTAAGTAGTCGACCTTGTGAGAGAGGTATCTCCAGATGCGAAACTTAGTTCCATTTTAAACTAATTGTTCTATCTGAAACTAAGTGTTCGATACTGTGCCAGGAGAAGCGCCCGTTCTGTGAAACCTGTGGCGATAACACTCGAAACGGTATGTGTTCCACGAAACTGAGTGGTCGACATGGTGAGAGAGGAAACTCCAGTTGCGGTACGTAGTTCCATTTTAAACTAATTGTTCTGTCCAATACTAAGTGTTCGATACTGTGCCAGGAGAAGCGCCTGTTCTCTGAAATCTGTGGCGGTGCCACTCGAAACATTATGTGTTCGGCGAAACTAAGTGGTCGACCTTGTGGGAGAGGATACTCCAGATGCGAAACATAGTTCCATTTTAAACTAATTGTTCCGTCTGAAATAAGTGTTCGATACTGTGCCAGGCGAAGCGCCTGTTCTCTGAAATATGTGGCGATGCCACTCGAAACCGTATGTGTTCCACGAACCTAATTGGTCGCCCTTGTGGGAGAGGAATCTCCAGATGCGAAACTTAGTTCCATTTTAAACAAATTGTTCTATCTGAAACTAAGTGTTCGATACTGTGCCAGGAGAAGCGCCTGTTCTCTGAAATCTGTGACGGTGCCACTCGAAACATTATGTGTTCGGCGAAACTCAGTGGTCGACCTTGTGAGAGAGGAAACTCCAGATGCGAAACTTAGTTCCATTTTAAACTAATTGTTCTATCTGAAAGTGTTCGATACTGTGCCAGAAGAAGCGCCTGTTCTCTGAAATCTGTGGCGATGCCACTCGAAACCGTATTTGTTCGGCGATACTAAGTAGTCGACCTTGTGAGAGAGGTATCTCCAGATGCGAAACTTAGTTCCATTTTAAACAAACTGTTCTATCTGAAAGTGTTCGATACTGTGCCAGAAGAAGCGCCTGTTCTCTGAAATCTGTCGCGATGCCACTCGAAACCGTATTTGTTCGGCGAAACTAAGTAGCCAACCTTGTGAGAGAGGAAACTCCAAATGCGAAACTTAGTTCCATTTTAAACTAATTGTTCTATCTGAAACTAAGTGTTCGATACTGTGCCAGGAGAAGCGCCCGTTCTGTGAAACCTGTGGCGATAACACTCGAAACGGTATGTGTTCCACGAAACTGAGTGGTCGACATGGTGAGAGAGGAAACTCCAGACGCGAAACTTAGTGCCATTTTAAACTAATTGTTCTATCTGAAACCAAGTGTTCGATACTGTGCCAGGAGAAGCGCCTGTTCTCTGAAATCTGTGGCGGTGCCACACGAAACATTATGTGTTCGGCGAAACTCAGTGGTCGACCTTGTGAGAGAGGAAACTCCAGATGCGAAACTTAGTTCCATTTTAAACTAATTGTTCTATCTGAAAGTGTTCGATACTGTGCCAGAAGATGCGCCTGTTCTCTGAAACCTGTGGCGATGCCACTCGAAACCGTATTTGTTCGGCGAAACTAAGTAGTCGACCTTGTGAGAGAGGAAACTACAAATGCGAAACTTAGTTCCATTTTAAACTAATTGTTCTATCTGAAACTAAGTGTTCGATACTGTGCCAGGAGAAGCGCCCGTTCTGTGAAACCTGTGGCGATAACACTCGAAACGGTATGTGTTCCACGAAACTGAGTGGTCGACATAGTGAGAGAGGAAACTCCAGTTGCGGTACGTAGTTCCATTTTAAACTAATTGTCCTGTCCAATACTAAGTGTGCGATACTGTGCCAGGAGAAGCGCCTGTTCTCTGAAATCTGTGGCGGTGCCACTCGAAACATTATGTGTTCGGCGAAACTCAGTGGTTGACCTTGTGAGAGAGGAAACTCCAGATGCGAAACTTAGTTCCACTTTAAACTAATTGTTCTATCTGAAAGTGTTCCATACTGTGCCAGAAGAAGCGCCTGTTCTCTGAAATCTCTGGCGATGCCACTCGAAACCGTATTTGTTCGGCGAAACTAAGTAGTCGACCTTGTGAGAGTGGTATCTCCAGATGCGAAACTTAGTTCCATTTTAAACTAATTGTTCTATCTGAAACTAAGTGTTCGATACTGTGCCAGGAGAAGCGCCCGTTCTGTGAAACCTGTGGCGATAACACTCGAAACGGTATGTGTTCCACGAAACTGAGTGGTCGACATGGTGAGAGAGGAAACTCCAGTTGCGGTACGTAGTTCCATTTTAAACTAATTGTCCTGTCCAATACTAAGTGTGCGATACTGTGCCAGGAGAAGCGCCTGTTCTCTGAAATCTGTGGCGGTGCCACTCGAAACATTATGTGTTCGGCGAAACTCAGTGGTTGACCTTGTGAGAGAGGAAACTCCAGATGCGAAACTTAGTTCCACTTTAAACTAATTGTTCTATCTGAAAGTGTTCCATACTGTGCCAGAAGAAGCGCCTGTTCTCTGAAATCTGTGGCGATGCCACTCGAAACCGTATTTGTTCGGCGAAACTAAGTAGTCGACCTTGTGAGAGTGGTATCTCCAGATGCGAAACTTAGTTCCATTTTAAACTAATTGTTCTATCTGAAACTAAGTGTTCGATATTGTGCCAGGAGAAGCGCCCGTTCTGTGAAACCTGTGGCGATAACACTCGAAACCGTATGTATTCGACGAAACTAAGTGGTCGACCTTGTGAGAGAGGATACTCCAGATGCGAAACATAGTTCCATTTTAAACTAATTGTTCCGTCTGAAATAAGTGTTCGATACTGTGCCTCGAGAAGCGGTTGTTCTCTGAAATCTGTGGCGATGCCACTCGAAACCGTATGTGTTCGACGAATCTAATTGTCCGACCTTGTGGGAGAGGAATCTCCAGATGCGAAACTTAGTTCCATTTTAAACAAATTGTTCTATCTGAAACTAAGTGTTCGACAATGTGCCAGGAGAAGCACGTGTTCTCTGAAATCTGTGGCGATGACACTCGAAACCGTATGTGTTCGACGAATCTAATTGGTCGACCTTGTGAGAGAGGAAACTCCAGATGCGAAACTTAATTCCATTTTAAACTAATTGTTCTATCTGAAACTAAGTGTTCGATACTGTGCCAGGAGAAGCGCCTGTTCTCTGAACTGTGTGGCGATGACGCTCGAAACCGTATGTGTTCGACGAAACTAAGTGGTCGACCTTGTGAGAGAGGAAACTTCAGATGCGAAACTTAGTACCATTTTAATCTTATTGTACTATCTGAAACTAAGTGTTCGATACTGTGCCAGGAGAAGCGCCTGTTCTCTGAAATCTGTGGCGATGCCACTCGAAACCGCATGTGTTTGACGAAACTAAATCTTTGACCTTGTGAGAGAGGAAACTTCAGATGCGAAACTTAGTTCCATTTTAATCTTATTGTACTATCTGAAACTAAGTGTTCGATACTGTGCCAGGAGAAGCGCCTGTTCTCTGAAATCTGTGGCGATGCCACTCGAAACCGTATATGTTTGACGAAACTAAATCTTTGACCATGTGAGAGAGGAAACTCCAGATGCGAAGCTTAGTTGCATTTTAAACCAAATGTTCCACCTGAAACTAAGTGTTCGATACTGTGCCAGGAGAAGCGCCTGTTCTCTGAAATCTGTGGCGATGCTACTCGGAACCGTATGTGTTCGACGAAACTATGTGGTAGACCTTCTGAGAGAGGAAACTCCAGATGCGGTACTCAGTTCCATTTGAAACTAATTGTTCTATCTGAAAGTGTTCGATACTGTGCCAGAAGAAGCGCCTGTTCTCTGAAATCTGTGGCGATGTCACTCGAAACCGTATTTGTTCGGCGATACTAAGTAGTCGACCTTGTGAGAGAGGTATCTCCAGATGCGAAACTTAGTTCCATTTTAAACTAATTGTTCTATCTGAAACTAAGTGTTCGATACTGTGCCAGGAGAAGCGCCCGTTCTGTGAAACCTGTGGCGATAACACTCGAAACGGTATGTGTTCCACGAAACTGAGTGGTCGACATGGTGAGAGAGGAAACTCCAGACGCGAAACTTAGTGCCATTTTAAACTAATTGTTCTATCTGACACTAAGTGTTCGATACTGTGCCAGCAGAAGCGCCTGTTCTGCGAAATCTGTGGCGATACCACTCCAAACCGTATGTGTTCGACGAAACTAAGTGGTCGGCCTTGTGAGAGTGGAAACTCCAGAAGTGAAACATAGTTTTATTTAAAAGTAACTGTTCTATCTGAAACTAAGTGTTCGATACTGTACCAGGAGAAGCGCCTGTTCTCTGAAATCTGTGGCGATGCCACTCGAAACCGTATGTGTGCGATGAAACTAAGTGGTCGACCTTGTGAGGGAGGATACTCCAGATGCGAAACATATTTATATTTTAAACAAATTGTTCTGTCTTTAATAAGTGTTCGATACTGTGCCAGGAGAAGCGCCTGCTCTCTGAAATCTGTGGCGATGCTACTCGAAACCGTATGTGTTCGACGAAACTAAGTGGTCGACCTTGTGAGAGAAGAAACTCCAGAAGCGAAACATAGTTCCATTTTAAACTAATTGTTCTATCTGAAACTATGTGTTCGATGCTGTGCCAGGAGAAGCGCCTGTTCACTGAAATCTCTGGCGATGCCACTCGAAACCGTATGTGTACGACGAAACTAAGTGGTCGACCTTGTGAGGGAGGATACTCCAGATACGAAACATAGTTACATTTTAAACTAATTGTTCTGTCTGAAATAAGTGTTCGATACTGTGCCAGGAGAAGGGCCTGTTCTCTGAAATCTGTGGCGATGCTACTCGAAACCGTATGTGTTCGACGAAACTAAGTGGTTGATCTTGTGAGAGAGGATATTCCAGATGCGAAACATAGTCCCATTTTAAACTAATTGTTCTGTCTGAAATAAGTGTTCGATACTGTGCCAGGCGAAGCGCCTGTTCTCTGAAATCTGTGGCGATGCTACTCGAAACCGTATGTGTTCGACGAAACTAAGTGGTCGACCTTGTGAGGGAGGCAACTCCAAATGCGAAGCTTTGTTCCATTTTAAACTAATTGTTCTATCTGTAACTGAGTGTTCGATACTGCGCCAGGAGACGCACCTGTTCTCTGAAATCGGTGGCGATGCTACTCGAAACCATATGTGTTCATCGAAACTAAGTGGTCGACCTTGTGAGAGAGGAAACTCCAGATGCGAAATTTAGTACCATTTTAAACTAATTGTTGTAACTGAAACTCTGTGTCCGATACTGTGCCAGGAGAAGCGCCTGTTCTCTGAAATGTGTGACGATGCCACTCGAAACCGTACGTGTTCGACGAAACTAAGTGGTCCACCTTGCGAGAGAGGAAACTCCAAATGCGAAACATAGTTCCATTTTAAACTAATTGTTCTATCTGAAACTAAGTGTTCGATACTGTGCCAGGAGAAGCGCCTGTTCTCTGGGATCTGTGGCGATGCCACTCGAAACCGAATGTGATCCACGAAACTAAGTGGCCGCCTTGTGAGAGAGGAAATTCCAGATGCGAAATTTAGTACCATTTTAAACTAATGGTTCTATCTGAAACTAAGTGTTCGATACTGTGCCAGGAGACGCGCCTGTTCTCTGAAATCTGTGGCGATGCTACTCGAAACCGTATGTGTTCGATGAAACTAAGTGGTCCACCTTGTGAGAGAGGAAACTCCAAATGCGAAATATAGTTCCATTTTAAACTAATTGTTCTCTCTGAAACTAAGTGTTCGATACTGTGCCAGGAGAAGCGCCTGTTCTCTGAAATCTGTGGCGATGCTACTCGAAACCGTATGTGTTCGATGAAACTAAGTGGTCCACCTTGTGAGAGAGGATATTCCAGATGCGAAACATAGTCCCATTTTAAACTAATTGTTCTGTCTGAAATAAGTGTTCGATACTGTGCCAGGCGAAGCGCCTGTTCTCTGAAATCTGTGGCGATGCTACTCGAAACCGTATGTGTTCGACGAAACTAAGTGGTCGACCTTGTGAGGGAGGCAACTCCAAATGCGAAGCTTTGTTCCATTTTAAACTAATTGTTCTATCTGTAACTGAGTGTTCGATACTGCGCCAGGAGACGCACCTGTTCTCTGAAATCGGTGGCGATGCTACTCGAAACCGTATGTGTTCATCGAAACTAAGTGGTCGACCTTGTGAGAGAGGAAACTCCAGATGCGAAATTTAGTACCATTTTAAACTAATTGTTGTAACTGAAACTCTGTGTCCGATACTGTGCCAGGAGAAGCGCCTGTTCTCTGAAATGTGTGACGATGCCACTCGAAACCGTATGAGTTCGACGAAACTAAGTGGTCCACCTTGCGAGAGAGGAAACTCCAAATGCGAAACATAGTTCCATTTTAAACTAATTGTTCTATCTGAAACTAAGTGTTCGATACTGTGCCAGGAGAAGCGCCTGTTCTCTGGGATCTGTGGCGATGCCACTCGAAACCGAATGTGATCCACGAAACTAAGTGGCCGCCTTGTGAGAGAAGAAATTCCAGATGCGAAATTTAGTACCATTTTAAACTAATGGTTCTATCTGAAACTAAGTGTTCGATACTGTGCCAGGAGACGCGCCTGTTCTCTGAAATCTGTGGCGATGCTACTCGAAACCGTATGTGTTCGATGAAACTAAGTGGTCCACCTTGTGAGAGAGGAAACTCCAAATACGAAATATAGTTCCATTTTAAACTAATTGTTCTCTCTGAAACTAGGTGTTCGATACTGTGCCAGGAGAAGCGCCTGTTCTCTGAAATCTGTGGCGATGCTACTCGAAACCAAATGTGCTACACGAAACTAAGTGGCCGCCTTGTGAGAGAGGATACTCCAGATGCGTAACTTAGTTCCATTTTAAACTAATTGTTCTATCTGATACTAAGTGTTCGATACTGTGCTAGGAGAAGCGCCTGTTCTCTGAAATCTGTGACGATGCCACTCGAAACCGTATGTGTTCGACGAAACTGAGTGGTCGCCTTTTGAAAGGGGAAACTCCAGAGGCGAAACTTAGTTCCATTTAAAAATAATTGTTCCATCTGAAACTATGTGTTCGATACTGTGCCAGGAGACACTGCCGTTCTGCGAAATCTGTGGCGATACTACTCGAAACCGTATGTGTTCGACGAAACTAAGTGGTCGACCTTGTGAGAGAGGCCACTCCAGATGCGAAACATAGATCCATTTTAAACTAACTGTTCTATCTGATACTAAGTGTTCGATACTGTGCCAGGAGAAGCGCCTGTTCTCTGAAATCTGTGGCGATGCTACTCGAAACCGTATGTGTTCGACGAAACTAAGTGGCCGACCTTGTGAGAGGGGAAACTCCAGATGCGAAGCTTAATTCCATTTTAAACTAATTGTTCTATCTGAAATAAGTGTTCGGTACAGTGCCAGGAGAAGCGCCTGTTCTCTGAAATCTGTGGCGATGCTACTCGAAACCGTATGTGTTCGACCAAACTAAGTGGTCGACCTTGTGAGGGAGGAAACTCCAAATGCGAAAGATATTTCCATTTTAAACTAAATGTTCGATCTGAAACTATGTATTCGGTACTGTGCCAGGAGAAGCGCCTGTTCTCTGAAATCTGTGACGATCAAACCGTATGTAATGTGCCAGGAGAAACGCTGTTCTGCGAAACCTTTGGCGGTACCACTCAAAACCGTATGTGTTCGACGAAACTAAGTGGCCGCCTTGTGGGAGAGGAAACTCCAAATGCGAAACTTAGTTCCATTTTAAACTAATTGTTCTATCTGAAACTATGTCTTCGATACTGTGCCAGGAGAAGCGCCTGTTCTCTGAAATCTGTGGCGGTGCCACTCGAAACATTATGTGTTCGGCGAAACTAAGTGGTCGACCTTGTGGGAGAGGATACTCCAGATGCGAAACATAGTTCCATTTTAAACTAATTGTTCCGTCTGAAATAAGTGTTCGATACTGTGCCAGGCGAAGCGCCTGTTCTCTGAAATATGTGGCGATGCCACTCGAAACCGTATGTGTTCCACGAACCTAATTGGTCGCCCTTGTGAGAGAGGAAACTCCAGATGCGAAGCTTTGTTCCAATTTAAACTAATTGTTCTACCTGGAACTAAGTGTTCGATACTGTGCCACGATATACGCCTGTTCTCTGAAATCTGTGGCGATGCCACTCGAAACCGTATGTGTTCGACGAAACTAAGTAGTCGACCCTGTGAGAGAGGAAACTCCAGATGCGAAACTTAGTTCCATTTTAAACTATTTGTTCTATCTGAAACTAAGTGGTCGATACTGTGCCCGGAGAGGCGCCTGTTCTCTGAAATCTGCGGCGATGCCACTCGAAACCGTATGTGTTCAACGAAACTGAGTAGTCGCCTTGTGAGAGAGGAAACTCCAGATGCGAAACTTAGTACCATTTTAAACTAATTGTTCTATCTGAAACTAAGTGTTAGATACTGTGCCAGGAGAAGCGCCCGTTCGCTGAAATCTGTGGCGATGGCACTCGAAACCGTATGTGTTCGTCGAAGCTAAGTGGCCGACCTTGTGAGAGAGGAAACTCCAGATGCGAAACATAGTTCCATTTTAAACTAATTGTTCTATCTGATACTAAGTGTTCGATATTGTGCCAGGAGAAGCGCCCGTTCGCTGAAATCTGTGGCGATGCCACTCGAAACCGTATGTGTTCGACGAAACTAAGTTGTCGACTTTGTGAGAGAGGAAACTCCAAATGCGAAACATATTTCCATTTAAAACTATATATTCTAGCTGAAACTAAGTTTTCGATAATGTGCCAGGAGAAGCGCCTGTTCTCTGAAATCTGTGGCGATGCCACTCGAAACCGTATGTGGTCGACGAAACTAAGTGATCCACCTTGTGAGAGAGGATACTCCAGACGCGAAAGATAGTTCCTTTTTAAACTAATTGTTCTATCTCATACTAAGTGTTCGATACTCTCCCAGGAGAAGCGCCTGTTCTCTGAAATCTGTGGTGATGCTACTCGAAACCTTATGTGTTCGACGAAACTGAGTGGCCGGCTTGTGAGAGAGGAAACTCCAGATGCGAAGCTTAGTACCATTCTAAACGAATTGTTCTATCTGAAAGTGTTCGATACTGTGCCAGGAGAAGCGCCTGTTCTCTGAAATCTTTGGCGATGCTACTCGATACCGTATGTGTTCCACGAAATTAAGTAGTCGCCTTGTGAGAGAGGAAACTCCAGATGCGAAACTTAGTACCATTTTAAACTAATTGTTCTATCTGAAACTAAGCGTTAGATACTGTGCCAGGAGAAGCGCCCGTTCGCTGAAATTTGTGGCGATGCCACTCGAAACCGTATGTGTTCGTCGAAACTAAGTGGTCGACCTTGTGAGAGAGGAAACTCCAGATGCGAAACTTAGTTCCATTTTAAACTATTTGTTCTATCTGAAACTAAGTGTTCGATACTGTGCCAGGAGAAGCGCCTGTTCTCTGAAATCTGTGGCGATGCCACTCGAAACCGTATGTGTTCGACGAAACTAAGTGGTTGACCTTGTAAGAGAGGATACTCCAGATGCGGAACATAGTTCCATTTTAAACTAATTGTTCTATCTGATACTAAGTGTTCGATATTGTGCCAGGAGTAGCGCCTTTTCTCTGAAATCTGTGGCGATGTCACTCGAAACCGTATGTGTTCGACGAAACTAAGTGGTCGACTTTGTGAGAGAGGAAACTCTAAATGCGAAAAATATTTCCATTTAAAACTATATATTCTAGCTGAAACTAAGTGTTCGATAATGTGCCAGGAGAAGCGCTGTTCTCTGAAATCTGTGGCGATGCTACTCGAAACCGTATGTGGTCGACGAAACTAAGTGATCCACCTTGTGAGAGAGGAAACTCCAGATGCGAAACTTAGTTCCAATTTAAACTAATTGTTCTGTCTGACATAAGTGTTCGATACTGTGCCAGGAGAAGCGCCTGCTCTCTGAAATCTGTGGCGATGCTACTCGAAACCTTATGTGTTCGACGAAACTGAGTGGCCGGCTTGTGAGAGAGGAAACTCCAGATGCGAAGCTTAGTACCATTCTAAACGAATTGTTCTATCTGAAAGTGTTCGATACTGTGCCAGGAGAAACGCCTGTTCCCTGAAATCTGTGGCGATGCCACTCGAAACCGCATGTGTTCCGCGAAACTAAGTGACCGACCTTGTGAGAGAGGAAACTCCAGATGCGTAACTTAGTTCCATTTTAAACTAATTGTTCGGTCTGAAATAAGTGTTCGATACTGTGCCAGGCGAAGCGCCTGTTCTCTGAAATCTGTGGCGATGCCACTCGAAACCGTATGTGTTCGACGAAACTAAGTGCTCGACCTTCTGAGAGAGGAAACTCCAGATGCGAAGCTTAGTTCCATTTTAACTAATTGTTCTATCTGAAACTAAGTGTTCGATACTGTGCCAGGAGAAGCGCGCGTTCTCTGAAATCTGTGGCGATGCCAATCGAAACCGTATGTGTTCGACGAAACTCAGTGGCCGACCTTGTGAGAGAGGAAACTCCAGATGCGAAACTTAGTTCCATTTTAAACAATTGTTCTGTCTGAAAATGTTCGATACTGTGCCAGGAGAAGCGCCTGTTCTCTGAAATCTGTGGCGATGCTACTCGAAACCGTATGTGTTCGACGAAACTAAGTGGTTGACATTGTGAGAGAGGAAACTCCAGATGCCAAACATAGTTTCATTTAAAACTACTTGTTCTATCTGAATCTAAGTGTTCGATACTGTGCCAGGAGAAGCGCCTGTTCTCTGAAATCCGTGGCGATGGCACTCGAAACCGTATGTGTTCGACGAAATTAAGTGGTCGATCTTGTGTGAGGGGAAACTCCAGATGCGAAACTTAGTTCCATTTTAAACTAATTGTTCTATCTGGAAGTGTTCGATACTGTGCCACGAGAAGCGCCTGTTCTCTGAAATCTGTGGCGATGATACTCGAAACCGTATGTGTTCGACGAATCGAAATGGTCGACCTTGTGAGAGAGGAAACTCCAGATGCGAAACTTAGTTCCATTTTAAACTAATCGTTCTATCTGTAACTAAGTGTTTGATACTGTGCCAGGAGAAGCGACTGTTCTCTGAAATCTGTGGCGTTGCTACTCGAAGCCGTATGTGTTCGACGAAACTAAGTGGTCGACCTTCTGAGAGAGGAAACTCCGGATGCGAAACTTAGTTCCATTTTAAACTAATTGTTCTATCTGAAACCAAGTGTTCGATACTGTGCCAGGAGAAGCGACTGTTCTCTGAAATCTGTGGCGATGCCACTCGAAGCCGAATGTGTTCGACGAAAGTAAGTGGTAGACCGTGTGAGAGAGGAAACTCCAAATGCGAAACATAGTTCAATTTTAAGCTAAGTGTTCTATCTGAAACAAAGTGTTCGATACTGTGCCAGGAGAAGCGACTGTTCTCTGATATCTGTGGCGATGCCACTCGAAGCCGAATATGTTCGACGAAAGTAAGTGGTAGACCGTGTGAGGGAGGAAACTCCAAATGCGAAACATAGTTCCATTTTAAACTAAGTGTTCCATCTGAAACTAAGTGTTCGATAATCTGCCAGTAGAAGCGCCTGTTCTCTGAAACCTGTGGCGTTGGTACTCGAAACCGTATGTGTTCGACGAAACTAAGTGGTCGACCTTCTGAGAGAGGAAACTCCGGATGCGAAACATAGTTCCATTTTAAACTAATTGTTCTATCTGAAACTAAGTGTTCGATACTGTGCCAGGAGAAGCGCCTGTTCTCTGAAATCTGTGGCGATGCTACTCGAAATCGTATGTGTTCGACAAAACTGAGTGGTCGATACTGTGAGAGAGGAATCTCCAGATGCGAAACATAGTTCCATGTTAAACTAATTGTTCTACCTGAAACTAAGGAGAAACTCCCGTTCGGCAAAATCTGTGGCTATACAACTCGAAACCCTATGTGTTCGACGAAACTAAGTGGTCGACCTTGTGAGAGAGGAAATTCCAGATGCGAAAAATAGTTCCATTTTAAACTAATTGTTATATCTGAAACTAAGTGTTCGACACTGTGCCAGGAGAAGCGCCTGTTCTCTGAAATCTGTGGCGATGCTACTCGAAACCGTATGTGTTCGACAAAACTGAGTGGTCGATACTGTGAGAGAGGAATCTCCAGATGCGAAACATAGTTCCATGTTAAACTAATTGTTCTACCTGAAACTAAGGAGAAACTCCCGTTCGGCAAAATCTGTGGCTATACAACTCGAAACCCTATGTGTTCGACGAAACTAAGTGGTCGACCTTGTGAGAGAGGAAATTCCAGATGCGAAAAATAGTTCCATTTTAAACTAATTGTTATATCTGAAACTAAGTGTTCGACACTGTGCCAGGAGAAGCGCCGTTCTTTGAAATCTGTGGAGATGCGCACTCCAAACCGTATGTGTTCGACGAAACTAAGTCGTCGACCTTGTGAGAGAGGAATCTCCAGATGCGAAACATAGTTCCATGTTAAACTAATTGTTCTACCTGAAACTAAGTGTTCGATACTGTGCCAGGAGAAGCGCCTGTTCTCTGAAATCTGTGGCGATGCTACTCTAAACCGTATGTGTTCAACGAAACTAAGTGGTCCACCTTGTGAGAGAGGAAACTCCAGATGCGAAGCTTTGTTCCATTTTAAACTAATTGTTCTACCTGAAACTAGGTGTTCGATAATGTGCCAGGAGAAGCGCCTGTTCTCTGAAATCTGTGGCGATACCATTGGAAACCGTATGGGTTCGACGAAACTAAGTGGTCGACCTTGTGAGAGAGGAAACTCCAGATGCGAAACTTATTTCCATTTTAAACTAATTGTTCTATCTGAAACTATGTGTTCGATACTGTGCCAGGAGAAGCGCCTGTTCTCTGAAATCAGTGGCGATGCTACTCGAACCCGTATCTGTTCGACGAAACTAAGTGGTCGACCTTGTGGGAGAGGAAGCTCCAGATGCCAAACTAAGTTTCATTTAAAACTGATTGTTCTATCTGAAACTAAGTGTTCGATACTGTGCCAGGAGAAGCGCCTGTTCTATGAAATCTGTGGCGATGCTACTCGAAGCCGAATGTGTTCGACGAAAGTAAGTGGTAGACCGTGTGAGAGAGGAAACTCCAAATGCGAAACATAGTTCCATTTTAAACAAAGTGTTCCATCTGAAACTAAGTGTTCGATGATCTGCCAGTAGAAGCGCCTGTTCTCTGAAACCTGTGGCGTTGCTACTCGAAACCGTGTGTGTTCGACGAAACTAAGTGGTCGACCTTCTGAGAGAGGAAACTCCGGATGCGAAACTTAGTTCCATTTTAAACTAATTGTTCTATCTGAAACTATCTGTTCGATACTGTGCCAGGAGAAGCGCCTGTTCTCTGAAATCTGTGGCGATGCCACTCGAAACCGTATGCGTTCGGCGAAACTAAGTGGTCGACCTTGTGAGAGAGGAAACTCCAGATGCGAAACATAGTTCAATTTTAAACTAAATGTTCCATCTGAAACTAAGTGTTCGATACTCTGCCAGGAGAAGCGCCTGTTCTCTGAAATCTGTGGCGATGCCACTCGAAACCGTATGTGTTCGACGAAACTAAGTTGCCGAACTTGTGAGAGAGGAAACTTCAGATGCGAAACTTAGTTCCATTTTAAACTAATTGTTCCATCTGAAATTAAGTGTTCAATACTGTGCCAGGAGAAGCGGCTGTTCTCTGATATCTGTGGCGATGCCACTCGAAACCGTATGTGTTCGACGAAACTAAGTGGCCGACCTTGTGAGAGAGGAAACTGCAGATGCGAAACTTAGGTCCAATTTAAACTAATTGTTCTACCTGAAACTAAGTGTTCTATACTGTGCCAGGAGAAGCGCCTGTCCTCTGAAATCTGTGGCGATGCTACTCGAAACCGAATGTTTTCCACGAAACTAAGTGGCCGCCTTGTGAGGGAGGAAACTCCAGTTGCGAAACATAGTTCCATTTTAAACTAATTTTTCTGTCTGACATAAGTGTTCGATACTGTGCCAGGAGAAGCGCCTGTTCTCTGAAATCTGTGGCGATACCACTCGAAACCGTATGTGTTCGACGAAACTAAGTGGTCGACCTTGTGAGAGAGGAAACTCCTGATGCGATGCTTCGTTCCATTTTAAACTAATTGTTCTATCTGATACTAAGTCTTCGATACTGTGCCAGGAGAAGCGCCTGTTCTCTGAAATCTGTGGCGATGCCACTCGAAACCGAATGTGTTCGACGAAACTAAGTGGTCGACCTTCTGAGAGAGGAAACTCCGGACACGAAACTTAGTTCCATTTTAAACTAATTGTTCTATCTGAAACTAAGTGTTCGATACTGTGCCAGGAGTAGCGCCTGTTCTCTGACATCTGTGGCGATGCCACTCGAAACCGTCTGTGTTCGACGAAACTAAGTCGTCGATCTTGTGAGAGAGGAATCTCCAGTTGCGAAACATAGTTCCATTTTAAACTAATTGTTCAACCTGAAACTAAGTGTTCGATACTGTGCCAGGAGAAGCGCCTGTTCTCTGAAATCTGTGGCGATGCCACTCGAAACCGTATGTGTTCGACGAAACTAAGTCGTCGATCTTGTGAGAGAGGAAACTCCAGATTTGAAGCTTAGTTCCATTTTAAACTAATTGTTCTATCTGAAACTAAGTGTTCGATACTGTGCCAGGAGTAGCGCCTGTTCTCTGAAATCTGTGGCGATGCCACTCGAAACCGTCTGTGTTCGACGAAACTAAGTCGTCGATCTTGTGAGAGAGGAATCTCCAGTTGCGAAACATAGTTGCATTTTAAACTAATTGTTCAACCTGAAAATAAGTGTTCGATAATGTGCCAGGAGAAGCGCCTGTTCTCTGAATTCTGTGGCGATGCTACTCGAAACCGTATCTGTTCGACGAAACTAAGTCGTCAATCTTGTGAGAGAGGAATCTCCAGTTGCGAAACATAGTTCCATTTTAAACTAATTGTTCTACCTGAAACTAAGTGTTCGATACTGTGCCAGGAGTAGCGCCTGTTCTCTGAAATCTGTGGCGATGCCACTCGAAACCGTATGTGTTCGACGAAACTAAGTGGTCGACCTTGTGAGAAAGGAAACTCCAGATGCGAAATTTAGTTCCATTTTAAACTAATTGTTCTATCTGAAACTAAGTGTTCGATACTGTGCCAGGAGAAACACCTGTTCTCTGAAATCTGTGGCGATGCCACTCGAAACCGTATGTGTTCGACAAAACTAAGTGGCCGACCTTGTGAGAGAGGACACTCCAGATGCGGAACTTAGTTCCATTTTAAACTAATTGTTCTATCTGAAAGTGTTCGATACTGTGCCAGGAGAAGCGCCTGTTCTCTGAAATCAGTGGCGATGCTACTCGAACCCGTATCTGTTCGACGAAACTAAGTGGTCGACCTTGTGGGAGAGGAAGCTCCAGATGCCAAACTAAGTTTCATTTAAAACTGATTGTTCTATCTGAAACTAAGTGTTCGATACTGTGCCAGGAGAAGCGCCTGTTCTCTGAAATCAGTGGCGATGCTACTCGAACCCGTATCTGTTCGACGAAACTAAGTGGTCGACCTTGTGGGAGAGGAAGCTCCAGATGCCAAACTAAGTTTCATTTAAAACTGATTGTTCTATCTGAAACTAAGTGTTCGATACTGTGCCAGGAGAAGCGCCTGTTCTCTGAATTCTGTGGCGATGCTACTCGAAACCGTATGTGTTCGACGAAACTGAGTTGTCGACCTTGTGAGAGAGGAATATCCAGATGCGAAACTTAGTTCCATTTTAAACTAATTGTTCTATCTGAAACTAAGTGTTCGATAGTGTGCCAGGAGAAACGCCTGTTCTGTGAAATCTGTGGCGATGCCACTCGAAACCGTATATGTTCGACGAAACTAAGTGGTCGACCTTGTGAGAAAGGTAACTCCAGATGCGAAATTTAGTTCCATTTTAAACTAATTGTTCTATCTGAAACTAAGTGTTCGATACTGTGCCAGGAGAAACACCTGTTCTCTGAAATCTGTGGCGATGCCACTCGAAACCGTATGTGTTCGACAAAACTAAGTGGCCGACCTTGTGAGAGAGGTCACTCCAGATGCGGAACTTAGTTCCATTTTAAACTAATTGTTCTATCTGAAAGTGTTCGATACTGTGCCAGGAGAAGCGCCTGTTCTCTGAAATCAGTGGCGATGCTACTCGAACCCGTATCTGTTCGACGAAACTAAGTGGTCGACCTTGTGGGAGAGGAAGCTCCAGATGCCAAACTAAGTTTCATTTAAAACTGATTGTTCTATCTGAAACTAAGTGTTCGATACTGTGCCAGGAGAAGCGCCTGTTCTATGAAATCTGTGGCGATGCTACTCGAAGCCGAATGTGTTCGACGAAAGTAAGTGGTAGACCGTGTGAGAGAGGAAACTCCAAATGCGAAACATAGTTCCATTTTAAACAAAGTGTTCCATCTGAAACTAAGTGTTCGATGATCTGCCAGTAGAAGCGCCTGTTCTCTGAAACCTGTGGCGTTGCTACTCGAAACCGTGTGTGTTCGACGAAACTAAGTGGTCGACCTTCTGAGAGAGGAAACTCCGGATGCGAAACTTAGTTCCATTTTAAACTAATTGTTCTATCTGAAACTATCTGTTCGATACTGTGCCAGGAGAAGCGCCTGTTCTCTGAAATCTGTGGCGATGCCACTCGAAACCGTATGCGTTCGGCGAAACTAAGTGGTCGACCTTGTGAGAGAGGAAACTCCAGATGCGAAACATAGTTCAATTTTAAACTAAATGTTCCATCTGAAACTAAGTGTTCGATACTCTGCCAGGAGAAGCGCCTGTTCTCTGAAATCTGTGGCGATGCCACTCGAAACCGTATGTGTTCGACGAAACTAAGTTGCCGAACTTGTGAGAGAGGAAACTTCAGATGCGAAACTTAGTTCCATTTTAAACTAATTGTTCCATCTGAAATTAAGTGTTCAATACTGTGCCAGGAGAAGCGGCTGTTCTCTGATATCTGTGGCGATGCCACTCGAAACCGTATGTGTTCGACGAAACTAAGTGGCCGACCTTGTGAGAGAGGAAACTGCAGATGCGAAACTTAGGTCCAATTTAAACTAATTGTTCTACCTGAAACTAAGTGTTCTATACTGTGCCAGGAGAAGCGCCTGTCCTCTGAAATCTGTGGCGATGCTACTCGAAACCGAATGTTTTCCACGAAACTAAGTGGCCGCCTTGTGAGGGAGGAAAATCCAGTTGCGAAACATAGTTCCATTTTAAACTAATTTTTCTGTCTGACATAAGTGTTCGATACTGTGCCAGGAGAAGCGCCTGTTCTCTGAAATCTGTGGCGATACCACTCGAAACCGTATGTGTTCGACGAAACTAAGTCGTCGATCTTGTGAGAGAGGAAACTCCAGATTTGAAGCTTAGTTCCATTTTAAACTAATTGTTCTATCTGAAACTAAGTGTTCGATACTGTGCCAGGAGTAGCGCCTGTTCTCTGAAATCTGTGGCGATGCCACTCGAAACCGAATGTGTTCGACGAAACTAAGTCGTCGATCTTGTGAGAGAGGAATCTCCAGTTGCGAAACATAGTTGCATTTTAAACTAATTGTTCAACCTGAAAATAAGTGTTCGATAATGTGCCAGGAGAAGCGCCTGTTCTCTGAATTCTGTGGCGATGCTACTCGAAACCGTATCTGTTCGACGAAACTAAGTCGTCAATCTTGTGAGAGAGGAATCTCCAGTTGCGAAACATAGTTCCATTTTAAACTAATTGTTCTACCTGAAACTAAGTGTTCGATACTGTGCCAGGAGAAGCGCCTGTTCTCTGAAATCTGTGGCGATGCCACTCGAAACCGTATGTGTTCGACGAAATTAAGTGGTCGACCTTGTGAGAGAGGAAACTCCAGATGCGAAATTTAGTACCATTTTAAACTAATCGTTCTATCTGAAACTAAGTGTTCGATACTGTGCCAGGAGAAGCGCCCGTTCTGGCGCAATATGCGTCAATACTGGTCTGAGGCGCAGATCTTTGCATATTTCTAACACGTGAATTCATTCTGAACCCATGACGTCTGACTACATCCATTGTGGGCCTCCCAATGTAGTCCGACCGAATCCGCTCCGCCTTCTTCCTGAGGTATCTCCTTACCCTTTGCCTGAGTTTCACATCGGCCCGGCAAACCGATAGCCACTTCCGGGAAACAAGCGCTGCGCTCAGTAAAGATGCAGAATCCAATTGCCGCAGAATCAACTGCGATATTTCCAGAGGTAACTCATGGACGAAGTCCACATTTGCCGAGCGTGGCGTCCCGATTGCATGTAGCAAGAAACTGAAGGACTCCATGCTAACACGACTGATGCACGTGTGCATATGATCCCCGTGTGCGTATCTGCACGTATTTTATAGGTGGCAAATATCTTGCGGTCCATGTTCCGGATGATTAGGTTCACCAATGAGCGACAACTCTCTGACTACTTTTTAAGAAATCAGCCCGAAAATCGGAATTCCATGAATCAGGGTTTGCTTCAATTTTGCATACACCGGATCATGATGCACGGTGCGGAATGTGACGATTCCACCACCCACTGTTGGAAAACAGTCACATGTCTTCTACGGGTCCTCTGGGGCTCAACTAGGTTCTTCTATTAGGTGGTCCAAAAAGTTCGTTCCGTTTTCGGCGCGGCGACTTATTACCTTCTTACCTGAGTAATAAACCACAGTACATACTCAGGTAAAAATGTACATATTCCAGTACACTTCTAGTTTTGCTTTCGTGCGAATTAGACGTATTTTTTTAAGTTTTTCTGTAATATCTAAACTAAAATCATGACGGACAACAAAATTCATTTTCGACACATCATGTTATAAGAGTTTCGTAAAGGGTATAACGGTTCAGAAACTTTGAGAAATATTTGTGTTTTTTATGGGGAAGGTGCTGTAACAGATCGTACGTGCAGAAAATGGTTTGATCATTTTCGTTAAGGAAATTTTTCATTAGAAGATGACCATCGCGCTGGACGACCACATACTGCTGACAACAGTGCTGTACGTGCATTAGTGGAGCAAAATCGTTGCATTCAAGTGCGTGAAATTCCATCGGAACTTCAAATGAAAAAATCCACCGTGCATGATTGTTTACGGAAGATGGGATTAATATCAAAGTTGTGTGTGCATGGCTCTGTTGAATCGGCATCGAAATGAATCAATTTTAAAAGGAATGTTACTGGTACTGAGTACCTCCGTACTCTCCTGACATAGCCCCATCAGATTATTATTTATTTCGGTGCATTCAAAATTCGGTTACCGGAAAACAATTTGAAAACTTTGAGGTCCTCCAAAAGCACGTGGCGGAGTTTTTTAATAAAAAAAAGGAAAGACTTTTATGCGAAAGGAATTATGAAGCTACCTGAGAAGTGGCAAGAAGTAATTGAAAAGAATGGTGACTATGTATGTAAATAAAATAAATTGTATTTGAAAAAAACGGCGTTTTACTGTAACGGCTGAAACCGGAACGAACTCATTGGACCACCTAATACACTGGTGTTTTTTGCATTTCGTTGGAACGTAAATTATGAAGTTTCACACCGCCCACGACCGAAATATTGTTTTAGGCATCAGGGCGTAGAGTACTTGGTTGGACAGCCGATAGTGCTACTTAACGGGTGTTTAACTCAGTCATTCTTATACTATATTTTAACACTACATTCTCTACGCTTCTCGTGGCACAGTATCGAAAACATACTTTCAGATAGAACACTTAGTTTAAAATGGAACTATGCTCCGCATCTGGAGTTTCCTCTCTCACAAGGTGGACCACTTAGTTTCGTCGCCCACATACGGTTTCGAGTAGCATCGCCACAGATTTCAGAGTACATGCGCTTCTCCTGGCACAGTATCGAACACTTAGTTTCAGATCGAACAGTTAGTTTTAAATGAAACTAAATTTCACTTCTGGAGTTTCCTCTGTCACAAGAACGACCACTTAGTTTCGTCGAACACATACGGTTTCGAGTAGCATCGCCACAGATTTCAGAGAGCAGGCGCTTCTCCTGGCACAGTATCGAAAACTTAGTTTTAGATAGAACAATAAGTTTAAAATGGAACTAATTTTCGCATCTGGAGTTTCCTCTCTCACACGGTCTACCACTTACTTTCGTCGAACACATACGGTTTCGAGTTGTATCGCCACAGATTTCGCAGAACAGGCGCTTCTCCTGGCACAGTATCGAAAACTTAGTTTAAAATTGGACTGTGTTTCGCATTTTGAGTTTCCTCTCTCAGAAGGTGGACCACTTAGTTTCGTCAAACACATACGGTTTCGAGTGGTATCGCCACAGATTTCAGAGAACTGGCGCATCTCCTGGCACATTATCGAACACTTAGTTTCAGATAGAACAGTTAGTTTTAAATGAAACTAAATTTCACTTCTGGAGTTTCCTCTCTCACAAGGTCGACCACTTAGTTTCGTCGAACACATAGGGTTTCGAGTAGCATCGCCACAGATTTCAGAAAACAGGCGCTTCTCCTGGCGCAGTATCGAACACTTATTTCAGACAGAACAATTAGTTTAAAATGGAACTATGTTTCGCATCTGGAGTATCCTCTCTCACAACTTCATCCACTTAGTTTCGTCGAACACATACGGTTTCGAGTGGTATCGCCACAGATTTCAGAGAACTGGCGCATCTCCTGGCACCTTATCGAACACTTAGTTTCAGATAGAACATTTAGTTTTAAATGAAACTAAATTTCACTTCTGGAGTTTCCTCTCTCACAAGGTCGACCACTTAGTTTCGTCGAACACATAGGGTTTCGAGTAGCATCGCCAGAGATTTCAGAGAACATGCGCTTCTGCTGGCACATTATCGAACACTTAGTTTCAGAGAGAACAATTAGTTTAGAATGGAACTATGTTTCGCATTTGGAGTTTCCTCTCTCACAAGGTCGACCACTTAGTTTCGTCGAACACATACGGTTTCGAGTTGTATCGCCACAGTTTTCGCCGAACGGGAGTTTCTCCTGGCACAGTATCGACCACTCAGTTTTGTCGAACACATACGGTTTCGAGTAGCATCGCCACAGATTTCAGAGAACAGGCGCTTCTCCTGGCACAGTATCGAACACTTAGTTTCAGGTAGAACAATCAGTTTAAAATGGAACTAAGTTCCGCATCTGGAGTTTCCTCTCTCACCATTTCGACCACTTAGTTTCGTCGAACACATACGGTTTCGAGTAGCATCGCCACAGATTTCAGAGAACAGGCGCTTCTCCTGGCACAGTATCGGACACTTAGTTGCAGGGAGAAAAATTAGTTGAAAATGGAACAAAGCTTCGCATTTGGAGTTTCCTCTCTCACAAGGTCGGCCACTTAGTTTCGCCGAACACATACGGTTTCGAGTGGCATCGCCACAGATTTCAGAGAACAGGCGCTTCTCCTGGCACAGTAACGAACACTTAGTTTCAGATAGAACAATCAGTTTAAAATGAAACTATGTTTCGCATCTGGAGTTTCCTCTCCCACAAGGTCGACCACTTAGTTTCGTCGAACACATACGGTTTCGAGTAGTATCGCCACAGATTTCGCAGAACGGGAGTTTCTCCTGGCACAGTATCGAACACTGAGTTTCCGATAGAACAATTAGTTTAAAATGGAAATATGTTTCGCATTTGGAGTTTCCTCTCTCACAAGGTCGACCACTTAGTCTCGTCGAACACATACGGTTTCGAGTGGCATTGCCACAGATTTCAGGGAACAGGCGCTTCTCCTGGCACAGTATCGAACACATAGATTCAGATAGAACAATTAGTTTAAAATGCAACTATGTTCCGCATTTGGTGTATCCTCCCTCACAATGTCGGCCACTTTGTTTCGTCGAACACATACCGTTTCGAGTGGTATCGCCACAGATTTCAGAGAACAGGCGCTTCTCCTGGCGGACAGTATCGAACACTTAGTTTCAGATGGAACAATTAGTTCTAAATGGAGCTTATTTTCGCATGTAGAGTTTCCCCTTTCACAAGGCGACCACTCAGTTTCGTCGAACACATACGGTTTCGAGTGGCATCGCCACAGATTTCAGAGAACAGGCGCTTCTCCTGGCACAGTATCGAACACTTAGTATCAGATGGAACAATTAGTTTTAAATGAAACTAAATTTCACTTCTGGAGTTTCCTCTGTCACAAGGTCGACCACTTAGTTTCGTCGAACACATAGGGTTTCGAGTAGCATCGCCACAGATTTCAGAGAGCAGGCGCTTCTCCAGGCACAGTATCGAACACTTATGTCAGACCGAACAATTAGTTTAAAATGGAACTATGTTTCGCATCTGGAGTATCCTCTCTCACAAGAACGACCACTTAGTTTCGTCGAACACATACGGTTTCGAGTAGCATCGCCACAGATTTCAGAGAGCAGGCGCTTCTCCTGGCACAGTATCGAAAACTTAGTTTTAGATAGAACAATAAGTTTAAAATGGAACTAATTTTCGCATCTGGAGTTTCCTCTCTCACACGGTCTACCACTTACTTTCGTCGAACACATACGGTTTCGAGATGTATCGCCACAGATTTCGCAGAAAAGGCGCTTCTCCTGGCACAGTATCGAAAACTTAGTTTAAAATTGGACTGTGTTTCGCTTTTTGAGTTTCCTCTCTCAGAAGGTGGACCACTTAGTTTCGTCAAACACATACGGTTTCGAGTGGTATCGCCACAGATTTCAGAGAACTGGCGCATCTCCTGGCACATTATCGAACACTTAGTTTCAGATAGAACAGTTAGTTTTAAATGAAACTAAATTTCACTTCTGGAGTTTCCTCTCTCACAAGGTCGACCACTTAGTTTCGTCGAACACATAGGGTTTCGAGTAGCATCGCCACAGATTTCAGAAAACAGGCGCTTCTCCTGGCGCAGTATCGAACACTTATTTCAGACAGAACAATTAGTTTAAAATGGAACTATGTTTCGCATCTGGAGTATCCTCTCTCACAACTTCATCCACTTAGTTTCGTCGAACACATACGGTTTCGAGTGGTATCGCCACAGATTTCAGAGAACTGGCGCATCTCCTGGCACATTATCGAACACTTAGTTTCAGATAGAACATTTAGTTTTAAATGAAACTAAATTTCACTTCTGGAGTTTCCTCTCTCACAAGGTCGACCACTTAATTTCGTCGAACACATGAGGTTTCGAGTAGCATCGCCAGAAATTTCAGAGAACATGCGCTTCTGCTGGCACATTATCGAACACTTAGTTTCAGAGAGAACAATTAGTTTAAAATGCAACTATGTTCCGCATTTGGTGTATCCTCCCTCACAATGTCGGCCACTTAGTTTCGTCGAACACATACGGTTTCGAGTGGTATCGCCACAGATTTCAGAGAACAGGCGCTTCTCCTGGCGGACAGTATCGAACACTTAGTTTCAGATGGAACAATTAGTTCTAAATGGAGCTTATTTTCGCATGTAGAGTTTCCCCTTTCACAAGGCGACCACTCAGTTTCGTCGAACACATACGGTTTCGAGTGGCATCGCCACAGATTTCAGAGAACAGGCGCTTCTCCTGGCACAGTATCGAACACTTAGTATCAGATGGAACAATTAGTTTTAAATGAAACTAAATTTCACTTCTGGAGTTTCCTCTGTCACAAGGTCGACCACTTAGTTTCGTCGAACACATAGGGTTTCGAGTAGCATCGCCACAGATTTCAGAGAGCAGGCGCTTCTCCAGGCACAGTATCGAACACTTATGTCAGACCGAACAATTAGTTTAAAATGGAACTATGTTTCGCATCTGGAGTATCCTCTCTCACAAGAACGACCACTTAGTTTCGTCGAACACATACGGTTTCGAGTAGCATCGCCACAGATTTCAGAGAGCAGGCGCTTCTCCTGGCACAGTATCGAAAACTTGGTTTTAGATAGAACAATAAGTTTAAAATGGAACTAATTTTCGCATCTGGAGTTTCCTCTCTCACACGGTCTACCACTTACTTTCGTCGAACACATACGGTTTCGAGATGTATCGCCACAGATTTCGCAGAAAAGGCGCTTCTCCTGGCACAGTATCGAAAACTTAGTTTAAAATTGGACTGTGTTTCGCTTTTTGAGTTTCCTCTCTCAGAAGGTGGACCACTTAGTTTCGTCAAACACATACGGTTTCGAGTGGTATCGCCACAGATTTCAGAGAACTGGCGCATCTCCTGGCACATTATCGAACACTTAGTTTCAGATAGAACAGTTAGTTTTAAATGAAACTAAATTTCACTTCTGGAGTTTCCTCTCTCACAAGGTCGACCACTTAGTTTCGTCGAACACATAGGGTTTCGAGTAGCATCGCCACAGATTTCAGAAAACAGGCGCTTCTCCTGGCGCAGTATCGAACACTTATTTCAGACAGAACAATTAGTTTAAAATGGAACTATGTTTCGCATCTGGAGTATCCTCTCTCACAACTTCATCCACTTAGTTTCGTCGAACACATACGGTTTCGAGTGGTATCGCCACAGATTTCAGAGAACTGGCGCATCTCCTGGCACATTATCGAACACTTAGTTTCAGATAGAACATTTAGTTTTAAATGAAACTAAATTTCACTTCTGGAGTTTCCTCTCTCACAAGGTCGACCACTTAGTTTCGTCGAACACATGGGGTTTCGAGTAGCATCGCCAGAAATTTCAGAGAACATGCGCTTCTGCTGGCACATTATCGAACACTTAGTTTCAGAGAGAACAATTAGTTTAGAATGGAACTATGTTTCGCATTTGGAGTTTCCTCTCTCACAAGGTCGACCACTTAGTTTCGTCGAACACATACGGTTTCGAGTTGTATCGCCACAGTTTTCGCCGAACGGGAGTTTCTCCTGGCACAGTATCGACCACTCAGTTTTGTCGAACACATACGGTTTCGAGTAGCATCGCCACAGATTTCAGAGAACAGGCGCTTCTCCCGGCACAGTATCGAACACTTAGTTTCAGGTAGAACAATCAGTTTAAAATGGAACTAAGTTCCGCATCTGGAGTTTCCTCTCTCACCATTTCGACCACTTAGTTTCGTCGAACACATACGGTTTCGAGTAGCATCGCCACAGATTTCAGAGAACAGGCGCTTCTCCTGGCACAGTATCGGACACTTAGTTGCAGGGAGAAAAATTAGTTGAAAATGGAACAAAGCTTCGCATTTGGAGTTTCCTCTCTCACAAGGTCGGCCACTTAGTTTCACCGAACACATACGGTTTCGAGTGGCATCGCCACAAATTTCAGAGAACAGGCGCTTCTCCTGGCACAGTAACGAACACTTAGTTTCAGATAGAACAATCAGTTTAAAATGAAACTATGTTTCGCATCTGGAGTTTCCTCTCCCACAAGGTCGACCACTTAGTTTCGTCGAACACATACGGTTTCGAGTAGTATCGCCACAGATTTCGCAGAACGGGAGTTTCTCCTGGCACAGTATCGAACACTGAGTTTCCGATAGAACAATTAGTTTAAAATGGAAATATGTTTCGCATTTGGAGTTTCCTCTCTCACAAGGTCGACAACTTAGTCTCGTCGAACACATACGGTTTCGAGTGGCATTGCCACAGATTTCAGGGAACAGGCGCTTCTCCTGGCACAGTATCGAACACTTAGTATCAGATGGAACAATTAGTTTTAAATGAAACTAAATTTCACTTCTGGAGTTTCCTCTGTCACAAGGTCGACCACTTAGTTTCGTCGAACACATAGGGTTTCGAGTAGCATCGCCACAGATTTCAGAGAGCAGGCGCTTCTCCAGGCACAGTATCGAACACTTATGTCAGACCGAACAATTAGTTTAAAATGGAACTATGTTTCGCATCTGGAGTATCCTCTCTCACAAGAACGACCACTTAGTTTCGTCGAACACATACGGTTTCGAGTAGCATCGCCACAGATTTCAGAGAGCAGGCGCTTCTCCTGGCACAGTATCGAAAACTTGGTTTTAGATAGAACAATAAGTTTAAAATGGAACTAATTTTCGCATCTGGAGTTTCCTCTCTCACACGGTCTACCACTTACTTTCGTCGAACACATACGGTTTCGAGATGTATCGCCACAGATTTCGCAGAAAAGGCGCTTCTCCTGGCACAGTATCGAAAACTTAGTTTAAAATTGGACTGTGTTTCGCTTTTTGAGTTTCCTCTCTCAGAAGGTGGACCACTTAGTTTCGTCAAACACATACGGTTTCGAGTGGTATCGCCACAGATTTCAGAGAACTGGCGCATCTCCTGGCACATTATCGAACACTTAGTTTCAGATAGAACAGTTAGTTTTAAATGAAACTAAATTTCACTTCTGGAGTTTCCTCTCTCACAAGGTCGACCACTTAGTTTCGTCGAACACATAGGGTTTCGAGTAGCATCGCCACAGATTTCAGAAAACAGGCGCTTCTCCTGGCGCAGTATCGAACACTTATTTCAGACAGAACAATTAGTTTAAAATGGAACTATGTTTCGCATCTGGAGTATCCTCTCTCACAACTTCATCCACTTAGTTTCGTCGAACACATACGGTTTCGAGTGGTATCGCCACAGATTTCAGAGAACTGGCGCATCTCCTGGCACATTATCGAACACTTAGTTTCAGATAGAACATTTAGTTTTAAATGAAACTAAATTTCACTTCTGGAGTTTCCTCTCTCACAAGGTCGACCACTTAGTTTCGTCGAACACATGGGGTTTCGAGTAGCATCGCCAGAAATTTCAGAGAACATGCGCTTCTGCTGGCACATTATCGAACACTTAGTTTCAGAGAGAACAATTAGTTTAGAATGGAACTATGTTTCGCATTTGGAGTTTCCTCTCTCACAAGGTCGACCACTTAGTTTCGTCGAACACATACGGTTTCGAGTTGTATCGCCACAGTTTTCGCCGAACGGGAGTTTCTCCTGGCACAGTATCGACCACTCAGTTTTGTCGAACACATACGGTTTCGAGTAGCATCGCCACAGATTTCAGAGAACAGGCGCTTCTCCCGGCACAGTATCGAACACTTAGTTTCAGGTAGAACAATCAGTTTAAAATGGAACTAAGTTCCGCATCTGGAGTTTCCTCTCTCACCATTTCGACCACTTAGTTTCGTCGAACACATACGGTTTCGAGTAGCATCGCCACAGATTTCAGAGAACAGGCGCTTCTCCTGGCACAGTATCGGACACTTAGTTGCAGGGAGAAAAATTAGTTGAAAATGGAACAAAGCTTCGCATTTGGAGTTTCCTCTCTCACAAGGTCGGCCACTTAGTTTCACCGAACACATACGGTTTCGAGTGGCATCGCCACAAATTTCAGAGAACAGGCGCTTCTCCTGGCACAGTAACGAACACTTAGTTTCAGATAGAACAATCAGTTTAAAATGAAACTATGTTTCGCATCTGGAGTTTCCTCTCCCACAAGGTCGACCACTTAGTTTCGTCGAACACATACGGTTTCGAGTAGTATCGCCACAGATTTCGCAGAACGGGAGTTTCTCCTGGCACAGTATCGAACACTGAGTTTCCGATAGAACAATTAGTTTAAAATGGAAATATGTTTCGCATTTGGAGTTTCCTCTCTCACAAGGTCGACAACTTAGTCTCGTCGAACACATACGGTTTCGAGTGGCATTGCCACAGATTTCAGGGAACAGGCGCTTCTCCTGGCACAGTATCGAACACATAGATTCAGATAGAACAATTAGTTTAAAATGCAACTATGTTCCGCATTTGGTGTATCCTCCCTCACAATGTCGGCCACTTAGTTTCGTCGAACACATACGGTTTCGAGTGGTATCGCCACAGATTTCAGAGAACAGGCGCTTCTCCTGGCGCACAGTATCGAACACTTAGTTTCAGATGGAACAATTAGTTCTAAATGGAGCTTATTTTCGCATGTAGAGTTTCCCCTTTCACAAGGCGACCACTAAGTTTCGTCGAACACATACGGTTTCGAGTGGCATCGCCACAGATTTCAGAGAACAGGCGCTTCTCCTGGCACAGTATCGAACACTTAGTATCAGATGGAACAATTAGTTTAAAATTGAACTAAGTTTCGCATCTGAAGTTTCTCTCTCACAAGTTCGACCACTTAGTTTCGTCGAACACATACGGTTTCGAGTGGCATTGCCACAGATTTCAGGGAACAGGCGCTTCTCCTGGCACAGTATCGAACACATAGATTCAGATAGAACAATTAGTTTAAAATGCAACTATGTTCCGCATTTGGTGTATCCTCCCTCACAATGTCGGCCACTTAGTTTCGTCGAACACATACGGTTTCGAGTGGTATCGCCACAGATTTCAGAGAACAGGCGCTTCTCCTGGCGCACAGTATCGAACACTTAGTTTCAGATGGAACAATTAGTTCTAAATGGAGCTTATTTTCGCATGTAGAGTTTCCCCTTTCACAAGGCGACCACTCAGTTTCGTCGAACACATACGGTTTCGAGTGGCATCGCCACAGATTTCAGAGAACAGGCGCTTCTCCTGGCACAGTATCGAACACTTAGTATCAGATGGAACAATTAGTTTAAAATTGAACTAAGTTTCGCATCTGAAGTTTCTCTCTCACAAGTTCGACCACTTAGTTTCGTCGAACACATACGGTTTCGAGTGACATCGCCACAGATTTCAGAGAACAGGCGCTTCTCCTCGCACAGTACAGATTACTTAGTTTCAGATAGAACAATTAGTTTAAAATGGAACTAAGTTTCGCATCTGGAGTTTCCTCTCTCACAAGGTCGACCACTTAGTTTCGTAGAACACATACGGTTTCGAGTGGTATCGCCACAAATTTCAGAGAACAGGCGCTTCTCCGGGCACAGTATCGAACACTTAGTTTCAGATAGAACAATTAGTTTAAAATTGAACTATGTTTCGCATCTGGAGTTTCCTGTCTCACAAGGTCGACCACTTAGTTTCGCCGAACGCATACGGTTTCGAGTGGCATCGCCACAGATTTCAGAGAACAGGCGCTTCTGCTGGCACAGTATCGAACACTTAGTTTCAGATAGAACAATTAGTTTAAAATGGCATTATGTTTCGTGTCTGGAGTTTCCTCCCTCACAATGTCGACCATTCAGTTTCGTCGAACACATACCGTTTCGAGTAGTATCGCCACAGGTTTCATAGAACGGACGCTTCTCGTGGCACAGTATCGAACACTTAGTTTCAGATAGAACAATTAGTTTAAAAT
The DNA here is from genome assembly GCA_910591585.2 of Nysson spinosus. NCBI lineage: Eukaryota > Metazoa > Arthropoda > Insecta > Hymenoptera > Crabronidae > Nysson > Nysson spinosus. The sequence goes on from CAJUYC020000006.1 coordinate 2,194,333, forward strand.
TGAACTATGTTTCGCATCTGGAGTTTCCTGACTCACAAGGTCGACCATTTAGATTCGTCGAACACATACGGTTTCGAGTAGCATCGCCACAGATTTCAGAGAACACGCGCGTCTCCTGGCACTGTATCGAACACTTAGTTTCAGATAGAACGATTAGTTTAAAATGGAACTAAGTTTCGCATCTGGAGATTCTTCTCACACATGGTCGAACACTTAGTCTCATCGAACACATACGGTTTCGAGTAGTATCGCCACAGATTTCGCAGAACAGGAGTTTCTCCTGGCACAGTATCGACCACTTAGTATCAGATAGAACAATTAGTTTAAAATGGAACCAAGTTTCGCATCCAGAGTTTCTTCTCTCACAAGGTCGACCACTTAGTTTCGTCGAACACATACGGTTTCGAGTGGCATCGCCACTGATTTAAGAGAACAGGCGCTTCTCCTGGCACAGTATCGAACACTTAGCATCAGATAGAACAATTCGTTTAAAATGGAACTAAGCTTCGCATCTGGAGTTTCCTCTCTCACTAGGTCGACCACTTAGTTTCGCCGAACGCATACGGTTTCGAGTGGCATCGCCACAAATTTCAGAGAACAGGCGCTTCTGCTGGCACAGTATCGAACACTTAGTTTCAGATAGAACAATTAGTTTAAAATGGCACTATGTTTCGTGTCTGGAGTTTCCTCCCTCACAATGTCGACCACTCAGTTTCGTCGAACACATACCGTTTCGAGTAGTATCGCCACAGGTTTCATAGAACGGACGCTTCTCGTGGCACAGTATCGAACACTTAGTTTCAGATAGAACAATTAGTTTAAAATTGAACTATGTTTCGCATCTGGAGTTTCCTCTCTCACAAGGTCGACCACTTAGTTTCGCCGAACGCATACGGTTTCGAGTTGCATCGCCACAGATTTCAGAGAACAGGCGCGTCTCCTGGCACTGTATCGACCACTTAGTTTCAGATAGAACGATTAGTTTAAAATGGAACTAAGTTTCGCATCTGGAGATTCTTCTCACACATGGTCGACCACTTAGTTTCATCGAACACATACGGTTTCGAGTAGTATCGCCACAGATTTCGCAGAACAGGAGTTTCTCCTGGCACAGTATCGACCACTTAGTATCAGATAGAACAATTAGTTTAAAATGGAACCAAGTTTCGCATCCAGAGTTTCTTCTCTCACAAGGTCGACCACTTAGTTTCGTCGAACACATACGGTTTCGAGTGGCATCGCCACAGATTTAAGAGAACAGGCGCTTCTCCTGGCACAGTATCGAACACTTAGTATCAGATGGAACAATTAGTTTAAAATTGAACTAAGTTTCGCATCTGAAGTTTCTCTCTCACAAGTTCGACCACTTAGTTTCGTCGAACACATACGGTTTCGAGTGACATCGCCACAGATTTCAGAGAACAGGCGCTTCTCCTCGCACAGTACAGATTACTTAGTTTCAGATAGAACAATTAGTTTAAAATGGAACTAAGTTTCGCATCTGGAGTTTCCTCTCTCACAAGGTCGACCACTTAGTTTCGTAGAACACATACGGTTTCGAGTGGTATCGCCACAAATTTCAGAGAACAGGCGCTTCTCCGGGCACAGTATCGAACACTTAGTTTCAGATAGAACAATTAGTTTAAAATTGAACTATGTTTCGCATCTGGAGTTTCCTGTCTCACAAGGTCGACCACTTAGTTTCGCCGAACGCATACGGTTTCGAGTGGCATCGCCACAGATTTCAGAGAACAGGCGCTTCTGCTGGCACAGTATCGAACACTTAGTTTCAGATAGAACAATTAGTTTAAAATGGCATTATGTTTCGTGTCTGGAGTTTCCTCCCTCACAATGTCGACCATTCAGTTTCGTCGAACACATACCGTTTCGAGTAGTATCGCCACAGGTTTCATAGAACGGACGCTTCTCGTGGCACAGTATCGAACACTTAGTTTCAGATAGAACAATTAGTTTAAAATTGAACTATGTTTCGCATCTGGAGTTTCCTGACTCACAAGGTCGACCATTTAGATTCGTCGAACACATACGGTTTCGAGTAGCATCGCCACAGATTTCAGAGAACACGCGCGTCTCCTGGCACTGTATCGAACACTTAGTTTCAGATAGAACGATTAGTTTAAAATGGAACTAAGTTTCGCATCTGGAGATTCTTCTCACACATGGTCGACCACTTAGTTTCATCGAACACATACGGTTTCGAGTAGTATCGCCACAGATTTCGCAGAACAGGAGTTTCTCCTGGCACAGTATCGACCACTTAGTATCAGATAGAACAATTAGTTTAAAATGGAACCAAGTTTCGCATCCAGAGTTTCTTCTCTCACAAGGTCGACCACTTAGTTTCGTCGAACACATACGGTTTCGAGTGGCATCGCCACTGATTTAAGAGAACAGGCGCTTCTCCTGGCACAGTATCGAACACTTAGCATCAGATAGAACAATTCGTTTAAAATGGAACTAAGCTTCGCATCTGGAGTTTCCTCTCTCACAAGGTCGACCACTTAGTTTCGTCGAACACATACGTTTTCGAGTAGTATCGCCACCGATTTCAGAGAACAGGCCCTTCTCCTGGCGCAGTATCGAACACATAGTTACAGATAGAACAATTAGTTTAAAATGGAACTATGTTTCGCATTTGGTGTTTCGCCTCTCACAATGTGGGCCACTTAGCTTCGTCGAACACATACGGTTTCGAGTAGCATCGCCACTGATATCAGAGAGCAGGCGCTTCTCCTGGCACAGTATCGAACACTTAGTTTCAGATGGAACATTTAGTTTAAAATTGAACTATGTTTCGCATCTGGAGTTTCCTCTCTCACTAGGTCGACCACTTAGTTTCGCCGAACGCATACGGTTTCGAGTGGCATCGCCACAAATTTCAGAGAACAGGCGCTTCTGCTGGCACAGTATCGAACACTTAGTTTCAGATGGAACTATTAGTTTAAAATGGCACTAAGTTTCACGTCTAGAGTTTCCACTCTCACAAGGTCGACCACTCAGATTCCTCGAACACACACCGTTTGTAGTGTTATCGCCACAGGTTTCACAGAACGGGCGCTTCTCCTGGGACAGTATCGAACATTTAGTTTCAGATAGAACAATTAATTTAAAATGGTACTAAGTTTCGCACCTGGAGTTTACTCTCTCACAAGGTCGACCACTTAGTTTCGACGAACACATACGGTTTCGAGTGGCCTCGCCGCAGATATCACAAAACGGGCGCTTCCCCTGGCACAGTATCGAACACTTAGTTTCAGATGGAACATTTAGTTTAAAATTGAACTATGTTTCGCATCTGGAGTTTCCTCTCTCACAAGGTCGACCACTTAGTTTCGCCGAACGCATACGGTTTCGAGTGGCATCGCCACAGATTTCAGAGAACAGGCGCTTCTGCTGGCACAGTATCGAACACCTAGTTTCAGATGGAACATTTAGTTTAAAATTGAACTATGTTTCGCATCTGGAGTTTCCTGTCTCACAAGGTGGACCACTTAGTTTCGCCGAACGCATACGGTTTGGAGTGGCATCGCCACAGATTTCAGAGAACAGGCGCTTCTGCTGGCACAGTATCGAACACTTAGTTTCAGATAGAACAATTAGTTTAAAATGGCACTATGTTTTGCGTCTGGAGTTTCCTCTCTCACAATGTGGGCCACTTAGTTTCGTCGAACACATACGGTTTCGAGTAGCATCGCCACTGATTTCAGAGAGCAGGCGCTTCTCCTGGCAATGTATCGAACACTTAGTTTCAGATGGAACATTTAGTTTAAAATTGAACTATGTTTCGCATTTGGAGTTTCCTCTCTCACAAGTTCGACCACTTAGTTTCGTCGAACACATACGGTGTCGAGTAGCATCGCCACAGATTTTAGAGGACAGGCGCTTCTCCTGGCACAGTATCGAACACTTAGTTTCAGATAGAACGATTAGTTTAAAATGGAACTGAGTTTCGCCTCCAGAGTTTCTTCTCTCACAAGGTCGACAACTTAGTTTCGTCGAACACATACGGTTTCGAGTGGCATCGCCACTGATTTAAGAGAACAGGCGCTTCTCCTGGCACAGTATCGAACACTTAGCATCAGATAGAACAGTTCGTTTAAAATGGAACTAAGCTTCGCTTCTGGAGTTTCCTCTCTCACAAGGTCGACCACTTAGTTTCGTCGAACACATACGGTTTCGAGTGGCATCGCCACTGATTTCAGGGAACAGGCGCTTCTCCCGGCACAGTATCAAACACTAAGTTTCAGATACAACAATTAGTTTTAAATGGAACTAAGTTTCGCATCTGGAGTTTCCTCTCTCACAAGGTCGACCACTTAGTTCAGTCGAACACATACGGTTTCGAGTAGCATCGCCACCGATTTCAGAGAACAGGCGCACCTCCTGGCACAGTATCGAACACTTTCAGATAGAACAATTAGTTTAAAATGGAAATATGATTCGCATCTGGAATTTCTTCCCTCACAAGTCGACCACTTAATTTCGTCGAACACATACGGTTTCGAGTGGCATTGCCACAGATTTCAGGGAACAGGCGCTTCTGCTGGCACAGTATCGAACACTTAGTTGCAGATAGAACAACTAGTTTAAAAGGGCACTAAGTTTCGCGCCTGGAGTTTTCTCTCTCACAAGGTCGACCACTTAGTTTCGTCGATAATATACCGTTTCGAGTGGCATCGCCACAGATTTCAGAGAACAGGCGCTTCTCCTGGCACAGTATCGAACACTTAGTATCAGATAGAACAATTAGTTTAAAATTGAACTATGTTTCGCAGCTGGAGTCTCCTCTCTCACAAGGGGGACCACTTCGTTTCATCGAACACATACGGTTTCGAGTGGCATCACCACAGATTTCAGAGAACAGGCGCTTCTCCTGGCACAGTATCGAACACTTAGTTTCAGATGGAACATTTGGTTTAAAATGGAACTAAGTTGCTCATCTGGAGTTTCCTCTCTCACAAGTTCAACAACTTTGTTTCGTCGAACACATACGGTTTCGAGCAGCATCGCCACACAGTTCAGGGAACAGGCGCTTCTCTTGGCACAGTATCGAACACTCAGTTTCAGATAGAACAATTAGTTTAAAATGGAACTAAGTTTCGCATCTGGAGTTTCCTCTCTCACAAGGTCGACCACTTAGTTTCGACGAACACATACGGTTTCGAGTAGCATCGCCACAGATTTCAGAGAAAAGGCGCTTCTCCTGGCACGGTATCGAACACTTACTTCAGACAGAACAATTAGTTAAAATGGAACTCTCTTTCGCATCTGGATTATCCTCTCCCACAAGGTCAACCACTTAGTTTCCTCGAACACATACGGTTTCGAGTGGCATCGCCACAGATTTCAGAGAACAGGCGCTTCTCCTGGCACAGTACCGAACACTTAGTTTCAGATAGAACAATTAGTTTAAAATGGAACTAAGTTTCGCATCTAGAGTTTCCTCTCTCACAAGGTCGACCACTTAGTTTCTTCGAACACATAGAGTTTCGAGTGGTATCGCCACAGATTTCAGAGAACAGGCGTTTCTCCTGGTACACTATCGAACACTTAGTTTCAGATAGAACAATTATTTTAAAATGGAACTTATTTTCGCATCTGAAGTTTCTTCTCGAACAAGGTCGGCCACTTAGTTTCGTCGAACACATACGGTTTCGAGTGGCATCGCCACAGATTTCAGAGAAAAGGCGCTTCTCCTGGCACAGTATCGAACACTTAGTATCAGATAGAACAATTAGTTTAAAATTGAACTATGTTTCGCAGCTGGAGTCTCCTCTCTCACAAGGGGGACCACTTCGTTTCATCGAACACATACGGTTTCGAGTGGCATCACCACAGATTTCAGAGAACAGGCGCTTCTCCTGGCACAGTATCGAACACTTAGTTTCAGATGGAACATTTGGTTTAAAATGGAACTAAGTTGCTCATCTGGAGTTTCCTCTCTCACAAGTTCAACAACTTTGTTTCGTCGAACACATACGGTTTCGAGCAGCATCGCCACACAGTTCAGGGAACAGGCGCTTCTCTTGGCACAGTATCGAACACTCAGTTTCAGATAGAACAATTAGTTTAAAATGGAACTAAGTTTCGCATCTGGAGTTTCCTCTCTCACAAGGTCGACCACTTAGTTTCGACGAACACATACGGTTTCGAGTAGCATCGCCACAGATTTCAGAGAAAAGGCGCTTCTCCTGGCACGGTATCGAACACTTACTTCAGACAGAACAATTAGTTAAAATGGAACTCTCTTTCGCATCTGGATTATCCTCTCCCACAAGGTCAACCACTTAGTTTCCTCGAACACATACGGTTTCGAGTGGCATCGCCACAGATTTCAGAGAACAGGCGCTTCTCCTGGCACAGTACCGAACACTTAGTTTCAGATAGAACAATTAGTTTAAAATGGAACTAAGTTTCGCATCTAGAGTTTCCTCTCTCACAAGGTCGACCACTTAGTTTCTTCGAACACATAGAGTTTCGAGTGGTATCGCCACAGATTTCAGAGAACAGGCGCTTCTGCTGGCACAATATCGAACACTTAGTTTCAGATAGAACAATTATTTTAAAATGGAACTTATTTTCGCATCTGAAGTTTCTTCTCGAACAAGGTCGGCCACTTAGTTTCGTCGAACACATGCGGTTTCGAGTGGCATCGCCACAGATTTCAGAGAAAAGGCGCTTCTCCTGGCACATTATCGAACACTTAGTATCAGATAGAACAATTAGTTTAAAATTGAACTATGTTTCGCAGCTGGAGTCTCCTCTCTCACAAGGGAGACCACTTCGTTTCATCGAACACATACGGTTTCGAGTGGCATCACCACAGATTTCAGAGAACAGGCGCTTCTCCTGGCACTGTATCGAACACTTAGTTTCAGATGGAACATTTGGTTTAAAATGGAACTAAGTTTCTCATCTGGAGTTTCCTCTCTCACCAGTTCAACAACTTTGTTTCGTCGAACACATACGGTTTCGAGCAGCATCGCCACACAGTTCAGGGAACAGGCGCTTCTCCTGGCACAGTATCGAACACTTAGTTTCAGAGAGAACAATTAGTTTAAAATGGAACTAAGTTTCGCATCTGGAGTATCCTCTCTCACAAGGACAACCACTTAGTTTCGTCGATCACATACGGTTTCGAGTGGCATCGCCACAGATTTCAGGAACAGGCGCTTCTCCTGGCACAGTATCGAAAACTAAGTTTGAGATAGAACAATAAGATTAAAATGAAACTAAATTTCGCATCTGGAGTTTCCTCTCTCACAAGGTCGACCACTTAGTTTCGTCGACACATACGGTTTCGAGCGGCATCGCCACACAGTTGAGAGAACAGGCGCTTCTCCTGGCACAGTATCGAACACTTAGTTTCAGATAGAACAAGTAGTTTAAAATGGAACTAAGTTTCGCATCTGGAGTTTCCTCTCTCACAAGATCGACCACTCAGTTTCGTCGAACACATACGGTTTCGAGTGGCATCGCCACAGATTTCAGAGAACAGGCGCTTCTCCTGGCACAGTACCGAACACTTAGTTTCAGATAGAACAATTAGTTTAAAATGGAACTAAGTTTCGCATCTAGAGTTTCCTCTCTCACAAGGTCGACCACTTAGTTTCTTCGAACATATACAGTTTCGAGTGGTATCGCCACACATTTCAGAGAACAGGCGTTTCTCCTGGTACACTATCGAACACTTAGTTTCAGATAGAACAATTATTTTAAAATGGAACTTATTTTCGCATCTGAAGTTTCTTCTCGAACAAGGTCGGCCACTTAGTTTCGTCGAACACATACGGTTTCGAGTGGCATCGCCACAGATTTCAGAGAAAAGGCGCTTCTCCTGGCACAGTATCGAACACTTAGTTTCAGATGGAACATTTGGTTTAAAATGGAACTAAGTTGCTCATCTGGAGTTTCCTCTCTCACAAGTTCAACAACTTTGTTTCGTCGAACACATACGGTTTCGAGCAGCATCGCCACACAGTTCAGGGAACAGGCGCTTCTCTTGGCACAGTATCGAACACTCAGTTTCAGATAGAACAATTAGTTTAAAATGGAACTAAGTTTCGCATCTGGAGTTTCCTCTCTCACAAGGTCGACCACTTAGTTTCGACGAACACATACGGTTTCGAGTAGCATCGCCACAGATTTCAGAGAAAAGGCGCTTCTCCTGGCACGGTATCGAACACTTACTTCAGACAGAACAATTAGTTAAAATGGAACTCTCTTTCGCATCTGGATTATCCTCTCCCACAAGGTCAACCACTTAGTTTCCTCGAACACATACGGTTTCGAGTGGCATCGCCACAGATTTCAGAGAACAGGCGCTTCTCCTGGCACAGTACCGAACACTTAGTTTCAGATAGAACAATTAGTTTAAAATGGAACTAAGTTTCGCATCTAGAGTTTCCTCTCTCACAAGGTCGACCACTTAGTTTCTTCGAACACATAGAGTTTCGAGTGGTATCGCCACAGATTTCAGAGAACAGGCGCTTCTGCTGGCACAATATCGAACACTTAGTTTCAGATAGAACAATTATTTTAAAATGGAACTTATTTTCGCATCTGAAGTTTCTTCTCGAACAAGGTCGGCCACTTAGTTTCGTCGAACACATGCGGTTTCGAGTGGCATCGCCACAGATTTCAGAGAAAAGGCGCTTCTCCTGGCACATTATCGAACACTTAGTATCAGATAGAACAATTAGTTTAAAATTGAACTATGTTTCGCAGCTGGAGTCTCCTCTCTCACAAGGGAGACCACTTCGTTTCATCGAACACATACGGTTTCGAGTGGCATCACCACAGATTTCAGAGAACAGGCGCTTCTCCTGGCACTGTATCGAACACTTAGTTTCAGATGGAACATTTGGTTTAAAATGGAACTAAGTTTCTCATCTGGAGTTTCCTCTCTCACCAGTTCAACAACTTTGTTTCGTCGAACACATACGGTTTCGAGCAGCATCGCCACACAGTTCAGGGAACAGGCGCTTCTCCTGGCACAGTATCGAACACTTAGTTTCAGAGAGAACAATTAGTTTAAAATGGAACTAAGTTTCGCATCTGGAGTATCCTCTCTCACAAGGACAACCACTTAGTTTCGTCGATCACATACGGTTTCGAGTGGCATCGCCACAGATTTCAGGAACAGGCGCTTCACTTGGCACACTATCGAACACTTAGTTTCAGATAGAACAATTAGTTTTAAATGGAACTATGTTTCGCTTCTGGAGTTTCCTCTCTTAGAAGGTCGACCACTTAGTTTCGTCGAACACATACGGTTTTGTGTAGCATCGCCACAGATTTCAGAGAGCAGGCGCTTCTCCTGGCACAGCATCTGACACTTATGTGAGACAGAACAATTAGTTTAAAATGGAACTATGTTTCGCATCTGGAGCATCCTCTCTCACACGGTCGACCACTTAGTTTCGATGAACACATACGGTTTCGAGTAGCATCGCCACACAGTTCAGAGAACAGGCGCTTCTCCTGGCACAGTATCGAACACTTAGTTTCAGATAGAACAATTAGTTTAAAATGGAACTAAGTTTCGCATCTGGAAATTACTCTCTCACAAGGTCGACCACTTAGTTTCGACGAACACATACGGTTTCGAGTAGCATCGCCACAGATTTCAGAGAACAGGCGCTTCTCCTGGCACAGTAACGAACACTTAGTTTCAGATAGAACAATTAGTTTTAAATGGAACTATGTTTCGCTTCTGGAGTTTCCTCTCTTAGAAGGTCGACCACTTAGTTTCGTCGAACACATACGGTTTTGTGTAGCATCGCCACAGATTTCAGAGAGCAGGCGCTTCTCCTGGCACAGCATCTGACACTTATGTCAGACAGAACAATTAGTTTAAAATGGAACTATGTTTCGCATCTGGAGCATCCTCTCTCACACGGTCGACCACTTAGTTTCGACGAACACATACGGTTTCGAGTAGCATCGCCACACAGTTCAGAGAACAGGCGCTTCTCCTGGCACAGTATCGAACACTCAGTTTCAGATAGAACAATTAGTTTAAAATGGAACTAAGTTTCGCATCTGGAAATTACTCTCTCACAAGGTCGACCACTTAGTTTCGACGAACACATACGGTTTCGAGTAGCATCGCCACAGATTTCAGAGAACAGGCGCTTCTCCTGGCACAGTAATGAACACTTAGTTTCAGATAGAACAATTAGTTTAAAATGGAACTAAGCTTCGCATCTGGAGTTTCCTCTCTCACAAGGTCGACCACTTAGTTTCGATGAACACATACGGTTTCGAGTGGCATCGCCACAGATTTCAGAGAACAGGCGTTTCTCCTGGCACAGTAACGAACACTTAGTTTCAGAGAGAACAATTAGTTTAACATGGAAATATGTTTCGCATTTGGAGTTTCCTCCCTCACAAGGTCGACCACTTAGTTTCGTCGAACACATACGGTTTCGAGTAGCATCGCCACAGATTTCAGAGAACAGGCGCTTCTCCTGGCACAGTATCGAACACTTAGTTACAGATAGAACACTTAGCTTAAAATGGAACTATGTTTCGCATTTGGAGTTTCCTCTCTCACACGGTCTACCACTTACTTTTGTCGAACACATTCGGCTTCGAGTAGCAACGCCACAGGTTTCAGAGAACTGGCGCTTCTCCTGGCACACTATCGAACACTTAGTTTCCGATAGAACAATTAGTTTAAAATGGAACTAAGTTTCGCATCTGGAGATTCCTCTCTCACAAGGTCGGCCACTTAGTTTCGTCGAACACATACGGTTTAGAGTGGCATCGCCACAGCTTTCAGAGAACGGGCGCTTCTCCTGGCACATTATCGAACACATAGTTTCAGGTAGAACAATTCGTTTAAAATGGAACTATGTTTCGCTTCTGGAGTATCCTCTCTCACAAGGTCAACCACCTATTTTCGTCGAACACATACGGTTTCGAGTGGCATCGCTACACATGTCAGAGAACAGGCGCTTCTCCTGGCACAGTGTCGAACACATAGTTTCAGATAGAACAATTAGTTTAAAATGGAACTAAGTTCCGCATCTGGAGTTTCCTCTCTCACAAGGTCGGCCACTTAGTTTCGTCGAACACATACGGTTTAGAGTGGCATCGCCACAGATTTCAGAGAACGGGCGCTTCTCCTGGCACATTATCGAACACATAGTTTCAGGTAGAACAATTAGTTTAAAATGGAACTGAGTTTCGCGTCTGGAGTTTCCTCTCTCAGAAGGTCGACCACTTAGTTTCGTCAAACACTTAAGGTTTCGAGTAGCATCGCGACAGATTTCAGAGAACAGGCGCTTCTCCTGGCACAGTATCGAACACTTAGTTTCAGATAGAACAATTAGTTTAAAATGGAACTAAGTTTCGAATCTAGAGTTTCCTCTCTCACAAGGTCGGCCACTTAGTTTCGTCGAACACATACGGTTTCGAGTGGCATCGCCACAGATTTCAGAGAAAAGGCGCTTCTCCTGGCACAGTATCGACCACTTAGTTTCAGATAGAACAATCAGTTTAAAATGGAACTAAATTTCGCATCTGGAGATTCCTCTCCCACAAGGTCGACCACTTAGTTTCGTCGAACACATACGGTTGCGAGTAGCATCGCCACAGATTTCAGAGAACAGGCGCTTCTCCTGGCACAGTAACGAACACTGAGTTTCAGATAGAACAATTAGTTTAAAATGGAACTAAGTTTCGCATCTGGAGTTTCCTCTCTCACAAGGTCGGCCACTTAGTTACGTCGAACAAATACGGGTTCGAGTAGCATCGCCACTGATTTCGGAGAACAGGCGCTTCTCCTGGCACAGAATCGAACACTTAGTTTCAGATAGAACAATTAGTTTAAATGGAAGTAAGTTTCGCATCTGGAGTTTCCTCTCTCACAAAGTCGACCACTTAGTTTCGTCGAACACATACGGTTTCGAGTAGCATCGCCACAGTTTTCAGAGAGCAGGCGCTTCTCCTGGCACAGTATCGAACACTTATTTCAGGCAGAACAATTAGTTTAAAATGGACTATGTTTCGCATCTGGAGTATGCTCTCTCACAAGGTCAACCACTTAATTTCGTCGAACACATACGGTTTCGAGTGGCATCGCTACACATTTCAGAGAACAGGCGCTTCTCCTGGCACAGTGTCGAACACATAGTTTCAGATAGAACAATCAGTTTAAAATGGAACTAAGTTTCGCATCTGGAGATTCCTCTCCCACAAGGTCGACCACTTAGTTTCGTCGAACACATACGGTTGCGAGTAGCATCGCCACAGATTTCAGAGAACAGGCGCTTCTCCTGGCACAGTAACGAACACTTAGTTTCAGATAGAACAATTAGTTTAAAATGGAACTAAGTTTCGCATCTGGAGTTTCCTCTCTCACAAGGTCGGCCACTTAGTTACGTCGAACAAATACGGGTTCGAGAAGCATCGCCACTGATTTCAGAGAACAGGCGCTTCTCCTGGCACAGAATCGAACACTTAGTTTCAGATAGAACAATTAGTTTAAATGGAAGTAAGTTTCGCATCTGGAGTTTCCTCTCTCACAAAGTCGACCACTTAGTTTCGTCGAACACATACGGTTTCGAGTAGCATCGCCACAGTTTTCAGAGAGCAGGCGCTTCTCCTGGCACAGTATCGAACACTTATTTCAGGCAGAACAATTAGTTTAAAATGGACTATGTTTCGCATCTGGAGTATGCTCTCTCACAAGGTCAACCACTTAATTTCGTCGAACACATACGGTTTCGAGTGGCATCGCTACACATTTCAGAGAACAGGCGTTTCTCCTGGCACAGTGTCGAACACATAGTTTCAGATAGAACAATTAGTTTAAAATGGAACTAAGTTTTGCATCTGGAGTATCCTGTCCCACAAGGTCGGCCACTTAGTTTCGTCGAACACATACGGTTTCGAGTGGCATCGCCACAGATTTCAGAGAACGGGCGCTTCTCCTGGCACATTATCGAACACATAGTTTCAGGTAGAACAATTAGTTTAAAATGGAACTAAGTTTCGCGTCTGGAGTTTCCTCTCTCAGAAGGTCGACCACTTAGTTTCGTCGAACACTTACGGTTTCGAGTAGCATCGCGACAGATTTCAGAGAACAGGCGCTTCTCCTGGCACAGTATCGAACACTTAGTTTCAGATAGAACAATTAGTTTGAAATGGAACTAAGTTTCGCATCTGGAGTTTCCTCTCTCACAAGGTCGGCCACTTAGTTTCGTCGAACACATACGGTTTCGAGTGGCATCGCCACAGATTTCAGAGAACAGGCGCTTCTCCTGGCACAGTATCGACCACTTAGTTTCAGATAGAACAATCAGTTTAAAATTGAACTATGTTTCGCATCTGGAGTTTCCTCTCCCACAAGGTAGACCACTTAGTTTCGTCGAACACATACGGTTGCGAGTAGCATCGCCACAGATTTCAGAGAACAGGCGCTTCTCCTGGCACAGTATCGACCACTTAGTTTCAGATAGAACAATTAGTTTAAAATGGAACTAAGTTTCGCATCTGGAGTTTCCTCTCTCACAAGGTCGGCCACTTAGTAACGTCGAACACATACGTGTTCGAGTAGCATCGCCACTGATTTCAGAGAACAGGCGCTTCTCCTGGCACCGTATCGAACACTTTCAGATAGAACAATTAGTTTAAAATGGAACTAAGTTCCGCATCTGGAGTTTCCTCTCTCACAAGGTCGTCCACTTAATTTCGTCGAACACATACGGTTTCGAGTGGCATCGCCACAGATTTCAGAGAAAAGGCGCTTCTCCTGGCACAGTATCGACCACTTAGTTTCAGATAGAACAATCAGTTTAAAATGGAACTAAATTTCGCATCTGGAGATTCCTCTCCCACAAGGTCGACCACTTAGTTTCGTCGAACACATACGGTTGCGAGTAGCATCGCCACAGATTTCAGAGAACAGGCGCTTCTCCTGGCACAGTAACGAACACTGAGTTTCAGATAGAACAATTAGTTTAAAATGGAACTAAGTTTCGCATCTGGAGTTTCCTCTCTCACAAGGTCGGCCACTTAGTTACGTCGAACAAATACGGGTTCGAGTAGCATCGCCACTGATTTCGGAGAACAGGCGCTTCTCCTGGCACAGAATCGAACACTTAGTTTCAGATAGAACAATTAGTTTAAATGGAAGTAAGTTTCGCATCTGGAGTTTCCTCTCTCACAAAGTCGACCACTTAGTTTCGTCGAACACATACGGTTTCGAGTAGCATCGCCACAGTTTTCAGAGAGCAGGCGCTTCTCCTGGCACAGTATCGAACACTTATTTCAGGCAGAACAATTAGTTTAAAATGGACTATGTTTCGCATCTGGAGTATGCTCTCTCACAAGGTCAACCACTTAATTTCGTCTAACACATACGGTTTCGAGTGGCATCGCTACACATTTCAGAGAACAGGCGCTTCTCCTGGCACAGTGTCGAACACATAGTTTCAGATAGAACAATCAGTTTAAAATGGAACTAAGTTTCGCATCTGGAGATTCCTCTCCCACAAGGTCGACCACTTAGTTTCGTCGAACACATACGGTTGCGAGTAGCATCGCCACAGATTTCAGAGAACAGGCGCTTCTCCTGGCACAGTAACGAACACTTAGTTTCAGATAGAACAATTAGTTTAAAATGGAACTAAGTTTCGCATCTGGAGTTTCCTCTCTCACAAGGTCGGCCACTTAGTTACGTCGAACAAATACGGGTTCGAGAAGCATCGCCACTGATTTCAGAGAACAGGCGCTTCTCCTGGCACAGAATCGAACACTTAGTTTCAGATAGAACAATTAGTTTAAATGGAAGTAAGTTTCGCATCTGGAGTTTCCTCTCTCACAAAGTCGACCACTTAGTTTCGTCGAACACATACGGTTTCGAGTAGCATCGCCACAGTTTTCAGAGAACGGGCGCTTCTCCTGGCACATTATCGAACACATAGTTTCAGGTAGAACAATTAGTTTAAAATGGAACTAAGTTTCGCGTCTGGAGTTTCCTCTCTCAGAAGGTCGACCACTTAGTTTCGTCGAAAACTTACGGTTTCGAGTAGCATCGCGACAGATTTCAGAGAACAGGCGCTTCTCCTGGCACTGTATCGAACACTTAGTTTCAGATAGAACAATTAGTTTAAAATGGCACTAAGTTTTGCGTCTGGAGTTTCCTCTCTCACAATGTCGAACACTCAGTTTCGTCGAACACATACCGTTTCGAGTGGTATCGCCACAGGTTTCACAGAACGGGCGCTTCTCCTGGCACACTGTCGAACACTTAGTTTCAGATAGAACAATTAGTTTAAAATTTTACTAATTTTGCATCTGGAGTTCCCCTCTCACAAGGTCGACCACTTAGTTTCGTCGAACACATACGGTTTCGAGTAGCATCGCCACAGATTTCAGAGAGCAGGCGCTTCTACTGGCAGAGTATCGAATACTTAGTTTCAGATAGAACAATTAGTTTAAAATGGCACTAAATTTCGCGTCTGGAGTTTCATCTCTCACAAGGTCGACCACTCAGTTTCGTCGAACACATACCGTTTCGAGTGGTATCGCCACAGGTTTCACAGAACGGGCGCTTCTCCTGGCACAGTATCGAACATTTAGTTTCAGATGGAACTTTTAATTTAAAATTGAACTATGTTTCGCATCTGGAGTTTCCTCTCTCACAAGGTCGACCACTTAGTTTCGCCGAACGCATACGGTTTCGTGTGGCATCGCCACAGATTTCAGAGAACAGGCGCTTCTGCTGGCACAGTATCGAACACTTAGTTTCAGATAGAACAATTAGTTTAAAATGGCACTAAGTTTTGCGTCTGGAGTTTCCTCTCTCACAATGTCGAACACTCAGTTTCGTCGAACACATACCGTTTCGAGTGGTATCGCCACAGGTTTCACAGAACAGGCGCTTCTCCTGGCACACTGTCGAACACTTAGTTTCAGATAGAACAATTAGTTTAAAATTTTACTAATTCTGCATCTGGAGTTCCCCTCTCACAAGGTCGACCACATAGTTTCGTCGAACACATACGGTTTCGAGTAGCATCGCCACAGATTTCAGAGAGCAGGCGCTTCTACTGGCAGAGTATCGAAAACTTAGTTTCAGATAGAACAATTAGTTTAAAATGGCACTAAATTTCGCGTCTGGAGTTTCATCTCTCACAAGGTCGACCACTCAGTTTCGTCGAACACATACCGTTTCGAGTGGTATCGCCACAGGTTTCACAGAACGGGCGCTTCTCCTGGCACAGTATTCGACACTTATTTTCAGATGGAACATTTACTTTAAAATTGGACTAGGTTTCGCATCTGGAGTTTCCTCTCTAACAAGGTCGACCACTTAGTTTCGTCGAACACATACGGTTTCGAGTAGCATCGTCACTGATTTCAGAGAACAGGCGCTTCTCCTGGCACAGTATCGAACACTTTCAGATAGACCAATTAGTTTAAAATGGAACTGAGTTTCGCATCCGGAGTTTCCTCTCTCAGAAGGTCGACCACTTAGTTTCGTCGAACACATACGGGTTCGAGTAGCATCGCCACTGATTTCAGAGAACAGGCGCTTCTCCTGGCATAGTATCGAACACTTTCAGATAGAACAATTAGTTTAAAATGGAACTAAGTTTCGCATCTGGAGTTTCCTCTCTCACAAGGTCGGCCATTTAGATTCGTCGAACACATACGGGTTCGAGTAGCATCGCCACAGATTTCAGAGGACAGGCGCTTCTCCTGGCACAGTATCGAACACTTAGTTTCAGATAGAACAATTAGTTTAAAATGGAACTAAGTTCCGCATCTGGAGTTTCCTCTCTCACAAGGTCGGCCATTTAGATTCGTCGAACACATACGGGTTCGAGTAGTATCGCCACAGGTTTCAGAGAACGGACGCTTCTCCTGGCACAATATCGAACACTTAGTTTCAGATAGAACAATTAGTTTAAAATGGAACTAAGATTCGCATCTGGAGTTTCCTCTCTCACAAGGTCGACCACTTAGTTTCGCCGAACGCATACGGTTTCGAGTGGCATCGCCACAGATTTCAGAGAACAGGCGCTTCTGCTGGCACAGAATCGAACACTTAGTTTCAGATGGACCATTTAGTTTAAAATTGTACTATGTTCCGCACCTGGAGTTTCCTCTCTCACAAGGTCAACCACTTAGATTCGTCGAACAAATACGGTTTCGAGTGGCATCGCCACAGATTTCAGAGAACAGGCGCTTCTCCTGGCACAGTATCCGACACTTATTTTCAGATGGAACATTTACTTTAAAATTGGACTAGGTTTCGCATCTGGAGTTTCCTCTCTAACAAGGTCGACCACTTAGTTTCGTCGAACACATACGGTTTCGAGTGGCATCGTCACTGATTTCAGAGAACAGGCGCTTCTCCTGGCACAGTATCGAACACTTTCAGATAGACCAATTAGTTTAAAATGGAACTGAGTTTCGCATCCGGAGTTTCCTCTCTCACAAGGTCGGCCATTTAGATTCGTCGAACACATACGGGTTCGAGTAGCATCGCCACAGATTTCAGAGGACAGGCGCTTCTCCTGGCACAGTATCGAACACTTAGTTTCAGATAGAACAATTAGTTGAAAATGGAACTAAGTTCCGCATCTGGAGTTTCCTCTCTCACAAGGTCGGCCATTTAGTTACGTCGAACACATACGGGTTCGAGTAACATCGTCACTGATTTCAGAGAACAGGCGCTTCTCCTGGCACAGTATCGAACACTTTCAGATAGAACAATTAGTTTAAAATGGAACTATGTTCCGCATCTGGAGTTTCCTCTCTCACAAGGTCGTCCAGTTAGTTTCGTCGAACACATACGGTTTCGAGTGGCATCGCCACAGATTTCAGAGAACAGGCGCTTCTCCTGGCACAGTATCGCACACTTAGTTTCGGACGGAACATTTGGTTTAAAGTCGAACTAAGTTTCGCATCTGGAGTTTCCTCTCTCACAAGGTCGACCATTTTGATTCGTCGAACACATACGGGTTCGAGTAGCATCGCCACAGGTTTCACAGAACGGGCGCTTCTGCTGGCACAGTATCGAACACTTAGTTTCAGATAGAACAATTAGTTTAAAATGGCACTAAGTTTCGCGTCTGGAGTTTCCTCTGTCACAAGGTGGACCACTCAGTTTCGTCGAACACATACCGTTTCGAGTGGTATCGCCACAAGTTTCACAGAACGGGCGCTTCTGCTGGCACAGTATCGAACACTTAGTTTCAGATAGAACAATTAGTTTAAAATGGCATTAAATTTCGCGTCTGGAGTTTCCTCTCTCACAAGGTCGACCTCTCAGTTTCGTCGAACACATACCGTTTCGAGTGGTATCGCCACAGGTTTCACAGAACGGGCGCTTCTCCTGGCACAGTATCGAACACTTAGTTTCAGATAGAACAATTAGTTTAAAATGGCACTAAGTTTCGCGTCTGGAGTTTCCCCTGTCACAAGGTGGACCACTCAGTTTCGTCGAACACATACCGTTTCGAGTGGTATCGCCACAGGCTTCACAGAACGGGCGCTTCTCCTGGCACAGTATCGAACACTTAGTTTCAGATAGAACAATTAATTTAAAATGGAACTAAGTTTCGCATATGAAGTTTCCTCTCTCACAAGGTCGGCCACTTAGTTTCGTCGAACACATACGGGTTCGAGTAGCATCGCCACTGATTTCAGAGAACAGGCGCTTCTCCTGGCATAGTATCGAACACTTTCAGATAGAACAATTAGTTTAAAATGGAACTAAGTTTCGCATCTGGAGTTTCCTCTCTCACAAGGTCGGCCATTTAGATTCGTCGAACACATACGGGTTCGAGTAGCATCGCCACAGATTTCAGAGGACAGGCGCTTCTCCTGGCACAGTATCGAACACTTAGTTTCAGATAGAACAATTAGTTTAAAATGGAACTAAGATTCGCATCTGGAGTTTCCTCTCTCACAAGGTCGACCACTCAGTTTCGTCGAACACATACCGTTTCGAGTGGCATCGCCACAGATTTCAGAGAACAGGCGCTTCTCCTGGCACAGTATCGAACACTTAGTTTCAGATAGAACAATTAGTTTAAAATGGAACTAAGTTTCGCATCCGGAGTTTCCTCTCTCAGAAGGTCGACCACTTAGTTTCGTCGAACACATACCGTTTCGAGTAGTATCGCCACAGGTTTCAGAGAACGGACGCTTCTCCTGGCACAGTATCGAACACTTAGTTTCAGATAGAACAATTAGTTTAAAATGGCACTAAGTCTCGCGTCTGGAGTTTCCTCTCTCACAAGGTCGACCACTCAGTTTCGTCGAACACTTACCGTTCCGAGTGGTATCGCCACAGGTTTCACAGAACGGGCGCTTCTCCTGGCACAGTATCGAACACTTAGTTTCAGATAGAACAATTAATTTAAAATGGAACTAAGTTTCGCATCTGAAGTTTCCTCTCTCACAAGGTCTGCCACTTAGTTTCGTCGAACACATACGGCTTCGAGTAGCATCGCGACAGATTTCAGAGAACAGGCGCTTCTCCTGGCACAGTATCGAACACTTAGTTTCAAATAGAACAATTAGTTTAAAATGGCACTAAATTTCGCGTCTGGAGTTTCCTCTGTCACAAGGTGGACCACTCAGTTTCGTCGAACACATACCGTTTCGAGTGGTATCACCACAGGTTTCACAGAACGGGCGCTTCTGCTGGCACAGTATCGAACACTTAGTTTCAGATAGAACAATTAGTTTAAAATGGCACTAAGTTTCGCGTCTGGAGTTTCCTCTGTCACAAGGTGGACCACTCAGTTTCGTCGAACACATACCGTTTCGAGTGGTATCGCCACAGGTTTCACAGAACGGGCGCTTCTTCTGGCACAGTATCGAACACTTAGATTCAGATAGAACAATTAATTTAAAATGGAACTAAGTTTCGCATATGAAGTTTCCCCTCTCACAAGGTCGGCCACTTAGTTTCGTCGAACACATACGGTTTCGAGTGGCATCGTCACAGATTTCAGAGAAGAGGCGCTTCTCCTGGCACAGTATCGAACATTTAGTTTCAGATGGAACTTTTAGTTTAAAATTGAACTATGTTTCGCAACTGGAGTTTCCTCTCTCACAAGGTCGGCCACTTAGTTTCGTCGAACACATACGTTTTCGAGTGGCATCGCCACAGATTTCAGAGAACAGGCGCTTCTCCTGGCACAGTATCGAACACTTAGTTTCAGTTGGAACATTTAGTTTAAAATGGAACTAAGTTTCGCATCCGGAGTTTCCTCTCTCAGAAGGTCAACCACTTAGTTTCGTAGAACACATACCGTTTCTAGTAGTATCGCCACAGGTTTCAGAGAACGGACGCTTCTCCTGGCACAATATCGAACACTTAGTTTCAGATAGAACAATTAGTTTAAAATGGAACTAAGATTCGCATCTGGAGTTTCCTCTCTCACAAGGTCGACCACTTAGTTTCGTCGAACACATACGGTTTCGAGTGGCATCGTCACTGATTTCAGAGAACAGGCGCTTCTCCTGGCACAGTATCGAACACTTTCAGATAGACCAATTAGTTTAAAATGGAACTGAGTTTCGCATCCGGAGTTTCCTCTCTCAGAAGGTCGACCACTTAGTTTCGTCGAACACATACGGTTTCGAGTAGCATCGCCACTGATTTCAGAGAACAGGCGCTTCTCCTGGCATAGTATCGAACACTTTCAGATAGAACAATTAGTTTAAAATGGAACTAAGTTTCGCATCTGGAGTTTCCTCTCTCACAAGTTCGGCCATTTAGATTCGTCGAACACATACGGGTTCGAGTAGCATCGCCACAGATTTCAGAGGACAGGCGCTTCTCCTGGCACAGTATCGAACACTTAGTTTCAGATAGAACAATTAGTTTAAAATGGCACTAAGTTTCGCGTCTGGAGTTTCCTCTGTCACAAGGTGGACCACTCAGTTTCGTCGAACACATACCGTTTCGAGTGGTATCGCCACAAGTTTCACAGAACGGGCGCTTCTGCTGGCACAGTATCGAACACTTAGTTTCAGATAGAACAATTAGTTTAAAATGGCACTAAATTTCGCGTCTGGAGTTTCCTCTCTCACAAGGTCGACCACTCAGTTTCGTCGAACACATACCGTTTCGAGTGGTATCGCCACAGGTTTCACAGAACGGGCGCTTCTCCTGGCACAGTATCGAACACTTAGTTTCAGATAGAACAATTAGTTTAAAATGGCACTATGTTTCGCGTCTGGAGTTTCCTCTGTCACAAGGTGGACCACTCAGTTTCGTCGAACACATACCGTTTCGAGTGGTATCGCCACAGGTTTCACAGAACGGGCGCTTCTCCTGGCACAGTATCGAAAACTTAGTTTCAGATAGAACAATTAGTTTAAAATGGAACTAAGTTTCGCATCTGGAGTTTCCTCTCTCACAAGGTCGGCCACTTAATTTCGTCGAACACATACGGTTTCGAGTGGCATCGCCACAGATTTCAGAGAACAGGCGCTTCTCCTGGCACAGTATCGAACACTTAGTTTCAGAAGGAACAATTAGTTTTAAATGGAACTAGGTTTCGCTTCTGGAGTTTCCTCTCTCACAAGGTCGACCATTTAGATTCGTCGAACACATACGGTTTCGAGAAGCATCGCCACAGATTTCAGAGAACACGCACTTCTCCAGGCACAATATCGAACACTTTCAGATAGAACAATTAGTTTAAAATGGAAATATATTTCGCATTTGGAGTTTCCTCTCTCACAAGGTCGACCACTTAGTTTCGTCAAACACATACGGTTTCGAGTGACATCGCCACAGATATCGGTCCATATACATTATAATTAAATATAATAATATAATATATTTATAAATATATTATTATTTATATAAATAATATTTTATATAAATTATATATATATATTTAATATAATTAATATATATATTATCGGTAATAAATTTATACTCTTATATTATTAATAATATATATATTAATAAATATAATTTATATAATATTAATATATATATATATAAATTATTAAATCATAAATATAAACTATACTATATATATAATATAATAATTTATATTAAATTTTTTTTATAATTTAATATAATAACATATATTAATATTATATATTTATAAATTTATTTTAATTATTTATTAAAAAAATTTTTATATATATAAATATTAATATATATATATAAATAATAATTAATTGATTTTTATTACTAGATATTTTTTAATTTATATAGGTATATAATGTAAAATTATTTTTGTTACTACAGTTTTTTTAATTTATATAGGTATATAATGTAAAATTATTTTTGTTACTAGAGATTGTTTAATTTATATAGGTGTATAATGTAAATTATTTTTGTTACTCGAGATTTTTTAATTTATATAGGTATATAATGTAAAATTATTTTTGTTACTAGAGATTTCTTAATTTATATATATTAGAGCAGCAACACAATCTGAATGTATGTAGTAAACAAATAGTCGACTGGTTTCTGTCGAGTCGTTTTGGTTACCGCGTTGTTGTTTCGTTATTAACCCTCGCACTACGGACTATGCCGGAGTCAATTCTGACCCACACCGACATTCCAATACTATGCGGGGCCCTCACCGATATTGTACTAACATAGTGACACTCGTGCGAGCCAAGTTTCTCATCCATGTTGTACTCACAGTGACGGTCCCCCGAATTTTTTTCTTCTTTTTTATTTCTTATGCTGTTGTAATTGGGATTATGTTTAGTAAACAACCGTAAATTATAAAAAATAAAATTTTTTTATTCATTCGCATCAGGATTACGAGCACAACGTAAGATTTTCTTCGTTTGCGTCGAATGTCAGCAATAAAAATAACAAAAAATGAAATTTTTGGTCGAATAAACTTATGAATTTACACACGTCTTTCTCCTTAAAATCTCTATGATAGACTGACTGGAAACCTTCCGAGCCCAGAAGAAGCAGGCACACGTACATTGTATGTTTATTCGACACAACATGTAGTGGTAGATAAGACGATGACACACACAACTTTGACATTGGATTGAATCGCTCGGGTCATTTTTGACTCCGGCACAGTATTGGGTGGGTTAATAAAAAAAAAAGGTTTATACTCTGCAATAGGTTATGGGCCCAGCTCCCTTGGAATAGTATATTTTAGGTAGTTAATTAAAGTCAATATATCGCGAGTGAAGGTAATAAGTGTATGTGCGTGAAAATGAGTACCAGCAGTTGTACACGAATAGAAATGTTAGAAAGGGATAATTATGAGACTTGGAAATTACAAGCCGAAGCCCTTTTGGTGAAGAATGATGCATGGGGATATGTGAGTGGTGAGATACCGAAACCGGATTTGGCAGAAGGAGCTATAGTCACAAAGCAGTGGGAAATTGCTGACAAGAAAGCCAGGTCAGATCTAATACTATCTATCCACCCTCATGCATTAAAACAAATCAAGAATTGTACCACATCTCGAGATGTTTGGCTTAAATTAGAAAGTATCTATCAATCTAAGGGACCTGCTCGAAAAGCGAATCTTTTAAAACAACTCACTTTGCATAAAATGCGTGAAGGTGAAGACACACGAGACCACATTTCTAAATTCTTTGATGTGGTTGACAAGCTACAAGAAATGGATGTAGAAATCAATACAGATTTGTTAGCCATAATGATATTGTATAGTCTCCCAGAGAAATTTGAAAATTTCCGATGTGCAATCGAATCCAGAGATGAATTACCATCACCGGAAATACTAAAGATAAAAATAGTTGAAGAAAGTGATGCACGCAATCAGAAATTAAAGGAAGAAGTCCCGAATGCAATGATGGCTGGAAGACAAGCATTCAAAAATCACAAATTCCGGAACAATAGGCCCAACGAGCGTAGGGAAGAACATAAAGAAGAATTCAAATTCCGTTGCCATAAATGCAAAAAGGTGGGACACAAAGCTATAGACTGCAGACTAGAAGATGGGAAATACAAACCTTGGAAGTCGGGAAAGCAGAGTCCCAAGGAATCTAGCTTACTAGTCACAGATAGAAAAGACTATGCTTTAAAGTCCGGACACGACATAAGTACAAGCGATTGGTGCTTAGATAGTGGTTGTACATCGCATATTACGAAGAAAGAAGAAAGCCTAAAGAATCTGGAGTCATATGAGTTCGAAAACTTGAATTTAGCGACTAACAATAAATCAGCTAAAGTATTGGCGAAAGGGACAGCATCTATTATTGCCTCAAACAAAGATGGCAGTCAGAAAATAAATTTATTAAATACCTTATATGTTCCAGGATTACGCACAAATTTAATGTCTGTTTCAAAGATTACAGACAAGGGATATAATGTAACCTTCGGTAGAAACGGTGCTCTAGTCAAGGATAGAGCAGGAAGCATTTTAATGCGCGCTGACAGAATCGATGGTTTATATTACATTAGGCAAAACACACAATATGCAGGAAGAATGTCGAGTGAATCAGAAGAAAATTTAAAAATATGGCATGAGAGATACGGACACTTGAACGGAAGAGATCTGAAGAAAATGGTTGCTAACAAAGAGGTATGTGGCATCAGAATCAGAACACAAAAAGAACTACCTACGTGTGAAGTATGCTTAAAAGGCAAACTTACGCAGACACCTTTCCCAAAAGAGTCCAGTCGTAAATCGGAACTGCTAGAATTAGTACACACAGACTTATGTGGACCGATGAGGAGAGAGTCATTGAATGGGTCAAAATATTTCTTAATCTTCATAGAAGACAGAACGAGGTGGTGCGAAGTAAGATTCTTGAAGAGGAAAAGCGAAGCCCTCACTGAATTCAAAAAGTACAAGAGCATGGTTGAAAACTTCACTGGTAGAAAAATCAAATACATTCAGTCCGACAACGGAAAAGAATATTGCAGTAAAGAATTTGACGACTATTTACAAAAATCTGGAATCCAAAGAAGATTGACAATCCCGCACACACCGTAACAAAATGGCACCGCGGAACGCATGAATAGAACACTTGTGGAAATGGCAAGATGTCTACTAATTTAATCGAAACTATCCCCATCGTTTTGGGCAGAAGCACTGCATACAGCTAATTACATCCGCAATAGATGCCCCGCAAACCACTTAAATGGGCAAACACCTTATAAACTTTGGACCGGTAAAAGGCCAAATGTGAAATATTTCCGAACATTGGGATGTAAAGGATATGCATTGGACCGAGATACAAACAAAGGAAAATTTTCTCCAAGATCCAGAGAGTGTATATTCGTAGGTTATTCCTTGGAATCTAAAGGTTACCGAGTTTGGGTACCTAGTGAAAGGAAAATAATTGTATCCAGAGATATAAAATTCTTCGAAGAAATTGGTGCCGGAACAAAATATGAAGAATTCGTTAATGAAAATAGGATGATTAATGGAAACAAACTAAAGGAAAGAAAATATGCTGAAATAGAGACAAAAACGATCAGAGACCTCGGAAAACAAAACTTATTACAAGAAGAAGAAGAAGATGATGATGAAGAATACGAAGAAGCTATGGAGTGTACTCACGAAGAACCACAAAATAATGAAAACAGTGAAACCTGCGAACAAAGGGAAGAAGATGGGTTGAATAACCAACATCAGGAGCAATAACAGGTAATACAAAATCCAGAAGTACAGTTGCGAAGAACCGTGGGGAGACCAAAAATAATAAGGACGGGAAATCCAGGAAGTCCCAAGAAACAATATCACTATGAGGTAGCACAACAAGTCACTACAAAAGAAGAAGAGACAGAAGAACATGTGGATACAAGTGAAATTTCGGCTAAAAAGGCAATGGCCAGTAAAGATAGGGAAGAGTGGAAAGCAGCCATACGTAGTGAGATAATGTCTATAATCAAAAATAATACGTGGGAAATCGTAGATCGACCAAGGGACCGAAGCATCGTAAGCTGTCGTTTAATATTACGGAATAAATGTAAGGCTGACGGGACGCTGGATAGGAGGAAGGCGAGACTCGTAGCTCGAGGTTTTACACAAGTCCCGGGAATGGACTTTCATGAAACTTTTGCACCAGTAGCAAGATTGAGTTCCATAAGGACATTAATCGCTCTAGCAGTTGAGCGAGACATGCTGGTTGATCATCTTGATGTATCGACCGCTTTTCTGAATGGAGATATAGATGAAGAGATATACATGGAAATACCAGAAACATTACAAGACATAAGATCAGCAAAGGACAGTAAAATCAGCAAGGATCAGAAGATCAGAATTAACAAAATATTGCAAGATATTAAAGGCGAGAATAAAGTCTGTTTACTAAAGAAGGCAATTTATGGTTTGAAACAATCAAGCAGACAATGGAATATTAGACTTGATGAGAAATTGCGTGAATTAGGATTGCAATCGATGAATCCTGACCCCTGTGTTTACTTCAAAATAATGAACGAAAATTTGGTTATCGTGGCGATTTATGTCGATGATATATTAATGATATCAAGAAATAGAGAACACATGGAAGAATTAAAACAAGGACTAATGTCAACGTTTGAAATGAAGGACTTAGGACCCATTCGGCATTGCTTAGGAATTAAGTTCACGCGGAGTAAGGGGAAGATGGCGATGACTCAGAAGACCTATATTGAAGACACATTGAGAAAATTTGGCATGAGTGATGCGAAACCGATTTCTACTCCTTGTGAACTAAATAAACGGGATATAAAGGAAGAAACCAATGAAGATGTATCGGGAGCCGAAATTAAAGGGTTGCCATATAGGGAACTGATAGGATCGTTGATGTACATAGCCATTGCCACGAGACCAGACATAGCTCACGTGGTGAGCTGGCTCAGTCAATTCAGCTCCAATTTTGATCAAAACCATTGAAAAGCTGCGAAAAGAGTTCTGCGATACTTGAGGGGAAGCCTAAATTATGGATTAGTGTTCACCAAAGCCAAAGAAGATTTAATGGGATATGTTAACGCGGATTGGGGAGCCTGCCCGGATGATGGAAGGTCATATACTGGTTACATCTTCAAATATGGTAATGCAGCTATAAGCTGGGAATCACGGAAGTAGCGAACAGTAGCCCTGTCTAGTACGGAGGCAGAGTACATGGCTCTGACAGAAGCGATGAAAGAAGCAATCAACCTCCAAACTTTCCTGAAAGAATTAGGCGTTAGAGATGAGACGCCATTGACACTGTGGAACCACAATCAAGGAGCACAAAAATTGGCCAAAAACGCCGTATTTCACAGGAGGACCAAGCATATCGACATAAGGCATCATTTCGTCCGCGATGCATTGAAAGAAAGATCTGTGGTATTAAAATATTAGGTGGTCCAATAAGTTCGTTCCGTTTTCAGCCGTTACAGTAAAACGCCGTTTTTTTCAAATACAATTTATTTTATTCACATACATAGTCACCATTCTTTTCAATTACTTCTTGCCACTTCTCAGGCAGCTTCATAATTCCTTTCGGATGAAAGTCTTTCGTTTTTTTATTAAAAAACTCCGCCGCGTGCTTTTGGAGGACCACAAAGTTTTCAAATTTTTTTCCGGTAACCGAATTTTGAATGCACCGAAATAAATAATAATCTGATGGAGCTATGTCAGGAGAGTACGGAGGATGCGGCAGGACCTCCCAGCCAAAGTCATGCAATTTTTCAATAACATTTCTTGCCACGTGTGGTCGAGCGTTGTCGTGCTGTAATATCACGCCCCTTCTGTTGGCTAATGCTGGCCTTTTTTTCTGAATTTCTTCCTTTAATCGGTCCAATTGGTCGCGATATTTGTCGGCATTGATGGTACAGTTGTTTGGCAAAAGTTGATAATAAACAATTCCTTCGTAGTCCCACCAAACCGATAACAATACCCTTTTTGGGTGCAGTCGGGGTTTTGCCGTTGATTCGGGCAGTTCGTTGCCTTCACACCAACTACGTTTTCTTCTAGGATTCTCATATTGTATCCACTTTTCATCTCCAGTAACAATTCTTTTTAAAATCGATTCATTTCGATGCCGATTCAGCAGAGCCATGCACACTGCCAGGCGGTCTGCGCGGTTACGCTCCGTCAGTTCGTGCGGCACCCACATTTCAACTTTGAAATTAATCCCATCTTCCGTAAACAATTATGCACGGTGGATTTTTTCATTTGAAGTTCCGATGCAATTTCACGCACTTGAATGCAACGATTTTGTTCCACTAATGCATGTACAGCACTGTTGTCAACAGTATGTGGTCGTCCAGCGCGATGGTCATCTTCTAATGAAAAATTTCCTCCACGAAAACGATCAAACCATTTTCTGCACGTACGATCTGTTACAGCACCTTCCCCGTAAACAACACAAATATTTCTCGAAGTTTCCGAAGCGTTATACCCTTTACGAAACTCGTATAACATGATGTGTCGAAACTGAATTTTGTTATCCGTCATGATTTTAGTTTAGATATTACAGAAAAACTTGAAAAAATACGTCTAATTCGCACGAAAGCAAAACTAGAAGTGTACTGGAATATGTACATTTTTACCTGAGTATGTATTGTGGTTTATTACTCACGTAAGAAGGTAATAAAGTCGCCGCGCCGAAAACGGAACGAACTTATTGGACCACCTAATATATGCCCACGCAGGAAATGATGGCCGATGTGCTGACGAAGGGACTACCACGTTCAAAACACGAACACTGTCGCGATTTACTGGGAGTCCAGTCAATCGAAGATTGAAGTTGAAGACTCTGTGGAGAGTAACAACATTTACGATTGAGGGGAAGTATTAGAGCAGCAACACAATCTGAATGTATGTAGTAAACAAATAGTCGACTGGTTTCTGTCCAGTCGTTTTTGTTACCGCGTTGTTGTTTCGTTATTAATAAAAGAAAGGTTCATACTCTGCAATAAAATCAAATGGGGATCGATTTAATTCAAAAAACTAAAATAGGTAAGTAAATAAAAAAAAATTCAAATTCTTGAAAAAATTGAAAATCAAGAAAAGAAAAACTAAAGGATATAATAAAAAAATTAAACAAAATTAAAAATAAATTAATTTCATAAGAAATTGATTGAACAACAGCTCGTAAAGCCCCAATTATTGAATAATTAGAATTAGATGATCATCCTATAATTATTACAGGATAAACTCTTGCCCCAAAAAAACATATTATTACTAAAGAATTAAATTCTATTCTTCAAATATTATTAGAAAAGGGTATAACAATTCAAATTAATAAAGAAATTATTATTATTATTATAGGTATTAGATGAAAAAATAAAATTCTAGAATTTCTTAAAATAATAATTTCTTTAGAAAATAATTTAATTGCATCACCTAAGGGTTGAAATAATCCTATTACTCCTACTTTATTTGGACCTTTACGGTATTGAATATATCCTAAAATTTTTCGTTCTACAAGTACTAAAAATCCAACTCTTACTAATTGTTGGAAATAGTATATCGACATGCATGTATGATCTAGATGACTTTCGTTCTTGTATGTTCTTTTGTCTATTGATTTTCGGTGGTTGCGTTTTAGATTTGTTAGCGGTCGGTCGTACTATTTATTCTGTCTCCATTATGTATGTGTTTTAATGTTCCTAAATATAATATTGTTCATCCGTTTAAATCTTATATTATATTTCATTCCTGCGTTTTACCCAAAAACCAAACACTAATATTATAATAATAAGTAAAATAAATGAAACTAAATTTAAAATTATATAATTAATTAAAATTATTGTTTAAATTAATATAAAATTAATTTATTTATAATTTCTAAAATTATTACACTTTTCTGCCAAAACAATATAATTATAATTATTCTTCTTTTAAAAAATATTTTTAATAAATGATCCTTTCGTACAAATTTATTATTTTTAATTATAAATAGATAGAAACCGATCTGGTTCACACCGATCTGAACTCAAATCATGTAAGATTTTAAAAGTCGAACAGACTTAAATATTAAACTTATACTTCTAATTTTTATCTTAATTCAACATCGAGGTCGCAAACATTTTTATCAATAAGATCTATCTAAAAATATTACGCTATTATCCCTAAAGTATTTTATTCTTTTAAATTTTTCTAAAAATTCATTTAATACAAAAATTATTGTAAGTAACAATTTAAAGTTTATCAAATTTAAAAATCCTCCCAATTAAATATTAAAATTAAATAAAAATTTTTATTTTAAATAAAATAAATAATTTTAAATAAAATAAAAATTTTAATATAAAAATCTATAGGGTCTTCTCGTCTTATAATAAAATTTTAGCTTTTTTACTAAAAAATAAAATTCAATATTATTCAATTGAAACAGTTATTATTTCGTCAAATCTTTCATTCAAGCCTTCATTAAAAAGACAATTGATTATGCTACCTTTGTACAGTTAAAATACTGCAGCCATTACAAAATTTTCATTGGGCAGACCCGACCTTAAATTATAAACAAAAAGACATGTTTTTGATAAACAAGCGAATAATAAATTTGCCTAATTCTTTAACTAAATTTTAATATTAAAATTTAATTATATAAATATTTTTACTAATTTTATCATTATAATTATTAAAAAATAATTTTTTAATATTTTTCTGTAATTAATTAAATTTTTTATAAATCATATTTTAATTTTAATAAATTATTAAATTTATTTTATAAAATTCAAATATTAACCCTTTGCGGTCCTATGTCGAGTGGGGCTCGACATCGCATTTCGTTCTAGCACGTCCTATGTCGAGTGTGGCACGACATCGCTTTTCGTTCTAGCGCGTCCTATGTCGAGTGTGGCACGACATCGCTTTGCGTTCGGGCACGTCCTGAATCAAGTTTCACCCGAAAATGTCTCATTCTTAATCTAAATGATATAAGATAAGAACTGCAGTGTAGCATATCCGAAATAGGCTATGCCTCTTGAAATTAAGGGCTCAGTTTTTGTTAAGGATAACCGCGAATGTCGGGTGATCCAATAAAAACCATCACCTACCCTGCTTCCCAAAACCGCCCTCGGACCCCTTCAGGAGGCGGACCCTTTCGTCAAGGTACGGCCCAGGAATTTCCTGAACTTTCCTTCTACCCAGGTGACCTCAAGATCGCGCCCGGTCGGGGCCCGGTCAGGGTCCGGCCGGGGGCTCTCAGGAGGTCTGAGAGGGTGGTGTGCAGGCGACACGGTCCGATAGAGTTTATGATACGGCTATTACTATTGAGTCCGGAAGGTCACATCTGGAAGGACAGTCCAAAAAGTTCTCAATCCTGAGTATAAGTCCTTCCAGATGTAAAGCCTTCATAAAATAGCTAATAATGAAGAGCATGCACAAAGAAATGGTTAATCCTCAAAAATAGCGTTCAAGTCACGTCCGTATCATAAACCCTGATTAAAAATACCTTATAATATGTACGGCTTGACCGGACAGTTTTAGTATTTTCAAACCCATCGTGGTATACAGTTCGATTTCGTAGCACAACTAGAAAGCATTTTCAAGGCCTAAATTTCTATAAAATAATTTTTTTTTGTAAAGAATATGGCTAGACGACAGAGTCGACGTACAACAGTGCGTGACAATGAATTTGAAAGTGATGATAGTGATTGTTTGGGCGACGTAGAACAACAATTTCAAAGAATGTGTGCATCAGAAATCGAAAGTAGTGAAGATGCAGAGGACGTGGTTACATTCAGACGAAGCAGACGTATAAATAGAATTGGTGATACATCTGAAAGTAATAATGAAACGGACCAGAACAGCGATTGGCAGAATGTCACTGAAAACGACACATATTCCAATTCCATCGAATTTTCTACGGGAGACAAGATGCAAGGGCCGCATCTTGCCGGATTGTTTTACATCTATATAATAATCTACAACAGTCAATACCCGAAGCTACAGGATACCATATGTTTACCGATAGACTTTATACTAGCATCATACTTGGCCAAAAATTACATAATTTGCAATGTCATTTAACGGGAACAGTAATGACGAATAGAAAGGGAATACCTTTCTCGATGAAATCACCGAAATTAAGGATTGGGGAAACAATTGCTTATCGCAAACATGACATATTGTTGCTTGCATGGCGCGATAAACGTGTCGTGACTATGCTATCAACGTGTGGTACGTCAAGATCCGAAATTGTCAGAGATAGAAGAGTTAGGAATAATAGAACGCAGCCAGTCTTGAAACCAACCACAATAATTCAATATAATAAAAACATGGGCGGCGTCGATTTAGCAGACCAATACACTGCATCCTACTGTTTCCTTCGCAAAACCCTAAAATGGTGGAGGAAACTGTTTTTCTGGGGTTTGGAAGCATCAATTATCAATGCTTATATTTTATATAAAGCATCTCCTCCTAATACCAACAAAAACATTTCGCACAAACAGTTCAGAGAAAAACTGTTGCTTGAGCTTGTGGGGGACTTCCGTACAACAGCAAAACGTGGACGACCATCATCCAGCGACAAGGAACAGCGACTAGATGGAACATTGCATATTATTACAATACATCCCCAGCACAAACACAAGGATTGTGCAGTTTGTTCAAACCGAAAAGTTCCAGGTGGTAGAAAAGAGACTTCTTATATATGCGAAACCTGCGAGAGAAAACCGGGATTGCATATCGGAGAATGTTTTAAACGGTACCATACGATGGTCAATTATAAACTGTAAACAATAAAAAATAATGTTTAAAAAAAATCTTACAATTTTATTTTATATACCTCCTAATTCATAAGTACGTTACGTTAGTCATAAATGTTTTCGAAAGTAATCGCTACCAAGCGGATAAGCGACTGGTGAAATCTGTGCGGACCTGCTAGAACGAAACTACGAATGCAGCGCGGTCCTGCTGGAACGAAACGGTGAAGAGCGCTCGGTCCGCAAAGGGTTAAGAATACTAATTTAATAAAAAAAAATGTTAATTTTAAATTATAGTTTATCCCATAATTTATTAATTTTAATATTAAAATTATAAAAAAATAAATAATTTTATTAATTAAAATCTAAATTAAATTTATCACTAAAAAAACTAGATATCAATAAAAACGAATAACTTTTCATCACCAATTAAAAATTAAAAATTCTTATTCTAAAAAAAAAATTATTTCTAATTAAATCTTTTAATTTCGAGAATATTTTATATAAATATTAAATTAATAAACCCTGATACAAAAGGTTCAATAACAAATCTTTTTAACTAAAATTTTATAACTCACTTTCATTTATTTTATAAAAAAAATGTTGTCTAATTTATTACTTAAACTTAAATTCTTAAATTTTTTTTCAAATTAATAATTAAAATACAAAATAATTTATTTAAATGTTAAAAATTTTAGGAATAAACTAATTAATCTTTTAAAAGATTTAAATATTAAATTTTATCTAAAAACACTTTCCAGTATCTTTACTTTGTTACGACTTTTCTCATTTTATAGTGAGAATGACGGGCAATTTGTACACATTTAAAAATAAATTTCAATTTAAATAATTATTTAAATTTACTCTTAAATCCAATTTTATAATAATTTTAAAACTATTAATCCAAAAATTTAATTTATTGTAACTAATTAATTCTTAAATATTCTACACTTTGATCTGAATTTTCATTTATATATAATTTATTAAAATAAAATAATAATATAATTAATTAAAACGACAATACATAAAATATATTCAAGTATTTTTTATCGAGGACTATCAATTATTCTTGTTGAAATTTGTTTGAAATATCGGCCAACTCCAACCGATATTGGAGGAAGTGAAACTTCCTCCTCCGGTCCGGACGAGGGAGAGTGGGTAAAGGTAACTCCAAACCAATATGCCTTTGATTCCCTTTGACTGTCCTGAAAAGGACAGTCGTTTATTTCAGACCCTTTTCGCTCTGTATAATACAAAGTGTTTTGCCGATCACAAGAATTTGACTTCTTGGTGGCCTGGCTGTCGGCGGGCCTGGTTGTCCTAGGTTATAATCTCTGGAACAACAGAAAAAGAACGAACGGGTGTAATCACCTGAAATACGATAATCGTATTAACGTACAGTCTCGGGAATGTTTTGACGCGCACACTTAAACAGCAACGGTAACCGTGCTGTGTGTGCTAATGCGTGCACTGGTGCGTGGCTTTTAAATGCGGTAAGCCACGCGTCGACTGTTTTGGCCGATCTGTTCCGTCTTTTTCAGGAACACAATCGTGGCGGTCGGCTAGATTTAACGCAATGAAATCTTTAGTGCAACGACCGCACAGTCGTATTGCCTCGAACGGAAAACGAAGGCGGAGGTTGTAAATCTCCTGTATGGATTCCGCGAGCGGGGAGATCCACGGTTACTAGTAACTAGTCCCGGTGGCTGACAACGGAGACTGATCTAACCGTTTCTTTCTCAACACGCCTTGACGTGGAGTAAGAGTGGACCAACGCTAATTCTAACCCGTCTTCCTCAACACGCCGCGTCGTGAAGGAAGCCTGGACGCAATAGTCCTGGAAGCCTGGAAGCGATATCGAAACTCTCCGGTCGCTCTTTGGTTACTCTAAACGTTCCAAGGCGATTCCCGGTAGAGAACGAGTAGCGGGTCTTAAGTTTAGAATAGCGCGCCAACTAACGTAGTGCTCCGCCGACCAGTGGTCATCCAAGGAGTGGACTCCTGACGCTCCCACGTCGAATAACAATGGTTGGCGAAAACAAGGTGAACCCACCGATTTTCGCCCCAGTACTAATTCAGGGTAAAGACCGCTAAATTACTAAAAGGCGCAGCTATTGTGCTGAAGAGTCAACACGAATCGTCGTGTGTTATTCTCGATTCAGTTTCACAATTTGCTGGTGTTAAGCTGAAAGCAGTGTTCGTTATAACGGGAGCACGATCGACAATCGATGCGCTCCGTGCGAACTGTTGCTGAGGACTCTCTAAGAAGAACTGACTGTCTGCGACGTTACACCGTCGTCGACAAGCGCGAACGAGTAATTACTCGTTACGCGGCGCTTTCGTCAAACTATTAGCTCTTTCTCACTCTCTCTCATATCCGTTTACTATTCGCGAATTCGAACGTCTTCAAACGGTAATATGTACCGGTCAGACGTGCCGATCTCTGGTTTCGCACGGTCTAGACGAAAACAATCATTGTCATGTTATCGGACCTCTATAGTTTTTGTATTTCCTTTTCGAATCACGCCGGTCAAATAAACTCGGTACACTCAAGAAAAAGAAATTAACTATGAGGCTCGTGATCGGGTGAAACAACTACTGGTCACTTATTTAAACAAAGTTCCTCTAATTTAAATTAAATACTGCCAAATTTTCTTTATTTAATGATTCAACATTTACTAAATTAATATTATTTTTTATTCTATAATAGGGTATCTAATCCTAGTTTTATAAAAAAAATTTTAAATAATTTATAATTAAATTTTTAAAAATTTTACATTATTTATTTCACCAAAAAAATAAAAATTTTAAAACAATTAAATTTCAACTTATTCTAATTAATCCTAAATTAATTTATTTTATTAGTATAACCGCAGTTGCTGGCACTAAATTAACTAAATTTTTTTAAAATACTAAATCTAACTTTAATTATTTTTTAATATTTTATATTAATTATAATTTAATTATTTAAATAATACTAATTTTTATTTATTACACTATTTATATTATTAATTTTAAAACAAAAATTACATTTTTGTATAAATAGTATAAAATATTAATTTATAATATAAATTTTTTTATAAAACTCTATTTATTGTTAATCCCCACTTTAACGAAAAGTATCTAAATAAAAACATCAATTCAACGAGAAAGCTTTTTTTTATCAAAATAAAAATCGTTAATCCCCACTTTAACGAAAAGTATCTAAATAAAAACATCAATTCAACGAGAAAGCTTTTTTTTTCAAAATAAAAATCGTTAATCTCCACTTTAACGAGAAGTATCTAAATAAAAACATCAATTCAACGAGAAAGCTTTTTTTTATCAAAATAAAAATCGTTAATCCCCACTTTAACGAAAAGTATCTAAATAAAAACATATTCTTTCTTTTAATATTATACCAAAAACAATGACCTAATTCTTTTATCCCAATAAAATTTATAATTTATTCAATTAATATAAGTAATTTATTAATTAATTTATTTTAATAAAAAAATCTCTGGTAATAAAAATAATTTCACATTATATACCTATATTATTGCAGAGTATAAACCTTTTTTTTTATTAATAACGAAACAACAACGCGGTAACCAAAACGACTGGACAGAAACCAGTCGACTATTTGTTTACTACATACATTCAGATTGTGTTGCTGCTCTAATACTTCCCCTCAATCGTAAATGTTGTTACTCTCCACAGAGTCTTCAACTTCAATCTTCGATTGACTGGACTCCCAGTAAATCGCGACAGTGTTCGTGTTTTGAACGTGGTAGTCCCTTCGTCAGCACATCGGCCATCATTTCCTGCGTGGGCATATATTTTAATACCACAGATCTTTCTTTCAATGCATCGCGGACGAAATGATGCCTTATGTCGATATGCTTGGTCCTCCTGTGAAATACGGCGTTTCTGGCCAATTTTTGTGCTCCTTGATTGTGGTTCCACAGTGTCAATGGCGTCTCATCTCTAACGCCTAATTCTTTCAGGAAAGTTTGGAGGTTGATTGCTTCTTTCATCGCTTCTGTCAGAGCCATGTACTCTGCCTCCGTACTAGACAGGGCTACTGTTCGCTACTTCCGTGATTCCCAGCTTATAGCTGCATTACCATATTTGAAGATGTAACCAGTATATGACCTTCCATCATCCGGGCAGGCTCCCCAATCCGCGTCAACATATCCCATTAAATCTTCTTTGGCTTTGGTGAACACTAATCCATAATTTAGGCTTCCCCTCAAGTATCGCAGAACTCTTTTCGCAGCTTTTCAATGGTTTTGATCAAAATTGGAGCTGAATTGACTGAGCCAGCTCACCACGTGAGCTATGTCTGGTCTCGTGGCAATGGCTATGTACATCAACGATCCTATCAGTTCCCTATATGGCAACCCTTTAATTTCGGCTCCCGATACATCTTCATTGGTTTCTTCCTTTATATCCCGTTTATTTAGTTCACAAGGAGTAGAAATCGGTTTCGCATCACTCATGCCAAATTTTCTCAATGTGTCTTCAATATAGGTCTTCTGAGTCATCGCCATCTTCCCCTTACTCCGCGTGAACTTAATTCCTAAGCAATGCCGAATGGGTCCTAAGTCCTTCATTTCAAACGTTGACATTAGTCCTTGTTTTAATTCTTCCATGTGTTCTCTATTTCTTGATATCATTAATATATCATCGACATAAATCGCCACGATAACCAAATTTTCGTTCATTATTTTGAAGTAAACACAGGGGTCAGGATTCATCGATTGCAATCCTAATTCACGCAATTTCTCATCAAGTCTAATATTCCATTGTCTGCTTGATTGTTTCAAACCATAAATTGCCTTTTTTAGTAAACAGACTTTATTCTCGCCTTTAATATCTTGCAATATTTTGTTAATTCTGATCTTCTGATCCTTGCTGATTTTACTGTCCTTTGCTGATCTTATGTCTTGTAATGTTTCTGGTATTTCCATGTATATCTCTTCATCTATATCTCCATTCAGAAAAGCGGTCGATACATCAAGATGATCAACCAGCATGTCTCGCTCAACTGCTAGAGCGATTAATGTCCTTATGGAACTCAATCTTGCTACTGGTGCAAAAGTTTCATGAAAGTCCATTCCCGGGACTTGTGTAAAACCTCGAGCTACGAGTCTCGCCTTCCTCCTATCCAGCGTCCCGTCAGCCTTACATTTATTCCGTAATATTAAACGACAGCTTACGATGCTTCGGTCCCTTGGTCGATCTACGATTTCCCACGTATTATTTTTGATCATAGACATTATCTCACTACGTATGGCTGCTTTCCACTCTTCCCTATCTTTACTGGCCATTGCCTTTTTAGCCGAAATTTCATTTGTATCCACATGTTCTTCTGTCTCTTCTTCTTTTGTAGTGACTTGTTGTGCTACCTCATAGTGATATTGTTTCTTGGGTCTTCCTGGATTTCCCGTCCTTATTATTTTTGGTCTCCCCACGGTTCTTCGCAACTGTACTTCTGGATTTTGTATTACCTGTTCTTGCTCTTGATGTTGGTTATTTAACCCATCTTCTTCCCTTTGTTCGCAGGTTTCACTGTTTTCATTATTTTGTGGTTCTTCGTGAGTACACTCCATAGCTTCTTCGTATTCTCCATCATCATCTTCTTCTTCTTCTTGTAATAAGTTTTGTTTTCCGAGGTCTCTGATCGTTTTTGTCTCTATTTCAGCATATTTTCTTTCCTTTAGTTTGTTTCCATTAATCATCCTATTTTCATTAACGAATTCTTCATATTTTGTTCCGGCACCAATTTCTTCGAAGAATTTTATATCTCTGGATACAATTATTTTCCTTTCACTAGGTACCCAAACTCGGTAACCTTTAGATTCCAAGGAATAACCTACGAATATACACTCTCTGGATCTTGGAGAAAATTTTCCTTTGTTTGTATCTCGGTCCAATGCATATCCTTTACATCCCAATGTTCGGAAATATTTCACATTTGGCCTTTTACCGGTCCAAAGTTTATAAGGTGTTTGCCCATTTAAGTGGTTTGCGGGGCATCTATTGCGGATGTAATTAGCTGTATGCAGTGCTTCTGCCCAAAACGATGGGGATAGTTTCGATTAAATTAGTAGACATCTTGCCATTTCCACAAGTGTTCTATTCATGCGTTCCGCGGTGCCATTTTGTTACGGTGTGTGCGGGATTGTCAATCTTCTTTGGATTCCAGATTTTTTTAAATAGTCGTCAAATTCTTTACTGCAATATTCTTTTCCGTTGTCGGACTGAATGTATTTGATTTTTCTACCAGTGAAGTTTTCAACCATGCTCTTGTACTTTTTGAATTCAGTGAGGGCTTCGCTTTTCCTCTTCAAGAATCTTACTTCGCACCACCTCGTTCTGTCTTCTATGAAGATTAAGAAATATTTTGACCCATTCAATGACTCTCTCCTCATCGGTCCACATAAGTCTGTGTGTACTAATTCTAGCAGTTCCGATTTACGACTGGACTCTTTTGGGAAAGGTGTCTGCGTAAGTTTGCCTTTTAAGCATACTTCACACGTAGGTAGTTCTTTTTGTGTTCTGATTCTGATGCCACATACCTCTTTGTTAGCAATCATTTTCTTCAGATCTCTTCCGTTCAAGTGTCCGTATCTCTCATGCCATATTTTTAAATTTTCTTCTGATTCACTCGACATTCTTCCTGCATATTGTGTGTTTTGCCTAATGTAATATAAACCATCGATTCTGTCAGCGCGCATTAAAATGCTTCCTGCTCTATCCTTGACTAGAGCACCGTTTCTACCGAAGGTTACATTATATCCCTTGTCTGTAATCTTTGAAACAGACATTAAATTTGTGCGTAATTCTGGAACATATAAGGTATTCAATAAATTTATTTTCTGACTGCCATCTTTGTTTGAGGTAATAAGAGATGCTGTCCCTTTCGCCAATACTTTAGCTGATGTATTGTTAGTCGCTAAATTCAAGTCTTCGAACTCATATGACTCCAGATTCTTTAGGCTTTCTTCTTTCTTCGTAATATGCGATGTACAACCACTATCTAAGCACCAATCGCTTGTATTATTAATATATGTCGTTTATTAACATAATACTTATGTCGCGTCCGGACTTTAAAGCATAGTCTTTTCTATCTGTGACTAGTAAGTTAGATTCCTTGGGACTCTGCTTTCCCGACTTCCAAGGTTTGTATTTCCCATCTTCTAGTCTGCAGTCTATAGCTTTGTGTCCCACCTTTTTGCATTTATGGCAACGGAATTTGAATTCTTCTTTATGTTCTTCCCTACGCTCGTTGGGCCTATTGTTCCGGAATTTATGATTTTTGAATGCTTGTCTTCCAACCATCATTGCATTCGGAACTTCTTCCTTTAATTTCTGATTGCGTGCATCAGTTTCTTCAACTATCTTTATCTTCAATATTTCCGGTGTTGGTAATTCATCTCTGGATTCGATTGCACATCGGAAATTTTCAAATTTCTCTGGGAGACTATACAATAACATTATGGCTAACAAATCCTTATTGATGTCTACATCCATTTCTTGTAGCTTGTCAACCACATCAAAGAATTTAGAAATGTGGTCTCGTGTGTCTTCACCTTCACGCATTTTTTGCAAAGTGAGTTGTTTTAAAAGGTTCGCTTTTCGAGCAGGCCCCTTAGATTGATAGGTACTTTCTAATTTAAGCCAAACATCTCGAGATGAGGTAAAATTCTTGATTTGTTTTAATGCATGAGGGTGGATAGATAGTATTAGATCTTTTTTTTTTATACGTGGGGAAATCTTCATAGACACCCCGGTCTCCCTCTGGGGGGGAGGCCGGGGTAGTGCCGGATTCTTACCGGCTAAAACCCCTCGGTGGACTCCAGCCGTGGCGCTTTTTGGGACCCCGAGGCCCTCTTGAGAACTCTGCTCGGGGTCCCAGCGCCCGGCCCTCAGAAGGGCCAGTTCAAATTTTTAATTTTTGGGGATGCAGTGCGCCCACGACACTGCATCCCCCACCTCGGAACCACCAACCCAGGCAGCCTGGTGGCTCCGGCGGCTACTACATAGCCGCCGCGGCAGCTGGCGGAGCCGGGGCTCTCCGTCCCCGCCTTCGTCCCCGCCTTCGCCCCCTTCCTTCAGGGTCCGCGGCTTCGCGGGCCCTTTCCGCGGCCTCCTTCCGTGACATTACCTGTTCACAGAAGGAGGCTACCGCTCCCCATGACCTCTCGCCGCTCACCATCGCCTTGACGACGGCTTGCAGCGACAGGTCCGGCCCGATGCTTAGACGAAGGACTCGGCGCTCTGCAGCCCAGGAGGGACACTCCTCCAGGGTGTGTTGCGCCGAGTCCACGTCCTCCCCGCAATGATGACATTGCGGGGTGGGCTCCCTTCCGATCGTATTCAGGAACTCACCGAAGCAACCATGCCCGGTGAGCACCTGCGTCAACCGGAAGGTGAGCC
Organism: Nysson spinosus; assembly: GCA_910591585.2. Classification (NCBI taxonomy): domain Eukaryota; kingdom Metazoa; phylum Arthropoda; class Insecta; order Hymenoptera; family Crabronidae; genus Nysson; species Nysson spinosus. Next base: position 2,235,353 of record CAJUYC020000006.1, read on the forward strand.
TTCCCTCCCTCCCCAGCCACTGCTGGAGGACCGGAAGGACGGCCTTCACCGTCCTTTCTCCGGAGCCGGGCTCCTCCAATTGGCTACGCCACCTTTCAAAGGTGTGCAGCCGGGCCCGGCTCCTGCCGGCCTCCAGCTCTGACGCTCGGCTTTCCGCCGAGGCCGGCGTCCCTTTGAGGGCCGCGGAGATTTCATATATCTCCGCGGCCTCCGCCGCCTTGAGTTCCCATGGGGGGGAACACCCAATTAGGGCCGCCGCCCGCTGGGATACGGTGCGGTACCCCCAGACGACCCGCACGGCGAGGGTCCGCTCTGCTCGGCAGAGGAGCTGGCGGTTCCGCCGGCACCCCGCGAGGGACCCCGCCCACGCGGGCGCGCCGTAAAGAGCGGTGCACCGCACCACCCCCTCGTACAGGCGGCGGACGCCCACCTGTGGTCCCCCCAGGTTGGGCAGCAGGCGTCCCAGCGCCGCCGCCGCCTTCTCGACCCGGGGCACCACCTCTTCAAGGTGGGCCCCGAATGACCATTGGCTGTCGAGGGTGACCCCCAGATATTTCATCCGGGTGCCGACCTCGACAGCCTCGTCCCCCACCCGCATTGGCGTGTCCGGTGGGGGGCCCCTCCTAGCCCCGTCGAAGAACCAAGTCGCTTTGGTCTTCGACGGGGCGACCTCGAGGCCTAGCCTCTTGATGGAGGCCACCACGCACTCCACCCCGCACTCTCCCAGCCGGAGAGTGCACGTGTAGTCCCTCCCGGAGGCGACCACCAGTGTGTCCGCGTAACACACTAGGGCCACCCCCGAGGGGAGTGCCGTTCGAAGGACGCGGTCGTACCCCAGGTTCCACAATGTCGGGCCTAAGACCGATCCCTGGGGTACGCCGCGCCAGCTGGGGCGTTCAACCCTCCCGCCCCGGCTCTGGTAGCCGAAGCTCCGGTCCTTTAAAAAGGACCCGATCACCTTTTGCAACCAGGGAGGTACCCTGTGGTAGGCCAACGCCTCCCTGATTGCTTGCCAGGGGATGGAGTTAAAGGCGTTGACAATATCTAGCGATACTGCCAACGACACTCCACCCCCTGGGACCGACGCTGCCGCCCCCGGGAGGGAGCGGACCCGCTGAATCGCGTCAACGGTTGACCGCCCCTCCCGGAAACCGAACTGGCTGTCGGCCAGATCGGGCCCTGCCCCGGCCAGGTGCTCGACGATGCGGGAAGCTATGATCCGCTCGAGGATCTTGCCCGCCTCGTCGAGCAGGCAAATGGGCCGGAACGCCGAGGGGGAACCTGCCTCCCTCCCCGGCTTTGGCAGCAGCACGAGCTGCCCTTTTTCCATTGTTTGGGGAATTTTCCCTCCCCTAGGCAGCCCTCCATGAGCCGCCTAAACCTGTCCCCCAGGACCCGAAGAGCAGACACCAGCACACGACCATGTATGCCGTCGGGCCCCGGGGCGGTGTTCCGGGCCGCGAGGCGGCGCACCGCCTTTTCCAGCTCCTCCGGACGAATGCCCGGGAGATAGTATTAGATCTGACCTGGCTTTCTTGTCAGCAATTTCCCACTGCTTTGTGACTATAGCTCCTTCTGCCAAATCCGGTTTCGGTATCTCACCACTCACATATCCCCATGCATCATTCTTCACCAAAAGGGCTTCGGCTTGTAATTTCCAAGTCTCATAATTATCCCTTTCTAACATTTCTATTCGTGTATAACTGCTGGTACTCATTTTCGCGCACATACACTTATTATCTTCACTCGCGATATATTGACTTTAATTAACTACCTAAAATATACTATTCCAAGGGAGCTGGGCCCATAACCTATTGCAGAGTATGAACCTTTCTTTTATTAATAACGAAACAACAACGCGGTAACCAAAACGACTGGACAGAAATCAGTCGACTATTTGTTTACTACATACATTCAGATTGTGTTGCTGCTCTGATAGATTTAGTTGAAGGAGAATCAGAATTAGTTTCTGGTTTTAATACAGAATATTACAGATGAGGGTTTGCATTAATTTTTATATCTGAATATATTGTTACGACGCGGTCGGGGCATATCGAGGGAGAACAGACGTGATACTTTTACAAACTGCTATTTATTTCAAGGGTCGTATACAGAACGCATCCGCGCGCTCAGGCTGTCAAATCACGACTCATATGTCATACAACATTTCATAACTACGAAACAACCGTTGACGACCGCCGTCGTCAAGGGGTTTTCTAACATAAAGGGTGCTCGTAACACTGCCCCCCTGCTGAAGAAGAGGCACTCGCCCTCGAGTGCGGTCCAAATCCCGCGTTGGTACCTCTGGTTCAGCCGGTGTGACGGGTGGCCGGACACCGAACCAGGTGCTACCCCGGCATTCGCCCGCCGGCCCAGGGAAAACCACCTAAAACCCTGGGCGAGGTAGTTGGCACGGGCTTCCTCGAAGGTGGTGGTCTGAGACGATCGCGGCGTCCTCCCTTAGTCCGTCTTCAGTCCATCACCAGCCCTCTTCGCACTTCCGGCGACGGCAGGGGATCTAACTCACGCGACAACGGCGGAATCCCCACGGGGTTCGGATAACTCCTGCGGGCCGCTGCCTGCACCACTGTCACCCTGAGGGCAGGCTCTTCCCGGGAAGAACCCAACTTCCTCAGGAACGTAAGGTACAGGGGGGGACCCTCCGCGTACGTGCGATGGATCTCCTACAAACTTGAGAATTCTCGGGCCCTTTCGAAACGACCCTACCCGTTCGTCGCAAGGCACTCCCCGCCGACTGCACCCGGAACCAAGGGGAGGATCTGGCACCCCTGCACTCTGCTGGTGGCAGCCAGGCTGCCATGTTGGCCCCATGAGGTGTCAGCCACTCCCTGGCAAACCCGAAGTTGGAGGCACCCCTTCCCCCGATCAGAAAGGGCAACTTCCCCAAATCTCGCGGGTAGGACAGGTGGGGGAACCAAAACGACTACAGGGAGAACCGTTCCCCTAGTACCCTGGTCGAAACCTCCTACCCAGTCACAGCTTGCGTCGACGGCGACGTCCCTGCCCTGGTCGCGCACTCTTCACAGGCTGACCTCCCCGATACTTCGCCAACCTGTTGATGTGCACCACCTTCGGTTTGTTTCGCGGCGACAGTTGGATGCGGTATACTACTTCGTTGATGCGATCCAGAACATAATAGGGGCCTTCCCAATTAGGCTGCAACTTGGGACACCTTCCAGAAGTCCTCCTCGGCTGGAACAACCACACGGCGTCCCCTACTTCAAAATGGGTTCCCGGAGCATGCAAGTCGTACCTGGCCTTCATCCTTCCCGAGGACAAAAGAATCCTCCGTCGAGCGAAATCATAGACGGCACCCAGCGAGTCCTCGAGTTGTTGCGCATACTCCGAAGGTGAACCTCCTTCGCCCTCATTTGGTGGAACTCCCCTCAAAAGATCTAGGGGTAATCGTAGTTCCCTCCCGTACAGCATCCTCGTTGGGGACTGCCTGAGAGTATCGTGTTCTGACGAGCGATACGCGAGCAAGAAAAGCGGTATCCAGCTGTCCCAATCCCGCTGGTATTTGGAGACGAACAGCGACAGGTACTGCAGAATCGTCCTGTTTAGCCTCTCCACTAGTCCATCCGATTGCGGGTGTAGAGGAGTTGTCCTCGTCTTCTTAATCCCAAGAATCCGTGTAACCTCGCGGAAAAGGCCTGATTCGAAGATCCTTCCCTGGTCCGTGTGTAGCTCCGAAGGCACGCCATGCCGACTGATCACCTGTTCTACGAGAGCCTGAGCCACGGTCTCAGCTCGATGGTCCTTCACTGGAATAACCTCGGGCCATCTCGTGAAATAGTCTGAGACCACCAAAAGGAATCGATTCCCCTTCGAAGTTTTCGGTAAGGGTCCTAAAATATCCAAAGCGATTCTCTCGAATGGTGCTCGCACATTATAAACCTGTAGTCTTCCTTTCGCTTTGTCCAGTGGCCCCTTTCGTGCAGTGCAGGCATCGCAGGCGCGGCACCATTTCACAACGTCGTCTCTGCTAGTCACCCAATAGAAACGTTGTCGCACTTTGGCTAAGGTTTTATTTATCCCAAAGTGCCCTCCGGTCGGAGTATCGTGAGCTTCCCTCAGGATCTCTTCCCTCTTGTCAGCAGGCGCCACCAGCTGCCAAATAATCTTCTTGAGGTCAGGCGACTCCCATCGCCTGTAGAGTAACCCATCCTTTATCTCCAACGAATCCCAAATATGAAAGTAATATTTAACTACGCCACTCAGAATTGAGATTTCTTCCTTTGCAGGCCGCCGGCCTTCCGTCTTGTACTTCAAAACTAGTCCCAAGTCCGGGTCTTCGCTCTGCGCTCGGCGCCAATCATCTTCCTCCGCCACGATCTGGATTCTGTTTACAACTGCGACGGTTGACGTTTTCTCGGCCCCCTCTTCCCTCTTCCGTTGTCGGTCGAAAAAACTGCAATCGCCGCAAGGTCTCCTGGAGAGGCTATCCGCATTAGTATGGAGTCTCCCTGCGCGATGAATCACCTCGAACTCATACTGCTGCAGGCACTCAATCCATCGGGCAATCTGTCCTTCTGGAGATTTGAACGACAATAGCCAGCGCAGCGCAGCATGATCGGTCCTAACTGTAAATTTTCTTCCACACAAGTAATGATGGAAATGCGCGACTGCACGAACTATCGCTAAGAGCTCCTAGTAGCACAGTAATTCTTCTCCGCCTTGCTTAGGATCTTGCTGAAATAAGCGATTACCCGCTCACCCTCCTCATGCATTTGAGAGAGAACGGCACCGATCCCGTGATTAGATGCGTCGGTGTCGAGGATGAACTCCTTATCTCTAAGCGGGTAGACCAGTACCGGCGAAGTAGTAAGCCTTCTCTTTAGCGCGTCAAACGCTGCGCTGCAGTCTTCGTCCCAGGCGAAAGATCTATTCTCCTCGGTAAGCTGGTAAAGGGGTGTTGCTAATTCCGAGAAATTCTGAATGAAACGTCGATAGTATGAGCACAATCCAAGGAAACTTCTCACTTGATTCCTGTCCGTGGGAGTTGGCCAATTTTTCACGGTGGAAATCTTCGACGGATCCGTTTTGATCCCCTCCGCAGAGACCACATGTCCAAGATAAGCAACTTCTCTCCTGAAGAAAGTACACTTCTTCGGGTTCATAAGAAGATGAGCGCCCCTTAACCTGGCGAACACCAAGCGGAGATTTTCCAGTTCTTCTGTGAAATTCGATCCGAGAATAATGATGTCATCCAAGAATACTAGGCACTTCTTCCAGAGCAGGCCACGGAGGACGTTCTCCATCAAGCGTTCGAACGTTGCCGGGGCGTTGGTTAAACCGAACGGCATTACTCTAAACTGCCACAGGCCAGTCCCCACCGAAAACGCGGTCTTCTCTCGATCCTCCTTTGCCATGGATATTTGCCAATACCCGCTTTGGAGATCCACCGTTGAAAACCACGACGACCCCGCAACAGCGTCTAGGGTATCTTCAATCCTTGGTAACGGATAAGAATCGTCACGCTGTTCAGCCGCCGGTAGTCAACACAAAACCGCGTCGAACCGTCCTTCTTCTTCACCAGGACTACGGGGGACGACCAAGGACTCGCCGACTCTTCTATTACGCCCTGTTCGAACATGGAGGACAGCAATTCCTCCACCTCCTCCCGGCGATTGAATGGTAACCTCCTTGGTTGCTGCTTGATAGGTGCATGTTCGCCAGTATCTATGCGGTGCGCCACTATGTCGCAGCGTCCGACTTGGCGTTTATTCTCTGCGAAGACATCCACGTACTCGCAAGCAGTTCCCGCAACTGTAGTTGTTCCTTCTTTTTTTTTTTCTCGAGGGGAAATCTTCGATAGACACCCCGACCTCCTTTGGGGGGAGGCCGGGGTAGTGTCGGATTTCTACCGACTAAAACCCCCCGGTGGTCATCCTCAGGCGTTAGGGGGGAGTACCCGGGAACACTGCGTATTGATCCGGATACCCCCCCGCCTTGCCCCCTGAAGGGGGGCCAATCCACTATTTGGGATGCGGTGCGACCACAACACCGCATCCCTCTACCTCTGGGGCCACCCTATCGGCTGCCTGGACCCCAATCCAGACAGCCTAGTGGCCCCGACGACTCCGACGGTCGCCGCGTCCGGTGCCGGAGGCGGGACGTGTACGTCTCCGCCTTCGGCCCCTACCCTCTGGGTCCGCTGCCTCGCGGGCCCTTTCCGCGGCCTCCTTCCGCGACATAACTTGTTCGCAGAAGGAGGCCACGGCTCCCCACTCCTCTTCGCCGCCCACCATCGCTTTTACGACGGCGGGCAGCGAGAGGTCCCACCCTATAATGTTCCGAAGGACTCGGCGCTCCCTTGCCCAGGAGGGACACTCCTCCAGTGTGTGCTGCGCCGAGTTCTTCTCTTCACCGCAGTGATGACACTGCGGGGACGGCTCCCTTCCGATCTTGTGCAGATACTCCCCGAAGCACCCATGCCCGGTGAGTACCTGTGTTTGACGGAAGGTGAGCCGTCCCCTCCTTTCCAGCCAACGCTGGAGGACCGGCAGGATGGCCCTGACGGTCCTTTCCCCGGAGCCGGGCTCCTCCAATTGGCTGCGCCACCTTTCCAGGGTGTGCAGCCCCGCCCGGCTCTTGCCGGCCTCAACTGTAGTTGTTCCTGCTCGTCCAGTAACTGTGAGCTTCTTTCATACAGATCCTTTAAATGTGAGGGTACTGCTTCTGTGGACTCTGGCACTACTTTGATCTGCCGGATCTTCTCTTCACTCTTCCGGTGCTGGATGCTCGGTGTCGCGGTCATACTGTCTTCCACGCAACGAAGTCGTAGAACGCCCTCGTCAATATCCAAGGAACATCTTAGCTTGGTTAAGATATCCAGACCAAGAATACAGGGGTCACGGATATCTGCGAGAAGCGCGTCATGTTCAAACGAAGCTGACCCAATATCGAAACGGCACCTTCTTCTTCCCGCGATAATCCTCTGCAAAGACTCACCAGTCACCGATCGCAGGTTCTCGAACGTATCTGGAACGAAAAAGACACTCCGCGGCGCTCCGTTTTGCGACCTAACACCGTCCTCGTCTGTCCGGACGAGGGTGACGGCAGCACCAGTATCCACAAGCATCTTGCTTGCCTTTCCGTCTATAAACCCATCCAAGAAAATTCCTTCGGTCAACGTTTCGCAGGGAACCTCGGCCGAGGACGGACATAATTCCTCCTCCTCGGGCACGGGACCCAACGAAGACAACTCATTAAAAACTTTAACTCCAAAACGTGTAACTTTGAACAGAGAACTGATCATGAACATTATAACACAAACGATTAGAAAACCAAACGAAACAGCCCGCTCAACACAGGGCGCAGAAAATCTGTTAACATAAGAACGCTCAGAGGGATAAACTCCACGGGCTAAATCGTCCCTCTGCAACTTAGCCTCTAAACTTTTTTTGCCTTCCTTTGTGCACCGTTACCCTCGCTCTTTTGAGACGCGCTATGTTGTTTACAGTCTCTTTGCACGTGGCCGAAATCGCCACAACGCCAGCACTGCACCTTTCACTCCCCCTTTCGGCGTCCCCACGCGGCAGCGGTCTTTTAGGGCCGTTTTCAGAAATGTTTGCGTCTCGATTTGCAGGTGGTGCAACGTTATTCCGTCGAGTATTCATTAATTCATTAACCGTTTTGACCTCTAACGCATGCGTGACGGTCGCATGCAGGTCGGCGGGCGGCGACAACCGCAACTGCTTTTGCAAGTCGATGTCGGTAAGGGCACTAATAAACTGGGATGTAGCGAGTCGATCCCTAACTGTTGGCGGACAATCGGGCAAAGCTAAACGAGCCAATCTCTCGATTTCATTCGCGAGAGCCGGGAGGTCCTGCTTAAGCTTTTGACGATAATTTTGGAATTGGATGAAACTCAAATCCGCGCTTTGGCGGCCTCCAAATCTTAGCGCTAAAGCGGCTTTCAATCGCGGATAATCTAATCGTTGATCCTCCTCCAGGCTCGCGAGCACCGAGAGCGCGGAACCTTCTAATGAATTTACCAAAGCGATGGCCATTTCACTACCGTTCCAAGAATTAACCCTGGCTATCGTCTCGAATTGCGCGAGAAATTCGTCCCACCCGTTCCCAGAAAATTTAGCCGGTTTGACCTTATATCCGATACCACTGGGGGCTACGATCGACGGGCCTGCTACCGGGAATTGCGGTGCCAATTGCGGTGCCCGACTCACGACATGACTTTCTACGCGAGATTCCAATTCGCGTAACGACGTCTCAAAATTTTCCAGACGGTTACTTATCTCAGTCTGCCTGCTCTGCATCCTCGCCTCCATGCCCTCGAGAAAGCCCTGCACCGTTGCGAGGGTGCTCGGCCGTCCTCGGGACCGCGGTATTTCTTCGGAACTTCTGCGATTCGCACTACACACTCGCGAATTCGCGCCCGGAATTGTGTTAATCCCACTTCTGACACCAATGTTACGACGCGGTCGGGGCATATCGAGGGAGAACAGACGTGATACTTTTACAAACTGCTATTTATTTCAACGGTCGTATACAGAACGCGTCCGCGCGCTCAGGCTGTCAAATCACGACTCATATGTCATACAACATTTCATAACTACGAAACAACCCTTGACGACCGCCGTCGTCAAGGGGTTTTCTAACATAAAGGGTCCTCGTAACAATATAATAATTATATTTATAAGAATAATAACAAGTGTATTATTTACAGAATTTAAAGTATTTTCTTTAAAATTTTTATTATTTTATTTATTTATAATTTTTATTATTATTTTTATTCGAGCAATTATACCTCGTTTACGGTATGATGATTTAATATATACATGTTGAAAATTTATTTTACCATATATTTTGTTTTTTGTTTTTTTTAAATTATGTAATTTTTTTACATAATTATTATTTATATTAAGTTAATAGAAAATTTAAATTTCTATCATATATTTTCAAAATATATACTTGCTTCAAGTTCATTAACTTATAGAATTAATTTTTTATAAAAATAATTTTATCTCATAATTTATTAATTATAGGAGAAATAATAAAAAATGAAAAATAAATAATTGCACTAATTTGAGCAATAAATATGTAAGTATACTCAATTGGTTTAGCACCTGTTCATGTTAAAATAATACATGTTGATATAAATATTCAAAAATAAAATTGATTAATTGGATAAAATTTAGTAGTTTTAAATTCTGTTAATCCGTTAAAAGGTAGAATTATTAAAATTAGAATTGAAAATATTAATCCAATTACTCCCCCTAATTTATTAGGAATTGAACGTACAATTGTATAGGCAAATAGAAAATATCATTCAGGTTGAATATGTTTAGGGGTATTTATTTGGGAAGCTGGGGTGAAATTATCAGGGTCACAGAAAATATATGGATTATATAATATGTTGGATATGTTGTGGAGTCAGACCAAACAATATGGTGGCTAAAACGGAACTGTAACGTCTATCTAAAAAACACGGCAAAGGGCCGCGGTGGCGTGCGGGTTGTGCCCGGGCCCGAAGCGTACGGGGGCGCCGACCCCACACCAGGGTAACCACGGAGCGCGCCGGATTCAAAATATCTCCAACACTCCCCCTCGATCCGTGGTTCGGGAATCTCCTTTAACAAGTCCCAATCTTGACATGCACTGTGAGTGCTTCGCTCCTGGTAGGGCCTTGGTGAGAACGTCCGCCGGCATCTCGTCCGTCGAAGTATGTTCCAAATTGATCCGTCCATCCTTTAGGACCTCTCGCACGTAATGGTGCCGAATGTCGATGTGTTTCGTTCTGTTGTGAAACACCGAGTTGCTGGCGATCTTGGACGCTCCAACGTTGTCATTATAAATGATCACATCTGCGAGACCTTTGAAACCGAGTTCTATTAGGAACTCGCGAAGGAAAACAGCTTCCTTAGTCCCCTCGGCTAAAGCCATGTATTCGGATTCGGTTGATGACAAGGTAACCGTGCGCTGTTTCCTGGAACTCCAGCTGACGACTCCGTCGGCTAGGATAAAGGCGTATCCAGTGAACGACCTTCTGTCGAACGTGCAATTTCCCCAATCGGCGTCGACGTATCCTCTCATCGGCTGTGTCACTGATTTATAAGTGATGCCGAAGTGAATTGAGTGCTTTAGGTATCTGAGCACCCTCTTAGCTGCTAGCCAATGCGATTTGTTGTAACACGTCAGAAACTGACCTAGGTAGCTCACGGTGTGAGCAATGTCGGGTCTTGTAGCCGTGGCTAAATACATTAAACTTCCTATCAACTCGCGGTACGGGAGCTTGTCGTCTTCTTGACTACTGGGAGTCGTTCCTTTCTCCAGTTTCATCCCGACGCTCATCGGAGTGGATACTGGGTTGCATTCTGACATCCGAAAGTTCTCCAATAGATCCTTTATGTAGCCTCTCTGACTGACGGTAATACTGTCGTTCTCTCTAGTGAACTCAATGCCTATGCAGTATTTTACGTTCCCTAGATCGTTCACTTCGAAGGACTTGCTCAAGGAGTTCTTCACTTTCTCTATAAGCTCCGTCTTCCGGGCAGAGACCAAAATATCGTCAACGTAGATTGCGATGATTGCCGAGTCTTCTCCTTGACCGATGCAATATACGCAGGGATCTGCATTGGTGGGCCTGGCGCCGAGGCTCCTCAGTTTCGCGTCCAGTACCTTGTACCAACTTCGACCAGATTGACGCAGACCATACAGGGCCTTCTTCAGGTGAAACACCTTGTCTCCGGTCTTCGTTTCCGCAAGCATCTTCTCGGCTTTCTTCCGAATACTCGGATTCGTCTCGATGCGGATGGCCTCTTCCAACGCTTCCTCAAAGCGTTCAGGAATTCTCATAAATACGTCTTCTTCCAGGATTCCGTTTAAGTACGCGGTAGAAATGTCAAACTGACGAATTTCCATTCCGCACAGAGCAGCGACTGCGGTAACCAGTCTAATTGAGGTTAAGCGCGCTACGGGAGCGAACGACTCGAAGAAGTCAACTCCTGGTTTCTGCGTGAATCCTTGTGCTACGATCCGCGCCTTTCTTCTTTGAAGCGACCCGTCCGGGTTATATTTATTTCGTAAGACGAATCGGCCACGGATGCTAGATTTGCACCTGGATCGATCCACGACGTCCCAAGTGTCGTTCTTTACGATCGATCGTACTTCTTCGGCCATTGCGTTTCTCCATTCGTCCCTTGTGCTCCCTGACATCGCGCACCTCAAAGGTATTTCGGCGATCCACGCCGTCTCTTCTTCGTCTCTCGTCGTCTCAACTTCATCGAGTTCGACGTCGCGGGGCTCGTTCTCGTCGTGACTTGGTTGAGAAACGACTCTTGGGTGAAACAATCTTCGTGGTCTCCCCCTGCGTCCGGTACGCAAAATACGGGGCCTTCCTCGTCCACGTCGATAGCCCTCGTTTCTGGCTTCATCTGTCTGTCCTCGCTGGTCTTCATCTCGCGGTCTGTCCTCTTCCATTGCTGATTCCTGGTCCACGATTAACCTTTCGTCCCGAAACTCTTCGGCGGCGCATTCTTCTCGAATCTCTTTCTGCGAGAAATCCTGGCATTTTTCCTCAGTCGGTTTGGCTGTACTTTCTAAAAATTTCACGTGGCGTGTGACTTCGATCCTCTTCTCTTTCGGAATCCAGACCCTATATCCTTTGGATTGTCCGGCATAGCCGACGAGGATTCCCTCACGCGACCGGGCTTCAAATTTACCCTTTTGGTATCTCGTGTTGAGGCAATAAACTTTACAGCCAAATTCGCGTAAATGGCTTATGCTCGGCTTCTTGCCGTGCCACGCCTGATAGGGTGTTGTCTTATCCATGGTTCTGGTGGGACATCTGTTCCTGATGTAGTTGGATGTCGACACCGCTTCCGCCCAAAATGGCGCTGAGAGCCCGGATTGGATTATAATGCACCTAGCCATCTCGACCAGCGTTCGATTCTTGCGTTCGGCTAAACCGTTCTGTTCCGGATTTCGCGGTACGGTTAACCGCCGTTGAATGCCGTGAATGCGCAAGAAATTGTCGAACTCTCGGTTACAGTACTCGCGACCGTTGTCACTCTGTAAATATTTGATCCTTCTCCCGGAGAGATTTTCCGCCATGGTCTTGTATTCCTGGAAGGCCTGGAATACTTCGCTCTTCTTGCGTAAAAATCTAACTTCGCACCACCGGGTAGCGTCGTCTGTAAAGGTGACGAAGTATAACGAGCCGCCGCTTGATTCGTTTCTCATGGGGCCGCAAACGTCTGAGTGAATAATTTCCAGGGGCGAGGTTTCCCTGGTCGACTCTTTTTGGAACGGAGCGCGAGTCATTTTACCTCGAGTGCAGATTTCACACATCAGGTGTCCGGACAACTTCGTCTTCTCTAGGCCTTTGACCATTTCGTTACTTTTCGCCTTTCGGATGTCATCCGCGTTCACGTGTCCCATTCGACGATGCCACAGTATTAAGTCGCAATTCTGTCCTTCTTCCTTGTTGAGTGATGAATTCGAAATTGCTCTGCAATCGTGACTTCGTGTGTCTTGTACGTAGTACAGTCCGCCGATTCGATGCGCCTCAAGCATCGTGTTACCTCCCTCGTCGGTAACGGTCGCTACGTCTTTGTCAAATGTCACCTTGAAACCTCGGTCGGTAATCTTCGCTACCGATAGTAGATTCGAACGTAGTTCGGGAACGAACAAGGTGCCTGGATGACTGACGTTTCTTTTCGTGTTTTTGACCTGCGTTACTATCGATACCGTCCCTTCTCCATCGACGTTGGCAGACGCCTTACTCGCTAAGTTTAAGGATTTATGGTTCGATTTCTTCATGGCGTCGAATTTCTGGGCGTCATTGCACAGATGCGAGGTGCATCCACTATCTATACACCACCGATCATCGCGTGGGCCGTCGGCGCGCATCGCTTCGGCTTCGCTCGCTGACGCGTAGAAGATCGCGTCATCGGCTGACTTCGCATATTGTCGGATGTTTCCGTGGGTTCGCCTGCATTCCGAGGCCTTATGCCCGATCTTGTTGCATTTGTAGCAACGGAATTTGAATGATCCATTATCGTCAACTTTAAACGTTTCACTTCCCTGAGCCCTTTTCTTTTCTTGGAAACGTTTTGTATGACGCCTACTAATGGTCATAGCGTTCTGAATTTCCGTGCGATCTTTTCCTCGTGCATCGTACTCTTCGGTGATTTTTATCCTGAGAACCTCCGGGGAGGGAAGATCATCGCGTGACTCGATTGCACACTGAAATGTCTCGAACGCAGGGGGCAAGCTGTATAACAGTAGGATGGATAGTAAGTCGGAGTTGACGTTTACTTCCATCGCTTCAAGCTTATCCACTACGTCGAAAAATGTTTTTAGATGCTCGCGCACATCGTCGCCATCTTGCATCTTCTTCAGCACGAGCTTCTTCAACAGCGTCGCCTTCCTCGCCGGTCCTTTGGATTCGTATATCGACTCCAGTTTTAACAACAATTCGTGGGAAGTCTTACAGTTCTTTACCTGTTTTAACTCGGCTGGACTAATGCCTAATAGGATTTCTGACATGGCCTTCTCGTCGCTGTTCTTCCAGCTTGCAACTGCTCGGACCGATATTTCGTCATTATCTGTGATCACCGGTTTTTTCTTTTCGCCGTTAGCGTAACACCACCAATCGCACTTCACCAATAGTGCACGCATGTGGATCCTCCACGTGTCGTAGTTTGTGCCCGTGAGGGTCTCGATTTTTGTGATGCCCATCGCATTCATCTTTTACTGCACTCACAATTCACGTACCACGCTTTAACGCCTCACGCACTTTTTCTTCGCACCAAACTTTTATTCAATATTTGATCTGCTCGCGGTGTCTGGGCCCATAACCTCTTGGATATGTTGTGGAGTCAGACCAAACAATATGGTGGCTAAAACGGAACTGTAACGTCTATCTAAAAAACACGGCAAAGGGCCGCGGTGGCGCGCGGATTGTGCCCGGGCCCGAAGCGTACGGGGGCGCCGACCCCACACCAGGGTAACCACGGAGCGCGCCGGATTCAAAATATCTCCAACATAATACAATAATAAAAAAAATTATTAAAATTCATCTAAATCCTACTAAATCTATTCAAGTGAAGTAAGGATGAAATCTAATTTTTCCTGGATTTCTAGAAATTCCGTTAGGATTATTAGATCCATATATATGGAGGTATGTTAAATGAATAATTACTATAGATGTAATAATAATAGGAAATAAATAATGTATAGAAAAAAATCGTCCAAGGGTTGGTGTTCTAATTGAATAATCTCCTCAAATTCAGTGAATTATAAATTTTCCAAAGGATGGGATAGCTATTAATAGATTTGTGATAACTGTTGCTCCTCAATGACATTTGTCCTCAGGGTAAAACATATCCTATAAATGCAGTTGTTATAGATAATATTAAAATTATTACACCTAATAATCAAACATGTTTAAAGTTATAAGAATGATAATATAATCCTCGTCAAATATGTAAATATATACAAATGAAAAATAAAGATGCTCCATTTATATGGGCTGTTCGGATATATCATCCTTCAATATTTTGAATAATATGAATGATTCTATCAAATGCTATTGATGTTTGAGGGATATAATGTATTGATAAAAGGATTCCTGAGCTAATTTGAATAATTAGAATTAAGGCAAGAATTGAACCAAAATTTCATCATCTAGAAATATTTACAGGAGTAGGTAAAACAATAAATGTATTTTTAAATACATTAATTATTGGGTCATTATTAGATTTAGAATATTTAAACATTATTATTGTGTTCGACGAATAAATTTATATTTTTGTTTACAGATTTTAATAATAGTAATTATTGAAAAGAATAAATAAAAAATTCTTAATAAATAATATATTATGTTAGAATATTGATAAGTTAAATTATTTGTTTTTTTTAAATTCAATTATATTTATTTTTAAAATAATTAATATTATAAAAATTATTATTAGTGAAATTATAATAATTTTTATAAATATATTATTTGTTTTTATTTTTGATACTCTAATGGATGTTGTAAAAAATAGAAATATTACTATTATTCCTCTAATCATTGAAATAAAAAGAATAAGAGCAAAAATATTAAATGAGGTTGTGTATAAACTTATAATAATAACAATTATTAGGGTAAAAAATATTTGATAAATTAGAAATAAGATAGGATTATTTTTTATTAAGAAAATTAATCTTAATAATATAAAAATACTAAATATAGGAATAATTATTTTTATTAAAATAGTGAGTGTAAACATTTCAAGAAATAGTTTAATTAAAATATTAATTTTGTAGATTAAAGACAAAATTTTTATTTTTTTGAAAGCTATAAAATATTTATTTATTTTTAATTTACAAAATTAATATTTTAATTTAAATTATTGTTGCGTATGCATAAGTTCATACGATTTAGTTAAGAACGCTCGGCGACAGAAAGGCGCCTCAGAAGAGTTTTATTTAACTTCCCAGGATACTTTCAGTGAATTCAAAATGCGTTTCCCACAGTCCACGTCGGTCCCACTTGACTTCAATTACCTAAACATCCCCTAGGCAGTGTAGCCTCTCCGGACCCTAAAAGCATCTCCTACCGTTCACGTAAACAACCTAGACCTGCGAAGAAGGAAGCCTATTCCTCCCACTCACCCTATAGTTTCCTCCGATTTTTCCTCCCGTTTCCCCAAAATCAAGCCCTATAAAAAGGCACCCATTTTCCATCCAAGCCAGTGTAAAACCATCTTACGACATCACAACGTTACTCTGTCCGATTAAGTCCACGCGTCTTAGGAGTGCGCCGCTCGAATTCACTGAAAGTATCTAAGCTCAATTAAAGTGTCGTTCACCATTGTGATCTTGCTATAAATCAGCAATCGAAGCGGAGTGACCTATCAACGAGTCAACGAACAATATACGTCTTCGCTACTTAGGTAAGCGTTACACTCACACACTAAACACATTTGTAAAAGAGTCATTAATAGAAATTTGTTAGAATAAATTTGTAACTGTTCAAAAAGGGAACATCAACATCTTGTGCATTTCCTTTACTAAAATCAATAACAGCAACGAGCCCATCACAGATTCACTCCAACCGCTCGGAGTGAATCAATTAATTGTTAACGGGTAGTATCTCGATTCGTCGTCACTCTCTCTCCCAGCCTAGGTGGTAGTTCTTAGGACCTATCCACAAAAGGTGCAATACAGCCTTCCGGTAATAACAGGTGACAGCAGTTCCTAGGATCTGTCTCGTACCTGTCGCAAGCAATACGCAAGCGAGGAAGTACCTGTATTGTTATTAACGAATGCCTGCTGCGGTCTTAGGATCCCCAGTCAGAACCCGGTCTTATTTATCGAGAGAGGACGGTCAAACGAGGTACGCGACGCGATTCGGTCATCAGCCATTTGATAATTAAAACTCGCACGCCCCAGCTCGTAACATTATATAGCTTTATATTATTAAGTAATAATTTATTATGTTTTTTAAAATTATTTTAAGAATATTTTTATTTATAAAATATTATAATCATATTTTAATAGTTTTAATTTCTTTAGAATTTATTGTTGTAAGAATTTATTTTATAATTTTTTTATGTTCTAGAAGATTTTTAGAATCTTTTATATTACTTTATTTATTATTTTCTATTTGTGAAAGAGTATTAGCCTTGGGATTGATAATGATGATAATTCATTATTATGGAAATGAAAAATTTAAAATTATAAATATTACTTTATGATAGAATTATTAATTGTATTAATTTTTTTAAAATTTATATTTTATTTTTTTTAATAAAATAAATATTTTAATTTTTTTAAGGTATTATATAATATTTTATTTTTTTCAAAATTTGGAAATTTTAGATAATATTTATATTAGATATAGATTTTGTTTAAGAAAATTTTCTTTAATATTAATTATTTTATCTATTTGGGTAGTATTACTAATTATTTTAAGAATTAATTTAAAATTTAGTCAATTATATTTTATTAATATTTTTTAAATTTTATTAATAACTTTAGTAATAAGTTTTTTGAGAATAGATTTATTATTATTTTATATAGTTTATGAATTAAGAATTATTCCTACATTTTTATTAATTTTTTACTGGGGTTCTTATAAAAATCGAGTTGAGGCAAGATATCTTATAATATATTTTATGTTATTTTTTCCTTTACCTTTTTTAGTAATTTTAATATATAGGATATATATAGGATTTAATATAAAATTTAGGATAAGATTTATTTTTATTGAAATGGTTAAGTATTCTATTAATAGATTTTTTATAATTTTTATTTTAATAGTATTTTTAATTAAATTCCCTATATTTTTAAGACATTTTTGACTATTAAAAGCTCATGTGGAAGCTCCTTATTTTGGTTCAATAATTTTAGCTTCAGTTTTATTCAAATTGGGAGGGTATGGATTAATCCGAGTAATATTAATAATAATTTTTAATAATTTATTAAATTATTTAATTTTATCTTTATCTTTAATTGGAAGAATAATTTTGAGATTAATTTGTTTACGACAAATTGATATAAAATTATTAGTTGCTTATTCTTCGGTTGTTCATATAAATTTTATACTTTTTAGAATATTTATATTTGAAGAATTAATAATTACTGCTTCTTTAATAATAATAATTGCTCATGGTTTATGTTCATCAAGTATATTTTATATTGTAAATATTATTTATGTTCCTACAGGTAGTCGAATATTTATAATTAATAAAGGATTATTAAATGTTATGCCTTCAATAATATTATTATGATTTTTAGTTTTTTTTTAATATATCAGCTCCTTTTTCTTTAAACTTAATAAGAGAAATTTTAATAATTAGAATTGTTTTATTAAAATATACATATTTACTGAGTTTATTAATTTTAATTATTTTTTTAAGTTCAATTTTTACTTTATATATTTTGAGTTATAGATCTCATGGTAAAATAATTTTTTATTTAGGATTTAATTCTGGAAAATTAAAAGAATATATTGTTTTATTTATACATTTAATTCCTTTAAATTTTTTATTTTTATTAAATTTAAATTTTTATTTAAATAGTTTAATAAAAATTTTAGTTTGTGATACTAAAGATGTATAAAATTATATTTTGAATTATTTTTATTATAATATTATCTGTAATAATTTTACTTTTATTTCTTAGATTTATAATATTTATATTATCTATGTATTTTAAAATTTATGAATTAATATTTTTATATATTTTTGATTTATATGATTTAAATATTTGTTGAATTGAGTATGTTCTATTAGTTGATTGAATTTCGATAGTATTTTTATTTTAAAATATTAATTTTAAGATTTATTATTATTGGTTTAATTTTAGGTTATTTTATATATGAAAGAAAGGGAACTTTATCTGCCCAATGTTAGGGTCGCCCCCTGGGACCGAGCAGGCCCACTCGTACACCCCGATCACTACCGAACGGTCCCGAAATGTTTTGGGACGCCAGTTGCGTAATGGCCGTGTAGTGAAGCAGTGTTGCGAGCGTATTGTCTATTTAATTCTTTTCTGTGTTTTTTGTACCAACATAATATTGTATCCAAATATATATATCTGTGTGCTTTTATAAACATTCGTATTATTATCCACACCATAACTCTAACAGGTTATGGGCCCAGAACGTGAAACTTAGTGAAAACGTGTGGATACAAATTTAGTGCGACGCAAAAGAATGGCTGCCATTGGTCCGAATCATATTCCGAAGCTTGGGGAGAAGAACTACGAGTCCTGGAAAATACATATCAGGAGTCTCCTGATATATAACGAGCTGTGGGCATATACAAGCGGACGAGAGTTGAAAACAGAACAAAACGCACTCCAGTGGACAACTAAAGACGAAAAGGCGTTGGCTCTAATTTTACTGAGCGTGGAGGAAAGCCAATTGAATCACGTCAAAAGAGCCGAAACTTCACTTGAGGCTTGGGAAACCCTCAAAAGAGTTCATGAATCCAGAGGTCCTGTACGGAGAGCCGCCCTATATAGGCAGTTGAACAGAATGAGAAAGGAAGCGCACCAAACAATGACGCAATATGTAAATGAGTTCCAGAACAAAGCAGAGCAACTGGAAGGAATCGGCATAACGATACCGGACGAGTTATTGTCGGTAATACTGCTAAGTTCGATACCGGCCGAGTATGAGAACTTCTCGATCGCCATAGAGTCACGTGACGTGTTGCCTACCCTCGAAAGTCTGAAAATAAAGCTTATCGAAGAGGAAGCGAGACGAGAAGACGGCAACAAGACGACAGGCGAAGACACGCTAACAACCAATGCGTTAGCAGTTAAGAAGAAGTATAATAAATACAATCCGAAGAATAAAGAAAAACAATTTAAGTTTAGTGGAAATTGTTATGTGTGCAAGAAAAGCGGACATCGCGCAAAAGACTGTCGATTCAAAGAAGAAAATAGCACGCAAAAACGGGATGATGCGTTAACAGCCGCAGCGTTTAATAATTATTGCAAAAGGCCAAATGTTTGGTACTTAGATAGTGGTGCAACTATGCACATGTGCAATAAAAAGGACAAATTTACAGATATTAGCGACTACCACACCAAAGTGTACACGGCCACGGAAGAAAGTGTCAGCTCAATTGCAAGAGGACAAGTAGAGATTGAAATAAATATCGCCAATCAAGGAAAGAACAACGTCAAACTTAAAGACGCAATGCTTGTGCCTAGCTTTAAGAATAGTTTATTGTCGGTGTCTCAAATGACGAAAAACGGTTACAACGTAACGTTTTATGGTGATGGTGCCAAAGTAAGACGTAAAGATGGTACAGTTGCCATGACTGCAAAAGAAATGAATGGGTTATATGTAGTGGAAGAGACTACACCCCATAGTGCCATGATACAGAACACGAAAGACAGTGTATCGACCAAGTGGCATCGGAGACTAGGACACCTGAACTTTAATGATTTAAAAAAATTGCAAACTCAAAATATGGTGCATGGCCTAAAGGCAAAATTGACCGACAGGATACGCAATTGCGAGACTTGCGCGAAAGCAAAAATACACCAAACGCAGCATCCTACGTCAACAAGAAGAGCAGATGACATTCTCGGACTCGTACATTCGCACATATGTGGCCCGATGAGTACGCATTCGCTAGGGGGAGCGAGATACTTCATGACGTTCATTGACGATAAGACGAGATACTGCGAAGTCGCAATGCTGAAACAGAAGTCGGATGCTTTTGAAGCCTTCAAAGAATATAAGAATAGGGTTGAACGGCAAACTGGTTATCAGATCAAGATATTCAGAACGGACAATGCAAAGGAGTACATGTCCGGTGAGTTCACCAAATACTTAAAGTCGGAAGGCATAAAGCGCGAACTAACAGTGGAATATACACCACAACAGAACGGTGTTGCCGAGGGCGCCAACCGAACATTAGTCGAAATGGCAAGATGTTTTATAGTAGACTCGGGCGTACCTCAAAGTTTGTGGGCAGAGGCAGTTAACACTGCAACATTTGTTAGGAATCGGTGTCCAACGAAAGCCTTGCAGAACATCACACCTTTTGAAGCCTGGACTGGCAGAAAACCATATATTGGTTTTCTACGAATTTTCGGCAGCGAAGCGGTTACACTAATCAAGAATAGGAGGACCGGAAAGTTCGAAGCCAAGGGGCAAAATTGCGTGATGGTTGGATACTCAGCAGAGTCCAAAGCATGTAGGCTGTGGTGCCCAGGTACGAAAACCGTAATAAAGAGTTGCGATGTACGTTTCCTAGAAAATAACAAATTTACGGCAGTGATAGAGGAGGAAGAAGAAATACCTCTAATTTCCTTTACTCAAGAAACCACGGAAAACATAACACCGCCGATAGAAGAGATATCCACATCACCTGAAGAATTGCAAGAAGAAGCTGAGGAAGTTTTATCCGAAACACCAAAGAGGGGTCCTGGAAAACCCAAAATGGAAAGAACAGGCAAGCCAGGAAGACCCAGAAAATTGTATCAGGAAGCAAATATAATTGAAATGACAGAGCCAGAAACATTGGACGAAGTATTCAAACGACACGACAAAGAAAAATGACTAGAGGCCATTCAAAGAGAGTTGACAGCACTCGACCAGAACAACACCTGGGAGCTAGTGAAGCGACCCAAGGGAAAGAAAATATTGACGAACAGATGGGTTTTCAAAATTAAAAGAGACGAAGACGGGTCAGCAAATAGCTACAAAGCTAGACTTGTAGCAAGAGGGCACGAGCAGAGGCATGGTTTAGATTATGACGAAGTATTTGCCCCAGTAGCAAGATACGAAATAATCCGTACTCTATTCGCACTGGCAGCTGAAAATAAGATGCATTTACACCAAATGGACGTCGTCACGGCGTACATCCAAGGAGATTTGGAAGAAGAGGTGTACATGGAGCAGCCAGATGTGTGGAACGTGCAACAAGATAGAGACCAAGTGTGTGGGTAAAGAGACCGCTTTACGGTTTAAAGCAATCAGGTAGAGCCTGGTACAAGAGACTGAACGAATTCTTCAGTTCTATAGGATTTAATAACACAGTCGTTAACCCATGTGTATACGTAAATGTAGATAGAGACATAGTAGCTGTAATAACTATATACGTCGATGATCTCTTGATAGCGTGCGCGAATATGAATAGATTAGTTGAAATAAAAAGACAATTAAGTGCTGAATTTAAAATGAAAGACTTAGGTCCTGTCAGACACATTTTAGGTATCCTAGTAGAAAGGGAAGGTCCTGTAGGAAAAATAAGTTTAATTCAAAAACAATATATTAATGATATTGTAAATAAATTCGGGATGGAATGCGCTAATACTGTGAGCACACCTCTCGAATTGGACATAAAATTAACCAAAGATATGGAACCAAAAACTCAAACCGAAAGACAGGAAATGGAAAATAAGCCATATAGAGAATTAGTAGGCTCCTTAATATATTTAGCCAACAGTACGCGACCGGATATAGCACATGCTAGTAGTATCTTAAGTAGATATTGCGCGAATCCCGGTTTGCAACATTGGAAATCAGCAAAGTGAGTGCTGAGATATTTAAAAGGAACAGCTGATTATAGAATAGTCTATGAAAAATCTGGAAAGAGTTTGAGTGCTTATGTAGACTCAGATTGGGCGGGCGATATTGATGACCGCAAATCTTGTTCCGGGAATGTTGTCATATTAGCTGGTGGTCCGATAAGTTGGCTATCTAAGAAACAGAAATCGGTGGCCTTGTCGACCATGGAGGCCGAATACATGGCTCTATCCGAGGTGGTAAAAGAGCTGATTTATTTGAGGGAATTACTAGTTCACATGGGAATGAACGAAACGCGCGAAAGTCCCTAATATGGACTTATTGCGTCCATATACGCAATAAGTCAATAAGCACGATAGAGAAAGCAGCTCAAAAGCAGATACGTAAAGTACGCAGATTTACAGGTAAGCACACCAGTAAATTAACCGTATAAAGTTACAAAGATAAGCACTAAGCAGCCAAAGAAGATAAGCACAGCACGCAGATTTACAGGTAAGCACACCAATAATTAACGTGTATAAAGTTATACGAAAGTAATAAACCCAATAAGTAATTGTAATCGCACGTTTAAGCTATAACGTCGATACACCCGAAGTAGAATAGATTACCAGAACAAAAGACCCGAACTAAGAGCGCGACCGGTGCCGTCGCACCGGTATTTATGATTTGAGTGAGGGGCTACTCCTTGAGGGGAGCTCACGCGCTCGTGACGCTTCGAGAATATTCGGGAATTCAATTCCTTCTCGAATATTCTCAACTGCTGCGAAGAAGACCTTGTTTCCAGAACGTTCGACGTATTTAAAGTTTTTGCACCATAGTTAAGACGCACGAAGCGAAGCCAGAAAAAGAGTCCAAAGTAAGCATAACACTGTTTGACTACGTCGAACGTTCCGGACTTCGAGAAATCCTGAACAATATATATATATATATATGTGTTGAAATTTGTTTCAAATATCGGCCAACTACAACCGATATTGGAGGAAGTGAAACTTCCTCCTCCGGTCCGGACGAGGGAGAGTGGGTAAAGGTAACTCCAAACCAATATGCCTTTGATTCCCTTTGACTGTCCTGAAAAGGACAGTCGTTTATTGCAGACCCTTTTCGCTCTGTATAATACAAAGTGTTTTTGCCGATCGCAAGAATTTAACTTCTCGGTAGCCTGGCTGTCGGCGGGCCTGGTTGTCCTAGGTTATGACTCTGGAACAACAGAAAAAAGAACGAACGGGTGTAATCACCTGAAATACGATAATCGTATTAACGTTCTGTCTCCGGAATGTTTTGACGCGCACACTTAAACAGCAACGGTAACCGTGCTGTGTGTGCTAATGCGTGTACTGGTGCGTGGCTTTTAAATACGGTAAGCCACGCGTCGACTGTTTTGGCCGATCTGTTCCGTCTTTTTCAGGAACACAATCGTGGCGGTCGGCTAGATTTACGCAATGAAATCTTTAGTGCAACGACCGCACAGTCGTATTGCCTCGAACGGAAAACCAAGGCGGAGGTTGTAAATCTCCTGTATGGATTCCGTGAGCGGGGAGATCCACGGTTACTATTAACTAGTCCCGGTGGCTGACAACGGAGGCTGAACTAACCGTTTCTTTCTCAACACGTCTTGACGTGGAGTAAGAGTGGACCAACGCTAATTCTAACCCGTCTTCCTCAACACGCCGCGTCGTGAAGGAAGCCTGGACACAGCGATATCGAAACTCTCCGGTCGCTCTTTGGTTCCTCTAAACGTCGCCAAGGCGATTCCCGGTAGAGAACGAGTAGCGGGTCTTAAGTTTAGAATAGCGCGCCAACTAACGTAGTGCTCCGCCGACCAGTGGTCATCCAAGGAGTGGACTCCTGACGCTCCCACGTCGAATAACAATAGTTGGCGAAAACCAGGTGAACCCACCGATTTCCGCCCCAGTACTAATTCAGGGTAAAGACCGCTAAATTGCTAAAAGGCGCAGCTATTGTGCTGAAGAGTCAACACGAATTGTCGTGTGTTATTCTCGATTCAGTTTCACAATTTGCTGGTGTTAAGCTGAAAGCAGTGTTCGTTATAACGGGAGCACGATCGACAATCGATGCGCTCCGTGCGAACTGTTGCTGAGGACTCTCGAAATTGAACTCTCCGGAATCAACCGTCTCGGGGGAGTTTCTGGAATCAACTGACCGTCTGCGACGTTACACCGTCGTCGACAAGCGCGAGCGAGTAATTACTCGTTACGCGGCGCTTTCGTCAAACTATTAGCTCTTTCTCACTCTCTCTCATATCCGTTTACTATTCGCGAATTCGAACGTCTTCAAACGGTAATATGTACCGGTCAGACGTGCCGCTCTCTGGTTTCCCACGGTCTAGACGAAAACAATCATTGTCATGTTATTGGACCTCGATAGTTTTTGTGTTTCCTTTTCGAATCACGCCGGTCAAATAAACTCGGTAGACTCAAGAAAAAGAAATTAACTATGAGGCTCGTGATCACGTGAAACAACTACTGGTCACTTATTTAAACATACCGCCCCCCACTGTCTGTGCAATTGCTTGAGGGTTTGGTAGTTGTGACATCGAGACTCGAATCGCGGAATTTTACAAATTCAAGTTGAATGGACGTTTGAGAGAGAGGATTACTGCAAGTTAATTATATAGTATAATAATGACTTACTTTTTGGTGGCGGCGAGGGGGAGACTGTCGTCTCCAACAGTCTCAACGACGTCTCCAGGGCCATACGAGTGATTCGCTCGTACAACGACCGGCTGTCCCTGGAGGGCGTGAGGCTGCCTGAGCTCCCGCTCGTCGAGCTGGACGAAGCCCTTCCAGCTCGTCCCCGATGTCGCCTCCGTTTCGGGTCTGTAGAGCTACGCTCCGTTGGACCCGTTGTTGCCCCCTGTGCCGTGGGTGTTGGTACCGGGAGGGCCGGACACGGCGTCCTCTCCGGAGGATTCTCCGGTTTTACCTTGTATAGGAGGGACGTTAAACGTCCCTCGGAGTTCCATCGGAGGGTATACTTCCCTCCTTCCACCCGGCAGTTATACCTCCGGGTGGTCAGGGGTATGTGCTGCGGCAGCCGCAATACATCATGCCCCAGGTCAATGATTAGGCCCTCTTTCGGTTTGCCCGGGGCGGGCCTTGCCCCGCTGGGGTCCTCCACCTCCATGATGGGGCCAGCCTCTTCCTCGTGGGCTGCCCACGCTTTCTCGCCGAGCTTGAGGCACTTCTCAAAGCTCGCACTTATCAATTTTTGACTCTCTCCGTCCATTCTGCCGGCTTTCACAGTTAGAACTATGAGGGCGAACGGATCGGGACCTGTTTTATTTCCTCGGTGGTACCCGAGGGCAACGGGGGTACCTCCCCTACAGGTGCGAAACCAGAAGAGAGACTTTACGCCCTCTTTTCGTCTTATCCTGAGGAGTGGGGGCCAAGAAGGGGGTACCGGATCGAATTTTCGAGCTCAACGGTTTCTCTCCCCTTGTTGCCCCGCCTAACCGAAAAACAGTCCTCTGGAGTGTTTATTCGTCTTCGGGGTCACGATTCGTGCCCGAAGACTCGTTTCCCACGGGTAGCTTACACAGTCTCGTTATCGGACGTGTGTAGGTGGAGGTTTTTGTACGGAGTTTAACCACTCGCACATTACCGTCTCTACACGGGAAAATCTCCTCAATTCTTCCCATTTCCCATTGATTAGGTGGGAGAAGAGGGTTTTGCACCAGTACCAGATCCCCTGGTTGCAGGTGCATTTCGATGGATCGCCACTTATTGCGATTCTGGAGATGCGTGATATAATCACGTGTCCAATGCTTCCACAGCTGCTCGTGAAATTTCTGGATCGCTCGCCAGCGCGATAGGCGCGAGAGCTGTTCCGTCTCAACAGAGCGCATCGGAAGTGCATTTAAAGGACCTCCAGTAAGGAAGTGGCCCGGCGTGAGAGGCGCATAGCTATCGGGTGCATCACTCAACGCTGCGATCGGGCGGGAGTTTAAGCTCGCCTCGATCTTGCAAAGGAGCGTATACATCTCCTCTGCGGTGGGAGTGAATGCACCGAGAATGCGCTTTAAGTGATGTTTCACTGATTTCACGCCGGCTTCCTGCATACCACCGAAATGTGGTGCACTAGGAGGATTAAATCTCCATTCTATTCCCTGCGTGCCGCAGCTATTTTGCACTTCCTGCGAATTACTCACCTCGCGGAAGTGCGTTCTTAGCTCGCGATCTGCACCGACGAAGTTTGTCCCATTGTCACTGAAAATGCAGGACGGGGTTCCACGTCGGGCGATAAAGCGATCTAAGGCGGCAATAAACGAGCCTATCGTGTAATCACTGACAAGTTCGAGATGGACAGCTCTTCTAGCGTAACATACGAAAACCGCAAGGTACGCTTTATGAGCTGTCTTCCCTCGGCCAGCGGAGTAGCGAACGCGAAACGGTCCAGCATAATCCACTCCGCAATTCGAGAAAGCTCGAGCCGGTCTGCAACGCTCAGGGATCAAACCAGCCATAATCTGCGTAGAGGTGCGACCCTTCCACCTTATGCATTTCATGCATTGGTTGATCACCGTTCGAGCGGCATTTCGGCAGCCAAGTATCCAGAATTGCTGTCTCACCTTGTACAAGGTCATCTGCAAACCTCCGTGCAACGTATCCACGTGCCCCTGCCTAATTATTAGTGTGCTCACATAATGTTTCGGCAGGATTATCGGATGTTTCGTTTGCCAATCGCGTACTGTATTCTCCAGCCTTCCACCGACCCTCAAGACCCCTTTATCGTCGAGAAACGGTTGCAGACTTTTTATCGGAGATTTCGCAGGAATTCCACGGTGATTTTTCAAGCACCGGTACTCCTCCGCGAAATGCGTACTCTGTATGTACTGTGCAATTCTGTGGGTTGCTTGTTGCAACTCCGATGCGTGGAGGATCTCCTTGACAAAGGACCTTGGGTCACCTTGCACTCGTCTCCGAAACCGGAGACAATATGCTGTGACGCGCACTAGTTTTCTCCACGATGGAAATCGGAATAGGAAATCCCATTCCTTTTCGGGAGTAACTAGGCTCGTGATCAGGTGAAACAACTACTGGTCACTTATTTAAACAATATATATATTTGTTATTTATAAATAAAGTATATTATTTTTATAATGAAAATATAATGTTTTAAAATAAACTATATAAATATATATAGTTACGACCACCCCTTACGTTGTAACCCCTTGACGACGAGGTTCGTCTAGCAATTTATAAACAGTCGCAAAAGAATTGAATTGTAATCCGACAGCGAGAGCGACCGGACGCGCGCTCGACGCTCTGATTCATAAAATACCAAAAACGCTCTGTTAATCGTAATCGTCTCCTCCGTGTACCGATATGCCCCGCACGCGCCGCAACAATATATATAGATTAAATAATTTAATCAAAATTTCAATTCGAAGTTAAATGTAATTTTTACTTTATATATATATATATATTAAATGAAACCAAAAAGAGGTATATCATTGTTAATAATATTATTAGAATATAAATTTTCAATTGAAATAATATAAAATTTAAATTTCTAATTTAAAAAAAAATGTTTATTCATTTTTATTTCTAGATATATTGATTTATTCAATAAATTTTAAATGCAATTTAAATGTTATAGATTAACTAATATCCAAATTTAATCAATTAATATTTAAATCAATTCATTCTAGTAATAAACTAAATATGATTATAATAATAAATAAAAAGATTATAAGGTAATTATTAAAATTGATATTTTGTAAATTAATAAATGGGATAAGAAAGGCAATTTCAATATCAAAAATTAGGAAAATTAATGAAATAATAAAAAAACTAATTGAAGGGGGTATTCAAGGATTAGAAATATTTGAAAATCCACATTCGTAAGCTATTTTTTGTCTAGATATAATTTTGTATTTATAGAAATTAAAAAATTTAGTATGAAAAAAATTATAGGTAAAATTATAATAGTTATTGACATTAAAATAATTAAGTAAATTTTTTATATTAAATTAATTAAATTTTTTAATTGGAAATTAAATGTAATTTTTATACTATATAAAAATAATATGAATGGTCATCAATAGATGCAAATATATAAAAATAGTCATACTACATCAACAAAATGTCAGTATCAAGCAGCAGCTTCAAATCCAAAGTGATGATTAGATGAAAAATGTTTATTTATTAATCGATAAAAACAAATAATTAAAAATGTTGTTCCAATAATTACATGAATACCATGAAATCCAGTTATTACATAAAATGTTGATCCGAAAACATTGTCATTAATAGAAAATGATGCATTTTTATATTCAAATAATTGAAGGAAAGAGAAATATATTCCCAGTAAAATGGTTATTATTAATCTTAATTTTCTTTCCTTAAATATATTATTAATAATTGAATGATGACATCAAGTAATAGACAATCCTGAAGATACTAATACAATTGTATTTAGTAGAGGAATATTATAATGATTAAATATTTTAATTCCTTTGGGAGGTCAAATTATACCAATTTCTATTCTAGGATTAAGGGATATATGAAAAAATGCTCAAAAAAAGGAAATAAAAAAAACAATTCAGAAATAATAAATCGAATTATTCCAAATCGTAGATTATTATAAACAAGATAAGTAATCAATGGTTTATTTCTTGGTCCAATAATAACTAGTATGTGTGATTTTGGGTTTCGGCTTTTAATAGACCAATGTAACGATTTAAACTTCTTTATTTTTCAACGTAGAAACGTTTCGGTACAATTTTGCACCCTCTTCAGTCTAAACATTAAGTCTATGTGGAAGGAAAAGAAAAAGTTTCTCTATTACAATAATATTTTACAAGTGTCTTAAATACCTATTATTCCTATGTAAAACTAATTGTTAACGGAAAATTGAATAAATTGTACTCACTAAAAGAAGTCCTAGGCTACTTATTATCTGCCCTAGGTGCTTATGTCTTCGGTGTTAAAGGAAGACTAAAGTACAAATTTTAAACTTAGAATTAACTGTAACCACTGAGGCGGAGAGGCAGGACAAGGGTTATTTATTTACATTAATTGACGTCACGAAATCAGTTGCGCACTTTATTTGAACGTGGTCTGCTGGACAGTAAGGACACAATCCCGCCTGGATTCTGCGCGACCTAGGGTCGGTAATATCGATCCATAGAATCGATCGGCGGAAGTGAATGGATTTACGTATCACTTACTATCCAGCAGCCATCACAGTTCGTTCAAGGGTGCTGAGGCAAGGCGTTATTATACATCGGAATTTTTCCCTGTGATTCGGTGCATGTCTGTAATTGAAAGTGGTAGGTAAGATGCGTAATCTATCCCTTTGGCTATTAATAGAATTATTGACAATGTACAAGCAGTTTTCTTTTTTAACTGATATGTAGTAATTCGGCTACGTCAGCAGGTGGGCGATGAGGTCCGTGTAGTGGATTGCTAAATTGACCGATTCAAACTTCTTGTTAACACTATTCTCTAACTGTATATATAGGGATTCGGCGATACTCCGGCGGTAGTAATTATTGTCCTTGTGAAGAATACTAGCGTTATCAAAGTCGAACGCGCGGCCGTTATCCAGCACGTGCTCTGTGAGAGCCGTTCTGCTGGACAGGTGCGTGAGGCTGTACCTATGTTGGTACAGTCTTGTTGCTAATTGGTTGTGAGTTTGGCCCACGTAGCACTCTCCACAATTCCTGCAAGGTATTTTATACACTATGTACGTTTTCTTACATGTGTGTAGCTTATCCTTTCCTTTGGCGAAGAAGCCAAAAGCATTGCTATTTGTAGTGTAAATACATCGCAAGTTGTAACTTTTTAGGATTGGAATCAAGTCCAAATCATAGACAAAAGGAAGTACCACCGCACCGCTCGGAGATGGGTCCCGCAAGCGGTTTATCCTATCCTGGTTTACCCGATAGGGATGATAAATATCATCCACCCGTCTCTTGATGATGTTCTTGACAAAGTTCGTCGGGTAGCCGTTACGAGATAATGTGTTAACAATAAGTTCAAGATTGTCCTTTCTAAAATTCGGGTGTGCTAATTTAACCGCACGGTCAACCAGACCTACAACTAGACTTCTTTTGTGTACAATAGAATGCGCCGAATTGAAGTTACTATAACGCCCAGACCATGTTTTTTTACGGAACCAATTCGTGACGATCTTATTGTTCTCTCTATGAGGTTATAAGAGAGAACAATAAGACCGCCACGATTGTGTTCCTGAAAAAGACGGAACAGATCGGCCAAAACAGTCGACGCGTGGCTTACCGTATTTAAAAGCCACGCACCAGTACACGCATTAGCACACACAGCACGGTTACCGTTGCTGTTTAAGTGTGCACGTCAAAACATTCCCGAGACAGAACGTTAATACGATTATCGTATTGCAGGTGATTACATCCGTTCGTTCTTCTTCTGTTGTTCCAGAGATTATAACCTAGGACAACCAGGCCCGCCGACAGCCAGGCTACCAAGAAGTCAAATTCTTGTGATCGGCAAAACACTTTGTATTATACAGAGCGAAAAGGGTCTGAAATATACGACTGTCCTTTTCAGGACAGTCAAAGGGAATCAAAGGCATATTGGTTTGGAGTTACCTTTACCCACTCTCCCTCGTCCGGACCGGAGGAGGAAGTTTCACTTCCTCCAATATCGGTTGGAGTTGCCCGATATTTCAAACAAATTTCAACAAATTGAAATTAATGATCCAATTGATGAAATAATATTTCAAGATAAGTATCTACCCGGACAGGTGCTCGGCGAGGCGGAAAGCTATGATCCTCTCGAGGTCTTTCCCGCCCCGTCGAGCAGGCATATAGGCCGATAGGCGGAAGGGCGGAAGGCTGCCGCCCTGCCTGGTTTAGGGAGCAGCACCAGCTGCCCCCTTTTCCAGGCCCCCGGGAAGACCCCTTCTGTGAGGCAGTCCTCCAGGAGGCGTCGAAACCTACCCCCCAGGACCACGAGCACGCGGCCGTGGATGCCGTCGGGACCCGGGGCGGTGCTTCGGGCTGCAAGGCGGCGCACCGCCCTGTCCGGCTCCTCGCTGCCGATCCCAGGCACAGGGACGCGATCATGTCGCGCCCCCTGCTCCTGGGTCCGCCGTCAAGCCTCCTCCTCATCCTGAGGAAAGATGTTATCGACGACGGCGTCCAGGAACTCCGGTTCCATCGACTCGGTCACCGGGGGGGGGGGGGGCCCACGGGCGGATCTTATTCAGAACCACCCGGTATGGGCGACCCCACGGATCGCGATCGATGGTGGCGAGGAGCTGGCTCCAGGCCGCCGCCTTGGCCCTTAGGACAGCCCCCTGGAGGGTCCCCCCGGGCGTCCCTGTACGCGTTGTACAGGAACTCCTCCTCCTCCGCGGTGGATCTTGCGCGCCTGCGGGCCCTGAGGTACGCCCTCCGCGCACGCGTACTGGTGTCCCTCAGGTCGGAAATTTCCGACGACCACAAGTACGCGGCGCGGGGCGAGGAGGCTTTGGCCCGGGGCATGGCGGTGTCAGAGACACTGCGCACGGCGGAGGGCGACGCCCATGTCAGGTCGACTATGGACGCCCCCCGCCGCCGCACGAAGGTGGGGGTGGACCCCTCATTGAGGAGCCTTAACTCCAGACCGGCCGCCCAATGGAGCAGCTCCCGTCCCCTCATGTCCGTACTGGGGGCACCCCACGCTGTAGCGTGGGAGTTGAAATCCCCCAGGACGAGCAAGGGACGCGGCAGGATGCGGGCGACGCACCCCCAACCCGGTCCAGGAACGCTACAAAAGCGTCCCGGCCGCAATTGGGGGAGACGTAAACCCCCACCACCGCCACGCTGCCCCACTAGACGGCTACGTAGCCATCCCCCCGTTCTATGAGAGCCGGGGGGAGGCATCCCCGGAGTGCCATTCCATAGAATGGCTACCGAGCCCAAGGCGTCTCCGGACCACGAAGGGTGATCCGGAACCCTGTAGGGCTCGGCCGCAACGACCAGCGCCCGACTTTCCACTCGCCCGCGGCCTGGACTACTAAGTCCTGTGCCACGCGCGTGTGGTTCAGGTTGGTCTGGAGGAGGTTGATCCCCAGTCATTGGGGGTCAGCCTCCTCCCGGACCTCCTCCTGGGAGGACTCCACGTCCATGCCACCCTCCCCGGCGGGGGGGGACATCCTCGCACGGGGCGGGCATGGACGCGGCTTCCTTTGCCGGGCGAGCCGGCGCCTCTTGCCTCTCAGGAGGCGGCACCGCCTCGGCGAGCTCCACCTCCATAGCCTCCCCGGCTGGAGAGGCGGATTCCGCACTCCCCAAATCGGGTGGCGCTATGGCTAGGGCGGCCGCAACGGGGGTCGAGGGCGCCGCGGCGCCCCGGGCAGGGGGCGCCGCTATGGCAGGCCTCTCCCGCTGCGCTCCCCCCTTGCCCTTGGAGGAGGGCCTTTGTGGGGGTGCGCACCCTTTCGTACCGAGACGGTGTGCCGCCGGTCGCCCAAGGTCCGTGCACAGCGGACACTTGGGCGGGGCCGAACACACCGCCGCGGTGTGGGTCACATCCCCGCAATTGTAGCACCGACCGCTACGGTCGGTACTACTCTTGCATTGGTGCCTGGAGTGCCCCAGCGTCAGGCACCGATAGCACTGGAGGGCACGGGCTTCCAAAGCCTGCACCCTCACAGCGCTCCAGCCCACCCTCAGACGGCCAGCTGCGACAATTTTGCGCGCCGCTGAGAGTGGGCATTGAACCCATGCCGTGCCGAGCCGCGAAGGGGCGCGCCGGATCTCCCTGACGCGCACCTCGCCCTCGTCACAGGCGCCCGTGGTGGCACAGTATCGAACACTCAGTTTCAGATAGAACAATTAGTTTAAACTGGTACTAAGTTTCGCATCTGGAGTTTCCTCTCTCACAAGGCGGCCACTCAGTTTCGTGGAACACATTCGGTTTCGAGTAGCATCGCCACAGATTTCAGAGAACAGGCGCTTCTCCTGGCACAGTATCGAACACTTAGTTTCAGAGAGAACAATTAGTTTAAAATGGAACTAATTTTCGCATCTGGAGTTTCCTCTCCCACAAGGTCGACCACTTAGTTTCGTCGAACACATACGGTTTCGAGTAGCATCGCCACAGATTTCAGAGAACAGGCGCTTCTCCTGGCAGAGTATCGAACACTTAGTTTCAGATGGAACAATTAGTTTTAAATGGAACTAAGTTTCGCATCTGGAGTTTCCTCTTTCACAAGGTCGACCACTTAGTTTCGCCGAACGCATACGGTTTCGAGTGGCATCGCCAGAGATTTCAGAGAACAGGCGCTTCTACTGGCACAGTATCGAACACTTAGTTTCAGATAGAACAATTAATTTAAAATGGAACTAAGTTTCGCATCTGAAGTTTCCAATCTCACAAGGCCGGCCACTTAGATTCGTCGAACACATACGGTTGCGAGTAGCATCGCCACAGATTTCAGAGAGCAGGCGCTACTCCTGGCACAGTATCGAACACTTAGTTTCGGATGGAACAATTAGTTTAAAATGGTACTAAGTTTCGCATCTGGAGTTTCTTCTCTCGGAAGTTGGACCACTTAGTTTCGTCGAACACATACGGTTTCGAGTGGCATCGCCACAGATTTCAGAGAGCAGGCGCTTCTCCTGGCACAGTATCGACCATTTAGTATCAAATAGAACAATTAGTTTAAAATGGAACTAAGCTTCGCATTTGGAGTTTCCTCTCTCACAAAGTCGACCACTTTGTTTTGTCGAACACATACGGTTTCGAGTGGCATCGCCACTGTTTTCAGAGAACAGGCGCTTCTCCTGGCACATTATCGAACACTTAGTTTCAGATAGAACAATTAGTTTAAAATGGAACTAAGTTTCGCATCTGGAGTTTTCTCCCTCACAAGTTCGACCACTTAGTTTCGTCGAACACATACGGTTTCGAGTAGCATCGCCACCGATTTCAGAGAACAGGCGCTTCTCCTGGCACAGTATCGAACACTTAGTTTCAGATGGAACATTTAGTTTAAAATTGAACTGTTTCGCATCTGGAGTTTCCGCTCTCACAAGGTCGACCACTTAGTTTCGCCGAACGCATACGGTTTCGAGTGGAATCGCCACAGATTTCAGAGAACAGGCGCTTCTCCTGGCACAGTATCGAACACTTAGTTTCAGATGGAACATTTAGTTTAAAATTGAACTGTTTCGCATCTGGAGTTTCCGCTCTCACAAGGTCGACCACTTAGTTTCGCCGAACGCATACGGTTTCGAGTGGAATCGCCACAGATTTCAGAGAACAGGCGCTTCTCCTGGCACAGTATCGAACACTTAGTTTCAGATGGAACATTTAGTTTAAAATTGAACTGTTTCGCATCTGGAGTTTCCGCTCTCACAAGGTCGACAACTTAGTTTCGCCGAACGCATACGGTTTCGAGTGGCATCGCCACTGGTTTCAGAGAACATGCGCTTCTCCTGGCACATTATCGAACACTTAGTTTCAGATGGAACATTTAGTTTAAAATTGAACTGTTTCGCATCTGGAGTTTCCGCTCTCACAAGGTCGACCACTTAGTTTCGCCGAACGCATACTGTTTCGAGTGGCATCGCCACAGATTTCAGAGAACAGGCGCTTCTACTGGCAGAGTATCGAACACTTAGTTTCAGATGGAAAATTTAGTTTAAAATTGAACTGTTTCGCATCTGGAGTTTCCGCTCTCACAAGGTCGACCACTTAGTTTCGCCGAACGCATACGGTTTCGAGTGGCATCGCCAGAGATTTCAGAGAACAGGCGCTTCTCCTGGCACAGTATCGAACACTTAGTTTCAGATAGAACAATTAATTTAAAATGGAACTAAGTTTCGCATCTGAAGTTTCCAATCTCACAAGGCCGGCCACTTAGATTCGTCGAACACATACGGTTGCGAGTAGCATCGCCACAGATTTCAGAGAGCAGGCGCTACTCCTGGCACAGTATCGAACACTTAGTTTCGGATGGAACAATTAGTTTAAAATGGAACTAAGTTTCGCATCTGGAGTTTTCTCCCTCACAAGTTCGACCACTTAGTTTCGTCGAACACATACGGTTTCGAGTAGCATCGCCACCGATTTCAGAGAACAGGCGCTTCTCCTGGCACAGTATCGAACACTTAGTTTCAGATGGAACATTTAGTTTAAAATTGAACTGTTTCGCATCTGGAGTTTCCGCTCTCACAAGGTCGACCACTTAGTTTCGCCGAACGCATACGGTTACGAGTGGCATCGCCACAGATTTCAGAGAACAGGCGCTTCTCCTGGCACAGTATCGAACACTTAGTTTCAGATGGAACATTTAGTTTAAAATTGAACTGTTTCGCATCTGGAGTTTCCGCTCTCACAAGGTCGACCACTTAGTTTCGCCGAACGCATACGGTTTCGAGTGGCATCGCCAGAGATTTCAGAGAACGGGGGTTTCTCCTGGCACAGTATCGGACACTTAGTTTCAGATAGAAAAATTAGTTTAAAATGGAACAAAGCTTCCCATTTGGAGTTTCCTCTCTCACAAGGTCGGCCACTTAGTTTCGTCGAACACATACGGTTTCGAGTGGCATCGCCACAGATTTCAGAGAACAGGCGCTTCTCCTGGCACAGTATCGAACACTTGGTTTCAGATGGTACATTTAGTTTCAAATTGAACTGTTTCGCATCTGGAGTTTCCGCTCTCACAAGGTCGACCACTTAGTTTCGTCGAACACATACGGTTTCCAGTGGCACCGGCACAGATTTCGGAGAACAGGCGCTTCTCCTGGCACAGTATCGAACACTTAGTTTCAGATGGAACATTTAGTTTAAAATTGAAATCTTTCGCATCTGGAGTTTCCGCTCTCACAAGGTCGACCACTTAGTTTCGCCGAACGCATACGGTTTCGAGTGGCATCGCCAGAGATTTCAGAGAACAGGCGCTTCTCCTGGCACAGTATCGAACACTTAGTTTCAGATAGAACAATTAATTTAAAATGGAACCAAGTTTCGCATATGAAGTTTCCAATCTCACAAGGCCGGCCACTTAGTTTCGTCGAACACATACGGTTTCGAGTAGCATCGCCACCGATTTCAGAGAACAGGCGCTTCTCCTGGCACAGTATCGAACACTTAGTTTCAGATGGAACATTTAGTTTAAAATTGAACTGTTTCGCATCTGGAGTTTCCGCTCTCACAAGGTCGACCACTTAGTTTCGCCGAACGCATACGGTTTCGAGTGGAATCGCCACAGATTTCAGAGAACAGGCGCTTCTCCTGGCACAGTATCGAACACTTAGTTTCAGATGGAACATTTAGTTTAAAATTGAACTGTTTCGCATCTGGAGTTTCCGCTCTCACAAGGTCGACCACTTAGTTCCGCCGAACGCATACGGTTTCGAGTGGAATCGCCACAGATTTCAGAGAACAGGCGCTTCTCCTGGCACAGTATCGAACACTTAGTTTCAGATGGAACAATTAGTTTAAAATTGAACTGTTTCGCATCTGGAGTTTCCGCTCTCACAAGGTCGACAACTTAGTTTCGCCGAACGCAGACGGTTTCGAGTGGCATCGCCACTGGTTTCAGAGAA
Source organism: Nysson spinosus (assembly GCA_910591585.2). Taxonomy (NCBI): domain Eukaryota; kingdom Metazoa; phylum Arthropoda; class Insecta; order Hymenoptera; family Crabronidae; genus Nysson; species Nysson spinosus. Next base: position 2,271,925 of record CAJUYC020000006.1, read on the forward strand.
CATGCGCTTCTCCTGGCACATTATCGAACACTTAGTTTCAGATGGAACATTTAGTTTAAAATTGAACTGTTTCGCATCTGGAGTTTCCGCTCTCACAAGGTCGACCACTTAGTTTCGCCGAACGCATACTGTTTCGAGTGGCATCGCCACAGATTTCAGAGAACAGGCGCTTCTACTGGCAGAGTATCGAACACTTAGTTTCAGATGGAAAATTTAGTTTAAAATTGAACTGTTTCGCATCTGGAGTTTCCGCTCTCACAAGGTCGACCACTTAGTTTCGCCGAACGCATACGGTTTCGAGTGGCATCGCCAGAGATTTCAGAGAACAGGCGCTTCTCCTGGCACAGTATCGAACACTTAGTTTCAGATAGAACAATTAATTTAAAATGGAACTAAGTTTCGCATCTGAAGTTTCCAATCTCACAAGGCCGGCCACTTAGATTCGTCGAACACATACGGTTGCGAGTAGCATCGCCACAGATTTCAGAGAGCAGGCGCTACTCCTGGCACAGTATCGAACACTTAGTTTCGGATGGAACAATTAGTTTAAAATGGAACTAAGTTTCGCATCTGGAGTTTTCTCCCTCACAAGTTCGACCACTTAGTTTCGTCGAACACATACGGTTTCGAGTAGCATCGCCACCGATTTCAGAGAACAGGCGCTTCTCCTGGCACAGTATCGAACACTTAGTTTCAGATGGAACATTTAGTTTAAAATTGAACTGTTTCGCATCTGGAGTTTCCGCTCTCACAAGGTCGACCACTTAGTTTCGCCGAACGCATACGGTTTCGAGTGGCATCGCCAGAGATTTCAGAGAACAGGCGCTTCTCCTGTCACAGTATCGAACACTTAGTTTCAGATAGAACAATTAATTTAAAATGGAACTAAGTTTCGCATCTGAAGTTTCCAATCTCACAAGGCCGGCCACTTAGATTCGTCGAACACATACGGTTGCGAGTAGCATCGCCACAGATTTCAGAGAGCAGGCGCTACTCCTGGCACAGTATCGAACACTTAGTTTCGGATGGAACAATTAGTTTAAAATGGAACTAAGTTTCGCATCTGGAGTTTTCTCCCTCACAAGTTCGACCACTTAGTTTCGTCGAACACATACGGTTTCGAGTAGCATCGCCACCGATTTCAGAGAACAGGCGCTTCTCCTGGCACAGTATCGAACACTTAGTTTCAGATGGAACATTTAGTTTAAAATTGAACTGTTTCGCATCTGGAGTTTCCGCTCTCACAAGGTCGACCACTTAGTTTCGCCGAACGCATACGGTTACGAGTGGCATCGCCACAGATTTCAGAGAGCAGGCGCTACTCCTGGCACAGTATCGAACACTTAGTTTCAGATGGAACATTTAGTTTAAAATTGAACTGTTTCTCATCTGGAGTTTCCGCTCTCACAAGGTCGACCACTTAGTTTCGCCGAACGCATACGGTTTCGAGTGGAATCGCCACAGATTTCAGAGAACAGGCGCTTCTCCTGGCACAGTATCGAACACTTAGTTTCAGATGGAACATTTAGTTTAAAATTGAACTGTTTCGCATCTGGAGTTTCCGCTCTCACAAGGTCGACCACTTAGTTTCGCCGAACGCATACGGTTTCGAGTGGCATCGCCACTGGTTTCAGAGAACATGCGCTTCTCCTGGCACATTATCGAACACTTAGTTTCAGATGGAACATTTAGTTTAAAATTGAACTGTTTCGCATCTGGAGTTTCCGCTCTCACAATGTCGACCACTTAGTTTCGCCGAACGCATACGGTTTCGAGTGGAATCGCCACAGATTTCAGAGAACAGGCGCTTCTCCTGGCACAGTATCGAACACTTAGTTTCAGATGGAACATTTAGTTTAAAATTGAACTGTTTCGCATCTGGAGTTTCCGCTCTCACAAGGTCGACCACTTAGTTTCGCCGAACGCATACGGTTTCGAGTGGCATCGCCACTGGTTTCAGAGAACATGCGCTTCTCCTGGCACATTATCGAACACTTAGTTTCAGATGGAACATTTAGTTTAAAATTGAACTGTTTCACATCTGGAGTTTCCGCTCTCACAAGGTCGACCACTTAGTTTCGCCGAACGCATACTGTTTCGAGTGGCATCGCCACAGATTTCAGAGAACAGGCGCTTCTACTGGCAGAGTATCGAACACTTAGTTTCAGATGGAAAATTTAGTTTAAAATTGAACTGTTTCGCATCTGGAGTTTCCGCTCTCACAAGGTCGACCACTTAGTTTCGCCGAACGCATACGGTTTCGAGTGGCATCGCCAGAGATTTCAGAGAACAGGCGCTTCTCCTGTCACAGTATCGAACACTTAGTTTCAGATAGAACAATTAATTTAAAATGGAACTAAGTTTCGCATCTGAAGTTTCCAATCTCACAAGGCCGGCCACTTAGATTCGTCGAACACATACGGTTGCGAGTAGCATCGCCACAGATTTCAGAGAGCAGGCGCTACTCCTGGCACAGTATCGAACACTTAGTTTCGGATGGAACAATTAGTTTAAAATGGAACTAAGTTTCGCATCTGGAGTTTTCTCCCTCACAAGTTCGACCACTTAGTTTCGTCAAACACATACGGTTTCGAGTAGCATCGCCACCGATTTCAGAGAACAGGCGCTTCTCCTGGCACAGTATCGAACACTTAGTTTCAGATGGAACATTTAGTTTAAAATTGAACTGTTTCGCATCTGGAGTTTCCGCTCTCACAAGGTCGACCACTTAGTTTCGCCGAACGCATACGGTTACGAGTGGCATCGCCACAGATTTCAGAGAACAGGCGCTTCTCCTGGCACAGTATCGAACACTTAGTTTCAGATGGAACATTTAGTTTAAAATTGAACTGTTTCGCATCTGGAGTTTCCGCTCTCACAAGGTCGACCACTTAGTTTCGCCGAACGCATACGGTTTCGAGTGGCATCGCCAGAGATTTCAGAGAACGGGGGTTTCTCCTGGCACAGTATCGGACACTTAGTTTCAGATAGAAAAATTAGTTTAAAATGGAACAAAGCTTCCCATTTGGAGTTTCCTCTCTCACAAGGTCGGCCACTTAGTTTCGTCGAACACATACGGTTTCGAGTGGCATCGCCACAGATTTCAGAGAACAGGCGCTTCTCCTGGCACAGTATCGAACACTTGGTTTCAGATGGTACATTTAGTTTCAAATTGAACTGTTTCGCATCTGGAGTTTCCGCTCTCACAAGGTCGACCACTTAGTTTCGTCGAACACATACGGTTTCCAGTGGCACCGGCACAGATTTCGGAGAACAGGCGCTTCTCCTGGCACAGTATCGAACACTTAGTTTCAGATGGAACATTTAGTTTAAAATTGAAATCTTTCGCATCTGGAGTTTCCGCTCTCACAAGGTCGACCACTTAGTTTCGCCGAACGCATACGGTTTCGAGTGGCATCGCCAGAGATTTCAGAGAACAGGCGCTTCTCCTGGCACAGTATCGAACACTTAGTTTCAGATAGAACAATTAATTTAAAATGGAACCAAGTTTCGCATATGAAGTTTCCAATCTCACAAGGCCGGCCACTTAGATTCGTCGAACACATACGGTTGCGAGTAGCATCGCCACAGATTTCAGAGAGCAGGCGCTACTCCTGGCACAGTATCGAACACTTAGTTTCAGATAGAACAATTAGTTTAAAATGGAACTAAGTTTCGCATCTGGAGTTTTCTCCCTCACAAGTTCGACCACTTAGTTTCGTCGAACACATACGGTTTCGAGTAGCATCGCCACCGATTTCAGAGAACAGGCGCTTCTCCTGGCACAGTATCGAACACTTAGTTTCAGATGGAACATTTAGTTTAAAATTGAACTGTTTCTCATCTGGAGTTTCCGCTCTCACAAGGTCGACCACTTAGTTTCGCCGAACGCATACGGTTTCGAGTGGAATCGCCACAGATTTCAGAGAACAGGCGCTTCTCCTGGCACAGTATCGAACACTTAGTTTCAGATGGAACATTTAGTTTAAAATTGAACTGTTTCGCATCTGGAGTTTCCGCTCTCACAAGGTCGACCACTTAGTTTCGCCGAACGCATACGGTTTCGAGTGGCATCGCCACTGGTTTCAGAGAACATGCGCTTCTCCTGGCACATTATCGAACACTTAGTTTCAGATGGAACATTTAGTTTAAAATTGAACTGTTTCGCATCTGGAGTTTCCGCTCTCACAAGGTCGACCACTTAGTTTCGCCGAACGCATACTGTTTCGAGTGGCATCGCCACAGATTTCAGAGAACAGGCGCTTCTACTGGCAGGGTATCGAACACTTAGTTTCAGATGGAAAATTTAGTTTAAAATTGAACTGTTTCGCATCTGGAGTTTCCGCTCTCACAAGGTCGACCACTTAGTTTCGCCGAACGCATACGGTTTCGAGTGGCATCGCCAGAGATTTCAGAGAACAGGCGCTTCTCCTGTCACAGTATCGAACACTTAGTTTCAGATGGAACATTTAGTTTAAAATTGAACTGTTTCGCATCTGGAGTTTCCGCTCTCACAAGGTCGACCACTTAGTTTCGCCGAACGCATACGGTTTCGAGTGGCATCGCCACTGGTTTCAGAGAACATGCGCTTCTCCTGGCACATTATCGAACACTTAGTTTCAGATGGAACATTTAGTTTAAAATTGAACTGTTTCGCATCTGGAGTTTCCGCTCTCACAAGGTCGACCACTTAGTTTCGCCGAACGCATACTGTTTCGAGTGGCATCGCCACAGATTTCAGAGAACAGGCGCTTCTACTGGCAGGGTATCGAACACTTAGTTTCAGATGGAAAATTTAGTTTAAAATTGAACTGTTTCGCATCTGGAGTTTCCGCTCTCACAAGGTCGACCACTTAGTTTCGCCGAACGCATACGGTTTCGAGTGGCATCGCCAGAGATTTCAGAGAACAGGCGCTTCTCCTGTCACAGTATCGAACACTTAGTTTCAGATAGAACAATTAATTTAAAATGGAACTAAGTTTCGCATCTGAAGTTTCCAATCTCACAAGGCCGGCCACTTAGATTCGTCGAACACATACGGTTGCGAGTAGCATCGCCACAGATTTCAGAGAGCAGGCGCTACTCCTGGCACAGTATCGAACACTTAGTTTCGGATGGAACAATTACTTTAAAATGGTACTAACTTTCGCATCTGGAGTTTCTTCTCTCAGAAATTGGACCACTTAGTTTCGTCGAACACATACGGTTTCGAGTGGCATCGCCACAGATTTCAGAGAGCAGGCGCTTCTCCTGGCACAGTATCGACCATTTAGTATCAAATAGAACAATTAGTTTAAAATGGAACTAAGCTTCACATTTGGAGTTTCCTCTCTCACAAAGTCGACCACTTTGTTTTGTCGAACACATAAGGTTTCGAGTGGCATCGCCACTGGTTTCAGAGAACAGGCGCTTCTCCTGGCACAGTATCGAACACTTATTTCAGACAGAACAATTAGTTTAAAATGGAACTAAGTTTCGCCTCTGGAGTTTCCTCTCTCACAAGGTCGACAACTTAGTTTCGTCGAACACATACGGTTTCGAGTGGCATTGCCACAGATTTCAGGGAACAGGCGCTTCTCCTGGCGCAGTATCGAACACATAGTTTCAGATAGAACAATTAGTTTAAAATGGTACTATGTTTCGCATCTGGAGTATCCTCTCTCACAAGGTCAACAACATAGTTTCGACGAACACATACGGTTTCGAGTGGTATCGCCACAGATTTCGCAGAACGGCGTTTCTCCTGGCACAGTATCGAACACTTAGTTTCAGATAGCACAATTAGTTTAAAATGGTACTAAGTTTCGCATCTGGAGTTTCCTCTCTCACAAAGTCGACGACTTAGTTTCGTCGAACACATACGGTTTCGAGTGGTATCGCCACAGATTTCGCAGAACGGCGTTTCTCCTGGCACAGTATCGAACACTTAGTTTCAGATAGAACAATTTGTTTTAAATGGATCTATGTTTCGCTTCTGGAGTTTCCTCTCTCACAAGGTCGACGACTTAGTTTCGTTGAACACATTCGGTTTCGAGTGGCATCGGCACAGATTTCAAAGACAGGCGCTTCTCCTGGCACAGTATCGAACACTTATTTCAGACAGAACAATTTGTTTAAAATGGAACTATGTTTCGCATCTGGAGTTTCCTCTCTCACAAGGTCGACCACTTGGTTTCGTCTAACACATACGGTTTCGAGTGGCATCGCCACAGATTTCAGAGGACAGGCGCTTCTCCTGGCACAGTATCGAACACTTATTTCAGACAGAACAATTAGTTTAAAATGGAAATATGTTTCGCATCTGGAGTATCCTCTCTCACAAGGTCAACAACATAGTTTCGTGGAACACATACGGTTTCGAGCGTCATCGGCACACAGTTCAGAGAACAGGGGCTTCTCCTGGCGCAGTATCGAACACATAGTTTCAGATAGAACAATTAGTTTAAAGTGGAACTAAGTTTCGCATCTGGATATTCCTCTCTCACAAGGTCGACCACTTAGTTTCGCCGAACACATACGGTTTCGAGTAGCATCGCCACAGATTTCATAGGAGAGGCGCTTCTCCTGGCACAGTATGGAACACTTAGTTACAGATAGAACAATTAGTTTAAAATGGAACTAAGCTTCGCATCTGGAGTTTCCTCTCTCACAAGGTCGACCACTTGGTTTCGACGAACACATACGGTTTCGAGTGGTATCGCCACAGATTTCGCAGAACGGCGTTTCTCCTGGCACAGTATCGAACACTTAGTTTCAGATAGAACAATTAGTTTTAAATGGAACTATGTTTCGCTTCTGGAGTTTCCTCTCTCACAAGGTCGACGACTTAGTTTCGTTGAACACATTCGGTTTCGAGGGGCATCGCCACAGATTTCAGAGAACAGGCACTTCTCCTGGCACAGTATCGAACACTTAGTTTCAGATAGAACAATTAGTTTAAAATGGAAATATGTTTCGCATTTGGAGTTTAATCCCTCACAAGGTCGACCACTTAGTTACGTCGAACACATACGGTATCGAGTGGCAACGCCACAGATTTCGCAGAACGGCGTTTCTCCTGGCACAGTATCGAACACTTAGTTTCAGATAGAACAATTAGTTTTAAATGGATCTATGTTTCGCTTCTGGAGTTTCCTCTCTCACAAGGTCGACGACTTAGTTTCGTTGAACACATTCGGTTTCGAGTGGCATCGGCACAGATTTCAAAGACAGGCGCTTCTCCTGGCACAGTATCGAACACTTATTTCAGACAGAACAATTTGTTTAAAATGGAACTAAGTTTCGCATCTGGAGTTTCCTCTCTCACAAGGTCGACCACTTGGTTTCGTCGAACACATACGGTTTCGAGTGGCATCGCCACAGATTTCAGAGGACAGGCGCTTCTCCTGGCCCAGTATCGAACACATAGTTTCAGATAGAACAATTAGTTTAAAGTGGAACTAAGTTTCGCATCTGGATATTCCTCTCTCACAAGGTCGACCACTTAGTTTCGCCGAACACATACGGTTTCGAGTAGCATCGCCACAGATTTCAGAGAACAGGCGCTTCTCCTGGCACAGTATCGAACACTTATTTCAGACAGAACAATTAGTTTAAAATGGAAATATGTTTCGCATCTGGAGTATCCTCTCTCACAAAGTCAACAAGATAGTTTCGTGGAACACATACGGTTTCGAGCGTCATCGGCACACAGTTCAGAGAACAGGGGCTTCTCCTGGCGCAGTATCGAACACATAGTTTCAGATAGAACAATTAGTTTAAAGTGGAACTAAGTTTCGCATCTGGATATTCCTCTCTCACAAGGTCGTCCACTTAGTTTCGCCGAACACATACGGTTTCGAGTAGCATCGCCACAGATTTCAGAGAACAGGCGCTTCTCCTGGCACAGTATCGAACACTTATTTCAGACAGAACAATTAGTTTAAAATGGAAATATGTTTCGCATCTGGAGTATCCTCTCTCACAAGGTCAACAACATAGTTTCGTGGAACACATACGGTTTCGAGCGTCATCGGCACACAGTTCAGAGAACAGGGGCTTCTCCTGGCGCAGTATCGAACACATAGTTTCAGATAGAACAATTAGTTTAAAGTGGAACTAAGTTTCGCATCTGGATATTCCTCTCTCACAAGGTCGACCACTTAGTTTCGCCGAACACATACGGTTTCGAGTAGCATCGCCACAGATTTCAGAGAACAGGCGCTTCTCCTGGCACAGTATCGAACACTTATTTCAGACAGAACAATTAGTTTAAAATGGAAATATGTTTCGCATCTGGAGTATCCTCTCTCACAAGGTCAACAACATAGTTTCGTGGAACACATACGGTTTCGAGCGTCATCGGCACACAGTTCAGAGAACAGGGGCTTCTCCTGGCGCAGTATCGAACACATAGTTTCAGATAGAACAATTAGTTTAAAGTGGAACTAAGTTTCGCATCTGGATATTCCTCTCTCACAAGGTCGTCCACTTAGTTTCGCCGAACACATACGGTTTCGAGTAGCATCGCCACAGATTTCAGAGAACAGGCGCTTCTCCTGGCACAGTATCGAACACTTATTTCAGACAGAACAATTAGTTTAAAATGGAAATATGTTTCGCATCTGGAGTATCCTCTCTCACAAGGTCAACAACATAGTTTCGTGGAACACATACGGTTTCGAGCGTCATCGGCACACAGTTCAGAGAACAGGGGCTTCTCCTGGCGCAGTATCGAACACATAGTTTCAGATAGAACAATTAGTTTAAAGTGGAACTAAGTTTCGCATCTGGATATTCCTCTCTCACAAGGTCGACCACTTAGTTTCGCCGAACACATACGGTTTCGAGTAGCATCGCCACAGATTTCAGAGAACAGGCGCTTCTCCTGGCACAGTATCGAACACTTATTTCAGACAGAACAATTAGTTTAAAATGGAAATATGTTTCGCATCTGGAGTATCCTCTCTCACAAGGTCAACAACATAGTTTCGTGGAACACATACGGTTTCGAGCGTCATCGGCACACAGTTCAGAGAACAGGGGCTTCTCCTGGCGCAGTATCGAACATATAGTTTCAGATAGAACAATTAGTTTAAAGTGGAACTAAGTTTCGCATCTGGATATTCCTCTCTCACAGGGTCGACTACTTATTTTCGTCGAACACATACGGTTTCGAGTAGCATCGCCACAGATTTCATAGGAGAGGCGCTTCTCCTGGCACAATATGGAACACTTAGTTACAGATAGAACAATTAGTTTAAAATGGAACTAAGTTTCGCATCTGGAGTTTCGTCTCCCACAAGGTCGACCACTTAGTTTCGTCGAACACCTACGTTTTCGAGTGGTATCGCCGCAAATTTCGCCGAACGGGAGCTTCTCCCGGCACAGTACCGACTATTTATTTTCGCCGAACACATACGGTTTCGAGTGGCATCGCCACAGATTTCTGGGAACAGGCGCTTCTCCTGGCACAGAATCGAACACTTGGTTTCAGATAAAACAATTAGTTTAAAATGGTAGTAAGTTTCGCATCTGGAGTTTCCTCTCTCACAAGGTCGACCACTTAGTTTCGTCGAACACATACGGTTTCGAGTAGCATCGCCCCAGATTTCAGAGAGCAGGCGCTTCTCCTGGCACAGTATCGAACACTTAGTTTCAGATAGAACATTTAGTTTAAATTGGAACTAAGTTTCGCATCTGGAGTTTCCTCTCTCACAAGGTCGACCACTTTGTTTCGTCGAACACATACATTTTCGAGTAGCATCGCCACAGATTTCAGAGAACAGGCGCTTTTCCTGGCACAGTATCGAACATTTAGTCTCAGATAGAACAATTAGCTTAAATTGGAACTAAGTTTCGCATCTGGAGTTTCCTCTCTCACAAGGTCGACCACTTTGTTTCGTCGAACACATACATTTTCGAGTAGCATCGCCACAGATTTCAGAGAACAGGCGCTTTTCCTGGCACAGTATCGAACACTTAGTTTCAGATAGAACAATTAGTTTAAAATGGAACTAAGTTTCGCATCTGGAGTTTCCTATCCCACAAGGTCGACCACTTTGTTTCGTCGAACACATACATTTTCGAGTAGCATCGCCACAGATTTCAGAGAACAGGCGCTTTTCCTGGCACAGTATCGAACATTTAGTTTCAGATAGAACAATTAGTTTAAATTGGAACTAAGTTCCGCATCTGGAGTTTCCTCTCTCACAAGGTCGACCATTTAGATTCGTCGAACACATACGGTTTCGAGTAGCGTCGCCACAGATTTCAGGGAACAGGCGCTTTTCCTGGCATAGTATCGAACATTTAGTTTCAGATAGAACAATTAGTTTAAATTGGAACTAAGTTTCGCATCTGGAGTTTCCTCTCTCACAAGGTCGACCACTTTGTTTCGTCGAACACATACATTTTCGAGTAGCATCGCCACAGATTTCAGAGAACAGGCGCTTTTCCTGGCACAGTATCGAACATTTAGTTTCAGATAGAACAATTAGCTTAAATTGGAACTAAGTTTCGCATCTGGAGTTTCCTCTCTCACAAGGTCGACCACTTTGTTTCGTCGAACACATACATTTTCGAGTAGCATCGCCACAGATTTCAGAGAACAGGCGCTTTTCCTGGCACAGTATCGAACACTTAGTTTCAGATAGAACAATTAGTTTAAAATGGAACTAAGTTTCGCATCTGGAGTTTCCTATCCCACAAGGTCGACCACTTTGTTTCGTCGAACACATACATTTTCGAGTAGCATCGCCACAGATTTCAGAGAACAGGTGCTTTTCCTGGCACAGTATCGAACATTTAGTTTCAGATAGAACAATTAGTTTAAATTGGAACTAAGTTTCGCATCTGGAGTTTCCTCTCTCACAAGGTCGACCACTTTGTTTCGTCGAACACATACATTTTCGAGTAGCATCGCCACAGATTTCAGAGAACAGGCGCTTTTCCTGGCACAGTATCGAACATTTAGTTTCAGATAGAACAATTAGTTTAAATTGGAACTAAGTTTCGCATCTGGAGTTTCCTCTCTCACAAGGTCGACCACTTTGTTTCGTCGAACACATACATTTTCGAGTAGCGTCGCCACAGATTTCAGAGAACAGGCGCTTTTCCTGGCACAGTATCGAACACTTAGTTTCAGATAGAACAATTAGTTTAAAATCGAACTAAGTTTCGCATGTGGAGTTTCCTCTCCCACAAGGTCGACCAGTTAGTTTCGTCGAACACATACATTTTCGAGTAGCATCGCCACAGATTTCAGAGAACAGGCGCTTTTCCTGGCACAGTATCGAACACTTAGTTTCAGATAGAACAATTAGTTTAAAATGGAACTAAGTTTCGCATCTGGAGTTTCCTCTCCCACAAGGTCGACCACTTAGTTTCCTCGAACACATACGGTTTCGAGTAGCATCGCCACAGATTTCAGAGAACAGGCGCTTTTCCTGGCACAGTATCGAACATTTAGTTTCAGATAGAACAATTAGATTAAATTGGAACTAAGTTTCGCATCTGGAGTTTCCTCTCCCACAAGGTCGACCACTTAGTTTCCTCGAACACATACGGTTTCGAGTAGCATCGCCACAGATTTCAGAGAACAGGCGCTTCTCCTGGCACATTATCGAACACTTAGTTTCAGATAGAACAATTAGTTTTAAACGGAACTAAGTTTCGCTTCTGGAGTTTCCTCTCCCACAAGGTCGACCACTTAGTTTCCTCGAACACATACGGTTTCGAGTAGCATCGCCACAGATTTCAGAGAACAGGCGCTTCTCCTGGCACATTATCGAACACTTAGTTTCAGATAGAACAATTAGTTTAAAATGGAACTAAGTTTCGCATCTGGAGTTTCCTCTCCCACAAGGTCGACCACTTAGTTTCCTCGAACACATACGGTTTCGAGTCGCATCGCCACAGATTTCAGAGAACAGGCGCTTTTCCTGGCACAGTATCGAACATTTAGTTTCAGATAGAACAATTAGTTTAAATTGGAACTAAGTTTCGCATCTGGAGTTTCCTCTCTCACAAGGTCGACCACTTTGTTTCGTCGAACACATACATTTTCGAGTAGCATCGCCACAGATTTCAGAGAACAGGCGCTTTTCCTGGCACAGTATCGAACATTTAGTTTCAGATAGAACAATTAGCTTAAATTGGAACTAAGTTTCGCATCTGGAGTTTCCTCTCTCACAAGGTCGACCACTTTGTTTCGTCGAACACATACATTTTCGAGTAGCATCGCCACAGATTTCAGAGAACAGGCGCTTTTCCTGGCACAGTATCGAACATTTAGTTTCAGATAGAACAATTAGTTTAAATTGGAACTAAGTTTCGCATCTGGAGTTTCCTCTCTCACAAGGTCGACCACTTTGTTTCGTCGAACACATACATTTTCGAGTAGCATCGCCACAGATTTCAGAGAACAGGCGCTTTTCCTGGCACAGTATCGAACATTTAGTTTCAGATAGAACAATTAGTTTAAATTGGAACTAAGTTTCGCATCTGGAGTTTCCTCTCTCACAAGGTCGACCACTTTGTTTCGTCGAACACATACATTTTCGAGTAGCGTCGCCACAGATTTCAGAGAACAGGCGCTTTTCCTGGCACAGTATCGAACACTTAGTTTCAGATAGAACAATTAGTTTAAAATCGAACTAAGTTTCGCATGTGGAGTTTCCTCTCCCACAAGGTCGACCACTTAGTTTCGTCGAACACATACATTTTCGAGTAGCATCGCCACAGATTTCAGAGAACAGGCGCTTTTCCTGGCACAGTATCGAACACTTAGTTTCAGATAGAACAATTAGTTTAAAATGGAACTAAGTTTCGCATCTGGAGTTTCCTCTCCCACAAGGTCGACCACTTAGTTTCCTCGAACACATACGGTTTCGAGTAGCATCGCCACAGATTTCAGAGAACAGGCGCTTTTCCTGGCACAGTATCGAACATTTAGTTTCAGATAGAACAATTAGTTTAAATTGGAACTAAGTTTCGCATCTGGAGTTTCCTCTCCCACAAGGTCGACCACTTAGTTTCCTCGAACACATACGGTTTCGAGTAGCATCGCCACAGATTTCAGAGAACAGGCGCTTCTCCTGGCACATTATCGAACACTTAGTTTCAGATAGAACAATTAGTTTTAAACGGAACTAAGTTTCGCTTCTGGAGTTTCCTCTCCCACAAGGTCGACCACTTAGTTTCCTCGAACACATACGGTTTCGAGGAGCATCGCCACAGATTTCAGAGAACAGGCGCTTCTCCTGGCACATTATCGAACACTTAGTTTCAGATAGAACAATTAGTTTAAAATGGAACTAAGTTTCGCATCTGGAGTTTCCTCTCCCACAAGGTCGACCACTTAGTTTCCTCGAACACATACGGTTTCGAGTCGCATCGCCACAGATTTCAGAGAACAGGCGCTTTTCCTGGCACAGTATCGAACATTTAGTTTCAGATAGAACAATTAGTTTAAATTGGAACTAAGTTTCGCATCTGGAGTTTCCTCTCTCACAAGGTCGACCACTTTGTTTCGTCGAACACATACATTTTCGAGTAGCATCGCCACAGATTTCAGAGAACAGGCGCTTTTCCTGGCACAGTATCGAACATTTAGTTTCAGATAGAACAATTAGCTTAAATTGGAACTAAGTTTCGCATCTGGAGTTTCCTATCTCACAAGGTCGACCACTTTGTTTCGTCGAACACATACATTTTCGAGTAGCATCGCCACAGATTTCAGAGAACAGGCGCTTTTCCTGGCACAGTATCGAACACTTAGTTTCAGATAGAACAATTAGTTTTAAATGGAACTAAGTTTCGCTTCTGGAGTTTCCTCTCCCACAAGGTCGACCACTTAGTTTCCTCGAACACATACGGTTTCGAGTAGCATCGCCACAGATTTCAGAGAACAGGCGCTTCTCCTGGCACATTATCGAACACTTAGTTTCAGATAGAACAATTAGTTTTAAATGGATCTAAGTTTCGCTTCTGGAGTTTCCTCTCTCACAAGGTCGACCATTTAGATTCTTCGAACATATACGGTTTCGAGTAGCATCGCCACAGATTTCAGAGAACAGGCGCTTTTCCTGGCACAGTATCGAACATTTAGTTTCAGATAGAACAATTAGTTTAAATTGGAACTAAGTTTCGCATCTGGAGTTTCCTCTCTCACAACGTCGACCACTTTGTTTCGTCGAACACATACATTTTCGAGTAGCATCGCCACAGATTTCAGAGAACAGGCGCTTTTCCTGGCACAGTATCGAACATTTAGTTTCAGATAGAACAATTAGTTTAAATTGGAACTAAGTTTCGCATCTGGAGTTTCCTCTCTCACAAGGTCGACCACTTTGTTTCGTCGAACACATACATTTTCGAGTAGCATCGCCACAGATTTCAGAGAACAGGCGCTTTTCCTGGCAGAGTATCGAACATTTAGTTTCAGATAGAACAATTAGTTTAAATTGGAACTAAGTTTCGCATCTGGAGTTTCCTCTCTCACAAGGTCGACCACTTTGTTTCGTCGAACACATACATTTTCGAGTAGCATCGCCACAGATTTCAGAGAACAGGCGCTTTTCCTGGCACAGTATCGAACACTTAGTTTCAGATAGAACAATTAGTTTAAAATGGAACTAAGTTTCGCATCTGGAGTTTCCTATCCCACAAGGTCGACCACTTTGTTTCGTCGAACACATACATTTTCGAGTAGCATCGCCACAGATTTCAGAGAACAGGCGCTTTTCCTGGCACAGTATCGAACATTTAGTTTCAGATAGAACAATTAGTTTAAATTGGAACTAAGTTTCGCATCTGGAGTTTCCTCTCTCACAAGGTCGACCACTTTGTTTCGTCGAACACATACATTTTCGAGTAGCATCGCCACAGATTTCAGAGAACAGGCGCTTTTCCTGGCACAGTATCGAACATTTAGTTTCAGATAGAACAATTAGTTTAAATTGGAACTAAGTTTCGCATCTGGAGTTTCCTCTCTCACAAGGTCGACCACTTTGTTTCGTTGAACACATACATTTTCGAGTAGCGTCGCCACAGATTTCAGAGAACAGGCGCTTTTCCTGGCACAGTATCGAACACTTAGTTTCAGATAGAACAATTAGTTTAAAATGGAACTAAGTTTCGCATCTGGAGTTTCCTATCCCACAAGGTCGACCACTTAGTTTCCTCGAACACATACGGTTTCGAGTAGCATCGCCACAGATTTCAGAGAACAGGCGCTTTTCCTGGCACAGTATCGAACATTTAGTTTCAGATAGAACAATTAGTTTAAGTTGGAACTAAGTTTCGCATCTGGAGTTTCCTCTCCCACAAGGTCGACCACTTAGTTTCCTCGAACACATACGGTTTCGAGTCGCATCGCCACAGATTTCAGAGAACAGGCGCTTTTCCTGGCACAGTATCGAACATTTAGTTTCAGATAGAACAATTAGTTTAAATTGGAACTAAGTTTCGCATCTGGAGTTTCCTCTCTCACAAGGTCGACCACTTTGTTTCGTCGAACACATACATTTTCGAGTAGCATCGCCACAGATTTCAGAGAACAGGCGCTTTTCCTGGCACAGTATCGAACACTTAGTTTCAGATAGAACAATTAGTTTAAAATGGAACTAAGTTTCGCATCTGGAGTTTCCTATCCCACAAGGTCGACCACTTTGTTTCGTCGAACACATACATTTTCGAGTAGCATCGCCACAGATTTCAGAGAACAGGCGCTTTTCCTGGCACAGTATCGAACATTTAGTTTCAGATAGAACAATTAGTTTAAATTGGAACTAAGTTTCGCATCTGGAGTTTCCTCTCTCACAAGGTCGACCATTTAGATTCGTCGAACACATACGGTTTCGAGTAGCATCGCCACAGAGTTCAGGGAACAGGCGCTTTTCCTGGCATAGTATCGAACATTTAGTTTCAGATAGAACAATTAGTTTAAATTGGAACTAACTTTCGCATCTGGAGTTTCCTCTCTCACAAGGTCGACCACTTTGTTTCGTCGAACACATACATTTTCGAATAGCATCGCCACAGATTTCAGAGAACAGGCGCTTTTCCTGGCACAGTATCGAACACTTAGATTCAGATAGAACAATTAGTTTAAAATGGAACTATGTTTCGCATCTGGAGTTTCCTCTCCCACAAGGTCGACCACTTAGTTTCCTCGAACACATACGGTTTCGAGTCGCATCGCCACAGATTTCAGAGAACAGGCGCTTTTCCTGGCACAGTATCGAACATTTAGTTTCGGATAGAACAATTAGTTTAAATTGGAACTAAGTTTCGCATCTGGAGTTTCCTCTCTCACAAGGTCGACCACTTTGTTTCGTCGAACACATACATTTTCGAGTAGCATCGCCACAGATTTCAGAGAACAGGCGCTTTTCCTGGCACAGTATCGAACATTTAGTTTCAGATAGAACAATTAGCTTAAATTGGAACTAAGTTTCGCATCTGGAGTTTCCTCTCTCACAAGGTCGACCACTTTGTTTCGTAGAACACATACATTTTCGAGTAGCATCGCCACAGATTTCAGAGAACAGGCGCTTTTCCTGGCACAGTATCGAACACTTAGTTTCAGATAGAACAGTTAGTTTAAAATCGAACTAAGTTTCGCATGTGGAGTTTCCTCTCCCACAAGGTCGACCACTTAGTTTCGTCGAACACATACATTTTCGAGTAGCATCGCCACAGATTTCAGAGAACAGGCGCTTTTCCTGGCACAGTATCGAACACTTAGTTTCAGATAGAACAATTAGTTTAAAATGGAACTAAGTTTCACATCTGGAGTTTCCTCTCCCACAAGGTCGACCACTTAGTTTCCTCGAACACATACGGTTTCGAGTAGCATCGCCACAGATTTCAGAGAACAGGCGCTTTTCCTGGCACAGTATCGAACATTTAGTTTCAGATAGAACAATTAGTTTAAATTGGAACTAAGTTTCGCATCTGGAGTTTCCTCTCCCACAAGGTCGACCACTTAGTTTCCTCGAACACATACGGTTTCGAGTCGCATCGCCACAGATTTCAGAGAACAGGCGCTTTTCCTGGCACAGTATCGAACATTTAGTTTCAGATAGAACAATTAGTTTAAATTGGAACTAAGTTTCGCATCTGGAGTTTCCTCTCTCACAAGGTCGACCACTTTGTTTCGTCGAACACATACATTTTCGAGTAGCATCGCCACAGATTTCAGAGAACAGGCGCTTTTCCTGGCACAGTATCGAACACTTAGTTTCAGATAGAACAATTAGTTTAAAATGGAACTATGTTTCGCATCTGGAGTTTCCTATCCCACAAGGTCGACCACTTTGTTTCGTCGAACACATACATTTTCGAGTAGCATCGCCACAGATTTCAGAGAACAGGCGCTTTTCCTGGCACAGTATCGAACATTTAGTTTCAGATAGAACAATTAGTTTAAATTGGAACTAAGTTTCGCATCTGGAGTTTCCTCTCTCACAAGGTCGACCATTTAGATTCGTCGAACACATACGGTTTCGAGTAGCATCGCCACAGATTTCAGGGAACAGGCGCTTTTCCTGGCATAGTATCGAACATTTAGTTTCAGATAGAACAATTAGTTTAAATTGGAACTAAGTTTCGCATCTGGAGTTTCCTCTCTCACAAGGTCGACCACTTTGTTTCGTCGAACACATACATTTTCGAGTAGCATCGCCACAGATTTCAGAGAACAGGCGCTTTTCCTGGCACAGTATCGAACACTTAGTTTCAGATAGAACAATTAGTTTAAAATGGAACTATGTTTCGCATCTGGAGTTTCCTCTCCCACAAGGTCGACCACTTAGTTTCCTCGAACACATACGGTTTCGAGTCGCATCGCCACAGATTTCAGAGAACAGGCGCTTTTCCTGGCACAGTATCGAACATTTAGTTTCGGATAGAACAATTAGTTTAAATTGGAACTAAGTTTCGCATCTGGAGTTTCCTCTCTCACAAGGTCGACCACTTTGTTTCGTCGAACACATACATTTTCGAGTAGCATCGCCACAGATTTCAGAGAACAGGCGCTTTTCCTGGCACAGTATCGAACATTTAGTTTCAGATAGAACAATTAGCTTAAATTGGAACTAAGTTTCGCATCTGGAGTTTCCTCTCTCACAAGGTCGACCACTTTGTTTCGTCGAACACATACATTTTCGAGTAGCATCGCCACAGATTTCAGAGAACAGGCGCTTTTCCTGGCACAGTATCGAACACTTAGTTTCAGATAGAACAATTAGTTTAAAATGGAACTAAGTTTCGCATCTGGAGTTTCCTATCCCACAAGGTCGACCACTTTGTTTCGTCGAACACATACATTTTCGAGTAGCATCGCCACAGATTTCAGAGAACAGGCGCTTTTCCTGGCACAGTATCGAACATTTAGTTTCAGATAGAACAATTAGTTTAAATTGGAACTAAGTTTCGCATCTGGAGTTTCCTCTCTCACAAGGTCGACCACTTTGTTTCGTCGAACACATACATTTTCGAGTAGCATCGCCACAGATTTCAGAGAACAGGCGCTTTTCCTGGCACAGTATCGAACATTTAGTTTCAGATAGAACAATTAGTTTAAATTGGAACTAAGTTTCGCATCTGGAGTTTCCTCTCTCACAAGGTCGACCACTTTGTTTCGTCGAACACATACATTTTCGAGTAGCGTCGCCACAGATTTCAGAGAACAGGCGCTTTTCCTGGCACAGTATCGAACATTTAGTTTCAGATAGAACAATTAGTTTAAAATCGAACTAAGTTTCGCATGTGGAGTTTCCTCTCCCACAAGGTCGACCACTTAGTTTCGTCGAACACATACATTTTCGAGTAGCATCGCCACAGATTTCAGAGAACAGGCGCTTTTCCTGGCACAGTATCGAACACTTAGTTTCAGATAGAACAATTAGTTTAAAATGGAACTAAGTTTCGCATCTGGAGTTTCCTCTCCCACAAGGTCGACCACTTAGTTTCCTCGAACACATACGGTTTCGAGTAGCATCGCCACAGATTTCAGAGAACAGGCGCTTTTCCTGGCACAGTATCGAACATTTAGTTTCAGATAGAACAATTAGTTTAAATTGGAACTAAGTTTCGCATCTGGAGTTTCCTCTCCCACAAGGTCGACCACTTAGTTTCCTCGAACACATACGGTTTCGAGTAGCATCGCCACAGATTTCAGAGAACAGGCGCTTCTCCTGGCACATTATCGAACACTTAGTTTCAGATAGAACAATTAGTTTTAAACGGAACTAAGTTTCGCTTCTGGAGTTTCCTCTCCCACAAGGTCGACCACTTAGTTTCCTCGAACACATACGGTTTCGAGTAGCATCGCCACAGATTTCAGAGAACAGGCGCTTCTCCTGGCACATTATCGAACACTTAGTTTCAGATAGAACAATTAGTTTAAAATGGAACTAAGTTTCGCATCTGGAGTTTCCTCTCCCACAAGGTCGACCACTTAGTTTCCTCGAACACATACGGTTTCGAGTCGCATCGCCACAGATTTCAGAGAACAGGCGCTTTTCCTGGCACAGTATCGAACATTTAGTTTCAGATAGAACAATTAGTTTAAATTGGAACTAGGTTTCGCATCTGGAGTTTCCTCTCTCACAAGGTCGACCACTTTGTTTCGTCGAACACATATATTTTCGAGTAGCATCGCCACAGATTTCAGAGAACAGGCGCTTTTCCTGGCACAGTATCGAACATTTAGTTTCAGATAGAACAATTAGTTTAAATTGGAACTAAGTTTCGCATCTGGAGTTTCCTCTCTCACAAGGTCGACCACTTTGTTTCGTCGAACACATACATTTTCGAGTAGCATCGCCACAGATTTCGGAGAACAGGCGCTTTTCCTGGCACAGTATCGAACACTTAGTTTCAGATAGAACAATTAGTTTAAAATGGAACTAAGTTTCGCATCTGGAGTTTCCTATCCCACAAGGTCGACCACTTTGTTTCGTCGAACACATACATTTTCGAGTAGCATCGCCACAGATTTCAGAGAACAGGCGCTTTTCCTGGCACAGTATCGAACATTTAGTTTCAGATAGAACAATTAGTTTAAATTGGAACTAAGTTTCGCATCTGGAGTTTCCTATCTCACAAGGTCGACCACTTTGTTTCGTCGAACACATACATTTTCGAGTAGCATCGCCACAGATTTCAGAGAACAGGCGCTTTTCCTGGCACAGTATCGAACATTTAGTTTCAGATAGAACAATTAGTTTAAATTGGAACTAAGTTTCGCATCTGGAGTTTCCTCTCTCACAAGGTCGACCACTTTGTTTCGTCGAACACATACATTTTCGAGTAGCATCGCCACAGATTTCAGAGAACAGGCGCTTTTCCTGGCACAGTATCGAACACTTAGTTTCAGATAGAACAATTAGTTTAAAATGGAACTAAGTTTCGCATCTGGAGTTTCCTATCCCACAAGGTCGACCACTTTGTTTCGTCGAACACATACATTTTCGAGTAGCATCGCCACAGATTTCAGAGAACAGGCGCTTTTCCTGGCACAGTATCGAACATTTAGTTTCAGATAGAACAATTAGTTTAAATTGGAACTAAGTTTCGCATCTGGAGTTTCCTCTCTCACAAGGTCGACCACTTTGTTTCGTCGAACACATACATTTTCGAGTAGCATCGCCACAGATTTCAGAGAACAGGCGCTTTTTCTGGCACAGTATCGAACATTTAGTTTCAGATAGAACAATTAGCTTAAATTGGAACTAAGTTTCGCATCTGGAGTTTCCTCTCTCACAAGGTCGACCACTTAGTTTCCTCGAACACATACGGTTTCGAGTAGCATCGCCACCGATTTCAGAGAACAGGCGCTTCTCCTGGCACAGTATCGAACATTTAGTTTCGGATAGAACAATTAGTTTAAATTGGAACTAAGTTTCGCATCTGGAGTTTCCTCTCTCACAAGGTCGACCACTTTGTTTCGTCGAACACATACATTTTCGAGTAGCATCGCCACAGATTTCAGAGAACAGGCGCTTTTCCTGGCACAGTATCGAACATTTAGTTTCAGATAGAACAATTAGTTTAAATTGGAACTAAGTTTCGCATCTGGAGTTTCCTCTCTCACAAGGTCGACCACTTTGTTTCGTCGAACACATACATTTTCGAGTAGCATCGCCACAGATTTCAGAGAACAGGCGCTTTTCCTGGCACAGTATCGAACACTTAGTTTCAGATAGAACAATTAGTTTAAAATGGAACTA
The DNA here is from genome assembly GCA_910591585.2 of Nysson spinosus. Lineage (NCBI taxonomy): Eukaryota > Metazoa > Arthropoda > Insecta > Hymenoptera > Crabronidae > Nysson > Nysson spinosus. The sequence goes on from CAJUYC020000006.1 coordinate 2,293,143, forward strand.
AGTTTCGCATCTGGAGTTTCCTCTCCCACAAGGTCGACCACTTAGTCTCCTCGAACACATACGGGTTCGAGTAGCATCGCCACAGATTTCAGAGAACAGGCGCTTTTCCTGGCACAGTATCGAACATTTAGTTTCAGATAGAACAATTAGTTTAAATTGGAACTAAGTTTCGCATCTGGAGTTTCCTCTCTCACAAGGTCGACCACTTTGTTTCGTCGAACACATACATTTTCGAGTAGCATCGCCACAGATTTCAGAGAACAGGCGCTTTTCCTGGCACAGTATCGAACACTTAGTTTCAGATAGAACAATTAGTTTAAAATGGAACTAAGTTTCGCATCTGGAGTTTCCTCTCCCACAAGGTCGACCACTTAGTTTCCTCGAACACATACGGTTTCGAGTAGCATCGCCACAGATTTCAGAGAACAGGCGCTTCTCCTGGCACAGTATCGAACATTTAGTTTCAGATAGAACAATTAGTTTAAATTGGAACTAAGTTTCGCATCTGGAGTTTCCTCTCTCACAACGTCGACCACTTTGTTTCGTCGAACACATGCATTTTCGAGTAGCATCGCCACAGATTTCAGAGAACAGGCGCTTTTCCTGGCACAGTATCGAACATTTATTTTCAGATAGAACAATTAGTTTAAATTGGAACTAATTTTCGCATCTGGAGTTTCCTCTCTCACAACGTCGACCACTTTGTTTCGTCGAACACATACATTTTCGAGTAGCATCGCCACAGATTTCAGAGAACAGGCGCTTTTCCTGGCACAGTATCGAACATTTAGTTTCAGATAGAACAATTAGTTTAAATTGGAACTAAGTTTCGCATCTGGAGTTTCCTCTCTCACAAGGTCGACCACTTAGTTTCCTCGAACACATACGGTTTCGAGTAGCATCGCCACAGATTTCAGAGAACAGGCGCTTTTCCTGGCACAGTATCGAACATTTAGTTTCAGATAGAACAATTAGTTTAAATTGGAACTAAGTTTCGCATCTGGAGTTTCCTCTCTCACAAGGTCGACCACTTTGTTTCGTCGAACACATACATTTTCGAGTAGCATCGCCACAGATTTCAGAGAACAGGCGCTTTTCCTGGCACAGTATCGAACACTTAGTTTCAGATAGAACAATTAGTTTAAAATGGAACTAAGTTTCGCATCTGGAGTTTCCTCTCCCACAAGGTCGACCACTTAGTTTCCTCGAACACATACGGTTTCGAGTAGCATCGCCACAGATTTCAGAGAACAGGCGCTTTTCCTGGCACAGTATCGAACATTTAGTGTCAGATAGAACAATTAGTTTAAATTGGAACTAAGTTTCGCATCTGGAGTTTCCTCTCTCACAAGGTCGACCACTTTGTTTCGTCGAACACATACATTTTCGAGTAGCATCGCCACAGATTTCAGAGAACAGGCGCTTTTCCTGGCACAGTATGGAACACTTAGTTTCAGATAGAACAATTAGTTTAAAATGGAACTAAGGTTCGCATCTGGAGTTTCCTCTCCCACAAGGTCGACCACTCAGTTTCCTCGAACACATGCGGTTTCGAGTAGCATCGCCACAGATTTCTGAGAACAGGCGCTTCTCCTGGCACAGTATCGAACATTTAGTTTCAGATAGAACAATTAGTTTAAATTGGAACTAAGTTTCGCATCTGGAGTTTCCTCTCTCACAACGTCGACCACTTTGTTTCGTCGAACACATGCATTTTCGAGTAGCATCGCCACAGATTTCAGAGAACAGGCGCTTTTCCTGGCACAGTATCGAACATTTAGTTTCAGATAGAACAATTAGTTTAAATTGGAACTAAGTTTCGCATCTGGAGTTTCCTCTCTCACAACGTCGACCACTTTGTTTCGTCGAACACATACATTTTCGAGTAGCATCGCCACAGATTTCAGAGAACAGGCGCTTTTCCTGGCACAGTATCGAACATTTAGTTTCAGATAGAACAATTAGTTTAAATTGGAACTAAGTTTCGCATCTGGAGTTTCCTCTCTCACAAGGTCGACAACTTTGTTTCGTCGAACACATACATTTTCGAGTAGCATCGCCACAGATTTCAGAGAACAGGCGCTTTTCCTGGCACAGTATCGAACATTTAGTTTCAGATAGAACAATTAGTTTAAATTGGAACTAAGTTTCGCATCTGGAGTTTCCTCTCTCACAAGGTCGACCACTTTGTTTCGTCGAACACATACATTTTCGAGTAGCATCGCCACAGATTTCAGAGAACAGGCGCTTTTCCTGGCACAGTATCGAACACTTAGTTTCAGATAGAACAATTAGTTTAAAATGGAACTAAGTTTCGCATCTGGAGTTTCCTCTCCCACAAGGTCGACCACTTAGTTTCCTCGAACACATACGGGTTCGAGTAGCATCGCCACAGATTTCAGAGAACAGGCGCTTTTCCTGGCACAGTATCGAACACTTAGTTTCAGATAGAACAATTAGTTTAAAATGGAACTAAGTTTCGCATCTGGAGTTTCCTCTCCCACAAGGTCGACCACTCAGTTTCCTCGAACACATACGGTTTCGAGTAGCATCGCCACAGATTTCTGAGAACAGGCGCTTCTCCTGGCACAGTATCGAACATTTAGTTTCAGATAGAACAATTAGTTTAAATTGGAACTAAGTTTCGCATCTGGAGTTTCCTCTCTCACAACGTCGACCACTTTGTTTCGTCGAACACATGCATTTTCGAGTAGCATCGCCACAGATTTCAGAGAAAAGGCGCTTTTCCTGGCACAGTATCGAACATTTATTTTCAGATAGAACAATTAGTTTAAATTGGAACTAATTTTCGCATCTGGAGTTTCCTCTCTCACAACGTCGACCACTTTGTTTCGTCGAACACATACATTTTCGAGTAGCATCGCCACAGATTTCAGAGAACAGGCGCTTTTCCTGGCACAGTATCGAACATTTAGTTTCAGATAGAACAATTAGTTTAAATTGGAACTAAGTTTCGCATCTGGAGTTTCCTCTCTCACAAGGTCGACCACTTTGTTTCGTCGAACACATACATTTTCGAGTAATATCGCTACAGATTTCAGAGAACAGGCGCTTTTCCTGGCACAGTATCGAACATTTAGTTTCAGATAGAACAATTAGTTTAAATTGGAACTAAGTTTCGCATCTGGAGTTTCCTCTCTCACAAGGTCGACCACTTTGTTTCGTCGAACACATACGGTTTCGAGTAGCATCGCCACAGATTTCAGAGAACAGTCGCTTCTCCTGGCACATTATCGAACACTTAGTTTCAGATAGAACAATTAGTTTTAAATGGAACTAAGTTTCGCTTCTGGAGTTTCCTCTCTCACAAGGTCGACCATTTAGATTCGTCGAACACATACGGTTTCGAGTAGCATCGCCACAGATTTCAGGGAACAGGCGCTTTTCCTGGCACAGTATCGAACATTTAGTTTCAGATAGAACAATTAGTTTAAATTGGAACTAAGTTTCGCATCTGGAGTTTCCTCTCTCACAAGGTCGACCACTTTGTTTCGTCGAACACATACATTTTCGAGCAGCATCGCCACAGATTTCAGAGAACAGGCGCTTTTCCTGGCACAGTATCGAACATTTAGTTTCAGATAGAACAATTAGTTTAAATTGGAACTAAGTTTCGCATCTGGAGTTTCCTCTCTCACAAGGTCGACCACTTTGTTTCTTCGAACATATACATTTTCGTGTAGCATCGCCACAGATTTCAGAGAACAGGCGCTTTTCCTGGCACAGTATCGAACATTTAGTTTCAGATAGAACAATTAGTTTAAATTGGAACTAAGTTTCGCATCTGGAGTTTCCTCTCTCACAAGGTCGACCACTTTGTTTCGTCGAACACATACATTTTCGAGTAGCATCGCCACAGATTTCAGAGAACAGGCGCTTTTTCTGGCACAGTATCGAACATTTAGTTTCAGATAGAACAATTAGTTTAAATTGGAACTAAGTTTCGCATCTGGAGTTTCCTCTCTCACAAGGTCGACCACTTAGTTTCCTCGAACACATACGGTTTCGAGTAGCATCGCCACAGATTTCAGAGAACAGGCGCTTTTCCTGGCACAGTATCGAACATTTAGTTTCAGATAGAACAATTAGTTTAAATTGGAACTAAGTTTCGCATCTGGAGTTTCCTCTCTCACAAGGTCGACCACTTTGTTTCGTCGAACACATACATTTTCGAGTAGCATCGCCACAGATTTCAGAGAACAGGCGCTTCTCCTGGCACATTATCGAACACTTAGTTTCAGATAGAACAATTAGTTTTAAATGGAACTAAGTTTCGCTTCTGGAGTTTCCTCTCTCACATGGTCGACCATTTAGATTCGTCGAACACATACGGTTTCGAGTAGCATCGCCACAGATTTCAGGGAACAGGCCCTTTTCCTGGCACAGTATCGAACATTTAGTTTCAGATAGAACAATTAGTTTAAATTGGAACTAAGTTTCGCATCTGGAGTTTCCTCTCTCACAAGGTCGACCACTTTGTTTCGTCGAACACATACATTTTCGAGTAGCATCGCCACAGATTTCAGAGAACAGGCGCTTTTCCTGGCACAGTATCGAACATTTAGTTTCAGATAGAACAATTAGTTTAAATTGGAACTAAGTTTCGCATCTGGAGTTTCCTCTCTCACAAGGTCGATCACTTTGTTTCTTCGAACATATACATTTTCGTGTAGCATCGCTACAGATTTCAGAGAACAGGCCCTTTTCCTGGCACAGTATCGAACATTTAGTTTCAGATAGAACAATTAGTTTAAATTGGAAATAAGTTTCGCATCTGGAGTTTCCTCTCTCACAAGGTCGACCACTTTGTTTCGTCGAACACATACATTTTCGAGTAGCATCGCCACAGATTTCAGAGAACAGGCGCTTTTCCTGGCACAGTATCGAACACTTAGCTTCAGGTAGAACAATTTGTTTAAAATGGAACAAAGCTTCGCAGTTGGAGTTTCCTCTCTCACAAGGTCGGACACTTAGTTTCGCCGAACACATACGGTTTCGAGTGGCATCGCCACAGATTTCAGAGAACAGGCGCTTCTCCTGGCACAGTATCGAACACTTAGTTTCAGATAGAACAATTAGTTTAAAATGGAACTAAGTTTCGCATTTGGAGTTTCCTCTCTCACAAGGTCGACCACTTAGTTTCGTCGAACACATACGGTTTCGAGTAGCATCGCGACAGATTTCAGAGAACAGGGGCTTCTCCTGGCACAGTATCGAACACTTAGATTCAGAAGGAACAGTTATTTTAAAATGGAACTAAGTTTCGCATCTGGAGTTTCCTCTCTCAAAAGGTCGACCACTTAGTTTCGTCGAACACATACGGTTTCGAGTAGCATCGCCACTGATTTCAGAGAACAGGCGCTTCTCCTGGCACAGGATCGAACACTTAGTTTCAGATAGAACAATTAGTTTAAAATAGAACTAAGTTTCGCATCTGGAGTTTCCTCTCCCACAAGGTCGACCACTTAGTTCCCTCGAACACATACGGTTTCGAGTCGCATCGCCACAGATTTCAGAGAACAGGCGCTTTTCCTGGCACAGTATCGAACATTTAGTTTCAGATAGAACAATTAGTTTAAATTGGAACTAAGTTTCGCATCTGGAGTTTCCTCTCTCACAAGGTCGACCACTTTGTTTCGTCGAACACATACATTTTCGAGTAGCATCGCCACAGATTTCAGAGAACAGGCGCTTTTCCTGGCACAGTATCGAACATTTAGTTTCAGATAGAACAATTAGCTTAAATTGGAACTAAGTTTCGCATCTGGAGTTTCCTCTCTCACAAGGTCGACCACTTTGTTTCGTCGAACACATACATTTTCGAGTAGCATCGCCACAGATTTCAGAGAACAGGCGCTTTTCCTGGCACAGTATCGAACACTTAGTTTCAGATAGAACAATTAGTTTAAAATGGAACTAAGTTTCGCATCTGGAGTTTCCTATCCCACAAGGTCGACCACTTTGTTTCGTCGAACACATACATTTTCGAGTAGCATCGCCACAGATTTCAGAGAACAGGCGCTTTTTCTGGCACAGTATCGAACATTTAGTTTCAGATAGAACAATTAGTTTAAATTGGAACTAAGTTTCGCATCTGGAGTTTCCTCTCTCACAAGGTCGACCATTTAGATTCGTCGAACACATACGGTTTCGAGTAGCATCGCCACAGATTTCAGGGAACAGGCGCTTTTCCTGGCATAGTATCGAACATTTAGTTTCAGATAGAACAATTAGTTTAAATTGGAACTAAGTTTCGCATCTGGAGTTTCCTCTCTCAAAAGGTCGACCACTTAGTTTCGTCGAACACATACGGTTTCGAGTAGCATCGCCACTGATTTCAGAGAACAGGCGCTTCTCCTGGCACAGGATCGAACACTTAGTTTCAGATAGAACAATTAGTTTAAAATGGAACTAAGTTTCGCATCTGGAGTTTCCTCTCCCACAAGGTCGACCACTTAGTTCCCTCGAACACATACGGTTTCGAGTCGCATCGCCACAGATTTCAGAGAACAGGCGCTTTTCCTGGCACAGTATCGAACATTTAGTTTCAGATAGAACAATTAGTTTAAATTGGAACTAAGTTTCGCATCTGGAGTTTCCTCTCTCACAAGGTCGACCACTTTGTTTCGTCGAACACATACATTTTCGAGTAGCATCGCCACAGATTTCAGAGAACAGGCGCTTTTCCTGGCACAGTATCGAACATTTAGTTTCAGATAGAACAATTAGCTTAAATTGGAACTAAGTTTCGCATCTGGAGTTTCCTCTCTCACAAGGTCGACCACTTTGTTTCGTCGAACACATACATTTTCGAGTAGCATCGCCACAGACTTCAGAGAACAGGCGCTTTTCCTGGCACAGTATCGAACACTTAGTTTCAGATAGAACAATTAGTTTAAAATGGAACTAAGTTTCGCATCTGGAGTTTCCTATCCCACAAGGTCGACCACTTTGTTTCGTCGAACACATACATTTTCGAGTAGCATCGCCACAGATTTCAGAGAACAGGCGCTTTTTCTGGCACAGTATCGAACATTTAGTTTCAGATAGAACAATTAGTTTAAATTGGAACTAAGTTTCGCATCTGGAGTTTCCTCTCTCACAAGGTCGACCATTTAGATTCGTCGAACACATACGGTTTCGAGTAGCATCGCCACAGATTTCAGGGAACAGGCGCTTTTCCTGGCATAGTATCGAACATTTAGTTTCAGATAGAACAATTAGTTTAAATTGGAACTAAGTTTCGCATCTGGAGTTTCCTCTCTCACAAGGTCGACCACTTTGTTTCGTCGAACACATACATTTTCGAGTAGCATCGCCACAGATTTCAGAGAACAGGCGCTTTTCCTGGCACAGTATCGAACACTTAGTTTCAGATAGAACAATTAGTTTAAAATGGAACTAAGTTTCGCATCTGGAGTTTCCTCTCCCACAAGGTCGACCACTTAGTTTCCTCGAACACATACGGTTTCGAGTCGCATCGCCACAGATTTCAGAGAACAGGCGCTTTTCCTGGCACAGTATCGAACATTTAGTTTCAGATAGAACAATTAGTTTAAATTGGAACTAAGTTTCGCATCTGGAGTTTCCTCTCTCACAAGGTCGACCACTTTGTTTCGTCGAACACATACATTTTCGAGTAGCATCGCCACAGATTTCAGAGAACAGGCGCTTTTCCTGGCACAGTATCGAACATTTAGTTTCAGATAGAACAATTAGCTTAAATTGGAACTAAGTTTCGCATCTGGAGTTTCCTCTCTCACAAGGTCGACCACTTTGTTTCGTCGAACACATACATTTTCGAGTAGCATCGCCACAGATTTCAGAGAACAGGCGCTTTTCCTGGCACAGTATCGAACACTTAGTTTCAGATATAACAATTAGTTTAAAATGGAACTAAGTTTCGCATCTGGAGTTTCCTCTCCCACAAGGTCGACCACTTAGTTTCCTCGAACACATACGGTTTCGAGTCGCATCGCCACAGATTTCAGAGAACAGGCGCTTTTCCTGGCACAGTATCGAACATTTAGTTTCAGATAGAACAATTAGTTTAAATTGGAACTAAGTTTCGCATCTGGAGTTTCCTCTCTCACAAGGTCGACCACTTTGTTTCGTCGAACACATACATTTTCGAGTAGCATCGCCACAGATTTCAGAGAACAGGCGCTTTTCCTGGCACAGTATCGACCATTTAGTTTCAGATAGAACAATTAGCTTAAATTGGAACTAAGTTTCGCATCTGGAGTTTCCTCTCTCACAAGGTCGAACACATACATTTTCGAGTAGCATCGCCACAGATTTCAGAGAACAGGCGCTTTTCCTGGCACAGTATCGAACACTTAGTTTCAGATAGAACAATTAGTTTAAAATGGAACTAAGTTTCGCATCTGGAGTTTCCTATCCCACAAGGTCGACCACTTTGTTTCGTCGAACACATACATTTTCGAGTAGCATCGCCACAGACTTCAGAGAACAGGCGCTTTTCCTGGCACAGTATCGAACACTTAGTTTCAGATAGAACAATTAGTTTAAAATGGAACTAAGTTTCGCATCTGGAGTTTCCTCTCCCACAAGGTCGACCACTTAGTTTCCTCGAACACATACGGTTTCGAGTCGCATCGCCACAGATTTCAGAGAACAGGCGCTTTTCCTGGCACAGTATCGAACATTTAGTTTCAGATAGAACAATTAGTTTAAATTGGAACTAAGTTTCGCATCTGGAGTTTCCTCTCTCACAAGGTCGACCACTTTGTTTCGTCGAACACATACATTTTCGAGTAGCATCGCCACAGATTTCAGAGAACAGGCGCTTTTCCTGGCACAGTATCGAACATTTAGTTTCAGATAGAACAATTAGCTTAAATTGGAACTAAGTTTCGCATCTGGAGTTTCCTCTCTCACAAGGTCGACCACTTTGTTTCGTCGAACACATACATTTTCGAGTAGCATCGCCACAGATTTCAGAGAACAGGCGCTTTTCCTGGCACAGTATCGAACACTTAGTTTCAGATAGAACAATTAGTTTAAAATGGAACTAAGTTTCGCATCTGGAGTTTCCTCTCCCACAAGGTCGACCACTTAGTTTCCTCGAACACATACGGTTTCGAGTCGCATCGCCACAGATTTCAGAGAACAGGCGCTTTTCCTGGCACAGTATCGAACATTTAGTTTCAGATAGAACAATTAGTTTAAATTGGAACTAAGTTTCGCATCTGGAGTTTCCTCTCTCACAAGGTCGACCACTTTGTTTCGTCGAACACATACATTTTCGAGTAGCATCGCCACAGATTTCAGAGAACAGGCGCTTTTCCTGGCACAGTATCGACCATTTAGTTTCAGATAGAACAATTAGCTTAAATTGGAACTAAGTTTCGCATCTGGAGTTTCCTCTCTCACAAGGTCGACCACTTTGTTTCGTCGAACACATACATTTTCGAGTAGCATCGCCACAGATTTCAGAGAACAGGCGCTTTTCCTGGCACAGTATCGAACACTTAGTTTCAGATAGAACAATTAGTTTAAAATGGAACTAAGTTTCGCATCTGGAGTTTCCTATCCCACAAGGTCGACCACTTTGTTTCGTCGAACACATACATTTTCGAGTAGCATCGCCACAGATTTCAGAGAACAGGCGCTTTTCCTGGCACAGTATCGAACACTTAGTTTCAGATAGAACAATTAGTTTAAAATGGAACTAAGTTTCGCATCTGGAGTTTCCTCTCCCACAAGGTCGACCACTTAGTTTCCTCGAACACATACGGGTTCGAGTAGCATCGCCACAGATTTCAGAGAACAGGCGCTTTTCCTGGCACAGTATCGAACATTTAGTTTCAGATAGAACAATTAGTTTAAATTGGAACTAAGTTTCGCATCTGGAGTTTCCTCTCTCACAAGGTCGACCACTTTGTTTCGTCGAACACATACATTTTCGAGTAGCATCGCCACAGATTTCAGAGAACAGGCGCTTTTCCTGGCACAGTATCGAACATTTAGTTTCAGATAGAACAATTAGTTTAAAATGGAACTAAGTTTCGCATCTGGAGTTTCCTCTCCCACAAGGTCGACCACTTAGTTTCCTCGAACACATACGGTTTCGAGTAGCATCGCCACAGATTTCAGAGAACAGGCGCTTCTCCTGGCACAGTATCGAACATTTAGTTTCAGATAGAACAATTAGTTTAAATTGGAACTAAGTTTCGCATCTGGAGTTTCCTCTCTCACAACGTCGACCACTTTGTTTCGTCGAACACATACATTTTCGAGTAGCATCGCCACAGATTTCAGAGAACAGGCGCTTTTCCTGGCACAGTATCGAACACTTAGTTTCAGATACAACAATTAGTTTAAAATGGAACTAAGTTTCGCATCTGGAGTTTCCTCTCCCACAAGGTCGACCACTTAGTTTCGTCGAACACATACATTTTCGAGTAGCATCGCCACAGATTTCAGAGAACAGGCGCTTTTCCTGGCACAGTATCGAACACTTAGTTTCAGATAGAACAATTAGTTTAAAATGGAACTAAGTTTCGCATCTGGAGTTTCCTCTCCCACAAGGTCGACCACTCAGTTTCCTCGAACACATGCGGTTTCGAGTAGCATCGCCACAGATTTCTGAGAACAGGCGCTTCTCCTGGCACAGTATCGAACATTTAGTTTCAGATAGAACAATTAGTTTAAATTGGAACTAAGTTTCGCATCTGGAGTTTCCTCTCTCACAACGTCGACCACTTTGTTTCGTCGAACACATGCATTTTCGAGTAGCATCGCCACAGATTTCAGAGAACAGGCGCTTTTCCTGGCACAGTATCGAACATTTAGTTTCAGATAGAACAATTAGTTTAAATTGGAACTAAGTTTCGCATCTGGAGTTTCCTCTCTCACAACGTCGACCACTTTGTTTCGTCGAACACATACATTTTCGAGTAGCATCGCCACAGATTTCAGAGAACAGGCGCTTTTCCTGGCACAGTATCGAACATTTAGTTGCAGATAGAACAATTAGTTTAAATTGGAACTAAGTTTCGCATCTGGAGTTTCCTCTCTCACAAGGTCGACCACTTTGTTTCGTCGAACACATACATTTTCGAGTAGCATCGCCACAGATTTCAGAGAACAGGCGCTTTTCCTGGCACAGTATCGAACACTTAGTTTCAGATAGAACAATTAGTTTAAAATGGAACTAAGTTTCGCATCTGGAGTTTCCTCTCCCACAAGGTCGACCACTTAGTTTCCTCGAACACATACGGGTTCGAGTAGCATCGCCACAGATTTCAGAGAACAGGCGCTTTTCCTGGCACAGTATCGAACATTTAGTTTCAGATAGAACAATTAGTTTAAATTGGAACTAAGTTTCGCATCTGGAGTTTCCTCTCTCACAAGGTCGACCACTTTGTTTCGTCGAACACATACATTTTCGAGTAGCATCGCCACAGATTTCAGAGAAGAGGCGCTTTTCCTGGCACAGTATCGAACACTTAGTTTCAGATAGAACAATTAGTTTAAAATGGAACTAAGTTTCGCATCTGGAGTTCCTCTCCCACAAGGTCGACCACTTAGTTTCCTCGAACACATACGGTTTCGAGTAGCATCGCCACAGATTTCAGAGAACAGGCGCTTTTCCTGGCACAGTATCGAACACTTAGTTTCCGATATAACAATTAGTTTAAAATGGAACTAAGTTTCGCATCTGGAGTTTCCTCTCCCACAAGGTCGACCACTTAGTTTCCTCGAACACATACGGTTTCGAGTCGCATCGCCACAGATTTCAGAGAACAGGCGCTTTTCCTGGCACAGTATCGAACATTTAGTTTCAGATAGAACAATTAGTTTAAATTGGAACTAAGTTTCGCATCTGGAGTTTCCTCTCTCACAAGGTCGACCACTTTGTTTCGTCGAACACATACATTTTCGAGTAGCATCGCCACAGATTTCAGAGAACAGGCGCTTTTCCTGGCACAGTATCGACCATTTAGTTTCAGATAGAACAATTAGCTTAAATTGGAACTAAGTTTCGCATCTGGAGTTTCCTCTCTCACAAGGTCGACCACTTTGTTTCGTCGAACACATACATTTTCGAGTAGCATCGCCACAGATTTCAGAGAACAGGCGCTTTTCCTGGCACAGTATCGAACACTTAGTTTCAGATAGAACAATTAGTTTAAAATGGAACTAAGTTTCGCATCTGGAGTTTCCTATCCCACAAGGTCGACCACTTTGTTTCGTCGAACACATACATTTTCGAGTAGCATCGCCACATATTTCAGAGAACAGGCGCTTTTCCTGGCACAGTATCGAACACTTAGTTTCAGATAGAACAATTAGTTTAAAATGGAACTAAGTTTCGCATCTGGAGTTTCCTCTCCAACAATGTCGACCACTTAGTTTCCTCGAACACATACAGTTTCGAGTAGCATCGCCACAGATTTCAGAGAACAGGCGCTTTTCCTGGCACAGTATCGAACATTTAGTTTCAGATAGAACAATTAGTTTAAATTGGAACTAAGTTTCGCATCTGGAGTTTCCTCTCTCACAACGTCGACCACTTTGTTTCGTCGAACACATACATTTTCGAGTAGCATCGCCACAGATTTCAGAGAACAGGCGCTTTTCCTGGCACAGTATCGAACACTTAGTTTCAGATAGAACAATTAGTTTAAAATGGAACTAAGTTTCGCATCTGGAGTTTCCTCTCCCACAAGGTCGACCACTTTGTTTCGTCGAACACATACATTTTCGAGTAGCATCGCCACAGATTTCAGAGAACAGGCGCTTTTCCTGGCACAGTATCGAACATTTAGTTTCAGATAGAACAATTAGTTTAAATTGGAACTAAGTTTCGCATCTGGAGTTTCCTCTCTCACAAGGTCGACCACTTTGTTTCGTCGAACACATACATTTTCGAGTAGCATCGCCACAGATTTCAGAGAACAGGCGCTTTTCCTGGCACAGTATCGAACACTTAGTTTCAGATAGAACAATTAGTTTAAAATGGAACTAAGTTTCGCATCTGGAGTTTCCTCTCCCACAAGGTCGACCACTTAGTTTCCTCGAACACATACGGGTTCGAGTAGCATCGCCACAGATTTCAGAGAACAGGCGCTTTTCCTGGCACAGTATCGAACATTTAGTTTCAGATAGAACAATTAGTTTAAATTGGAACTAAGTTTCGCATCTGGAGTTTCCTCTCTCACAAGGTCGACCACTTTGTTTCGTCGAACACATACATTTTCGAGTAGCATCGCCACAGATTTCAGAGAACAGGCGCTTTTCCTGGCACAGTATCGAACATTTAGTTTCAGATAGAACAATTAGTTTAAAATGGAACTAAGTTTCGCATCTGGAGTTTCCTCTCCCACAAGGTCGACCACTTAGTTTCCTCGAACACATACGGTTTCGAGTAGCATCGCCACAGATTTCAGAGAACAGGCGCTTCTCCTGGCACAGTATCGAACATTTAGTTTCAGATAGAACAATTAGTTTAAATTGGAACTAAGTTTCGCATCTGGAGTTTCCTCTCTCACAACGTCGACCACTTTGTTTCGTCGAACACATACATTTTCGAGTAGCATCGCCACAGATTTCAGAGAACAGGCGCTTTTCCTGGCACAGTATCGAACACTTAGTTTCAGATACAACAATTAGTTTAAAATGGAACTAAGTTTCGCATCTGGAGTTTCCTCTCCCACAAGGTCGACCACTTAGTTTCGTCGAACACATACATTTTCGAGTAGCATCGCCACAGATTTCAGAGAACAGGCGCTTTTCCTGGCACAGTATCGAACACTTAGTTTCAGATAGAACAATTAGTTTAAAATGGAACTAAGTTTCGCATCTGGAGTTTCCTCTCCCACAAGGTCGACCACTCAGTTTCCTCGAACACATGCGGTTTCGAGTAGCATCGCCACAGATTTCTGAGAACAGGCGCTTCTCCTGGCACAGTATCGAACATTTAGTTTCAGATAGAACAATTAGTTTAAATTGGAACTAAGTTTCGCATCTGGAGTTTCCTCTCTCACAACGTCGACCACTTTGTTTCGTCGAACACATGCATTTTCGAGTAGCATCGCCACAGATTTCAGAGAACAGGCGCTTTTCCTGGCACAGTATCGAACATTTAGTTTCAGATAGAACAATTAGTTTAAATTGGAACTAAGTTTCGCATCTGGAGTTTCCTCTCTCACAACGTCGACCACTTTGTTTCGTCGAACACATACATTTTCGAGTAGCATCGCCACAGATTTCAGAGAACAGGCGCTTTTCCTGGCACAGTATCGAACATTTAGTTTCAGATAGAACAATTAGTTTAAATTGGAACTAAGTTTCGCATCTGGAGTTTCCTCTCTCACAAGGTCGACCACTTTGTTTCGTCGAACACATACATTTTCGAGTAGCATCGCCACAGATTTCAGAGAACAGGCGCTTTTCCTGGCACAGTATCGAACACTTAGTTTCAGATAGAACAATTAGTTTAAAATGGAACTAAGTTTCGCATCTGGAGTTTCCTCTCCCACAAGGTCGACCACTTAGTTTCCTCGAACACATACGGGTTCGAGTAGCATCGCCACAGATTTCAGAGAACAGGCGCTTTTCCTGGCACAGTATCGAACATTTAGTTTCAGATAGAACAATTAGTTTAAATTGGAACTAAGTTTCGCATCTGGAGTTTCCTCTCTCACAAGGTCGACCACTTTGTTTCGTCGAACACATACATTTTCGAGTAGCATCGCCACAGATTTCAGAGAACAGGCGCTTTTCCTGGCACAGTATCGAACACTTAGTTTCAGATAGAACAATTAGTTTAAAATGGAACTAAGTTTCGCATCTGGAGTTTCCTCTCCCACAAGGTCGACCACTTAGTTTCCTCGAACACATACGGTTTCGAGTAGCATCGCCACAGATTTCAGAGAACAGGCGCTTCTCCTGGCACAGTATCGAACATTTAGTTTCAGATAGAACAATTAGTTTAAATTGGAACTAAGTTTCGCATCTGGAGTTTCCTCTCTCACAACGTCGACCACTTTGTTTCGTCGAACACATGCATTTTCGAGTAGCATCGCCACAGATTTCAGAGAACAGGCGCTTTTCCTGGCACAGTATCGAACATTTAGTTTCAGATAGAACAATTAGTTTAAATTGGAACTAAGTTTCGCATCTGGAGTTTCCTCTCTCACAACGTCGACCACTTTGTTTCGTCGAACACATACATTTTCGAGTAGCATCGCCACAGATTTCAGAGAACATGCGCTTTTCCTGGCACAGTATCGAACATTTAGTTTCAGATAGAACAATTAGTTTAAATTGGAACTAAGTTTCGCATCTGGAGTTTCCTCTCTCACAAGGTCGACCACTTTGTTTCGTCGAACACATTCATTTTCGAGTAGCATCGCCACAGATTTCAGAGAACAGGCGCTTTTCCTGGCACAGTATCGAACACTTAGTTTCAGATAGAACAATTAGTTTAAAATGGAACTAAGTTTCGCATCTGGAGTTTCCTCTCCCACAAGGTCGACCACTTAGTTTCCTCGAACACATACGGGTTCGAGTAGCATCGCCACAGATTTCAGAGAACAGGCGCTTTTCCTGGCACAGTATCGAACATTTAGTTTCAGATAGAACAATTAGTTTAAATTGGAACTAAGTTTCGCATCTGGAGTTTCCTCTCTCACAAGGTCGACCACTTTGTTTCGTCGAACACATACATTTTCGAGTAGCATCGCCACAGATTTCAGAGAACAGGCGCTTTTCCTGGCACAGTATCGAACACTTAGTTTCAGATAGAACAATTAGTTTAAAATGGAACTAAGTTTCGCATCTGGAGTTTCCTCTCCCACAAGGTCGACCACTTAGTTTCCTCGAACACATACGGTTTCGAGTAGCATCGCCACAGATTTCAGAGAACAGGCGCTTCTCCTGGCACAGTATCGAACATTTAGTTTCAGATAGAACAATTAGTTTAAATTGGAACTAAGTTTCGCATCTGGAGTTTCCTCTCTCACAACGTCGACCACTTTGTTTCGTCGAACACATGCATTTTCGAGTAGCATCGCCACAGATTTCAGAGAACAGGCGCTTTTCCTGGCACAGTATCGAACATTTATTTTCAGATAGAACAATTAGTTTAAATTGGAACTAATTTTCGCATCTGGAGTTTCCTCTCTCACAACGTCGACCACTTTGTTTCGTCGAACACATACATTTTCGAGTAGCATCGCCACAGATTTCAGAGAACAGGCGCTTTTCCTGGCACAGTATCGAACATTTAGTTTCAGATAGAACAATTAGTTTAAATTGGAACTAAGTTTCGCATCTGGAGTTTCCTCTCTCACAAGGTCGACAACTTTGTTTCGTCGAACACATACATTTTCGAGTAGCATCGCCACAGATTTCAGAGAACAGGCGCTTTTCCTGGCACAGTATCGAACATTTAGTTTCAGATAGAACAATTAGTTTAAATTGGAACTAAGTTTCGCATCTGGAGTTTCCTCTCTCACAAGGTCGACCACTTTGTTTCGTCGAACACATACATTTTCGAGTAGCATCGCCACAGATTTCAGAGAACAGGCGCTTTTCCTGGCACAGTATCGAACACTTAGTTTCAGATAGAACAATTAGTTTAAAATGGAACTAAGTTTCGCATCTGGAGTTTCCTCTCCCACAAGGTCGACCACTTAGTTTCCTCGAACACATACGGTTTCGAGTAGCATCGCCACAGATTTCAGAGAACAGGCGCTTTTCCTGGCACAGTATCGAACATTTAGTGTCAGATAGAACAATTAGTTTAAATTGGAACTAAGTTTCGCATCTGGAGTTTCCTCTCTCACAAGGTCGACCACTTTGTTTCGTCGAACACATACATTTTCGAGTAGCATCGCCACAGATTTCAGAGAACAGGCGCTTTTCCTGGCACAGTATCGAACACTTAGTTTCAGATAGAACAATTAGTTTAAAATGGAACTAAGTTTCGCATCTGGAGTTTCCTCTCCCACAAGGTCGACCACTCAGTTTCCTCGAACACATGCGGTTTCGAGTAGCATCGCCACAGATTTTTGAGAACAGGCGCTTCTCCTGGCACAGTATCGAACATTTAGTTTCAGATAGAACAATTAGTTTAAATTGGAACTAAGTTTCGCATCTGGAGTTTCCTCTCTCACAACGTCGACCACTTTGTTTCGTCGAACACATGCATTTTCGAGTAGCATCGCCACAGATTTCAGAGAACAGGCGCTTTTCCTGGCACAGTATTGAACATTTAGTTTCAGATAGAACAATTAGTTTAAATTGGAACTAAGTTTCGCATCTGGAGTTTCCTCTCTCACAACGTCGACCACTTTGTTTCGTCGAACACACATTTTCGAGTAGCATCGCCACAGATTTCAGAGAACAGGCGCTTTTCCTGGCACAGTATCGAACATTTAGTTTCAGATAGAACAATTAGTTTAAATTGGAACTAAGTTTCGCATCTGGAGTTTCCTCTCTCACAAGGTCGACAACTTTGTTTCGTCGAACACATACATTTTCGAGTAGCATCGCCACAGATTTCAGAGAACAGGCGCTTTTCCTGGCACAGTATCGAACATTTAGTTTCAGATAGAACAATTAGTTTAAATTGGAACTAAGTTTCGCATCTGGAGTTTCCTCTCTCACAAGGTCGACCACTTTGTTTCGTCGAACACATACATTTTCGAGTAGCATCGCCACAGATTTCAGAGAACAGGCGCTTTTCCTGGCACAGTATCGAACACTTAGTTTCAGATAGAACAATTAGTTTAAAATGGAACTAAGTTTCGCATCTGGAGTTTCCTCTCCCACAAGGTCGACCACTTAGTTTCCTCGAACACATACGGGTTCGAGTAGCATCGCCACAGATTTCAGAGAACAGGCGCTTTTCCTGGCACAGTATCGAACATTTAGTTTCAGATAGAACAATTAGTTTAAATTGGAACTAAGTTTCGCATCTGGAGTTTCCTCTCTCACAAGGTCGACCACTTTGTTTCGTCGAACACATACATTTTCGAGTAGCATCGCCACAGATTTCAGAGAACAGGCGCTTTTCCTGGCACAGTATCGAACACTTAGTTTCAGATAGAACAATTAGTTTAAAATGGAACTAAGTTTCGCATCTGGAGTTTCCTCTCCCACAAGGTCGACCACTTAGTTTCCTCGAACACATACGGTTTCGAGTAGCATCGCCACAGATTTCAGAGAACAGGCGCTTCTCCTGGCACAGTATCGAACATTTAGTTTCAGATAGAACAATTAGTTTAAATTGGAACTAAGTTTCGCATCTGGAGTTTCCTCTCTCACAACGTCGACCACTTTGTTTCGTCGAACACATGCATTTTCGAGTAGCATCGCCACAGATTTCAGAGAACAGGCGCTTCTCCTGGCACAGTATCGAACATTTAGTTTCAGATAGAACAATTAGTTTAAATTGGAACTAAGTTTCGCATCTGGAGTTTCCTCTCTCACAAGGTCGACAACTTTGTTTCGTCGAACACATACATTTTCGAGTAGCATCGCCACAGATTTCAGAGAACAGGCGCTTTTCCTGGCACAGTATCGAACATTTAGTTTCAGATAGAACAATTAGTTTAAATTGGAACTAAGTTTCGCATCTGGAGTTTCCTCTCTCACAAGGTCGACCACTTTGTTTCGTCGAACACATACATTTTCGAGTAGCATCGCCACAGATTTCAGAGAACAGGCGCTTTTCCTGGCACAGTATCGAACACTTAGTTTCAGATAGAACAATTAGTTTAAAATGGAACTAAGTTTCGCATCTGGAGTTTCCTCTCCCACAAGGTCGACCACTTAGTTTCCTCGAACACATACGGTTTCGAGTAGCATCGCCACAGATTTCAGAGAACAGGCGCTTTTCCTGGCACAGTATCGAACATTTAGTTTCAGATAGAACAATTAGTTTAAATTGGAACTAAGTTTCGCATCTGGAGTTTCCTCTCTCACAAGGTCGACCACTTTGTTTCGTCGAACACATACATTTTCGAGTAGCATCGCCACAGATTTCAGAGAACAGGCGCTTTTCTTGGCACAGTATCGAACACTTAGTTTCAGATAGAACAATTAGTTTAAAATGGAACTAAGTTTCGCATCTGGAGTTTCCTCTCCCACAAGGTCGACCACTCAGTTTCCTCGAACACATGCGGTTTCGAGTAGCATCGCCACAGATTTCTGAGAACAGGCGCTTCTCCTGGCACAGTATCGAACATTTAGTTTCAGATAGAACAATTAGTTTAAATTGGAACTAAGTTTCGCATCTGGAGTTTCCTCTCTCACAACGTCGACCACTTTGTTTCGTCGAACACATGCATTTTCGAGTAGCATCGCCACAGATTTCAGAGAAAAGGCGCTTTTCCTGGCACAGTATCGAACATTTATTTTCAGATAGAACAATTAGTTTAAATTGGAACTAATTTTCGCATCTGGAGTTTCCTCTCTCACAACGTCGACCACTTTGTTTCGTCGAACACATACATTTTCGAGAAGCATCGCCACAGATTTCAGAGAACAGGCGCTTCTCCTGGCACAGTATCGAACATTTAGTTTCAGATAGAACAATTAGTTTAAATTGGAACTAAGTTTCGCATCTGGAGTTTCCTCTCTCACAACGTCGACCACTTTGTTTCGTCGAACACATGCATTTTCGAGTAGCATCGCCACAGATTTCAGAGAACAGGCGCTTTTCCTGGCACAGTATCGAACATTTATTTTCAGATAGAACAATTAGTTTAAATTGGAACTAATTTTCGCATCTGGAGTTTCCTCTCTCACAACGTCGACCACTTTGTTTCGTCGAACACATACATTTTCGAGTAGCATCGCCACAGATTTCAGAGAACAGGCGCTTTTCCTGGCACAGTATCGAACATTTAGTTTCAGATAGAACAATTAGTTTAAATTGGAACTAAGTTTCGCATCTGGAGTTTCCTCTCTCACAAGGTCGACAACTTTGTTTCGTCGAACACATACATTTTCGAGTAGCATCGCCACAGATTTCAGAGAACAGGCGCTTTTCCTGGCACAGTATCGAACATTTAGTTTCAGATAGAACAATTAGTTTAAATTGGAACTAAGTTTCGCATCTGGAGTTTCCTCTCTCACAAGGTCGACCACTTTGTTTCGTCGAACACATACATTTTCGAGTAGCATCGCCACAGATTTCAGAGAACAGGCGCTTTTCCTGGCACAGTATCGAACACTTAGTTTCAGATAGAACAATTAGTTTAAAATGGAACTAAGTTTCGCATCTGGAGTTTCCTCTCCCACAAGGTCGACCACTTAGTTTCCTCGAACACATACGGTTTCGAGTAGCATCGCCACAGATTTCAGAGAACAGGCGCTTTTCCTGGCACAGTATCGAACATTTAGTGTCAGATAGAACAATTAGTTTAAATTGGAACTAAGTTTCGCATCTGGAGTTTCCTCTCTCACAAGGTCGACCACTTTGTTTCGTCGAACACATACATTTTCGAGTAGCATCGCCACAGATTTCAGAGAACAGGCGCTTTTCCTGGCACAGTATCGAACACTTAGTTTCAGATAGAACAATTAGTTTAAAATGGAACTAAGTTTCGCATCTGGAGTTTCCTCTCCCACAAGGTCGACCACTCAGTTTCCTCGAACACATGCGGTTTCGAGTAGCATCGCCACAGATTTTTGAGAACAGGCGCTTCTCCTGGCACAGTATCGAACATTTAGTTTCAGATAGAACAATTAGTTTAAATTGGAACTAAGTTTCGCATCTGGAGTTTCCTCTCTCACAACGTCGACCACTTTGTTTCGTCGAACACATGCATTTTCGAGTAGCATCGCCACAGATTTCAGAGAACAGGCGCTTTTCCTGGCACAGTATCGAACATTTAGTTTCAGATAGAACAATTAGTTTAAATTGGAACTAAGTTTCGCATCTGGAGTTTCCTCTCTCACAACGTCGACCACTTTGTTTCGTCGAACACACATTTTCGAGTAGCATCGCCACAGATTTCAGAGAACAGGCGCTTTTCCTGGCACAGTATCGAACATTTAGTTTCAGATAGAACAATTAGTTTAAATTGGAACTAAGTTTCGCATCTGGAGTTTCCTCTCTCACAAGGTCGACAACTTTGTTTCGTCGAACACATACATTTTCGAGTAGCATCGCCACAGATTTCAGAGAACAGGCGCTTTTCCTGGCACAGTATCGAACATTTAGTTTCAGATAGAACAATTAGTTTAAATTGGAACTAAGTTTCGCATCTGGAGTTTCCTCTCTCACAAGGTCGACCACTTTGTTTCGTCGAACACATACATTTTCGAGTAGCATCGCCACAGATTTCAGAGAACAGGCGCTTTTCCTGGCACAGTATCGAACACTTAGTTTCAGATAGAACAATTAGTTTAAAATGGAACTAAGTTTCGCATCTGGAGTTTCCTCTCCCACAAGGTCGACCACTTAGTTTCCTCGAACACATACGGGTTCGAGTAGCATCGCCACAGATTTCAGAGAACAGGCGCTTTTCCTGGCACAGTATCGAACATTTAGTTTCAGATAGAACAATTAGTTTAAATTGGAACTATGTTTCGCATCTGGAGTTTCCTCTCTCACAAGGTCGACCACTTTGTTTCGTCGAACACATACATTTTCGAGTAGCATCGCCACAGATTTCAGAGAACAGGCGCTTTTCCTGGCACAGTATCGAACACTTAGTTTCAGATAGAACAATTAGTTTAAAATGGAACTAAGTTTCGCATCTGGAGTTTCCTCTCCCACAAGGTCGACCACTTAGTTTCCTCGAACACATACGGTTTCGAGTAGCATCGCCACAGATTTCAGAGAACAGGCGCTTCTCCTGGCACAGTATCGAACATTTAGTTTCAGATAGAACAATTAGTTTAAATTGGAACTAAGTTTCGCATCTGGAGTTTCCTCTCTCACAACGTCGACCACTTTGTTTCGTCGAACACATGCATTTTCGAGTAGCATCGCCACAGATTTCAGAGAACAGGCGCTTCTCCTGGCACAGTATCGAACATTTAGTTTCAGATAGAACAATTAGTTTAAATTGGAACTAAGTTTCGCATCTGGAGTTTCCTCTCTCACAAGGTCGACAACTTTGTTTCGTCGAACACATACATTTACGAGTAGCATCGCCACAGATTTCAGAGAACAGGCGCTTTTCCTGGCACAGTATCGAACATTTAGTTTCAGATAGAACAATTAGTTTAAATTGGAACTAAGTTTCGCATCTGGAGTTTCCTCTCTCACAAGGTCGACCACTTTGTTTCGTCGAACACATACATTTTCGAGTAGCATCGCCACAGATTTCAGAGAACAGGCGCTTTTCCTGGCACAGTATCGAACACTTAGTTTCAGATAGAACAATTAGTTTAAAATGGAACTAAGTTTCGCATCTGGAGTTTCCTCTCCCACAAGGTCGACCACTTAGTTTCCTCGAACACATACGGTTTCGAGTAGCATCGCCACAGATTTCAGAGAACAGGCGCTTTTCCTGGCACAGTATCGAACATTTAGTTTCAGATAGAACAATTAGTTTAAATTGGAACTAAGTTTCGCATCTGGAGTTTCCTCTCTCACAAGGTCGACCACTTTGTTTCGTCGAACACATACATTTTCGAGTAGCATCGCCACAGATTTCAGAGAACAGGCGCTTTTCCTGGCACAGTATCGAACACTTAGTTTCAGATAGAACAATTAGTTTAAAATGGAACTAAGTTTCGCATCTGGAGTTTCCTCTCCCACAAGGTCGACCACTCAGTTTCCTCGAACACATGCGGTTTCGAGTAGCATCGCCACAGATTTCTGAGAACAGGCGCTTCTCCTGGCACAGTATCGAACATTTAGTTTCAGATAGAACAATTAGTTTAAATTGGAACTAAGTTTCGCATCTGGAGTTTCCTCTCTCACAACGTCGACCACTTTGTTTCGTCGAACACATGCATTTTCGAGTAGCATCGCCACAGATTTCAGAGAAAAGGCGCTTTTCCTGGCACAGTATCGAACATTTATTTTCAGATAGAACAATTAGTTTAAATTGGAACTAATTTTCGCATCTGGAGTTTCTTCTCTCACAACGTCGACCACTTTGTTTCGTCGAACACATACATTTTCGAGTAGCATCGCCACAGATTTCAGAGAACAGGCGCTTTTCCTGGCACAGTATCGAACATTTAGTTTCAGATAGAACAATTAGTTTAAATTGGAACTAAGTTTCGCATCTGGAGTTTCCTCTCTCACAAGGTCGACCACTTTGTTTCGTCGAACACATACATTTTCGAGTAGCATCGCTACAGATTTCAGAGAACAGGCGCTTTTCCTGGCACAGTATCGAACATTTAGTTTCAGATAGAACAATTAGTTTAAATTGGAACTAAGTTTCGCATCTGGAGTTTCCTCTCTCACAAGGTCGACCACTTTGTTTCGTCGAACACATACGGTTTCGAGTAGCATCGCCACAGATTTCAGAGAACAGTCGCTTCTCCTGGCACATTATCGAACACTTAGTTTCAGATAGAACAATTAGTTTTAAATGGAACTAAGTTTCGCTTCTGGAGTTTCCTCTCTCACAAGGTCGACCATTTAGATTCGTCGAACACATACGGTTTCGAGTAGCATCGCCACAGATTTCAGGGAACAGGCGCTTTTCCTGGCACAGTATCGAACATTTAGTTTCAGATAGAACAATTAGTTTAAATTGGAACTAAGTTTCGCATCTGGAGTTTCCTCTCTCACAAGGTCGACCACTTTGTTTCGTCGAACACATACATTTTCGAGTAGCATCGCCACAGATTTCAGAGAACAGGCGCTTTTCCTGGCACAGTATCGAACATTTAGTTTCAGATAGAACAATTAGTTTAAATTGGAACTAAGTTTCGCATCTGGAGTTTCCTCTCTCACAAGGTCGACCACTTTGTTTCTTCGAACATATACATTTTCGTGTAGCATCGCCACAGATTTCAGAGAACAGGCGCTTTTCCTGGCACAGTATCGAACATTTAGTTTCAGATAGAACAATTAGTTTAAATTGGAACTAAGTTTCGCATCTGGAGTTTCCTCTCTCACAAGGTCGACCACTTTGTTTCGTCGAACACATACATTTTCGAGTAGCATCGCCACAGATTTCAGAGAACAGGCGCTTTTTCTGGCACAGTATCGAACATTTAGTTTCAGATAGAACAATTAGTTTAAATTGGAACTAAGTTTCGCATCTGGAGTTTCCTCTCTCACAAGGTCGACCACTTAGTTTCCTCGAACACATACGGTTTCGAGTAGCATCGCCACAGATTTCAGAGAACAGGCGCTTTTCCTGGCACAGTATCGAACATTTAGTTTTAGATAGAACAATTAGTTTAAATTGGAACTAAGTTTCGCATCTGGAGTTTCCTCTCTCACAAGGTCGACCACTTTGTTTCGTCGAACACATACATTTTCGAGTAGCATCGCCACAGATTTCAGAGAACAGGCGCTTCTCCTGGCACATTATCGAACACTTAGTTTCAGATAGAACAATTAGTTTTAAATGCAACTAAGTTTCGCTTCTGGAGTTTCCTCTCTCACATGGTCGACCATTTAGATTCGTCGAACACATACGGTTTCGAGTAGCATCGCCACAGATTTCAGGGAACAGGCGCTTTTCCTGGCACAGTATCGAACATTTAGTTTCAGATAGAACAATTAGTTTAAATTGGAACTAAGTTTCGCATCTGGAGTTTCCTCTCTCACAAGGTCGACCACTTTGTTTCGTCGAACACATACATTTTCGAGTAGCATCGCCACAGATTTCAGAGAACAGGCGCTTTTCCTGGCACAGTATCGAACATTTAGTTTCAGATAGAACAATTAGTTTAAATTGGAACTAAGTTTCGCATCTGGAGTTTCCTCTCTCACAAGGTCGACCACTTTGTTTCTTCGAACATATACATTTTCGTGTAGCATCGCTACAGATTTCAGAGAACAGGCCCTTTTCCTGGCACAGTATCGAACATTTAGTTTCAGATAGAACAATTAGTTTAAATTGGAAATAAGTTTCGCATCTGGAGTTTCCTCTCTCACAAGGTCGACCACTTTGTTTCGTCGAACACATACATTTTCGAGTAGCATCGCCACAGATTTCAGAGAACAGGCGCTTTTCCTGGCACAGTATCGAACACTTAGCTTCAGGTAGAACAATTTGTTTAAAATGGAACAAAGCTTCGCAGTTGGAGTTTCCTCTCTCACAAGGTCGGACACTTAGTTTCGCCGAACACATACGGTTTCGAGTGGCATCGCCACAGATTTCAGAGAACAGGCGCTTCTCCTGGCACAGGATCGAACACTTAGTTTCAGATAGAACAATTAGTTTAAAATGGAACTAAGTTTCGCATTTGGAGTTTCCTCTCTCACAAGGTCGACCACTTAGTTTCGTCGAACACATACGGTTTCGAGTAGCATCGCGACAGATTTCAGAGAACAGGGGCTTCTCCTGGCACAGTATCGAACACTTAGATTCAGAAGGAACAGTTATTTTAAAATGGAACTAAGTTTCGCATCTGGAGTTTCCTCTCTCAAAAGGTCGACCACTTAGTTTCGTCGAACACATACGGTTTCGAGTAGCATCGCCACTGATTTCAGAGGACAGGCGCTTCTCCTGGCACAGGATCGAACACTTAGTTTCAGATAGAACAATTAGTTTAAAATGGAACTAAGTTTCGCATCTGGAGTTTCCTCTCCCACAAGGTCGACCACTTAGTTCCCTCGAACACATACGGTTTCGAGTCGCATCGCCACAGATTTCAGAGAACAGGCGCTTTTCCTGGCACAGTATCGAACATTTAGTTTCAGATAGAACAATTAGTTTAAAATGGAACTAAGTTTCGCATTTGGAGTTTCCTCTCTCACAAGGTCGACCACTTAGTTTCGTCGAACACATACATTTTCGAGTAGCATCGCCACAGATTTCAGAGAACAGGCGCTTTTTCTGGCACAGTATCGAACATTTAGTTTCAGATAGAACAATTAGTTTAAATTGGAACTAAGTTTCGCATCTGGAGTTTCCTCTCTCACAAGGTCGACCACTTAGTTTCCTCGAACACATACGGTTTCGAGTAGCATCGCCACAGATTTCAGAGAACAGGCGCTTTTCCTGGCACAGTATCGAACATTTAGTTTCAGATAGAACAATTAGTTTAAATTGGAACTAAGTTTCGCATCTGGAGTTTCCTCTCTCACAAGGTCGACCACTTTGTTTCGTCGAACACATACATTTTCGAGTAGCATCGCCACAGATTTCAGAGAACAGGCGCTTCTCCTGGCACATTATCGAACACTTAGTTTCAGATAGAACAATTAGTTTTAAATGGAACTAAGTTTCGCATCTGGAGTTTCCTCTCTCACAAGGTCGACCACTTTGTTTCTTCGAACATATACATTTTCGTGTAGCATCGCCACAGATTTCAGAGAACAGGCGCTTTTCCTGGCACAGTATCGAACATTTAGTTTCAGATAGAACAATTAGTTTAAATTGGAACTAAGTTTCGCATCTGGAGTTTCCTCTCTCACAAGGTCGACCACTTTGTTTCGTCGAACACATACATTTTCGAGTAGCATCGCCACAGATTTCAGAGAACAGGCGCTTTTTCTGGCACAGTATCGAACATTTAGTTTCAGATAGAACAATTAGTTTAAATTGGAACTAAGTTTCGCATCTGGAGTTTCCTCTCTCACAAGGTCGACCACTTAGTTTCCTCGAACACATACGGTTTCGAGTAGCATCGCCACAGATTTCAGAGAACAGGCGCTTTTCCTGGCACAGTATCGAACATTTAGTTTCAGATAGAACAATTAGTTTAAATTGGAACTAAGTTTCGCATCTGGAGTTTCCTCTCTCACAAGGTCGACCACTTTGTTTCGTCGAACACATACATTTTCGAGTAGCATCGCCACAGATTTCAGAGAACAGGCGCTTCTCCTGGCACATTATCGAACACTTAGTTTCAGATAGAACAATTAGTTTTAAATGGAACTAAGTTTCGCTTCTGGAGTTTCCTCTCTCACAAGGTCGACCATTTAGATTCGTCGAACACATATGGTTTCGAGTAGCATCGCCACAGATTTCAGGGAACAGGCGCTTTTCCTGGCACAGTATCGAACATTTAGTTTCAGATAGAACAATTAGTTTAAATTGGAACTAAGTTTCGCATCTGGAGTTTCCTCTCTCACAACGTCGACCACTTTGTTTCGTCGAACACATACATTTTCGAGTAGCATCGCCACAGATTTCAGAGAACAGGCTCTTTTCCTGGCACAGTATCGAACACTTAGTTTCAGATAGAACAATTAGTTTAAAATGCAACTAAGTTTCGCATCTGGAGTTTCCTCTCCAACAAGGTCGACCACTTAGTTTCCTCGAACACATACGGTTTCGAGTAGCATCGCCACAGATTTCAGAGAACAGGCGCTTTTCCTGGCACAGTATCGAACATTTAGTTTCAGATAGAACAATTAGTTTAAATTGGAACTAAGTTTCGCATCTGGAGTTTCCTCTCTCACAACGTCGACCACTTTGTTTCGTCGAACACATACATTTTCGAGTAGCATCGCCCCAGATTTCAGAGAACAGGCGCTTTTCCTGGCACAGTATCGAACATTTAGTTTCAGATAGAACAATTAGTTTAAATTGGAACTAAGTTTCGCATCTGGAGTTTCCTCTCTCACAAGGTCGACCACTTTGTTTCGTCGAACACATACATTTTCGAGTAGCATCGCCACAGATTTCAGAGAACAGGCGCTTTACCTGGCACAGTATCGAACATTTAGTTTCAGATAGAACAATTAGTTTAAATTGGAACTAATTTTCGCATCTGGAGTTTCCTCTCTCACAAGGTCGACCACTTAGTTTCCTCGAACACATACGGTTTCGAGTAGCATCGCCACAGATTTCAGAGAACAGGCGCTTCTCCTGGCACATTATCGAACACTTAGTTTCAGATAGAACAATTAGTTTTAAATGGAACTAAGTTTCGCTTCTGGAGTTTCCTCTCTCACAAGGTCGACCATTTAGATTCGTCGAACACATACGGTTTCGAGTAGCATCGCCACAGATTTCAGAGAACAGGCGCTTTTCCTGGCACAGTATCGAACACTTATTTCAGATAGAACAATTAGTTTAAAATGGAACTAAGTTTCGCATCTGGAGTTTCCTCTCCCACAAGGTCGACCACTTAGTTTCCTCGAACACATACGGTTTCGAGTAGCATCGCCACAGATTTCAGAGAACAGGCGCTTTTCCTGGCACAGTATCGAACATTTAGTTTCAGACAGAACAATTAGTTTAAATTGGAACTAAGTTTCGCATCTGGAGTTTCCTCTCTCACAAGGTCGACCACTTTGTTTCTTCGAACATATACATTTTCGTGTAGCATCGCTACAGATTTCAGAGAACAGGCGCTTTTCCTGGCACAGTATCGAACATTTAGTTTCAGATAGAACAATTAGTTTAAATTGGAACTAAGTTTCGCATCTGGAGTTTCCTCTCTCACAACGTCGACCACTTTGTTTCGTTGAACACATACATTTTCGAGTAGCATCGCCCCAGATTTCAGAGAACAGGCGCTTTTCCTGGCACAGTATCGAACATTTAGTTTCAGATAGAACAATTAGTTTAAATTGGAACTAAGTTTCGCATCTGGAGTTTCCTCTCTCACAAGGTCGACCACTTTGTTTCGTCGAACACATACATTTTCGAGTAGCATCGCCACAGATTTCAGAGAACAGGCGCTTTTCCTGGCACAGTATCGAACATTTAGTTTCAGATAGAACAATTAGTTTAAATTGGAACTAAGTTTCGCATCTGGAGTTTCCTCTCTCACAAGGTCGACCACTTAGTTTCCTCGAACACATACGGTTTCGAGTAGCATCGCCACAGATTTCAGAGAACAGGCGCTTCTCCTGGCACATTATCGAACACTTAGTTTCAGATAGAACAATTAGTTTTAAATGGAACTAAGTTTCGCTTCTGGAGTTTCCTCTCTCACAAGGTCGACCATTTAGATTCGTCGAACACATACGGTTTCGAGTAGCATCGCCACAGATTTCAGAGAACAGGCGCTTCTCCTGGCACATTATCGAACACTTAGTTTCAGATAGAACAATTAGTTTAAAATGGAACTAAGTTTCGCATCTGGAGTTTCCTCTCCCACAAGGTCGACCACTTAGTTTCCTCGAACCCATACGGTTTCGAGTAGCATCGCCACAGATTTCAGAGAACAGGCGCTTTTCCTGGCACAGTATCGAACATTTAGTTTCAGATAGAACAATTAGTTTAAATTGGAACTAACTTTCGCATCTGGAGTTTCCTCTCTCACAAGGTCGACCGCTTAGTTTCCTCGAACACATACGGTTTCGAGTAGCATCGCCACAGATTTCAGAGAACAGGCGCTTCTCCTGGCACATTATCGAACACTTAGTTTCAGATAGAACAATTAGTTTTAAATGGAACTAAGTTTCGCTTCTGGAGTTTCCTGTCTCACAAGGTCGACCACTTAGTTTCCTCGAACACATACGGTTTCGAGTAGCATCGCCACAGATTTCAGAGAACAGGCGCTTTTCCTGGCACAGTATCGAACATTTAGTTTCAGATAGAACAATTAGTTTAAATTGGAACTAAGTTTCGCATCTGGAGTTTCCTCTCTCACAAGGTCGACCACTTTGTTTCGTCGAACACATACATTTTCGAGTACCATCGCCACAGATTTCAGAGAACAGGCGCTTTTCCTGGCACAGTATCGAACATTTAGTTTCAGATAGAACAATTAGTTTAAATTGGAACTAAGTTTCGCATCTTGAGTTTCCTCTCTCACAAGGTCGACCACTTTGTTTCGTCGAACACATACATTTTCGAGTAGCATCGCCACAGATTTCAGAGAACAGGCGCTTTTCCTGGCACAGTATCGAACACTTAGTTTCAGATAGAACAATTAGTTTAAATTGGAACTAAGTTTCGCATCTGGAGTTTCCTCTCTCACAAGGTCGACCACTTAGTTTCCTCGAACACATACGGTTTCGAGTAGCATCGCCACAGATTTCAGAGAACAGGCGCTTTTCCTGGCACAGTATCGAACATTTAGTTTCAGATAGAACAATTAGTTTAAATTGGAACTAAGTTTCGCATCTGGAGTTTCCTCTCTCACAAGGTCGACCACTTTGTTTCGTCGAAAACATACATTTTCGAGTACCATCGCCACAGATTTCAGAGAACAGGCGCTTTTCCTGGCACAGTATCGAACATTTAATTTCAGATAGAACAATTAGTTTAAATTGGAACTAAGTTTCGCATCTGGAGTTTCCTCTCTCACAAGGTCGACCACTTTGTTTCGTCGAACACATACATTTTCGAGTAGCATCGCCACAGATTTCAGAGAACAGGCGCTTTTCCTGGCACAGTATCGAACACTTAGCTTCAAGTAGAACAATTTGTTTAAAATGGAACAAAGTTTCGCATTTGGAGTTTCCTCTCTCACAAGGTCGACCACTTAGTTTCGTCGAACACATACGGTTTCGAGTAGCATCGCGACAGATTTCAGAGAACAGGGGCTTCTCCTGGCACAGTATCGAACATTTAGTTTCAGATAGAACAATTAGTTTAAATTGGAACTAAGTTTCGCATCTGGAGTTTCCTCTCTCACAAGGTCGACCACTTTGTTTCGTCGAACACATACATTTTCGAGTAGCATCGCCACAGATTTCAGATAACAGGCGCTTTTCCTGGCACAGTATCGAACACTTAGCTTCAGGTAGAACAATTTGTTTAAAATGGAACAAAGCTCCGCAGTTGGAGTTTCCTCTCTCACAAGGTCGGACACTTAGTTTCGCCGAACACATACGGTTTCGAGTGGCATCGCCACAGATTTCAGAGAACAGGCGCTTCTCCTGGCACAGGATCGAACACTTAGTTTCAGATAGAACAATTAGTTTAAAATGGAACTAAGTTTCGCATTTGGAGTTTCCTCTCTCACAAGGTCGACCACTTAGTTTCGTCGAACACATACGGTTTCGAGTAGCATCGCGACAGATTTCAGAGAACAGGGGCTTCTCCTGGCACAGTATCGAACACTTAGATTCAGAAGGAACAGTTATTTTAAAATGGAACTAAGTTTCGCATCTGGAGTTTCCTCTCTCAAAAGGTCGACCACTTAGTTTCGTCGAACACATACGGTTTCGAGTAGCATCGCCACTGATTTCAGAGAACAGGCGCTTCTCCTGGCACAGGATCGAACACTTAGTTTCAGATAGAACAATTAGTTTAAAATGGAACTAAGTTTCGCATCTGGAGTTTCCTCTCTCAAAAGGTCGACCACTTAGTTTCGTCGAACACATACGGCTTCGAGTAGCATCGCCACAGTTTTCATAGAACAGGCGCTTTTCCTGGCACAGTATCGAACAATTAGTTTCAGATACAACAATCAGTTTAAAATGGAACGAAGTTCCGCATCTGGAGTTTCCTCTCTCACCATGTCGACAACTTAGTTTCGTCGAACACATACGGTTTCGAGTAGGATCGCCAGAGATTTCAGAGAACAGGCGCTTCTCCTGGCACAGTATCGAACACTTAGTTACAGATAGAACACTTAGTATAAAATGGAACAGTGTTTCGCATTTGGAGTTTCTTCTCTCACAACGTCGAACACTTAGTTTCGTCGAACACATACGGTTTCGAGTAGCATCGCGACAGATTTCAGAGAACAGGCGCTTCTCCTGGCACAGTATCCAACACTTAGTTACAGATAGAACACTTAGTTTAAAATGGAACTAAGTTTCGCATCTGGAGTTTCCTCTCTCAGAAGGTCGAACACTTAGTTTCGTCGAACACATACGGTTTCGAGTAGCATCGCGACAGATTTCAGAGAACAGGCGCTTCTCCTCGCACAGTATCGAACACTTAGTTTCAGATAGAACAATTAGTTTAAAATGGAACTAATTTTCGCATCTGGAGTTTCCTCTCTCAGAAGGTCGACCACTTAGTTTCGTCGAACACATACGGTTTCGAGTAGGATCGCCACAGATTTCAGAGAACAGGCGCTTCTCCTGGCACAGTATCGAACACTTAGTTACAGATAGAACACTTAGTATAAAATGGAACAATGTTTCGCATTTGGAGTTTCCTCTCTCACAAGGTCGACTACTTAGTTTCGTCGAACACATACGGTTTCGAGTAGCATCGCCACACATTTCAGAGAACAGGCGCTTCTCCGGGCACAGTATCGAACACATAGTTTCAGATAGAACAATTAGTTTAAAATGGAACAAGTTTCGCATCTGGATATTCTTCTCTCACAAGGTCGACCACTTACTTTCGTCGAACACATACGGTTTCGAGTTGCATCGCCACAGATTTCAGAGAACAGGCGCTTCTCCTGGCACAGTATCGAACACTTTCAGATAGAACAATTAGTTTAAAATTGAACTAATTTTCGCAACTGTAGTTTCCTCTCTCACCATGTCGACCACTTAGTTTCGTCGAACACATACGGTTTCGAGTAGCATCGCCACAGATTTCAGAGAACAGGCGCGTCTTCTGGCACAGTATCGAACACTTTCAGATAGAACAATTAGTTTAAAATGGAACTAATTTTCGCAACTGGAGTTTCCTCTCTCACCATGTCGACCACTTAGTTTCGTCGAACACATACGGTTTCGAGTGGCTTCGCCACTGATTTCAGAAAACA
The DNA here is from genome assembly GCA_910591585.2 of Nysson spinosus. NCBI lineage: Eukaryota > Metazoa > Arthropoda > Insecta > Hymenoptera > Crabronidae > Nysson > Nysson spinosus. Next base: position 2,325,879 of record CAJUYC020000006.1, read on the forward strand.
GGCGCTTCCCCTGGCACAGTATCGAACACTTTCAGATAGAACAATTAGTTTAAAATGGAACTAAGTTCCGCATCTGGAGTTTCCTCTCTCACAAGGTCGACCACTTAGTTTCGTCGAACACATACGGTTTCGAGCTGCATCGCCACAGATTTCAGAGAACAGGCCCTTCTCCTGGCGCAGTATCGAACACTCAGTATCAAATACAACAATTAGTTTTAAATGGAACTATGTTTCGCATCTGGAGTTTCCTCTCTCACAAGGTCGACCACTTAGTTTCGTCGAACACATAGGGTTTCGTTCGCAGCTCGCGATTATGGTGGATGCATCAGATTTCGCGCTTGGTGCGACGTTGCAACAACGACAGGGAAATTCGTGGCAACCTCTAGGTTTCCACACGAAATCTCTGTCGCCGACGCAACGCAAGTACAGGGCCTACGACAGAGAACTTTTATCGGTTTATTCGGCGGTAAAGCAATTTCGTCATGCGATTGAAGGCCGCGCGTTCACGTCGTATACAGATCACAAACCTCTGATATACGCATTTTAGCAAAAATCCGAGAAATGTACGCCGAGGCAGTTCTGATACCTAGATTTCATCGGACAATTTACGACCGACATTAGGCACGTCAGCGGAAGAGACAACGAAGTAGCAGGCGCATTATCGCGGATAGATTCAGTCAGTTCGTCAGTGGACTTTAGTAAATTAGCTATATCCCAGAACTCGGACGAAGATTTAGAAAAGTTCCGAAAGACGTCTGGTACTTCGCTGCAGCTCGAACGCGTCAGGTTGGCAGACAGTAACACCGAAGTATTCTGCGACGTATCGACAGGTGTTGCCAGACCCTTCGTGACAAGACCTTTCCACAGACAGGTATTTATGTCCGTGCACAGCCTCGCACACCCAGGTGTGAAGGCAACCGTAAAATTAATTAAAGTGCGTTTCGTAGGGCCGTCTGTGGAAAGGGATTGCCGCGAATGGACCCGCGCTTTTCTGGAATGCCAGAAAGCAAAAATTCACAAACACATAACGAGCCCCGTTAAAGATTTCGCTCAAACGTCTGCTAGGTTCGAGCATGTACATATCGACCTAGTGGGTCCGTTACCTGTTTTGCGAAACTGCCGGTATTGCCTGACGTGTGTCGATAGATTTACGCGCTGGCCCGAGGTTTTCCCGTTAGAAAACGTCGAAGCAGAAACGGTCGCGAGAGCTTTTGTCCACGGTTGGATTGCTCGTTTCGGCACACCAGCACGCATTACGACTGATCAAGGGAGACAATTTGAGTCTCACTTGTTTAGACGACTCAATGCGTTGCTGGGTACGATACACCTGCGAATGACGGCATACCATCCGGCCGCAAACGGTTTAGTCGAGCGTTACCACCGCTACCTGAAGGCAGCAATAAAATGCCACAATGACCAAACCTGGGTTGACGCCTTACCCATTGTATTGTTAGGCATGCGTACGGCATATCGCGAAGACCTAAAAGCCTCCGTCGCCGAATTAGTATACGGAGAAACCGGGCGAAACCGCAATAGAACCGGCAGAATTGATATCACAGCTACGCGGACATTTTACCGAACTGCGACCGGTCGCGGCAACTCGGCACGGAACGAAAAATGTTTTCGTGTACAAGGAGCTTGCAACCGCGTCGCACGTCTTTGTCCGCGTTGATCGCGTAAAGGGACCTTTAGACAACCCTTACGAAGGACCATACCCGGTAGTGGAACGACGCGACAAAACCTTCCTGATTACAATGAAAGGCCGAGACACTGTAATCTCAATAGACCGCCTCAAACCTGCGTTCATAATCGCAGATCAGGACTATGATACGCAAACGCCAAATATCACCGCGCAACAAACAATTTCAACGAGTAGACCCCCTCTCATGCAAGAACCGGTACGGACGCGTTCCGGTAGGCGTGTGAGATTTCCAGACGGTCTTCAGGTAGTGTCCTAGCGATTTTAATAAGTACTTAGTATAATAATTTTCTTGTCATTAATGTATAAGTTTAGTCGTAAGTAGATAATAAGTCGTCACTAGTTCGCACATAGATTAGAATAGTAACGTTTGCACTGGCAGGGGGGTGATGTAGCGGCCAGATGCACGTACAAGTGAAAATACTTGGCGTGCAAACGGTCAAAACGATTTAAGACGCCCGCGCCTGCGTAAGCTATTTTTGAGGAACTGTTTTCCATCGTTTTTAAGTGTTCGAAAGGAAGAACTCACTTTCTCCGCGAAGAATAGTCGACAGGCTCAATAGCGTTCGCAAGTGTCATAAACCCGGAATTTCCTAAGGGCCCTCGAGTCCAGACACGCCGGTCGGGGACCTCCGGAGGCGTAAGTTCGGGCCTGCAGGGAAGCCTGCTGCATCTCGTCACATCGGCAAGATATCCTCCCTGACAGGTTGCACCCCCGTTCCAGGAAAAGGCGCGCTTAGGGCGTGAGGAATAGGTGGTGCAACCTTATCGAAAAAACCACCTAATTTGTTAAGCCAGCTTTCGGGCCCAACCAATTAGGCAACGAGTTCGTCCTAGGATAGCTTTCGTAGGATAAGATCTAAATGTAAAATATCATTAAGGATTCGAAACTCGAACGGAAAAGACCAGTATAATAAAAGCAACAGAAACGAACTTGTGATTATTTAAACACAACCACGAATCCTTCAGAGGAAACTGCAGATGCGAAACTTAGTTCCATTTTAAACTAATTGTTCTATCTGAAACTAAATGTTCGATACTGTGCCAGGAAAAGCGCCCGTTCTCTGAAATCTGTGGCGATGCTACTCGAAACCGTATATGTTCGACGAAACTAAGTGGTAGACCGTGTGAGATAGGAATCTCCAAATGCGAAACATAGTTCCATTCTATACTAATTGTTCTATCTGAAACTAAGTGTTCGATTCTGTGCCAGGAGAAGCGCCTGTCCTCTGAAATCTGTGGCGATGCTACTCGAAACCGTATATGCTCGACGAAACTAAGTGGTCGACCTTGTGAGAGAGGAAACTCCAGAAGTGAAACTTAGTTTCATTCAAAACTAACTCTTCTATCTGACACTAAGTGTTCGATACTGTGCCAGGAGAAGCGCCTGTCCTCTTAAATCTGTGGCAATGCCACTGGAAACCGTATGTGTTGGTCGAAACTAAGCGGTCGACCTTATGAGAGAGGAAACTCCAGATGCGAAACTTAGTTCCATTTTAAACTAATTGTTCTATCTGAAACTAAGTGTTCGATACTGTGCCAGGAGAAGCGCGTGTTCTCTGAAATCAGTGGCGATGCTACTCGAAACCGTTTGTGTTCGATGAAACTAAGTGGTCCACCTTGTGAGAGAGGAAACTCCAGATGCGAAGTATAGTTCCATTTTAAACTAATTGTTCTATCTGAAACTAAGTGTTCGATACTGTGCCAGGAGAAGCGCCTGTTCTCTGAAATGTGTGGCGATGCCACTCGAAACCGTATGTGTTCGACGAAACTAAGTGGTTGATCTTGTGAGAGAGGATACTCCAGATGCGAAACAGAGTTCCATTTTAAACTAACTGTTCTGTCTGAAATAAGTGTTCGATACTGTGCCAGGCGAAGCGCCTGTTCTCTGAAATCTGTGGCGATGCCACTCGAAACCGTATGTGTACGACGAAACTAAGTGGCCGACCTTGTGAGAGAGGAAACTACAGATGAGAAACTTAGTTCCATTTTAAATTAATTGTTCTATCTTAAACTAAGTGTTCGATACTGTGCCAGGAGAAGCCCCCGTTCTGTGAAACCTGTGGCGATACCACTCGAAACGGTGTGTGTTCGACGAAACTGAGTGGTCGACCTTGTGAGAAGGAAACTCCAGATGCGAAACATAGTTCAATTATAAACTAAGTGTTCTATCTGAAACTAAGTGTTCGATACAGTGCCAGGCGGAGCGCCTGTTCTCTGAAATCTGTGGCGATGCCACTCGAAACCGTATGTGTTCGGCGAAACTAAGTGGCCGAACTTGTGAGAGATGAAACTCCAGATGCGAAACTTAGTACCATTTAAAACTAATTGTTCTATCTGAAACTGAGTGTTCGATACTGTGCCAGGAGAAGCGCCTGTTCTCTGAAATCTGTGGCGATGCTACTCGAAACCGTATATGTTCGACGAAACTAAGTGGTAGACCTTGTGAGAGCGGAAACTCCAGATGCGAAACATAGTTCAATTATAAACTAAGTGTCCTATCAGAAACTAAGTGTTCGATACAGTGCCAGGCGGAGCGCCTGTTCTCTGAAATCTGTGGCAATGCCACTGGAAACCGTATGTGTTCGTCGAAACTAAGCGGTCGACCTTGTGAGAGAGGAAACTCCAGATGCGAAACTTAGTTCCATTTTAAACTAATTGTTCTATCTGAAACTAAGTGTTCGATACTGTGCCAGGAGAAGCGCCTGTTCTCTGAAATCTGTTGCGATGCTACTCGAAACCGTATGTGTTCGACGAAACTAGGTGGTCGACCTTGTGGGAGAGCAAACTCCAGATGCGAAACTTATTTCCATTTTAAACTAATTGTTCTATCTGAAACTAAGTGTTCGATACTGTGCCAGGAGAAGCGCCTGTTCTCTGAAATCTGTGGCGATGCCACTCGAAACCGTATGTGTTCGACGAAACTAACTGGCCGACCTTGTGAGAGCGGAAACTTCAGATGCGAAACTTAGTTCCATTTTACATTCATTGTTCTAGCTGAAACTATGTGTTCGACACTGTGCCAGGAGAAGCGCCTGTTCTCTGAAATGTGTGGCGATGCCACTCAAAACCGTATGTGTTCGACGAAACTAAGTGGTCGACCTTGTGAGGGAGGATTCACCAGTTGCGGAACATAGTTCCATTTTAAACTAATTGTTCTATCTGAAACTAAGTGTTCGATCCTGTGCCAGGAGAAGCGCCTGTTCTCTGAAATGTGTGGCGATGCCACTCGAAACCGTATGTGTTCGACGAAACTAAGTGGTTGATCTTGTGAGACAGGATACTCCAGATGCGAAACAGAGTTCCATTTTAAACTAACTGTTCTGTCTGAAATAAGTGTTCGATACTGTGCCAGGCGAAGCGCCTGTTCTCTGAAATCTGTGGCGATGCCACTCGAAACCGTATGTGTACGACGAAACTAAGTGGCCGACCTTGTGAGAGAGGAAACTACAGATGAGAAACTTAGTTCCATTTTAAATTAATTGTTCTATCTGAAACTAAGTGGTCGATACTGTGCCAGGAGAAGCCCCCGTTCTGTGAAACCTGTGGCGATACCACTCGAAACGGTGTGTGTTCGACGAAACTGAGTGGTCGACCTTGTGAGAAGGAAACTCCAGACGCGAAACTTAGTGCCATTTTAAACTAATTGTTCTATCTGAAACTAAGTGTTCGATACTGTGCCAGCAGAAGCGCCTGTTCTCTAAAATCTGTCGCGATGCTACTCGAAACCGTATCTGTTCGACGAAACTAAGTGGCCGACCTTGTGAGAGAGGAAACTTCAGATGCGAAACTTTGTTCCATTTTAAATGAATTGTTCTATCTGAAACTAAGTGTTCGATACTGTGCCAGGAGAAGTGCCCGTTTTGTGAAATCTGTGGCGATACCACTCGAAACGGTATGTGTTCGACGAAACTGAGTGGTCCACATTATGAGAGAGGAAACTCCAGACGGGAAACTTAGTGCCATTTTAAACTAATTGTTCTATTCGAAACTGAGTGGTCCACATTATGAGAGAGGAAACTCCAGACGCGAAACTTAGTGCCATTTTAAACTAATTGTTCTATCTGAAACTAAGTGTTCGATACTGTGCAAGCAGAAGCGCCTGTTCTCTAAAATCTGTGGCGATGCCACTCGAAACCGTATGCGTTCGGCGAAACTAAGTGGTCGACCTTTTGAGACAGGAAACTCCAGATGCGAAACAAAGTCCAATTTTAAACTAATTGTTCTATCTGAAACTAAGTGTTCGATACTGTGCCAGCAGAAGCGCCTGTTCTCTGAAATCTGTGGCGGTGACACTCGAAACCGTATGCGTTCGGCGAAACTAACTGGCCGACCTTGTGAGAGCGGAAACTTCAGATGCGAAACTTAGTTCCATTTTAAATTCATTGTTCTAGCTGAAACTATGTGTTCGACACGGTGCCAGGAGAAGCGCCTGTTCTCTGAAATGTGTGGCGATGCCACTCGAAACCGTATGTGTTCGACGAAACTAAGTGGTCGACCTTGTGAGGGAGGATTCACCAGTTGCGGAACATAGTTCCATTTTAAACTAATTGTTCTATCTGAAACTAAGTGTTCGATACTGTGCCAGGAGAAGCGCCTGTTCTCTGAAATCTGTGGTGATTCCACTCGAAACCGTATGTGTTCGACGAAACTAAGTGGCCGCCTTGTGAGAGAGGAAACTCCAGATGCGAAATGTAGTACCATTTTAAACTAAGCGTTCTATCTGTAACTAAGTGTTCGATACTGTGCCAGGAGAAGCGCGTGTTCTCTGAAATCAGTGGCGATGCTACTCGAAACCGTTTGTGTTCGATGAAACTAAGTGGTCCACCTTGTGAGAGAGGAAACTCCAGATGCGAAGTATAGTTCCATTTTAAACTAATTGTTCTATCTGAAACTAAGTGTTCGATACTGTGCCAGGAGAAGCGCCTGTTCTCTGAAATGTGTGGCGATGCCACTCGAAACCGTATGTGTTCGACGAAACTAAGTGGTTGATCTTGTGAGAGAGGATACTCCAGATGCGAAACAGAGTTCCATTTTAAACTAACTGTTCTGTCTGAAATAAGTGTTCGATACTGTGCCAGGCGAAGCGCCTGTTCTCTGAAATCTGTGGCGATGCCACTCGAAACCGTATGTGTACGACGAAACTAAGTGGCCGACCTTGTGAGAGAGGAAACTACAGATGAGAAACTTAGTTCCATTTTAAATTAATTGTTCTATCTTAAACTAAGTGTTCGATACTGTGCCAGGAGAAGCCCCCGTTCTGTGAAACCTGTGGCGATACCACTCGAAACGGTGTGTGTTCGACGGAACTGAGTGGTCGACCTTGTGAGAAGGAAACTCCAGATGCGAAACATAGTTCAATTATAAACTAAGTGTTCTATCTGAAACTAAGTGTTCGATACAGTGCCAGGCGGAGCGCCTGTTCTCTGAAATCTGTGGCGATGCCACTCGAAACCGTATGTGTTCGGCGAAACTAAGTGGCCGAACTTGTGAGAGATGAAACTCCAGATGCGAAACTTAGTACCATTTAAAACTAATTGTTCTATCTGAAACTGAGTGTTCGATACTGTGCCAGGAGAAGCGCCTGTTCTCTGAAATCTGTGGCGATGCTACTCGAAACCGTATATGTTCGACGAAACTAAGTGGTAGACCTTGTGAGAGCGGAAACTCCAGATGCGAAACATAGTTCAATTATAAACTAAGTGTCCTATCAGAAACTAAGTGTTCGATACAGTGCCAGGCGGAGCGCCTGTTCTCTGAAATCTGTGGCAATGCCACTGGAAACCGTATGTGTTCGTCGAAACTAAGCGGTCGACCTTGTGAGAGAGGAAACTCCAGATGCGAAACTTAGTTCCATTTTAAACTAATTGTTCTATCTGAAACTAAGTGTTCGATACTGTGCCAGGAGAAGCGCCTGTTCTCTGAAATCTGTTGCGATGCTACTCGAAACCGTATGTGTTCGACGAAACTAGGTGGTCGACCTTGTGGGAGAGCAAACTCCAGATGCGAAACTTATTTCCGTTTGAAACTAATTGTTCTCTCTGAAACTAAGTGTTCGATACTGTGGCAGGAGAAGCGCCTGTTCCCTGAAATCTGTGGCGATGCCACTCGAAACCGTATGTGTTCGACGAAACTAACTGGCCGACCTTGTGAGAGCGGAAACTTCAGATGCGAAACTTAGTTCCATTTTACATTCATTGTTCTAGCTGAAACTATGTGTTCGACACTGTGCCAGGAGAAGCGCCTGTTCTCTGAAATGTGTGGCGATGCCACTCAAAACCGTATGTGTTCGACGAAACTAAGTGGTCGACCTTGTGAGGGAGGATTCACCAGTTGCGGAACATAGTTCCATTTTAAACTAATTGTTCTATCTGAAACTAAGTGTTCGATCCTGTGCCAGGAGAAGCGCCTGTTCTCTGAAATGTGTGGCGATGCCACTCGAAACCGTATGTGTTCGACGAAACTAAGTGGTTGATCTTGTGAGACAGGATACTCCAGATGCGAAACAGAGTTCCATTTTAAACTAACTGTTCTGTCTGAAATAAGTGTTCGATACTGTGCCAGGCGAAGCGCCTGTTCTCTGAAATCTGTGGCGATGCCACTCGAAACCGTATGTGTACGACGAAACTAAGTGGCCGACCTTGTGAGAGAGGAAACTACAGATGAGAAACTTAGTTCCATTTTAAATTAATTGTTCTATCTGAAACTAAGTGGTCGATACTGTGCCAGGAGAAGCCCCCGTTCTGTGAAACCTGTGGCGATACCACTCGAAACGGTGTGTGTTCGACGAAACTGAGTGGTCGACCTTGTGAGAAGGAAACTCCAGACGCGAAACTTAGTGCCATTTTAAACTAATTGTTCTATCTGAAACTAAGTGTTCGATACTGTGCCAGCAGAAGCGCCTGTTCTCTAAAATCTGTCGCGATGCTACTCGAAACCGTATCTGTTCGACGAAACTAAGTGGCCGACCTTGTGAGAGAGGAAACTTCAGATGCGAAACTTTGTTCCATTTTAAATGAATTGTTCTATCTGAAACTAAGTGTTCGATACTGTGCCAGGAGAAGTGCCCGTTTTGTGAAATCTGTGGCGATACCACTCGAAACGGTATGTGTTCGACGAAACTGAGTGGTCCACATTATGAGAGAGGAAACTCCAGACGGGAAACTTAGTGCCATTTTAAACTAATTGTTCTATTCGAAACTGAGTGGTCCACATTATGAGAGAGGAAACTCCAGACGCGAAACTTAGTGCCATTTTAAACTAATTGTTCTATCTGAAACTAAGTGTTCGATACTGTGCAAGCAGAAGCGCCTGTTCTCTAAAATCTGTGGCGATGCCACTCGAAACCGTATGCGTTCGGCGAAACTAAGTGGTCGACCTTTTGAGACAGGAAACTCCAGATGCGAAACAAAGTCCAATTTTAAACTAATTGTTCTATCTGAAACTAAGTGTTCGATACTGTGCCAGCAGAAGCGCCTGTTCTCTGAAATCTGTGGCGGTGACACTCGAAACCGTATGCGTTCGGCGAAACTAACTGGCCGACCTTGTGAGAGCGGAAACTTCAGATGCGAAACTTAGTTCCATTTTAAATTCATTGTTCTAGCTGAAACTATGTGTTCGACACGGTGCCAGGAGAAGCGCCTGTTCTCTGAAATGTGTGGCGATGCCACTCGAAACCGTATGTGTTCGACGAAACTAAGTGGTCGACCTTGTGAGGGAGGATTCACCAGTTGCGGAACATAGTTCCATTTTAAACTAATTGTTCTATCTGAAACTAAGTGTTCGATACTGTGCCAGGAGAAGCGCCTGTTCTCTGAAATCTGTGGTGATTCCACTCGAAACCGTATGTGTTCGACGAAACTAAGTGGCCGCCTTGTGAGAGAGGAAACTCCAGATGCGAAATGTAGTACCATTTTAAACTAAGCGTTCTATCTGTAACTAAGTGTTCGATACTGCGCCAGGAGAAGCGCGTGTTCTCTGAAATCAGTGGCGATGCTACTCGAAACCGTTTGTGTTCGATGAAACTAAGTGGTCCACCTTGTGAGAGAGGAAACTCCAGATGCGAAGTATAGTTCCATTTTAAACTAATTGTTCTATCTGAAACTAAGTGTTCGATCCTGTGCCAGGAGAAGCGCCTGTTCTCTGAAATGTGTGGCGATGCCACTCGAAACCGTATGTGTTCGACGAAACTAAGTGGTTGATCTTGTGAGACAGGATACTCCAGATGCGAAACAGAGTTCCATTTTAAACTAACTGTTCTGTCTGAAATAAGTGTTCGATACTGTGCCAGGCGAAGCGCCTGTTCTCTGAAATCTGTGGCGATGCCACTCGAAACCGTATGTGTACGACGAAACTAAGTGGCCGACCTTGTGAGAGAGGAAACTACAGATGAGAAACTTAGTTCCATTTTAAATTAATTGTTCTATCTGAAACTAAGTGTTCGATACTGTGCCAGGAGAAGCCCCCGTTCTGTGCAACCTGTGGCGATACCACTCGAAACGGTGTGTGTTCGACGAAACTGAGTGGTCGACCTTGTGAGAAGGAAACTCCAGACGCGAAACTTAGTGCCATTTTAAACTAATTGTTCTATCTGAAACTAAGTGTTCGATACTGTGCCAGCAGAAGCGCCTGTTCTCTGAAATCTGTCGCGATGCTACTCGAAACCGTATCTGTTCGACGAAACTAAGTGGCCGACCTTGTGAGAGAGGAAACTTCAGATGCGAAACTTTGTTCCATTTTAAATGAATTGTTCTATCTGAAACTAAGTGTTCGATACTGTGCCAGGAGAAGTGCCCGTTTTGTGAAATCTGTGGCGATACCACTCGAAACGGTATGTGTTCGACGAAACTGAGTGGTCCACATTATGAGAGAGGAAACTCCAGACGGGAAACTTAGTGCCATTTTAAACTAATTGTTCTATTCGAAACTGAGTGGTCCACATTATGAGAGAGGAAACTCCAGACGCGAAACTTAGTGCCATTTTAAACTAATTGTTCTATCTGAAACTAAGTGTTCGATACTGTGCAAGCAGAAGCGCCTGTTCTCTAAAATCTGTGGCGATGCCACTCGAAACCGTATGCGTTCGGCGAAACTAAGTGGTCGACCTTTTGAGACAGGAAACTCCAGATGCGAAACAAAGTCCAATTTTAAACTAATTGTTCTATCTGAAACTAAGTGTTCGATACTGTGCCAGCAGAAGCGCCTGTTCTCTGAAATCTGTGGCGGTGACACTCGAAACCGTATGCGTTCGGCGAAACTAACTGGCCGACCTTGTGAGAGCGGAAACTTCAGATGCGAAACTTAGTTCCATTTTAAATTCATTGTTCTAGCTGAAACTATGTGTTCGACACGGTGCCAGGAGAAGCGCCTGTTCTCTGAAATGTGTGGCGATGCCACTCGAAACCGTATGTGTTCGACGAAACTAAGTGGTCGACCTTGTGAGGGAGGATTCACCAGTTGCGGAACATAGTTCCATTTTAAACTAATTGTTCTATCTGAAACTAAGTGTTCGATACTGTGCCAGGAGAAGCGCCTGTTCTCTGAAATCTGTGGTGATTCCACTCGAAACCGTATGTGTTCGACGAAACTAAGTGGCCGCCTTGTGAGAGAGGAAACTCCAGATGCGAAATGTAGTACCATTTTAAACTAAGCGTTCTATCTGTAACTAAGTGTTCGATACTGCGCCAGGAGAAGCGCGTGTTCTCTGAAATCAGTGGCGATGCTACTCGAAACCGTTTGTGTTCGATGAAACTAAGTGGTCCACCTTGTGAGAGAGGAAACTCCAGATGCGAAACAAAGTCCAATTTTAAACTAATTGTTCTATCTGAAACTAAGTGTTCGATACTGTGCCAGCAGAAGCGCCTGTTCTCTGAAATCTGTGGCGATGCCACTCGAAACCGTATGCGTTCGGCGAAACTAAGTGGTCGACATTTTGAGACAGGAAACTCCAGATGCGAAACAAAGTCCAATTTTAAACTAATTGTTCTATCTGAAACTAAGTGTTCGATACTGTGCCAGCAGAAGCGCCTGTTCTCTGAAATCTGTGGCGATGCCACTCGAAACCGTATGCGTTCGGCGAAACTAAGTGGTCGACCTTTTGAGACAGGAAACTCCAGATGCGAAACAAAGTCCAATTTTAAACTAATTGTTCTATCTGAAACTAAGTGTTCGATACTGTGCCAGCAGAAGCGCCTGTTCTCTGAAATCTGTGGCGATGCCACTCGAAACCGTATGCGTTCGGCGAAACTAAGTGGTCGACCTTGTGAGAGAGGAAACTCCAGATGCGAAACATAGTTCAATTATAAACTAAGTGTCCTATCTGAAACTAAGTGTTCGATACAGTGCCAGGCGGAGCGCCTGTTCTCTGAAATCTGTGGCGATGTCACTCGAAACCGTATTTGTTCGACGAAACTAAGTGGCCGACCTTGTGAGAGAGGAAACTCCAGATGCGAAACAGAGTTCCATTTTAAACTAACTGTTCTGTCTGAAATAAGTGTTCGATACTGTGCCAGGCGAAGTTCCTGTTCTCTGAAATCTGTGGCGATGCCACTCGAAACCGTATGTGTACGACGAAACTAAGTGGCCGACCTTGTGAGAGAGGAAACTACAGATGAGAAACTTAGTTCCATTCTAAATTAATTGTTCTATCTGAAACTAAGTGTTCGATCCTGTGCCAGGAGAAGCGCCTGTTCTCTGCAATCAGTGGCGATGCTACTCGAACCCGTATGTTTTCGACGAAACTAAGTGGTCGACCTTGTGAGAGAGGAAACTCAAGATGCGAAACTTAATACCATTTTAAACTAATTGTTCTATCTGAAACTAAGTGTTCGATACTGTGCCAGGAGAAGCGTCTGTTCTCTGAAATCGGTGACGATGCTACTCGAAACCGTATGTGTTCGACGAAACTAAGTGGTCGACCTTGTGAGAGAGGAAACTCCAAATGCGAAACTTAGTTCCATTTTAAACTAATTGTTCTATCCGAAACTAAGTGTTCGATCCTGTGCCAGGAGAAGCGTCTGTTATCTGAAATCGGTGGCGATGCTACTCGAAACCGTATGTGTTCGACGAAACTAAGTGGTCAACCTTGTGAGAGAGGAAACTCCAAATGCGAAACTTAATTCCATTTTAAACTAATTTTTCTATCTGATACTAAGTGTTCGATACTGTGCCAGGAGAAGCGTCTGTTCTCTGAAATCGGTGGCGATTCTACTCGAAACCGTATGTGTTCGACGAAACTAAGTGGTCGACATGGTGAGAGGGGAAACTCCAGACGCGAAACTTAGTGCCATTTTAAACTAATTGTTCTATCTGAAACTAAGTCTTCGATCCTGTGCCAGGAGAAGCGCCTGTTCTCTGAAATCTGTGGCGATACCACTCGAAACCGAATGTGTTCGACGAAACTAAGTGGTCGACCTTGTGAGAGAGGAAACTCCAAATGCGAAACTTAGTTCCATTTTAAACTAACTGTTCCTTCTGAAACTAAGTTTTCGATACTGTGCCATGAGAAGCGCCTGTTCTCTGAAATCTGTGGCGATGCCACTCGAAACCGTATGTGTTCGACGAAACTAAGTGGTCGACCTTGTGAGAGAGGAAACTCCAGATGCGAAACTTAGTTCCATTTTAACCTAATTGTTCTATCTGAAACTAAGTGTTCGATCCTGTGCCAGGAGAAGCGCCTGTTCTCTGAAATCTGTGGCGCTACCACTCGAAACCGAATGTGTTCGACGAAACTAAGTGGTCGACCTTGTGAGAGAGGGAACTCCAAATCCGAAACATAGTTCCATTTTAAACTAACTGTTCCTTCTGAAACTAAGTTTTCGATACTGTGCCATGAGAAGCGCCTGTTCTCTGAAATCTGTGGCGATGCCACTCGAAACCGTATGTGTTCGACGAAACTAAGTGGTCGACCTTGTGAGAGAGGAAACTCCAGATGCGAAACTTAGTTCCATTTTAACCTAATTGTTCTATCTGAAACTAAGTGTTCGATCCTGTGCCAGGAGAAGCGCCTGTTCTCTGAAATCTGTGGCGATACCACTCGAAACCGAATGTGTTCGACGAAACTAAGTGGTCAACCTTGTGAGAGAGGAAACTACAGCAGCGAAACTTAGTTCCATTTAAAACTAAGTGTTCCATCTGTAACTAAGTGTTCGATACAGTGCCAGAAGACGCGCCTGTTCTCTGAAATCTGTGGCGATGCTACTCGAAACCGTATGTGTTCGACGAAACTAAGTGGTCGAAATGGTGAGAGAGGAAACTCCAGATGCGGAACTTAGTTCCATTTTAAACTGATTGTTCTACCTGAAACTAAGTGTTCGATACTGTGCCGGGAGAAGCGCCTGTTCTCTGAAATCTGTGGCGATGCTACTCGAAACCGTATGTGTTCGACAAAACTGAGTGGTCGATACTGTGCCAGGAGAAACTCCCGTTCGGCGAAAACTGTGGCGATACAACTCGAAACCGTATGTGTTCGACGAAACTAAGTGGTCGACCTTGTGAGAGAGGAAACTCCAAATGCGAAACATAGTTCCATTCTAAACTAATTGTTCTCTCTGAAACTAAGTGTTCGATAATGTGCCAGCAGAAGCGCATGTTCTCTGAAATTTCTGGCGATGCTACTCGAAACCCTATGTGTTCGACGAAACTAAGTGGTCGACCTTGTGAGAGAGGAAACTCCAGAAGTGAAATTTAGTTTCATTTAAAACTAAATGTTCTATCTGAAACTAAGTGTTCGATAATGTGCCAGGAGATGCGCCAGTTCTCTGAAATCTGTGGCGATACCACTCGAAACCGTATGTGTTCGACGAAACTAAGTGGATGAAGTTGTGAGAGAGGATACTCCAGATGCGAAACATAGTTCCATTTTAAACTAATTGTTCTGTCTGAAATAAGTGTTCGATACTGCGCCAGGAGAAGCGCCTGTTTTCTGAAATCTGTGGCGATGCTACTCGAAACCCTATGTGTTCGACGAAACTAAGTGGTCGACCTTGTGAGAGAGGAAACTCCAGAAGTGAAATTTAGTTTCATTTAAAACTAACTGTTCTATCTGAAACTAAGTGTTCGATAATGTGCCAGGAGATGCGCCAGTTCTCTGAAATCTGTGGCGATACCACTCGAAACCGTATGTGTTTGACGAAACTAAGTGGTCCACCTTCTGAGAGAGGAAACTCAAAAAGCGAAACACAGTCCAATTTTAAACTAAGTTTTCGATACTGTGCCAGGAGAAGCGCCTTTTCTGCGAAATCTGTGGCGATACATCTCGAAACCGTATGTGTTCGACGAAAGTAAGTGGTAGACCGTGTGAGAGAGGAAACTCCAGATGCGAAAATTAGTTCCATTTTAAACTTATTGTTCTATCTAAAACTAAGTTTTCGATACTGTGCCAGGAGAAGCGCCTGCTCTCTGAAATCTGTGGCGATGCTACTCGAAACCGTATGTGTTCGACGAAACTAAGTGGTCGTTCTTGTGAGAGAGGATACTCCAGATGCGAAACATAGTTCCATTTTAAACTAATTGTTCGGTCTGACATAAGTGTTCGATACTGTGCCTGGAGAAGCGCCTGCTCTCTGAAATCTGTGGCGATGCTACTCGAAACCCTATGTGTTCGACGAAACTAAGTGGTCGACCTTGTGACAGAGGAAACTCCAGAAGTGAAATTTAGTTTCATTTAAAACTAATTGTTCCATCTGATACTAAGTGTTCGATACTGTGCCAGGAGAAGCGCCTGTTCTCTGAAATCTGTGGCGATGCCACTCGAAACCGTATGTGTTCGACGAAACTGAGTGGTCGCCTTGTGAAAGGGGAAACTCTACATGCGAAAATAAGCTCCATTTAGAACTAATTGTTCCATCTGAAACTAAGTGTTCGATACTGTGCGCCAGGAGAAGCGCCTGTTCTCTGAAATCTGTGGCGATACCACTCGAAACCGTATGTGTTCGACGAAACTAAGTGGCCGACATTGTGAGGGAGGATACACCAAATGCGGAACATAGTTGCATTTTAAACTAATTGTTCTATCTGAATCTATGTGTTCGATACTGTGCCAGGAGAAGCGCCTGTTCCCTGAAATCTGTGGCAATGCCACTCGAAACCGTATGTGTTCGACGAAACTAAGTGGTCGAACTTGTGAGAGAGAAACTTCAGATGCGAAACTTAGTTCAATTTTAAACTAATTGTTCCATCTGATACTAAGTGTTCGATACTGTGCCAGGAGAAGCGCCTGTTCTCTGAAATCTGTGGCGATGCCACTCGAAACCGTATGTGTTCGACGAAACTGAGTGGTCGCCTTGTGAAAGGGGAAACTCTACATGCGAAAATAAGCTCCATTTAGAACTAATTGTTCCATCTGAAACTAAGTGTTCGATACTGTGCGCCAGGAGAAGCGCCTGTTCTCTGAAATCTGTGGCGATACCACTCGAAACCGTATGTGTTCGACGAAACTAAGTGGCCGACATTGTGAGGGAGGATACACCAAATGCGGAACATAGTTGCATTTTAAACTAATTGTTCTATCTGAATCTATGTGTTCGATACTGTGCCAGGAGAAGCGCCTGTTCCCTGAAATCTGTGGCAATGCCACTCGAAACCGTATGTGTTCGACGAGACTAAGTGGTCGACCTTGTGAGAGAGGAAACTCCAAATGCGAAACATATTTCCATTTTAAACTAATTGTTCTATCGGAAACTCAGTGTTCGATACTGTGCCAGGAGAAACTCCCGTTCTGCGAAATCTGTGGCGATACTACTCGAAACCGTATGTGTTCGACGAAACTAAGTGGTCGACCTTGTGGGAGAGGAAACTCCAGATGCGAAACATAGTTTCATTTTAAACTGATTGTTCTATCTGAAACTAAGTGTTCGTTACTGTGCCAGGAGAAGCGCCTGTTCTCTGAAATCTGTGGCGATGCCACTCGAAACCGTATGTGTTCGGCGAAACTAAGTGGCCGACCTTGTGAGAGAGGAAACTCCAAATGCGAAGCTTTGTTCCATTTTCAACTAATTTTTCTCCCTGCAACTAAGTGTCCGATACTGTGCCAGGAGAAGCGCCTGTTCTCTGAAATCTGTGGCGATGCTACTCGAAACCGTATGTGTTCGACGAAACTAAGTGGTCGAAATGGTGAGAGAGGAAACTCCAGATGCGGAACTTAGTTCCATTTTAAACTGATTGTTCTACCTGAAACTAAGTGTTCGATACTGTGCCAGGAGAAGCGCCTGTTCTCTGAAATCTGTGGCGATGCTACTCGAAACCGTATGTGTTCGACAAAACTGAGTGGTCGATACTGTGCCAGGAGAAACTCCCGTTCGGCGAAAACTGTGGCGATACAACTCGAAACCGTATGTGTTCGACGAAACTAAGTGGTCGACCTTGTGAGAGAGGAAACTCCAAATGCGAAACATAGTTCCATTCTAAACTAATTGTTCTCTCTGAAACTAAGTGTTCGATAATGTGCCAGCAGAAGCGCATGTTCTCTGAAATCTCTGGCGATGCTACTCGAAACCCTATGTGTTCGACGAAACTAAGTGGTCGACCTTGTGAGAGAGGAAACTCCAGAAGTGAAATTTAGTTTCATTTAAAACTAAATGTTCTATCTGAAACTAAGTGTTCGATAATGTGCCAGGAGATGCGCCAGTTCTCTGAAATCTGTGGCGATACCACTCGAAACCGTATGTGTTCGACGAAACTAAGTGGATGAAGTTGTGAGAGAGGATACTCCAGATGCGAAACATAGTTCCATTTTAAACTAATTGTTCTGTCTGAAATAAGTGTTCGATACTGCGCCAGGAGAAGCGCCTGTTTTCTGAAATCTGTGGCGATGCTACTCGAAACCCTATGTGTTCGACGAAACTAAGTGGTCGACCTTGTGAGAGAGGAAACTCCAGAAGTGAAATTTAGTTTCATTTAAAACTAACTGTTCTATCTGAAACTAAGTGTTCGATAATGTGCCAGGAGATGCGCCAGTTCTCTGAAATCTGTGGCGATACCACTCGAAACCGTATGTGTTTGACGAAACTAAGTGGTCCACCTTCTGAGAGAGGAAACTCAAAATGCGAAACACAGTCCAATTTTAAACTAAGTTTTCGATACTGTGCCAGGAGAAGCGCCTGTTCTGCGAAATCTGTGGCGATACAACTCGAAACCGTATGTGTTCGACGAAAGTAAGTGGTAGACCGTGTGAGAGAGGAAACTCCAGATGCGAAAATTAGTTCCATTTTAAACTTATTGTTCTATCTAAAACTAAGTTTTCGATACTGTGCCAGGAGAAGCGCCTGCTCTCTGAAATCTGTGGCGATGCTACTCGAAACCGTATGTGTTCGACGAAACTAAGTGGTCGTTCTTGTGAGAGAGGATACTCCAGATGCGAAACATAGTTCCATTTTAAACTAATTGTTCGGTCTGACATAAGTGTTCGATACTGTGCCTGGAGAAGCGCCTGCTCTCTGAAATCTGTGGCGATGCTACTCGAAACCCTATGTGTTCGACGAAACTAAGTGGTCGACCTTGTGACAGAGGAAACTCCAGAAGTGAAATTTAGTTTCATTTAAAACTAACTGTTCGATCTGAAACTAAGTGTTCGATACTGTGCCAGGAGAAGCGCATGTACTCTGAAATCTGTGGCGATGCTACTCGAAACCGTATGTGGGCGACGAAACTAAGTGGTCCACCTTGTGAGAGAGGAAACTCCAGATGCGGAGCATAGTTCCATTTTAAACTAAGTGTTCTATCTGATACTAAGTGTTCTGGTGAAACCTGAAATTAATTCAAGCATTCGTAGGTAATACCGTCAGAGGGCACGCTCTCTTCCGGTCTCTCTCTCTCTTGTTCTTGTAAGGAAGTCGCGCGTATGGTGAGTTCACCCAGAAAGATTAAAATAATATAAAATAATATAAAATGATAATAGCTAGCATTAAGATCTTTGTTTATATATTAGTATCCATTAAGTCTGCATAAATATATAATACGTTAATCCTGTAGTTTCATGAATCAGTTAGATTTATTGGCACATGTTCCTTTGTTTTATTTCGTTAGTTATCTATATCTATTAATAAATACCTTGGTCTCTATAAATATTGTTTCTCTGCTAAAACATAAAACCCAACAGGTTATGGGCCCAGAAGCTTAAAGTTCACGCGTAATAAATCGATGCAACAAATCATAAATTCCAACCTATTCTTTTCTGTAACATCGTGCGTGACGAGACTAAGTACCGGTCAAGAGATATTCAAACCTGTTAATACTAAAAGAAGATTGTGTAAAACACAAACTGTTACTTAACAATGGCTAGAAGCATAAATGAAGATTTCTCAAATGTAGAAAAGCTATCGGGAACTGAGGATTTTCAGGTTTGAAAATTTCAAATAACTATATTGTTAAGAGCAAACGATTTGTACGAAGTAGTGAATAATAAAACAGAAGAAGAGAATATGTCTTCGCACTGGAGAAAGAAAGATGCCAGTGCACAGAAGATAATAATAACTACAATTGTTGAAATTTGTTTACGATATCGGCCAACTACAACCGATATTGGAGGAAGTGAAGCTTCCTCCTCCGGTCCGGACGAGGGAGAGTGGGTAAAGGTAACTCCAAAGCAATATGCCTTTGATTCCCTTTGACTGTCCCGAAAAGGACAGTCGTTTATTGCAGACTCTTTTCGCTCTGTATAATACAAAGTTTTTGCCGATCACAAGAATTTGACTTCTCGGTAGCCTGGCTGTCGGCGGGCCTGCTTGTCCTAGGTTATAATCTCTGGAACAACAGAAAAAGAACGAACGGGTGTAATCACCTGAAATACGATAATCGTATTAACGTTCTGTCTCGGGAATGTTTTGACGCGCACACTTAAACAGCAACGGTAACCGTGCTGTGTGTGCTAATGCGTGTACTGGTGCGTGGCTTTTAAATACGGTAAGCCACGCGTCGACTGTTTTGGCCGATCTGTTCCGTCTTTTTCAGGAACACAATCGTGGCGGTCGACTAGATTTACGCAATGAAATCTTTAGTGCAACGACCGCACAGTCGTATTGCCTCGAACGGAAAACCAAGGCGGAGGTTGTAAATCTCCTGTATGGATTCCGTGAGCGGGGAGATCCACGGTTACTAGTAACTAGTCCCGGTGGCTGACAACGGAGGCTGATCTAACCGTTTCTTTCTCAACACGCCTTGACGTGGAGTAAGAGTGGACCAATGCTAATTCTAACCCGTCTTCCTCAACACACCGCGTCGTGAAGGAAGCCTGGACACAGCGGTATCGAAACTCTCCGGTCGCTCTTTGGTTTCTCTAAACGTCACCAAGGCGATTCCCCGTAGAGAACGAGTAGCGGGTCTTAAGTTAGAATAGCGCGCCAACTAACGTAGTGCTCCGCCGACCAGTGGTCATCCAAGGAGTGGACTCCTGACGCTCCCACGTCGAATAACAATGGTTGGCGAAAACCAGGTGAACCCACCGATTTTCGCCCCAGTACTAATTCAGGGTAAAGACCGCTAAATTACTAAAAGGCGCAGCTATTGTGCTGAAGAGTCAACACGAATTGTCGTGTGTTATTCTCGATTCAGTTTCACATTTTGCTGGTGTTAAGCTGAAAGCAGTGTTCGTTATAACGGGAGCACGATCGACAATCGATGCGCTCCGTGCGAACTGTTGCTGAGGACTCTCTAAATTGAACTGACTGTCTGCGACGTTACACCGTCGTCGACAAGCGCGAACGAGTAATTACTCGTTACGCGGCGCTTTCGTCAAACTATTAGTTCTTTCTCACTCTCTCTCATATCCGTTTACTATTCGCGAATTCGAACGTCTTCAAACGGTAATATGTACCGGTCAGACGTGCCGATCTCTGGTTTCCCACGGTCTAGACGAAATCAATCATTGTCATGTTATTGGACCTCTATAGTTTTTGTGTTTCCTTTTCGAATCACGTCGGTCAAATAAACTCGGTAGACTCAAGAAAAAGAAATTAACTATGAGGCTCGTGATCGGGTGAAACAACTACTGGTGACTTATTTAAACAACAATAGACAAAACTCCACTAATGCATGTAATGTGCTGTACCACGGCTTATGAAATGTGGACAAAAATCTGTCGGATATATGAAAGAGACAATGAGCAACAAAAGTGTAACCTACTACAGACATTCTACAGCTATACTTATGATGAGAAGTGTGAATTAGCAACCTATATAGGAAGATTAAGAAGTCTGGCTTGCAAGTTGAAAACCGTTGGTACGGAAATGAATGATGAAATGCTAATTTCTAAAATACTAGCCACACTTCCAGAGAAATATAAACACTTTGCAAGTGCATGGGAATCGACAGAAAAAAAGGAAAGGACACTGGAGAACCTGACTGCAAGGCTCATCGCAGAAGAAATGAGACACAAGTACAACGAGCCTGAAGAGAAGGCAGTGGCATTCAAGGCATCAATGAAGAAATATAACAAACCAAAGGATTGGAAATACAATAGTAAACCAAGGACTCAAGAAAACCTTATACGCTGCTTCAGCTGTAACAAATTGGGGCACACAAGTAAAATGTGTAACGAAAGTAAAAAAAGGACAGAAAAGTTCTGTAGTATCTGCATGAAAAATAATCATGAAGAACAGAACTGTTTCTTCTGAAATAGGAGTAAATTCAAGACAAATGAGACTAGAGAAGTTGCCTTCTTCACTAGTGAGTATAATACTGAAGGTACATGGATCATCGATTCTGGCACAACTTCACACATGACAAACGACAGAAACGATATACAAGACTTCAAAGAAAAGGACTCGACAATTGCAGTAGCCAAATCAAATGAGACAATGACAGCCAAAGGAGTTGGAAATATAAAGTACAAGGAATGCAAGTTAACTGAAGTGTTGTATGTACCCGAGCTAAGTACTAATCTATTGTCGGTTAACGCAATAACAAGAAATGGAAATGAAGTTCAATTTGTGGAAAATGAAGTAATAATAAAACATAAAAATGAAGTCGTTGTGAAAGGCTACAAACATAAAAATGGACTGTTCCGGGTAAAACTAAAAAAGGAAAATAAAACCAAATCTTTCATTGCAGAAGAGCAAATTAACCACATAGCATTATGGCACAGGAAGCTAGGTCATATTGGAAATGAGAATTTCAAAAGGCTGTTAACAATGAGTGAAGGTTTGAACCTAAAATCAATGGATCTGAAAGAAATGAAAACGGTGTGTGAAATCTGTGAAGAAGCAAAACAAACAAGAACGAAATTCAGTGCCTCAAGAACAAGAGCAACACGGCCACTCCAAATAATTCACACGGATCTTTGCGGTTCCATAAGCCCTACCACATGGGATGGAAATAGATACTTTATCACATTCCTAGACGATTATACCCGCTATACAATGGTGTACATGATAAAAAAACAAGCATGAAGTGCCGAGTAAAATAAAAGAATATACAAAAAGGGTCGAAACCAAGTTGAATACAAAAGTGTCTAAAATAAGATGTGATAATGGTAAGGAGTATATGCATAGTGAAGTGAAAAGTTGGTGTAAGGAACAAGGAATAGAAATGGACAATACAATACCGTATACACCACAACTAAATGGAAGAGCAGAAAGGCTGAACAGAACCTTGATGGACAAAACCAGAGCACTGTTATTTGACTCTGGTTTAGGCAAGGAAATGTGGGGAGAGGCTCTCTACACATCAGTTTATCTGTTAAATAGAACACCAACTAATACCTTAGAATCCACTCCATATGAAATGTGGGAAAATAAAAAGCCCAACATAAATAAAATACAATTGTTTGGTGGAGAATCATACGCAAAAATCCTAAAACCACTAAAAAAACTAGACAAAAGGAGCAGGCAACTTATATTCGTAGGGTATGCTCCAACAGGATATAGATTGTGGGATCCAGAAAGAAGAAGAATAGTGATAGAAAGAGACGTCAAATTTACAGATAGAGTTACAAACAAAAATAGAAACAAAGAAAATAAAACCGAGGAAAATGGAAACAGGAAAATAATAATTATAGAAAGGGATGAAGACGCTCAAACAGAAAACCTGGAAGAACAAGATGGAATAGAAAGATGTGATCTACAAGAAGAACAAGAAGAAAGTGACGGAGAAAACTATGAAGATGCACAAGATGAAGAGGAACAGCAGAGTCACCCACACCCGCAACTAAGAAGATCAGAAAGGAAAACAAAACCACCAGAAAGGTACGATAATTCTGCGTTTTTAACATATAAAGAAGCAACAGACGGTCCAGAAAAGTATAAGTGGCTGGATGCCATAAATGAAGAAAAGCACTCACTAGAAGAAAACAATGCATGGGAAATAGTTGACATAAAGGGGTTGAACAACCAAAAACCACTCAACAGCAAGTGGGTATTTAAAATCAAACAAGATGGACGCTACAAGGCGAGATTAGTTGTGAAAGGATGTGAACAAAAATACGGGTAAATTATAAAGAAACTTTCAGTCCAGTGATAGGGTTGAGTGCAATAAGAATCTTGTTTGCAATCACAGTAATGAAAAACTACGAGATCAGAACATTTGACATCAAAACGGCTTTTTTGTATGGCAAGTTAACTGAACAAATATATATACATCCTCCTGAAGGCTACAACTGTAAAAACAAAGTTTTCAAGCTAAAGAAAGCAATGTATGGGCTAAAACAAGCTCCGTTGAGCTGGAACAAGAGGTTCACAAATTTTCTATGCAAAGAAGGGTTAAAGCCACTTGAAAGTGAACAGTGTTTGTTAAAAAGCCTACATAATGAACTAATACTCGGAGTCTATGTGGACGATGGCATAACAATTGGGAAGAACACAAAAGAAATAAATGACCTAATACATAAGCTAAACTCGGAATTTAAAACGACTGTTTTTAACAACCCGGAAACTTTCGTGGGCCTTGAAATAAATAAAACACAAAATGGGATAAAACTGAAACAAGAGGATTACATAAAAAGAACGCTAAAACAATACGGAATGGAACAAGCAAAAACGGTGAAAGTTCCAATACAAAAGGGAGATGACAATGAAACTAAAACAGGCAACGAAAACTATCCGTATAGAGAAGCAATCGGAAGTTTATTATATTTAACAACAAGAACAAGACCAGACATAGCCTATGGGGTAAATTTCTGCAGCAGATATGTAGAAGAACCTACAAAAGAAAGAATCACCGATGTGAAACATATTATGAAATACCTAAAAGGAACTGTCGAATATGGAATCGAATATAGGAGATCTAGAGAAACAAATCTTCTGAAAGCATACTGTGACGGAGACTATGCTGGAGATCCTAAGACAAGAAAGAGCACAACAGGGTACATAATATACTACGCAGAAGGAGCAATAAGTTGGCGCTCACGCAAGCAGCCAGTGATAGCTCTATCGAGTACAGGAGCAAAATATATCGCTGCAGCCGAATACTGCAAAGAACTAGTCTATATAAAAACACTTCTGCAAGAACTGCTAAATAATAAGATAAATATAGAACTTAATGTGGACAATCAAAGTGCAATAGCCTTAATTAAAAACGGTGTAGTAAATAAGCGTTCGAAGCACATAGATGTAAAATACAGATTTGTTCATGAATTAGTAAAAACAAATGTAATTGAACTCAAGTATTGTCCGACCAATTATCAGATAGCAGACATATTCACGAAAGCCTTGAGTGCAATTAAATTTGAGAACTGCAAAAGAGAGCTAGTTAAATAAAGGCAATGCTAGAATTAAGGGGGAGTGTTGAAAGCTGAAATTAATTCAAGCATTCGTAGGTAGTACCGTCAGAGGGCACGCTCTCTTCCGGTCTCTCTCTCTTTGTTCTTGTAAGGAAGATGCGCGTATGGTAAGCTCACCCAGAAATATTAAAATAATATAAAATAATATAAAATGAAAATAGCTACCATTAAGATCTTTGTTTATATATTAGTATCCATTAAGTCTGCATAAATATATAATCCATACGTTAATCCTGTAGTTTCATGAATAATTTAGATTTGTTGGCACATGTTCCTTTGTTTTATTTCGTTCGTTATCTATATCTATTAATAAATACATTGTTCTCTATAAATATTGTTCCTCTGCTAAAATATAAAACCCAACATGTTCGATACTGTGCCAGGAGAAGCGTCTGTTCTCTGAAATCTGTGGCGATGCTACTCGGAACCGTATGTGTTCGACGAAATTAAGTGGTCCACCTTGTGAGAGAGGAAACTCCAGATGCGAAGCTTTGTTTCATTTTAAACTAATTGTTCTATCTTATACTAAGTGTTCGATACTGTGCCAGGAGAAACGCCGTTCTACGAAATCTGTGGCGATGCCACTCGAAACCGTATGTGTTCGACGAAAGTAAGTGGCTGACCATCTGAGAGAGGAAACTCCAGATGCGAAACTTAGTTCCATTTCAAATTAATTGTTCTATCTGAAATTAAGTGCTCGATACTGTGCCAGGAGAAGCGCCTGTTCTCCGAAATCTGTGGCGATGCCACCCGAAAACGTATGTGTTCGACAAAACTAAGTGGCCGGCCTTGTGAGAGAGGAAACTTCAGATGCGAAACTTAGTTCTATTTCAAATTAATTGTTCTATCTGAAACTAAGTGTTCGATACTGTGCCAGGAGAATCGCCTCTTCTCTGAAATCTGTGGCGATGCTACTCGAAACCGAATGTGTTCGACGAAACTAAGTGGTCGCCTTGTGAAAGAGGAAACTCCAGATGCGAAACTTAGTACCATTTTAAACTAATTGTTCTATCTGAAACTATGTGTTCGATACTGTGCCACGAGAAGCGTAGAGAATGTAGTGTTAAAATATAGTATAAGAATGACTGAGTCAAACACCCGTTAAGTAGCACTATCGGCTGTCCAACCAAGTACTCTACGCCCTGATGCCTAAAACAATATTTCGGTCGTGGGCGGTGTGAAACTTCATAATTTACGTTCCAACGAAATGCAAAAAACACCAGTGTATTAGGTGGTCCAATGAGTTCGTTCCGGTTTCAGCCGTTACAGTAAAACGCCGTTTTTTTCAAATACAATTTATTTTATTTACATACATAGTCACCATTCTTTTCAATTACTTCTTGCCACTTCTCAGGTAGCTTCATAATTCCTTTCGCATAAAAGTCTTTCCTTTTTTTTATTAAAAAACTCCGCCACGTGCTTTTGGAGGACCTCAAAGTTTTCAAATTGTTTTCCGGTAACCGAATTTTGAATGCACCGAAATAAATAATAATCTGATGGGGCTATGTCAGGAGAGTACGGAGGTACTCAGTACCAGTAACATTCCTTTTAAAATTGATTCATTTCGATGCCGATTCAACAGAGCCATGCACACACAACTTTGATATTAATCCCATCTTCCGTAAACAATCATGCACGGTGGATTTTTTCATTTGAAGTTCCGATGGAATTTCACGCACTTGAATGCAACGATTTTGCTCCACTAATGCACGTACAGCACTGTTGTCAGCAGTATGTGGTCGTCCAGCGCGATGGTCATCTTCTAATGAAAAATTTCCTTAACGAAAATGATCAAACCATTTTCTGCACGTACGATCTGTTACAGCACCTTCCCCATAAAAAACACAAATATTTCTCAAAGTTTCTGAACCGTTATACCCTTTACGAAACTCTTATAACATGATGTGTCGAAAATGAATTTTGTTGTCCGTCATGATTTTAGATTAGATATTACAGAAAAACTTACAAAAATACGTCTAATTCGCACGAAAGCAAAACTAGAAGTGTACTGGAATATGTACCTTTTTACCTGAGTATGTACTGTGGTTTATTACTCAGGTAAGAAGGTAATAAGTCGCCGCGCCGAAAACGGAACGAACTTTTTGGAACACCTAATAGAAGAACCTAGTTGAGCCCCAGAGGACCCGTAGAAGACATGTGACTGTTTTCCAACAGTGGGTGGTGGAATCGTCACATTCCGCACCGTGCATCATGATCCGGTGTATGCAAAATTGAAGCAAACCCTGATTCATAGAATTCCGATTTTCGGGCTGATTTCTTAAAAAGTAGTCAGAGAGTTGTCGCTCATTGGTGAACCTAATCATCCGGAACATGGACCGCAAGATATTTGCCACCTATAAAATACGTGCAGATACGCACACGGGGATCATATGCACACGTGCATCAGTCGTGTTAGCATGGAGTCCTTCAGTTTCTTGCTACATGCAATCGGGACGCCACGCTCGGCAAATGTGGACTTCGTCCATGAGTTACCTCTGGAAATATCGCAGTTGATTCTGCGGCAATTGGATTCTGCATCTTTACTGAGCGCAGCGCTTGTTTCCCGGAAGTGGCTATCGGTTTGCCGTGCCGATGTGAAACTCAGGCAAAGGGTAAGGAGATACCTCAGGAAGAAGGCGGAGCGGATTCGGTCGGACTACATTGGGAGGCCCACAACGGATGTAGTCAGACGTCATGGGTTCAGAATGAATTCACGTGTTAGAAATATGCAAAGATCTGCGCCTCCGACCAGTATTGAGGCATATCGCCTAATGGATATAGAATCGACACGGCACAGTCGTTATCATGGACATCAGCGCGATGACAACAAAAGGCGAATCAAGTCTTACAGAATTTGATGTTGTGAGAAACGGAACAGGCGCTTCTCCTGGCACAGTATCGAACACTTAGTTTCAGATGGAACAATTAGCTTTAAATGAAACTATGTTTCGCATCTGGAGTTTCCCCTTTCACAAGGCGACCACTCAGTTTCGTCGAACACATACGGTTTCGAGTACCATCGCGACAGATTTCAGAGAACAGGCGCGTCTCCTAGCACAGTATCTAACACTTAGTTTCAGATAGAACAATTAGTTTAAAATGGAACTAATTTTCGCATCTGGAGTATCCTCTCTCACAAGGTCGACAACTTAGTTTCGTCGAACACGGTTTCGAGTACTATCGCCACAGATTTCAGAGAACAGGCGCTTCTCCTGCCACAGTATCGAACACTTTCAGATAGAACAACTAGTTTAAAATGGAACTAAGTTTCGCATCTGGAGTTTCCCCTTTCACAAGGCGACCACTCAGTTTCGTCGAACACATACGGTTTCGAGTGGCATCGTCACAGATTTCAGAGAACAGGCGCTTCTCCTGGCACAGTATCGGACACATAGTTTCAGATAGAACAATTAGTCTAAAATTGTACTAAATTTCGCATCTGGAGTTTCCTGTCTCAGAAGGTCGACCACTTAGTTTCGCCGAACACCTATGGTTTCGAGTGGCATCGCCACAGATTTCAGAGAACAGACGCTTCTCCTGGCACAGTATCGAACACTTAGTTTCAGAAAGAACAATTAGTTTAAAATGGAACTAAGTTTCGCATCTGGAGTTTCCTCTCTCACAAGGTCGACCACTTAGTTTCCTTGAACACATACGGTTTCGAGTGGCATCGCCACACATTTCAGAGAACAGGCGCCTCTTCTGGCACAGTATCGAACACTTAGTACCAGATAGAAAAATTAGTTTAAAATGGAACTAAGTTTCGCATCTGGAGTTTCCTCTCTAACAAGGTCGACCACTTAGTTTCGTTGAACACATACGGTTTCGAGTGGCAACACCACAGATTTCAGAGAACGGGCGCCTCTCCTGGCACAGTATCGAACACTTAGTTTCAGATAGAATAATTAGTTTAAAATGGAAGTAAGTTTCGCATGTGGAGTTTCCTCTCCCACAAGCTCGACCACTTAGTTTCGTCGAACACATACGGTTTCGAGTAGCATCGCCACAGATTTCAGAGAACAGGCGCCTCTCCTGGCACAGTATCGAACACTTAGTTTCAGGTAGAATAATGAGTTTAAAATGGAAGTAAGTTTCGCATGTGGAGTTACCTGTCCCACAAGGACGGCCACTTAGTTTCGACGAACACATACGGTTTCGAGTGGCATCGCCACAGATTTCAGAGAACAGGCGCTTCTCCTGGCACAGTATCGAACACTTAGTATCAGATAGAACAATAAGATTAAAATGGAACTAAGTTTCGCATGTGGAGTTTCCTCTCTCACAAGGTCGACCACTTAGTTTCGTCGAACACATACGGTTTCGAGTGGCATCGCCACAGGTTTCAGAGAGCAGGCGCTTCTCCTGGCACAGTATCGAACACTTATTTCAGACAGAACAATTAGATTAAAATGGAACTATGTTTCGCATCTGGAGTATCCTCTCTCACAAGGTAAACCACTTAGTTTCATCGAACACATACGGTTTGGAGGGGCATCGCCACACAGTTCAGAGAACAGGCGCATCTCATGGCACAGTATCGAACACTTAGTTGAAGATAGAATAATTAGTTTAAAATGGAACTATGTTCCGCATCTGGTGAATCCTCCCTCACAAGGTCAATCACTTAGTTTCGTCGAACACATACGGTTTCGAGTGGCATGGCCACAGATTTCAGAGAACAGGCGCTTCTCCTGGCACAATGTCGAACACGTAGTTTTAGATAGAACAATTAGGTTAAAATTGAACTAAGTTTCGCATCTGGAGTTTCCTCTCTTACAAGGTCGACCACTTAGTTTCGTCGAACAAATACGGTTTCGAGTGGCATCGCCACAGATTTCAGAGAACAGGCGGCTCTGCTGGCACAGTATCGAACACTTAGTATCAGATAGAACAATTAGTTTAAAAGGGAACTATGTTTCGCATCTGGAGTTTCCTCTCTCACAAGGTGGACCACTTAGTTTCGGCGAACACATACGGTTTCGAGTAGCATCGCCACAGATTTCAGAGAGCAGGCGCTTCTCCTTAAACAGTATCGAACACTTAGTTTCGGATAGAACAATAAGATTAAAAGGGAACTAAGTTTCGCATCTGGAGTTTCCTCTCTCACAAGGTCGACCACATAGTTTCGTCGAACACATACGGTTTCGAGTAGCATCGCCACAGGTTTCAGAGAGCAGGCGCTTCTCCTGGCACAGTATCGAACACTTATTTCAGACAGAACAATTAGATTAAAATGGAACTATGTTTCGCATCTGGAGTATCCTCTCTCACAAGGTAAACCACTTAGTTTCATCGAACACATACGGTTTCGAGGGGCATCGCCACACAGTTCAGAGAACAGGCGCATCTTCTGGCACAGTATCGAAAACTTAGTTTCAGATAGAACAATTAGTTTAAAATGGAACTATGTTCCGCATCTGGTGAATCCTCCCTCACAAGGTCAATCACTTAGTTTCGTCGAACACATACGGTTTCGAGTGGCATCGCCACAGATTTCAGAGTACAGGCGCTTCTCCTGGCACAGTATCAGACACATAGTTTCAGATAGAACAATTATTCTAAAATTGTACTAAATTTCGCATCTGGAGTTTCTTCCCTCACAAGGCGACCACTTAATTTCGTCGAACACATACGGTTTCGAGTGGCATCGCCACAGATTTCAGTGAACAGACGCTTCTCCTGGCACAGTATCGAACACTTAGTTTCAGATAGAACAATTAGTTTAAAATTGAAGTAAATTTCGCATCTGGAGTTTCTTCCCTCACAAGGCGACCACTTAATTTCGTCGAACACATACGGTTTCGAGTGGCATCGCCAGAGATTTCAGAGAACAGGCGCTTCTCCTGGCACGTTATCGATCACTTAGTTTCAGATAGAACAATTAGATTAAAATGGAACTATGTTTCGCATCTGGAATTTCCTCTCTCACAAGGTGGACCACTTAGTTTCGTCGAACACATACGGTTTCGAGTAGCATCGCCACAGATTTCAGAGAGCAGGCGCTTCTCCTTAAACAGTATCGAACACTTAGTTTCGGATAGAACAATAAGATTAAAATGGAACTAAGTTTCGCATCTGGAGTTTCCTCTCTAACAAGGTCGACCACTTAGTTTCGTTGAACACATACGGTTTCGAGTGGCAACGCCACTGATTTCAGAGAACAGGCGCTTCTCCTGGCACAGTATCAGACACATAGTTTCAGACGGAACAATTAGTCTAAAATTGTACTAAATTTCGCATCTGGAGTTTCTTCCCTCACAACGCGACGACTTAATTTCGACGAACACCTACGGTTTCGAGTGGCATCGCCACAGATTTCAGAGAACAGGCGCTTCTCCTGGCACAGTATCGAACACTTAATTTCAGGTAGAACAATTAGTTTAAAATGGTACTAAGTTTCGCATCTGGAGTTTCCTCTTTCACAAGGCGACCACTTAGTTTCGTCGAACACATACGGTTTCGAGTAGCATCGCCACAGATTTCAGAGAACAGGCGCCTCTCCTGGCACAGTATCGAACACTTAGTTGAAGATAGAATAATTAGTTTAAAATGGAAGTAAGTTTCGCATGTGGAGTTTCCTCTCCCACAAGGTCGACAACTTAGTTTCGTCGAACACATACGGTTTCGAGTGGCATGGCCACAGATTTCAGAGAACAGGCGCTTCTCCTGGCACAATGTCGAACACGTAGTTTCAGATAGAACAATTAGTTTAAAATGGAACTATGTTCCGCATCTGGTGAATCCTCCCTCACAAGGTCAATCACTTAGTTTCGTCGAACAAATACGGTTTCGAGTGGCATCGCCACAGATTTCAGAGAACAGGCGGCTCTGCTGGCACAGTATCGAACACTCAGTATCAGATAGAACAATTAGTTTAAAAGGGAACTATGTTTCGCATCTGGAGTTTCCTCTCTCACAAGGTGGACCACTTAGTTTCGTCGAACACATACGGTTTCGAGTAGCATCGCCACAGATTTCAGAGAGCAGGCGCTTCTCCTTAAACAGTATCGAACACTTAGTTTCGGATAGAACAATAAGATTAAAATGGAACTAAGTTTCGCATCTGGAGTTTCCTCTCTAACAAGGTCGACCACTTAGTTTCGTCGAACACATACTGTTTCGAGTAGCATCGCCACAGGTTTCAGAGAGCAGGCGCTTCTCCTGGCACAGTATCGAACACTTATTTCAGACAGAACAATTAGATTAAAATGGAACTATGTTTCGCATCTGGAGTATCCTCTCTCACAAGGTAAACCACTTAGTTTCATCGAACACATACGGTTTGGAGGGGCATCGCCACACAGTTCAGAGAACAGGCGCATCTCCTGGCACAGTATCGAACACTTAGTTGAAGATAGAATAATTAGTTTAAAATGGAACTATGTTCCGCATCTGGTGAATCCTCCCTCACAAGGTCAATCACTTAGTTTCGTCGAACACATACGGTTTCGAGTGGCATGGCCACAGATTTCAGAGAACAGGCGCTTCTCCTGGCAAAATGTCGAACACGTAGTTTCAGATAGAACAATTAGGTTAAAATAGAACTAAGTTTCGCATCTGGAGTTTCCTCTCTTACAAGGTCGACCACTTAGTTTCGTGGAACACATACGGTTTCGAGTGTCAACGCCACAGATTTCAGAGAACAGGCGCTTCTCCAGGCACAGTATCGAACACTTAGTATCAGATAGAACAATTAGTTTAAAAGGGAACTATGTTTCGCATCTGGAGTTTCCTCTCTCACAAGGTGGACCACTTAGTTTCGGCGAACACATACGGTTTCGAGTAGCATCGCCACAGATTTCAGAGAGCAGGCGCTTCTCCTTAAACAGTATCGAACACTTAGTTTCGGATAGAACAATAAGATTAAAATGGAACTAAGTTTCGCATCTGGAGTTTCCTCTCTCACAAGGTCGACCACATAGTTTCGTCGAACACATACGGTTTCGAGTAGCATCGCCACAGGTTTCAGAGAGCAGGCGCTTCTCCTGGCACAGTATCGAACACTTATTTCAGACAGAACAATTAGATTAAAATGGAACTATGTTTCGCATCTGGAGTATCCTCTCTCACAAGGTAAACCACTTAGTTTCATCGAACACATACGGTTTCGAGGGGCATCGCCACACAGTTCAGAGAACAGGCGCATCTTCTGGCACAGTATCGAAAACTTAGTTTCAGATAGAACAATTAGTTTAAAATGGAACTATGTTCCGCATCTGGTGAATCCTCCCTCACAAGGTCAATCACTTAGTTTCGTCGAACACATACGGTTTCGAGTGGCATCGCCACAGATTTCAGAGTACAGGCGCTTCTCCTGGCACAGTATCAGACACATAGTTTCAGATAGAACAATTATTCTAAAATTGTACTAAATTTCGCATCTGGAGTTTCTTCCCTCACAAGGCGACCACTTAATTTCGTCGAACACATACGGTTTCGAGTAGCATCGCCACAGATTTCAGAGAACAGGCGCCTCTCTTGGCACAGTATCGAACACTTAGTTTCAGATAGAATAATTAGTTTAAAATGGAAGTAAGTTTCGCATGTGGAGTTTCCTCTCCCACAAGGTCGACCACTTAGTTTCGTCGAACACATACGGTTTCAAGTGGCATGGCCACAGATTTCAGAGAACAGGCGCTTCTCCTGGCACAGTGTCGAACACGTAGTTTCAGATAGAACAATTAGGTTAAAATGGAACTAAGTTTCGCATCTGGAGTTTCCTCTCTTACAAGGTCGACCACTTAGTTTCGTGGAACACATACGGTTTCGAGTGGCATCGCCACAGATTTCAGAGAACAGGCGCTTCTCCTGGCACAGTATCGAACACTTAGTATCAGATAGAACAATAAGATTAAAATGGAACTAAGTTTCGCATCTGGAGTTTCCTCTCTCACAAGGTCGACCACTTAGTTTCGTCGAACAAATACGGTTTCGAGTGGCATCGCCACAGATTTCAGAGAACAGGCGGCTCTGCTGGCACAGTATCGAACACTTAGTATCAGATAGAACAATTAGTTTAAAAGGGAACTATGTTTCGCTTCTGGAGTTTCCTCTCTCACAAGGTGGACCACTTAGTTTCGGCGAACACATACGGTTTCGAGTAGTATCGCGACAGATTTCAGAGAACAGGCGCGTCTCCTGGCACAGTATCGAACACTTAGTTTCAGATAGAACAATTAGTTTAAAATGGAACTAATTTTCGAATCTGGAGTATCCTCTCTCACAAGGTCGACCACATAGTTTCGTCGAACACATACGGTTTCGAGTAGTATCGCCGCAGATTTCGCAGAACGGGAGTTTCTCCTGGCACAGTATCAAACACTTAGTTTCAGATAGAACAATTAGTTTAAAATGCAACTATGTTTCGCATCTGGAGTTTCCTCTCCCACAAGGTCGACCACTTAGTTTCGTCGAACACATACGGTTTCGAGTGGCATCGCCACAGGTTTCAGAGAGCAGGCGCTTCTCCTGGCACAGTATCGAACACTTATTTCAGACAGAACAATTAGATTAAAATGGAACTATGTTTCGCATCTGGAGTATCCTCTCTCACAAGGTAAACCACTTAGTTTCATCGAACACATACGGTTTCGAGGGGCATCGCCACACAGTTCAGAGAACAGGCGCATCTTCTGGCACAGTATCGAAAACTTAGTTTCAGATAGAACAATAAGATTAAAAGGGAACTAAGTTTCGCATCTGGAGTTTCCTCTCTCACAAGGTCGACCACTTAGTTTCGTCGAACACATACGGTTTCGAGTAGCATCGCCACAGATTTCACAGAACAAGCGCTTCTCCTGGCACAATATCGAACATTTAGTACCAGATGGAACAATTAGTTTTAAATGGAACTAAGTCTCGCATCTGAAGTTTCTTCTCTCACAAGGTCGACCACTTAGTTTCGTCGAACACATACGGTTTCGAGTAGTATCGCCACAGATTTCGCAGAACGGGAGTTTCTCCTGGCACAGTATCTAACACTTAGTTTCAGATAGAACAATTAGTTTAAAATGGAACTAATTTTCGAATCTGGAGTATCCTCTCTCACAAGGTCGACCACATAGTTTCGTCGAACACATACGGTTTCGAGTAGTATCGCCGCAGATTTCGCAGAACGGGAGTTTCTCCTGGCACAGTATCGAACACTTAGTTTCAGATAGAACAATTAGTTTAAAATGCAACTATGTTTCGCATCTGGAGTTTCCTCTCCCACAAGGTCGGCCAGTTAGTTTCGTCGAACACATACGGTTTCGAGTAATATCGCGACAGATTTCAGAGAACAGGCGCGTCTCCGGGCACTGTATCGAACACTTAGTTTTAAATGGAACTAAGTCTCGCATCTGAGGTTTCTTCTCTCACAAGGTAGACAACTTAGTTTCGTCGAACACATACGGTTTCGAGTAGTATCGCCACAAATTTCGCAGAACGGGAGTTTCTCCTGGCACAGTATCTAACACTTAGTTTCAGATAGAACAATTAGTTTAAAATGGAACTATGTTTCGCATTTGGAGTTTTCTCTCTCACAAGTTCGACCACTTAGTTTCGTTGAACACATATGGTTTCGAGTGGCATCGCCACAGATTTCAGAGAGCAGGCGCTTCCCCTGGCACAGTATCGAACACTTAGTTTCAGATAGAACGATTAGTTTAAAATGAAACAAAGTTTCGCATCTGGAGTTTCCTCTCTCACAAGGTCGACCACCTAGTTTCGTCGAACACATACGGTTTCGAGTAGCCTCGCGAGAGATTTCAGAGAACAGGCGCTTCTCCTGGCTCATTATCGATCACTTAGTTTCAGATAGAACAATCAGTTTAAAATGGAACTAAGCTTCACATTTGGTGTTTACTCTCTCACAAGGTCGACCACTTAGATTCGTCGAACACATACGTTTTGGAGTAGCATCGCCACAGATTTCAGAGAACAGGCGCTTCTCCTGGCACAGTATCGAACACTTAGTTTCAGATAGAACAATTAGTTTAAAATGGAACTAAGTTTCGCATCTGGAGTTTCCTCTCTCACAAGGTCGACCACTTAGTTTCGACGAACACGTACGGTTTCGAGTGGCATCGCCACAGATTTCAGTGAACAGACGCTTCTCCTGGCACAGTATCGAACACTTAGTTTCAGATAGAACAATTAGTTTAAAATTGAAGTAAATTTCGCATCTGGAGTTTCTTCCCTCACAAGGCGACCACTTAATTTCGTCGAACACATACGGTTTCGAGTGGCATCGCCAGAGATTTCAGAGAACAGGCGCTTCTCCTGGCACGTTATCGATCACTTAGTTTCAGATAGAACAATTAGATTAAAATGGAACTATGTTTCGCATCTGGAATTTCCTCTCTCACAAGGTCGACCACTTAGTTTCGTCGAACACATACGGTTTCGAGTAGCATCGCCACAGATTTCACAGAACAAGCGCTTCTCCTGGCACAATATCGAACATTTAGTACCAGATGGAACAATTAGTTTTAAATGGAACTAAGTCTCGCATCTGAAGTTTCTTCTCTCACAAGGTCGACCACTTAGTTTCGTCGAACACATACGGTTTCGAGTAGTATCGCCACAGATTTCGCAGAACGGGAGTTTCTCCTGGCACAGTATCTAACACTTAGTTTCAGATAGAACAATTAGTTTAAAATGGAACTAATTTTCGAATCTGGAGTATCCTCTCTCACAAGGTCGACCACATAGTTTCGTCGAACACATACGGTTTCGAGTAGTATCGCCGCAGATTTCGCAGAACGGGAGTTTCTCCTGGCACAGTATCGAACACTTAGTTTCAGATAGAACAATTAGTTTAAAATGCAACTATGTTTCGCATCTGGAGTTTCCTCTCCCACAAGGTCGGCCAGTTAGTTTCGTCGAACACATACGGTTTCGAGTAGTATCGCGACAGATTTCAGAGAACAGGCGCGTCTCCGGGCACTGTATCGAACACTTAGTTTTAAATGGAACTAAGTCTCGCATCTGAGGTTTCTTCTCTCACAAGGTAGACAACTTAGTTTCGTCGAACACATACGGTTTCGAGTAGTATCGCCACAAATTTCGCAGAACGGGAGTTTCGCCTGGCACAGTATCTAACACTTAGTTTCAGATAGAACAATTAGTTTAAAATGGAACTATGTTTCGCATTTGGAGTTTTCTCTCTCACAAGTTCGACCACTTAGTTTCGTTGAACACATATGGTTTCGAGTGGCATCGCCACAGATTTCAGAGAGCAGGCGCTTCCCCTGGCACAGTATCGAACACTTAGTTTCAGATAGAACGATTAGTTTAAAATGAAACAAAGTTTCGCATCTGGAGTTTCCTCTCTCACAAGGTCGACCACCTAGTTTCGTCGAACACATACGGTTTCGAGTAGCCTCGCGAGAGATTTCAGAGAACAGGCGCTTCTCCTGGCTCATTATCGATCACTTAGTTTCAGATAGAACAATCAGTTTAAAATGGAACTAAGCTTCACATTTGGTGTTTACTCTCTCACAAGGTCGACCACTTAGATTCGTCGAACACATACGTTTTCGAGTAGCATCGCCACAGATTTCAGAGAACAGGCGCTTCTCCTGGCACAGTATCGAACACTTAGTTTCAGATAGAACAATTTGTTTAAAATGGAACTAAGTTTCGCATCTGGAGTTTCCTCTCTCACAAGGTCGACCACTTAGTTTCGACGAACACGTACGGTTTCGAGTGGCATCGCCACAGATTTCAGTGAACAGACGCTTCTCCTGGCACAGTATCGAACACTTAGTTTCAGATAGAACAATTAGTTTAAAATTGAAGTAAATTTCGCATCTGGAGTTTCTTCCCTCACAAGGCGACCACTTAATTTCGTCGAACACATACGGTTTCGAGTGGCATCGCCAGAGATTTCAGAGAACAGGCGCTTCTCCTGGCACGTTATCGATCACTTAGTTTCAGATAGAACAATTAGATTAAAATGGAACTATGTTTCGCATCTGGAATTTCCTCTCTCACAAGGTCGACCACTTAGTTTCGTCGAACACATACGGTTTCGAGTAGCATCGCCACAGATTTCACAGAACAAGCGCTTCTCCTGGCACAATATCGAACATTTAGTACCAGATGGAACAATTAGTTTTAAATGGAACTAAGTCTCGCATCTGAAGTTTCTTCTCTCACAAGGTCGACCACTTAGTTTCGTCGAACACATACGGTTTCGAGTAGTATCGCCACAGATTTCGCAGAACGGGAGTTTCTCCTGGCACAGTATCTAACACTTAGTTTCAGATAGAACAATTAGTTTAAAATGGAACTAATTTTCGAATCTGGAGTATCCTCTCTCACAAGGTCGACCACATAGTTTCGTCGAACACATACGGTTTCGAGTAGTATCGCCGCAGATTTCGCAGAACGGGAGTTTCTCCTGGCACAGTATCGAACACTTAGTTTCAGATAGAACAATTAGTTTAAAATGCAACTATGTTTCGCATCTGGAGTTTCCTCTCCCACAAGGTCGGCCAGTTAGTTTCGTCGAACACATACGGTTTCGAGTAGTATCGCGACAGATTTCAGAGAACAGGCGCGTCTCCGGGCACTGTATCGAACACTTAGTTTTAAATGGAACTAAGTCTCGCATCTGAGGTTTCTTCTCTCACAAGGTAGACAACTTAGTTTCGTCGAACACATACGGTTTCGAGTAGTATCGCCACAAATTTCGCAGAACGGGAGTTTCTCCTGGCACAGTATCTAACACTTAGTTTCAGATAGAACAATTAGTTTAAAATGGAACTATGTTTCGCATTTGGAGTTTTCTCTCTCACAAGTTCGACCACTTAGTTTCGTTGAACACATATGGTTTCGAGTGGCATCGCCACAGATTTCAGAGAGCAGGCGCTTCCCCTGGCACAGTATCGAACACTTAGTTTCAGATAGAACGATTAGTTTAAAATGAAACAAAGTTTCGCATCTGGAGTTTCCTCTCTCACAAGGTCGACCACCTAGTTTCGTCGAACACATACGGTTTCGAGTAGCCTCGCGAGAGATTTCAGAGAACAGGCGCTTCTCCTGGCTCATTATCGATCACTTAGTTTCAGATAGAACAATCAGTTTAAAATGGAACTAAGCTTCACATTTGGTGTTTACTCTCTCACAAGGTCGACCACTTAGATTCGTCGAACACATACGTTTTCGAGTAGCATCGCCACAGATTTCAGAGAACAGGCGCTTCTCCTGGCACAGTATCGAACACTTAGTTTCAGATAGAACAATTAGTTTAAAATGGAACTAAGTTTCGCATCTGGAGTTTCCTCTCTCACAAGGTCGACCACTTAGTTTCGACGAACACGTACGGTTTCGAGTGGCATCGCCACAGATTTCAGTGAACAGACGCTTCTCCTGGCACAGTATCGAACACTTAGTTTCAGATAGAACAATTAGTTTAAAATTGAAGTAAATTTCGCATCTGGAGTTTCTTCCTTCACAAGGCGACCACTTAATTTCGTCGAACACATACGGTTTCGAGTGGCATCGCCAGAGATTTCAGAGAACAGGCGCTTCTCCTGGCACGTTATCGATCACTTAGTTTCAGATAGAACAATTAGATTAAAATGGAACTATGTTTCGCATCTGGAATTTCCTCTCTCACAAGGTCGACCACTTAGTTTCGTCGAACACATACGGTTTCGAGTAGCATCGCCACAGATTTCACAGAACAGGCGCTTCTCCTGGCACAATATCGAACATTTAGTACCAGATGGAACAATTAGTTTAAAATGAAACTAACTTTCGCATCTGGAGTTTCCTCTCTCACAAGGTCGACCACCTGGTTTCGACGAACACATACGGTTTCGAGTGGCATCGCCACATATTTCAGAGGACAGGCGCTTCTCCTGGCACAGTATCGACCACATCATTTCAGATAGAACAATTAGTTTAAAATGGAACTAAGTTTCGCATCTGGAGTTTCCTCTCTCACAAGGTCGACCACTTAGTTTCGACGAACACGTACGGTTTCGAGTGGCATCGCCACAGATTTCAGTGAACAGACGCTTCTCCTGGCACAGTATCGAACACTTAGTTTCAGATAGAACAATTAGTTTAAAATTGAAGTAAATTTCGCATCTGGAGTTTCTTCCCTCACAAGGCGACCACTTAATTTCGTCGAACACATACGGTTTCGAGTGGCATCGCCAGAGATTTCAGAGAACAGGCGCTTCTCCTGGCACGTTATCGATCACTTAGTTTCAGATAGAACAATTAGATTAAAATGGAACTATGTTTCGCATCTGGAATTTCCTCTCTCACAAGGTCGACCACTTAGTTTCGTCGAACACATACGGTTTCGAGTAGCATCGCCACAGATTTCACAGAACAAGCGCTTCTCCTGGCACAATATCGAACATTTAGTACCAGATGGAACAATTAGTTTTAAATGGAACTAAGTCTCGCATCTGAAGTTTCTTCTCTCACAAGGTCGACCACTTAGTTTCGTCGAACACATACGGTTTCGAGTAGTATCGCCACAGATTTCGCAGAACGGGAGTTTCTCCTGGCACAGTATCTAACACTTAGTTTCAGATAGAACAATTAGTTTAAAATGGAACTAATTTTCGAATCTGGAGTATCCTCTCTCACAAGGTCGACCACATAGTTTCGTCGAACACATACGGTTTCGAGTAGTATCGCCGCAGATTTCGCAGAACGGGAGTTTCTCCTGGCACAGTATCGAACACTTAGTTTCAGATAGAACAATTAGTTTAAAATGCAACTATGTTTCGCATCTGGAGTTTCCTCTCCCACAAGGTCGGCCAGTTAGTTTCGTCGAACACATACGGTTTCGAGTAGTATCGCGACAGATTTCAGAGAACAGGCGCGTCTCCGGGCACTGTATCGAACACTTAGTTTTAAATGGAACTAAGTCTCGCATCTGAGGTTTCTTCTCTCACAAGGTAGACAACTTAGTTTCGTCGAACACATACGGTTTCGAGTAGTATCGCCACAAATTTCGCAGAACGGGAGTTTCGCCTGGCACAGTATCTAACACTTAGTTTCAGATAGAACAATTAGTTTAAAATGGAACTATGTTTCGCATTTGGAGTTTTCTCTCTCACAAGTTCGACCACTTAGTTTCGTTGAACACATATGGTTTCGAGTGGCATCGCCACAGATTTCAGAGAGCAGGCGCTTCCCCTGGCACAGTATCGAACACTTAGTTTCAGATAGAACGATTAGTTTAAAATGAAACAAAGTTTCGCATCTGGAGTTTCCTCTCTCACAAGGTCGACCACCTAGTTTCGTCGAACACATACGGTTTCGAGTAGCCTCGCGAGAGATTTCAGAGAACAGGCGCTTCTCCTGGCTCATTATCGATCACTTAGTTTCAGATAGAACAATCAGTTTAAAATGGAACTAAGCTTCACATTTGGTGTTTACTCTCTCACAAGGTCGACCACTTAGATTCGTCGAACACATACGTTTTCGAGTAGCATCGCCACAGATTTCAGAGAACAGGCGCTTCTCCTGGCACAGTATCGAACACTTAGTTTCAGATAGAACAATTAGTTTAAAATGGAACTAAGTTTCGCATCTGGAGTTTCCTCTCTCACAAGGTCGACCACTTAGTTTCGACGAACACGTACGGTTTCGAGTGGCATCGCCACAGATTTCAGTGAACAGACGCTTCTCCTGGCACAGTATCGAACACTTAGTTTCAGATAGAACAATTAGTTTAAAATTGAAGTAAATTTCGCATCTGGAGTTTCTTCCTTCACAAGGCGACCACTTAATTTCGTCGAACACATACGGTTTCGAGTGGCATCGCCAGAGATTTCAGAGAACAGGCGCTTCTCCTGGCACGTTATCGATCACTTAGTTTCAGATAGAACAATTAGATTAAAATGGAACTATGTTTCGCATCTGGAATTTCCTCTCTCACAAGGTCGACCACTTAGTTTCGTCGAACACATACGGTTTCGAGTAGCATCGCCACAGATTTCACAGAACAGGCGCTTCTCCTGGCACAATATCGAACATTTAGTACCAGATGGAACAATTAGTTTAAAATGAAACTAACTTTCGCATCTGGAGTTTCCTCTCTCACAAGGTCGACCACCTGGTTTCGACGAACACATACGGTTTCGAGTGGCATCGCCACATATTTCAGAGGACAGGCGCTTCTCCTGGCACAGTATCGACCACATCATTTCAGATAGAACAATTAGTTTAAAATGGAACTAAGTTTCGCATCTGGAGTTTCCTCTCTCACAAGGTCGACCACGTAGTTTCGACGAACACATACGGTTTCGAGTGGCATCGCCACAGATTTCAGAGAACAGGCGCTTCTCCTGGCACAGTATCGACCACATCATTTCAGATAGAACAATTAGTTTAAAATGGAACTAAGTTTCGCATCTGGAGTTTCCTCTCTCACAAGGTCGACCACTTGGTTTCCTCGAACACATACGGTTTCGAGTGGCATCGCCACAGATTTCAGAGAACAGGCGCTTCTCCTGGCACAGTATCGAACACTTAGTTTCAGATAGAACAATTAGTTTAAAATGGAAATATATTTCGCATTTGGATTTTCCTCTCTCACAAGGTCGACCACTTAGTTTCGTCAAACACATACGGTTTCGAGTGACATC
Organism: Nysson spinosus; assembly: GCA_910591585.2. Taxonomy (NCBI): domain Eukaryota; kingdom Metazoa; phylum Arthropoda; class Insecta; order Hymenoptera; family Crabronidae; genus Nysson; species Nysson spinosus. The sequence continues at coordinate 2,367,892 of CAJUYC020000006.1, forward strand.
GCCACAGATATCGGTCCATATAGATTATAATTAAATATAATAATATAATATATTTATAAATATATTATTATTTATATAAATAATATTATATATAAATTATATATATATTTAATATAATTAATATATATATTATCGGTAATAAATTTATACTCTTATATTATTAATAATATATATATTAATAAATATAATTTATATAATATTAATATATATATAAAAATTATTAAATCATAAATATAAACTATACTATATATATAATATAATAATTTATATTAAAATTTTTTTATAATTTAATATAATAACATATATTAATATTATATATTTATAAATTTATTTTAATTATATATAAAAAAAATATTTATATATATATATAAATAATAATTAATTGATTTTTATTACTAGATATTTTTTAATTTATATATATTAGAGCAGCAACACAATCTGAATGTATGTAGTAAACAAATAGTCGACTGGTTTCTGCCGAGTCGTTTTGGTTACCGCGTTTTTGTTTCGTTATTAATAAAAAAAAGGTTTATACTCTGCAATAGGTTATGGGCCCAGCTCCCTTGGAATAGTATATTTTAGGTAGTTAATTAAAGTCAATATATCGCGAGTGAAGGTAATAAGTGTATGTGCGCGAAAATGAGTACCAGCAGTTGTACACGAATAGAAATGTTAGAAAGGGATAATTATGAGACTTGGAAATTACAAGCCGAAGCCCTTTTGGTGAAGAATGATGCATGGGGATATGTGAGTGGTGAGATACCGAAACCGGATTTGGCAGAAGGAGCTATAGTCACAAAGCAGTGGGAAATTGCTGACCAGAAAGCCAGGTCAGATCTAATACTATCTATCCACCCTCATGCATTAAAACAAATCAAGAATTGTACCACATCTCGAGATGTTTGGCTTAAATTACAAAGTATCTATCAATCTAAGGGGCCTGCTCGAAAAGCGAATCTTTTAAAACAACTCACTTTGCATAAAATGCGTGAAGGTGAAGACACACGAGACCACATTTCTAAATTCTTTGATGTGGTTGACAAGCTACAAGAAATGGATGTAGAAATTGTTACGTACTGGATGTTAAATTAAAATTTGCATACCTAAACACGGCACGTGCCGTGGCGTCGAACATCGATCATGCTATGCGAGCCGAAAAAGCAGATCGAAGCAAATTCCTCGACCGCGAATATTCTTCGAACGGTGGTCACGTTTTGCTAATAAGCGAAATTGCAATAGCGGGAGGCTATGGATGGGAAATAGCTGATGAACTGCGGGCGGAATTCTTAGAACAGGAACGGGCGATTTCCTGAGTGGGAGGAACGAGCATAGCTCTTGGAACTTCCCCTTAGCGGTCCCCAAAATCTACAAAAGAGGCAGAGAAACCGCCGCGAGTTGCAATCGTTAGTCAAATCGCGAGGTGCGTGGCGTTTTGCCCTTGTTACTATTTTGAGCCAGAGTTCGTGTTAAACTAGTGAAATTACTTCATAGTTACCGAAGGACTCAGTAAACAAGAAATTATTCAAATTTAAAATCAATCTTGAGATCGAAACAAATCTCCATCCTAATATATTAAATTCTTCTTTATAGTATTTATAGTATTTATCGTATTTATAGTATAGTGAAAATAGAATTGCGTTAACTCACAGAAGTGAAAAGTTCATCAGCCATTCCTTCATCTTTGGGCTCCCTCAGCATCTAGGACAATTCACATCAGAGCTAGCGAAAAACATTGCTTCCAAGATAGTATTCATTGGTGAGTTTTCCATACTTATGTTAGCATTGCGATACGAGGACCCAAACATATGTTTATATGCTTGTGGGAATTTCCCTTGGGCCCATTCGTAAACTTAGCACGTTAGGAATTTACCAATCTAAGACTCCAACTAAAATAGGTATTGTAAAATTGTCATCCATTCTGGACTCCGATATTTCTGAACCATTCCGTGTAATTGTTTTTATATAATGTAAAGAATCAATAGAACAGCCCAATAAGGTATTTATCCTCTATTCTGCGTTAACACCTCTTTCATTCCTGACCTATGCGCGGATTCCGTATGGAATCTTAGATGATACGACCCATCCTAAATTAAATTTATTCAAGCGTTACATGCGGAACGGCTAGCCGCTCGGCCCACGAAATAATTCCTTACGCACGTAACAGCTGAATTGGTGTCAGAAGTGGGATACTGATATTGTCAATTAGCGCATGTGTTAGTGCAGAATAATTAAAGGATCATATAGACTTGAGATTCGCACACAGTTGCATAGATAGTTCAATTCATAATCAATAATCAACATCAATTATAATTACACGATAGCGATTGCTGAATTTTCCTTCACTTAATTTATCAAAATGGCCACAAATTCCTCTCGTAATGCAGCAGCACAAGTTTCGGCAAATGTTACATTGGACGAATTACACGTTACTAATTTGATGATGGCTTCTATGGCTGAATGCTTCACAATTCAACAAAGTACACTAAACATTCCCTTCTTTGACGGGAAAAACATTCCGCTTAAAAATTTCTTAAGTGACATTCAAAACGGTGCAGTCTATGTGCCGCCAGCACTGGAAACTTCATATGTAAAGGCAATATTGGGAAAATTGCAGGGAACAGCGAGAGATAGTATTTGGGGTAAAAATTTCCAAAAACTAGATGATCTCGTAAAACATTTAAAGGAAAGATTTGCGCCGGGTAAAACATATCCATACTACCATCACGAAATAGAAAATATCCGAATGAGACGCGGAGAAGCGGTCAGTGACTTTGCAGATCGATTAAATATCCTAATCAGCGATGCTCGTGTTGCTTTAGAAGATAAATATGGGGAATGCGCTAATCAAATGATGGCTCCCGTAGAAGAATGTGCTTTAGAGGCTTTTATTCGAGGATTACCCGACGAAATTGCTATCGCGGTTGATTCGCGTGAACCAAAGAAAATACAGGACGCTGTAAAAATTGCTGCACGAATAGAAACCCGAATGAAATCAGGAATAATCCCCGGTGGTGAACCTTCGCGATTAATGTTATCACAACATTCAGTTCCGAATCCAGATTCTCGTGACTTACCTACCACCTACACAAACCGCTCCCAAACCTTGCGAGAGCAAGATTCGAGGAGTTCCAGTCCCATGAGAAATCCGAACTATAATCGCGCAAATTCACCGATTACCATTTTAAAATCTGCACGTCCTACATCACCTGTTCCTTACAAGCATCACCATTATCCGTTGCCACCGCATCCTTATCCATACTATCCACCGTATTTTTATCCACCAATGCCATATCCGCCTTACAGTCCAATATACGATCACCCTCAATCTTTCCATATGAATCCAAACTTGACTAATCATACTCTAACCAGAGCAAATTCTCCAACCCCAGTTCCTTCGCGAAGCATTGAACCTTCAAGATCCAACACACCCACTAACCAAAATTCCAGATCTTCTTCCCCTATCCCAACATTTGATCATTTTAACTCGAATTCGTCGAGAAGGAACAGTGAAAATTTAAACTCCCGCACAACTCGTCGTGCCGGCGCGACGGCGAGTTACTCGAATCAGGAGCGTCGAACAGTAAAATTTTTGGAAGCAGAGGAATCGTCTATTCCTATAAACGACAGCAAGAATCACCATTAATTAAAATGTCTGCGAAAGAATTACGCAATAAATCTGGTTTATTTTTGGTTGATACCGGCGCAGATATAAATCTGATAAAATTAAATGCTTTGCACGAAGACGTCGAAGTAGACATTCAGAAATCAGTCTCTATAACTGGAATTACCCCGGAAAAATTGAGAACTTTAGAAACAACTACCGTTACACTTTTGGAACAACCAGTTAAATTTCACGTCGTTAGATCATCGTTTCCCTTGCATAATGATGGAATTTTAGGCAAAGATTACTTACGTCAAGAGCAGGCGGAAATCTCGTTCGCTCATAATACCTTGGTCACAAAAACTGAACCCATCAGACCTTTTAGGTTCATTGGGGAAGAACCAAATCAGAAATCTAAACGTAGTCCTCGTTCGTAAATTCTTACGATTAAAGCTCGCACTCGTCAACCGATAGCTATAGACGTGGTTAATTCAGAAATAAAAGAAGGATACTTGCCAAAGTTAGAATCAGTAGAAGGCTTATACATAGGCGAAGCAGCTGTTAGCGTACGGGATGGTGTCTGTCACGTATTAGCAATTAATACGTTGGAAGAAGACATACAAGTCGAGGTTACTCCACAAGAAGTAATTCCCTTTGAATACTATGATTTTCCAGAAGAAGAATATTTCGATTCAGATTCAGAAGTTCAGGATTTCCCTGTAGTTCAAGATAGGGTTTTTGAAATTCTAAAACGTTTGCGCTTAAATCACCTGAATGACGAGGAACGAGACCATATAATCGAAATTATAGAAGAATACCCAAATCGCTTTTATTTGCCAGGAGACCAATTACCTTTCACCCCGTTAATAAAATATACAATTCCGACATCAGATGATTTACCGATTAATACTAGACAGTATCGCTTTCCACCGGTTCACAAGGAAGGAATACATCGTCAAATTTTGACAAAATTAAACAATAGGATAATTAAACCATCAAATTCGCCTTATAATTCACATCTCTGGATCGTCCCTAAGAAACCTGATTCTCAAGGAAGACCCAGGTGGAGAATGGTAATTGATTTTCGCAAACTTAACGAAAAAACGATAGGAGATGCATATCCGTTACCAAATATAACCGATATTCTGGATCAATTAGGCCAAGCTAGATATGTCTCGATCATCGATCTCGCGAGTGGATTCCAACAAATAGAGATGGATCCGAAGGATAGGGCTAAAACAGCCTTTACAACTCCTAATGGGCACTACGAGTATATCCGTATGCCCGAAGGTTTGAAAAATGCACCTGCCACCTTTCAACGGCTTATGGATCAAACGTTACGTGGTTTGCAGGGAACGGAAGTTTTCGTTTATCTCGATGACATTGTAGTGTACGCAAAAACTCTTGAAGAACACGGAAAGAAAATTCGTAGATTATTTAATCGGTTAGAAAAAGCTAAATTAACATTACAACCCGATAAATGTGAATTTTTGAAAACTGAAGTAGCATACCTAGGACATATAATTAGTCAAAAGGGTGTAAGACCAGATCCAAAAAAGATTATAGCAGTAAAAAACTTTCCTCGACCAAAAACAGCAAAGAATGTCAGACAATTTTTAGGTTTAGCAGGTTATTATCGCAGATTTATTAAAGATTTTGCAGCAAAATCAAAACCATTAACAGAATTGTTAAAAAAGAACGCGACCTTCGTTTGGGGAAAGGAACAAAAACGTAACTTCCAGGAATTACGGAAAGCGCTCTGTAGAGGTCCAATTCTCCAATATCCAAATTTTGATAAGCCTTTCACTTTAACAACAGACGCCTCAGATTTTGCGATAGGAGCAATACTTAGTCAGGAGGTTGATGGAAACGATTTACCAATAGCTTATCTTTCTAGAACTTTAACAAACCCTGAGAAAAATTATTTCACCACCGAAAAAGAATGTTTGGCAGTATTATACGCAATTTTGCATTTTAGGCCGTATCTTTACGGTAGGAAATTCACGTTAGTTAGCGATCACGAACCCCTGAAATGGATAGACTCCATAAAGGATCCAGGGCAACGTTTAATTCGATGGAGATTGAAATTGTGTGACTACGACTATAATTTCGTTCATAAAGCGGGAAAATTAAACACAAGCGCAGACGCGTTATCCAGAAATCCTGTTGTTAAATTTAACCTCTCCGATACCAGCAGTACCGACTCTGACATTGAACTTGAATCATCAAAAATTCTACCGATTCAAGAACAACCAGCAAAATCTAAACTTAGCTCAGCAGCAACCACATCTAGACCAATATCCAAATTAGTTTCGGAAGCACCCAGAAAACCAGGAAGGCCCATTCGATCGAAAAATAAACAAAAAATTTCAAACCCTTTAAATGTCAGTGCAATAGCAACTAGGACCCGAAATCAATTAAACCCCAACGCTTACATTCCACCACGACCTACAGTTCCATCGTCAGCAGATACGCCAGACGTAGATTCCGATAATTCACAGGACGAGTCATCAGAACCACCCATATTACGGAAAAGGAAAAGTGTAATGCCAAGCCTGGATTTACACAAGAAAATTACTTCAAAGCATCCGAAAGGGAAAGTATTGGAACCAATTGCCGAGGACGTTGATACTGAAACCGTAGACGAGATAACAACAGATGCTGACACCATACTACTAGAGTTACAGCCACCCTCAGAGGACAGCGACGATGACGTTTTCCTAGATGACGAACGAAGACTGTCTATAAACAAACAGGAATTACATGACTCTTTCAAACGTTTTGACGAATCTCTTAAAGAACACAGCGAAATTATGGAAGAATCATCAGGTAATACTTCGGACACTGACGAACTAGACGACTTAGAGTTAAATAGTAGAATAGAAAAATTACTTAAACAATATGGAACAGAAGGACATGATAAATCGAAACCTGACTGTACACTAGAAACATCCGAGCAGACCAAAATTCATTGGCAACCCCATAGATCCACATTACCTACTCCTATTCCACATTCTAAACCATTGGCATTGTCAACTCCTTTTCCAGCTTCACCAATCCATACGAGACAGAATGCACTTCTACCAGGACACTTCAGTGAAACTAAATCAAAATCTCTTGGTATACCAAGGCGAATAATTCCAAGGACGGTATCAGGTAACGAGACGTACTGCACTGGCATCCAGCTGACTCAGGGAATTCCCCCGGATATCACACCTAACTCTCCCGTAAATCTTTCTCGGAAACCACCACGCTCTTCAAAGAAATTAATTAATATCAGCCGAGAAAATTTGATCTACTCACATGATAATTATGTTCACTTTATTTCTGCTGATTGCGAATTGAAAACATCCGTAGGAAAATTGCTAACAGATATAGGCGCTATCAGCGTTGAAAATATCAGAGAAATTAAACCAAAGGAAGGTCAAGTACTAATCACTAGACAGGGAAAGTACAAAATATTTAGCATCGTTGGGCAGAAACATCATTTTGACGAGACTTTCGTCGCGAAAATAAAAACCGGGCTTAGGAACTTAAAATTAATTCTTCCAAATTCCGATATTAACTCCTTTCGAATTTCAAAATCCGGTGATTATACCGATTCACTTACTCTCGAATCACTAAAGGAAATCCTAACAGAAATGTTCGAGGAAATCGACATCGAAATTACAATTTGCCTTGGGAAAATTCAAATTCCTCCCGAAGAACTTCGTCATAATATAATTTCAGAATTACATGAAGGCATAGTCGGCGGTCACAAAGGAGTAACTAAAACGTATCGTAGGATTCGCGAAAGATTCTATTGGCCAGGAATGAGGAATGATATTCAAAATTTCATTAGAACTTGCCATAGCTGTCAAGAAAATAAATTAGTCAGAACAAAAACGCGTGAACCAATGATAATCACAGATACCCCTATAGAACCGTTTGCTAAAGTATCATTAGATACTGTGGGACCCCTACCTACAACCCCTGATGGCAATCGGCACATATTGACTATGCAAGATAATTTGACAAAATATTGCATCGCCGTACCCGTACCGGATATAAAAGCTGAAACAATTGCTCACGCGATAGTAACACATTTAATCTTACAATTTGGAGCTCCGCGTATTATATTAACCGACAGAGGAACAAGTTTTATAAACAAGATTCTAAAGGAATTAACAAAAATCTTCAAAATTCATCACGTAACAACGTCTGGTTACAGACCACAGACAAACGGTGCTTTAGAAAGGAGCCATATAGTATTAACGGACTATATAAAACATTATATAAATGATTTCAATGATTGGGATAAGTTAGTTCCGTTTGCCATGTTCTCATACAACACCTCAGTACACGAAGCCACTAACTTCACTCCATATGAATTAGTTTTTGGAAAATTAGCTCGTTACCCTAGTTCATTTCCCGAAGAGGATGATATGCTAACGTATAATTCATATCTTCGTGAATTGATAATTCGACTTTCCGAATCACAAATATTAGCTGGACAAAATTTAATTTCTGCTAAACATAAGTCTAAAGGATATTATGATGAAAAGGCACGACCATTCCCAGGAAAAGTAGGAGATATGGCTCGTGTTCTAGTAGAACCCAGGAAAGGAAAGTTCAGTACTCGATATCATGGTCCCTATAAAATAGTTGGAGTTTTGGAGAAAAATAATATTGTTTTGGAAGATGGAAATGGTAAAAGATTCATCAAACACGCGGATAAAGTAGAATTGGCCGCACAGTAATTTCAAATTTCGTAAAATAATAATCATTGATGCCTGATATTTGATAGGGAATGGCGATGGACTCACTGAATATTTGTATCAACCTGACCTGTCGCTAAACATTTCCGAAATTTCACCAATTTTGCCATATTATAAGAGCCTTAGAACCATAGCAGATGACATAAGCGAACCTGACAATCCTAAAGGAGCATCACTGTTCGAACTAGAAGCAAAACTTGACGAGATAGGAACACACCACAGGGAAAAGCAATATCAGCATACATTACTCTTCGGAGGCCTAATAGTTCAAAAGCCGATGTTTGAGGAGACGACCGAGGAAAACCACAGATTGGAAAACATCACGACAAGGGCACAACCTATACCAGGAACAGCAGAACAAAATACCCCGAGACGTACATTACCTTGTCAGAAAGCATTAATCAATTAAAAAAAAAAAAACGAACAAGCCGGAGTATATATATATATATATATGTGTGTGTGTGTATGTATGTACATGCATATGTGTATGTGTGTATATGCGAACATGTATAGATATAAGTATAAATTTATGTTTTTGGTCCTCGTCATCGTGCGCCCTTAGTAATATCCATTGTAAACTGCGTACTAACCATCTCTTACTTATTATTAGCCAGCATTAGTTCCACCACAATGACCACCGAAGGCCGTCGATTGTTGGTCACCCGATTGGCACCACACACCAAAAAGGCGCACCTGCTCCAAATCTTCCGAGATTATGGGATCGAGCACGCGGTGGTACGGAGGAGTTCCGCGGGGAATACTGCGTTCATAAGTTTCGCCAAGGCCGAAGACGCAGCCCATGTCTTGAATCATTCGAAAACGGAACCTTTTATTATAAATAATCGGAAGGTCCGAATTCTTCCCGCTGATCCTTGGCACGAGAGAGAACCAACTTATAAACCTGAACACCCTTCTAACCCTACTCCAAGCATCAATCCTTTCCCTGGATACGTCCCTCCTTCCGCACCTATTCTACCCCCTGAATGTGTTGAGGAAATAGCCAAGTATCTAAATTACAGGGACAGAGCATGCATGGAGCAAGTGTCACGGAGTTGGCGGGAGGGCACGCTGCGTTCGTACCGCGGAATTACCGAGATATCACAATCCGATAAAAATTGGCGACCAACAAGGGTGTCTTTGCGCGCTTTTTACTGGGCGATCCTAAGGTTTGGCAACACTCTGAACCGAGTAATCCTGGACGATGCCGAGTTCTGCGCTGAAGTACAACCCCAGCTGATCACCATCCTCACGAAGCACGCCCCTGACCTGGAAGTGTTGGACACAACGGCCGTAACCATTAGACCATCGGCGCTCCGAGAACTCACAAGGTTGCATAAACTAAAGGAAGTGAGACTTGGACCATGCAAAGGCAGCATAGATTTGGACCATGTAGCGTTATTAATCAAAAATAACCACCTGCACACCTTGAACATTACGAAAAACCACGTAACAGGGAACGTCAGCCAGTCAGGACTCAGTTTGCAGGAATTAAATTTACGGGAAGTGTCAACGAAGGGAGACACGTTGGAACAATTATTTACAAAAATCACGCAACTAAGAAAATTGACTATTGACCAGCCAGAGGGACTCGAGAACGAGCTGCCGCTCATCGCACTTTTGAGAAATACGGAACTCCACGAAACACTAAGATCATTAAATTTAATCTACTGCAATTTCGACAACCCGGCAGAGGCCACCGCGGAAAGCGGGGAAGAAGAAGATGCCGAGGCCCGTTTTTTCGAACTTAGTTTGGGACCAGTCGAAATATCAAAATCAATACCAGCAGCCTTCACAAAGCTGACCGAGCTCTCCATTCCTTTTTGCGGGTGGGTAACAGCAGGTTTTGTCAACGAGATCGGACAACATCTCAGGACACTACATGCACTGGATATTACGGGTTGCACCAACATCCGAGGAGAGGCTTCCTTGGATCCACTCGCTCGAACAGCCCTCAGGACATTAAAGATGAGTTACCTGCATCCCACCGTAGGAGGATACTTCCTGGAGGAATTGAGAAACCTTGAGTTCTTGGAGTGCCGGGAGAACGAAGGTGTAACAGACGAGGACTTCGTGCCGTTGTTGAGCAACTGCGCCAAATTATACCATCTGGACCTGGAAGGTTGCTATGGGATAGGGCGTGCACTCGTCAACGCTGTCCAGAGGATACTACGGGGCGACCCGCACAACCAGAGACTAGCCCTTTACCTGGGAGGAACCGCCGCAACGCCGTGCAGGCGTGATAGGAGAATGCTTCACGTAAGCATTCACTATCACAGGCTCGGACGGCAGGTCTTTGGGTAAAAGTCATATGTGTCATTAACATCACCTTCGATGTTATGGAGCTACTCCTGAATGTGCATATGGCTCTACACAAAGCCCTGATACCCTTGTTGAGTCAAGCCAATTACCCACGTTATATTTTGAATACCAATCACTTTGTACATTACCAGTTCAATAATTGCGAAAATTTTTATATGCGACCATCTCTCTAATTCGACCTACTGTCAAGCCGCAAAGCATCATCGAGGGCGATGATCAGTCTAAGGGGGGAGGGGTGTTACGTACCGGATGTTAAATTAAAATTTGCATACCTAAACACGGCACGTGCCGTGTCGTCGAACATCGATCATGCTATGCGAGCCGAAAAAGCAGATCGAAGCAAATTCCTCGACCGCGAATATTCTTCGAACGGTGGTCACGTTTTGCTAATAAGCGAAATTGCAATATCGGGAGGCTATGGATGGGAAATAGCTGATGAACTGCGGGCGGAATTCTTAGAACAGGAACGGGCGATTTCCTGAGTGGGAGGAACGAGCATAGCTCTTGGAACTTCCCCTTAGCGGTCCCCAAAATCTACAAAAGAGGCAGAGAAACCGCCGCGAGTTGCAATCGTTAGTCAAATCGCGAGGTGCGTGGCGTTTTGCCCTTGTTACTATTTTGAGCCAGAGTTCGTGTTAAACTAGTGAAATTACTTCATAGTTACCGAAGGACTCAGTAAACAAGAAATTATTCAAATTTAAAATCAATCTTGAGATCGAAACAAATCTCCATCCTAATATATTAAATTCTTCTTTATAGTATTTATAGTATTTATCGTATTTATAGTATAGTGAAAATAGAATTGCGATAACTCACAGAAGTGAAAAGTTCATCAGCCATTCCTTCATCTTTGGGCTCCCTCAGCATCTAGGACAATTCACATCAGAGCTAGCGAAAAACATTGCTTCCAAGATAGTATTCATTGGTGAGTTTTCCATACTTATGTTAGCATTGCGATACGAGGACCCAAACATATGTTTATATGCTTGTGGGAATTTCCCTTGGGCCCATTCGTAAACTTAGCACGTTAGGAATTTACCAATCTAAGACTCCAACTAAAATAGGTATTGTAAAATTGTCATCCATTCTGGACTCCGATATTTCTGAACCATTCCGTGTAATTGTTTTTATATAATGTAAAGAATCAATAGAACAGCCCAATAAGGTATTTATCCTCTATTCTGCGTTAACACCTCTTTCATTCCTGACCTATGCGCGGATTCCGTATGGAATCTTAGATGATACGACCCATCCTAAATTAAATTTATTCAAGCGTTACATGCGGAACGGCTAACCGCTCGGCCCACGAAATAATTCCTTACGCACGTAACAAAATCAATACAGATTTGTTAGCCATAATGTTATTGTATAGTCTCCCAGAGAAATTTGAAAATTTCCGATGTGCAATCGAATCCACAGATGAATTACCATCACCGGAAATATTGAAGATAAAGATAGTTGAAGAAAGTGATGCACGCAATCAGAAATTAAAGGAAGAAGTCCCGAATGCAATGATGGTTGGAAGACAAGCATTCAAAAATCATAAATTCCGGAACAATAGGCCCAACGAGCGTAGGGAAGAACATAGAGAAGAATTCAAATTCCGTTGCCATTAATGCAAAAAGGTGGGACACAAAGCTATAGACTGCAGACTAGAAGATGGGAAATACAAACCTTGGAAGTCGGGAAAGCAGAGTCCCAAGGAATCTAGCTTACTAGTCACAGATAGAAAAGACTATGCTTTAAAGACCGGACACGACATAAGTACAAGCGATTGGTGCTTAGATAGTGGTTGTACATCGCATATTACGAAGCAAGAAGAAAGCCTAAGGAATCTGGAGTCATATGAGTTCGAAGACTTGAATTTAGCGACTAACAATACATCAGCTAAAGTATTGGCGAAAGGGACAGCATCTATTATTGCCTCAAACAAAGATGGCAGTCAGAAAATAAATTTATTAAATACCTTATATGTTCCAGGATTACGCACAAATTTAATGTCTGTTTCAAAGATTACAGACAAGGGATATAATGTAACCTTCGGTAGAAACGGTGCTCTAGTCAAGGATAGAGCAGGAACCATTTTAATGCGCGCTGACAGAATCGATGGTTTATATTACATTAGGCAAAGCACACAATATGCAGGAAGAATGTCGAGTGAATCAGAAGAAAATTTAAAAATATGGCATGAGAGATACGGACACTTGAACGGAAGAGATCTGAAGAAAATGGTTGCTAACAAAGAGGTATGTGGCATCAGAATCAGAACACAAAAAGAACTACCTACGTGTGAAGTATGCTTAAAAGGCAAACTTACGCAGACACCTTACCCAAAAGAGTCCAGTCGTAAATCGGAATTGCTAGAATTAGTACACACAGACTTATGTGGACCGATGAGGACAGAGTCATTGAATGGGTCAAAATATTTCTTAATCTTCATAGAAAACAGAACGAGGTGGTGCGAAGTAAGATTCTTGAAGAGGAAAAGCGAAGCCCTCACTGAATTCAAAAAGTACAAGAGCATGGTTGAAAACATCACTGGTAGGAAAATCAAATACATTCAGTCCGACAACGGAAAATAATATTGCAATAAAGAATTTGACGACTATTTAAAAAAATCTGGAATCCAAAGAAGATTGACAATCCCGCACACACCGCAACAAAATGGCACCGCGGAACGCATGAATTGAACACTTGTGGAAATGGCAAGATGTCTACTAATTCAATCGAAACTATCCCCATCGTTTTGGGCAGAAGCACTGCATACAGCTAATTACATCCGCAATAGATGCCCCGCAAACCACTTAAATGGGCAAACACCTTATAAACTTTGGACCGGTAAAAGGCCAAATGTGAAATATTTCCGAACATTCGGATGTAAAGGATATGCATTGGACCGAGATACAAACAAAGGAAAATTTTCTCCAAGATCCAGAGAGTGTATATTCGTAGGTTATTCTTTGGAATCTAAAGGTTACCGAGTTTGGGTACCTAGTGAAAGGAAAATAATTGTATCCAGAGATATAAAATTCTTCGAAGAAATTGGTGCCGGAACAAAATATGAAGAATTCGTTAATGAAAATAGGATGATTAATGGAAACAAACTAAAGGAAAGAAAATATGCTGAAATAGAGACAAAAACGATCAGAGACCTCGGAGAACAAAACTCATTACAAGAAGAAGAAGAAGATGATGATGAAGAATACGAAGAAGCTATGGAGTGGACTCACGAAGAACCACAAAATAATGAAAACAGTGAAACCTGCGAACAAAGGGAAGAAAATGGGTTAAATAACCAACATCAAGAGCAAGAACAGGTAATACAAAATCCAGAAGTACAGTTGCGAAGAACCGTGGGGAGACCCAAAATAATAAGGACGGGAAATCCAGGAAGACCCAAGAAACAATATCACTATGAGGTAGCACAACAAGTCACTACAAAAGAAGAAGAGACAGAAGAACATGTGGATACAAGTAAAATTTCGGCTAAAAAGGCAATGGCCAGTAAAGATAGGGAAGAGTGGAAAGCAGCCATACGTAGTGAGATAATGTCTATGATCAAAAATAATACGTGGGAAATCGTAGATCGACCAAGGGACCGAAGCATCGTAAGCTGTCGTTTAATATTACGGAATAAATGTAAGGCTGACGGGACGCTGGATAGGAGGAAGGCGAGACTCGTAGCTCGAGGTTTTACACAAGTCCCGGGAATGGACTTTCATGAAACTTTTGCACCAGTAGCAAGATTGAGTTCCATAAGGACATTAATCGCTCTAGCAGTTGAGCGAGACATGCTGGTTGATCATCTTGATGTATCGACCGCTTTTCTGAATGGAGATATAGATGAAGAGATATACATGGAAATACCAGAAATGCTGGAAGAAACATTACAAGACATAAGATCAGCAAAGGACAGTAAAATCAGTAAGGATCAGAAGATCAGAATTAACAAAATGTTGCAAGATATTAAAGGCGAGAATAAAGTCTGTTTACTAAAGAAGGCAATTTATGGTTTGAAACAATCAAGCAGACAATGGAATATTAGACTTGATGAGAAATTGCGTGAATTAGGATTGCAATCGATGAATCCTGACCCCTGTGTTTACTTCAAAATAATGAACGAAAATTTGGTTATCGTGGCGATTTATGTCGATGATATATTAATGATATCAAGAAATAGAGAACACATGGAAGAATTAAAACAAGGACTAATGTCAACGTTTGAAATGAAGGACTTAGGACCCATTCAGCATTGCTTAGGAATTAAGTTCACGCGGAGTAAGGGGAAGATGGCGATGACTCAGAAGACCTATATTGAAGACACATTGAGAAAATTTGGCATGAGTGATGCGAAACCGATTTCTACTCCTTGTGAACTAAATAAACGGGATATAAAGGAAGAAACGAATGAAGATGTATCGGGAGCCGAAATTAAAGGGTTGCCATATAGGGAACTGATAGGATCGTTGATGTACATAGCCATTGCCACGAGACCAGACATAGCTCACGTGGTGAGCTGGCTCAGTCAATTCAGCTCCAATTTTGATCAAAACCATTGAAAAGCTGCGAAAAGAGTTCTGCGATACTTGAGGGGAAGCCTAAATTATGGATTAGTGTTCACCAAAGCCAAACAAGATTTAATGGGATATGTTGACGCGGATTGGGGAGCCTGCCCGGATGATGGAAGGTCATATACTGGTTACATCTTCAAATATGGTAATGCAGCTATAAGCTGGGAATCACGGAAGTAGCGAACAGTAGCCCTGTCTAGTACGGAGGCAGAGTACATGGCTCTGACAGAAGCGACGAAAGAAGCAATCAACCTCCAAACTTTCCTGAAAGAATTAGGCGTTAGAGATGAGACGCCATTGACACTGTGGAACCACAATCAAGGAGCACAAAAATTGGCCAAAAACGCCGTATTTCACAGGAGGACCAAGCATATCGACATAAGGTATCATTTCGTCCGCGATGCATTGAAAGAAAGATCTGTGGTATTAAAATATATGCCCACGCAGGAAATGATGGCCGATGTGCTGACGAAGGGACTACCACGTTCAAAACACGAACACTGTCGCGATTTACTGGGAGTCCAGTCAATCGAAGATTGAAGTTGAAGACTCGGTGGAGAGTAACAACATTTACGATTGAGGGGAAGTATTAGAGCAGCAACACAATCTGAATGTATGTAGTAAACAAATAGTCGACTGGTTTCTGTCCAGTCGTTTTGGTTACCGCGTTGTTGTTTCGTTATTAATAAAAAAAAAGGTTTATACTCTGCAATAATATAGGTATATAATGTGAAATTATTTTTATTACCAGAGATGTTTTATTAAAATAAATTAATTAATAAATTACTTACATTAATTAAATAAATTATAAATTTTATTGGGATAAAAGAATTAGGTCATTGTTGAAATTTGTTTTAAATTATCGGCCAACTATAACCGATATTGGAGGAAGTGAAACTTCCTCCTCCGGTCCGGACGAGGGAGAGTGGGTAAAGGTAACTCCAAACCAATATGCCTTTGTTTCCCTCTGACTGTCCTGAAAAGGACAGTCGTTTATTACAGACCCTTTTTCGCTCTGTATAATACACAGTGTTTTTGCCGATCTCAAGAATTTAACTTCTCGGTAGCCTGGCTGTCGGCGGGCCTGGTTGTCCTAGGTTATGACTCTGGAACAACAGAAAAAAGAACGAACGGGTGTAATCACCTGAAATACGATAATCGTATTAACGTTCTGTCTCGGGAATGTTTTGACGCTCACACTTAAACAGCAACGGTAACCGTGCTGTGTGTGCTAATGCGTGTACTGGTGCGTGGCTTTTAAATACGGTAAGCCACGCGTCGACTGTTTTGGCCGATCTGTTCCGTCTTTTTCAGGAACACAGTCGTGGCGGTCGGCTAGATTTACGCAATGAAATCTTTAGTGCAACGACCGCACAGTCGTATTGCCTCGAACGGAAAACCAAGGCGGAGGTTGTAAATCTCCTGTATGGATTCCGTGAGCGGGGAGATCCACGGTTACTAGTAACTAGTCCCAGTGGCTGACAACGGAGGCTGATCTAACCGTTTCTTTCTCAACACGCTTTGGCGTGGAGTAAGAGTGGACCAACGCTATTTCTAACCCGTCTTCTTCAACACGCCGCGTCGTGAAGGAAGCCTGGACACAGCGGTATCGAAACTCTCCGGTCGCTCTTTGGTTTCTCTAAACGTCACCAAGGCGATTCCCGGTAGAGAACGAGTAGCGGGTCTTAAGTTAGAATAGCGCGCCAACTAACGTAGTGCTCCGCCGACCAGTGGTCATCCAAGGAGTGGACTCCTGACGCTCCCACGTCGAATAACAATGGTTGGCGAAAACCAGGTGAACCCACCGATTTTCGCCCCAGTACTAATTCAGGGTAAAGACCGCTAAATTACTAAAAGGCGCAGCTATTGTGCTGAAGAGTCAACACGAATTGTCGTGTGCTATTCTCGATTCAGTTTCACAATTGCTGGTGTTGAGCTGAAAGCTGTGTTCGTTATAACGGGAGCACGATCGACAATCGATGCGCTCCGTGCGAACTGTTTCTGAGGACTCTCGAAATTGAACTGACTGTCGGCGACGTTACACCGTCGTCGGCAAGCGCGAACGAGTAATTCCTCGTTACGCGGCGCTTTCGTCAAACTATTAGTTCTTTCTCACTCTCTCTCATATCCGTTTACTATTCCCAAATTCGAACGTCTTCAAACGGTAATATGTACCGGTCAGACGTGCCGATCTCTGGTCTCCCACGGTCTAGACGAAAACAATCATTGTCATGTTATTGGACCTCGCTAGTTTTTCTATTTCCTTTTCGAATCACACCGGTCAAATAAACTCGGTAGACTCAAGAAAAAGAAATTAACTATGAGGCTCGTGATCGGGTGAAACAACTGCTGGTCACTTATTTAAACATACCGCCCTCCTTGCACTGTCTGTGCAATTTCTGGAGGGTTTGGTAGTTGTGACATCGAGACTCGAATCGCGGAATTTTACAAATTCAAGTTGAATTGTCGTTTGAGAGAGAGGATAAATGCAAGTTAATTATATTGTATAATTATAACTTACTTTTTGGTTGCGGCGAGGGGGTGACTGTCGTCTCCAGCAGTCTCAACGACGTCTCCAGGGCCATACGAGTGATTTGCTCGTACAACGCCCTGCTGTCCCCGGAGGGCGTGAGGCTGCCTGAGCTTCCGCTCGTCGAGCTGGACGAAGCCCTTCCAGCTCGTCCCCGATGTCGCCTCCGTTTCGGGTCTGTAGAGCTACGCTCCTTTGGACCCGTTGTTGCCCCCTGTGCCGTGGGTGTTGGTGCCGGGATTGCCGGACACGGCGTCCTCTCCGGTGGATTCTCCGGTTTGACCTTGTATAGGAGGGACGTTAAACGTCCCTCGGAGTTCCAGCGGAGGGTGTACTTCCCGCCTTCCACCCGGCAGTTATACCTCCGGGTGGTCCGGGGTATGTGCTGCGGCACCCGCAACACATCGTGCCCCAGGTCGATTATTAGGCCCTCCTTTGGTTTGCCCGGGGTGGGCCTTGCCCCGCTGGGGTCCTCCACCTCCATGCTGGGGCCAGCCTCTTCCTCGTGGGCTGCTCACACTTGCTCGCCGAGCTTGAGACATTTCTCAAAGCTCGCGCTTATCAGTTTGTGGCTCTCTCCGTCCATTCTGCCGGCTATCACAGTTAGAACTATGAGGGCGAACGGATCGGGACCTGTTTTATTTCCTCGGTGGTACCCTTGGGCAACGGGGGTACCTCCCCTACAGGTGCGAAACCAGAAGAAAGACTTTACGCCCTCTTTTCGTCTTATCCTGAGGAGTGGGGGCCAAGAAGGGGGTACCGGATCGAATTTTCGAGCTCAACGGTTTCTCTCCCCTTGTTGCCTCACCTAACCGAAAAACAGTCCTCTGAAGTTTATTCGTCTTCGGGGTCACGATTCGTGCCCGAAGACTCGTTTCCCACGGGTAGCTTACACAGTCTCGTTATCGGACGTGTGTAGGTGGAGGTTTTTGTACGGAGTTTAACCACTCGCACATTACCGTCTCTACCCGGGAAAATCTCCTCAATTCTTCCCATTTCCCATTGATTAGGTGGGAGAAGAGGGTTTTGCACCAGTACCAGATCCCCTGGTTGCAGGTGCATTTCGATGGATCGCCACTTATTGCGATTCTGGAGATGCGTGATATAATCACGTGTCCAATGCTTCCACAGCTGCTCGTGAAATTTCTGGATCGCTCTCCAGCGCGATAGGCGCGAGAGCTGTTCCGTCTCAACAGAGCGCATCGGAAGTGCATTTAAAGGACCTCCACTAAGGAAGTGGCCCGGCGTGAGAGGCGCATAGCTATCGGGTGCATCACTCAACGCTGCGATCGGGCGGGAGTTTAAGCTCGCCTCGATCTTGCAAAGGAGCGTATACATCTCCTCTGCGGTGGGAGTGAATGCACCGAGAATGCGCTTTAAGTGATGTTTCACTGATTTCACGCCGGCTTCCTGCATGCCACCGAAATGTGGTGCAATAGGAGGATTAAATCTCCATTCTATGCCCTGCGTGCCGCAGTTATTTTGCACTTCCTGCGAATTACTCACCTCGCGGAAGTGCGTTCTTAGCTCGCGATCTGCACCGACGAAGTTTGTCCCATTGTCACTGAAAATGCAGGATGGGGTTCCACGTCGGGCGATAAAGCGATCTAAGGCGGCAATAAACGAGCCTGTCGTGTAATCACTGACAAGTTCGAGATGGACAGCTCTTCTAGCGTAACATACGAAAACCGCAAGGTACGCTTTATGAGCTGTCTTCCCTCGGCCAGCGGAGTAGCGAACGCGAAACGGTCCAGCATAATCCACTCCGCAATTCGAGAAAGCTCGAGCCGGTCTGCAACGCTCAGGGATCAAACCAGCCATAATCTGCGTGGAGGTGCGACCCTTCCACCTTATGCATTTCATGCATTGGTTGATCACCGTTCGAGCAAAATTTCGGCAGCCAAGGATCCAGAATTGCTGTCTCACCTTGTACAAGGTCATCTGCAAACCTCCGTGCAACGTATCCACGTGCCCCTGCCTAATTATTAGTGTGCTCACATAATGTTTCGGCAGGATTATCGGATGTTTCGTTTGCCAATCGCGTACTGTATTCTCCAGCCTTCCACCGACCCACAAGACGCCTTTATCGTCGAGAAACGGATGCAGACTTTTTATCGGAGATTTCGCAGGAATTCCGCGGTGATTTTTCAAGCACCGGTACTCCTCCGCGAAATGCGTACTCTGTATGTACTGTGCAATTCTGTGGGTTGCTTGTTGCAACTCCGATGCGTGGAGGATCTCCTTGACAAAGGACCTTGGGTCACCTTGCACTCGTCTCCGAAACCGGAGACAATATGCTGTGACGCGCACTAGTTTTCTCCACGATGGAAATCGGAATAGGAAATCCCATTCCTTTTCGGGAGTAACTAGGCTCGTGATCAGGTGAAACAACTACTGGTCACTTATTTAAACAATATATATATATTTGTTATTTATAAATAAAGTATATTATTTTTATAATGAAAATATAATGTTTTAAAATAAACTATATAAATATATATATATTGTTACGACCACCCCTTACGTTGTAACCCCTTGACGACGAGGGTCGTCAAGGGCGCCTAGCAATTTATAAACAGTCGCAAAAGAATTGAATTGTAATCCGACAGCGAGAGCGACCGGACGCGCGCTCGACGCTCTGATTCATAAAATACCAAAAACGCTCTGTTAATCGTAATTGTCTCTTCCGTGTACAGATATGCCCCGCACGCGCCGCAACAACATATATAGATTAAATAATTTAATCAAAATTTCAATTCGAAGTTAAATGTAATTTTTACTTTATATATATATATTAAATGAAACCAAAAAGAGGTATATTATTGTTAATAATATTATTAGAATATAAATATAATTTATCTTATAACCTCATAGAGAGAACAATAAGATCGTCACGAATTGGTTCCGTAAAAAAACATGGTCTGGGCGTTATATTAACTTCAATTCAGCGCATTCTATTGTACACAAAAGAAGTCTAGTTGTAGGTCTGGTTGACCGTGCGGTTAAATTAGCACACCCGAATTTTAGAAAGGACAATCTTGAACTTATTGTTAACACATTATCTCGTAACGGCTACCCGACGAACTTTGTCAAGAACATCATCAAGAGACGGGTGGATGATATTTATCATCCCTATCGGGTAAACCAGGATAGGATAAACCGCTTGCGGGACCCATCTCCGAGCGGTACGGTGGTACTTCCTTTTGTCTATGATTTGGACTTGATTCCAATCCTAAAAAGTTACAACTTGCGATGTATTTACACTACAAATAGCAATGCTTTTGGCTTCTTCGCCAAAGGAAAGGATAAGCTACACACATGTAAGAAAACGTACATAGTGTATAAAATACCTTGCAGGAATTGTGGAGAGTGCTACGTGGGCCACACTCACAACCAATTAGCAACAAGACTGTACCAACATAGGTACAGCCTCACGCACCTGTCCAGCAGAACGGCTCTCACAGAGCACGTGCTGGATAACGGCCGCGCGTTCGACTTTGATAACGCTAGTATTCTTCACAAGGACAATAATTACTACCGCCGGAGTATCGCCGAATCCCTATATATACAGTTAGAGAATAGTGTTAACAAGAAGTTTGAATCGGTCAATTTAGCAATCCACTACACGGACCTCATCGCCCACCTGCTGACGTAGCCGAATTACTATATATCAGTTAAAAAAGAAAACTGCTTGTACATTGTCAATAATTCTATTAATAGCCAAAGGGATAGATTACGCATCTTACCTACCACTTTCAATTACAGACATGCACCGGATCACAGGGAAAAATTCCGATCTATAATAACGCCTTGCCTCAGCACCCTTGAACGAACTGTGATGGCTGCTGGATAGTAAGCGATACGTAAATCCATTCACTTCCGCCGATCGATTCTATGGATCGATATTACCGACCCTAGGTCGCGCAGAATCCAGGCGGGATTGTGTCCTTACTGTCCAGCAGACCACGTTCAAATAAAGTGCGCAACTGATTTCGTGACGTCAATTAATGTAAATAAATAACCCTTGTCCTTCCTCTCCGCCTCAGTGGTTACAGTTAATTCTAAGTTTAAAATTTGTACTTTAGTCTTCCTTTAACACCGAAGACATAAGCACCTAGGGCAGATAATAAGTAGCCTAGGACTTCTTTTAGTGAGTACAATTTATTCAATTTTCCGTTAACAATTAGTTTTACATAGGAATAATAGGTATTTAAGACACTTGTAAAATATTATTGTAATAGAGAAACTTTTTCTTTTCCTTCCACATAGACTTAATGTTTAGACTGAAGAGGGTGCAAAATTGTACCGAAACGTTTCTACGTTGAAAAATAAAGAAGTTTAAATCGTTACATTGGTCTATTAAAAGCCGAAACCCAAAATCACACATACTAAACAAGATAAGTGTGTATTCCTTGATAAAGTCTTTCTCGGATTACATCTCGTCATCATTGAGATATACATAAAATAATAATTATAAAATTAATAATTAAATTTAAGTAATTATTATTATGTATTCATTGAATTATTCTTGTTAATAAATTGAAAATTGAAAATGATGTTAATAGTGGTCATGGTCTTGCAGTAACTAAATGAAATGGATGATTATGTATTGACATTTAAGAAACTTCATTAGAATATAAAGTTCTAAGAATTGAGTATACATAAGCTTGAATTATAGCTACTGCAATTTCTAGAATTATTAATAAAGTTTGAGTTGAAAACGTTAGAGGAAAAATAAGAATATTAAAATTTGTTGAACCAATTAAATTTAATAATAAATGACCTGCAATTATATTAGCTGACAATCGAATAGCTAATGTTCTTGATCGAATAATATTTCTAATTGATTCAAAAATTACTATAAAAGGTATTAGAATATAAGGAGTTCCTGTAGGAATGAGGTGTATAAATATATTTTTATAATTTATTAATCAACCAAAAATTATAAAAGATAATCATATAGAAAATGAAAAAGATAATGAAAAAGATATTGGTCTTGATGGAGTAAAAATATAAGGGAATAATCCTAAAATATTAATTAATATAATAAAATTAAATATAGAAATAAATATTAATAAATTTTTATTAGAAATTTTATTTAATAGAATTTTACATTCATTAATAAGATATATATATATATATATATATATATATATCTTGAAAATGATAAATTTATTTTCAATTTTTGATCCTCACACAAGTATAGAAACAAGATACAATTGATTAAGTTTAACTTGTCCAATATTATTTATATTATTTCCTTACTGAATCATTCCTTCTCAATATTCAATTTTATGAATTAATATATATATATATAATATATAATTAATATATATATATAATATATAATTAATATATATATATAATATATAATTAATATATATATATATAAAATTATATATATATATAAAAATTGAAAATAAATTTATCATTTTCAAATTCATTTATTTAAAAAATTTATTTTATATTTAAAGTTAAATTGAAAATAATTGAAATAATTAATAGATAAAATTATTATATAAATAATTAAAATAATTATTATTATTATTAATCAATTAAGTGGTCTTATTTGGGGAATTAAGATATATTATAGTTATATAATAATTTTAATTTGACAAATTAATGTTATTTAATTAACTAATTTCTTTCATTAGAAGTATAATAAATATACTATATTTGATTTAAGAGATCAATACTTTTTTTCAGTCATCTAATGATTTAGAAATTAAGTAATTTTATTGATTCAGTCTATGAAGTCTTTAAATGAAACTGATTCTACAACAATGGGTATAAATCTATGGTTTATTCCGCAAATTTCTGAGCATTGCCCAAAAAAGAGTCCTGGTCGATTTATAATTAATAAAGTTTGATTAATTCGTCCTAGTGTAGCATCAATTTTAATTCCTAATGATGGAATTGTTCAAGAATGAATAACATCTGTTGATGAAACAATTAAACGAATATTATAATTATAAGGTAAAATTAAACGTGTATCAACATCTAGTAATCGAAAATCATTTAATAAATATGTTTTTATAAATGAATTAAATTCTAAATTTTTTTTAAAATCTGAAAATTCATATCTTCAATATCATTGATGACCAATAGCTTTAACAGAAAAAATAATATTATATAGATCATCAAGAATATAAAGAATTTTTAATGAGGGGAAAGCTATAAATAAAAGAATAATTATTGGAATAATTGTTCATAATATTTCAATTATATGACCTTGTAATAAGTATCGATTAATATTTTTATTTAAAATAAGTGTTAAAATTAGGTAAATAATTAAAATTGTAATTATCCTTAAAATAATTATACCTGTATCATGAACAAAAATTAAATGTTCTATTATAGGTGAGTTAGCAACTTGGAAAGTCAAATTTATTCAAATATTAATTTTTAACAATAAAGGATATCTTTATATATACGGTGTTTAAAACTGTTGCACTATTCTGCCATGTTAAATATTTATCTGAAATTGCAGGAATTTCTGTGTAAGAATGATTATAAGGTGGAAAATTTTGTATTCATTCTAAAGATGATATATAAAATTTAAATAAAATTTTTCGTTTTCTTATTAAAGTTTCAAAAATAATAAAGATTAGAAAAATTAATCTATTAATTGTGTTTAAATAAGTGGCCAGTAGTTGTTTCACCCGATCACGAGCCTCATAGTTAATTTCTTTTTCTTGAGTCTACCGAGTTTATTTGACCGGCGTGATTCGAAAAAGAAATACAAAAACTATAGAGGTCCAATAACATGACAATGATTGTTTTCGTCTAGACCGTGGGAAACCAGAGATCGGCACGTCTGACCGGTACATAGTACCGTTTGAAGACGTTCGAATCCGCGAATAGTAAACGGATATGAGAGAGAGTGAGAAAGAACTAATAGTTTGACGAAAGCGCCGCGTAACGAGTAATTACTCGTTCGCGCTTGTCGACGACGGTGTAACGTCGCAGACAGTCAGTTCTTCTTAGAGAGTCCTCAGCAACAGTTCGCACGGAGCGCATCGATTGTCGATCGTGCTCCCGTTATAACGAACACTGCTTTCAGCTTAACACCAGCAAATTGTGAAACTGAATCGAGAATAACACACGACAATTCGTGTTGACTCTTCAGCACAATAGCTGCGCCTTTTAGTAATTTAGCGGTCTTTACCCTGAATTAGTACTGGGGCGAAAATCGGTGGGTTCACCTGGTTTTCGCCAACTATTGTTGTTCGACGTGGGAGCGTCAGGAGTCCACTCCTTGGATGACCACTGGTCGGCGGAGCACTACGTTAGTTGGCGCGCTATTCTAAACTTAAGACCCGCTACTCGTTCTCTACCGGGAATCGCCTTGGCGACGTTTAGAGGAACCAAAGAGCGACCGGAGAGTTTCGATATCGCTGTGTCCAGGCTTCCTTCACGACGCGGCGTGTTGAGGAAGACGGGTTAGAATTAGCGTTGGCCCACTCTTACTCCACGTCAAGACGTGTTGAGAAAGAAACGGTTAGTTCAGCCTCCGTTGTCAGCCACCGGGACTAGTTAATAGTAACCGTGGATCTCCCCGCTCACGGAATCCATACAGGAGATTTAGAACCTCCGCCATGGTTTTCCGTTCGAGGCAATACGACTGTGCGGTCGTTGCACTAAAGATTTCATTGCGTAAATCTAGCCGACCGCCACGATTGTGTTCCTGAAAAAGACGGAACAGATCGGCCAAAACAGTCGACGCGTGGCTTACCGTAGTTAAAAGCCACGCACCAGTACACGCATTAGCACACACAGCACGGTTACCGTTGCTGTTTAAGTGTGCGCGTCAAAACATTCCCGAGACAGAACGTTAATACGATTATCGTATTTCAGGTTATTACACCCGTTCGTTCTTTTTCTGTTGTTCCAGAGATTATAATCTAGGACAACCAGGCCCGCCGACAGCCAGGCTACCGAGAAGTTAAATTCTTGCGATCGGCAAAAACACTTTGTATTATACAGAGCGAAAAGGGTCTGCAATAAACGACTGTCCTTTTCAGGACAGTCAAAGGGAATCAAAGGCATATTGGTTTGGAGTTACCTTTACCCACTCTCCCTCGTCCGGACCGGAGGAGGAAGTTTCACTTCCTCCAATATCGGTTGTAGTTGGCCGATATTTGAAACAAATTTCAACACATATATATATTGTTCAGGATTTCTCGAAGTCCGGAACGTTCGACGTAGTCAAACAGTGTTATGCTTACTTTTGACTCTTTTTCTGGCTTCGCTTCGTGCGTCTTAACTATGGTGCAAAAACTTTAAATACGTCGAACGTACTGGAAACAAGGGCTTCTTCGCAGCAGTTGAGAATATTCGAGAAGGAATTGAATTCCCGAATATTCTCGAAGCGTCACGAGCGCGTGAGCTCCCCTCAAGGGGTAGCCCCTCACTCAAATCATAAATACCGGTGCGACGGCACCGGTCGCGCTCTTAGTTCGGGTCTTTTGTTCTGGTAATCTATTCTACTTCGGGTGTATCGACGTTATAGCTTAAACGTGCGATTACAATTACTTATTGGGTTTATTACTTTCGTATAACTTTATACACGTTAATTATTGGTGTGCTTACCTGTAAATCTGCGTACTTTACGTATCTGCTTTGGCTGCTTAGTGCTTATCTTTGTAACTTTATACGGTTAATTTACTGGTGTGCTTACCTGTAAATCTGCGTACTTTACGTATCTGCTTTTGAGCTGCTTTCTCTATCGTGCTTATTGACTTATTGCGTATAACTAATTAACTGAGTGTGTGTGCGTATGACTGACTCCGTGTACTCGTGCCTACGGTTAACTTATTAATAAATAACTATTAAGATACGCGCCTCAGACTTTATTAAAACATACAGTCCACTCAACTTCTCACTTTTCCGTACATTTTTAAAAATAATTATATTATCTTAATATCTTCAATATTAAACTTTAATTTTTAAGCTATTTAAATTAATTAAATATTAAAATTAATAATATTATAATAAAAATTCTTTTTATAAATATTATAATACTTCTTCATCTTATTAAAATATTTTTTTCATAATAATACAAAATATTAAAAGAATCAAATCGACCGATAAATATTTCCAATAAACCTTTCTCAACTTCTAACAATGTAAATCTTCTTATTTTTTAAGGAAAAATAGATAAATAAGATCATAATAAATTTATTATTATCAAATTATAAAAAAATATTTTAACTTTATTTATTATAATACTATTATATATAAAATAACCTAAAATTAAACCAATAATAATAAATCTTAAAATTAATATTTTAAAATAAAAATACTATCGAAATTCAATCAACTAATAGAACATACTCAAATCTACAAATATTTAAATCATATAAATCAAAAATATATAAAAATATTAATTCATAAATTTTAAAATACATAGATAATATAAATATTATAAATCTAAGAAATAAAAGTAAAATTATTACAGATAATATTATAATAAAAATAATTCAAAATATAATTTTATACATCTTTAGTATCACAAACTAAAATTTTTATTAAACTATTTAAATAAAAATTTAAATTTAATAAAAATAAAAAATTTAAAGGAATTAAATGTATAAATAAAACAATATATTCTTTTAATTTTCCAGAATTAAATCCTAAATAAAAAAGTATTTTACCATGAGATCTATAACTCAAAATATATAAAGTAAAAATTGAACTTAAAAAAATAATTAAAATTAATAAACTCAGTAAATATGTATATTTTAATAAAACAATTCTAATTATTAAAATTTCTCTTATTAAGTTTAAAGAAAAAGGAGCTGATATATTAAAAAAAAACTAAAAATCATAATAATATTATTGAAGGCATAACATTTAATAATCCTTTATTAATTATAAATATTCGACTACCTGTAGGAACATAAATAATATTTACAATATAAAATATACTTGATGAACATAAACCATGAGCAATTATTATTATTAAAGAAGCAGTAATTATTAATTCTTCAAATATAAATATTCTAAAAAGTATAAAATTTATATGAACAACCGAAGAATAAGCAACTAATAATTTTATATCAATTTGTCGTAAACAAATTAATCTCAAAATTATTCTTCCAATTAAAGATAAAGATAAAATTAAATAATTTAATAAATTATTAAAAATTATTATTAATATTACTCGGATTAATCCATACCCTCCCAATTTGAATAAAACTGAAGCTAAAATTATTGAACCAAAATAAGGAGCTTCCACATGAGCTTTTAATAGTCAAAAATGTCTTAAAAATATAGGGAATTTAATTAAAAATACTATTAAAATAAAAATTATAAAAAATCTATTAATAGAATACTTAACCATTTCAATAAAAATAAATCTTATCCTAAATTTTATATTAAATCCTATATATATCCTATATATTAAAATTACTAAAATAGGTAAAGAAAAAAATAACATACAATATATTATAAGATATCTTGCCTCAACTCGATTTTTATAAGAACCCCAGTAAAAAATTAATAAAAATGTAGGAATAATTCTTAATTCATAAACTATATAAAATAATAATAAATCTATTCTCAAAAAAATTATTACTAAAATTATTAATAAAATTAAAAAAATATTAATAAAATATAATTGACTAAATTTTAAATTAATTCTTAAAATAATTAGTAATACTACCCAAATAGATAAAATAATTAATATTAAAGACAGTTTTCTTAAACAAAATCTATATCTAATATAAATATTATCTAAAATTTCCAAATTTTGAAAAAAATAAAATATTATATAATACCTTAAAAAAATTAAAATATTTATTTTATTAAAAAAAATAAAATATAAATTTAAAAAAAATTAATACAATTAATAATTCTATCATAAATTAATATTTATAATTTTTCATTTTTCATTTCCATAATAATGAATTATCATAATTATTAATCCCAAGGCTAATACTCTTTCACAAATAGAAAATAAGAAATAAAATAATATAAAAGATTCTAAATATCTTCTAGAACATAAAAAAATTATAAAATAAATTCTTACAACAATAAATTCTAAAGAAATTAAAACTATTAAAATATGATTATAATATTTTATAAATAAAAATATTCTTAAAATAATTTTAAAAAACATAATAAATTATTACTTAATAATATAAAGCTATATAATGTTACGAGCTGGGGCGTGCGAGTTTTAATTATCAAATGGCAGATGACCGAATCGCGTCGCGTACCTCGTTTGACCGTCCTCTCTCGATAAATAAGACCGGGTTCTGACTGGGGATCCTAAGACCGCAGCAGGCATCCGTTAATAACAATACAGGTACTTCCTCGCTTGCGTATTGCTTGCGACAGGTACGAGACAGATCCTAGGAACTGCTGTCACCTGTTATTACCGGAAGGCTGTATTGCACCTTTTGTGGATAGGTCCTAAGAACTACCACCTAGGCTGGGAGAGAGAGTGACGACGAATCGAGATACTACCCGTTAACAATTAATTGATTCACTCCGAGCGGTTGGAGTGAATCTGTGATGGGCTCGTTGCTGTGATTGATTTTAGTAAAGGAAATGCACAAGACGTTGATGTTCCCTTTTTGAACAGTTACAAGTTTATTCTAACAAATCTCTATTAATGACTCTTTTACAAATGTGTTTAGTGTGTGAGTGTAACGCTTACCTAAGTAGCGACGACGTATATTGTTCGTTGACTCGTTGAAAGGTCACTCCGCTTCGATTGCTGTTTTATCGCAAGATCACAATGGTGAACGACACTTTAGTTGAGCTTAGATACTTTCAGTGAATTCGAGCGGCGCACTCCTAAGACGCGTGGACTTAATCGGACAGAGTAACGTTGTGATGTCGTAAGATGGTTTTACACTGGCTTGGATGGAAAATGGGTGCCTTTTTATAGGGCTTGATTTTGGGGAAACAGGAGGAAAAATGGGAGGAAACTATAGGGCGAGTGGGAGGAATAGGCTTCCTTCTTCGCAGGTCTAGGTTGTTTACGGTAGGAGATGCTTTTAGGAGAGGCTACACTGCCTAGGGGATGTTTAGGTAATTGAAGTCAAGTGGGACCGACGTGGACAGTGGGAAACGCATTTTGAATTCACTGAATGTATCCTGGGAAGTTAAATAAAACTCTTCTGAGGCGCCTTTCTGTCGCCGAGCGTTCTTAACTAAATCGTATGAACTTATGCATACGCAACAATAATTTAAATTAAAATATTAATTTTGTAAATTAAAAATAAATAAATATGTTATAGCTTTCAAAAAAATAAAAATTTTATGTCTTTAATCTCCAAAATTAATATTTTAATTAAACTATTTCTTGAAATGTTTAAACTCACTATTTTAATAAAAATAATTATTCCTATATTTAGTATTTTTATATTATTAAGATTAATTTTCTTAATAAAAAATAATCCTATCTTATTTCTAATTTATCAAATAATTTTTACCCTAATAATTGTTATTATTATAAGTTTATACACAACCTCATTTAATATTTTTGCTCTTATTCTTTTTATTTCAATAATTAGAGGAATAATAGTAATATTTCTATTTTTTACAACATCAATTAGAGTATCAAAAATAAAAACAAATAATATATTTATAAAAATTATTATAATTTCACTAATAATAATTTTTATAATATTAATTATTTTAAAAATAAATATAATTGAATTTAAAAAAAAACAAATAATTTAACTTATCAATATTCTAACATAATATATTATTTATTAAGAATTTTTTATTTATTCTATTAGAGATTAGTGGGAAGTTATGATAAGAATAGCAGTTTATGGAACATTAGGTAACGCACGTGTTCACCGTTCGGGAGAGACGCGACTAATAAAGTAAAACAAAAGGTAAATAACAAAACACTGTCGTGATACAGTCGGTAACGCAGCACTTCAGCAATCACCGACGGATCGTATCTTCAACACGCCCCCTCGATCCGTTGGTCCGAACAGTCCAATAGTCCAAGCAATCTCAGATTTGCTCGAATCTTGGGAGCAGCTAAACCTTTTGTTAGTAGGTCTGCCGCCATGTTTTCAGTGGAGACATGCTCGACGATCAATTTTCCTTGATTCAGCACTTCGCGAACGTAATGATGTCGAGTGTCAATATGTTTAGTGCGATTATGATGCACTGGATTCTCGGCAATTTTTCGTGCTCCTTCGTTATCACAAAAAATTATCATTTCGCGATCTCCCATGAATTTCAACTCCGTGAGAAATCTCGCCAAGAACGTTGCTTGTTTAGTGGCCTCCGTGAGTGCCATGTATTCGGCCTCGGTGGACGATAACGCCACGGTCCGCTGTTTCCTCGATTCCCACGACACAGGATTCCCTCCGAGGATGAAAGTATGTCCGGTGTAGGATCTCCTATCGATGGTGCAGCCTGCCCAATCGGCGTCCACGTACCCCTTCAACTGGTCTCCTGTCCTCTTATACCTCAATCCGAGTTCAGGCGTTCCCTTTAGGTAGCGTAACACCCTTTTTGCAGCCGTCCAATGAGTCGAACCATAACATGTTCCGAATTGGCTCAAGTGACTCACCGCAAAGGATATGTCCGGACGAGTACACGTGGCAACATACATCAATGATCCGATTAGCTCACGATAAGGATATCTATCCGGATCCCAATCCTCTTCTCGGCATGGTACCAACTTCTCGCCTTGATTCAATGGTGTTGATATTGGGTTCGCCTCCGACATGTTAAATCTCTCAAGAATATCCTGGATGTACTTTCTCTGGGTCATTGATATCCCCGTTTTGTCTTGACAAAACTCAATTCCCAGACAATAGGAAACAGGTCCAAGACTCTTCACATCGAGCTCTCTCGATAGGAATTTCTTCAGCTTCATGATCTCGGTGTCTCTCGCCGACGCCATTAGAATATCGTCTA
Organism: Nysson spinosus; assembly: GCA_910591585.2. NCBI lineage: Eukaryota > Metazoa > Arthropoda > Insecta > Hymenoptera > Crabronidae > Nysson > Nysson spinosus. The sequence goes on from CAJUYC020000006.1 coordinate 2,399,569, forward strand.
CGTATGTAGCTATCGCCAGGAAATTTTTCCCATTCCCTTTGACGAATATACAAGGATCCGCGGTTGACTTTCTCGCGCCAAACTTGCTTAAAAGACTGCATAACTTCTCGTTCCAACAACGTCCGGCTTGCTTTAATCCGTACAACGCTTTGTTGAGGATACATACCTTGTCTCCGCTTTGCATATCTGAAAGCATTTGCTTCGCTCCTCGTTTGACCTCGCTATTCCCGGTCTCTCTTTCGGCTAAGGATTCGAGTCCCAATTTAATGTGCCTTGGAACCTCCATGTAGATCCTCTCATTTAGTTCACCGTTTAGATACGCCGTAGTCACATCCAGTTGTTCGACGATCATCCCTTTCTCAGCAGCGATTGCCATCATGGTTCGAATCGACTCCATTCGGGCCACTGGTGCAAACGTGTCCTCAAAGTCAACACCTGTGCGTTGAGCATAACCCCTTGCGACGATGCGCGCTTTCCGGCGCTCAAGAGTTCCGTCCTCTCTTAATTTGTTTCGAAAAACAATGCGGCTTCCTATCACAGGCGCGTCGTCGGGTCGATCTACGAGCTTCCACGTTCCATTCTTGATGATTGATTCCAGCTCGCGTGCTATCGCATCATGCCATTCGTTGGCATTGGGACCTTCAATTGCCTCTTTTACTGGAATTTCGGTCAGACAAGCGATTTCCTCCGGATTGTGAGCTAGGTTGACCTGATGAAACAACTTTCTGGGTCTTCCTCTGAATCCCGTGCGTTGTAAACGTGGTCGTCCTCGACCTCGCCTTTGGATTCTGCTTTCGATTTCGACTTCTTCTTCGTCGTTCGCATTTTCCTCTTCGTCATCGTCTCGTCTGACTTCGTCTGCAGATGATGTGACTGGTTCTTCACTAGAACTCTCCGATGTGGAATTCATGCGATCCTTCGACTGAATCTCAAATACGACACTGTCGTCCTTTGCGTCTTGTAGCTCCAATAGCTCGTCGCACTTCCCGTTCATCGTTGGTTCGAACTTACCATCCGTGAACTTTACGTCGCGTGCCACTTCTACTTTTCTGTCATTCGGCAGCCAAATGCGGTAAGCCTTGGAAGTCTCCGAATAGCCTACAAATATTCCTTTTCTCGATCGCGGTTCAAATTTTTCTTTTCCGGGCTCTCTCCTTAAGGTGATTACCTCACATCCGAACTCCTGGAAATGTCCGACATTCGGAATTTTTCCTTTCCATGCCTCATAAGGCGTTTTACCTTCGAGATGATTCGTAGGGCATCTATTTCGTATGAAATTAGCCGTGTTAATCGCCTCTGCCCAGAGCGATGGTGGTACCGAAGACTGCAGCATCAAACAACGAGCCATGTCGAGAAGTGTTCTATTCTTTCGCTCTGCAACGCCGTTCTGTTGTGGCGTGTGCGACACCGTGAGTCGTCTACCAATTCCGTTCTCCCTTAAGAACGTATCGAATTTTTCATTGCAGTACTCTTTCCCATTGTCGGACTGTAAGAACTTTATTCTTCTCCCCGTTTGGTTTTCCACGAAGGCTTTATAATCTTTAAATGCTTGGAAAACGTCGCTCTTGTTTCGCAGAAAACGTGTTTCACACCACCTCGATGCGTCATCGATAAATATGGCAAAATACTTCGAACCTCCCATTGACGTGGTTCGAAACGGACCACATAAATCGGTGTGTACTATCTCAAGTACAGTCGTTTTTCGTTCGGATGCCTTTGGGAATGCCGACCGAACCATTTTCCCTTTTGCACAGATTTCGCAAAATATGTCGTTTTCATCCGATTCTAAATTTAATCCCGTGACTGTTCCGTCTCGAAAACACCGGGTCAGGTTTCGATAATTCAAATGACCCATCCGCTTATGCCAAACTTCGATCGATTTCGGCTTTCTTCGGGAATTGTCGTCGCGAGCGGCTCTCGCGTCGACTTTTTGTTCCGTGGTCGTCAGGACGTAGAGACCGCCGCGTTCTCGTTCGGCTCTCACGATCGTCCTTTTCTTCGCGTCCATGACCGTCGCGCCATCGCTATCGAAAATCACTGAATATCCCTTATCACAGATTTTTCCGACCGAAAGAAGATTTGTCCGTAGGTCGGGCACGTGAAGAGTCTCGTTTAGTCTCACCATCTTCGTCATACTGTTGACGTTGGCTTCCAGACTAACGACTCCTTTCCCTTTAATTTCCGCACACGCGTTGCTCGCGAGATTCACTCTTCCGATCACGGATTTGCGAATGTTCTCGAATTCATTAGCATCACCACACATGTGCGTCGTGCACCCACTGTCCAAGCACCACACTTTGTTGTCTTTCACGTCTTCGGCCCGAAAAACTTTACCGTCACTCGAATCTTTCGTGACCGCGCACAAACTCACTCCGTTCGCCGTATTCGCGTCGTCCGAATTTCGCACGGTTTCCGTGCAATCGGCGGCTTTATGTCCAATCTTTCGACATCGGAAGCACTTGTATTTAAATTTGTCCTTTTGTCGTTGCACCTTTGGATCTTTCTTCGATTCGTACTCCGTCCTTTTCGTCGCGCCCTTCCCCCTCTCAAACCTCTTTTTCACGAACATCGCACTCGTCGTGCCATCTCGACCTTGATGCTTTCTCGCCTCACTTTCCTCGAGAATTTTAATTCGTAGAGCTTCTGGTGTGGGTAAGGTATCGCGAGATTCTATCGCGCACCGGAAATTATCGAAGGATGCGGGAAGACTGTGCAGCAACATCACCGATAGCAAATCGCTATTAATGTCTACTTCCATTTCTCCGAGCCTATCTACCGTATCGAAAAATCTTACGATGTGCTCGTGCACGTCGTCACCTTCACTCATGTGATAGTATGTCAATTGTTTGATGAGCGTCGCCTTTCTTGCCGGTCCCGACGATTGAAACACTTTTTGCAATTTCGTCCACAACTCATGTGAAGTATTACAATCCTTTACTTGTTTCAGCTCCGATGGTTTAATCGCAAGGATGATGTCCGCGCGCGCTTTTCCATCCTCGATTTCCCATCGTCTTGCCTTTTCCGCTGAATCGGCATCTCCCGGGATTATCATGGGTTTCGTTATCCTTCCGCTTGCGTATTCCCATTCGTCGTTTTTAAACAACAACGCTTGCATTTGGATTCGCCATGTGTCGTAGTTATTCCTGCTTAATAACTCGATTCGCACCGAACTGGACGCCATTGTGACTCGATCAGTCTCTTACGCGTTCACGAATGTTCTTACACCGAACACGCGATTGAATTCACCTATTTATATTCTCCGCTATTTATCCACGCACTTCACGATGACCTGGGCCCATAACCTATTAGAGATTAGTGGGAAGTTATGATAAGAATAGCAGTTTATGGAACATTAGGTAACGCACGTGTTCACCGTTCGGGAGAGACGCGACTAATAAAGTAAAACAAAAGGTAAATAACAAAACACTGTCGTGATACAGTCGGTAACGCAGCACTTCAGCAATCACCGACGGATCGTATCTTCAACATATTCTTTTCAATAATTACTATTATTAAAATCTGTAAACAAAAATATAAATTTATTCGTCGAACACAATAATAATGTTTAAATATTCTAAATCTAATAATGACCCAATAATTAATGTATTTAAAAATACATTTATTGTTTTACCTACTCCTATAAATATTTCTAGATGATGAAATTTTGGTTCAATTCTTGCCTTAATTCTAATTATTCAAATTAGCTCAGGAATCCTTTTATCAATACATTATATCCCTCAAACATCAATAGCATTTGATAGAATCATTCATATTATTCAAAATATTGAAGGATGATATATCCGAACAGCCCATATAAATGGAGCATCTTTATTTTTCATTTGTATATATTTACATATTTGACGAGGATTATATTATCATTCTTATAACTTTAAACATGTTTGATTATTAGGTGTAATAATTTTAATATTATCTATAACAACTGCATTTATAGGATATGTTTTACCCTGAGGACAAATGTCATTGAGGAGCAACAGTTATCACAAATCTATTAACAGCTATCCCATCCTTTGGAAAATTTATAATTCACTGAATTTGAGGAGATTATTCAATTAGAACACAAACCCTTGGACGATTTTTTTGTATACATTATTTATTTCCTATTATTATTACATCTATAGTAATTATTCATTTAACATACCTCCATATATATGGATCTAATAATCCTAACGGAATTTCTAGAAATCCAGGAAAAATTAAATTTCATCCTTACTTCACTTGAATAGATTTAGTAGGATTTAGATGAATTTTAATAATTTTTTTTATTATTGTATTATATAATCCATATATTTTCTGTGACCCTGATAATTTCACCCCAGCTTCCCAAATAAATACCCCTAAACATATTCAACCTAAATGATATTTTCTATTTGCCTATACAATTTTACGTTCAATTCCTAATAAATTAGGGGGAGTAATTGGATTAATATTTTCAATTCTAATTTTAATAATTCTACCTTTTAACGGATTAACAAAATTTAAAACTACTAAATTTTATCCAATTAATCAATTTTATTTTTGAATATTCATATCAACATGTATTATTTTAACATGAACAGGTGCTAAACCAATTGAGTATCCTTACATATTTATTGCTCAAATTAGTGCAATTATTTATTTTTCATTTTTTATTATTTCTCCTATAATTAATAAATTATGAGATAAAATTATTTTTATAAAAAATTAATTCTATAAGTTAATGAACTTGAAACAAGTATATATTTTGAAAATATATGATAGAAATTTAAATTTTCTATTAACTTAATATAAATAATAATTATGTAAAAAAATTACATAATTTAAAAAAAACAAAAAACAAAATATATGGTAAAATAAATTTTCAACATATATATATTAAATCATCATACCGTAAACGAGGTATAATTGCTCGAATAAAAATAATAATAAAAATTATAAATAAATAAAATAATAAAAATTTTAAAGAAAATACTTTAATTCTGTAAATAATACACCTGTTATTATTCTTATAAATATAATTATTATATATTCAGATATAAAAATTAATGCAAACCCTCATCTGTAATATTCTGTATTAAAACCAGAAACTAATTCTGATTCTCCTTCAACTAAATCTATTAGAGCAGCAACACAATCTGAATGTATGTAGTAAACAAATAGTCGACTGGTTTCTGTCCAGTCGTTTTGGTTACCGCGTTGTTGTTTCGTTATTAATAAAAGACAGGTTCATACTCTGCAATAGGTTATGGGCCCAGCTCCCTTGGAATAGTATATTTTAGGTAGTTAATTAAAGTCAATATATCGCGAGTGAAGATAATAAGTGTATGTGCGCGAAAATGAGTACCAGCAGTTATACACGAATAGAAATGTTAGAAAGGGATAATTATGAGACTTGGAAATTACAAGCCGAAGCCCTTTTGGTGAAGAATGATGCATGGGGATATGTGAGTTGTGAGATACCGAAACCGGATTTGGCAGAAGGAGCTATAGTCACAAAGCAGTGGAAAATTGCTGACAAGAAAGCCAGGTCAGATCTAATACTATCTATCCACCCTCATGCATTAAAACAAATCAAGAATTGTACCACATCTCGAGATGTTTGGCTTAAATTAGAAAGTACCTATCAATCTAAGGGACCTGCTCGAAAAGCGAACCTTTTAAAACAACTCACTTTGCAAAAAATGCGTGAAGGTGAAGACACACGAGACCACATTTCTAAATTCTTTGATGTGGTTGACAAGCTACAAGAAATGGATGTAGACATCAATAAGGATTTGTTAGCCATAATATTATTGTATAGTCTCCCAGAGAAATTTGAAAATTTCCGATGTGCAATCGAATCCACAGATGAATTACCATCACCGGAAATATTGAAGATAAAGATAGTTGAAGAAAGTGATGCACGCAATCAGAAATTAAAGGAAGAAGTCCCGAATGCAATGATGGTTGGAAGACAAGCATTCAAAAATCATAAATTCCGGAACAATAGGCCCAACGAGCGTAGGGAAGAACATAGAGAAGAATACAAAATTCCGTTGCCATAAATGCAAAAAGGTGGGACACAAAGCTATAGACTGCAGACTAGAAGATGGGAAATACAAACCTTGGAAGTCGGGAAAGCAGAGTCCCAAGGAATCTAGCTTACTAGTCACAGATAGAAAAGACTATGCTTTAAAGTCCGGACACGACATAAGTACAAGCGATTGGTGCTTAGATAGTGGTTGTACATCGCATATTACGAAGCAAGAAGAAAGCCTAAAGAATCTGGAGTCATATGAGTTCGAAGACTTGAATTTAGCGACTAACAATACATCAGCTAAAGTATTGGCGAAAGGGACAGCATCTATTATTGCCTCAAACAAAGATGGCAGTCAGAAAATAAATTTATTAAATACCTTATATGTTCCAGGATTACGCACAAATTTAATGTCTGTTTCAAAGATTACAGACAAGGGATATAATGTAACCTTCGGTAGAAACGGTGCTCTAGTCAAGGATAGAGCAGGAAGCATTTTAATGCGCGCTGACAGAATCGATGGTTTATATTACATTAGGCAAAGCACACAATATGCAGGAAGAATGTCGAGTGAATCAGAAGAAAATTTAAAAATATGGCTTGAGAGATACGGACACTTGAACGGAAGAGATCTGAAGAAAATGGTTGCTAACAAAGAGGTATGTGGCATCAGAATCAGAACACAAAAAGAACTACATACGTGTGAAGTATGCTTAAAAGGCAAACTTACGCAGACACCTTTCCCAAAAGAGTCCAGTCGTAAATTGGAACTGCTAGAATTAGTACACACAGACTTATGTGGACCGATGAGGACAGAGTCATTGAATGGGTCAAAATATTTCTTAATCTTCATAGAAGACAGAACGAGGTGGTGCGAAGTGAGATTCTTGACGAGGAAAAGCGAAGCCCTCACTGAATTCAAAAAGTACAAGAGCATGGTTGAAAACTTCACTGGTAGAAAAATCAAATACATTCAGTCCGACAGCGGAAAATAATATTGCAATAAATAATTTGACGACTATTTACAAAAATCTGGAATCCAAAGAAGATTGACAATCCCGCACACACCGCAACAAAATGGCACCGCGGAATGCATGAATAGAACACTTGTGGAAATGGCAAGATGTCTACTAATTCAATCGAAACTATCCCCATCGTTTTGGGCAGAAGCACTGCATACAGCTAATTACATCCGCAATAGATGCCCCGCAAACCACTTAAATGGGCAAACACCTTATAAACTTTGGACCAGTAAAAGGCCAAATGTGAAATATTTCCGAACATTCGGATGTAAAGGATATGCATTGGACCGAGATACAAACAAAGGAAAATTTTCTCCAAGATCCAGAGAGTGTATATTCGTAGGTTATTCTTTGGAATCTAAAGGTTACCGAGTTTGGGTACCTAGTGAAAGGAAAATAATTGTATCCAGAGATATAAAATTCTTCGAAGAAATTGGTGCCGGAACAAAATATGAAGAATTCGTTAATGAAAATAGGATGATTAATGGTAACAAACTAAAGGAAAGAAAATATGCTGAAATAGAGACAAAAACGATCAGAGACCTCGGAGAACAAAACTCATTACAAGAAGAAGAAGAAGATGATGATGAAGAATACGAAGAAGCTATGGAGTGGACTCACGAAGAACCACAAAATAATGAAAACAGTGAAACCTGCGAACAAAGGGAAGAAAATGGGTTAAATAACCAACATCAAGAGCAAGAACAGGTAATACAAAATCCAGAAGTACAGTTGCGAAGAACCGTGGGGAGACCCAAAATAATAAGGACGGGAAATCCAGGAAGACCCAAGAAACAATATCACTATGAAGTAGCACAACAAGTCACTACAAAAGAAGAAGAGACAGAAGAACATGTGGATACAAGTGAAATTTCGGCTAAAAAGGCAATGGCCAGTAAAGATAGGGAAGAGTGGAAAGCAGCCATACGTAGTGAGATAATGTCTATGATCAAAAATAATACGTGGGAAATCGTAGATCGACCAAGGGACCGAAGCATCGTAAGCTGTCGTTTAATATTACGGAATAAATGTAAGGCTGACGGGACGCTGGATAGGAGGAAGGCGAGACTCGTAGCTCGAGGTTTTACACAAGTCCCGGGAATGGACTTTCATGAAACTTTTGCACCAGTAGCAAGATTGAGTTCCATAAGGACATTAATCGCTCTAGCAGTTGAGCGAGACATGCTGGTTGATCATCTTGATGTATCGACCGCTTTTCTGAATGGAAATATAGATGAAGAGATATACATTGAAATACCAGAAATGCTGGAAGAAACATTACAAGACATAAGATCAGCAAAGGACAGTAAAATCAGTAAGGATCAGAAGATCAGAATTAACAAAATGTTGCAAGATATTAAAGGCGAGAATAAAGTCTGTTTACTAAAGAAGGCAATTTATGGTTTGAAACAATCAAGCAGACAATGGAATATTAGACTTGATGAGAAATTGCGTGAATTAGGATTGCAATCGATGAATCCTGACCCCTGTGTTTACTTCAAAATAATGAACGAAAATTTGGTTATCGTGGCGATTTATGTCGATGATATATTAATGATATCAAGAAATAGAGAACACATGGAAGAATTAAAACAAGGACTAATGTCAACGTTTGAAATGAAGGACTTAGGACCCATTCAGCATTGCTTAGGAATTAAGTTCACGCGGAGTAAGGGGAAGATGGCGATGACTCAGAAGACCTATATTGAAGACACATTGAGAAAATTTGGCATGAGTGATGCGAAACCGATTTCTACTCCTTGTGAACTAAATAAACGGGATATAAAGGAAGAAACGAATGAAGATGTATCGGGAGCCGAAATTAAAGGGTTGCCATATAGGGAACTGATAGGATCGTTGATGTACATAGCCATTGCCACGAGACCAGACATAGCTCACGTGGTGAGCTGGCTCAGTCAATTCAGCTCCAATTTTGATCAAAACCATTGAAAAGCTGCGAAAAGAGTTCTGCGATACTTGAGGGGAAGCCTAAATTATGGATTAGTGTTCACCAAAGCCAAACAAGATTTAATGGGATATGTTGACGCGGATTGGGGAGCCTGCCCGGATGATGGAAGGTCATATACTGGTTACATCTGCAAATATGGTAATGCAGCTATAAGCTGGGAATCACGGAAACAGCGAACAGTAGCCCTGTCTAGTACGGAGACAGAGTACATGGCTCTGACAGAAGCGACGAAAGAAGCAATCAACCTCCAAACTTTCCTGAAAGAATTAGGCGTTAGAGATGAGACGCCATTGACACTGTGGAACCACAATCAAGGAGCACAAAAATTGGCCAAAAACGCCGTATATCACAGGAGGACCAAGCATATCGACATAAGGCATCATTTCGTCCGCGATGCATTGAAAGAAAGATCTGTGGTATTAAAATATATGCCCACGCAGGAAATGATGGCCGATGTGCTGACGAAGGGACTACCACGTTCAAAACACGAACACTGTCGCGATTTACTGGGAGTCCAGTCAATCGAAGATTGAAGTTGAAGACTCGGTGGAGAGTAACAACATTTACGATTGAGGGGAAGTATTAGAGCAGCAACACAATCTGAATGTATGTAGTAAACAAATAGTCGACTGGTTTCTGTCCAGTCGTTTTGGTTACCGCGTTGTTGTTTCGTTATTAATAAAAGAAAGGTTCATACTCTGCAATAAAATCAAATGGGGATCGATTTAATTCTGCTAAAAGACAAATTAATCAAATTACTAAAACAGGTAAGTAAATAAAAAAAAATTCAAATTCTTGAAAAAATTGAAAATCAAGAAAAGAAAAACTAAAGGATATAATAAAAAAATTAAACAAAATTAAAAATAAATTAATTTCATAAGAAATTGATTGAACAACAGCTCGTAAAGCCCCAATTATTGAATAATTAGAATTAGATGATCATCCTACAATTATTACAGGATAAACTCTTGCCCCAAAAAAACATATTATTACTAAAGAATTAAATTCTATTCTTCAAATATTATTAGAAAAGGGTATAACAATTCAAATTAATAAAGAAATTATTATTATTATTATAGGTATTAGATGAAAAAATAAAATTCTAGAATTTCTTAAAATAATAATTTCTTTAGAAAATAATTTAATTGCATCACCTAAGGGTTGAAATAATCCTATTACTCCCACTTTATTTGGACCTTTACGGTATTGAATATATCCTAAAATTTTTCGTTCTACAAGTACTAAAAATCCAACTCTTACTAATTGTTGGAAATAGTATATCGACATGCATGTGTTACGAGCCGGGGCGCGGCGTGCGTGGACCGACGTAGAAATTCAGTACCCTGCTTGTGGCGTCTCTCGAATTAATATACCCGGGAGAGGGGTTTCGGCGTTGTGACCCCTCTGCCTTCTCCCGTTAATAACAAATCCGAAGATTCGCGTCAGTAAAGGTGGATCTACTTGGTAACCACCACTGACTGGTAGAGAGAAGTAGCCAGAAGCAGGTGCTCGCGAACTCAGATAATCCTCGCTTACGAATGAATATACCCAGGAGAGGGTTTTCGGCGTTGTGACCCCTCTGCCTTCTCCTGTTAATAACGAATCCTAAGATTCGGGTCAGTAAAGGTGGATCTACTTGGTAACCACCACTGACTTTATCTAAGTGAGTACCGTCTGAGTCGCAGCTCGTTAACTTATTATTTGATTGTACACTCCGAGCGGCTGGAGTGAACTCACGGGATCGTGCTCAAACGATGATTCTAGTATTAGAGGGTAGGTCAGAGTTATTGACTACAAGGGTTATATAAAAATATCTAAATATATTATCACAGTTTCTGAATGTTTAAAGACCTGGCCTTTACAAATGATGTTGAGTGGTACCTTGCGGTTTCGGTGTACGGTTGATACTAGAAACTGACTTTGATGTTATGGGTAACTTGTCCCAGGCTTCAGCAATTCCCCTTAAGCTGTTTGAACTTGACTACCATTGGGCCCTAAAGGGCTGCTCTATTTATACCAAGAAAAACGTGGTTTACCGAAAGGTGGAAAAAAGGTGGAGCTAGCGGCGTCGCTACCGAACCCCGGGCGCGAAACACCTAGGTGCCTCGCCCTGGGCCCGGTAACGACGTATTGTTTTTCGGGGGTATTGTTGGAAGCCCAAGACAGGTTGTCTGCTTTCTATTTGCACTGTCGGCCGACTTTCCGGTGTTACTCCGAGAATTTAAGAAACTCTCATAGAGAAAGACGCGTATGTAACACATGTATGTATATCTGATGACATTCTAGGAGGCCACGGATCTAGATGACTTTCGTTCTTGTATGTTCTTTTGTCTATTGATTTTCGGTGGTTGCGTTTTAGATTTGTTAGCGGTCGGTCGTACTATTTATTCTGTCTCCATTATGTATGTGTTTTAATGTTCCTAAATATAATATTGTTCATCCGTTTAAATCTTATATTATATTTCATTCCTGCGTTTTACCCAAAAACCAAACACTAATATTATAATAATAAGTAAAATAAATGAAACTAAATTTAAAATTATATAATTAATTAAAATTATTGTTTAAATTAATATAAAATTAATTTATTTATAATTTCTAAAATTATTACACTTTTCTGCCAAAACAATATAATTATAATTATTCTTCTTTTAAAAAATATTTTTAATAAATGATCCTTTCGTACAAATTTATTATTTTTAATTATAAATAGATAGAAACCGATCTGGTTCACACCGATCTGAACTCAAATCATGTAAGATTTTAAAAGTCGAACAGACTTAAATATTAAACTTATACTTCTAATTTTTATCTTAATTCAACATCGAGGTCGCAAACATTTTTATCAATAAGATCTATCTAAAAATATTACGCTGTTATCCCTAAAGTATTTTATTCTTTTAAATTTTTCTAAAAATTCATTTAATACAAAAATTATTGTAAGTAACAATTTAAAGTTCATCAAATTTAAAAATCCTCCCAATTAAATATTAAAATTAATTAAAAATTTTTATTTTAAATAAAATAAATAATTTTAAATAAAATACAAATTTTAATATAAAAATCTATAGGGTCTTCTCGTCTTATAATAAAATTTTAGCTTTTTTACTAAAAAATAAAATTCAATATTATTCAATTGAAACAGTTATTATTTCGTCAAATCTTTCATTCAAGCCTTCATTAAAAAGACAATTGATTATGCTACCTTTGTACAGTTAAAATACTGCAGCTATTACAAAATTTTCATTGGGCAGACCCGACCTTAAATTATAAACAAAAAGACATGTTTTTGATAAACAAGCGAATAATAAATTTGCCTAATTAATTCTTTAACTAAATTTTAATATTAAAATTTAATTATATAAATATTTTTACTAATTTTATCCTTAAAATTATTAAAAAATAATTTTTTAATATTTTTCTATAATTAATTAAATTTTTTATAAATCATATTTTAATTTTAATAAATTATTAAATTTATTTTATAAAATTCAAATATTAACCCTTTGCGGTCCTATGTCGAGTGGGGCTCGACATCGCATTTCGTTCTAGCACGTCCTATGTCGAGTGTTGCACGACATCGCTTTTCGTTCTAGCGTGTCCTATGTCGAGTGTGGCACGACATCGCTTTGCGTTCGGGCACGTCCTGAATCAAGTTTCACCCGACAATGTCTCATTCTTAATCTAAATGATATAAGATAAGAACTGCAGTGTAGCATATCCGAAATAGGCTATGCCTCTTCAAATTAAGGGCTTAGTTTTTGTTAAGGATAACCGCGAATATCGGGTGATCCAATAAAAACCATCACCTACCCTGCTTCCAAAAACCGCCCTCGGACCCCTTCAGGAGGCGGACCCTTTCGCCAAGGTACGGCCCAGGAATTTCCTGAACTTTCCTTCTACCCAGGTGACCTCAAGATCGCGCCCGGTCGGGGCCCGGTCAGGGTCCGGCCGGGGGCTCTCAGGAGGTCTGAGAGGGTGGTGTGCAGGCGACACGGTCCGATAGAGTTTATGATACGGCTATTACTATTGAGTCCGGAAGGTCACATCTGGAAGGACAGTCCAAAAAGTTCTCAATCCTGAGTATAAGTCCTTCCAGATGTAAAGCCTTCATAAAATAGCTAATAATGAAGAGCATGCACAAAGAAATGGTTAATCCTCAAAAATAGCGTTCAAGTCACGTCCGTATCATAAACCCTGATTAAAAATACCTTATAATATGTACGGCTTGACCGGACAGTTTTAGTATTTTCAAACCCATCGTGGTATACAGTTCGATTTCGTAGCACAACTAGAAAGCATTTTCAAAGCCTAAATTTCTATAAAATAATTTTTTTTGTAAAGAATATGGCTAGACGACAGAGTCGAGGTACAACAGTGCGTGACAATGAATTTGAAAGTGATGATAGTGATTGTTTGGGCGACGTAGAACAACAATTTCAAAGAATGTGTGCATCAGAAATCGAAAGTAGTGAAGATGCAGAGGACGTGGTTACATTCAGACGAAGCAGACGTATAAATAGAATTGGTGATACATCTGAAAGTAATAATGAAACGGACCAGAACAGCGATTGGCAGAATGTCACTGAAAACGACACATATTCCAATTCCATCGAATTTTCTACGGGAGACAAGATGCAAGGGCCGCAAGTTCCGAGTGATTGCTTTACACCCCTGCAGTTTTTTTCATTATTTTTTACGAATGAGCTTTTTAGTAAAATAGCGGCAGAAACAAATTTATATGCTCAAAAAATAATTGGCGGCTGGTAAGTCTCTGTGCACTCATTATGGCATAATTGGTATGACGTTACAGTTACTGAATTAAGAGCATTTCTTGGTGTAATTATCAATATGGGATTGATGCCTGTGCATGACATCAAAGATTATTGGAGCACAAAATTCCACGCACACATTCCATTTTATAATACAATTTTTAAACGCCAACGATTTCTACAAATATTTTGGGCAATACATTTAGAAACGACGCCGCAAACGGGCAATAAGGAAAGAATTTCTGTGGATAAAGTTGCCTATTTTCTCAACTATTTGGACACAAAATTCAGACGTCATTTTGTACCAGCACAGAATATCTCTGTAGATGAATCCATTGTTGGATTCAAAGGAAGAATTTCATTTAAAACGTACAACCCTAAAAAACCAAACAAATGGGGAATCCGTCTATACGTATTAGCTGACTCATCGTCCGGATATATATACACTTTTTTACCATATTTTGGAAAAAAAACGACAGACCTACTAATTTACCCCGATTTACCAGTCACAAGCCGGATTGTTTTACATCTATATAATAATCTACAACAGTCAATACCCGAAGCTACAGGATACCATATGTTTACCGATAGACTTTATACTAGAATCATACTTGGCCAAAAATTACATAATTTGCAATGTCATTTAACGGGAACAGTAATGACGAATAGAAAGGGAATACCTTTCTCGATGAAATCACCGAAATTAAGGATTGGGGAAACAATTGCTTATCGCAAACATGACATATTGTTGCTTGCATGGCGCGATAAACGTGTCGTGACTATGCTATCAACGTGTGGTACGTCAAGATCCGAAATTGTCAGAGATAGAAGAGTTAGGAATAATAGAACGCAGCCAGTCTTGAAACCAACCACAATAATTCAATATAATAAAAACATGGGCGGCGTCGATTTAGCAGACCAATACACTGCATCATACTGTTTCCTTCGCAAAACCCTAAAATGGTGGAGGAAACTGTTTTTCTGGGGTTTGGAAGCATCAACTATCAATGCTTATATTTTATATAAAGCATCTCCTCCTAATACCAACAAAAACATTTCGCACAAACAGTTCAGAGAAAAACTGTTGCTTGAGCTTGTGGGGGACTTCCGTACAACAGCAAAACGTGGACGACCATCATCCAGCGACAAGGAACAGCGACTAGATGGAACATTGCATATTATTACAATACATCCCCAGCACAAACACAAGGATTGTGCAGTTTGTTCAAACCGAAAAGTTCCAGGTGGTAGAAAAGAGACTTCTTATATATGCGAAACCTGCGAGAGAAAACCGGGATTGCATATCGGAGAATGTTTTAAACGGTACCATACGATGGTCAATTATAAACTGTAAACAATAAAAAATAATGTTTAAAAAAAATCTTACAATTTTACTTTATATACCTACTAATTCATAAGTACGTTACGTTAGTCATAAATGTTTTCGAAAGTAAACGCTACCAAGCGGATAAGCCTGGACGCAATAGTCCTGGAAGCCTGGAAGCGATATCGAAACTCTCCGGTCGCTCTTTGGTTACTCTAAACGTTCCAAGGCGATTCCCGGTAGAGAACGAGTAGCGGGTCTTAAGTTTAGAATAGCGCGCCAACTAACGTAGTGCTCCGCCGACCAGTGGTCATCCAAGGAGTGGACTCCTGACGCTCCCACGTCGAATAACAATGGTTGGCGAAAACCAGGTGAACCCACCGATTTTCGCCCCAGTACTAATTCAGGGTAAAGACCGCTAAATTACTAAAAGGCGCAGCTATTGTGCTGAAGAGTCAACACGAATCGTCGTGTGTTATTCTCGATTCAGTTTCACAATTTGCTGGTGGTAAGCTGAAAGCAGTGTTCGTTATAACGGGAGCACGATCGACAATCGATGCGCTCCGTGCGAACTGTTGCTGAGGACTCTCTAAGAAGAACTGACTGTCTGCGACGTTACACCGTCGTCGACAAGCGCGAACGAGTAATTACTCGTTACGCGGCGCTTTCGTCAAACTATTAGCTCTTTCTCACTCTCTCTCATATCCGTTTACTATTCGCGAATTCGAACGTCTTCAAACGGTAATATGTACCGGTCAGACGTGCCGATCCCTGGTTTCGCACGGTCTAGACGAAAACAATCATTGTCATGTTATCGGACCTCTATAGTTTTTGTATTTCCTTTTCGAATCACGCCGGTCAAATAAACTCGGTACACTCAAGAAAAAGAAATTAACTATGAGGCTCGTGATCGGGTGAAACAACTACTGGTCACTTATTTAAACAAAGTTCCTCTAATTTAAATTAAATACTGCCAAATTTTCTTTATTTAATGATTCAACATTTACTAAATTAATATTATTTTTTATTCTATAATAGGGTATCTAATCCTAGTTTTATAAAAAAAATTTAAAAATAATTTATAATTAAATATTTAAAAATTTTACATTATTTATTTCACCAAAAAAATAAAAATTTTAAAACAATTAAATTTCAACTTATTCTAATTAATCCTAAATTAATTTATTTTATTAGTATAACCGCAGTTGCTGGCACTAAATTAACTAAAATTTTTTAAAATACTAAATCTAACTTTAATTATTTTTTAATATTTTATATTAATTATAATTTAATTATTTAAATAATACTAATTTTTATTTATTACACTATTTATATTATTAATTTTAAAACAAAAATTACATTTTTGTATAAATAGTATAAAATATTAATTTATAATATAAAATTTTTTATAAAACTCTATTTATTGTTAATCCCCACTTTAACGAAAAGTATCTAAATAAAAACATATTCTTTCTTTTAATATTATACCAAAAACAATGACTGTTTAAATAAGTGACCAGTAGTTGTTTCACCCGATCACGAGCCTCATAGTTAATTTCTTTTTCTTGAGTCTACCGAGTTTATTTGACCGGTGTGATTCGAAAAGGAAATAGAAAAACTAGCGAGGTCCAATAACATGACAATGATTGTTTTCGTCTAGACCGTGGGAGACCAGAGATCGGCACGTCTGACCGGTACATATTACCGTTTGAAGACGTTCGAATTTGCGAATAGTAAACGGATATGAGAGAGAGTGAGAAAGAACTAATAGTTTGACGAAAGCGCCGCGTAACGAGGAATTACTCGTTCGCGCTTGCCGACGACGGTGTAACGTCGCCGACAGTCAGTTCAATTTCGAGAGTCCTCAGAAACAGTTCGCACGGAGCGCATCGATTGTCGATCGTGCTCCCGTTATAACGAACACAGCTTTCAGCTCAACACCAGCAATTGTGAAACTGAATCGAGAATAGGACACGACAATTCGTGTTGACTCTTCAGCACAATAGCTGCGCCTTTTAGTAATTTAGCGGTCTTTACCCTGAATTAGTACTGGGGCGAAAATCGGTGGGTTCACCTGGTTTTCGCCAACCATTGTTATTCGACGTGGGAGCGTCAGGAGTCCACTCCTTGGATGACCACTGGTCGGCGGAGCACTACGTTAGTTGGGGCGCTATTCTAACTTAAGACCCGCTACTCGTTCTCTACCGGGAATCGCCTTGGTGACGTTTAGAGAAACCAAAGAGCGACCGGAGAGTTTCGATACCGCTGTGTCCAGGCTTCCTTCACGACGCGGCGTGTTGAAGAAGACGGGTTAGAAATAGCGTTGGTCCACTCTTACTCCACGCCAAAGCGTGTTGAGAAAGAAACGGTTAGATCAGCCTCCGTTGTCAGCCACCGGGACTAGTTACTAGTAACCGTGGATCTCCCCGCTCACGGAATCCATACAGGAGATTTACAACCTCCGCCTTGGTTTTCCGTTCGAGGCAATACGACTGTGCGGTCGTTGCACTAAAGATTTCATTGCGTAAATCTAGCCGACCGCCACGATTGTGTTCCTGAAAAAGACGGAACAGATCGGCCAAAACAGTCGACGCGTGGCTTACCGTATTTAAAAGCCACGCACCAGTACACGCATTAGCACACACAGCACGGTTACCGTTGCTGTTTAAGTGTGCGCGTCAAAACATTCCCGAGACAGAACGTTAATACGATTATCGTATTTCAGGTGATTACACCCGTTCGTTCTTTTTTCTGTTGTTCCAGAGTCATAACCTAGGACAACCAGGCCCGCCGACAGCCAGGCTACCGAGAAGTTAAATTCTTGAGATCGGCAAAAACATTGTGTATTATACAGAGCGAAAAAGGGTCTGTAATAAACGACTGTCCTTTTCAGGACAGTCAAAGGGAAACAAAGGCATATTGGTTTGGAGTTACCTTTACCCACTCTCCCTCGTCCGGACCGGAGGAGGAAGTTTCACTTCCTCCAATATCGGTTATAGTTGGCCGATAATTTAAAACAAATTTCAACAAGGTCCTTCGAGCCGGATATACGGACTAGAGGTCGAGAGTTTGGGAAAGACATCCAACCAAACAAGCTTGAGCGTGTGGAGTAACACACGCAGGTTTGCGAGTCGATTATTTAATCCTCAATAAATCACAATGGCTCAAGTTGAAGAGACCGATCATGACATGGAATTTGATTTCAAGGGGCAGATCGATGATCTCGTATTCGGTCTAGAACGACTTAAGCCCGTGATGACAAATCTGAAAAAAAGAGGACGAGCTAACTTCTCAGAAGCGCTCCTTAAAGAAAAGCTGCGCTACATTACGGGAATTTGGATGGACGCTCTCTCACGCCACTCGGAGTTGATGAGAGCCATTCCTCCCAACAAACGTAAGAGCTACAGCTTCTTTAAGTTGAACCGCATGGTAGAGGCTGAGGAAGAATTCCTTGAGAGTCAGGATTACCTGACCTCGGAATTAGCCAGCCTCGCCGCAGCTGAGAAGGAAAGGGAGAAGGGTGAAGCCTCGCGAACCTCTTTAGAGGGCAAAGCGAGCCGCATCCCCTTCCCATTAGAACTCCCGAAGCAAAGTCTCCCAAGATTCGGAGGAGATCCACGGAACTGGGCTCAGTTCGAGGATCTATTCACCTCCGTTATAATTAACGACGATAGGCTGTCGGATGGACAAAGGTTGCAATACCTTAATGCCTGCGTTGAGGGAGACGCGTCGGCGACGATCGCATCCCTCGAAATTAGGGATACTAATTTCGAGGTGGCGTGGGAAGCCCCGAAGGACAAATTTGGGAAACCACGCGTAGTGATCGCGCAGCTTCTCGAGCCAATCGGGAAGCTAAAACCAATAAGGAAGGGGGATCTAGCGAGTCTGCAGCAAGTTACGGTTGGCATAAAGCGAACGCTTGCCGCCTTGCAAAAGCTGAACCGACCAGTGAAACACTGGAGTGACTTGCTAGTCCTACTGGTAAAAAATAAGTTGGAGCCTGCGCTCGATTGGGATTGGGAAAAGTCGTTGAAAAACGCCAAGGAATACCCCTCGTTTGACGAGATATTGGCGTTCCTGGAGGTGTATGAGTGCGCTATGCTGGTGCCAAACGAGCAGCGCCGGAAAGCCTCGACCGATCCCCAATCGAAGCCAAGACTACGGGCTCATAATACCGTGGTACAGGCGTGCCCTTCCCCGAACGAAACGTGTGCGTTTTGCTGTCAGTCGCACGACGTATCATATTGTGATAGCTTCAAGCGACTGTCGCCCGAGCACCGTTTCCAGTTTATTAGAGGCAGCCAGCATTGTATACTCTGCTTGGCCGCCACTCACACGACGAAGCAATGCCAGAGCCGTGCAGTCTGTGAGAAGTGCAGTGGGAGACATCGTACCCTGCTGCATTTCGAACAACGGACAAGCAAGGCACAGGTAAAACCGTCGCCGATGAGTACGGCTACGCCGAGCAAACGGAGAGCGGGACTGAGCAACGCCCCACCCCGTCGCTCGAGCAGTAAGCCGACTGATATGTCATCCGCCTCAGTGACGTCACACTGTAGCGCGTCGATGGCAGTAAAAACACCGCCGGTGCTACTCGCTACAGCGAATGTGCGCCTGTTGGGAAGGGATGGCACAACGCGCATCGCGCGTGCCCTCCTGGATCAAGGGTCAGAGGCTTCTTTTATCTCCGCGAGTCTAGTCAATGACCTTAGACTCCGGCGGAAAAGATCACCAGCCACGGTAACGGGCTTGGGGGGCGGTCGAACCCAATCCATAACCCACATGGTGCAGATGAGTCTGTCGTCGCTGCATAACGCCTCGGAAGTTTTTGTAACGAGCGCGTATGTGGTCCCGAGGATCACGACGTATGTTCCGCCATCGGTGCAAATACCCGATAGCGATGCCATACGTGACCTCCCACTCGCAGACCCGAATCTAGCGTCGAACCACCGTATTGAGGTGTTGCTCGGCGCTGAGCTGTATGCGCAAATTATTCGACGGGGTTTCCGTCGGATAAGCACCACAGGTCCGATAGCCCAAGAAACCGCGCTCGGTTGGGTGCTATCCGGACCTTTAAGCGCAACAACCTCCTCCACCAAGACGCTGAGGACGTTGCATTGCAACGTCCTTGAATCGCTGGACGAAGCGATACGGCGTTTTTGGGAGATTGAGGAGATCCCTCGCAAATTGGTTTTAACCAAAGACGAGGAGGATTGCGAAGCGCACTTCGCAAAGACCGTTGCACGCGATGCAATGGGCAGGTTTGTCGTCCGCTTGCCCTTCAACCATCCGAGGCCGGAAGAAGTGCTGGGAGATTCCTTCCACATAGCGCTCTCCGTCCTCACAAGGTTAAGGAAGAAGCTGGAAGCAAACCAGACCCTCGAAGAGGAATACGGTGAGTTTCTCACCGAATATGAGTCGATGGGGCATATGACCCGTCTTGAGTCGCTTGACCGAGCACGACTATATATTCCACATCGAGCAGTCATCCGTGAGGATAGCTCGACGACGAAGTTGCGCGTCGTATTTAATGCAACCTCCGGAACCACGAGCGGTCGCTCGTTGAACGACGTCCTTCACGTAGGGCCAAAATTGCAGAATGACATCACGTCGGTTCTGATGAGATGGCGTCTGCATGCCTACGTGCTGGTGGCAGACATTGAGAAAATGTTTAAACAAATTCTCGTCGCCCCGGAGGACCGTCGGTTTCAATGCATCCTATGGCGTGCGCCAAAAACCGAGCGACTTATCGCTTTCGAGTTAAATACCGTGACATACGGTACGGCTTGCGCGCCATATCTATCGATGCGAACCCTTCTCGAGTTGAAAGAGCAGGACGGAGGTGATTTCCCTCTTGCCGCTCCAGTCCTCGAGAAGGACATATACGTTGACGACGTATTTATGGGGGCTCCAGATAAATCGTTGTTAGAGCAAACGCGAAGGCAAATTTGCGAGCTTCTACAAAAAGGTGGATTTCGCCTGCGAAAGTGGGCTGGAAATTCACCAGATTTACTGAGCAATATCCCCCAAAGTGCCCATTCGCACGCGGTCGACCTCGCACTGTTCGAGGATTCCGAACTTAAGGTATTAGGCCTACGATGGGTACCGTCGGGAGATTATTTCTATTTCAACTTGCAACGGTTTCAACCGTCGCTGGTCCCGATAACGAAGCGCACTTTGTTCTCGGAGATCGCGAAATTGTACGATCCACTCGGGTGGTTATCCCCGGTAGTGATTCGCGCAAAGGTCCTCATGCAGGCCCAATGGCTGGAGAAAATCCAGTGGGACGAACAAGTCTCCGCGAATACACTCAAAACGTGGAATGCGTTTTGTGTGGATTGGAGCAAGTTGAATGATTTGAAAATTCCCCGATGGTTAAGATGCGGAGCCGACACACTTTCTGTGGAATTACACGGATTCTGTGACGCATCACTCGCTGCCTATTCCGCCGTTACTTATTTAAGAGTAACGTCGATGAATAATGATGTAAATACTACATTATTAATGGCAAAAACGCGAGTGGCTCCCATCAAAACGCAATCAATCCCGATTCTGGAGTTGAACGGGGTTGTGCTCCTCACCGAACTAATGCTGCATGTGCAAAGCTCGCTCTGTACCAGAGTTGAGCGCGTGGTCTGTTGGACTCCACGATTGCACTCGCATGGTTGAGGAAACATCCTTTGACATGGAAGGTGGTTGTTGCCAACCGAGTGTCGAAGGTACAGACGATGCTTCCGAGTGCACAATGGCGGTATGTTCCGACAAGCTCCAATCCCGCGGATCTTAATTCACGTGGAGTGGAAGCTGCGGAGCTGCTATCCTCGGAGCTGTGGTCGTCAGGACCAGCGTGGCTAAGACAAGTGGAAGTGAGGTGGCCGAAAATACCCGCTTCCATAGAGACCGATGAGGGAAAGCGCGTAGCGCATACTCATCTAGTTACTCCCGAAAAGGAATGGGATTTCCTATTCCGATTTCCATCGTGGAGAAAACTAGTGCGTGTCACAGCATATTGTCTCCGGTTTCGGAGACGAGTGCAAGGTGACCCAAGGTCCTTTGTCAAGGAGATCCTCCACGCATCGGAGTTGCAACAAGCAACCCACAGAATTGCACAGTACGTACAGAGTACGCACTTCGCAGAGGAGTACCGGTGCTTGAAAAAACACCGCGGAATTCCTGCGAAATCTCCGATAAAAAGTCTGCATCCGTTTCTCGACGATAAAGGCGTCTTGTGGGTCGGTGGAAGGCTGGAGAATACAGTACGCGATTGGCAAACGAAACATCCGATAATCCTGCCGAAACATTATGTGGCCACACTAATAATTAGGCAGGGGCACGTGGATACGTTGCACGGAGGTTTGCAGATGACCTTGTACAAGGTGAGACAGCAATTCTGGATCCTTGGCTGCCGAAATGCCGCTCGAACGGTGATCAACCAATGCATGAAATGCATAAGGTGGAAGGGTCGCACCTCCACGCAGATAATGGCTGGTTTGATCCCTGAGCGTTGCAGACCGGCTCGAGCTTTCTCGAATTGCGGAGTGGATTATGCTGGACCGTTTCGCGTTCGCTACTCCGCTGGCCGAGGGAAGACAGCTCATAAAGCGTACCTTGCGGTTTTCGTATGTTACGCTACAAGAGCTGTCCATCTCGAACTTGTCAGTGATTACACGACAGGCTCGTTTATTGCCGCCTTAGATCGCTTTATCGCCCGACGTGGAACCCCATCCTGCATTTTCAGTGACAATGGGACAAACTTCGTCGGTGCAGATCGCGAGCTAAGAACGCACTTCCGCGAGGTGAGTAATTCGCAGGAAGTGCAAAATAACTGCGGCACGCAGGGCATAGAATGGAGATTTAATCCTCCTAGTGCACCACATTTCGGTGGCATGCAGGAAGCCGGCGTGAAATCAGTGAAACATCACTTAAAGCGCATTCTCGGTGCATTCACTCCCACCGCAGAGGAGATGTATACGCTCCTTTGCAAGATCGAGGCGAGCTTAAACTCCCGCCCGATCGCAGCGTTGAGTGATGCACCCGATAGCTATGCGCCTCTCACGCCGGGCCACTTCCTTAGTGGAGGTCCTTTAAATGCACTTCCGATGCGCTCTGTTGAGACGGAACAGCTCTCGCGCCTATCGCGCTGGAGAGCGATCCAGAAATTTCACGAGCAGCTGTGGAAGCATTGGACACGTGATTATATCACGCATCTCCAGAATCGCAATAAGTGGCGATCCATCGAAATGCACCTGCAACCAGGGGATCTGGTACTGGTGCAAAACCCTCTTCTCCCACCTAATCAATGAGAAATGGGAAGAATTGAGGAGATTTTCCCGGGTAGAGACGGTAATGTGCGAGTGGTTAAACTCCGTACAAAAACCTCCACCTACACACGTCCGATAACGAGACTGTGTAAGCTACCCGTGGGAAACGAGTCTTCGGGCACGAATCGTGACCCCGAAGACGAATAAACTTCAGAGGACTGTTTTTCGGTTAGGTGAGGCAACAAGGGGAGAGAAACCGTTGAGCTCGAAAATTCGATCCGGTACCCCCTTCTTGGCCCCCACTCCTCAGGATAAGACGAAAAGAGGGCGTAAAGTCTTTCTTCTGGTTTCGCACCTGTAGGGGAGGTACCCCCGTTGCCCACGGGTACCACCGAGCTTTGATAGCGCGAGCTTTGAGAAATGTCTCAAGCTCGGCGAGCAAGTGTGAGCAGCCCACGAGGAAGAGGCTGGCCCCAGCATGGAGGTGGAGGACCCCAGCGGGGCAAGGCCCACCCCGGGCAAACCAAAGGAGGGCCTAATAATCGACCTGGGGCACGATGTGTTGCGGGTGCCGCAGCACATACCCCGGACCACCCGGAGGTATAACTGCCGGGTGGAAGGCGGGAAGTACACCCTCCGCTGGAACTCCGAGGGACGTTTAACGTCCCTCCTATACAAGGTCAAACCGGAGAATCCACCGGAGAGGACGCCGTGTCCGGCACTCCCGGCACCAACACCCACGGCACAGGGGGCAACAACGGGTCCAAAGGAGCGTAGCTCTACAGACCCGAAACGGAGGCGACATCGGGGACGAGCTGGAAGGGCTTCGTCCAGCTCGACGAGCGGAAGCTCAGGCAGCCTCACGCCCTCCGGGGACAGCAGGGCGTTGTACGAGCAAATCACTCGTATGGCCCTGGAGACGTCGTTGAGACTGCTGGAGACGACAGTCACCCCCTCGCCGCAACCAAAAAGTAAGTTATAATTATACAATATAATTAACTTGCATTTATCCTCTCTCTCAAACGACAATTCAACTTGAATTTGTAAAATTCCGCGATTCGAGTCTCGATGTCACAACTACCAAACCCTCCAGAAATTGCACAGACAGTGCAAGGAGGGCGGTATGTTTAAATAAGTGACCAGTAGTTGTTTCACCCGATCACGAGCCTCATAGTTAATTTCTTTTTCTTGAGTCTACCGAGTTTATTTGACCGGTGTGATTCGAAAAGGAAATAGAAAAACTAGCGAGGTCCAATAACATGACAATGATTGTTTTCGTCTAGACCGTGGGAGACCAGAGATCGGCACGTCTGACCGGTACATATTACCGTTTGAAGACGTTCGAATTTGCGAATAGTAAACGGATATGAGAGAGAGTGAGAAAGAACTAATAGTTTGACGAAAGCGCCGCGTAACGAGGAATTACTCGTTCGCGCTTGCCGACGACGGTGTAACGTCGCCGACAGTCAGTTCAATTTCGAGAGTCCTCAGAAACAGTTCGCACGGAGCGCATCGATTGTCGATCGTGCTCCCGTTATAACGAACACAGCTTTCAGCTCAACACCAGCAATTGTGAAACTGAATCGAGAATAGCACACGACAATTCGTGTTGACTCTTCAGCACAATAGCTGCGCCTTTTAGTAATTTAGCGGTCCTAATTTAACTCCACGCCAAAGCGTGTTGAGAAAGAAACGGTTAGATCAGCCTCCGTTGTCAGCCACTGGGACTAGTTACTAGTAACCGTGGATCTCCCCGCTCACGGAATCCATACAGGAGATTTACAACCTCCGCCTTGGTTTTCCGTTCGAGGCAATACGACTGTGCGGTCGTTGCACTAAAGATTTCATTGCGTAAATCTAGCCGACCGCCACGACTGTGTTCCTGAAAAAGACGGAACAGATCGGCCAAAACAGTCGACGCGTGGCTTACCGTATTTAAAAGCCACGCACCAGTACACGCATTAGCACACACAGCACGGTTACCGTTGCTGTTTAAGTGTGAGCGTCAAAACATTCCCGAGACAGAACGTTAATACGATTATCGTATTTCAGGTGATTACACCCGTTCGTTCTTTTTTCTGTTGTTCCAGAGTCATAACCTAGGACAACCAGGCCCGCCGACAGCCAGGCTACCGAGAAGTTAAATTCTTGAGATCGGCAAAAACACTGTGTATTATACAGAGCGAAAAAGGGTCTGTAATAAACGACTGTCCTTTTCAGGACAGTCAGAGGGAAACAAAGGCATATTGGTTTGGAGTTACCTTTACCCACTCTCCCTCGTCCGGACCGGAGGAGGAAGTTTCACTTCCTCCAATATCGGTTATAGTTGGCCGATAATTTAAAACAAATTTCAACAATGACCTAATTCTTTTATCCCAATAAAATTTATAATTTATTTAATTAATATAAGTAATTTATTAATTAATTTATTTTAATAAAAAATCTCTGGTAATAAAAATAATTTCACATTATATACCTATATTATTGCAGAGTATAAACCTTTTTTTTTATTAATAACGAAACAACAACTCGGTAACCAAAACGACTGGACAGAAACCAGTCGACTATTTGTTTACTACATACATTCAGATTGTGTTGCTGCTCTAATACTTCCCCTCAATCGTAAATGTTGTTACTCTCCACCGAGTCTTCAACTTCAATCTTCGATTGACTGGACTCCCAGTAAATCGCGACAGTGTTCGTGTTTTGAACGTGGTAGTCCCTTCGTCAGCACATCGGCCATCATTTCCTGCGTGGGCATATATTTTAATACCACAGATCTTTCTTTCAATGCATCGCGGACGAAATGATGCCTTATGTCGATATGCTTGGTCCTCCTGTGAAATACGGCGTTTTTGGCCAATTTTTGTGCTCCTTGATTGTGGTTCCACAGTGTCAATGGCGTCTCATCTCTAACGCCTAATTCTTTCAGGAAAGTTTGGAGGTTGATTGCTTCTTTCGTCGCTTCTGTCAGAGCCATGTACTCTGCCTCCGTACTAGACTGGGCTACTGTTCGCTACTTCCGTGATTCCCAGCTTATAGCTGCATTACCATATTTGAAGATGTAACCAGTATATGACCTTCCATCATCCGGGCAGGCTCCCCAATCCGCGTCAACATATCCCATTAAATCTTCTTTGGCTTTGGTGAACACTAATCCATAATTTAGGCTTCCCCTCAAGTATCGCAGAACTCTTTTCGCAGCTTTTCAATGGTTTTGATCAAAATTGGAGCTGAATTGACTGAGCCAGCTCACCACGTGAGCTATGTCTGGTCTCGTGGCAATGGCTATGTACATCAACGATCCTATCAGTTCCCTATATGGCAACCCTTTAATTTCGGCTCCCGATACATCTTCATTCGTTTCTTCCTTTATATCCCGTTTATTTAGTTCACAAGGAGTAGAAATCGGTTTCGCATCACTCATGCCAAATTTTTTCAATGTGTCTTCAATATAGGTCTTCTGAGTCATCGCCATCTTCCCCTTACTCCGCGTGAACTTAATTCCTAAGCAATGCTGAATGGGTCCTAAGTCCTTCATTTCAAACGTTGACATTAGTCCTTGTTTTAATTCTTCCATGTGTTCTCTATTTCTTGATATCATTAATATATCATCGACATAAATCGCCACGATAACCAAATTTTCGTTCATTATTTTGAAGTAAACACAGGGGTCAGGATTCATCGATTGCAATCCTAATTCACGCAATTTCTCATCAAGTCTAATATTCCATTGTCTGCTTGATTGTTTCAAACCATAAATTGCCTTCTTTAGTAAACAGACTTTATTCTCGCCTTTAATATCTTGCAACATTTTGTTAATTCTGATCTTCTGATCCTTACTGATTTTACTGTCCTTTGCTGATCTTATGTCTTGTAATGTTTCTTCCAGCATTTCTGGTATTTCCATGTATATCTCTTCATCTATATCTCCATTCAGAAAAGCGGTCGATACATCAAGATGATCAACCAGCATGTCTCGCTCAACTGCTAGAGCGATTAATGTCCTTATGGAACTCAATCTTGCTACTGGTGCAAAAGTTTCATGAAAGTCCATTCCCGGGACTTGTGTAAAACCTCGAGCTACGAGTCTCGCCTTCCTCCTATCCAGCGTCCCGTCAGCCTTACATTTATTCCGTAATATTAAACGACAGCTTACGATGCTTCGGTCCCTTGGTCGATCTACGATTTCCCACGTATTATTTTTGATCATAGACATTATCTCACTACGTATGGCTGCTTTCCACTCTTCCCTATCTTTACTGGCCATTGCCTTTTTAGCCGAAATTTTACTTGTATCCACATGTTCTTCTGTCTCTTCTTCTTTTGTAGTGACTTGTTGTGCTACCTCATAGTGATATTGTTTCTTGGGTCTTCCTGGATTTCCCGTCCTTATTATTTTGGGTCTCCCCACGGTTCTTCGCAACTGTACTTCTGGATTTTGTATTACCTGTTCCTGCTCTTGATGTTGGTTATTTAACCCATTTTCTTCCCTTTGTTCGCAGGTTTCACTGTTTTCATTATTTTGTGGTTCTTCGTGAGTCCACTCCATAGCTTCTTCGTATTCTTCATCATCATCTTCTTCTTCTTCTTGTAATGAGTTTTGTTCTCCGAGGTCTCTGATCGTTTTTGTCTCTATTTCAGCATATTTTCTTTCCTTTAGTTTGTTTCCATTAATCATCCTATTTTCATTAACGAATTCTTCATATTTTGTTCCGGCACCAATTTCTTCGAAGAATTTTATATCTCTGGATACAATTATTTTCCTTTCACTAGGTACCCAAACTCGGTAACCTTTAGATTCCAAAGAATAACCTACGAATATACACTCTCTGGATCTTGGAGAAAATTTTCCTTTGTTTGTATCTCGGTCCAATGCATATCCTTTACATCCGAATGTTCGGAAATATTTCACATTTGGCCTTTTACCGGTCCAAAGTTTATAAGGTGTTTGCCCATTTAAGTGGTTTGCGGGGCATCTATTGCGGATGTAATTAGCTGTATGAAGTGCTTCTGCCCAAAACGATGGGGATAGTTTCGATTGAATTAGTAGACATCTTGCCATTTCCACAAGTGTTCAATTCATGCGTTCCGCGGTGCCATTTTGTTGCGGTGTGTGCGGGATTGTCAATCTTCTTTGGATTCCAGATTTTTTTAAATAGTCGTCAAATTCTTTATTGCAATATTATTTTCCGTTGTCGGACTGAATGTATTTGATTTTCCTACCAGTGATGTTTTCAACCATGCTCTTGTACTTTTTGAATTCAGTGAGGGCTTCGCTTTTCCTCTTCAAGAATCTTACTTCGCACCACCTCGTTCTGTTTTCTATGAAGATTAAGAAATATTTGGACCCATTCAATGACTCTGTCCTCATCGGTCCACATAAGTCTGTGTGTACTAATTCTAGCAGTTCCGATTTACGACTGGACTCTTTTGGGTAAGGTGTCTGCGTAAGTTTGCCTTTTAAGCATACTTCACACGTAGGTAGTTCTTTTTGTGTTCTGATTCTGATGCCACATACCTCTTTGTTAGCAACCATTTTCTTCAGATCTCTTCCGTTCAAGTGTCCGTATCTCTCATGCCATATTTTTAAATTTTCTTCTGATTCACTCGACATTCTTCCTGCATATTGTGTGCTTTGCCTAATGTAATATAAACCATCGATTCTGTCAGCGCGCATTAAAATGGTTCCTGCTCTATCCTTGACTAGAGCACCGTTTCTACCGAAGGTTACATTATATCCCTTGTCTGTAATCTTTGAAACAGACATTAAATTTGTGCGTAATCCTGGAACATATAAGGTATTTAATAAATTTATTTTCTGACTGCCATCTTTGTTTGAGGCAATAATAGATGCTGTCCCTTTCGCCAATACTTTAGCTGATGTATTGTTAGTCGCTAAATTCAAGTCTTCGAACTCATATGACTCCAGATTCTTTAGGCTTTCTTCTTGCTTCGTAATATGCGATGTACAACCACTATCTAAGCACCAATCGCTTGTACTTATGTCGTGTCCGGTCTTTAAAGCATAGTCTTTTCTATCTGTGACTAGTAAGCTAGATTCCTTGGGACTCTGCTTTCCCGACTTCCAAGGTTTGTATTTCCCATCTTCTAGTCTGCAGTCTATAGCTTTGTGTCCCACCTTTTTGCATTTATGGCAACGGAATTTGAATTCTTCTCTATGTTCTTCCCTACGCTCGTTGGGCCTATTGTTCCGGAATTTATGATTTTTGAATGCTTGTCTTCCAACCATCATTGCATTCGGGACTTCTTCCTTTAATTTCTGATTGCGTGCATCACTTTCTTCAACTATCTTTATCTTCAATATTTCCGGTGATGGTAATTCATCTGTGGATTCGATTGCACATCGGAAATTTTCAAATTTCTCTGGGAGACTATACAATAACATTATGGCTAACAAATCTGTATTGATTTTGTTACGTGCGTAAGGAATTATTTCGTGGGCCGAGCGGTTAGCCGTTCCGCATGTAACGCTTGAATAAATTTAATTTAGGATGGGTCGTATCATCTAAGATTCCATACGGAATCCGCGCATAGGTCAGGAATGAAAGAGGTGTTAACGCAGAATAGAGGATAAATACCTTATTGGGCTGTTCTATTGATTCTTTACATTATATAAAAACAATTACACGGAATGGTTCAGAAATATCGGAGTCCAGAATGGATGACAATTTTACAATACCTATTTTAGTTGGAGTCTTAGATTGGTAAATTCCTAACGTGCTAAGTTTACGAATGGGCCCAAGGGAAATTCCCACAAGCATATAAACATATGTTTGGGTCCTCGTATCGCAATGCTAACATAAGTATGGAAAACTCACCAATGAATACTATCTTGGAAGCAATGTTTTTCGCTAGCTCTGATGTGAATTGTCCTAGATGCTGAGGGAGCCCAAAGATGAAGGAATGGCTGATGAACTTTTCACTTCTGTGAGTTAACGCAATTCTATTTTCACTATACTATAAATACGATAAATACTATAAATACTATAAAGAAGAATTTAATATATTAGGATGGAGATTTGTTTCGATCTCAAGATTGATTTTAAATTTGAATAATTTCTTGTTTACTGAGTCCTTCGGTAACTATGAAGTAATTTCACTAGTTTAACACGAACTCTGGCTCAAAATAGTAACAAGGGCAAAACGCCACGCACCTCGCGATTTGACTAACGATTGCAACTCGCGGCGGTTTCTCTGCCTCTTTTGTAGATTTTGGGGACCGCTAAGGGGAAGTTCCAAGAGCTATGCTCGTTCCTCCCACTCAGGAAATCGCCCGTTCCTGTTCTAAGAATTCCGCCCGCAGTTCATCAGCTATTTCCCATCCATAGCCTCCCGATATTGCAATTTCGCTTATTAGCAAAACGTGACCACCGTTCGAAGAATATTCGCGGTCGAGGAATTTGCTTCGATCTGCTTTTTCGGCTCGCATAGCATGATCGATGTTCGACGCCACGGCACGTGCCGTGTTTAGGTATGCAAATTTTAATTTAACATCCGGTACGTAACACCCCTCCCCCCTTAGACTGATCATCGCCCTCGATGATGCTTTGCGGCTTGACAGTAGGTCGAATTAGAGAGATGGTCGCATATAAAAATTTTCGCAATTATTGAACTGGTAATGTACAAAGTGATTGGTATTCAAAATATAACGTGGGTAATTGGCTTGACTCAACAAGGGTATCAGGGCTTTGTGTAGAGCCATATGCACATTCAGGAGTAGCTCCATAACATCGAAGGTGATGTTAATGACACATATGACTTTTACCCAAAGACCTGCCGTCCGAGCCTGTGATAGTGAATGCTTACGTGAAGCATTCTCCTATCACGCCTGCACGGCGTTGCGGCGGTTCCTCCCAGGTAAAGGGCTAGTCTCTGGTTGTGCGGGTCGCCCCGTAGTATCCTCTGGACAGCGTTGACGAGTGCACGCCCTATCCCATAGCAACCTTCCAGGTCCAGATGGTATAATTTGGCGCAGTTGCTCAACAACGGCACGAAGTCCTCGTCTGTTACACCTTCGTTCTCCCGGCACTCCAAGAACTCAAGGTTTCTCAATTCCTCCAGGAAGTATCCTCCTACGGTGGGATGCAGGTAACTCATCTTTAATGTCCTGAGGGCTGTTCGAGCGAGTGGATCCAAGGAAGCCTCTCCTCGGATGTTGGTGCAACCCGTAATATCCAGTGCATGTAGTGTCCTGAGATGTTGTCCGATCTCGTTGACAAAACCTGCTGTTACCCACCCGCAAAAAGGAATGGAGAGCTCGGTCAGCTTTGTGAAGGGTGCTGGTATTGATTTTGATATTTCGACTGGTCCCAAACTAAGTTCGAAAAAACGGGCCTCGGCATCTTCTTCTTCCCCGCTTTCCGCGGTGGCCTCTGCCGGGTTGTCGAAATTGCAGTAGATTAAATTTAATGATCTTAGTGTTTCGTGGAGTTCCGTATTTCTCAAAAGTGCGATGAGCGGCAGCTCGTTCTCGAGTCCCTCTGGCTGGTCAATAGTCAATTTTCTTAGTTGCGTGATTTTTGTAAATAATTGTTCCAACGTGTCTCCCTTCGTTGACACTTCCCGTAAATTTAATTCCTGCAAACTGAGTCCTGACTGGCTGACGTTCCCTGTTACGTGGTTTTTCGTAATGTTCAAGGTGTGCAGGTGGTTATTTTTGATTAATAATGCTACATGGTCAAAATCTATGCTGCCTTTGCATGGTCCAAGTCTCACTTCCTTTAGTTTATGCAACCTTGTGAGTTCTCGGAGCGCCGATGGTCTAATGGTTACGGCCGTTGTGTCCAACACTTCCAGGTCAGGGGCGTGCTTCGTGAGGATGGTGATCAGCTGGGGTTGTACTTCAGCGCAGAACTCGGCATCGTCCAGGATTACTCGGTTCAGAGTGTTGCCAAACCTTAGGATCGCCCAGTAAAAAGCGCGCAAAGACACCCTTGTTGGTCGCCAATTTTTATCGGATTGTGATATCTCGGTAATTCCGCGGTACGAACGCAGCGTGCCCTCCCGCCAACTCCGTGACACTTGCTCCATGCATGCTCTGTCCCTGTAATTTAGATACTTGGCTATTTCCTCAACACATTCAGGGGGTAGAATAGGTGCGGAAGGAGGGACGTATCCAGGGAAAGGATTGATGCTTGGAGTAGGGTTAGAAGGGTGTTCAGGTTTATAAGTTGGTTCTCTCTCGTGCCAAGGATCAGCGGGAAGAATTCGGACCTTCCGATTATTTATAATAAAAGGTTCCGTTTTCGAATGATTCA
Source organism: Nysson spinosus (assembly GCA_910591585.2). NCBI lineage: Eukaryota > Metazoa > Arthropoda > Insecta > Hymenoptera > Crabronidae > Nysson > Nysson spinosus. Next base: position 2,432,211 of record CAJUYC020000006.1, read on the forward strand.
AGACATGGGCTGCGTCTTCGGCCTTGGCGAAACTTATGAACGCAGTATTCCCCGCGGAACTCCTCCGTACCACCGCGTGCTCGATCCCATAATCTCGGAAGATTTGGAGCAGGTGCGCCTTTTTGGTGTGTGGTGCCAATCGGGTGACCAACAATCGACGGCCTTCGGTGGTCATTGTGGTGGAACTAATGCTGGCTAATAATAAGTAAGAGATGGTTAGTACGCAGTTTACAATGGATATTACTAAGGGCGCACGATGACGAGGACCAAAAACATAAATTTATACTTATATCTATACATGTTCGCATATACACACATACACATATGCATATACATACATACACATATGCATATACATACATACACACACACATATATATATATATATATATACTCCGGCTTGTTCGTTTTTTTTTTAATTGATTAATGCTTTCTGACAAGGTAATGTACGTCTCGGGGTATTTTGTTCTGCTGTTCCTGGTATAGGTTGTGCCCTTGTCGTGATGTTTTCCAATCTGTGGTTTTCCTCGGTCGTCTCCTCAAACATCGGCTTTTGAACTATTAGGCCTCCGAAGAGTAATGTATGCTGATATTGCTTTTCCCTGTGGTGTGTTCCTATCTCGTCAAGTTTTGCTTCTAGTTCGAACAGTGATGCTCCTTTAGGATTGTCAGGTTCGCTTATGTCATCTGCTATGGTTCTAAGGCTCTTATAATATGGCAAAATTGGTGAAATTTCGGAAATGTTTAGCGACAGGTCAGGTTGATACAAATATTCAGTGAGTCCATCGCCATTCCCTATCAAATATCAGGCATCAATGATTATTATTTTACGAAATTTGAAATTACTGTGCGGCCAATTCTACTTTATCCGCGTGTTTGATGAATCTTTTACCATTTCCATCTTCCAAAACAATATTATTTTTCTCCAAAACTCCAACTATTTTATAGGGACCATGATATCGAGTACTGAACTTTCCTTTCCTGGGTTCTACTAGAACACGAGCCATATCTCCTACTTTTCCTGGGAATGGTCGTGCCTTTTCATCATAATATCCTTTAGACTTATGTTTAGCAGAAATTAAATTTTGTCCAGCTAATATTTGTGATTCGGAAAGTCGAATTATCAATTCACGAAGATATGAATTATACGTTAGCATATCATCCTCTTCGGGAAATGAACTAGGGTAACGAGCTAATTTTCCAAAAACTAATTCATATGGAGTGAAGTTAGTGGCTTCGTGTACTGAGGTGTTGTATGAGAACATGGCAAACGGAACTAACTTATCCCAATCATTGAAATCATTTATATAATGTTTTATATAGTCCGTTAATACTATATGGCTCCTTTCTAAAGCACCGTTTGTCTGTGGTCTGTAACCAGACGTTGTTACGTGATGAATTTTGAAGATTTTTGTTAATTCCTTTAGAATCTTGTTTATAAAACTTGTTCCTCTGTCGGTTAATATAATACGCGGAGCTCCAAATTGTAAGATTAAATGTGTTACTATCGCGTGAGCAATTGTTTCAGCTTTTATATCCGGTACGGGTACGGCGATGCAATATTTTGTCAAATTATCTTGCATAGTCAATATGTGCCGATTGCCATCAGGGGTTGTAGGTAGGGGTCCCACAGTATCTAATGATACTTTAGCAAACGGTTCTATAGGGGTATCTGTGATTATCATTGGTTCACGCGTTTTTGTTCTGACTAATTTATTTTCTTGACAGCTATGGCAAGTTCTAATGAAATTTTGAATATCATTCCTCATTCCTGGCCAATAGAATCTTTCGCGAATCCTACGATACGTTTTAGTTACTCCTTTGTGACTGCCGACTATGCCTTCATGTAATTCTGAAATTATATTATGACGAAGTTCTTCGGGAGGAATTTGAATTTTCCCAAGGCAAATTGTAATTTCGATGTCGATTTCCTCGAACATTTCTGTTAGGATTTCCTTTAGTGATTCGAGAGTAAGTGAATCGGTATAATCACCGGATTTTGAAATTCGAAAGGAGTTAATATCGGAATTTGGAAGAATTAATTTTAAGTTCCTAAGCCCGGTTTTTATTTTCGCGACGAAAGTCTCGTCAAAATGATGTTTCTGCCCAACGATGCTAAATATTTTGTACTTTCCCTGTCTAGTGATTAGTACTTGACCTTCCTTTGGTTTAATTTCTCTGATATTTTCAACGCTGATAGCGCCTATATCTGTTAGCAATTTTCCTACGGATGTTTTCAATTCGCAATCAGCAGAAATAAAGTGAACATAATTATCATGTGAGTAGATCAAATTTTCTCGGCTGATATTAATTAATTTCTTTGAAGAGCGTGGTGGTTTCCGAGAAAGATTTACGGGAGAGTTAGGTGTGATATCCGGGGGAATTCCCTGATTCAGCTGGATGCCAGTGCAGTACGTCTCGTTACCTGATACCGTCCTTGGAATTATTCGCCTTGGTATACCAAGAGATTTTGATTTAGTTTCACTGAAGTGTCCTGGTAGAAGTGCATTCTGTCTCGTATGGATTGGTGAAGCTGGAAAAGGAGTTGACAATGCCAATGGTTTAGAATGTGGAATAGGAGTAGGTAATGTGGATCTATGGGGTTGCCAATGAATTTTGGTCTGCTCGGATGTTTCTAGTGTACAGTCAGGTTTCGATTTATCATGTCCTTCTGTTCCATATTGTTTAAGTAATTTTTCTATTCTACTATTTAACTCTAAGTCGTCTAGTTCGTCAGTGTCCGAAGTATTACCTGATGATTCTTCCATAATTTCGCTGTGTTCTTTAAGAGATTCGTCAAAACGTTTGAAAGAGTCATGTAATTCCTGTTTGTTTATAGACAGTCTTCGTTCGTCATCTAGGAAAACGTCATCGTCGCTGTCCTCTGAGGGTGGCTGTAACTCTAGTAGTATGGTGTCAGCATCTGTTGTTATCTCGTCTACGGTTTCAGTATCAACGTCCTCGGCAATTGGTTCCAATACTTTCCCTTTCGGATGCTTTGAAGTAATTTTCTTGTGTAAATCCAGGCTTGGCATTACACTTTTCCTTTTCCGTAATATGGGTGGTTCTGATGACTCGTCCTGTGAATTATCGGAATCTACGTCTGGCGTATCTGCTGACGATGGAACTGTAGGTCGTGGTGGAATGTAAGCGTTGGGGTTTAATTGATTTCGGGTCCTAGTTGCTATTGCACTGACATTTAAAGGGTTTGAAATTTTTTGTTTATTTTTCGATCGAATGGGCCTTCCTGGTTTTCTGGGTGCTTCCGAAACTAATTTGGATATTGGTCTAGATGTGGTTGCTGCTGAGCTAAGTTTAGATTTTGCTGGTTGTTCTTGAATCGGTAGAATTTTTGATGATTCAAGTTCAATGTCAGAGTCGGTACTGCTGGTATCGGAGAGGTTAAATTTAACAACAGGATTTCTGGATAACGCGTCTGCGCTTGTGTTTAATTTTCCCGCTTTATGAACGAAATTATAGTCGTAGTCACACAATTTCAATCTCCATCGAATTAAATGTTGCCCTGGATCCTTTATGGAGTCTATCCATTTCAGGGGTTCGTGATCGCTAACTAACGTGAATTTCCTACCGTAAAGATACGGCCTAAAATGCAAAATTGCGTATAATACTGCCAAACATTCTTTTTCGGTGGTGAAATAATTTTTCTCAGGGTTTTTTAAAGTTCTAGAAAGATAAGCTATTGGTAAATCGTTTCCATCAACCTCCTGACTAAGTATTGCTCCTATCGCAAAATCTGAGGCGTCTGTTGTTAAAGTGAAAGGCTTATCAAAATTTGGATATTGGAGAATTGGACCTCTACAGAGCGCTTTTCGTAATTCCTGGAAGCTACGTTTTTGTTCCTTTCCCCAAACGAAGGTCGCGTTCTTTTTTAACAATTCTGTTAATGGTTTTGATTTTGCTGCAAAATCTTTAATAAATCTGCGATAATAACCTGCTAAACCTAAAAATTGTCTGACATTCTTTGCTGTTTTTGGTCGAGGAAAGTTTTTTACTGCTATAATCTTTTTTGGATCTGGTCTTACACCCTTTTGACTAATTATATGTCCTAGGTATGCTACTTCCGTTTTCAAAAATTCACATTTATCGGGTTGTAATGTTAATTTAGCTTTTTCTAACCGATTAAATAATCTACGAATTTTCTTTCCGTGTTCTTCAAGAGTTTTTGCGTACACTACAATGTCATCGAGATAAACGAAAACTTCCGTTCCCTGCAAACCACGTAACGTTTGATCCATAAGCCATTGAAAGGTGGCAGGTGCATTTTTCAAACCTTCGGGCATACGGATATACTCGTAGTGCCCATTAGGAGTTGTAAAGGCTGTTTTAGCCCTATCCTTCGGATCCATCTCTATTTGTTGGAATCCACTCGCGAGATCGATGATCGAGACATATCTAGCTTGGCCTAATTGATCCAGAATATCGGTTATATTTGGTAACGGATATGCATCTCCTATCGTTTTTTCGTTAAGTTTGCGAAAATCAATTACCATTCTCCACCTGGGTCTTCCTTGAGAATCAGGTTTCTTAGGGACGATCCAGAGATGTGAATTATAAGGCGAATTTGATGGTTTAATTATCCTATTGTTTAATTTTGTCAAAATTTGACGATGTATTCCTTCCTTGTGAACCGGTGGAAAGCGATACTGTCTAGTATTAATCGGTAAATCATCTGATGTCGGAATTGTATATTTTATTAACGGGGTGAAAGGTAATTGGTCTCCTGGCAAATAAAAGCGATTTGGGTATTCTTCTATAATTTCGATTATATGGTCTCGTTCCTCGTCATTCAGGTGATTTAAGCGCAAACGTTTTAGAATTTCAAAAACCCTATCTTGAACTACAGGGAAATCCTGAACTTCTGAATCTGAATCGAAATATTCTTCTTCTGGAAAATCATAGTATTCAAAGGGAATTACTTCTTGTGGAGTAACCTCGACTTGTATGTCTTCTTCCAACGTATTAATTGCTAATACGTGACAGACACCATCCCGTACGCTAACAGCTGCTTCGCCTATGTATAAGCCTTCTACTGATTCTAACTTTGGCAAGTATCCTTCTTTTATTTCTGAATTAACCACGTCTATAGCTATCGGTTGACGAGTGCGAGCTTTAATCGTAAGAATTTGCGAACTAGGACTACGTTTAGATTTCTGATTTGGTTCTTCCCCAATGAACCTAAAAGGTCTGATGGGTTCAGTTTTTGTGACCAAGGTATTATGAGCGAACGAGATTTCCGCCTGCTCTTGACGTAAGTAATCTTTGCCTAAAATTCCATCATTATGCAAGGGAAACGATGATCTAACGACGTGAAATTTAACTGGTTGTTCCAAAAGTGTAACGGTAGTTGTTCCTAAAGTTCTCAATTTTTCCGGGGTAATTCCAGTTATAGAGACTGATTTCTGAATGTCTACTTCGACGTCTTCGTGCAAAGCATTTAATTTTATCAGATTTATATCTGCGCCGGTATCAACCAAAAATAAACCAGATTTATTGCGTAATTCTTTCGCAGACATTTTAATTAATGGTGATTCTTGCTGTCGTTTATAGGAATAGACGATTCCTCTGCTTCCAAAAATTTTACTGTTCGACGCTCCTGATTCGAGTAACTCGCCGTCGCGCCGGCACGACGAGTTGTGCGGGAGTTTAAATTTTCACTGTTCCTTCTCGACGAATTCGAGTTAAAATGATCAAATGTTGGGATAGGGGAAGAAGATCTGGAATTTTGGTTAGTGGGTGTGTTGGATCTTGAAGGTTCAATGCTTCGCGAAGGAACTGGGGTTGGAGAATTTGCTCTGGTTAGAGTATGATTAGTCAAGTTTGGATTCATATGGAAAGATTGAGGGTGATCGTATATTGGACTGTAAGGCGGATATGGCATTGGTGGATAAAAATACGGTGGATAGTATGGATAAGGATGCGGTGGCAACGGATAATGGTGATGCTTGTAAGGAACAGGTGATGTAGGACGTGCAGATTTTAAAATGGTAATCGGTGAATTTGCGCGATTATAGTTCGGATTTCTCATGGGACTGGAACTCCTCGAATCTTGCTCTCGCAAGGTTTGGGAGCGGTTTGTGTAGGTGGTAGGTAAGTCACGAGAATCTGGATTCGGAACTGAATGTTGTGATAACATTAATCGCGAAGGTTCACCACCGGGGATTATTCCTGATTTCATTCGGGTTTCTATTCGTGCAGCAATTTTTACAGCGTCCTGTATTTTCTTTGGTTCACGCGAATCAACCGCGATAGCAATTTCGTCGGGTAATCCTCGAATAAAAGCCTCTAAAGCACATTCTTCTACGGGAGCCATCATTTGATTAGCGCATTCCCCATATTTATCTTCTAAAGCAACACGAGCATCGCTGATTAGGATATTTAATCGATCTGCAAAGTCACTGACCGCTTCTCCGCGTCTCATTCGGATATTTTCTATTTCGTGATGGTAGTATGGATATGTTTTACCCGGCGCAAATCTTTCCTTTAAATGTTTTACGAGATCATCTAGTTTTTGGAAATTTTTACCCCAAATACTATCTCTCGCTGTTCCCTGCAATTTTCCCAATATTGCCTTTACATATGAAGTTTCCAGTGCTGGCGGCACATAGACTGCACCGTTTTGAATGTCACTTAAGAAATTTTTAAGCGGAATGTTTTTCCCGTCAAAGAAGGGAATGTTTAGTGTACTTTGTTGAATTGTGAAGCATTCAGCCATAGAAGCCATCATCAAATTAGTAACGTGTAATTCGTCCAATGTAACATTTGCCGAAACTTGTGCTGCTGCATTACGAGAGGAATTTGTGGCCATTTTGATAAATTAAGTGAAGGAAAATTCAGCAATCGCTATCGTGTAATTATAATTGATGTTGATTATTGATTATGAATTGAACTATCTATGCAACTGTGTGCGAATCTCAAGTCTATATGATCCTTTAATTATTCTGCACTAACACATGCGCTAATTGACAATATCAGTATCCCACTTCTGACACCAATTCAGCTGTTACGTGCGTAAGGAATTATTTCGTGGGCCGAGCGGCTAGCCGTTCCGCATGTAACGCTTGAATAAATTTAATTTAGGATGGGTCGTATCATCTAAGATTCCATACGGAATCCGCGCATAGGTCAGGAATGAAAGAGGTGTTAACGCAGAATAGAGGATAAATACCTTATTGGGCTGTTCTATTGATTCTTTACATTATATAAACACAATTACAAGGAATGGTTCAGAAATATCGGAGTCCAGAATGGATGACAATTTTACAATACCTATTTTAGTTGGAGTCTTAGATTGGTAAATTCCTAACGTGCTAAGTTTACGAATGGGCCCAAGGGAAATTCCCACAAGCATATAAACATATGTTTGGGTCCTCGTATCGCAATGCTAACATAAGTATGGAAAACTCACCAATGAATACTATCTTGGAAGCAATGTTTTTCGCTAGCTCTGATGTGAATTGTCCTAGATGCTGAGGGAGCCCAAAGATGAAGGAATGGCTGATGAACTTTTCACTTCTGTGAGTTAACGCAATTCTATTTTCACTATACTATAAATACGATAAATACTATAAATACTATAAAGAAGAATTTAATATATTAGGATGGAGATTTGTTTCGATCTCAAGATTGATTTTAAATTTGAATAATTTCTTGTTTACTGAGTCCTTCGGTAACTATGAAGTAATTTCACTAGTTTAACACGAACTCTGGCTCAAAATAGTAACAAGGGCAAAACGCCACGCACCTCGCGATTTGACTAACGATTGCAACTCGCGGCGGTTTCTCTGCCTCTTTTGTAGATTTTGGGGACCGCTAAGGGGAAGTTCCAAGAGCTATGCTCGTTCCTCCCACTCAGGAAATCGCCCGTTCCTGTTCTAAGAATTCCGCCCGCAGTTCATCAGCCCATCCATAGCCTCCCGCTATTGCAATTTCGCTTATTAGCAAAACGTGACCACCGTTCGAAGAATATTCGCGGTCGAGGAATTTGCTTCGATCTGCTTTTTCGGCTCGCATAGCATGATCGATGTTCGACGACACGGCACGTGCCGTGTTTAGGTATGCAAATTTTAATTTAACATCCAGTACGTAACAATTTCTACATCCATTTCTTGTAGCTTGTCAACCACATCAAAGAATTTAGAAATGTGGTCTCGTGTGTCTTCACCTTCACGCATTTTTTGCAAAGTGAGTTGTTTTAAAAGGTTCGCTTTTCGAGCAGGTCCCTTAGATTGATAGGTGCTTTCTAATTTAAGCCAAACATCTCGAGATGTGGTACAATTCTTGATTTGTTTTAATGCATGAGGGTGGATAGATAGTATTAGATCTGACCTGGCTTTCTTGTCAGCAATTTTCCACTGCTTTGTGACTATAGCTCCTTCTGCCAAATCCGGTTTCGGTATCTCACCACTCACATATCCCCATGCATCATTCTTCACCAAAAGGGCTTCGGCTTGTAATTTCCAAGTCTCATAATTATCCCTTTCTAACATTTCTATTCGTGTACAACTGCTGGTACTCATTTTCGCGCACATACACTTATTACCTTCACTCGCGATATATTGACTTTAATTAACTACCTAAAATATACTATTCCAAGGGAGCTGGGCCCATAACCTATTGCAGAGTATAAACCTTTTTTTTATTAATAACGAAACAAAAACGCGGTAACCAAAACGACTCGACAGAAACCAGTCGACTATTTGTTTTGCTACATACATTCAGATTGTGTTGCTGCTCTAATATATATAAATTAAAAAATCTCTAGTAACAAAAATAATTTTACATTATATACATATATAAATTAAAAAATCTCGAGTAACAAAAATAATTTTACATTATATACCTATATAAATTAAACAATCTCTAGTAACAAAAATAATTTTACATTATATACCTATATAAATTAAAAAATATCTAGTAATAAAAATCAATTAATTATTATTTATATATATATATTAATATTTATATATATAAATATTTTTTTTATATATAATTAAAATAAATTTATAAATATATAATATTAATATATGTTATTATATTAAATTATAAAAAAATTTTAATATAAATTATTATATTATATATATAGTATAGTTTATATTTATGATTTAATAATTTATATATATATATATTAATATTATATAAATTATATTTATTAATATATATATTATTAATAATATAAGAGTATAAATTTATTACCGATAATATATATATTAATTATATTAAATATATATATAATTTATATATAATATTATTTATATAAATAATAATATATTTATAAATATATTATATTATTATATTTAATTATAATCTATATGGACCGATATCTGTGGCGATGTCACTCGAAACCGTATGTGTTTGACGAAACTAAATGGTCGACCTTGTGAGAGAGGAAAATCCAAATGCGAAATATACTTCCATTTTAAACTAATTGTTCTATCTGAAACTAAGTGTTCGATACTGTGCCAGGAGAAGCGCCTGTTCTCTGAAATCTGTGGCGATGCCACTCGAAACCGTATGTGTTCGAGGAAACCAAGTGGTCGACCTTGTGAGAGAGGAAACTCCAGATACGAAACTTAGTTCCATTTTAAACTAAGTGTTCGATACAGTGCCCGGAGACGCGCCTGTTCTCTGAAATCTGTCGCGATACTACTCGAAACCGTATGTGTTCGACGAAACTATGTGGTCGACCTTGTGAGAGAGGATACTCCAGATTCGAAAATTAGTTCCATTTTAAACTAATTGTTCTATCTGAAACTAAGTGTTCGATACTGTGCCAGGAGAAACTCCCGTTCTGCGAAATCTGTGGCGATACTACTCGAAACCGTATGTGTTCGACGAAACTAAGTGGTCGACCTTGTGAGAGAAGAAACTTCAGATGCGAGACTTAGTTCCATTTAAAACTATTTGTTCCATCTGGTACTAAATGTTCGATATTGTGCCAGGAGAAGCGCTTGTTCTGTGAAATCTGTGGCGATGCTAATCGAAACCGTATGTGTTCGTCGAAACTAAGTGGTCGACCTTGTGAGAGAGGAAATTCCAGATGCGAAACATAGTTCCATTTTAATCTAATTGTTCTATCTGAAACTAAGTGATCGATAACGTGCCAGGAGAAGCGCCTGTTCTCTGAAATCTCTGGCGATGCCACTCGAAACCGTATGTGTTCGACGAAATTAAGTGGTCGCCTTGTGAGGGAAGAAACTCCAGATGCGAAATTTACTTCAATTTTAAACTAATTGTTCTATCTGAAACTAAGTGTTAGATACTGTGCCAGGAAAAGCGTCTGTTCACTGAAATCTGTGGCGATGCCACTCGAAACCGTATGTGTTCGTCGAAACTAAGTGGTCGACCTTGTGAGAGAGGAAACTCCAGATGCGAAACTTAGTTCCATTTTAAACTAATTGTTCTATCTGAAACTAAGTGTTCGATACTGTGCCAGGAGAAGCGCCTGTTCTCTGAAATCTGTGGCGATGCTACTCGAAAACGTATGTGTTCGCCGAATCTAAGTGGTCGACCTTGTGAGAGAGTAAACACCAAATGTGAAGCTTAGTTCCATTTTAAACTGATTGTTCTATCTGAAACTAAGTGATCGATAATGAGCCAGGAGAAGCGCCTGTTCTCTGAAATCTCTCGCGAGGCTACTCGAAACCGTATGTGTTCGACGAAACTAGGTGGTCGACCTTGTGAGAGAGGAAACTCCAGATGCGAAACTTTGTTTCATTTTAAACTAATCGTTCTATCTGAAACTAAGTGTTCGATACTGTGCCAGGAGAGGCGCCTGTTCTCTGAAATCTGTGGCGATGCTACTCGAAACCGTATGTGTTCGACGAAACTAAGTGGTCGCCTTGTGAAAGAGGAAACTCCAGATGCGTAAATTAGTACCATTTTAAACTAATTGTTCTACCTGAAACTAAGTGTTCGATACTGTGCCAGGAGAAGCGCCTGTTCTCTGAAATCTGTGGCGATGCCACTGGAAACCGTATGTGTTCCACGAAACTAAGTGGTCGACCTTGTAAGAGAGGAAACTCCAGATGCGAAACTTAGTTCCATTTTAACCTAATTGTTCTATCTGAAACTATGTGTTCGACACTGTGCCAGGAGAAGCGCCTGTTCTCTGCAATCTGTGGCGATGCCACTCGAAACCGTATGTGTTCGACGAAACTAAGTGGTCGAACTTGTGAGAGAGAAAACTCCAAATGCGAAACATAGGTCCATTTTAAACTAATTGTTCTATCTGAAACTAAGTGTTCCATAGTGTGCCAGGAGAAGTGCTTGTTCTCTGAAATCTGTGGCGATGCTACTCGAAACCGTATGTGTCTGACGAAACTAAGTGGTCGACCTTGTGAGAGAGGAAACTCCAGATGCGAAACTTAGTTCCATTTCAAACTGATTGTTCTATCTGAAACATAGTGTTTGATAATGAGCCAGGAGAAGCGCCTGTTCTCTGAAATCTGTGGCGATGCTACTCGGAACCGTTTGATCGACCGTGTTCGACGAAACTAAGTGGTCCACCTTGTGAGAGAGAAACTCCAGATGCGAAGTTTAGTTCCATTTAAAACTAATTGTTCTATCTGATACTAAGTGTTCGATACTGTGCCAGGAGAAGCGCCTGTTCTCTGAAATGTGTGGCGATGCCACTCGAAACCGTATGTGTTCGAGGAAACTAAGTGGTTGATCTTGTGAGAGAGGAACTCCAGATGCGAAACTTAGTTCCATTTTAAACTAATTGTTCTGTCTGAAACTAAGTGTTCGATACTGTGCCAGGTGAAGCGCCTGTTCTCTGAAATCAGTGGCGATGCTACTCGAAATCGTATGTGTTCGACGAAACTAAGTGGTCGGCCTTGTGAGGGAGGATTCACCAGATGCGGAACATAGTTCCATTTTAAATTAATTGTTCTATCTGAAACTAAGTGTTCGATACTGTGCCAGGAGAATCGCCTGTTCTCTGAAATCTGTGGCGATGCCACTCGAAACCGTATGTGTTCCACGAAACTAAGTGGTCGACCTTGTAAGAGAGGAAACTCCAGATGCGAAAATTTGTTCCATTTTAACCTAATTGTTCTATCTGAAACTATGTGTTCGACACTGTGCCAGGAGAAGCGCCTGTTCTCTGAAATCTGTGGCGATGCCACTGGAAACCGTATGTGTTCCACGAAACTAAGTGGTCGACCTTGTAAGAGAGGAAACTCCAGATGCGAAACTTAGTTCCATTTTAACTTAATTGTTCTATCTGAAACTATGTGTTCGACACTGTGCCAGGAGAAGCGCCTGTTCTCTGCAATCTGTGGCGATGCCACCCGAAACCGTATGTGTTCGACGAAACTAAGTGGTCGAACTTGTGGGAGAGGAAACTCCACATGCGAATCTTACTTCCATTTTAAACTAATTCTTCTATCTGAAACTAAGTGTTCGATACTGTGCCAGGAGAGGCGCCTGTTCTCTGAAATCTGTGGCGATGCTACTCGAAACCGTATGTGTTCGACGAAACTAAGTGGTCGCCTTGTGAAAGAGGAAACTCCAGATGCGTAAATTAGTACCATTTTAAACTAATTGTTCTACCTGAAACTAAGTGTTCGATACTGTGCCAGGAGAAGCGCCTGTTCTCTGAAATCTGTGGCGATGCCACTGGAAACCGTATGTGTTCCACGAAACTAAGTGGTCGACCTTGTAAGAGAGGAAACTCCAGATGCGAAACTTAGTTCCATTTTAACCTAATTGTTCTATCTGAAACTATGTGTTCGACACTGTGCCAGGAGAAGCGCCTGTTCTCTGCAATCTGTGGCGATGCCACTCGAAACCGTATGTGTTCGACGAAACTAAGTGGTCGAACTTGTGAGAGAGAAAACTCCAAATGCGAAACATAGGTCCATTTTAAACTAATTGTTCTATCTGAAACTAAGTGTTCCATAGTGTGCCAGGAGAAGTGCTTGTTCTCTGAAATCTGTGGCGATGCTACTCGAAACCGTATGTGTCTGACGAAACTAAGTGGTCGACCTTGTGAGAGAGGAAACTCCAGATGCGAAACTTAGTTCCATTTCAAACTGATTGTTCTATCTGAAACATAGTGTTTGATAATGAGCCAGGAGAAGCGCCTGTTCTCTGAAATCTGTGGCGATGCTACTCGGAACCGTTTGATCGACCGTGTTCGACGAAACTAAGTGGTCCACCTTGTGAGAGAGAAACTCCAGATGCGAAGTTTAGTTCCATTTAAAACTAATTGTTCTATCTGATACTAAGTGTTCGATACTGTGCCAGGAGAAGCGCCTGTTCTCTGAAATGTGTGGCGATGCCACTCGAAACCGTATGTGTTCGAGGAAACTAAGTGGTTGATCTTGTGAGAGAGGAACTCCAGATGCGAAACTTAGTTCCATTTTAAACTAATTGTTCTGTCTGAAACTAAGTGTTCGATACTGTGCCAGGTGAAGCGCCTGTTCTCTGAAATCAGTGGCGATGCTACTCGAAATCGTATGTGTTCGACGAAACTAAGTGGTCGGCCTTGTGAGGGAGGATTCACCAGATGCGGAACATAGTTCCATTTTAAATTAATTGTTCTATCTGAAACTAAGTGTTCGATACTGTGCCAGGAGAATCGCCTGTTCTCTGAAATCTGTGGCGGTGCCACTCGAAACCGTATGTGTTCCACGAAACTAAGTGGTCGACCTTGTAAGAGAGGAAACTCCAGATGCGAAAATTTGTTCCATTTTAACCTAATTGTTCTATCTGAAACTATGTGTTCGACACTGTGCCAGGAGAAGCGCCTGTTCTCTGAAATCTGTGGCGATGCCACTGGAAACCGTATGTGTTCCACGAAACTAAGTGGTCGACCTTGTAAGAGAGGAAACTCCAGATGCGAAACTTAGTTCCATTTTAACTTAATTGTTATATCTGAAACTATGTGTTCGACACTGTGCCAGGAGAAGCGCCTGTTCTCTGCAATCTGTGGCGATGCCACCCGAAACCGTATGTGTTCGACGAAACTAAGTGGTCGAACTTGTGAGAGAGAAAACTCCAAATGCGAAACATAGGTCCATTTTAAACTAACTGTTCTATCTGAAACCAAGTGTTCCATACTGTGCCAGGAGAAGTGCTTGTTGTCTGAAATCTGTGGCGATGCTACTCGAAACCGTATGTGTCTGACGAAACTAAGTGGTCGACCTTGTGAGAGAGGAAACTCCAGATGCGAAACTTAGTTCCATTTCAAACTGATTGTTCTATCTGAAACTCAGTGTTTGATAATGAGCCACGAGAAGCGCCTGTTCTCTGAAATCTGTGGCGATGCTACTCGAAACCGTTTGTGTTCGACGAAACTAAGTGGTCCACCTTGTGAGAGAGGATACTCCAGATGCGAAGTTTAGTTCCATTTAAAACTGATTGTTCTATCTGATACTAAGTGTTCGATACTGTGCCAGGAGAAGCGCCTGTTCTCTGAAATCTGTGGCCATGCCACTCGAAACCGTATGTGTTCGACGAAACTAAGTGGTCGACCTTGTAAGAGAGGAAACTCCAGATGCGAAAATTAGTTCCATTTTAACTTAATTGTTCTATCTGAAACTATGTGTTCGACACTGTGCCAGGAGAAGCGCCTGTTCTCTGCAATCTGTGGCGATGCCACCCGAAACCGTATGTGTTCGACGAAACTAAGTGGTCGAACTTGTGAGAGAGAAAACTCCAAATGCGAAACATAGGTCCATTTTAAACTAACTGTTCTATCTGAAACTAAGTGTTCCATACTGTGCCAGGAGAAGTGCTTGTTGTCTGAAATCTGTGGCGATGCTACTCGAAACCGTATGTGTCTGACGAAACTAAGTGGTCGACCTTGTGAGAGAGGAAACTCCAGATGCGAAACTTAGTTCCATTTCAAACTGATTGTTCTATCTGAAACTTAGTGTTTGATAATGAGCCACCAGAAGCGCCTGTTCTCTGAAATCTGTGGCGATGCTACTCGAAACCGTATGTGTTCGACGAAACTAAGTGGTCGCCGTGTGAAAGAGGAAACTCCAGATGCGTAACTTAGTACCATTTTAAACTAATTGTTCTACCTGAAACTAAGTGTTCGATACTGTGCCAGGAGAAGCGCCTGTTCTCTGAAATCTGTGGCGATGCCACTGGAAACCGTATGTGTTCCACGAAACTAAGTGGTCGAACTTGTGAGAGAGAAAACTCCAAATTGCGAAACATAGGTCCATTTTAAACTAATTGTTCTATCTGAAACTAAGTGTTCCATAGTGTGCCAGGAGAAGTGCTTGTTCTCTGAAATCTGAGGCCATGCCACTCGAAACCGTATGTGTTCGACGAAACTAAGTGGTCGACCTTGTGGGAGAGGAAACTCCACATGCGAAACTTCCTTCCATTTTAAACTAATTCTTCTATCTGAAACTAAGTGTTCGATACTGTGCCAGGAGAGGCGCCTGTTCTCTGAAATCTGTGGCGATGCTACTCGAAACCGTATGTGTTCGACGAAACTAAGTGGTCGCCTTGTGAAAGAGGAAACTCCAGATGCGTAAATTAGTACCATTTTAAACTAATTGTTCTACCTGAAACTAAGTGTTCGATACTGTGCCAGGAGAAGCGCCTGTTCTCTGAAATCTGTGGCCATGCCACTCGAAACCGTATGTGTTCGACGAAACTAAGTGGTCGACCTTGTAAGAGAGGAAACTCCAGATGCGAAACTTAGTTCCATTTTAACTTAATTGTTCTATCTGAAACTATGTGTTCGACACTGTGCCAGGAGAAGCGCCTGTTCTCTGCAATCTGTGGCGATGCCACCCGAAACCGTATGTGTTCGACGAAACTAAGTGGTCGAACTTGTGAGAGAGAAAACTCCAAATGCGAAACATAGGTCCATTTTAAACTAACTGTTCTATCTGAAACTAAGTGTTCCATACTGTGCCAGGAGAAGTGCTTGTTGTCTGAAATCTGTGGCGATGCTACTCGAAACCGTATGTGTCTGACGAAACTAAGTGGTCGACCTTGTGAGAGAGGAAACTCCAGATGCGAAACTTAGTTCCATTTTAAACTAATTGTTCTACCTGAAACTAAGTGTTCGATACTGTGCCAGGAGAAGCGCCTGTTCTCTGAAATCTGTGGCGATGCCACTGGAAACCGTATGTGTTCCACGAAACTAAGTGGTCGACCTTGTAAGAGAGGAAACTCCAGATGCGAAACTTAGTTCCATTTTAACCTAATTGTTCTATCTGAAACTATGTGTTCGACACTGTGCCAGGAGAAGCGCCTGTTCTCTGCAATCTGTGGCGATGCCACTCGAAACCGTATGTGTTCGACGAAACTAAGTGGTCGAACTTGTGAGAGAGAAAACTCCAAATGCGAAACATAGGTCCATTTAAAACTAATTGTTCTATCTGATACTAAGTGTTCGATACTGTGCCAGGAGAAGCGCCTGTTCTCTGAAATGTGTGGCGATGCCACTCGAAACCGTATGTGTTCGAGGAAACTAAGTGGTTGATCTTGTGAGAGAGGAACTCCAGATGCGAAACTTAGTTCCATTTTAAACTAATTGTTCTGTCTGAAACTAAGTGTTCGATACTGTGCCAGGTGAAGCGCCTGTTCTCTGAAATCAGTGGCGATGCTACTCGAAACCGTATGTGTTCGACGAAACTAAGTGGTCGGCCTTGTGAGGGAGGATTCACCAGATGCGGAACATAGTTCCATTTTAAATTAATTGTTCTATCTGAAACTAAGTGTTCGATACTGTGCCAGGAGAATCGCCTGTTCTCTGAAATCTGTGGCGATGCCACTCGAAACCGTATGTGTTCCACGAAACTAAGTGGTCGACCTTGTAAGAGAGGAAACTCCAGATGCGAAAATTTGTTCCATTTTAACCTAATTGTTCTATCTGAAACTATGTGTTCGACACTGTGCCAGGAGAAGCGCCTGTTCTCTGAAATCTGTGGCGATGCCACTGGAAACCGTATGTGTTCCACGAAACTAAGTGGTCGACCTTGTAAGAGAGGAAACTCCAGATGCGAAACTTAGTTCCATTTTAACTTAATTGTTCTATCTGAAACTATGTGTTCGACACTGTGCCAGGAGAAGCGCCTGTTCTCTGCAATCTGTGGCGATGCCACCCGAAACCGTATGTGTTCGACGAAACTAAGTGGTCGAACTTGTGAGAGAGAAAACTCCAAATGCGAAACATAGGTCCATTTTAAACTAACTGTTCTATCTGAAACCAAGTGTTCCATACTGTGCCAGGAGAAGTGCTTGTTGTCTGAAATCTGTGGCGATGCTACTCGAAACCGTATGTGTCTGACGAAACTAAGTGGTCGACCTTGTGAGAGAGGAAACTCCAGATGCGAAACTTAGTTCCATTTCAAACTGATTGTTCTATCTGAAACTCAGTGTTTGATAATGAGCCACGAGAAGCGCCTGTTCTCTGAAATCTGTGGCGATGCTACTCGAAACCGTTTGTGTTCGACGAAACTAAGTGGTCCACCTTGTGAGAGAGGAAACTCCAGATGCGAAGTTTAGTTCCATTTAAAACTGATTGTTCTATCTGATACTAAGTGTTCGATACTGTGCCAGGAGAAGCGCCTGTTCTCTGAAATCTGTGGCCATGCCACTCGAAACCGTATGTGTTCGACGAAACTAAGTGGTCGACCTTGTAAGAGAGGAAACTCCAGATGCGAAACTTAGTTCCATTTTAACTTAATTGTTCTATCTGAAACTATGTGTTCGACACTGTGCCAGGAGAAGCGCCTGTTCTCTGCAATCTGTGGCGATGCCACCCGAAACCGTATGTGTTCGACGAAACTAAGTGGTCGAACTTGTGAGAGAGAAAACTCCAAATGCGAAACATAGGTCCATTTTAAACTAACTGTTCTATCTGAAACTAAGTGTTCCATACTGTGCCAGGAGAAGTGCTTGTTGTCTGAAATCTGTGGCGATGCTACTCGAAACCGTATGTGTCTGACGAAACTAAGTGGTCGACCTTGTGAGAGAGGAAACTCCAGATGCGAAACTTAGTTCCATTTCAAACTGATTGTTCTATCTGAAACTTAGTGTTTGATAATGAGCCACCAGAAGCGCCTGTTCTCTGAAATCTGTGGCGATGCTACTCGAAACCGTTTGTGTTCGACGAAACTAAGTGGTCCACCTTTTGAGAGAGGAAACTCCAGATGCGAAGTTTAGTTCCATTTAAAACTAATTGTTCTATCTGATACTAAGTGTTCGATACTGTGCCAGGAGAAGCGCCTGTTCTCTGAAATCTGTGGCCATGCCACTCGAAACCGTATGTGTTCGACGAAACTAAGTGGTCGACCTTGTGGGAGAGGAAACTCCACATGCGAAACTTACTTCCATTTTAAACTAATTGTTCTATCTGAAACTATGTGTTCGACACTGTGCCAGGAGAAGCGGCTGTTTTCTGAAATCTGTGGCGATGCCACTCGAAACCGTATGTGTTCGACGAAACTAAGTGGTCGACCATGTGAGAGAGGAACCGCCAGATGCGAAACATAGTTCCCTTTTAAACTAATTATTCTATCTGAACCTGAGTGTTCGATACTGTGCCAGGAGAAGCGCCTGTTCTCTGAAATCTGTGGCGACGCCACTCGAAACCGTATGTGTTCGACGAAACTAAGTGATTGACCTTGTGAGGGAGGATTCACCAGATGCGGAATATAGTTCCATTTTAAACTAATTGTTCTATCTGAAACTAAGTTTTCGATACTGTGCCAGGAGAAGCGCCTGTTCTCTGAACTGTGTGGCGATACCACTCGAAGCCGTATGAGTTCGACGAAACTAAGTGGCCGACCTTGTGAGAGAGGAAGCTTCAGATGCGAAACTTAGTTCCATTTCAAATTAATTGTTCTATCTGAAACTAAGTGTTCGATAATGTGCCAGGAGAAGCGCCTGTTCTCTGAAATCTGTGGCGATGCCACACGAAACCGTATGTGTTCGACGAAACTAAGTGGTTGACCTTGTGAGAGAGGATACTCCAGATGCGAAACATAGTTCCATTTTAAACTAAATGTTCCATCTGAAACTAAGTGTTCGATACCGTGCCGGGAGAAGTGCCCGTTCTCTGAAATCTGTGGCGATACCACTCGAAACCGTATGAGTTCGACGAAACTAAGTGGCCGACCTTGTGAGAGAGGAAGCTTCAGATGCGAAACTTAGTTCCATTTCAAATTAATTGTTCTATCTGAAACTAAGTGTTCGATACTGTGCCAGGAGAAGCGGCTGTTTTCTGAAATCTGTGGCGATGCCACTCGAAACCGTATGTGTTCGACGAAACTAAGTGGTCGACCATGTGGGAGAGGAAACGCCAGATGCGAAACATAGTTCCCTTTTAAACTAATTATTCTATCTGAACCTGAGTGTTCGATACTGTGCCAGGAGAAGCGCCTGTTCTCTGAAATCTGTGGCGATGCCACTCGAAACCGTATGTGTTCGACGAAACTAAGTGATTGACCTTGTGAGGGAGGATTCACCAGATGCGGAATATAGTTCCATTTTAAACTAATTGTTCTATCTGAAACTAAGTTTTCGATACTGTGCCAGGAGAAGCGCCTGTTCTCTGAACTGTGTGGCGATGCCCCTCGAAACCGTATGTGTTCGATGAAACTAAGTGGTTGACATTGTGAGAGAGGATACTCCAGATGCGAAACATAGTTCCATTTTAATCTAATTGTTCTGTCTGAAATAAGTGTTCGATAGTGTGCCAGGAGAAGCGCCTGCTATCTGAAATCTGTGGCGATGCTACTCGAAACCGTATGTGTTCGACGAAATTAAGTGGTCGCCTTGTGAGGGAAGAAACTCCAGATGCGAAATTTAGTTCCAATTTAAACTAATTGTTCTATCTGAAACTAAGTGGTCGATACTGTGCCAGGAGAACCGCCTGTTCTCTGAAATCTGTGTCGATGCCACTCGAAACCGTAGGTGTTCGACGAAATTAAGTGGTCGCCTTGTGAGGGAAGAAACTCCAGATGCGAAATTTAGTACAATTTTAGACTAATTGTTCTATCTGAAACTATGTGTCTGATACTGTGCCAGGAGAAGCGCCTGTACTCTGAAATCTGTGGCGATGCCCCTCGAAACCGTATGTGTTCGACGAAACTAAGTGATTGACCTTGTGAGGGAGGATTCACCAGATGCGGAACATAGTTCCATTTTAAACTAATTGTTCTATCTGAAACTAAGTTTTCGATACTGTGCCAGAAGATGCGCCTGTTCTCTGAACTGTGTGGCGATGCCCCTCGGAACCGTATGTGTTCGATGAAACTAAGTGGTTTACCTTGTGAGAGAGGATACTCCAGATGCGAAACATAGTTCCATTTTAATCTAATTGTTCTGTCTGAAATAAGTGTTCGATACTGTGCCAGGAGAAGCGCCTGCTCTCTGAAACCTGTGGCGATGCTACTCGAAACCGTATGTGTTCGACGAAACTAAGTGGTCGACCTTGTGAGAGAGGAAACTCCAGATGCGAAACTTAGTTCCATTTTAATCTTATTGTTCTATCCGAAACTAAGTGTTCGATACTGTTTAAGGAGAAGCGCCTGCTCTCTGAAATCTGTGGCGATGCTACTCGAAACCGTATGTGTTCGACGAAACTAAGTGGTCCACCTTGTGAGAGAGGAAACTCCAGATGCGAAACTTAGTTCCATTTCAAATTAATTGTTCTATCTGAAACTAAGTGTTCGATACTGTGCCAGGAGAGGCGCCTGTTCTCTGAAATCTGTGGCGATGCTACTCGAAACCGTATGTGTTCGACGAAACTAAGTGGTCGCCTTGTGAAAGAGGAAACTCCAGATGCGAAACTTAGTTCCAATTTAAACTAATTGTTCTATCTGAAACTAAGTGGTCGATACTGTGCCAGGAGAAGCGCCTGTTCTCTGAAATCTGTGGCGATGCTACTCGAAACCGTATGTGTTCGACGAAACTAAGTGGTCGCCTTGTGAAAGAGGAAACTCCAGATGCGAAACTTAGTTCCAATTTAAACTAATTGTTCTATCTGAAACTAAGTGTTCGATAATGTGCCAGGAGAAGCGCCTGTTCTCTGAAATCTGTGGCGTTGCCACTCGAAACCGTATGTGTTCAACGAAACTAAGTGGTCGACCTTGTTAGAGAGGAAACTCCAGATGCGAAACTTAGTTCCATTTTAAACTAATTGTTCTATCTGATACTAAGTGTTCGATACTGTGCCAGGAGAAGCGCCTGTTCTCTGAAATCTGTGGCGATGCCACTCGAAACCGTATGTGTTCCACGAAACTAAGTGGTCGACCTTGTAAGAGAGGAAACTCCAGATGCGAAACTTAGTTCCATTTTAACCTAATTGTTCTATCTGAAACTACGTGTTCGACACTGTGCCAGGAGAAGCGCCTGTTCTCTGAAATCTGTGGCCATGCCACTTGAAACCGTATGTGTTCGACGAAACTAAGTGGTCGACCTTGTGGGAGAGGAAACTCCACATGCGAAACTTACTTCCATTTTAAACTAATTATTCTATGTGAAACTAAGTGTTCGATACTGTGCCAAGAGAGGCGCCTGTTCTCTGAAATCTGTGGCGATGCTACTCGAAACCGTATGTGTTCGACGAAATTAAGTGGTCGCCTTGTGAGGGAAGAAACTCCAGATGCGAAATTTAGTACAATTTTAGAATAATTGTTCTATCTGAAACTATGTGTCTGATACTGTGCCAGGAGAAGCGCCTGTACTCTGAAATCTGTGGCGATGCCACTCGAAACCGTATGTGTTCGACGAAACTAAGTGATTGCCCTTGTGAGGGAGGATTCACCAGATGCGGAACATAGTTCCATTTTAAACTAATTGTTCTATCTGAAACTAAGTTTTCGATACTGTGCCAGAAGATGCGCCTGTTCTGTGAACTGTGTGGCGATGCCCCTCGAAACCGTATGTGTTCGATGAAACTAAGTGGTTTACCTTGTGAGAGAGGATACTCCAGATGCGAAACATAGTTCCATTTTAATCTAATTGTTCTGTCTGAAATAAGTGTTCGATACTGTGCCAGGAGAAGCGCCTGCTCTCTGAAACCTGTGGCGATGCTACTCGAAACCGTATGTGTTCGACGAAACTAAGTGGTCGACCTTGTAAGAGAGGAAACTCCAGATGCGAAACTTAGTTCCATTTTAACCTAATTGTTCTATCTGAAACTACGTGTTCGACACTGTGCCAGGAGAAGCGCCTGTTCTCTGAAATCTGTGGCCATGCCACTTGAAACCGTATGTGTTCGACGAAACTAAGTGGTCGACCTTGTGGGAGAGGAAACTCCACATGCGAAACTTACTTCCATTTTAAACTAATTATTCTATCTGAAACTAAGTGTTCGATACTGTGCCAAGAGAGGCGCCTGTTCTCTGAAATCTGTGGCGATGCTACTCGAAACCGTATGTGTTCGACGAAATTAAGTGGTCGCCTTGTGAGGGAAGAAACTCCAGATGCGAAATTTAGTACAATTTTAGAATAATTGTTCTATCTGAAACTATGTGTCTGATACTGTGCCAGGAGAAGCGCCTGTACTCTGAAATCTGTGGCGATGCCACTCGAAACCGTATGTGTGCGACGAAACTAAGTGATTGCCCTTGTGAGGGAGGATTCACCAGATGCGGAACATAGTTCCATTTTAAACTAATTGTTCTATCTGAAACTAAGTTTTCGATACTGTGCCAGAAGATGCGCCTGTTCTGTGAACTGTGTGGCGATGCCCCTCGAAACCGTATGTGTTCGATGAAACTAAGTGGTTTACCTTGTGAGAGAGGATACTCCAGATGCGAAACATAGTTCCATTTTAATCTAATTGTTCCGTCTGAAACTATGTGTCTGATACTGTGCCAGGAGAAGCGCCTGTTCTCTGAAATCAGTGGCGTTGCCACTCGAAACCGTATGTGTTCAACGAAACTAAGTGGTCGATTTAGACTAATTGTTCTATCTGAAACTATGTGTCTGATACTCTGCCAGGAGAGGCGCCTGTACTCTGAAATCTGTGGCGATGCCACTCGAAACCGTATGTGTTCGACGAAACTAAGTGATTGACCTTGTGAGGGAGGATTCACAAGATGCGGAACATAGTTCCATTTTAAACTAATTGTTCTATCTGAAACTACGTTTTCGATACTGTGCCAGAAGAAGCGCCTGTTCTCTGAACTGTGTGGCGATGCCCCTCGAAACCGTATGTGTTCGATGAAACTAAGTGGTCGACCTTGTGAGAGAGGAAACTCCAGATGCGAAACTTAGTTCCATTTTAATCTTATTGTTCTATCCGAAACTAAGTGTTCGATACTGTTTAAGGAGAAGCGCCTGTTCTCTGAAATCTGTGGCGATGCCACTCGAAACCGTATGTGTTCGACGAAACTAAGTGATCGACCTTGTGAGAGAGGATACTCGAGATGCGAAACATAGTTACATTTTAAACTAATTGTTCTGTCTGAAATAAGTGCTTGATACTGTGCCAGGAGAAGCGCCTATTCTCTGAAATCTGTGGCGATGCTACTCGAAACCGTATGTTTTCGACGAAACTAAGTGGTCGCCTTTGAAAGACGAAACTCCAGATGCGAAACTTAGTTCCAATTTAAACTAATTGTTCCGTCTGAAACTATGTGTCTGATACTGTGCCAGGAGAAGCGCCTGTTCTCTGAAATCAGTGGCGTTGCCACTCGAAACCGTATGTCTTCAACGAAACTAAGTGGTCGACCTTGTTAGAGAGGAAACTCCAGATGCGAAACTTAGTTCCATTTTAAACTAATTGTTCTATCTGATACTAAGTGTTCGATACTGTGCCAAGAGAGGCGCCTGTTCTCTGAAATCTGTGGCGATGCTACTCGAAACCGTATGTGTTCGACGAAACTAAGTGGTCGCCTTGTGAAAGAGGAAACTCCAGATGCGAAACTTAGTTCCAATTTAAACTAATTGTTCTATCTGAAACTAAGTGTTCGATACTGTGCCAGGAGAAGCGCCTGTTCTCTGAAATCTGTGGCGATGCCACTCGAAACCGTAGGTGTTCGACGAAATTAAGTGGTCGCCTTGTGAGGGAAGAAACTCCAGATGCGAAATTTAGTACAATTTTAGACTAATTGTTCTATCTGAAACTATGTGTCTGATACTGTGCCAGGAGAAGCGCCTGTTCTCTGAAACCTGTGGCGATGCCACTCGAAACCGTATGTGTTCGACGAAACTAAGTGATTGACCTTGTGAGGGAGGATTCACCAGATGCGGAACGTAGTTCTATTTTAAACTAATTGTTCTATCTGAAACTAAGTTTTCGATACTGTGCCAGAAGAAGCGCCTGTTCTCTGGACTGTGTGGCGATGCCCCTCGAAACCGTATGTGTTCGATGAAACTAAGTGGTTTACCTTGTCGGAGAGGATACTCCAGATGCGAAACATAGTTCCATTTTAATCTAATTGTTCTGTCTGAAATAAGTGTTCGATACTGTGCCAGGAGAAGCGCCTGCTCTCTGAAACCTGTGGCGATGCTACTCGAAACCGTATGTGTTCGACGAAACTAAGTGGTCGACCTTGTGAAAGAGGAAACTCCAGATGCGAAACTTAGTTCCAAATTAAACTAATTGTTCTATCTGAAACTAAGTTTTCGATACTGTGCCAGGAGAAGCGCCTGTTCTCTGAAATCTGTGGCGATGCCACTCGAAACCGTAGTTGTTCGACGAAACTAAGTGGTTTACCTTGTGAGAGAGGATACTCCAGATGCGAAACATAGTTCCATTTTAATCTAATTGTTCTGTCTGAAATAAGTGTTCGATACTGTGCCAGGAGAAGCGCCTGCTCTCTGAAACCTGTGGCGATGCTACTCGAAACCGTATGTGTTCGACGAAACTAAGTGGTCGACCTTGTGAGAGAGGAAACTCCAGATGGGAAACCTAGTTCCATTTTAATCTTATTGTTCTATCCGAAACTAAGTGTTCGATACTGTTTAAGGAGAAGCGCCTGTTCTCTGAAATCTGTGGCGATGCCACTCGAAACCGTATGTGTTCGACGAAACTAAGTGATCGACCTTGTGAGAGAGGATACTCCAGATGCGAGACATATTTACATTTTAAACTAATTGTTCTGTCTGAAATAAGTGCTTGATACTGTGCCAGGAGAAGCGCCTGCTCTCTGAAATCTGTGGCGATGCTACTCGAAACCATATGTGTTCGACGAAACTAAGTGGTCCACCTTGTGAGAGAGGAAACTCCAAATGCGGAACATAGTTCCATTTTAAACTAATTGTTCTATCTGAAACTAGGTGTTCGATACTGTGCCAGGAGAAACGCCTGTTCTCTGAAATCTGTGGCGATGCCACTCGAAACCGTAGGTGTTCGTCGAAATTAAGTGGTCGACCTTGTTAGAGAGGAAACTCCAAATGCGAAACATTGTTCCATTTCAAACTAATTGTTCTATCTGAAACTAAGTGTTCGATACTGTGCCAGGAGAAGCGCCTGTTCTCTGAAATCTGTGGCGATGCCACTCGAAACCGTATGTGTTCGAGGAAACAAAGTGGTCGACCTTGTGGGACAGGAAACTCCATATGCGAAATTTAGTACAATTTTAGACTAATGGTTCTATCTGCAACTATGTGTCTGATACTGTGCCAGGAGAAGCGCCTGTTCTCTGAAATCTGTGGCGTTGCAACTCGAAACCGTATGTGTTCAACGAAACTAAGTGGTCGACCTTGTTAGAGAGGAAACTCCAGATGCGAAACTTAGTTCCATTTTAAACTAATTGTTCTATCTGATACTAAGTGTTCGATACTGTGCCAGGAGAAGCGCCTGTTCTCTGAAATGTGTGGCGATGCCACTCGAAACCGTATGTGTTCGAGGAAACTAAGTGGTTGATCTTGTGGGAGAGGAAACTCCAGCAGCCAAACTTAGTTCCTTTTTAAACTAATTGTTCTATCTGAAACTATGTGTTCGATACTGTGCCAGTAGAAGCGTCTGTTCTCCGAAATCTGTGGCGATGCCATTCGAAACCGCATTTGTTCGACGAAACTAAGTGGTCGACCTTGTGGGAGAGGAAACTCCACATGCGAAACTTACTTCCATTTTAAACTAATTATTCTATCTGAAACTATGTGTTCGATACTGTGCCAGTAGAAGCGTCTGTTCTCCGAAATCTGTGGCGATGCCACTCGAAACCGTATTTGTTCGACGAAACTAAGTTGTCGACCTTGTGAGAGAGGAAACTCCAAATGCGAAACTTAATTCCATTTTAAAATAATTGTTCTATATGATATTAAGTGTTCGATACTGTGCCAGGAGAAGCGCCCGTTCTCTGAAATCAGTGGCGATGCTACTCGAAACCGTATGTGTTCGTCGAAACTAAGTGGTCGACCTTGTGGGACAGGAAACTCCACATGCGAAACTTACTTCCATTTTAAACTAATTATTCTACCTGAATCTAAGTGTTCGATACTGTGCCAGGAGAGGCGCCTGTTCTCTGAAATCTGTGGCGATGCTACTCGAAACCGTATGTGGTCGACGAAATTAAGTGGCCGACCTTGTGAGAGAGGAAACTCCAAATGCGAAACATATTTCCATTTTAAACTAATTGTTCTCTGTGAAACTAAGTGGTCGATACTGTGCCAGGAGAAGCGCCTGTTCTCTGAAATCTGTGGCGATGCGCACTCGAAACCGTATGTGTTCGACGAACCTAAGTGGTCGCCCTTGTGAGAGAGGATACTCCAGATTCGAACCATAGTTCTATTTTAAACTAATTGTTCTATCTGAGACTAAGTGTTCGATGCTGTGCCAGGAGAAGTGCCTGTTCTCTGAAAACTGTGACGATGCTACTCGAAACCGTATGTGGTCGACGAAATTAAGTGGCCGACCTTGTGAGAGAGGAAACTCCAAATGCGAAACATATTTCCATTTTAAACTAATTGTTCTCTGTGAAACTAAGTGTTCGATACTGTGCCAGGAGAAGCGCCTGTTCTCTGAAATCTGTGGCGATGCGCACTCGAAACCGTATGTGTTCGACGAACCTAAGTGGTCGCCCTTGTGAGAGAGGATACTCCAGATTCGAACCATAGTTCTATTTTAAACTAATTGTTCTATCTGAGACTAAGTGTTCGATGCTGTGCCAGCAGAAGTGCCTGTTCTCTGAAAACTGTGACGATGCTACTCCAAACCGTATGCGTTCGACGAAAATAAGTGGTCGACCTTCTGAGTGAGGAAACTCCAGATGCGAAACTTAGTTCCATTTTAAACTAATGGTTCTATCTGGTACTAAGTGTGCGATACTATGCCAGGAGAAGCGCCTGTTCTCTGAAATCTGTGGCGATGCTACTTTAAACCGTATGTGTTCGACGAAACTAAGTGGCCGACCTTGTGAGAGAGGAAACTTCAGATGCGAAACTTTGTTCCATTTTAAACTAATTGTTCCATCTGAAATTAAGTGTTCGATACTGTGCCAGGAGAAGCGGCTGTTCTCTGAAATCTGAGGCGATGCCACTCGAAAACGTATGTGTTCGACGAAACTAAGTGGCCGACCTTGTGAGAGAGGAAACTTCAGATGCGAAACTTTGTTCCATTTTAAACTAATTGTTCCATCTGAAATTAAGTGTTCGATACTGTGCCAGGAGAAGCGGCTGTTCTCTGAAATCTGAGGCGACGCCACTCGAAAACGTATGTGTTCGACGAAACTAAGTGGCCGACGTTGTGAGAGAGGAAACTGAAGATGCGAAACTTAGTTCCATTTTAAACTAATTGTTCTGTCTATAAGTGTTCGATACTGTGCCAGGAGACCCGCCTGTTCTCTGAAATCTGTGGCGATGCTACTCTAAACCGTCTGTGTTCGACGAAACTAAGTGGCCGACCTTGTGAGAGAGGAAACTCCATATGCGAAATTTAGTTGCATCTTAAATTAATTGTTCTATCTGAAACTAAGTGTTCGATACTGTGCCAGGAGAAGCGCCTGTTCTTTGAAATATATGGCGATGCCAGTCGAAACCGTATGTGTTCGACGAAACTAAGTGGTCGAACTTGTGAGAGAGGAAACCCCAGATGCGAAACATAGTTCCATTTTAAACTAATTGTTCTATCTGATACTAAGTGTTCGATACTGTGCCAGGAGAAGCTCCTGTTCTCTGAAATCTGTGGCGATGCTACTCTAAACCGTATGTGTTCGACGAAACTAAGTGGCCGACCTTGTGAGAGAGGAAACTTCAGATGCGAAATTTTGTTCCATTTTAAACTAATTGTTCCATCTGAAATTAAGTGTTCGATACTGTGCCAGGAAAAGCGCCTGTTCTCTGAAATTTGTGGCGATGCTACTCGAAACCGTATGTGGTCGACGAAATTAAGTGGCCGACCTTGTGAGAGAGGAAACTCCAAATGCGAAACATATTTCCATTTTAAACTAATTGTTCTCTGTGAAACTAAGTGTTCGATACTGTGCCAGGAGAAGCGCCTGTTCTCTGAAATCTGTGGCGATGCGCACTCGAAACCGTATGTGTTCGACGAACCTAAGTGGTCGCCCTTGTGAGAGAGGATACTCCAGATTCGAACCATAGTTCTATTTTAAACTAATTGTTCTATCTGAGACTAAGTGTTCGATGCTGTGCCAGGAGAAGTGCCTGTTCTCTGAAAACTGTGACGATGCTACTCCAAACCGTATGTGTTCGACGAAAATAAGTGGTCGACCTTCTGAGTGAGGAAACTCCAGATGCGAAACTTAGTTCCATTTTAAACTAATGGTTCTATCTGATACTAAGTGTGCGATACTATGCCAGGAGAAGCGCCTGTTCTCTGAAATCTGTGGCGATGCTACTTTAAACCGTATGTGTTCGACGAAACTAAGTGGCCGACCTTGTGAGAGAGGAAACTTCAGATGCGAAACTTTGTTCCATTTTAAACTAATTGTTCCATCTGAAATTAAGTGTTCGATACTGTGCCAGGAGAAGCGGCTGTTCTCTGAAATCTGAGGCGATGCCACTCGAAAACGTATGTGTTCGACGTAACTAAGTGGCCGACCTTGTGAGAGAGGAAACTTCAGATGCGAAACTTTGTTCCATTTTAAACTAATTGTTCCATCTGAAATTAAGTGTTCGATACTGTGCCAGGAGAAGCGGCTGTTCTCTGAAATCTGAGGCGATGCCACTCGAAAACGTATGTGTTTGACGAAACTAAGTGGCCGACGTTGTGAGAGAGGAAACTGAAGATGCGAAACTTAGTTCCATTTTAAACTAATTGTTCCATCTGAAATTAAGTGTTCGATACTGTGCCAGGAGAAGCGGCTGTTCTCTGAAATCTGAGGCGATGCCACTCGAAAACGTATGTGTTCGACGAAACTAAGTGGCCGACGTTGTGAGAGAGGAAACTGAAGATGCGAAACTTAGTTCCATTTTAAACTAATTGTTCTGTCTATAAGTGTTCGATACTGTGCCAGGAGACCCGCCTGTTCTCTGAAATCTGTGGCGATGCTACTCTAAACCGTATGTGTTCGACGAAACTAAGTGGCCGACCTTGTGAGAGAGGAAACTCCATATGCGAAATTTAGTTGCATCATAAATTAATTGTTCTATCTGAAACTAAGTGTTCGATACTGTGCCAGGAGAAGCGCCTGTTCTCTGAAATCTGTGGCGATGCTACTCGAAACCGTATGTGTTCGACGAAACTAAATGGTCGACCTTGTGAGAGAGGATACTCCAGATGCCAAACAGAGTTCCATTTTAAACGGATTGTTCTATCCGAAAGTGTTCGATACTGTGCCAAGAGAAGCGCCTGATCTCTGAAATCTGTGGCGATGCTACTCGAAACCGTATGTGTTCGGCGAAACTAAGTGGTCGACCTTGTGAGAGAGGATTCACCAGATGCGAAACATAGTTCAATTTTAAACTAAATGTTCCGTCTGAAACTAAGTGTTCGATACTGTGCCAGGAGAAGCGCCTGTTCTCTGAAATCTGTGGCGATGCCACTCGAAACCGTATGTGTTCGACGAAACTGAGTGGTCGACCTTGTGAGAGAGGAAACACCAAATGCGAAACTTATTTTCATTTTAAACTAAGTGTTCTACCTGTAACTAAGTGTTAGATACTGCGCCAGGAGAAGCGCCTGTTCTCTGAAATCTGTGGCGATGCTACTCGAAACCGTATGTGGTCGACTAAACTAAGTTGTCCACCTTGTGCGAGAGGAAACTCCAGATACGAAGCTTAGTTCCATTTTAAAGTAATTGTTCTATCTGATACTAAGTGTTCGATACTGTGCCAGGAGAAGGGCCTGTTCTCTGAAATCGGTGGCGATGCTACTCGAAACCGTATGTGTTCGACGAAACTAAGTGGTCGACCTTGTGAGACAGGAAATTCCAGATGCGAAGCATAGTTCCATTTTAAAGTAATTGTTCTATCTGATACTAAGTGTTCGATACTGTGCCAGGAAAAGCGCCTGTTCTCTGAAATTTGTGGCGATGCTACTCGAAACCGTATGTGGTCGACGAAATTAAGTGGCCGACCTTGTGAGAGAGGAAACTCCAAATGCGAAACATATTTCCATTTTAAACTAATTGTTCTCTGTGAAACTAAGTGTTCGATACTGTGCCAGGAGAAGCGCCTGTTCTCTGAAATCTGTGGCGATGCTACTCGAAACTGTATGTGTTCGACGAAACTAAGTGGTCGACCTTGTGAGAGAGGAAACACCAAATGCGAAACTTATTTTCATTTTAAACTAAGTGTTCCACCTGTAACTAAGTGTTAGATACTGCGCCAGGAGAAGCGCCTGTTCTCTGAAATCTGTGGCGATGCTACTCGAAACCGTATGTGGTCGACTAAACTAAGTGGTCCACCTTGTGCGAGAGGAAACTCCAGATACGAAGCTTAGTTCCATTTTAAAGTAATTGTTCTATCTGATACTAAGTGTTCGATACTGTGCCAGGAGAAGCGCCTGTTTTCTGTAATCTGTGGCGATGCCACTCGAAACCGTATGTGTTCGACGAAACTAAGTGGTCGACCTTGTGAGAGAGGAAACTCCAGATGCGAAACTTAGTTCCATTTTAAACTAATCGTTCTAGCTGAAACTAAGTGTTCGATACTGTGTCAGGAGAAACGCCTGTTCTCTGTAATCTGTGGCGATGCCACTCGAAACCGTATGTGTTCGACGAAATTAAGTGGTCGACCTTGTGAGAGAGGAAATTCCAGATGCGAAACTTAGCTCCATTTTAAACTAATTGTTCTATCTGAAACTAAGTGTTCGTTACTGTGCCAGGAGAAGCGCCTGTTCTCTGAAATCTGTAGTGATGCTACTCGAAACCGTATGTGTTCGAAGAAACTAAGTGGTCGACCTTGTGGGTGTTGCGTATGCAGCCCTTGGCCGTGGGGGTTATCTAAGTTACGACCAACGGAAATGGGTCCCATGGCCAAGGGTTTTATTTATGGAATAGACGCGGCTGTGATGTTCGGGTGACGGGACCCTCCGGGAAACTTGAGGCCCATACCAGATAAGCCATGCATCTTGGGGTGGATTTATGACCTTCCCCTTTTCCTTTTCATTTTCCAAGAACTCAGCACATTTCACCCACCCTGTTTCCTTCGGCCCTAGCCACAAAGTTTCCATTAAAAGAGCAACTTTCCACCGTGACTGGCAGTCTTGAAACACCCTTTGGTGCAGTGCGGTTTGAAGGTTATTGTCAAGTGTGCCCAAGTTCCTGGACGACCAGCGAACGCAGGACCACACGACATCAAATCACCAAGAACCTATCGAAAATATCCGCCGTGCTCAGATTGCAACTGAAACATTCGCTCGGGATAGGTAAGCACGCTCAGGACTCAACAACACCAAACAGTATTGTAAGGGACATTCTCGCCAACTCATTGTAAAAGTATGAACAAAGAATACAGTATCATAATCCTTAGTTAACGAAATAACGAGAGTACGATATTTCACCTTCCCTGCTCCATCATTCAGTATAGAGTATTACCATCGAACCGTTCACTCCAGCCGCTAGGAGTGACCAAGAAGAAATTACAGCCCAGTCTAACGTAGTACGACATAACTCGCCCTGGGCTCGTAACAAACTGGTGACAGCGGTGGGATACTGTTTAGTTGAATTCTAATTGCAGGGAAGGCATTTTCTTTTATTCAAAATGTTTGAGAACGGCTCATCTTCTTTTATAATGAATGATTTGTCCGCATCGTTGGCGATGATGACCAGACAAAACTGTATCCAGAATGTAGCATTCAGTATTCCGGTATTTGATGGAGAAAATCCCCCATTATCGGTATTTGCCCATGCGGTACAGAATGGCTTAGCGCTCATTCCTAAAGATAGTGAAACACAGTATCTAGCCGTGATATTATCCAAACTCACGGGTGCCGCGAGACGTTGCGTTCTGGAGCTTCGCTTTGAAAACGTGGAAGCTTTATTAAATTATTTAAAAAAACGATTCGCGCCGGGTAGGGATCTAGCTTATTTCCAAACCGACATCGCTAGGTTGAAAATTCGCGAAGGTAAAAACCTCTCCCGATATATCGATAGGACTGCTTATTTATGGCACTCTGCACGTACCGCGGCTAAGGATCGTTACCCCACGCATAGCGAGGAAATTGTTAAACAAATAAACGACGACGTGATCGAGAATTTTCTGGATGGACTTCCTAATGAAATCGGTTGGCGAGTGCATTCGACAAATAAGGAATTGCGAAACCTCGAGGATGCTTTTGAGGCAGCTTTAAGAGTTGACCGACGGCTACGAAATAGAGGAGAAACTTGCAGGGAACGAACCCCTGATAGACGTTCGAGATTTGAATACAGAAATCCTAGTAGGTCTAGAAGTAGAGAAAAAGAGAGGTACGTGTCTTACCCCTCT
Source organism: Nysson spinosus (assembly GCA_910591585.2). Lineage (NCBI taxonomy): Eukaryota > Metazoa > Arthropoda > Insecta > Hymenoptera > Crabronidae > Nysson > Nysson spinosus. The sequence goes on from CAJUYC020000006.1 coordinate 2,464,995, forward strand.
TCGCCAAGCCCCGTAAGTTTTCATCGTTATCGTAGTCGTCAAGAATCGGAGTCTGACGAAGAATCTCCGATTCGAAGACACCGAGCATCGGCAATGACGCTCCTTCGGAGACCGTCCTCGCGGGATGTTTCGCCCGCCCCATTTTCGGATTATAAACATGAAAAGGAACACGTGGGGAAGCCAAAGAATTTTGCGAAACAATTTTGTTGGAAATGCGGAGCTAAGGGTCATGATGGAAGGACCTGTAGGGAAAGATCCAAATCGCCAAGATACGCCGGAAAAACCGGTCATTTAAACTCCAATCCCGCTCATCGAACCAACGAGGCAATGAGCGAGCGAAATCAATCTCGTCAAAAATTTGTAAGATTCGCCCAGAAGAAAAACTAAGGATCCTCATCAAGGAATCCCCTAGCCCAAAAATCAGAGTCAAGGTTCCCGAATTGGAAACGGGGATGGGAGAATTCATCATAGATGGAGGAGCCTCAGTGAATTTAATTTCACGAAATGCGTTGGGAACAAATGCCGATATCACATCGAGGGAGGAAATAGAGATAACCGGTCTGTTATTAATACCTGTCCTCACGCTTGGAACCACCATTCTAAGCCTTAATGGTACATCGGCCATTTTTTACGTTGTGTAGGACCTACCGATACTCGCGGATGGACTTTTGGGTAGCTCGTTCTTACTACAAGAAGAAGCAGAGATATCGTATTTTCATAGCACAATAGTTTTACGGGACACCCCCACCAGGCCATCGAAATTCTGTAACTTCTACGATTACGATAAAAGGCAACCCTCTGCAACGAAGACAAAACACGTTATACCGGGTCGAACCATTCAACAAATTCCAATAAAAATCACAAATACAACAATTAAGGAAGGGTACCTGCCTAGGCTAAGGACGCCCAACAAATTATTCATAGGAGACGCCGCTGTAAAAAATAACAATGGCGAATGTCAAGTTCTTGCCTGCAACACTGACACGCAGGACATCGAATTTGAAATTGAACCGCAAGATATCACTCCGTATAATATTTGTTCATCCTCAGACGAGGAGTACTATTTAACTCAACAGGAGCAAATCAGTGATACGCGTAACCGCACTGATCAAATTAAGCGCAACCTGCATCTGAATCACCTAAATGCCGAGGAAAAGGAACATGTATTGGGATTGGTAGAGGAATTTGCCGACCGATTCTTCCTACCTGGCAATAAATTAGGAAAAGCTAAAAATTTTCAGCACGCACTACACACGACCGACGACATTCCGATTAATACTAGACATTATCGGTATCCACCGGTCCATCGCAAGGGCATCGAACGGCAAGTAAGCGCAATGCTGAAGGAAGGTATTATTACGAAGTCCATATCACCGTATAACTCTCCTCTATGGATAGTACCGAAGAAACCGGACGCAGACGGAAACAGACGTTGGCGAATGGTTATCGATTTTCGGGATTTAAATAAAAAGAAGGTAGGCGATAGGTATCCCTTACCACAAATTACTGAAATATTGGACCGACTGGGCGGCGCGAAATATTGCTCCATTTTTGACCGGGCCAACGGATTTCACCAAATCGAGTTGGATCCAAAAGACAGGAGTAAGACTGCTTTTACAACACCTTTAGGACACTACGAATAATGGATCAGGTATTAACTGGACTCCAGGGTGAGGAATTATTCGTCTATATAGATGACATTGTTGTTTACTCATCATCATTGGAGGAACATAAAATCAAAGTAAAGAAGTTACTCAAGCGTTTGAGAGAGCATGGTCTAACCCTACAGACTAGTAAATGCGAATTCCTGCGGAAAGAAGTGGCTTACTTGGGTCACATAATCTCTTCTGAGGGTGTGAGACCCGACCCTAAGAAAATTCAAGCGGTTAGAAATTTTCCTGTTCCGAAATCTCAGAGGAATATCCAGCAATTTTTGGGACTCGCAGGTTACTACCGCCGTTTCATACAACAGTTCTCATTCAAAACCAAACCTCTAACAAGCTTGTTAGGGAAAGGAAAACGGTTCAAATGGGAAGAGGAACAGCAGCATAGCTTTGAGACGCTACGTAATGAATTGTGTAATCAACCTATTCTGCAATTTCCGGATTTTGGCCAACCTTTCATAGTGACGACAGATGCTTCGGAAACCGCAGTCGGAGCAGTTTTAATGTCAAGGAGACATAGGTCAAGATTTACCCATAGCCTACGCGTCGCGCGTATTGAACCCTGCCGAGAGGAATTATTCAGCCACCGAAAAAGAGTGCCTAGCTATGGTCTATGCAATTAACCATTTCCGACCGTACCTTTATGGCCAAAGGTTTACCCTGGTGACGGACCATAGGCCATTAGTATGGTTGCACTCAGTCAAAGATCCCACTTCAAGACTCGTAAAGTGGAAATTAAAACTCCTAGAGTACGATTATCATGTGGTTCACAAGGCCGGTAAGGTAAACAAAAATGCGGATGCACTCTCCAGGAACCCAGTGATATGTTTGCCGCTCATACCTCGAGAACGGAATAAGGATCCAATTTACAAGGACTGCAATTACAAGCCTACCAATAATACTAGTACAATAGGAAAAAGGGTATGCGCGAGTAAGAGGAAAACGCGGTCCACACCCTTCTATAAAGAAGTTGATTCGAATTCTTCCGATGACCAGATTAGCGCTCCCTCACCAAAGCGATCATTTGTCAACGTAAGAAATTCACAAATCATTACTGGATCAAACCGAAGGGCACTACCGAGCCTGGAAATGGAAAAAACCCTGGAGGACGAAACCTTTCGTGTCATAGATACACCACCCAAGGGATTCTCTACCGAATTGGAAACAACTAATTACCTAGATGCTTCCCGACTTCATGAATCGCCAGCACTAATTAATTTTGATCAGGAAGTAAATAATACTGTGGTCGAACCAAGAAGACTCGATGAACCAAGAGACGGAATTATCGAATTATTCCCGACAAATTTACCCTCCTCTTCGGACGAAGAGGAACCGATGAATGATCAAGGAAATTTATTGTGCTCCCCGATTCCGGAAACCAATGTACCTTGTCTCGAACCAATGCTCACCGTAAATGAAGAATCAAGTATACAACCAGGTAATTTGACACCCTCGAGTCATATTGCTAACATAAATAGTTTGCTCGGGGTATTGACTTCGGATATGTCTGAGTACGAAAATAGCGAAACGTCCAACATAGTGATTCAGAAGAGGAACCAACTGCAGATCCATCAAATTATCATAGCAAGAATGTCGTTCTATCTTCAAATGGACTTATCTCCGAAAAAGGCCACTTGGCTCATTTCCTGTCAGCAGACTGTAGCTTAAAACACCCAATCGGTAAATTGCTATTTGAAACCCAAAAATTAAACGGGGAAAAACTTCTGGAAGGAAAACCCCGGAAAGAAACTATACTGGTATCCGGTAACGACAGATATAAAATATTTAGTATTGTAGCATCGAAACACCATTTTGAAACTCCAACCATATCTGAAATCACGATTGGTTTAAATAACCTTAAGAAGGCTCTAGTACGATACAAGGTACGTTATCTTCGCATGTCCCTCCTAGGCGACGGACATGATAATATTCAACCATCCACCTTCTACAGTCTATTAAAAAATACGTTTAAAAATACCAATATAAGGATAACCCTGTGCGATGCAAAAATCAAAACACCATTAGAGGCAGACCGAGTGGAATTAATAAGGGAAGCACACAGTAGTTTAATCGGTGGACACAAGGGTGTCAATAAAACTCAAAACCGCTTAAGGTCACGATTCAATTGGTCCGGTATGCGTGCAGAAATTCAAAATTTCATTAGAGAATGCGCTAGTTGCCAAGAGCAAAAGTTATTACGAGCAAAAACGCGGCAACCTATGATTATTACAGACACTCCTTCGGAACCGTTTGATAAAATCGCGCTAGATACAGTGGGACCTCTTCCGGAAACTCCTAGTGGAAACAGATACATTCTGACCATGCAGGATAATTTCACCAAATATTGTCTTGGTGTAGCCATCCCTAATATTCGAGCTACTACCATTGCTGACGCGTTTGCCAGGCATTTTATATCCGTGTTCGGCACACCTAAAGCCATTTTAACTGACCGAGGAACAAGTTTTATAGGAAAATTAATGGCCAACTTAGCAGAGATTTTTAAAATAAAGCAGGTAACCACGTCTGGGTACCGTCCACAGACGAATGGATCGCTTGAAAGGAGTCACATAGTCCTAACAGAGTATTTGAAACATTTTATGCACAAATACGAGGACTGGGACCTACTAATCCCATTTGCAATGTTTTCCTATAATACTTCTGTTCATGAGGCTACTAATTTTACTCCTCACGAATTGGTTTTCGGTAAATTAGCCAGGACGCCAAGTTCATTTCCGGATGGTGAAAATCTTAAGACATACGGAAATTATTTGGAAGAGCTAATATTTAAATTAGGAAAGATTAGGAATCTAGCCACCGATAACTTAAACAAAGCTAAAGTCCGTTCAAAGAAATATTATGACGCGAAATCAAACCCTGTGAAATTTAACGTAGGAGATTTCGTATATGTTCAGTTAGAACCTCGCATTAGTAAATTCGATCCCCACTACGTAGGACCATACCGAATACTGGATGTTACGGATTTGCATAATGTGGTGTTGCAAACTCCCAGTCACAAGGCTATAGTAAAGCACCAAGACAAGCTAAAACCCGCTTACCTTCCTGACGAGTGCAAAACAGTTGCAGAGATCTGAACATGGAGAAAAACTCCATTTTAACCATTGGCCTGGTAATCCTCGCCACCATAACTTGGATGACGCACGGGAGAATTAATGACTCACAACCCACCCAGTCAGTCATCAACAAATTCTCAAATAACCCAGGGATTTACTTTGAAAAATTAGCATCACTGCATTTATATCATACACAATGGAAACTCGTAACTGCTTTGGAGATCGAAAGTTTTCTGGAAACAGTACCAAACCTAACCCAATACCTCAATCTGACCAAGGAAGTCTGCATTAAACATAAAGTCTCACCCTGCATTAGTGAAGAAACAAGGCCACAACTCCAGGCAGAACTAAAGAACCTTGAACAGTACCGTACTCTCCTTAGCTCACTAGTAAAAGGAGACAGAGTACCTGTAAAACGTTCCGTACCCCTGGGATTTGTTGGAGACATCAGCAGAGCGCTTTTCGGAACACTGACAGAGGAGGACTTGCATCAATATAACCAGGAACTGGATAAGCTCTACGACCGGAATAATCAATTCTCCTCCCTAGTAGCTAACCAGACTCAAATCATGCAGTCGGAATTCAACCGAATCCATCAGCAATTCTTAAACTTTTCAAAAGGAGTAGAACAACTGGCGGTCCAGGTGAGAAAGATATCCGATAGCACCGAATAAATGGCCGAGGAACTCGACCGGATGGACATAATCAACCAGATGTGGTATTGGTCATCGCAGGTGAAGAGGGAGGTCGACAACTACAAGTCAAATTTAATAATATTACTAGACGCCGTCCTTTTTACCAAGAAAGGAATGCTACACCCAGCTATCTTAGCACCCGCACAGTTACTCCGGGCAGCACAAGAAATAAAGGAGAACACTAAATACAAATTCCCTCTCACCACAAAGGAGCTAGAAACCGAACAAATTGGGGAGGTAGCAAAGATAAGGACTTACTTCGGAAAAAATAGGATAATTCTGGAAATTTCAGTACCACTTCTGGATCAAGATAGCTATACACTCCACAAGGCGTACCCATTGCCTTCCACCCAAATTTATGGAAACCCCAGCGTCGCCGCGTTCATAAAACCGGCCACGACGTACATAGCCGTTTCCACCGACGAGCAAACCTATTTCACCGTCGATGAGGAATATCTGAGTATCTGCTCACAACATAAGGGTCAGTATCTGGGACCAGCAATTCAACCCATTTATAGCTCGCAGGGAAAATTGACCTGTGAGGCGGCATTGTTGCTCAACCAAGCAGCCACGAACTGGGACCAGTGCGACGTAAGGATTTTTAAACCCAAGGACCTTTTAATACAACGGTTGCGGTCACAGCAGACCTGGTTGTACTATGTATCGACGGAGAAAAGAATACAGACCACCTGTAAAGGGTTTGCCACCGGTTCAGCGATCTTAACCGGAGCCGGAACCATACGGATACGGCCACAATGTGCGGCGGTAATGGAGTCAATCAAGTTGACTTCTTTGGAAACCATTAGGGCCACCGAAGAAAGCGAATACTTGGCGGCTGTTTCGCTAAACATCTCCACCATGATACCTACCAACAACGTACATTTACACAAATTACTTAACGCAAGCCCGGACATTATCCTATATCAGGGTAACCAGTGGACGGAAGCTTCTGCAACACAATCTTTGGCCGAAATACAACAACAGGCAAAGGCATTGGAATTGCATCACCGCACATTCCAGCGCATCCGACCAGCGGTCTACACGGGAACGGGGATCGAGGCTATCCTTTTGATATTGTTGCTAATTGGGCTTAATTACTGGACGCACTTGGAAAAGAGTAGCAAGAAACAACCAGCAACTCAACCTCTGGTGATGTTCCGGGCAAAATCCGAGTCATATCCTCCAAAGGATCAATTCACGCCATTCTTGCAACCAATAGGCCTCACCTCATCGGGAATAGAGATCGTATAATTCTATCCTGAAAATGTGTTCTATTCAAAAATTTTAATATAATAGTCAACCAGGACCATCAAATGCCAGGACTCCCACATATATAAATTGTAAATTTTAGTAAAATAAGCACACTGACGCTCACACACTAAAGATAAGGACTCTCATCACACCTCACCTGGGGTTACCTGTTCCGGGCGAATGTGACGGAAAGCATCGCGGTCCAGCGATGTTTCATGTAAAGGGGGAGATGTTGCGTATGCAGCCCTTGGCCGTGGGGGTTATCTAAGTTACGACCAACGGAAATGGGTCCCATGGCCAAGGGTTTTATTTATGGAATAGACGCGGCTGTGATGTTCGGGGGACGGGACCCTCCGGGAAACTTGAGGCCCATACCAGATAAGCGATGCACCTTGGGGTGGATTTATGACCTTCCCCTTTTCTTTTTCATTTTCCAAGAACTCAGCACATTTCACCCACCCTTTTTCCTTCGGCTCTAGCCACAAAGTTTCCTTTAAAAGAGCAATTTTCCACCGTGACTGGCAGTCTTGAAACACCCTTTGGTGCAGTGCGGTTTGAAGGTTATAGTCAAGTGTGCCCAAGTTCCTGGACGATCACCGAACGCAGGACCACACGACATCAAATCACCAAGAACCTACCGAAAATATCCGCCGTGCTCAGATTGCAACCGAAACATTCGCTCGGGATAGGTAAGCACGCTCAGGACTCAACAACACCAAACAGTATTGTAAGGAACATTCTCGCCAACTCATTGTACAAGTATGAACAAAGAATACAGTATCATAATCCTTAGTTAACGAAATAACGAGAGTACGATATTTCACCTTCCCTGCTCCATCATTCAGTATAGAGTATTACCATCGAACCGTTCACTCCAGCCTCTCGGAGTGACCAAGAAGAAATTACAGCCCAGTCTAACGTAGTAAGACATAACTCGCCCTGGGCTCGTAACATGGGTGAGGAAATTCCAGATGCGAAACTCAGTTCCATTTTAAATTGAATGTTCTATCTGAAACTAAGTGTGCGACACTGTGCCAGGAGAAGCGCCTGTTCTCTGAACTCTGTGGCGATGCTACTCGAAAGCGTATATGTTCGACGAAAGTGAGTGGTCGACTTTGTTCCATTTTAAACTAATTGTTCTATCTGAAACTAAGTGTTCGATACTCTGCCAGGAGTAGCGCCTGTTTTCTGAAATCTGTGGCGAAGCCACTCGAAACCGAAAGGTGTTCGACGAAACTAAGTGGTCGACCTTGTGGGAGAGGAAATTCCAGATGGGAAACATAGTTCAATTTTAAACTAAATGTTCCATCTGAAACTAAGTGTTCGATACTGTGCCAGGAGAAGCGGCTGCTCTCTGAAATCTGTGGCGATGCCACTCGAAAACGTATGTGTTCGACGAAACTAAGTGGCCGACCTTGTGAGAGAGGAAACTTCAGATGCGAAACTTAGTTCCATTCCAATTTAATTGTACTATCTGAAACTAAGTGTTCGATACTGTGCCAGGAGAAGCGGCTGCTCTCTGAAATCTGTGGCGATGCCACTCGAAAACGTATGTGTTCGACGAAACTAAGTGGCCGACCTTGTGAGAGAGGAAACTCCAGTTGCGAAATGTAGTTTCATTTTAAACTAATTGTTCTATCTGAAACTACGAGCTCGATACTGTGCCAGGAGAAGGGCCTGTTCCCTGAAATCTGTGGCGATGCCACTCGAATCCTTACATGTTCGACGAAATTAAGTCGTCGACCTTCTGAGAGAGGAAACTCCAGATGCGAAACCTAGTTCCATTTTAAACTAATTGTTCTATCTGAACCTAAGTGTTCGATACTGTGCCAGGAGAAGAGCCTGTTCTCTGAAATCTGTGGCGATGCCACTCGAATCCTTACATGTTCGACGAAATTATGTCGTCGACCTTGTGAGAGAGGAAACTCCAGTTGCGAAATTTAGTTTCATTTTAAACTAATTGTTCTATCTGAAACTAAGTGTTCGATACTGTGCCAGGAGAAGAGCCTGTTCTCTGAAATGTGTGGCGATGCTACTCGAAACCGTATGTGATCCACGAATCTAATTGGTCGACCGTGTGGGAGACAAATCTCCAGATGCGAAACTTAGTTCCATTTTAAACAAATTGTTCTATCTGAAACTACGTGCTCGATACTTTGCCAGGAGAAGGCCTGTTCCCTGAAATCTGTGGCGATGCCACTCGAATCCTTACATGTTCGACGAAATTAAGTCGTCGACCTTCTGAGAGAGGAAACTCCAGATGCGAAACCTAGTCCAATTTTAAACTAAATGTTCCAGCTGAAACTAAGTGTCGATACTGTGCCAGGAGAAGCGTCCGTTTTGTGAAATCTGTGGCGAGTCCACTCGAAACCGTATGTGTTCGACGAAACTAAGTGGTCGAGCTTGTGGGAGAGGAAACTCTAAATGCGAAACATAGTTCAATTTTAAACTAAATGTTCCATCTGAAACTAAGTGTTCGATACTGTGCTAGGAGAAGCGTCCGTTTTGTGAAATCTGTGGCGAGGCCACTCGAAACCGTATGTGTTCGACGAAACTAAGTGGTCGAGCTTGTGAGAGAGGAAACTCTAAATGTGAAACATAGGTCCATTTTAAACCAATTGTTCTATCTGAAACTAAGTGTTCGATAATGTGCCAGGAGAAGCGCCTGTTCTCTGAAATCTGTGGCGATGCTACTCGAAACCGTATGTGTTCGACGAAACTAAGTGGTCGACCTTGTGAGAGAGGAAACTCCAGATGCGAAATTTAATTCCATTTTAAACTAATTGTTCTATCTGAAACTAAGTGTTCGATACTGTGCCAGGAGAAGCGCCTGTACTCTGAACTGTGTGGCGATGCCCCTCGAAACCGTATGTGTTCGACGAAACTAAGTGGTTGAAGTTGTGAGGTAGGATACTCCACATGCGAAACATAGTTCCATTTTAAACTAATTGTTCTGTGTGAAATAAGTGTTCGATACTGTGCCAGGAGAAGCGCCTGCTCCCTGAAATCTGTGGCGTTGCTACTCGAAACCGTATGTGTTCGACGAAACTAAGTGGTAGAGCTTGTGAGAGAGGAAACTCCAAATGCGAAGCTTTGTTCCATTTTAAACTAATTGTTCTATCTGCTACTGAGTATTCGATACTGTGCTAGGAGAAGCGCCTGTTCTCTGAAATCTGTGGCGATGCCGCTGGAAACCGTATGTGTTCGTCGAAACTGAGTGGTCGACCTTGTGGGAGAGGAAACTCCAGATGCGAAACTTAGTTCCATTTTAAACTAATTGTTCTATCTGAAACAAAGTGTTCGATACTGTGCCAGGAGAAGCGCCCGTTCTGTGAAACCTGTGGCGATAACACTCGAAACCGAATGTGTTCAACGAAACTAAGTCGTCGACCTTGTGAGACAGGAGACTCCAGATTCGAAACTTTGTTCCATTTTAAACTAATCGTTCTATCTGAAACTGAGTGTCCGATACTGTGCCAGGAGAAGCGCCTGATCTCTGAAATCTGTGGCGATGCTACTCGAAACCGTATGTGTTCGACGAAACTAAGTGGCCGACCTTGTGAGAAAGGAAACTTCAGATGCGAAACTTAGTTCCATTTCAAATTAATTGTTCTATCTGAACTAAGTGTTCGATGCTGTGGCAGGAGAAGCGCCTGTTCTCTGAAATGTGTAGCGATGCCACTCGAAACCGTATGTGTTCGACGAAACTAAGTGGTCGACCTTGTGGGAGAGGACACTCCAGATGCGAAACTTAGTTCCATTTTAAACTAATTGTTCTATCTGAAACTAAGTGTTCGATATTGTGCCAGGAGAAGCGCCCGTTCTCTGAAATCTGTAGCGATGCCGCTCGAAACCGTATGAGTTCGGCGAAACTAAGTGGTCGACCTTGTGAGCGAGGATACTCTAAATTAAAAAATTTAGTTCCCTTTTAAACTAATAATCCTATCTGAAACTAAGTGTACGATACTGTGCCAGGAGAAGCGCCTGTCCTCTGAAATCTGTGGCGATGCCACTCGAAACCGTATGCGTTCGACGAAACTAGGTGGTCGAGCTTGTGAGAGAGGAAACTCCAAATGCGAAGCTTTGTTCCATTTTAAACTAATTGTTCTATCTGCTACTGAGTGTTCGATACTGTGCTAGGAGAAGCGCCTGTTCCCTGAAATCTGTGGCGATGCCGCTCGAAACCGTATGTGTTCGACGAAACAAAGTGGTCGACCTTTTGAGGGAGGAATATCCAGATGCGAAACTTAGTTCCATTTTAAACTAATTGTTCTCTCTGAAACTATGTGTTCGATACTGTGCCAGGAGAAGCGCCTGTTCTCTGAAATCTGTGGCGATGCCACTCGAAACCGTATGTGTTCGACGAAACTAAGTGGCCGACCTTGTGAGAGAGGAAACTTCAGATGCGAAACTTAGTTCCATTTCAAATTAATTGTTCTATCTGAAGTAAGTGTTCGATACTGTGCCAGGAGAAGCGCCTGTTCTGTGAAACCTGTGGCGATGCCCATCGAAACCGTATGTGTTCGACGAAACTAAGTGGCCGACCTTGTGAGAGAGGAAACTCCAGATGCGAAACTTAGTACCATTTTAAACTAATTGTTCTATCTGAAACTAAGTGTTCGATACTGTGCCAGGAGAAGCGCCCGTTCTCTGAAATCTGTAGCGATGCCGCTCGAAACCGTATAGGTACGTCGAAACTGAGTGGTCGACCTTGTGAGAGAGGAAACTCCAGATGCGAAACTTAGTTCCATTTTAAACTAATTGTTCTCTCTGAAACTATGTGTTCGATACTGTGCCAGGAGAGGCGCCTGTTCTCTGAAATCTGTGACGATGCTACTCGAAACCGTATGTCTTCGACGAAACTAAGTGGTTGACCTTGTGAGAGAGGATACTCCAGATGCGAAACATAGTTCCATTTTAAACTAATTGTTCTATCTGAAACTAAGTGTTCGATACTGTGCCAGGAGAAGCGCCTGTTCTCTGAAATCTGTGGCGATGCTACTCGAAACCGTATGTGTTCGACGAAATTAAGTGGTCGCCTTGTGAGGGAAGAAACTCCAGATGCGAAATTTAGTACAATTTTAAACTAATTGTTCTATCTGAAACTATGTGTCTGATACTCTGCCAGGAGAAGCGCCTGTTTTCTGAAATCTGTGGCGTTGCCACTCGAAACCGTATGTGTTCAACGATACTAAGTGGCCGACCTTGTGAGAGGGGAAACTCCAGATGCGATGCTTAATTCCATTTTAAACTAATTGTTCTATCTGAAATAAGTGTTCGGTACAGTGCCAGGAGAAGCGCCTGTTCTCTGAAATCTGTGGCGATGCTACTCGAAACCGTATGTGTTCGACCAAACTAAGTGGTCGACCTTGTGAGGGAGGAAACTCCAAATGCGAAAGATATTTCCATTTTAAACTAAATGTTCGATCTGAAACTATGAATTCGTTACTGTGCCAGGAGAAGCGCCTGTTCTCTGAAATCTGTGACGATCAAACCGTATGTAATGTGCCAGGAGAAACGCTGTTCTGCGAAACCTTTGGCGGTACCACTCAAAACCGTATGTGTTCGACGAAACTAAGTGGCCGCCTTGTGGGAGAGGAAACTCCAGATGCGAAACTTAGTTCCATTTTAAACTAATTGTTCTATCTGAAACTATGTCTTCGATACTCTGCCAGGAGAAGCGCCTGTTCTCTTAAATCTGTGGCGTTGCTACTCGAAACAGTATGTGTTCGAGGAAACTAAGCGGTTGATCTTGTGAGAGAGGATACTCAAGATGCGAGACATAGTTCCATTTTAAACTAATTGTTCTCTGTGAAATAAGTGTTCGATACTGTGCCAGGCGAAGCGCCTGTTCTCTGAAAACTGTGGCGATGCCACTCGAAACCGGTGATTGAGGAAACTCCAGATGCGAAACTTAGTTCCATTTTAAACTAATTGTTCTATCTGAAACTAAGTGTTCGTTACTGTGCCAGGAGAAGCGCCTGTTCTCTGAAATCTGTGGCGTTGCCACTCGAAACCGTATGTGTTCAACGAAACTAAGTGGCCGACCTTGTGAGAGGGGAAACTCCAGATGCGAAGCTTAATTCCATTTTAAACTAATTGTTCTATCTGAAACTAAGTGTTCGGTACTGTACCAGGAGAAGCGCCTGTTCTCTGAAATCTATGGCGATGCTACTCGAAACCGTATGTGTTCGACGAAATTAAGTCGCCGACCTTGTGAGAGAGGAAACTCCAGATGCGAAACAGAGTTCCATTTTAAACTAATTGTTCTATCTGAAACTGTGTCTTCGATACTGTGCAAGGAGAAGCGCCTTTTCTCTGAAATCTGTGGCGATGCCACTCGAAACCGTATGTGTTCGACGAAACTATGTGGTCGACCTTGTGGGAGAGGAAACTCCAGATGCGAAACTTAGTTCCATTTTAAAATAATTGTTCTATCTGAATCTAGGTGTTCGATACTGTGCCAGGAGAAGCGCCTGTTCTCTGAAATATGTGGCGATGCCACTCGAAACCGTATGTGTTCGACCAAACTAAGTGGTCGACCTTGTGGGAGAGGAAACTCCAGATGCGAAACTTAGTTCCATTTTAAACTAATTGTTCTACCTGAAACTTAGTGTTCGATACTGTGCCAGGAGAAGCGCCTGTTCCCTGAAATCTGTGGCGATGCCACTCGAAACCGCATGTGTTCGGCGAAACTAAGTGGCCGACCTTGTGAGAGAGGAAACTCCAGATGCGAAACTTAGTTCCATTTTAAACCAAATGTTCCATCTGAAACTAAGTGTTCGATAATCTGCCAGCAGAAGCGCCTGTTCTCTGAAATCTGTGGCGTTGCCACTCGATACCGTATGTGTTCAACGAAACTAAGTGGTCGACCTTGTGAGAGAGGAAACACCAGTTGCGAAACTTAGTTCCATTTTAAACTAATTGTTCTATCTGAAACTAAGTGTTCGATACTGTGCCAGGAGAAGCGTCTGTTCTCTGAAATCTGTGGCGATGCTACTCGAAACCGTATGTGTTCGACGATAATAAGTGGTCGACCTTGTGGTAGAGGAAACTCCAGATGCGAAATATATTTCCATTTTAAACTAATTGTTCTATCTGAAACTAAGTGTTCGGTCCTGTGCCAGGAGAAGCGCCTGTTCTCTGAAATCTGTGGCGATGCCACTCGAAACCGTATGTGTTCGACGAAACTAAGTGGTCGGCCTTGGGAGAGTGGAAACTCCAGAAGTGGAACTTAGTTTCATTTAAAACTAACTGTGCTACCTGAAACTAAGTGTTCGATAATGTGCCAGGAGAAGCGCCTGTTCTGCGAAATCTGTGGCGATACCACTCCAAACCGTATGTGTTCGACGAAACTAAGTGGTCGGCCTTGTGAGAGTGGAAACTCCAGAAGTGAAACATAGTTTCATTTAAAAGTAATTGTTCTATCTGAAACTAAGTGTTCGATACTGTACCGGGAGAAGCGCCTGTTCTCTGAAATCTGTGGCAATGCCACTCGAAACCGTATGTGTGCGATGAAACTAAGTGGTCGACCTTGTGAGGGAGGATACTCCAGATGCGAAACATATTTACATTTTAAACAAATTGTTCTGTCTTTAATAAGTGTTCGATACTGTGCCAGGAGAAGCGCTTGCTCTCTGAAATCTGTGGCGATGCTACTCGAAACCGTATGTGTTCGACGAAACTAAGTGGTCGACCTTGTGAGAGAAGAAACTCCAGAAGCGAAACTTAGTTCCATTTTAAACTAATTGCTCTATCTGAAACCATGTGTTCGATGCTGTGCCAGGAGAAGCGCCTGTTCACTGAAATCTGTGGCGATGCCACTCGAAACCGTATGTGTACGACGAAACTAAGTGGTCGACCTTGCGAGGGAGGATACTCCACATGCGAAACATAGTTACATTTTAAACTAATTGTTCTGTCTGAAATAAGTGTTCGATACTGTGCCAGGAGAAGCGCCTGTTCTCGGAAATCTTTCGCGATGCTACTCGAAACCGTATGTGTTCGACGAAACTAAGTGGCCGACCTTGCGAGAGAGGAAACTTCATATGCGAAACTTAGTTCCATTTTAAATTAATTGTTCTATCTGAAATTAAGTGTTCGATAATGTGCCAGGAGAAGCGCTAGTTCTCTGAAATCTGTGGCGATACTACTCGAAACCGTATGTGTTCGACGAAACTAAGTTGTCGACCTTGAGAGAGAGGAAACTCCAGATGCGAAACTTAGTTCCATTTAAAACTAATTGTTCTATCTGGAACTAAGTGTTCGATAGTGTGCCAGGATAAACGCCTGTTCTCTGAAATCTGTGGCGATACCACCCGAAACCGTAGGTGTTCGACGAAACTAAGTGGTTGAACTTGTGAGAGAGGATACTCCAGATGCGAAACATAGTTCAATTTGAAACCAATTGTTCTATCTGATAATAAGTTTTCGATACAGTGCCAGGAGAATAGACTGTTCTCTGAAATCTGTGGCGATGCCACTCGAAACCGTATGTGTTCGACGAAACTAAGTGGTCGAACTTGTGAGAGAGGAAACTCCAGATGCGAAGCTTTGTTCCATTTTAAACTAACTGTTTTATCTGATACTATGTGTTCGATACTGTGCCAGGAGAAGCGGCTGTTCTGTGAAATCTGTGGCGATACCACTCGAAACCGTATGTGTTCGACGAAACTAAGTAGTCGACCTTGTGAGAGAGGATACTCCAGACGCGAAACATAGTTCCGTTTTAAATTAATTGTTCTATCTGAAACCAAGTGTTCGATACTGTGCCAGGAGTAGCGCCTGTCCTCTGAAATCTGTGGCGATGCTACTCGAAACCGTATGTGTTCGACGAAACTAAGTGGTCGACCTTGTGAGAGAGGAAACTCCAGATGCGAAACTTAGGTCCATTTTAAACTGATTGTTCTATCTGAAACTAAGTTTTCGATACTGTGCCAGGAGAAGCGCCTGTTCTCTGAAATCTGTGGCGATGCTACTCGAATCCGCATGCGTTCGACGAAACTAAGTGGTCGACCTTGTGAGAGAGTAAACTCCAAATGCGAAACTTAGTTCCATTTTAAACTGATTGTTCTATCTGAAACTAAGTGTTCGTTACTGTGCCAGGAGAAGCGCCTGTTCTCTGAAATCAGTGGCGATGTTACTCGAAACCGTATGTGTTCGAGGAAACTAAGTGGTCGACCTTGTGGGAGAGGAAACTCCAGATGCGAAACTTAGTTCCATTTTAACTGATTGTTCTATCTGAAACTAAGTGTTCGTTACTGTGCCAGGAGAAGCGCCTGTTCTCTGAAATCTGTGGCGATACTACTCGAAACCGTATATGTTCGACGAAACTAAGTGGTCCACATTGTGAGAGAGGAAGCTCCAGATGCGAAACTTAGTTCCATTTTAAACCAAACGTTCCATCTGAAACTAAGTGTTCGATACTGTGCCAGATGAAGCGCCTGTTCTCAGAAATCTGTGGCGATGCTACTCGAAACCGTATGTGTTCGACGAAACTAAGTGGTCGACCTTCTGAGAGAGGAAACTCCAGATGCGAAAATTAGTTCCATTTTAAACTAATTGTTCTATCTGAAACTAAATGTTCGATACTGTGCCAGGAGAAGCGCCTGTTATCTGAACTGTGTGGCGATGCCGCTCGAAACCGTATGTGTTCGACGAAACTAAGTGGTTGAACTTGTGAGAGAGGATACTCCAGATGCGAAACATAGTTCAATTTGAAACCAATTGTTCTATCTGATAATAAGTTTTCGATACTGTGCCAGGAGAATAGACTGTTCTCTGAAATCTGTGGCGATGCCACTCGAAACCGTATGTGTTCGACGAAACTAAGTGGTCGAACTTGTGAGAGAGGAAACTCCAGATGCGAAGCTTTGTTCCATTTTAAACTAATTGTTTTATCTGATACTATGTGTTCGATACTGTGCCAGGAGAAGCGGCTGTTCTGTGAAATCTGTGGCGATACCACTCGAAACCGTATGTGTTCGACGAAACTAAGTAGTCGACCTTGTGAGAGAGGAAACTCCAGATGCGAAGCTTTGTTCCATTTTAAACTAATTGTTCTATCTGAAAGTGTTCGATACTGTGCCAGGAGAAGCGGCTGTTCTGTGAAGTCTGTGGCGATACCACTCGAAACCGTATGTGCTCGACGAAACTAAGTAGTCGACCTTGTGAGAGAGGATACTCCAGACGCGAAACATAGTTCCGTTTTAATTAATTGTTCTATCTGAAACCAAGTGTTCGATACTGTGCCAGGAGTAGCGCCTGTCCTCTGAAATCTGTGGCGATGCTACTCGAAACCGTATGTGTTCGACGAAACTAAGTGGTCGACCTTGTGAGAGAGGAAACTCCAGATGCGAAACTTAGTTCCATTTTAAACTGATTGTTCTATCTGAAACTAAGTTTTCGATACTGTGCCAGGAGAAGCGCCTGTTCTCTGAAATCTGTGGCGATGCTACTCGAATCCGCATGCGTTCGACGAAACTAAGTGGTCGACCTTGTGAGAGAGTAAACTCCAAATGCGAAACTTAGTTCCATTTTAAACTGATTGTTCTATCTGAAACTAAGTGTTCGTTACTGTGCCAGGAGAAGCGCCTGTTCTCTGAAATCAGTGGCGATGTTACTCGAAACCGTATGTGTTCGAGGAAACTAAGTGGTCGACCTTGTGGGAGAGGAAACTCCAGATGCGAAACTTAGTTCCATTTTAAACTGATTGTTCTATCTGAAACTAAGTGTTCGTTACTGTGCCAGGAGAAGCGCCTGTTCTCTGAAATCTGTGGCGATACTACTCGAAACCGTATATGTTCGACGAAACTAAGTGGTCCACATTGTGAGAGAGGAAGCTCCAGATGCGAAACTTAGTTCCATTTTAAACCAAACGTTCCATCTGAAACTAAGTGTTCGATACTGTGCCAGATGAAGCGCCTGTTCTCTGAAATCTGTGGCGATGCCACTCGAAACCGTATGCGTTCGGCGAAACTAAGTGGTCGACCTTGTGAGATAAGAAACTCCAGATGCGAAACATAGTTCCATTTTAAACTAATTGTTCTATCTGATACTAAGTGTTCGATATTGTGCCAGGAGTAGCGCCTTTTCTCTGAAATCTGTGGCGATGTCACTCGAAACCGTATGTGTTCGACGAAACTAAGTGGTCGACTTTGTGAGAGAGGAAACTCCAAATGCGAAACATATTTCCATTTAAAACTATATATTCTAGCTGAAACTAAGTGTTCGATAATGTGCCAGGAGAAGCGCCTGTTCTCTGAAATCTGTGGCGATGCTACTCGAAACCGTATGTGGTCGACGAACCTAAGTGATCCACCTTGTGAGAGAGGAAACTCCAGATGCGAAACTTAGTTCCATTTTAAACTAATTGTTCTGTCTGACATAAGTGTTCGATACTGTGCCAGGAGAAGCGCCTGCTCTCTGAAATCTGTGGCGATGCTACACGAAACCGTATCTGTTCGACGAAACTAAGTGGTCGACCTTCTGAGAGGGGCAACTCCAGAAGCGAAACACAGTTCCATTTAAAACTAATTGTTCGATCTGAAGCTAAGTGTTCGATAGTGTACCAGGAAAAACGCCTGTTCTCTGAAACGTGTGGCGATACCGCTCGAATCCGTATGTGTTCGACGAAACTAAGTGGTCGACCCTGTGAGAGAGGAAACTCCAGATGCGAAACTTAGTTCCATTTTAAATTAATTGTTCTATCTGAAACTAAGTTTTCGATACTGTGCCAGGAGAAGCGCCTGTTCTCTGAAATCTGTGGCGATGCCAGTCGAAACCGTATGTGTTCGACGAAACTAAGTGGTCGACCTTGTGGGAGAGGAAACTCCAGATGCGAAACATAGTTCCATTTTAAACTAATTGTTCTACCTGAAACTAAGTGTTCGATACTGTGCCAGGAGAAGCGCCTGTTCTCTGAAATCTGTGGCGATGCCACTCGAAACCGTAGGTGTTCGTCGAAATTAAGTGGTCGCGTTGTGAGGGAAGAAACTCCAGATGCGAAATTTAGTACAATTTTAGACTAATTGTTCTATCTGAAACTATGTGTCTGATACTGTGCCAGGAGAAGCGCCTGTTCTCTGAAATCTGTGGCGTTGCCACTCGAAACCGTATGTGTTCAACGAAACTAAGTGGTCGACCTTGTTAGAGAGGAAACTCCAGATGCGAAACTTAGTTCCATTTAAAACTAATTGATCTATCTGATACTAAGTGTTCGATACTGTGCGAGGAGAAGCGCCTGTTCTCTGAAATGTGTGGCGATGCCACTCGAAACCGTATGTGTTCGAGGAAACTAAGTGGTCCACCTTGTGAGAGAGGAAACTCCAGATGCGAAGTTTAGTTCCATTTAAAACTAATTGTTCTATCTGATACTAAGTGTTCGATACTGTGCCAGTAGTAGGGCCTGTTCTCTGAAATCTGTGGCGATACTACTCGAAACCGTATATGTTCGACGAAACTAAGTGGTCCACATTGTGAGAGAGGAAGCTCCAGATGCGAAACTTAGTTCCATTTTAAACCAAACGTTCCATCTGAAACTAAGTGTTCGATACTGTGCCAGATGAAGCGCCTGTTCTCTGAAATCTGTGGCGATGCCACTCGAAACCGTATGCGTTCGGCGAAACTAAGTGGTCGACCTTGTGAGATAAGAAACTCCAGATGCGAAACATAGTTCCATTTTAAACTAATTGTTCTATCTGATACTAAGTGTTCGATATTGTGCCAGGAGTAGCGCCTTTTCTCTGAAATCTGTGGCGATGTCACTCGAAACCGTATGTGTTCGACGAAACTAAGTGGTCGACTTTGTGAGAGAGGAAACTCCAAATGCGAAATATATTTCCATTTAAAACTATATATTCTAGCTGAAACTAAGTGTTCGATAATGTGCCAGGAGAAGCGCCTGTTCTCTGAAATCTGTGGCGATGCTACTCGAAACCGTATGTGGTCGACGAACCTAAGTGATCCACCTTGTGAGAGAGGAAACTCCAGATGCGAAACTTAGTTCCATTTTAAACTAATTGTTCTGTCTGACATAAGTGTTCGATACTGTGCCAGTAGAAGCGCCTGCTCTCTGAAATCTGTGGCGATGCTACACGAAACCGTATCTGTTCGACGAAACTAAGTGGTCGACCTTCTGAGAGGGGCAACTCCAGAAGCGAAACACAGTTCCATTTAAAACTAATTGTTCGATCTGAAGCTAAGTGTTCGATAGTGTACCAGGAAAAACGCCTGTTCTCTGAAACGTGTGGCGATACCGCTCGAATCCGTATATGTTCGACGAAACTAAGTGGTCGACCCTGTGAGAGAGGAAACTCCAGATGCGAAACTTAGTTCCATTTTAAATTAATTGTTCTATCTGAAACTAAGTTTTCGATACTGTGCCAGGAGAAGCGCCTGTTCTCTGAAATCTGTGGCGATGCCAGTCGAAACCGTATGTGTTCGACGAAACTAAGTGGTCGACCTTGTGGGAGAGGAAACTCCAGATGCGAAACTTAGTTCCATTTTAAACTAATTGTTCTACCTGAAACTAAGTGTTCGATACTGTGCCAGGAGAAGCGCCTGTTCTCTGAAATCTGTGGCGATGCCACTCGAAACCGTAGGTGTTCGTCGAAATTAAGTGGTCGCGTTGTGAGGGAAGAAACTCCAGATGCGAAATTTAGTACAATTTTAGACTAATTGTTCTATCTGAAACTATGTGTCTGATACTGTGCCAGGAGAAGCGCCTGTTCTCTGAAATCTGTGGCGTTCCCACTCGAAACCGTATGTGTTCAACGAAACTAAGTGGTCGACCTTGTTAGAGAGGAAACTCCAGATGCGAAACTTAGTTCCATTTAAAACTAATTGATCTATCTGATACTAAGTGTTCGATACTGTGCGAGGAGAAGCGCCTGTTCTCTGAAATGTGTGGCGATGCCACTCGAAACCGTATGTGTTCGAGGAAACTAAGTGGTCCACCTTGTGAGAGAGGAAACTCCAGATGCGAAGTTTAGTTCCATTTAAAACTAATTGTTCTATCTGATACTAAGTGTTCGATACTGTGCCAGTAGTAGGGCCTGTTCTCTGAAATCTGTGGCGATACTACTCGAAACCGTATATGTTCGACGAAACTAAGTGGTCCACATTGTGAGAGAGGAAGCTCCAGATGCGAAACTTAGTTCCATTTTAAACCAAACGTTCCATCTGAAACTAAGTGTTCGATACTGTGCCAGATGAAGCGCCTGTTCTCTGAAATCTGTGGCGATGCCACTCGAAACCGTATGCGTTCGGCGAAACTAAGTGGTCGACCTTGTGAGATAAGAAACTCCAGATGCGAAACATAGTTCCATTTTAAACTAATTGTTCTATCTGATACTAAGTGTTCGATATTGTGCCAGGAGTAGCGCCTTTTCTCTGAAATCTGTGGCGATGTCACTCGAAACCGTATGTGTTCGACGAAACTAAGTGGTCGACTTTGTGAGAGAGGAAACTCCAAATGCGAAATATATTTCCATTTAAAACTATATATTCTAGCTGAAACTAAGTGTTCGATAATGTGCCAGGAGAAGCGCCTGTTCTCTGAAATCTGTGGCGATGCTACTCGAAACCGTATGTGGTCGACGAACCTAAGTGATCCACCTTGTGAGAGAGGAAACTCCAGATGCGAAACTTAGTTCCATTTTAAACTAATTGTTCTGTCTGACATAAGTGTTCGATACTGTGCCAGTAGAAGCGCCTGCTCTCTGAAATCTGTGGCGATGCTACACGAAACCGTATCTGTTCGACGAAACTAAGTGGTCGACCTTCTGAGAGGGGCAACTCCAGAAGCGAAACACAGTTCCATTTAAAACTAATTGTTCGATCTGAAGCTAAGTGTTCGATAGTGTACCAGGAAAAACGCCTGTTCTCTGAAACGTGTGGCGATACCGCTCGAATCCGTATATGTTCGACGAAACTAAGTGGTCGACCCTGTGAGAGAGGAAACTCCAGATGCGAAACTTAGTTCCATTTTAAATTAATTGTTCTATCTGAAACTAAGTTTTCGATACTGTGCCAGGAGAAGCGCCTGTTCTCTGAAATCTGTGGCGATGCCAGTCGAAACCGTATGTGTTCGACGAAACTAAGTGGTCGACCTTGTGGGAGAGGAAACTCCAGATGCGAAACTTAGTTCCATTTTAAACTAATTGTTCTACCTGAAACTAAGTGTTCGATACTGTGCCAGGAGAAGCGCCTGTTCTCTGAAATCTGTGGCGATGCCACTCGAAACCGTAGGTGTTCGTCGAAATTAAGTGGTCGCGTTGTGAGGGAAGAAACTCCAGATGCGAAATTTAGTACAATTTTAGACTAATTGTTCTATCTGAAACTATGTGTCTGATACTGTGCCAGGAGAAGCGCCTGTTCTCTGAAATCTGTGGCGTTCCCACTCGAAACCGTATGTGTTCAACGAAACTAAGTGGTCGACCTTGTTAGAGAGGAAACTCCAGATGCGAAACTTAGTTCCATTTAAAACTAATTGATCTATCTGATACTAAGTGTTCGATACTGTGCGAGGAGAAGCGCCTGTTCTCTGAAATGTGTGGCGATGCCACTCGAAACCGTATGTGTTCGAGGAAACTAAGTGGTCCACCTTGTGAGAGAGGAAACTCCAGATGCGAAGTTTAGTTCCATTTAAAACTAATTGTTCTATCTGATACTAAGTGTTCGATACTGTGCCAGTAGTAGGGCCTGTTCTCTGAAATCTGTGGCGATACTACTCGAAACCGTATATGTTCGACGAAACTAAGTGGTCCACATTGTGAGAGAGGAAGCTCCAGATGCGAAACTTAGTTCCATTTTAAACCAAACGTTCCATCTGAAACTAAGTGTTCGATACTGTGCCAGATGAAGCGCCTGTTCTCTGAAATCTGTGGCGATGCCACTCGAAACCGTATGCGTTCGGCGAAACTAAGTGGTCGACCTTGTGAGATAAGAAACTCCAGATGCGAAACATAGTTCCATTTTAAACTAATTGTTCTATCTGATACTAAGTGTTCGATATTGTGCCAGGAGTAGCGCCTTTTCTCTGAAATCTGTGGCGATGTCACTCGAAACCGTATGTGTTCGACGAAACTAAGTGGTCGACTTTGTGAGAGAGGAAACTCCAAATGCGAAATATATTTCCATTTAAAACTATATATTCTAGCTGAAACTAAGTGTTCGATAATGTGCCAGGAGAAGCGCCTGTTCTCTGAAATCTGTGGCGATGCTACTCGAAACCGTATGTGGTCGACGAACCTAAGTGATCCACCTTGTGAGAGAGGAAACTCCAGATGCGAAACTTAGTTCCATTTTAAACTAATTGTTCTGTCTGACATAAGTGTTCGATACTGTGCCAGTAGAAGCGCCTGCTCTCTGAAATCTGTGGCGATGCTACACGAAACCGTATCTGTTCGACGAAACTAAGTCGTCGACCTTCTGAGAGGGGCAACTCCAGAAGCGAAACACAGTTCCATTTAAAACTAATTGTTCGATCTGAAGCTAAGTGTTCGATAGTGTACCAGGAAAAACGCCTGTTCTCTGAAACGTGTGGCGATACCGCTCGAATCCGTATGTGTTCGACGAAACTAAGTGGTCGACCCTGTGAGAGAGGAAACTCCAGATGCGAAACTTAGTTCCATTTTAAATTAATTGTTCTATCTGAAACTAAGTTTTCGATACTGTGCCAGGAGAAGCGCCTGTTCTCTGAAATCTGTGGCGATGCTACTCGAATCCGCATGCGTTCGACGAAACTAAGTGGTCGACCTTGTGAGAGAGTAAACTCCAAATGCGAAACTTAGTTCCATTTTAAACTGATTGTTCTATCTGAAACTAAGTGTTCGTTACTGTGCCAGGAGAAGCGCCTGTTCTCTGAAATCAGTGGCGATGTTACTCGAAACCGTATGTGTTCGAGGAAACTAAGTGGTCGACCTTGTGGGAGAGGAAACTCCAGATGCGAAACTTAGTTCCATTTTAAACTGATTGTTCTATCTGAAACTAAGTGTTCGTTACTGTGCCAGGAGAAGCGCCTGTTCTCTGAAATCTGTGGCGATACTACTCGAAACCGTATATGTTCGACGAAACTAAGTGGTCCACATTGTGAGAGAGGAAGCTCCAGATGCGAAACTTAGTTCCATTTTAAACCAAACGTTCCATCTGAAACTAAGTGTTCGATACTGTGCCAGATGAAGCGCCTGTTCTCTGAAATCTGTGGCGATGCCACTCGAAACCGTATGCGTTCGGCGAAACTAAGTGGTCGACCTTGTGAGATAAGAAACTCCAGATGCGAAACATAGTTCCATTTTAAACTAATTGTTCTATCTGATACTAAGTGTTCGATATTGTGCCAGGAGTAGCGCCTTTTCTCTGAAATCTGTGGCGATGTCACTCGAAACCGTATGTGTTCGACGAAACTAAGTGGTCGACTTTGTGAGAGAGGAAACTCCAAATGCGAAACATATTTCCATTTAAAACTATATATTCTAGCTGAAACTAAGTGTTCGATAATGTGCCAGGAGAAGCGCCTGTTCTCTGAAATCTGTGGCGATGCTACTCGAAACCGTATGTGGTCGACGAACCTAAGTGATCCACCTTGTGAGAGAGGAAACTCCAGATGCGAAACTTAGTTCCATTTTAAACTAATTGTTCTGTCTGACATAAGTGTTCGATACTGTGCCAGGAGAAGCGCCTGCTCTCTGAAATCTGTGGCGATGCTACACGAAACCGTATCTGTTCGACGAAACTAAGTGGTCGACCTTCTGAGAGGGGCAACTCCAGAAGCGAAACACAGTTCCATTTAAAACTAATTGTTCTATCTGAAACTATGTGTCTGATACTGTGCCAGGAGAAGCGCCTGTACTCTGAAATCTGTGGCGATGCCACTCGAAACCGTATGTGTTCGACGAAACTAAGTGATTGACCTTGTGAGGGAGGATTCACCAGATGCGGAACATAGTTCCATTTTAAACTAATTGTTCTATCTGAAACTAAGTTTTCGATACTGTGCCAGGAGAAGCGCCTGTTCTCTGAAATCTGTGGCGATGCCAGTCGAAACCGTATGTGTTCGACGAAACTAAGTGGTCGACCTTGTGGGAGAGGAAACTCCAGATGCGAAACATAGTTCCATTTTAAACTAATTGTTCTACCTGAAACTAAGTGTTCGATACTGTGCCAGGAGAAGCGCCTGTTCTCTGAAATCTGTGGCGATGCCACTCGAAACCGTAGGTGTTCGTCGAAATTAAGTGGTCGCGTTGTGAGGGAAGAAACTCCAGATGCGAAATTTAGTACAATTTTAGACTAATTGTTCTATCTGAAACTATGTGTCTGATACTGTGCCAGGAGAAGCGCCTGTTCTCTGAAATCTGTGGCGTTCCCACTCGAAACCGTATGTGTTCAACGAAACTAAGTGGTCGACCTTGTTAGAGAGGAAACTCCAGATGCGAAACTTAGTTCCATTTAAAACTAATTGATCTATCTGATACTAAGTGTTCGATACTGTGCGAGGAGAAGCGCCTGTTCTCTGAAATGTGTGGCGAT
The DNA here is from genome assembly GCA_910591585.2 of Nysson spinosus. NCBI lineage: Eukaryota > Metazoa > Arthropoda > Insecta > Hymenoptera > Crabronidae > Nysson > Nysson spinosus. Next base: position 2,490,204 of record CAJUYC020000006.1, read on the forward strand.
GCCACTCGAAACCGTATGTGTTCGAGGAAACTAAGTGGTCCACCTTGTGAGAGAGGAAACTCCAGATGCGAAGTTTAGTTCCATTTAAAACTAATTGTTCTATCTGATACTAAGTGTTCGATACTGTGCCAGTAGTAGGGCCTGTTCTCTGAAATCTGTGGCGATACTACTCGAAACCGTATATGTTCGACGAAACTAAGTGGTCCACATTGTGAGAGAGGAAGCTCCAGATGCGAAACTTAGTTCCATTTTAAACCAAACGTTCCATCTGAAACTAAGTGTTCGATACTGTGCCAGATGAAGCGCCTGTTCTCTGAAATCTGTGGCGATGCCACTCGAAACCGTATGCGTTCGGCGAAACTAAGTGGTCGACCTTGTGAGATAAGAAACTCCAGATGCGAAACATAGTTCCATTTTAAACTAATTGTTCTATCTGATACTAAGTGTTCGATATTGTGCCAGGAGTAGCGCCTTTTCTCTGAAATCTGTGGCGATGTCACTCGAAACCGTATGTGTTCGACGAAACTAAGTGGTCGACTTTGTGAGAGAGGAAACTCCAAATGCGAAATATATTTCCATTTAAAACTATATATTCTAGCTGAAACTAAGTGTTCGATAATGTGCCAGGAGAAGCGCCTGTTCTCTGAAATCTGTGGCGATGCTACTCGAAACCGTATGTGGTCGACGAACCTAAGTGATCCACCTTGTGAGAGAGGAAACTCCAGATGCGAAACTTAGTTCCATTTTAAACTAATTGTTCTGTCTGACATAAGTGTTCGATACTGTGCCAGGAGAAGCGCCTGCTCTCTGAAATCTGTGGCGATGCTACACGAAACCGTATCTGTTCGACGAAACTAAGTCGTCGACCTTCTGAGAGGGGCAACTCCAGAAGCGAAACACAGTTCCATTTAAAACTAATTGTTCGATCTGAAGCTAAGTGTTCGATAGTGTACCAGGAAAAACGCCTGTTCTCTGAAACGTGTGGCGATACCGCTCGAATCCGTATGTGTTCGACGAAACTAAGTGGTCGACCCTGTGAGAGAGGAAACTCCAGATGCGAAACTTAGTTCCATTTTAAATTAATTGTTCTATCTGAAACTAAGTTTTCGATACTGTGCCAGGAGAAGCGCCTGTTCTCTGAAATCTGTGGCGATGCTACTCGAATCCGCATGCGTTCGACGAAACTAAGTGGTCGACCTTGTGAGAGAGTAAACTCCAAATGCGAAACTTAGTTCCATTTTAAACTGATTGTTCTATCTGAAACTAAGTGTTCGTTACTGTGCCAGGAGAAGCGCCTGTTCTCTGAAATCAGTGGCGATGTTACTCGAAACCGTATGTGTTAGAGGAAACTAAGTGGTCGACCTTGTGGGAGAGGAAACTCCAGATGCGAAACTTAGTTCCATTTTAAACTGATTGTTCTATCTGAAACTAAGTGTTCGTTACTGTGCCAGGAGAAGCGCCTGTTCTCTGAAATCTGTGGCGATACTACTCGAAACCGTATATGTTCGACGAAACTAAGTGGTCCACATTGTGAGAGAGGAAGCTCCAGATGCGAAACTTAGTTCCATTTTAAACCAAACGTTCCATCTGAAACTAAGTGTTCGATACTGTGCCAGATGAAGCGCCTGTTCTCTGAAATCTGTGGCGATGCCACTCGAAACCGTATGCGTTCGGCGAAACTAAGTGGTCGACCTTGTGAGATAAGAAACTCCAGATGCGAAACATAGTTCCATTTTAAACTAATTGTTCTATCTGATACTAAGTGTTCGATATTGTGCCAGGAGTAGCGCCTTTTCTCTGAAATCTGTGGCGATGTCACTCGAAACCGTATGTGTTCGACGAAACTAAGTGGTCGACTTTGTGAGAGAGGAAACTCCAAATGCGAAACATATTTCCATTTAAAACTATATATTCTAGCTGAAACTAAGTGTTCGATAATGTGCCAGGAGAAGCGCCTGTTCTCTGAAATCTGTGGCGATGCTACTCGAAACCGTATGTGGTCGACGAACCTAAGTGATCCACCTTGTGAGAGAGGAAACTCCAGATGCGAAACTTAGTTCCATTTTAAACTAATTGTTCTGTCTGACATAAGTGTTCGATACTGTGCCAGGAGAAGCGCCTGCTCTCTGAAATCTGTGGCGATGCTACACGAAACCGTATCTGTTCGACGAAACTAAGTGGTCGACCTTCTGAGAGGGGCAACTCCAGAAGCGAAACACAGTTCCATTTAAAACTAATTGTTCGATCTGAAGCTAAGTGTTCGATAGTGTACCAGGAAAAACGCCTGTTCTCTGAAACGTGTGGCGATACCGCTCGAATCCGTATGTGTTCGACGAAACTAAGTGGTCGACCCTGTGAGAGAGGAAACTCCAGATGCGAAACTTAGTTTCATTTTAAATTAATTGTTCTATCTGAAACTAAGTTTTCGATACTGTGCCAGGAGAAGCGCCTGTTCTCTGAAATCTGTGGCGATGCCAGTCGAAACCGTATGTGTTCGACGAAACTAAGTGGTCGACCTTGTGGGAGAGGAAACTCCAGATGCGAAACATAGTTCCATTTTAAACTAATTGTTCTACCTGAAACTAAGTGTTCGATACTGTGCCAGGAGAAACGCCTGTTCTCTGAAATCTGTGGCGATGCCACTCGAAACCGTAGGTGTTCGTCGAAATTAAGTGGTCGCGTTGTGAGGGAAGAAACTCCAGATGCGAAATTTAGTACAATTTTAGACTAATTGTTCTATCTGAAACTATGTGTCTGATACTGTGCCAGGAGAAGCGCCTGTTCTCTGAAATCTGTGGCGTTCCCACTCGAAACCGTATGTGTTCAACGAAACTAAGTGGTCGACCTTGTTAGAGAGGAAACTCCAGATGCGAAACTTAGTTCCATTTAAAACTAATTGATCTATCTGATACTAAGTGTTCGATACTGTGCGAGGAGAAGCGCCTGTTCTCTGAAATGTGTGGCGATGCCACTCGAAACCGTATGTGTTCGAGGAAACTAAGTGGTCCACCTTGTGAGAGAGGAAACTCCAGATGCGAAGTTTAGTTCCATTTAAAACTAATTGTTCTATCTGATACTAAGTGTTCGATACTGTGCCAGTAGTAGGGCCTGTTCTCTGAAATCTGTGGCGATACTACTCGAAACCGTATATGTTCGACGAAACTAAGTGGTCCACATTGTGAGAGAGGAAGCTCCAGATGCGAAACTTAGTTCCATTTTAAACCAAACGTTCCATCTGAAACTAAGTGTTCGATACTGTGCCAGATGAAGCGCCTGTTCTCTGAAATCTGTGGCGATGCCACTCGAAACCGTATGCGTTCGGCGAAACTAAGTGGTCGACCTTGTGAGATAAGAAACTCCAGATGCGAAACATAGTTCCATTTTAAACTAATTGTTCTATCTGATACTAAGTGTTCGATATTGTGCCAGGAGTAGCGCCTTTTCTCTGAAATCTGTGGCGATGTCACTCGAAACCGTATGTGTTCGACGAAACTAAGTGGTCGACTTTGTGAGAGAGGAAACTCCAAATGCGAAATATATTTCCATTTAAAACTATATATTCTAGCTGAAACTAAGTGTTCGATAATGTGCCAGGAGAAGCGCCTGTTCTCTGAAATCTGTGGCGATGCTACTCGAAACCGTATGTGGTCGACGAACCTAAGTGATCCACCTTGTGAGAGAGGAAACTCCAGATGCGAAACTTAGTTCCATTTTAAACTAATTGTTCTGTCTGACATAAGTGTTCGATACTGTGCCAGTAGAAGCGCCTGCTCTCTGAAATCTGTGGCGATGCTACACGAAACCGTATCTGTTCGACGAAACTAAGTGGTCGACCTTCTGAGAGGGGCAACTCCAGAAGCGAAACACAGTTCCATTTAAAACTAATTGTTCGATCTGAAGCTAAGTGTTCGATAGTGTACCAGGAAAAACGCCTGTTCTCTGAAACGTGTGGCGATACCGCTCGAATCCGTATATGTTCGACGAAACTAAGTGGTCGACCCTGTGAGAGAGGAAACTCCAGATGCGAAACTTAGTTCCATTTTAAATTAATTGTTCTATCTGAAACTAAGTTTTCGATACTGTGCCAGGAGAAGCGCCTGTTCTCTGAAATCTGTGGCGATGCCACTCGAAACCGTATGTGTTCGACGAAACTAAGTGGTCGACCTTGTGGGAGAGGAAACTCCAGATGCGAAACTTAGTTCCATTTTAAACTAATTGTTCTACCTGAAACTAAGTGTTCGATACTGTGCCAGGAGAAGCGCCTGTTCTCTGAAATCTGTGGCGATGCCACTCGAAACCGTTGGTGTTCGTCGAAATTAAGTGGTCGCGTTGTGAGGGAAGAAACTCCAGATGCGAAATTTAGTACAATTTTAGACTAATTGTTCTATCTGAAACTATGTGTCTGATACTGTGCCAGGAGAAGCGCCTGTTCTCTGAAATCTGTGGCGTTCCCACTCGAAACCGTATGTGTTCAACGAAACTAAGTGGTCGACCTTGTTAGAGAGGAAACTCCAGATGCGAAACTTAGTTCCATTTAAAACTAATTGATCTATCTGATACTAAGTGTTCGATACTGTGCGAGGAGAAGCGCCTGTTCTCTGAAATGTGTGGCGATGCCACTCGAAACCGTATGTGTTCGAGGAAACTAAGTGGTCCACCTTGTGAGAGAGGAAACTCCAGATGCGAAGATTAGTTCCATTTAAAACTAATTGTTCTATCTGATACTAAGTGTTCGATACTGTGCCAGTAGTAGGGCCTTTTCTCTGAAATGTGTGGCGATGCCACTCGAAACCGTATGTGTTCGACGAAACTAAGTGGTCGACCTTGTTAGAGAGGAAACTCCAGATGCGAAACTTAGTTCCATTTAAAACTAATTGATCTATCTGATACTAAGTGTTCGATACTGTGCGAGGAGAAGCGCCTGTTCTCTGAAATGTGTGGCGATGCCACTCGAAACCGTATGTGTTCGAGGAAACTAAGTGGTCCACCTTGTGAGAGAGGAAACTCCAGATGCGAAGTTTAGTTCCATTTAAAACTAATTGTTCTATCTGATACTAAGTGTTCGATACTGTGCCAGTAGTAGGGCCTGTTCTCTGAAATGTGTGGCGATGCCACTCGAAACCGTATGTGTTCGACGAAACTAAGTGGTCGACTTTGTGAGAGAGAAAACTCCAAATGCGAAACATAGGTCCATTTTAAACTAATTGTTCTATCTGAAACTATGTTTTCGACACTGTGCCAGGAGAAGCGCCTGTTCTCTGAAATCTGTGGCCATGCCACTCGAAACCGTATGTGTTCGACGAAACTAAGTGGGTGACCTTGTGGGAGAGGAAACTCCACATGCGAAACTTACTTCCATTTTAAATTAATTATTCTATCTGAAACTAAGTGTTCGATACTGTGCCAGGAGAGGCGCCTGTTCTCTGAAATCTGTGGCGATGCTACTCGAAACCGTATGTGTTCGACGAAACTAGGTGGTCGCCTTGAGAAAGAGGAAACTCCAGATGCGAAACTTATTACCATTTTAAACTGATTGTTCTATCTGAAACTTAGTGTTCGATACTGTGCCAGGAGAAGCGCCAGTTCTCTGATATCTGTGGCGATGCCACTCGAAACCGTATGTGTTCGACGAAACTAAGTGGTCGACCTTGTGAGAGAGGAACTCCAGATGCGAAAATTAGTTCCATTTTAAACTATTTGTTCTATCTGAAACTAAGTGTTCGACACTGTGCAGGAGAAGCGCCTGTTCTCTGAAATCTGTGGCCATGCCACTCGAAACCGTATGTGTTCGACGAAACTATGTGGTCGAACTTGTGAGAGAGGAACTCCAGATGCGAAAATTAGTTCCATTTTAAACTAATTGTTCTATCTGAAACTAAGTGTTCGACACTGTTCCAGGAGAAGCGCCTGTTCTCTGAAATATATGGCGATGCTACTCGAAACCGTATGTGTTCGACGAAACTAAGTGGTCCACCTTGTGAGAGAGGAAACTCCAGATGCGAAACATAGTTCCATTTTAAACTAATTGATCTATCTGAAACCAAGTGTTCGACACTGTGGCAGGAGAGGCGCCTGTTCTCTGAAATCTGTGGCGATGCTACTCGAAACCGTATGTGTTCGACGAAATTAAGTGGTCGCCTTGTGAGGGAAGAAACTCCAGATGCGAAATTTAGTACAATTTTAGAATAATTGTTCTATCTGAAACTATGTGTCTGATACTGTGCCAGGAGAAGCGCCTGTACTCTGAAATCTGTGGCGATGCCACTCGAAACCGTATGTGTTCGACGAAACTAAGTGATTGACCTTGTGAGGGAGGATTCACCAGATGCGGAACATAGTTCCATTTTAAACTAATTGTTCTATCTGAAACTAAGTTTTCGATACTGTGCCAGAAGATGCGCCTGTTCTCTGAACTGTGTGGCGATGCCAGTCGAAACCGTATGTGTTCGACGAAACTAAGTGTTCGACCTTGTGGGAGAGGAAACTCCAGATGCGAAACTTAGTTCCATTTTAAACTAATTGTTCTACCTGAAACTAAGTGTTCGATACTGTGCCAGGAGAAGCGCCTGTTCTCTGAAATCTGTGGCGATGCCACTCGAAACCGTAGGTGTTCGTCGAAATTAAGTGGTCGCGTTGTGAGGGAAGAAACTCCAAATGCGAAATTTAGTACAATTTTAGACTAATTGTTCTATCTGAAACTATGTGTCTGATACTGTGCCAGGAGAAGCGCCTGTTCTCTGAAATCTGTGGCGTTCCCACTCGAAACCGTATGTGTTCAACGAAACTAAGTGGTCGACCTTGTTAGAGAGGAAACTCCAGATGCGAAACTTAGTTCCATTTAAAACTAATTGATCTATCTGATACTAAGTGTTCGATACTGTGCGAGGAGAAGCGCCTGTTCTCTGAAATGTGTGGCGATGCCACTCGAAACCGTATGTGTTCGAGGAAACTAAGTGGTCCACCTTGTGAGAGAGGAAACTCCAGATGCGAAGTTTAGTTCCATTTAAAACTAATTGTTCTATCTGATACTAAGTGTTCGATACTGTGCCAGTAGTAGGGCCTGTTCTCTGAAATCTGTGGCGATACTACTCGAAACCGTATATGTTCGACGAAACTAAGTGGTCCACATTGTGAGAGAGGAAGCTCCAGATGCGAAACTTAGTTCCATTTTAAACCAAACGTTCCATCTGAAACTAAGTGTTCGATACTGTGCCAGATGAAGCGCCTGTTCTCTGAAATCTGTGGCGATGCCACTCGAAACCGTATGCGTTCGGCGAAACTAAGTGGTCGACCTTGTGAGATAAGAAACTCCAGATGCGAAACATAGTTCCATTTTAAACTAATTGTTCTATCTGATACTAAGTGTTCGATATTGTGCCAGGAGTAGCGCCTTTTCTCTGAAATCTGTGGCGATGTCACTCGAAACCGTATGTGTTCGACGAAACTAAGTGGTCGACTTTGTGAGAGAGGAAACTCCAAATGCGAAATATATTTCCATTTAAAACTATATATTCTAGCTGAAACTAAGTGTTCGATAATGTGCCAGGAGAAGCGCCTGTTCTCTGAAATCTGTGGCGATGCTACTCGAAACCGTATGTGGTCGACGAACCTAGGTGATCCACCTTGTGAGAGAGGAAACTCCAGATGCGAAACTTAGTTCCATTTTAAACTAATTGTTCTGTCTGACATAAGTGTTCGATACTGTGCCAGTAGAAGCGCCTGCTCTCTGAAATCTGTGGCGATGCTACACGAAACCGTATCTGTTCGACGAAACTAAGTCGTCGACCTTCTGAGAGGGGCAACTCCAGAAGCGAAACACAGTTCCATTTAAAACTAATTGTTCGATCTGAAGCTAAGTGTTCGATAGTGTACCAGGAAAAACGCCTGTTCTCTGAAACGTGTGGCGATACCGCTCGAATCCGTATGTGTTCGACGAAACTAAGTGGTCGACCCTGTGAGAGAGGAAACTCCAGATGCGAAACTTAGTTCCATTTTAAATTAATTGTTCTATCTGAAACTAAGTTTTCGATACTGTGCCAGGAGAAGCGCCTGTTCTCTGAAATCTGTGGCGATGCCAGTCGAAACCGTATGTGTTCGACGAAACTAAGTGGTCGACCTTGTGGGAGAGGAAACTCCAGATGCGAAACTTAGTTCCATTTTAAACTAATTGTTCTACCTGAAACTAAGTGTTCGATACTGTGCCAGGAGAAGCGCCTGTTCTCTGAAATCTGTGGCGATGCCACTCGAAACCGTAGGTGTTCGTCGAAATTAAGTGGTCGCGTTGTGAGGGAAGAAACTCCAGATGCGAAATTTAGTACAATTTTAGACTAATTGTTCTATCTGAAACTATGTGTCTGATACTGTGCCAGGAGAAGCGCCTGTTCTCTGAAATCTGTGGCGTTCCCACTCGAAACCGTATGTGTTCAACGAAACTAAGTGGTCGACCTTGTTAGAGAGGAAACTCCAGATGCGAAACTTAGTTCCATTTAAAACTAATTGATCTATCTGATACTAAGTGTTCGATACTGTGCGAGGAGAAGCGCCTGTTCTCTGAAATGTGTGGCGATGCCACTCGAAACCGTATGTGTTCGAGGAAACTAAGTGGTCCACCTTGTGAGAGAGGAAACTCCAGATGCGAAGATTAGTTCCATTTAAAACTAATTGTTCTATCTGATACTAAGTGTTCGATACTGTGCCAGTAGTAGGGCCTTTTCTCTGAAATGTGTGGCGATGCCACTCGAAACCGTATGTGTTCGACGAAACTAAGTGGTCGACCTTGTTAGAGAGGAAACTCCAGATGCGAAACTTAGTTCCATTTAAAACTAATTGATCTATCTGATACTAAGTGTTCGATACTGTGCGAGGAGAAGCGCCTGTTCTCTGAAATGTGTGGCGATGCCACTCGAAACCGTATGTGTTCGACGAAACTAAGTGGTCGACTTTGTGAGAGAGAAAACTCCAAATGCGAAACATAGGTCCATTTTAAACTAATTGTTCTATCTGAAACTATGTGTTCGACACTGTGCCAGGAGAAGGGCCTGTTCTCTGAAACCTGTGGCCATGCCACTCGAAACCGTATGTGTTCGAGGAAACTAAGTGGGTGACCTTGTGGGAGAGGAAACTCCACATGCGAAACTTACTTCCATTTTAAATTAATTATTCTATCTGAAACTAAGTGTTCGATACTGTGCCAGGAGAGGCGCCTGTTCTCTGAAATCTGTGGCGATGCTACTCGAAACCGTATGTGTTCGACGAAACTAGGTGGTCGCCTTGAGAAAGAGGAAACTCCAGATGCGAAACTTATTACCATTTTAAACTGATTGTTCTATCTGAAACTTAGTGTTCGATACTGTGCCAGGAGAAGCGCCAGTTCTCTGATATCTGTGGCGATGCCACTCGAAACCGTATGTGTTCGACGAAACTAAGTGGTCGACCTTGTGAGAGAGGAACTCCAGATGCGAAAATTAGTTTCATTTTAAACTATTTGTTCTATCTGAAACTAAGTGTTCGACACTGTGCAGGAGAAGCGCCTGTTCTCTGAAATCTGTGGCCATGCCACTCGAAACCGTATGTGTTCGACGAAACTATGTGGTCGAACTTGTGAGAGAGGAACTCCAGATGCGAAAATTAGTTCCATTTTAAACTAATTGTTCTATCTGAAACTAAGTGTTCGACACTGTGCCAGGAGAAGCGCCTGTTCTCTGAAATATATGGCGATGCTACTCGAAACCGTATGTGTTCGACGAAACTAAGTGGTCCACCTTGTGAGAGAGGAAACTCCAGATGCGAAACATAGTTCCATTTTAAACTAATTGATCTATCTGAAACCAAGTGTTCGACACTGTGGCAGGAGAAGCGCCTGTTCTCTGTAATCTGTGGCGATGCCACTCGAAACCGTATGTGTTCAACGAAACTAAGTGGTCGACTTTGTTAGAGAGGAAACTCCAGATGCGAGGTTTAGTTCCATTTAAAACTAATTGTTCTATCTCATACTAAGTGTTCGATACTGTGCCAGGAGTAGGGCCTGTTCTCTGAAATCTGTGGCGATGCCACTCGAAACCGTATGTGTTCGACGAAACTAAGTGGTCGACCTTGTTAGAGAGGAAATTCCAGATGCGAAACTTCGTTCCATTTAAAACTAATTGTTCTATCTGATACTAAGTGTTCGATACTGTGCCAGGAGTAGGGCCTGTTCTCTGAAATGTGTGGTGATGCCACTCGAAACCGTATGTGTTCGACGAAACTAAGTGGTCGACATTGTGAGAGAGGAAACTTCAGATGCGAAACTTAGTTCCATTTTAAACTAATTGTTCTATCTAATACTAAGTGTTCGATACTGTGCCAGGAGAGGCGCCTGTTCTCTGAAATCTGTGGCGATGCTACTCGAAACCGTATATGTTCGACGAAACTAAGTGGTCGCCTTGAGAAAGAGGAAACTCCAGATGCGAAATTTATTACCATTTTAAACTAATTTTTCTACCTGAAACTAAGTGTTAAAGATACTGTGCCAGGAGAAGCGCCTGTTCTCTGAAATCTGTGGCGATGCCACTCGAAACCGTATGTGTTCGTCGAAATTAAGTGGTCGCGTTGTGAGGGAAGAAACTCCAGATGCGAAATTTAGTACAATTTTAGACTAATTGTTCTATCTGAAACTATGTGTCTGATACTGTGCCAGGAGAAGCGCCTGTTCTCTGAAATCTGTGGCGTTGCCACTCGAAACCGCATGTGTTCAACGAAACTAAGTGGGCAACCTTGTTAGAGAGGAATCTCCAGATGCGAAACTTAGTTCCATTTTATACAAATTGTTCTATCTGAAACTATGTGTTCGATACTGTGCCAGGAGAAGCGCCTGTTCTCTGAAATCTGTGGCGGTGCCACTCGAAACCGTATGTGTTCGAGGAAACTAAGTGGTCCACCTTGTGAGAGAGGAAACTCCAGATGCGAAGTTTAGTTCCATTTAAAACTAATTGTTCTATCTGATACTAAGTGTTCGATACTGTGCCAGGAGTAGGGCCTGTTCTCTGAAATCTGTGGCGATGCCACTCGAAACCGTATGTGTTCGACGAAACTAAGTGGTCCACCTTGTGAGAGAGGAAACTCCAGATGCGAAACATAGTTACATTTTAAACTAATTGATCTATCTGAAACCAAGTGTTCGACACTGTGGCAGGAGAAGCGCCTGTTCTCTGAAATCTGTGGCGATGCCACTCGAAACCGTATATGTTCGACGAAACTAGGTGGTCGCCTTGAGAAAGAGGAAACTCCGGATGCGAAACATATTACCATTTTAAACTAATTGTTCTACCTGAAACTAAGTGTTCGATACTGTGCCAGGAGAAGCGCCAGTTCTCTGAAATGTGTGGCGATGCCACCCGAAACCGTATGTGTTCGAGGAAACTAAGTGGTCCACCTTGTGAGAGAGGAAACTCCAGATGCGAAAATTAGTTCCATTTTAAACTATTTGTTCTATCTGAAACTAAGTGTTCGACACTGTGCCAGGAGAAGCGCCTGTTCTCTGAAATCTGTGGCCATGCCACTCGAAACCGTATGTGTTCGACGAAACTATGTGGTCGACCTTGTGAGAGAGGAACTCCAGATGCGAAACTTAGTTCCATTTTAAACTAATTGTTCTATCTGAAACTAAGTGTTCGACACTGTGCCAGGAGAAGCGCCTGTTCTCTGAAATATATGGCGATGCTACTCGAAACCGTATGTGTTCGACGAAACTAAGTGGTCCACCTTGTGAGAGAGGAAACTCCAGATGCGAAACATAGTTCCATTTAAAACTAATTGTTCTATCTGATACTAAGTGTTCGATACTGTGCCAGGAGTAGGGCCTGTTCTCTGAAATCTGTGGCGATGCCACTCGAAACCGTATGTGTTCGACGAAACTAAGTGGTCCACCTTGTGAGAGAGGAAACTCCAGATGCGAAACATAGTTCCATTTTAAACTAATTGATCTATCTGAAACCAAGTGTTCGATACTGTGCCAGGAGAAGCGCCAGTTCTCTGAAATGTGTGGCGATGCCACTCGAAACCGTATGTGTTCGACGAAAATAAATGGTTGATCTTGTGAGAGAGGATACTCCAGATGCGAAACATTATTCCATTTTAAACTAATTGTTCTCTCTGAAACTAAGTGTTCGATACTGTGCCAGGAGAAGCGCCTATTCTCTGAAATCTGTGGCTTTGCTACTCGAAACCGTATGTTTTCGGCGAAACTAAGTGGTCGACATGGTGAGGGAGGAAACTCCAGAAGCGAAAATTAGTACCATTTAAAACTAAGTGTTCCAGCTGGAACTAAGTGTTCGATACAGTGCCAGGAGACGCGCCTTTTCTCTGAAATCTGTCGCGATGCTACTCGGAACCGTATGTGTTCGACGAAACTAAGTGGTCGAACTTTTGAGAGGGGAAACTCCAGATGCGAAACTTAGTTCCATTTTAAACTAATTGTTCCTTCTGAATCTAAGTGTTCGATACTGTGCCAGGAGAAGCGCCTGTTCTCTGAAATCTGTGGCGATACCACTCGAAACCGTATGTGTTTGACGAAACTAAGTGGTCGCCTTGTGAAAGAGGAAACTCCAGATGCGAAACATAGTACCATTTTATACTAATTGTTCTATCTGAAAGTGTTCGATACTGTGCCACGAGAAACGCCTGTTCTCTGAAATCTGTGGCGATGCTACTCAAACCGCATGTGTTCGACGAAACTAAGTGGTCGACCTTGTGAGGGAGGAAACTCCAAATGCGAAACATATTTCCATTTTAAACTAAATGTTCTGTCTGAAACTAAGTATTCGATAGTCTGCCAGTAGAAGCGCCTGTTCTCTGAACTGTGTGGCGATGCCACTCGAAACCTTATGTGTTCGACGAAACTATGTGGTCGACCTTGTGAGAGAGGATACTCCAAATGCGAAACATAGTTCCATTTTAATCTAATTGTTCTGTCTGAAATAAGTGTTCGATACTGTGCCAGGAGAAGCGCCTGCTCTCTGAAATCTGTGGCGATCCTACTCGAAACCGTATGTGTTCGACGAAACTAAGTGGTCGACCTTGTGAGAGAGGAAACTCCAGATGCGAAATTTAGTTCCATTTTAATCTTGTTGTTCTATCTGAAACTGAGTGTTCGATACTGTGCCAGGAGAAGCGCCTGTTCTCTGAAATATGTGGCGATGCTACTCGAAACCATATGTGTTCGACGTAACTAAGTGGTCGACCTTGTGAGGGATTAAACTCCAAATGCGAAACATATTTCCATTTTAAACTAAATGTTCTATCTGAAACTAAGTGTTCGAAACTGTGCCAGGAGAAGCGCCTGTTCTCTGAAATCTGTGGCGATGCTACTCGAAACCGTATGTGTTCGACGAAACTAAGTGGTCGACCTTGTGAGACAGGAAACTCCAGATGCGAAACTTACTACCATTTTAAACTAATTGTTCTATCTGAAACCAAGTGTTCGATACTGTGCCAGGAGGAGCGCCTGTTCTCTGAAATCTGTGGCGATGCTACTCGAAACCGTATGTGTTCGACGTAACTAAGTGGTCGACCTTGTGAGGGAGGAAACTCCAAATGCGAAACATATTTCCATTTTAAACTAAATGTTCTATCTGAAACTAGGTGTTCGATACTGTGCCAGGAGAAGCGGCAGTTCTCTGAAAGCTGTGGCGATGCTACTCGAAACCGTATGTATTCGACGAAACTAAGTGGTCGACCTTGTGGTAGAGGAAACTCCAGATGCGAAACATAGTTCCATTTTAAACTAATTGGTCTATCTGAAACTAAGTGTTCGGTACTGTGCCAGGAGAAGCACCTGTTCTCTGAAATCTGTGGCGATGCTACTCGAAACCGTATGTGTTCGACGATACTAAGTGGCCGACCTTGTGAGAGAGGAAACTCCAGATGCGAAACTTTGTTCCATTTTAAACTAATTGTTCTATCTGAAAGTGTTCGATACTGTGCCAGGAGAAGCGCCTGTTCTCTGAAATCTTTGGCGATGCCACTCGAAACCGTTTGTGTTTGACGAAACTAGGTGGTCCACCTTGTGAGAGGGGAAACTCCAAATGCGAGACACAGTTCCATTTTAAACTATGTGTTCTATCTGTAACTAAGTGTTCGATACAGTGCCAGGAGAAGCGCCTGTTCTCTAAAATCTGTGGCGATGCTACGCGAAAGCGTATGTGTCCGACGAAATTAAGTGGCCGACCTTCTTAGAGAGGAAACTTCAGATGCGAAACTTAGTTCAATTTGAAACTAATTGTTCTATCTGAAACTAAGTTTTCGATAATGTGCCAGGAGAAGCGCCTGCCCTCTGAAATCTGTGGCGATGCCACTCGAAACCGTATGTGTTCGACGAAACTAAGTCGTCGATCTTGTGAGGGAGGAATCTCCAGTTGCGAAACATAGTTCCTTTTTAAACTAATTGTTCTACCTGAAACTAAGTTTTCGGTACTGTGCCAGGAGAAGTGCCTGTTCTCTGAAATATGTGGCGATGCTACGCGAAACCATATGTGTTCGACGTAACTAAGTGGTCGACCTTGCGAGGGATTAAACTCCAAATGCGAAACATATTTCCATTTTAAACTAAATGTTCTATCTGAAACTAAGTGTTCGAAACTGTGCCAGGAGAAGCGCCTGTTCTCTGAAATCTGTGGCGATGCTACTCGAAACCGTATGTGTTCGAAGAAACTAAGTGGTCGACCTTGTGAGACAGGAAACTCCAGATGCGAAACTTACTACCATTTTAAACTAATTGTTCTATCTGAAACCAAGTGTTCGATACTGTGCCAGGAGAAGCGCCTGTTCTCTGAAATCTGTGGCGATGCTACTCGAAACCGTATGTGTTCGACGTAACTAAGTGGTCGACCTTGTGAGGGAGGAAACTCCAAATGCGAAACATATTTCCATTTTAAACTAAACGTTCTATCTGAAACTAGGTGTTCGATACTGTGCCAGGAGAAGCGGCAGTTCTCTGAAAGCTGTGGCGATGCTACTCGAAACCGTATGTATTCGACGAAACTAAGTGGTCGACCTTGTGGTAGAGGAAACTCCAGATGCGAAACATAGTTCCATTTTAAACTAATTGGTCTATCTGAAACTAAGTGTTCGATAGTGTGCAAGGAGAAGCGCCTGTTCTCTGAAATCTGTGGCGATGCTACTCGAAACCGTATGTGTTCGACGAAACTATGTGGCCGACCTTGTGAAAGATTAAACTTCAGAAGCGAAACCTAGTTCCATTTTAAACTAATTGTTCTATCTGAAACTAAGTGTTCGATACTGTGCCAGGAGAAGCGCCTGTTTTCTGAAATCTGTGGCGATGCCACTCGAAACAGTATGAGTTCGACGAAACTAAGTGGTCGACTTTGTGAGAGAGGAAACTGCAGATGCGAAACATACTTCCATTTTAAAGTAATTGTTCTATCTGATACTATGTGTTCGATACTGTGTCAGGAGAAGCGCCTGTCCTCTGAAATCTGTGGCGATGCCCCTCGAAACCGTATGTGTTCGACGAAACTAAGTGGTCCACCTTGTGAGAGAGGAAATTACAGATGCGAAACTTAGTTCCATTTTAAACTGATTGTTCTATCTGAAACTAAGTGTTCGATACTGTGCAGGAGAAACGCCTGTTCTCTGAAATCTGTGGCGATGCGACTTGAAACCGTATGTTTTCGACGAAACTAAGTAGTCGACCTTGTGGGAGAGGAAACTCCAGATGCGAAACTTTGTTCCATTATAAACTAATCGTTCTATCTGAAACCAAGTGTTCGATAGTATGCCAGGAGAAGCGCCTGTTCTCTGAAATCTGTGGCGATGCCACTCGAAACCGTATGTGTTCGACGAAAATAAGTGGTCGACCTTGTGGTAGAGGAAACTCCAGATGCGAAACATAGTTCCATTTTAAACTAATTGTTCTATCTGAAACTAAGTGTTCGGTACTGTGCCAGGAGAAGCGCCTGTTCTATGAAATCTGTGGCGATGCTACTCGAAACCGTATGTGTTCGACGAAACTATGTGGCCGACCTTGTGAAAGATTAAACTTCAGAAGCGAAACCTAGTTCCATTTTAAACTAATTGTTCTATCTGAAACTAAGTGTTCGATACTGTGCCAGGCGAAGCGCCTGTTTTCTGAAATCTGTGGCGATGCCACTCGAAACAGTATGAGTTCGACGAAACTAAGTGGTCGACTTTGTGAGAGAGGAAACTGCAGATGCGAAACATACTTCCATTTTAAAGTAATTGTTCTATCTGATACTATGTGTTCGATACTGTGTCAGGAGAAGCGCCTGTCCTCTGAAATCTGTGGCGATGCCCCTCGAAACCGTATGTGTTCGACGAAACTAAGTGGTCCACCTTGTGAGAGAGGAAATTACAGATGCGAAACTTAGTTCCATTTTAAACTGATTGTTCTATCTGAAACTAAGTGTTCGATACTGTGCAGGAGAAACGCCTGTTCTCTGAAATCTGTGGCGATGCGACTTGAAACCGTATGTGTTCGACGAAACTAAGTAGTCGACCTTGTGGGAGAGGAAACTCCAGATGCGAAACTTTGTTCCATTATAAACTAATCGTTCTATCTGAAACCAAGTGTTCGATAGTATGCCAGGAGAAGCGCCTGTTCTCTGAAATCTGTGGCGATGCCACTCGAAACCGTATGTGTTCGACGAAAATAAGTGGTCGACCTTGTGGTAGAGGAAACTCCAGATGCGAAACATAGTTCCATTTTAAACTAATTGTTCTATCTGAAACTAAGTGTTCGGTACTGTGCCAGGAGAAGCGCCTGTTCTATGAAATCTGTGGCGATGCTACTCGAAGCCGAATGTGTTCGACGAAAGTAAGTGGTAGACCGTGTGTGAGAGGAAACTCCAAATGCGAAACATAGTTCCATTTTAAACTAAGTGTTCCATCTGAAACTAAGTGTTCGATTATCTGCCAGTAGAAGCGCCTGTTCTCTGAAACCTGTGGCGTTGCTACTCGAAACCGTATGTGTTCGACGAAACTAAGTGGTCGACCTTCTGAGAGAGGAAACTCCGGATGCGAAACTTAGTTCCATTTTAAACTAATAGTTCTATCTGAAACTAAGTGTTCGATACTGTGCCAGGAGAAGCGCCTGTTCTCTGAAATCTGTCGCGATGCTACTCGAAACCGTATGTGTTCGACGAAACTAAGTGGTCGACCTTCTGAGAGAGGAAACTCCGGATGCGAAACTTAGTTCCATTTTAAACTAATAGTTCTATCTGAAACTAAGTGTTCGATACTGTGCCATGAGAAGCGCCTGTTCTCTGAAATCTGTCGCGATGCTACTCGAAACCGTATGTGTTCGACGAAACTAAGTGGTCGACCTTCTGAGAGAGGAAACTCCGGATGCGAAACTTAGTTCCATTTTAAACTAATTGTCCTATCTGTAACTAAGTGTTCGATAATATGCCAGGAGAAGCGCCTGTTCTCTGAAATCTGTGGCGATGCCACTCGAAACCGTATGTGTTCGACGAAACTAAGTGGCCGACCTTGTGAGAGAGGAAACTCCAGATGCGAAACATAGTTGCATTTTAAACTAATTGTCCTATCTGTAACTCAGTGTTCGATAATGTGCCAGGAGAAGCGCCTGTTCTCTGAAATCAGTGGCGATGCCACTCGAAACCGTATGTTTTCGACGAAACTAAGTGGTCGACCTTGTGAGAGGGGAAACCCCAAATGCGAAACATAGTTCCATTTTAATCTTATTGTTCTACCTGAAACTAAGTTTTCGATACTGTGCCAGGAGAAGCGCCTGTTCTCTGAAATCTGTGGCGATGCCACTCGAAACCGTACGTGTTCGACGAAAATAAGTGGCCGACCTTGTGAGTGAGGAAACTTCAGATGCGAAACTTACTTCCATTTTAAACTAATTGTTCTATCTGAAACTAAGTGTTCGATACTCTGCCAGGAGAAGCGCCTGTTTTCTGAAATCTGTTGCGATGCTACTCGAAACCGTATGTGTTCGACGAAACTAAGTGGTCGACTTTGTGAGAGAGGAAACTCCAGATGCGAATCTTAGTTCCATTTTAAACTAATTGTTTTATCTGAAACTAAGTGTTCGATACTGTGCCAGGAGAAGCGCCTGTTCTCTGAAATCTGTCGCGATGCTACTCGAACCGGTATGTGTTCGACGAAACTGAGTGGTCGACCTTTTGAGAGAGGAAACTCCAGACGCGAAACTTAGTGCCATTTTAAACTAATTGTTTTATCTGAAACTAACTGTTCGATACTGTGCCAGGAGAAGCGCCTGTACTCTGAAACCTGTGGCGTTGCTACACGAAGCCGAATGTGTTCGACGAAAGTAAGTGGTCCACCTTGTGAGAGAGGAAACTCCAGAAGTGAAATTTAGTTTCATTTAAAACTAACTGTTCTATCTGAAACTAAGTGTTCGATAATGTGCCAGGAGTAGCGCCAGTTCTCTGAAATCTGTGGCGATACAACTCGAAACCGTATGTGTTCGAGGAAACTAAGTGGTCGACCTTGTGGGACAGGAAACTCCAGATGCGAAACTTAATTCCATTTTAAACTAATTGTTCTATCTGAAACTAAGTGTTCGATAATGTGCCAGGAGAAGCGCCTGTTCTATGAAATGTGTGGCGATACCACTCGAAACCGTATGTGTTCGACGAAACTAAGTGGTCGACCTTGTGAGAGAGGATTCACCAGATGCGGAACATAGATCCATTTTAAACTAATTGTTCTATCTGAAACTATGTGTTCGACACTGTGCCAGGAGAAGCGCCTGTTCTCTGAAATGTGTAGCGATGCCACTCGAAACCGTATGTGTTCGACGGACCTAAGTGGTTGACCTTGTGAGAGAGGATACTCCAGATGCGAAACATAGTTCCATTTTAAACTAATCGTTCTGTCTGAAAAAAGTATTCGATACTGGGAGAGGAGAAGCGCCTGCTCTCTGAAAACTGTGGCGATGCTAATCGAAACCGTATGTGTTCGACGAAACTAAGTGGTCGACCTTGTGAGAGAGGAAACTCCAGATGCGAAACTTACTTCCATTTTAAACTAATTGTTCTATCTGAAACTAAGTGTTCGATACTGTGTCAGGAGAAGCGCCTGTTCTCTGAAATCTGTGGCGATGCCACTCGAAACCGTATGAGTTCGACGAAACTAAGTGGTCGACCTTGTGAGAGAGGAAACTCCAAATTGCGAAATATTAGTTCATTTTAAACTAATAATCCTATCTGACACTAAGTGTTCGATACTGTGCCAGGAGAAACGCCTGTTCTCTGAAATCTGTGGCGATGCTACTCGAAACCGTATGTGTTTGACGAATCTAAATGGTCGACTTTGTGAGAGAGGAAACTCCAGATGCGAATCTTAGTTCCATTTTAAACTAATTGTTTTATCTGAAACTAAGTGTTCGATACTGTGCCAGGAGAAGCGCCTGTTCTCTGAAATCTGTCGCGATGCTACTCGAACCGGTATGTGTTCGACGAAACTGAGTGGTCGACCTTGTGAGAGAGGATTCACCAGATGCGGAACATAGTTCCATTTTAAACTAATTGTTCTATCTGAAACTAAGTGTTCGATACTGTTCCAGGAGAAGCGCCTGTTCTCTGAAATTTGTGGCGATGCCACTCGAAACCGTATGTGTTCGACGAAACTAAGTGGTCGACCTTGTGAGTGAGGAAACTCCAGATGCGAAGATTTGTTCCATTTTAAACTAATTGTTCTATCCGATACTAAGTGTTCGATACTGTTCCAGGAGAAGCGCCTGTTCTCTGAAATCTGTGGCGATGCCACTCGAAACCGTATGTGTTCGACGAAAATAAGTGGCCGACCTTGTGAGAGAGGAAACTTCAGATGCGAAACTTACTTCCATTTTAAACTAATTGTTCTATCTGAAACTAAGTGTTCGATACTCTGCCAGGAGAAGCGCCTGTTCTCTGAAATCTGTGGCGATGCTACTCGAATCCGTATGTGTTTGAGGAATCTAAATGGTCGACTTTGTGAGAGAGGAAACTCCAGATGCGAATCTTAGTTCCATTTTAAACTAATTGTTTTATCTGAAACTAAGTGTTCGATACTGTGCCAGGAGAAGCACCTGTTCTCTGAAATCTGTCGCGATGCTACTCGAACCGGTATGTGTTCGACGAAACTGAGTGGTCGACCTTGTGAGAGAGGAAACTCCAGACGCGAAACTTAGTGCCATTTTAAACTAATTGTTCTATCTGAAACTAAGTGTTCGATACTGTGCCAGCAGAAGCGCGTGTTCTCTGAAATCTGTGGCGATGCCACTCGAAACCGTATGGGTTCGACGAAATTAAGTGGTCGACCTTGTGAGAGGGGAAACTCCAAATGCGAAACATATTTCCATTTTAAACTAAATGTTCTATCTGAAACTAAGTATTCGATACTCTGCCAGTAGAAGCGCCTGTTCTCTGAAACCTGTGGCGTTGCTACTCGAAGCCGAATGTGTTCGACGAAAGTAAGTGGTAGACCGTGTGAGAGAGGAAACTCCAAATGCGAAACATAGTTCCATTTTAAACTAATTGTTTTATCTGAAACTAAGTGTTCGATACTGTGCCAGGAGAAGCGCCTGTACTCTGAAACCTGTGGCGTTGCTACACGAAGCCGAATGTTTTCGACGAAACTAAGTGGTCGACCTTGTGAGAGGGGAAACCCCAAATGCGAAACATAGTTCCATTTTAATCTTATTGTTCTACCTGAAACTAAGTTTTCGATACTGTGCCAGGAGAAGCGCCTCTTCTCTGAAATCTGTGGCGATGCCACTCGAAACCGTACGTGTTCGACGAAAATAAGTGGCCGACCTTGTGAGTGAGGAAACTTCAGATGCGAAACTTACTTCCATTTTAAACTAATTGTTCTATCTGAAACTAAGTGTTCGATACTCTGCCAGGAGAAGCGCCTGTTTTCTGAAATCTGTTGCGATGCTACTCGAAACCGTATGTGTTCGACGAAACTAAGTGGTCGACTTTGTGAGAGAGGAAACTCCAGATGCGAATCTTAGTTCCATTTTAAACTAATTGTTTTATCTGAAACTAAGTGTTCGATACTGTGCCAGGAGAAGCGCCTGTTCTCTGAAATCTGTCGCGATGCTACTCGAACCGGTATGTGTTCGACGAAACTGAGTGGTCGACCTTGTGAGAGAGGAAACTCCAGACGCGAAACTTAGTGCCATTTTAAACTAATTGTTCTATCTGCAACTAAGTGTTCGATACTGTGCCAGCAGAAGCGCCTGTTCTCTGAAATCTGTGGCGATGCCACTCGAAACCGTATGTGTTCGACGAAAATAAGTGGCCGACCTTGTGAGAGAGGAAACTTCAGATGCGAAACTTACTTCCATTTTAAACTAATTGTTCTATCTGAAACTAAGTGTTCGATACTCTGCCAGGAGAAGCGCCTGTTCTCTGAAATCTGTGGCGATGCTACTCGAATCCGTATGTGTTTGAGGAATCTAAATGGTCGACTTTGTGAGAGAGGAAACTCCAGATGCGAATCTTAGTTCCATTTTAAACTAATTGTTCTATCTGAAACTAAGTGTTCGATACTGTGCCAGGCGAAGCACCTGTTCTCTGAAATCTGTCGCGATGCTACTCGAACCGGTATGTGTTCGACGAAACTGAGTGGTCGACCTTGTGAGAGAGGAAACTCCAGACGCGAAACTTAGTGCCATTTTAAACTAATTGTTCTATCTGAAACTAAGTGTTCGATACTGTGCCAGCAGAAGCGCCTGTTCTCTGAAATCTGTGGCGATGCCACTCGAAACCGTATGGGTTCGACGAAATTAAGTGGTCGAACTTGTGAGAGGGGAAACTCCAAATGCGAAACATATTTCCATTTTAAACTAAATGTTCTATCTGAAACTAAGTATTCGATACTCTGCCAGTAGAAGCGCCTGTTCTCTGAAACCTGTGGCGTTGCTACTCGAAGCCGAATGTGTTCGACGAAAGTAAGTGGTAGACCGTGTGAGAGAGGAAACTCCAAATGCGAAACATAGTTCCATTTTAAACTAATTGTTTTATCTGAAACTAAGTGTTCGATACTGTGCCAGGAGAAGCGCCTGTACTCTGAAACCTGTGGCGTTGCTACACGAAGCCGAATGTTTTCGACGAAACTAAGTGGTCGACCTTGTGAGAGGGGAAACCCCAAATGCGAAACATAGTTCCATTTTAATCTTATTGTTCTACCTGAAACTAAGTTTTCGATACTGTGCCAGGAGAAGCGCCTGTTCTCTGAAATCTGTGGCGATGCCACTCGAAACCGTACGTGTTCGACGAAAATAAGTGGCCGACCTTGTGAGTGAGGAAACTTCAGATGCGAAACTTACTTCCATTTTAAACTAATTGTTCTATCTGAAACTAAGTGTTCGATACTCTGCCAGGAGAAGCGCCTGTTTTCTGAAATCTGTTGCGATGCTACTCGAAACCGTATGTGTTCGACGAAACTAAGTGGTCGACTTTGTGAGAGAGGAAACTCCAGATGCGAATCTTAGTTCCATTTTAAACTAATTGTTTTATCTGAAACTAAGTGTTCGATACTCTGCCAGGAGAAGCGCCTGTTTTCTGAAATCTGTTGCGATGCTACTCGAAACCGTATGTGTTCGACGAAACTAAGTGGTCGACTTTGTGAGAGAGGAAACTCCAGATGCGAATCTTAGTTCCATTTTAAACTAATTGTTTTATCTGAAACTAAGTGTTCGATACTGTGCCAGGAGAAGCGCCTGTTCTCTGAAATCTGTCGCGATGCTACTCGAACCGGTATGTGTTCGACGAAACTGAGTGGTCGACCTTGTGAGAGAGGAAACTCCAGACGCGAAACTTAGTGCCATTTTAAACTAATTGTTCTATCTGAAACTAAGTGTTCGATACTGTGCCAGCAGAAGCGCCTGTTCTCTGAAATCTGTGGCGATGCCACTCGAAACCGTATGGGTTCGACGAAATTAAGTGGTCGACCTTGTGAGAGGGGAAACTCCAAATGCGAAACATATTTCCATTTTAAACTAAATGTTCTATCTGAAATTAAGTATTCGATACTCTGCCAGTAGAAGCGCCTGTACTCTGAAACCTGTGGCGTTGCTACACGAAGCCGAATGTGTTCGACGAAAGTAAGTGGTAGACCGTGTGAGAGAGGAAACTCCAAATGCGAAACATAGTTCCATTTTAAGCTAAGTGTTCTATCTGAGACTAAGTGTTCCATACTGTGTCAGGAGAAGCGCCTGTTCTCTGAAATCTGTGGCGATACCACTCGAAACCGTATGAGTTCGACGAAATTAAGTGGTCGACCTTGTGAGAGGGGAAACTCCAAATGCGAAACATATTTCCATTTTAAACTAAATGTTCTATCTGAAACTAAGTATTCGATACTCTGCCAGTAGAAGCGCCTGTTCTCTGAAACCTGTGGCGTTGCTACTCGAAGCCGAATGTGTTCGACGAAAGTAAGTGGTAGACCGTGTGAGAGAGGAAACTCCAAATGCGAAACATAGTTCCATTTTAAGCTAAGTGTTCTATCTGTAACTAAGTGTTCGATTGTGTGCCAGGAGAAGCGCCTGTTCTCTGAAATCTGTGGCGATACTACTCGAAACCGTATGTGTTCGACGAAACTAAGTGGTCCACCTTGTGAGAGAGGAAACTCCAGATGCGAAGCTTAGTTCCATTTTAAAGTAATTGTTCTATCTGATACGAAGTGTCGATACTGTGCCAGGAGAAGCGCCAGTTCTCTGAAACCTGTGGCGATTCCACTCGAAACCGTATGTGTTTGCCGAAACTAAGTGTTCCACCTTGTGAGAGAGGAAACTCCAGAAGTGAAATTTAGTTTCATTTAAAACTAACGGTTCTATCTGAAACTAAGTGTTCGATACTGTGCCAGGAGAAGCGCCTGTTCTCTGAAATGTGTGACGATGCCACTCGAAACCGTATGTGTTCGACGAAATTAAGTGGTCGACCTTGTGAGAGGGGAAACTCCAAATGCGAAACATATTTCCATTTTAAACTAATTGTTCTATCTGAAACTAAGTGTTCGATATTGTGCCAGGAGAAGCGCCTGTTCTCTGAAATCTGTCGCGATGCGCACTCGACACGGTATGTGTTCGACGAAACTAAGGGGTCGACCTTGTGAGTGAGGAAACTCCAGATGCGAAGATTTGTTCCATTTTAAACTAATTGTTCTATCCGATACTAAGTGTTCGATACTGTGCCAGGAGAAGCGGTTGTTCTGTGACATCTGTGGTGATGCCCCCGAAACCATATGTGTTCGACGAAACTAAGTGGTAGACCTTGTGAGAGGGGAAACTCCAAATGCGAAACATAGTTCCATTTTAATCTTATTGTTCTATCTGAAACTAAGTGTTCGATACTCTGCCAGGAGAAGCGCCTGTTCTCTGAAATCTGTGGCGATGCTACTCGAAACCGTATGTGTTTGACGAATCTAAATGGTCGACTTTGTGAGAGAGGAAACTCCAGATGCGAATCTTAGTTCCATTTTAAACTAATTGTTTTATCAGAAACTAAGTGTTCGATACTGTGCCAGGAGAAGCGCCTGTTCTCTGAAATCTGTCGCGATGCTACTCGAACCGGTATGTGTTCGACGAAACTGAGTGGTCGACCTTGTGAGAGAGGATTCACCAGATGCGGAACATAGTTCCATTTTAAACTAATTGTTCTATCTGAAACTAAGTTTTCGATACTGTGCCAGGAGAAGCGCCTGTTCTCTGAAATCTGTGGCGATGCCACTCGAAACCGTATGTGTTCGACGAAACTAAGTGGCCGGCCTTGTGAGAGAGGAAACTCCAGATGCGAAACATAGTTGCATTTTAAACTAATTGTCCTATCTGTAACTAAGTGTTCGATAATGTGCCAGGAGAAGCGCCTGTTCTCTGAAATCTGTGGCGATGCCACTCGACACCGTATGTGTTCGACGAAACTAAGTGGTCGACCTTGTGAGAGGGGAAACCCCAAATGCGAAACATAGTTCCATTTTAATCTTATTGTTCTACCTGAAACTAAGTTTTCGATACTGTGCCAGGAGAAGCGCCTGTTCTCTGAAATCTGTGGCGATGCCACTCGAAACCGTATGTGTTCGACGAAAATAAGTGGCCGACCTTGTGAGAGAGGAAACTTCAGATGCGAAACTTAGTTCGATTTGAAACTAATTGTTCTATCTGAGAGTGTTCGATAATGTGCCAGAAGAAGCGTCTGTTCTCTGAAATCTGTGGCGATGCCACTCGAAACCGTATGGGTTCGACGAAATTAAGTGGTCGACCTTGTGAGAGGGGAAACTCCAAATGCGAATCTTAGTTCCATTTTAAACTAATTGTTTTATCTGAAACTAAGTGTTCGATACTGTGCCAGGAGAAGCGTCTTTTCTCTGAAATCTGTGGCGATCACACTCGAAACCGTATGTGTTCGACGAAACTAAGTGGTCGCCTTCTGAAAGAGGAAACTCCAGATGCGAAACTTAGTTCCATTTAAAACTAATTGTTCCATCGGAAACTAACTGTTCGATACTGTGCCAGGAGAAGCGCCTGTTCTCTGAAATCTGTAGCGATACCACTCGAAACCGTATGTGTTCGACGAAACTAAGTGGCCGACCGTGTGAGAGAGGAAACTCCAGATGCGAAACATAGTTGCATTTTAAACTAATTGTCCTATCTGTAACTAAGTGTTCGATAATATGCCAGGAGAAGCGCCTGTTCTCTGAATTCTGTGGCGATGCCACTCGAAACCGTATGTGTTCGACGAAACTAAGTGGCCGACCTTGTGAGAGAGGAAACTCCAGATGCGAAACATAGTTGCATTTTAAACTAATTGTCCTATCTGTAACTAAGTGTTCGATAATGTGCCAGGAGAAGCGCCTGTTCTCTGAAATCTGTGGCGATGCTACTCGAAACCGTATGTGTTTGGCGAATCTAAGTGGTCGACCTTGTGAGAGAGGAAACTCCAAATTGCGAAATATTAGTTCATTTTAAACTAATAATCCTATCTGATACTAAGTGTTCGATACTGTGCCAGGAGAAACGCCTGTTCTCTGAAATGTGTGGCGATGCCACTCGAAACCGTATGTGTTCGACGAAACTAAGTGGTCGACCTTGTGAGAGAGGATTCACCAGATGCGGAACATAGTTCCATTTTAAACTAATTGTTCTATCTGAAACTAAGTGTTCGATACTGTTCCAGGAGAAGCGCCTGTTCTCTGAAATCTGTGGCGATGCCACTCGAAACCGTATGTGTTCGACGAAACTAAGTGGTCGACCTTGTGAGTGAGGAAACTCCAGATGCGAAGATTTGTTCCATTTTAAACTAATTGTTCTATCCGATACTAAGTGTTCGATACTGTGCCAGGAGAAGCGCCTGTTCTCTGAAATCTGTGGCGATGCCACTCGAAACCGTATGTGTTCGACGAAAATAAGTGGCCGACCTTGTGAGAGAGGAAACTTCAGATGCGAAACTTACTTCCATTTTAAACTAATTGTTCTATCTGAAACTAAGTGTTCGATACTCTGCCAGGGGAAGCGCCTGTTCTCTGAAATCTGTGGCGATGCTACTCCAAACCGTATGTGTTTGACGAATCTAAATGGTCGACTTTGTGAGAGAGGAAACTCCAGATGCGAATCTTAGTTCCATTTTAAACTAATTGTTTTATCTGAAACTAAGTGTTCGATACTGTGCCAGGAGAAGCACCTGTTCTCTGAAATCTGTCGCGATGCTACTCGAACCGGTATGTGTTCGACGAAACTGAGTGGTCGACCTTGTGAGAGAGGAAACTCCAGACGCGAAACTTAGTGCCATTTTAAACTAATTGTTCTATCTGAAACTAAGTGTTCGATACTGTGCCAGCAGAAGCGCCTGTTCTCTGAAATCTGTGGCGATGCCACTCGAAACCGTATGGGTTCCACGAAATTAAGTGGTCGACCTTGTGAGAGGGGAAACTCCAAATGCGAAACATATTTCCATTTTAAACTAAATGTTCTATCTGAAACTAAGTATTCGATACTCTGCCAGTAGAAGCGCCTGTACTCTGAAACCTGTGGCGTTGCTACTCGAAACCGTATGTGTTTGCCGAAACTAAGTGTTCCACCTTGTGAGAGAGTAAACTCCAGAAGTGAAATTTAGTTTCATTTAAAACTAACGGTTCTATCTGAAACTAAGTGTTCGATACTGTGCCAGGAGAAGCGCCTGTTCTCTGAAATGTTTGACGATGCCTCTCGAAACCGTATGTGTTCGACGAAATTAAGTGGTCGACCTTGTGAGAGGGGAAACTCCAAATGCGAAACATATTTCCATTTTAAACTAATTGTTCTATCTGAAACTAAGTGTTCGATATTGTTCCAGGAGAAGCGCCTGTTCTCTGAAATCTGTCGCGATGCGCACTCGACACGGTATGTGTTCGACGAAACTAAGTGGTCGACCTTGTGAGAGAGGAAACTCCAGCAGCAAAATTTAGTTCCATTTTAAACTAATTGTTCTATCTGAAACTATGTGTTCGATACTGTGCCAGTAGAAGCGTCTGTTCTCTGAAATCTGTGGCGATCACACTCGAAACCGTATGTGTTCGACGAAACTAAGTGGTCGCCTTGTGAAAGAGGAAACTCCAGATGCGAAACTTAGTTCCATTTAAAACTAATTGTTCCATCGGAAACTAACTGTTCGATACTGTGCCAGGAGAAGCGCCTGTTCTCTGAAATCTGTAGCGATACCACTCGAAACCGTATGTGTTCGACGAAACTAAGTGGCCGACCTTGTGAGAGAGGAAACTCCAGATGCGAAACATAGTTGCATTTTAAACTAATTGTCCTATCTGTAACTAAGTGTTCGATAATGTGCCAGGAGAAGCGCCTGTTCTCTGAAATCTGTGGCGATGCCACTCGAAACCGTATGGGTTCGACGAAACTAAGTGGCCGACCTTGTGAGAGAGGAAACTCCAGATGCGAAACATAGTTGCATTTTAAACTAATTGTCCTATCTGTAACTAAGTGTTCGATAATGTGCCAGGAGAAGCGCCTGTTCTCTGAAATCTGTGGCGATGCCACTCGAAACCGTATGTGTTCGACGAAACTAAGTGGTTGACCTTGTGAGAGGGGAAACTCCAAATGCGAAACATTGTTCCATTTTAATCTTATTGTTCTACCTGAAACTAAGTTTTCGATACTGTGCCAGGAGAAGCGCCTGTTCTCTGAAATCTGTGGCGATGCCACTCGAAACCGTGTGTGTTCGACGAAACTAAGTTGCCGACCTTGTGCGAGAGGAAGCTTCAGATGCGAAACTTACTTCCATTTTAAACTAATTGTTCTATCTGAAACTAAGTGTTCGATACTCTGCCAGGAGAAGCGCCTGTTCTCTGAAATCTGTGGCGATGCCACTCGAAACCGTATGTGTTCGACGAAACTAAGTGGCCGACCTTGTGAGAGAAGAAACTCCAGATGCGAAACATAGTTGCATTTTAAACTAATTGTCCTATCTGTAACTAAGTGTTCGATAATGTGCCAGGAGAAGCGCCTGTTCTCTGAAATCTGTGGCGATGCCACTCGAAACCGTATGTGTTCGACGAAACTAAGTGGCCGACCTTGTGAGAGAGGAAACTCCAGATGCGAAACATAGTTGCATTTTAAACTAATTGTCCTATCTGTAACTAAGTGTTCGATAATGTGCCAGGAGAAGCGCCTGTTCTCTGAAATCTGTGGCGATGCCACTCGAAACCGTATGTGTTCGACGAAACTAAGTGGTTGACCTTGTGAGAGGGGAAACTCCAAATGCGAAACATAGTTCCATTTTAATCTTATTGTTCTACCTGAAACTAAGTTTTCGATACTGTGCCAGGAGAAGCGCCTGTTCTCTGAAATCTGTGGCGATGCCACTCGAAACCGTGTGTGTTCGACGAAACTAAGTGGCCGACCTTGTGCGAGAGGAAACTTCAGATGCGAAACTTAGTTCCATTTTAAACCAAATGTTCCATCTGAAACTAAGTGTTGGATACTGTGCCAGGAGAAGCGCCTGTTCTCTGAAATCTGTGGCGATGATACTCGAAACCGTATGTGCTCGACGAATCTAAATGGTCGACCTTGTGAGAGAGCAAACTCCAGATGTGAAACTTATTTCCATTTTAAACTAATTGTTCTATCTGAAACTAAGTGTTCGATACTGTGCCAGGAGATGCGCCTGTTCTCTGAAATATGTGGCGATGCCACTCGAAACCGTATGTGTCCGACGAAACTAAGTAGTCGCCTTGTGAGAGAAAAAACTCCAGATACGAAAAGTATTTCCATTTTAAACGAATTGTTCTATCTGAAACTAAGTGCTCGATACTGTGCCAGGAGAAGCGCCTCTTCTCTGAAATCTGTGGCGATGCCACTCGAAACCGTATGTGTTCGTCGCAATTAATTCGTCGACCTTGTGAGAGATGAAACTCCAGATGCAAAACATAGCTCCATTTTAAACCAATTGTTCTATCTGAAACTAAGTTTTCGATAATGTGCCAGGAGATGCGCCTGTTCGCTAAAATCTGTGGCGATGCCACTCGAAACCGTATGTGTTCGACGAAACTAAGTGGCCGACCTTGTGAGAGAGGAAACTCCAAATGCGAAACTTAGTTCCATTTTAAACCAAATGTTCCATCTGAAACTAAGTGTTCGATACTGTTCCAGGAGAAGCGCCTGTTCTCTGAAATCTGTGGCGATGCCACTCGAAACCGTAAGTGTTTGACGAAACTGAGTGGTCCACCTTGTGAGAGAGGAAACTCCAAATGCGAAACACAGTTCCATTTTAAACGAAGTGTTCTACCTGTAACTAAGTGTTCGAGACTGTGCCAGGAGAAGCGCCTGTTCTCTGAAATCTGTGGCGATGCTACTCGAAACCGTATGTGTTTGACGAAACTAAGTGGCCGACCTTGTGAGAGAGGAAACTCCAAATGCGAAACATATTTCAATTTTAAACTAAATGTTCAATCTGAAACTAAGTGTTCGATACTGTGCCAGGAGAAACGCCTGTTCTCTGAAATCTGAGGCGATGCCACTCGAAACCGTGTGTGTTCGACGAAACTAAGTGGCCGACCTTGTGCGATAGGAAACTTCAGATGCGAAACTTAGTTCCATTTTAAACCAAATGTTCCATCTGAAACTAAGTGTTGGATACTGTGCCAGGAGAAGCGCCTGTTCTCTGAAATCTGTGGCGATGATACTCGAAACCGTATGTGCTCGACGAATCTAAATGGTCGACCTTGTGAGAGAGCAAACTCCAGATGTGAAACTTATTTCCATTTTAAACTAATTGTTCTATCTGAAACTAAGTGTTCGATACTGTGCCAGGAGATGCGCCTGTTCTCTGAAATATGTGGCGATGCCACTCGAAACCGTATGTGTCCGACGAAACTAAGTAGTCGCCTTGTGAGAGAAAAAACTCCAGATACGAAAAGTATTTCCATTTTAAACGAATTGTTCTATCTGAAACTAAGTGCTCGATACTGTGCCAGGAGAAGCGCCTCTTCTCTGAAATCTGTGGCGATGCCACTCGAAACCGTATGTGTTCGTCGCAATTAAGTCGTCGACCTTGTGAGAGATGAAACTCCAGATGCAAAACATAGCTCCATTTTAAACCAATTGTTCTATCTGAAACTAAGTTTTCGATAATGTGCCAGGAGATGCGCCTGTTCGCTAAAATCTGTGGCGATGCCACTCGAAACCGTATGTGTTCGACGAAGCTAAGTGGCCGACCTTGTGAGAGAGGAAACTCCAAATGCGAAACTTAGTTCCATTTTAAACCAAATGTTCCATCTGAAACTAAGTGTTCGATACTGTTCCAGGAGAAGCGCCTGTTCTCTGAAATCTGTGGCGATGCCACTCGAAACCGTAAGTGTTTGACGAAACTGAGTGGTCCACCTTGTGAGAGAGGAAACTCCAAATGCGAAACACAGTTCCATTTTAAACGAAGTGTTCTACCTGTAACTAAGTGTTCGAGACTGTGCCAGGAGAAGCGCCTGTTCTCTGAAATCTGTGGCGATGCTACTCGAAACCGTATGTGTTTGACGAAACTCAGTGGCCGACCTTGTGAGAGAGGAAACTCCAAATGCGAAACATATTTCAATTTTAAACTAAATGTTCAATCTGAAACTAAGTGTTCGATACTGTGCCAGGAGAAACGCCTGTTCTCTGAAATCTGAGGCGATGCCACTCGAAACCGTGTGTGTTCGACGAAACTAAGTGGCCGACCTTGTGCGATAGGAAACTTCAGATGCGAAACTTAGTTCCATTTTAAACCAAATGTTCCATCTGAAACTAAGTGTTGGATACTGTGCCAGGAGAAGCGCCTGTTCTCTGAAATCTGTGGCGATGATACTCGAAACCGTATGTGCTCGACGAATCTAAATGGTCGACCTTGTGAGAGAGGAAACTCCAAATGCGAAACATAGTTCAATTTTAAACTAAATGTTCAATCTGAAACTAAGTGTTCGATACTGTGCCAGGAGAAACGCCTGTTCTCTGAAATCTGAGGCGATGCCAGTCGAAACCGTGTGTGTTCGACGAAACTAAGTGGCCGACCTTGTGAGAGAGGAAACTCAAGATGCAAAACATAGCTCCATTTTAAACCAATTGTTCTATCTGAAACTAAGTGCTCGATACTGTGCCAGGAGAAGCGCCTGTTCTCTGAAATCTGTGGCGATGCCACTCGAAACCGTATGTGTTCGTCGCAATTAAGTCGTCGACCATGTGAGAGATGAAACTCCAGATGCAAAAATTAGCTACATTTTAAACCGATTGTTCTATCTGAAACTAAGTTTTCGATAATGTGCCAGGAGATGCGCCAGTTCGCTGAAATCTGTGGCGATACCACTTGAAACCGTATGTGTTCGACGAAACTAAGTGGCCGACCTTGTGAGAGAGGAAACTCCAAATGCGAAACATAGTTCAATTTTAAACTAAATGTTCAATCAGAAACTAAGTGTTCGATACTGTGCCAGGAGAAGCGCCTGTTCTCTGAAATCTGTGGCGATGATACTCGAAACCGTATGTGCTCGACGAATCTAAATGGTCGACCTTGTGAGAGAGCAAACTCCAGATGTGAAACTTATTTCCATTTTAAACTAATTGTTCTATCTGAAACTAAGTGTTCGATACTGTGCCAGGAGTTGCGCCTGTTCTCTGAAATATGTGGCGATGCCACTCGAAACCGTATGTGTCCGACGAAACTAAGTGGTCGCCGTGTGAGAGAAGAAACTCCAGATGCGAAAAGTATTTCCATTTTAAACGAATTGTTCTATCTGAAACTAAGTGCTCGTTACTGTGCCAGGAGAAGCGCCTGTTCTCTGAAATCTGTGGCGATGCCACTCGAAACCGTATGTGTTCGACGAAACTAAGTGGCCGACCTTGTGAGAGAGGAAACTCCAGATGCGAAACATAGTTGCATTTTAAACTAATTGTCCTATCTGTAACTAAGTGTTCGTTAATATGCCAGGAGAAGCGCCTGTTCTCTGAAATCTGTGGCGATGCCACTCGAAACCGTATGTGTTCGACGAAACTAAGTGGCCGACCTTGTGAGAGAGGAAACTCCAGATGCGAAACATAGTTGCATTTTAAACTAATTGTCCTATCTGTAACTAAGTGTTCGATAATGTGCCAGGAGAAGCGCCTGTTCTCTGAAATCTGTGGCGATGCTACTCGAAACCGTATGTGTTTGACGAATCTAAGTGGTCGACCTTGTGAGAGAGGAAACTCCAAATTGCGAAATATTAGTTCATTTTAAACTAATAATCCTATCTGATACTAAGTGTTCGATACTGTGCCAGGAGAAACGCCTGTTCTCTGAAATGTGTGGCGATGCCACTCGAAACCGTATGTGTTCGACGAAACTAAGTGGTCGACCTTGTGAGAGAGGATTCACCAGATGCGGAACATAGTTCCATTTTAAACTAATTGTTCTATCTGAAACTAAGTGTTCGATACTGTTCCAGGAGATGCGCCTGTTCTCTGAAATCTGTGGCGATGCCACTCGAAACCGTATGTGTTCGACGAAACTAAGTTGTCGACCTTGTGAGTGAGGAAACTCCAGATGTGAAACTTATTTCCATTTTAAACTAATTGTTCTATCTGAAACTAAGTGTTCGATACTGTGCCAGGAGATGCGCCTGTTCTCTGAAATATGTGGCGATGCCACTCGAAACCGTATGTGTCCGACGAAACTAAGTAGTCGCCTTGTGAGAGAAAAAACTCCAGATACGAAAAGTATTTCCATTTTAAACGAATTGTTCTATCTGAAACTAAGTGCTCGATACTGTGCCAGGAGAAGCGCCTGTTCTCTGAAATCTGTGGCGATGCCACTCGAAACCGTATGTGTCCGACGAAACTAAGTAGTCGCCTTGTGAGAGAAAAAACTCCAGATACGAAAAGTATTTCCATTTTAAACGAATTGTTCTATCTGAAACTAAGTGCTCGATACTGTGCCAGGAGAAGCGCCTCTTCTCTGAAATCTGTGGCGATGCCACTCGAAACCGTATGTGTTCGTCGCAATTAAGTCGTCGACCTTGTGAGAGATGAAACTCCAGATGCAAAACATAGCTCCATTTTAAACCAATTGTTCTATCTGAAACTAAGTTTTCGATAATGTGCCAGGAGATGCGCCTGTTCGCTAAAATCTGTGGCGATGCCACTCGAAACCGTATGTGTTCGTCGCAATTAAGTCGTCGACCTTGTGAGAGATGAAACTCCAGATGCAAAACATAGCTCCATTTTAAACCAATTGTTCTATCTGAAACTAAGTTTTCGATAATGTGCCAGGAGATGCGCCTGTTCGCTAAAATCTGTGGCGATGCCACTCGTAACCGTGTGTGTTCGACGAAACTAAGTGGCCGACCTTGTGCGAGAGGAAACTTCAGATGCGGAACATAGTTCCATTTTAAACTAATTGTTCTATCTGAAACTAAGTGATCGATACTGTTCCAGGAGATGCGCCTGTTCTCTGAAATCTGTGGCGATGATACTCGAAACCGTATGTGCTCGACGAATCTAAATGGTCGACCTTGTGAGAGAGCAAACTCCAGATGTGAAACTTATTTCCATTTTAAACTAATTGTTCTATCTGAAACTAAGTGTTCGATACTGTGCCAGGAGTTGCGCCTGTTCTCTGAAATATGTGGCGATGCCACTCGAAACCGTATGTGTCCGACGAAACTAAGTGGTCGCCGTGTGAGAGAAGAAACTCCAGATGCGAAAAGTATTTCCATTTTAAACGAATTGTTCTATCTGAAACTAAGTGCTCGTTACTGTGCCAGGAGAAGCGCCTGTTCTCTGAAATCTGTGGCGATGCCACTCGAAACCGTATGTGTTCGTCGCAATTAAGTCGTCGACCTTGTGAGAGATGAAACTCCAGATGCAAAACATAGCTCCATTTTAAACCAATTGTTCTATCTGAAACTAAGTTTTCGATACTGTGCCAGGAGTTGCGCCTGTTCTCTGAAATATGTGGCGATGCCACTCGAAACCGTATGTGTCCGACGAAACTAAGTGGTCGCCGTGTGAGAGAAGAAACTCCAGATGCGAAAAGTATTTCCATTTTAAACGAATTGTTCTATCTGAAACTAAGTGCTCGTTACTGTGCCAGGAGAAGCGCCTGTTCTCTGAAATCTGTGGCGATGCCACTCGAAACCGTATGTGTTCGTCGCAATTAAGTCGTCGACCTTGTGAGAGATGAAACTCCAGATGCAAAACATAGCTCCATTTTAAACCAAATGTTCCATCTGAAACTAAGTGTTCGATACTGTGCCAGGAGAAGCGCCTGTTCTCTGAAATCTGTGGCGATGCCACTCGAAACCGTATGTGTCCGACGAAACTAAGTGGTCGCCGTGTGAGAGAAGAAACTCCAGATGCGAAAAGTATTTCCATTTTAAACGAATTGTTCTATCTGAAACTAAGTGCTCGTTACTGTGCCAGGAGAAGCGCCTGTTCTCTGAAATCTGTGGCGATGCCACTCGAAACCGTATGTGTTCGTCGCAATTAAGTCGTCGACCTTGTGAGAGATGAAACTCCAGATGCAAAACATAGCTCCATTTTAAACCAATTGTTCTATCTGTAACTAAGTGTTCGAGACTGTGCCAGGAGAAGCGCCTGTTCTCTGAAATCTGTGGCGATGCCACTCGAAACCGTGTGTGTTCGACGAAACTAAGTGGTCGCCGTGTGAGAGAAGAAACTCCAGATGCGAAAAGTATTTCCATTTTAAACGAATTGTTCTATCTGAAACTAAGTGCTCGTTACTGTGCCAGGAGAAGCGCCTGTTCTCTGAAATCTGTGGCGATGCCACTCGAAACCGTATGTGTTCGTCGCAATTAAGTCGTCGACCTTGTGAGAGATGAAACTCCAGATGCAAAACATAGCTCCATTTTAAACCAATTGTTCTATCTGTAACTAAGTGTTCGAGACTGTGCCAGGAGAAGCGCCTGTTCTCTGAAATCTGTGGCGATGCCACTCGAAACCGTGTGTGTTCGACGAAACTAAGTGGCCGACCTTGTGAGAGAGGAAACTCCAGATGCAAAACATAGCTCCATTTTAAACCAATTTTTCTATCTGAAACTAAGTGCTCGATACTGTGCCAGGAGAAGCGCCTGTTCTCTGAAATCTGTGGCGATGCCACTCGAAACCGTATGTGTTCGTCGCAATTAAGTCGTCGACCTTGTGAGAGATGAAACTCCAGATGCAAAAATTAGCTCCATTTTAAAGCAATTGTTCTATCTGAAACTAAGTTTTCGATAATGTGCCAGGAGATGCGCCAGTTCGCTGAAATCTGTGGCGATGCCACTCGAAACCGTGTGTGTTCGACGAAACTAAGTGGTCCACCTTGTGAGAGAGGAAACTCCAAATGCGAAACACAGTTCCATTTTAAACTAAGTGTTCTACCTGTAACTAAGTGTTCGAGACTCTGCCAGGAGAAGCGCCTGTTCGCTGAAATCTGTTTAGATGCCACTCGAAACCGTGTGTGTTCGACGAAACTAAGGGGTTGACCTTGTGAGAGAGGATACTCCAGATGCGAAACATAGTTCCATTTTAAACTAATTGTTCTGTCTGAAATAAGTGTTCGATACTCTGCCAGGAGAAGCTCCTGTTCTCTGAAATCTGTGGCGATGATACCCGAAACCGTATGTGCTCGACGAATCTAAATGGTCGACATTGTGAGAGAGCAAACTCCAGATGTGAAACTTATTTCCATTTTAAACTAATTGTTCTATCTGAAACTAAGTGTTCGATACTGTGCCAGGAGATGCGCCTGTTCTCTGAAATCTGTGGCGATGATACTCGAAACCGTATGTGCTCGAAGAATCTAAATGGTCGACCTTTTGAGGGAGCAAACTCCAGATGTGAAACTTATTTCCATTTTAAACTAATTGTTCTGTCTGAAATAGGTGTTCGATACTCTGCCAGGAGAAGCTCCTGTTCTCTGAAATCTGTGGCGATGATACTCGAAACCGTATGTGCTCGACGAATCTAAATGGTCGACATTGTGAGAGAGCAAACTCCAGATGTGAAACTTATTTCTATTTTAAACTAATTGTTCTATCTGAAACTAAGTGTTCGATACTGTGCCAGGAGATGCGCCTGTTCTCTGAAATATGTGGCGATGCCACTCGAAACCGTATGTGTCCGACGAAACTAAGTGGTCGCCGTGTGAGAGAAGAAACTCCAGATGCGAAAAGTATTTCCATTTTAAACGAATTGTTCTATCTGAAACTAAGTGCTCGTTACTGTGCCAGGAGAAGCGCCTGTTCTCTGAAATCTGTGGCGATGCCACTCGAAACCGTATGTGTTCGTCGCAATTAAGTCGTCGACCTTGTGAGAGATGAAACTCCAGATGCAAAACATAGCTCCATTTTAAACCAATTGTTCTATCTGAAACTAAGTTTTCGATAATGTGCCAGGAGATGCGCCTGTTCGCTAAAATCTGTGGCGATGCCACTCGAAACCGTATGTGTTCGACGAAACTAAGTGGCCGACCTTGTGAGAGAGGAAACTCCAAATGCGAAACTCAGTTCCATTTTAAACCAAATGTTCCATCTGAAACTAAGTGTTCGATACTGTGCCAGGAGAAGCGCCTGTTCTCTGAAATCTGTGGCGATGCCACTCGAAACCGTAAGTGTTTGACGAAACTGAGTGGTCCACCTTGTGAGAGAGGAAACTCCAAATGCGAAACACAGTTCCATTTTAAACAAAGTGTTCTACCTGTAACTAAGTGTTCGAGACTGTGCCAGGAGAAGCGCCTGTTCTCTGAAATCTGTGGAGATGCCACTCGAAACCGTGTGTGTTCGACGAAACTAAGTGGCCGACCTTGTGCGAGAGGAAACTTCAGATGCGAAACTTAGTTCCATTTTAAACCAAATGTTCCATCTGAAACTAAGGGTTGGATACTGTGCCAGGAGAAGCGCCTGTTCTCTGAAATCAGTGGCGATGCTACTCGAAACCGTATATGTTCGATGAAACTAAGTGGTCCAACTTGTGAGAGAGGAATCTCGAGATGCGAAGCTTAGTTCCATTTTAAAGTAATTGTTCTATCTGATACTAAGTGTTCGATACTGTGCTAGGTGAAGCGCCTGTTCTCCGAAATCTGTGGCGATGCCACTCGAAACCGTATGTGTTTGACGAAACTGAGTGGTCCACCTTGTGAGAGAGGAAATTCCAAATACGAAACACAGTTCCATTTTAAACTAAGTGTTCTGTCTGTAACTAAGTGTTCGAGACTGTGCCAAGAGAAGCGCCTGTTCTCTGAAATCTGTGGCGATGCCACTCGAAACCGTGTGTGTTCGACGAAACTAAGTGGTTGACCTTGTGAGAGAGGATACTCCAGATGCGAAACATAGTTCCATTTTAAACTAATTGTTCTGTCTGAAATAAGTGTTCGATACTGTGCCAGGAGAAGCGCCTGTTCTCTGAAATCTGTGGCGATGATACTCGAAACCGTATGTGCTCGACGAATCTAAATGGTCGACCTTGTGAGGGAGCAAGCTCCAGATGTGAAACTTATTTCCATTTTAAACTAATTGTTCTATCTGAAACTAAGTGTTCGATACTGTGCCAGGAGATGCGCCTGTTCTCTGAAATATGTGGCGATGCCACTCGAAACCGTATGTGTCCGACGAAACTAAGTGGTCGCCTTGTGAGAGAAGAAACTCCAGATGCGAAACGTATTTCCATTTTAAACGAATTGTTCTATCTGAAACTAAGTGCTCGATACTGTGCCAGGAGAAACGCCTGTTCTCTGAAATCTGAGGCGATGCCACTCGAAACCGTAAGTGTTTGACGAAACTGAGTGGTCCACCTTGTGAGAGAGGAAACTCCAAATACGAAACACAGTTCCATTTTAAACTAAGTGTTCTATCTGTAACTAAGTGTTCGAGACTGTGCCAGGAGAAGCGCCTGTTCTCTGAAATCTGTGGCGATGCCACTCGAAACCGTGTGTGTTCGACGAAACTAAGTGGTTGACCTTGTGAGAGAGGATACTCCAGATGCGAAACATAGTTCCATTTTAAACTAATTGTTCTGTCTGAAATAAGTGGTCGATACTGTGCCAGGAGAAGCGACTGTTCTCTGAAATCTGTGGCGATGCCACTCGAAACCGTATGTGTTCGTCGCAATTAAGTGGTTGACCTTGTGAGAGAGGATACTCCAGATGCGAAACAGAGTTCCATTTTAAACTAATTGTTCTATCTGTAACTAAGTGTTCGAGACTGTGCCAGGAGAAGCGCCTGTTCTCTGAAATCTGTGGCGATGCCACTCGAAACCGTGTGTGTTCGACGAAACTAAGTGGCCGACCTTGTGAGAGAGGAAACTCCAGATGCAAAACATAGCTCCATTTTAAACCAATTGTTCTATCTGAAACTAAGTTTTCGATAATGTGCCAGGAGATGCGCCAGTTCGCTGAAATCTGTGGCGATACCACTTGAAACCGTATGTGTTCGACGAAACTAAGTGGCCGACCTTGTGAGAGAGGAAACTCCAAATGCGAAACATAGTTCAATTTTAAACTAAATGTTCAATCTGAAACTAAGTGTTCGATACTGTGCCAGGAGTTGCGCCTGTTCTCTGAAATATGTGGCGATGCCACTCGAAACCGTATGTGTCCGACGAAACTAAGTGGTCGCCTTGTGAGAGAAGAAACTCCAGATGCGAAACGTATATCCATTTTAAACGAATTGTTCTATCTGAAACTAAGTGCTCGTTACTGTGCCAGGAGAAGCGCCTGTTCTCTGAAATCTGTGGCGATGCCACTCGAAACCGTATGTGTTCGTCGCAATTAAGTCGTCGACCTTGTGAGAGATGAAACTCCAGATGCAAAAATTAGCTCCATTTTAAAGCAATTGTTCTATCTGAAACTAAGTTTTCGATAATGTGCCAGGAGATGCGCCAGTTCGCTGAAATCTGTGGCGATGCCACTCGAAACCGTGTGTGTTCGACGAAACTAAGTGGTCCACCTTGTGAGAGAGGAAACTCCAAATGCGAAACACAGTTCCATTTTAAACTAAGTGTTCTACCTGTAACTAAGTGTTCGAGACTCTGCCAGGAGAAGCGCCTGTTCGCTGAAATCTGTTTAGATGCCACTCGAAACCGTGTGTGTTCGACGAAACTAAGGGGTTGACCTTGTGAGAGAGGATACTCCAGATGCGAAACATAGTTCCATTTTAAACTAATTGTTCTGTCTGAAATAAGTGTTCGATACTCTGCCAGGAGAAGCTCCTGTTCTCTGAAATCTGTGGCGATGATACTCGAAACCGTATGTGCTCGACGAATCTAAATGGTCGACATTGTGAGAGAGCAAACTCCAGATGTGAAACTTATTTCCATTTTAAACTAATTGTTCTATCTGAAACTAAGTGTTCGATACTGTGCCAGGAGATGCGCCTGTTCTCTGAAATCTGTGGCGATGATACTCGAAACCGTATGTGCTCGAAGAATCTAAATGGTCGACCTTTTGAGGGAGCAAACTCCAGATGTGAAACTTATTTCCATTTTAAACTAATTGTTCTGTCTGAAATAGGTGTTCGATACTCTGCCAGGAGAAGCTCCTGTTCTCTGAAATCTGTGGCGATGATACTCGAAACCGTATGTGCTCGACGAATCTAAATGGTCGACATTGTGAGAGAGCAAACTCCAGATGTGAAACTTATTTCTATTTTAAACTAATTGTTCTATCTGAAACTAAGTGTTCGATACTGTGCCAGGAGATGCGCCTGTTCTCTGAAATATGTGGCGATGCCACTCGAAACCGTATGTGTCCGACGAAACTAAGTGGTCGCCTTGTGAGAGAAGAAACTCCAGATGCGAAACGTATATCCATTTTAAACGAATTGTTCTATCTGAAACTAAGTGATCGATACTGTGCCAGGAGAAGCGCCTGTTCTCTGAAATCTGTGGCGATGCCACTCGAAAACGTATGTGTTCGTCGCAATTAAGTCGTCGACCTTGTGAGAGATGAAACTCCAGATGCAAAAATTAGCTCCATTTTAAAGCAATTGTTCTATCTGAAACTAAGTTTTCGATAATGTG
This sequence comes from Nysson spinosus, assembly GCA_910591585.2. Classification (NCBI taxonomy): domain Eukaryota; kingdom Metazoa; phylum Arthropoda; class Insecta; order Hymenoptera; family Crabronidae; genus Nysson; species Nysson spinosus. The sequence continues at coordinate 2,530,702 of CAJUYC020000006.1, forward strand.
CCAGGAGATGCGCCAGTTCGCTGAAATCTGTGGCGATGCCACTCGAAACCGTGTGTGTTCGACGAAACTAAGTGGTCCACCTTGTGAGAGAGGAAACTCCAAATGCGAAACACAGTTCCATTTTAAACTAAGTGTTCTCCCTGTAACTAAGTGTTCGAGACTCTGCCAGGAGAAGCGCCTGTTCGCTGAAATCTGTGGAGATGCCACTCGAAACCGTGTGTGTTCGACGAAACTAAGGGGTTGACCTTGTGAGAGAGGATACTCCAGATGCGAAACATAGTTCCATTTTAAACTAATTGTTCTGTCTGAAATAAGTGTTCGATACTCTGCCAGGAGAAGCTCCTGTTCTCTGAAATCTGTGGCGATGATACTCGAAACCGTATGTGCTCGACGAATCTAAATGGTCGACATTGTGAGAGAGCAAACTCCAGATGTGAAACTTATTTCCATTTTAAACTAATTGTTCTATCCGAAACTAAGTGTTCGATACTGTGCCAGGAGATGCGCCTGTTCTCTGAAATCTGTGGCGATGATACTCGAAACCGTATGGGCTCGAAGAATCTAAATGGTCGACCTTTTGAGGGAGCAAACTCCAGATGTGAAACTTATTTTCATTTTAAACTAATTGTTCTGTCTGAAATAGGTGTTCGATACTCTGCCAGGAGAAGCTCCTGTTCTCTGAAATCTGTGGCGATGATACTCGAAACCGTATGTGCTCGACGAATCTAAATGGTCGACATTGTGAGAGAGCAAACTCCAGATGTGAAACTTATTTCCATTTTAAACTAATTGTTCTATCTGAAACTAAGTGTTCGATACTGTGCCAGGAGATGCGCCTGTTCTCTGAAATATGTGGCGATGCCACTCGAAACCGTATGTGTCCGACGAAACTAAGTGGTCGCCTTGTGAGAGAAGAAACTCCAGATGCGAAACGTATTTCCATTTTAAACGAATTGTTCTATCTGATACTAAGTGCTCGATACTGTGCCAGGAGAAGCGCCTGTTCTCTGAAATCTGTGGCGATGCCACTCGAAACCGTATGTGCTCGGCGAATCTAAATGGTCGACATTGTGAGAGAGCAAACTCCAGATGTGAAACTTATTTCCATTTTAAACTAATTGTTCTATCTGAAACTAAGTGTTCGATACTGTGCCAGGAGATGCGCCTGTTCTCTGAAATATGTGGCGATGCCACTCGAAACCGTATGTGTCCGACGAAACTAAGTGGTCGCCTTGTGAGAGAAGAAACTCCAGATGCGAAACGTATTTCCATTTTAAACGAATTGTTCTATCTGATACTAAGTGCTCGATACTGTGCCAGGAGAAGCGCCTGTTCTCTGAAATCTGTGGCGATGCCACTCGAAACCGTATGTGTTCGTCGCAATTAAGTCGTCGACCTTGTGAGAGATGAAACTCCAGATGCAAAAATTAGCTCCATTTTAAACCAATTTTTCTATCTGAAACTAAGTTTTCGATAATGTGCCAGGAGATGCGCCAGTTCGCTGAAATCTGTGGCGATACCACTTGAAACCGTATGTGTTCGACGAAACTAAGTGGCCGACCTTGTGAGAGAGGAAACTCCAAATGCGAAACATAGTTCAATTTTAAACTAAATGTTCAATCTGAAACTAAGTGTTCGATACTGTGCCAGGAGAAACGCCTGTTCTCTGAAATCTGTGGCGATGCCACTCGAAACCGTATGTGTTCGTCGCAATTAAGTCGTCGACCTTGTGAGAAATGAAACTCCAGATGCAAAAATTAGCTCCATTTTAAAGCAATTGTTCTATCTGAAACTAAGTTTTCGATAATGTGCCAGGAGATGCGCCAGTTCGCTGAAATCTGTGGCGATGCCACTCGAAACCGTGTGTGTTCGACGAAACTAAGTGGTCCACCTTGTGATAGAGGAAACTCCAAATGCGAAACACAGTTCCATTTTAAACTAAGTGTTCTACCTGTAACTAAGTGTTCGAGACTCTGCCAGGAGAAGCGCCTGTTCGCTGAAATCTGTGGAGATGCCACTCGAAACCGTGTGTGTTCGACGAAACTAAGGGGTTGACCTTGTGAGAGAGGATACTCCAGATGCGAAACATAGTTCCATTTTAAACTAATTGTTCTGTCTGAAATAAGTGTTCGATACTCTGCCAGGAGAAGCTCCTGTTCTCTGAAATCTGTGGCGATGATACTCGAAACCGTATGTGCTCGACGAATCTAAATGGTCGACATTGTGAGAGAGCAAACTCCAGATGTGAAACTTATTTCCATTTTAAACTAATTGTTCTATCTGAAACTAAGTGTTCGATACTGTGCCAGGAGATGCGCCTGTTCTCTGAAATCTGTGGCGATGATACTCGAAACCGTATGTGCTCGACGAATCTAAATGGTCGACCTTGTGAGGGAGCAAACTCCAGATGTGAAACTTATTTCCATTTTAAACTAATTGTTCTGTCTGAAATAGGTGTTCGATACTCTGCCAGGAGAAGCTCCTGTTCTCTGAAATCTGTGGCGATGATACTCGCAACCGTATGTGCTCGACGAATCTAAATGGTCGACATTGTGAGAGAGCAAACTCCAGATGTGAAACTTATTTCCATTTTAAACTAAGTGTTCTATCTGATACTAAGTGCTCGATACTGTGCCAGGAGAAGCGCCTGTTCTCTGAAATCTGTGGCGATGCCACTCGAAACCGTATGTGTTCGTCGCAATTAAGTCGTCGACCTTGTGAGAAATGAAACTCCAGATGCAAAAATTAGCTCCATTTTAAAGCAATTGTTCTATCTGAAACTAAGTTTTCGATAATGTGCCAGGAGATGCGCCAGTTCGCTGAAATCTGTGGCGATGCCACTCGAAACCGTGTGTGTTCGACGAAACTAAGTGGTCCACCTTGTGATAGAGGAAACTCCAAATGCGAAACACAGTTCCATTTTAAACTAAGTGTTCTACCTGTAACTAAGTGTTCGAGACTCTGCCAGGAGAAGCGCCTGTTCGCTGAAATCTGTGGAGATGCCACTCGAAACCGTGTGTGTTCGACGAAACTAAGGGGTTGACCTTGTGAGAGAGGATACTCCAGATGCGAAACATAGTTCCATTTTAAACTAATTGTTCTGTCTGAAATAAGTGTTCGATACTCTGCCAGGAGAAGCTCCTGTTCTCTGAAATCTGTGGCGATGATACTCGAAACCGTATGTGCTCGACGAATCTAAATGGTCGACATTGTGAGAGAGCAAACTCCAGATGTGAAACTTATTTCCATTTTAAACTAATTGTTCTATCTGAAACTAAGTGTTCGATACTGTGCCAGGAGATGCGCCTGTTCTCTGAAATCTGTGGCGATGATACTCGAAACCGTATGTGCTCGACGAATCTAAATGGTCGACCTTGTGAGGGAGCAAACTCCAGATGTGAAACTTATTTCCATTTTAAACTAATTGTTCTGTCTGAAATAGGTGTTCGATACTCTGCCAGGAGAAGCTCCTGTTCTCTGAAATCTGTGGCGATGATACTCGAAACCGTATGTGCTCGACGAATCTAAATGGTCGACATTGTGAGAGAGCAAACTCCAGATGTGAAACTTATTTCCATTTTAAACTAATTGTTCTATCTGAAACTAAGTGTTCGATACTGTGCCAGGAGATGCGCCTGTTCTCTGAAATATGTGGCGATGCCACTCGAAACCGTATGTGTCCGACGAAACTAAGTGGTCGCCTTGTGAGAGAAGAAACTCCAGATGCGAAACGTATTTCCATTTTAAACCAAATGTTCCATCCGAAACTAAGTGTTCGATACTGTGCCACGAGAAGCGCCTGTTTTCTGAAATCTGTGGCGATGCCACTCGAAACCGTATGTGTTTGACGAAACTGAGTGGTCCACCTTGTGAGAGAGGAAACTCCAAATACGAAACACAGTTCCATTTTAAACTAAGTGTTCTATCTGTAACTAAGTGTTCGAGACTGTGCCAGGAGAAGCGCCTGTTCTCTGAAATCTGTGGCGATGCCACTCGAAACCGTGTGTGTTCGACGAAACTAAGTGGTTGACCTTGTGAGAGAGGATACTCCAGATGCGAAACATAGTTCCATTTTAAACTAATTGTTCTGTCTGAAATAAGTGGTCGATACTGTGCCAGGAGAAGCGACTGTTCTCTGAAATCTGTGGCGATGCCACTCGAAACCGTATGTGTTCGTCGCAATTAAGTGGTTGACCTTGTGAGAGAGGATACTCCAGATGCGAAACAGAGTTCCATTTTAAACTAATTGTTCTGTCTGAAATAAGTGTTCGATACTGTGCCAGGAGAAGCGCCTGTTCTCTGAAATATGTGGCGATGCCACTCGAAACCGTATGTGTTCGACGAAACTAAGTGGCCGACCTTTTGAGAGAGGAAACTCCAGATGCGAAACATAGTTCCATTTTAAACTAATTGTTCTATCTGAAACTAAGTGTTCGATACTGTGCCAGGAGAAGCGCCTGTTCTCTGTAATCTGTGGCGATGCCACTCGAAACCGTATGTGTTCGACGAAACTAAGTTGTTGGCCTTGTGGGAGTGGAAACTCCAGAAGTGAAACTTAGTTTCAGTTAAAACTAACTGTTCTATCTGAAACTAAGTGTTCGATAATGTGCCAGGAGAAGCGCCTGTTCTCTGAAATCTGTGGCGATGCCACTCGAAACCGTATGTGTTCGACGAAACTAAGTGGTCGACCTGCTGAGAGAGGAAACTCCAGATGCGAAACATAGTTCCATTTTAAACTAATTGTTCTATCTGAAACTAAGTGTTCGATACTGTGCCAGGAGGAGCGCTTGTTCTCTGAAATCTGTGGCGATGCTACTCGAAAGCGTATGTGTTCGACGAATCTAAATGGTCGACCTTGTGTGGGAGGAAACTCCAGATGCGGAACTTAGTTCCATTTTAAACTGATTGTTCTATCTGAAAATAAGTGTTCGATACTGTGCCAGGAGAAGCACCTGTTCTCTGAAATCTGTCGCGATGCTACTCGAAACCGTATGTGTTCGACGAATCTAAATGGTCGACCTTGTGTGGGAGGAAACTCCAGATGCGGAACTTAGTTCCATTTTAAACTGATTGTTCTATCTGAAACTAAGTGTTTGATATTGTGCCAGGAGAAGCGCCTGTTCTCTGAAATCTGTCGCGCTGCTACTCGAAACCGTATGTGTTCGACGAAACTAAGTGGTCGACCTTGTGAGAGAGGAAACTCCAAATTGCGAAACTTAGTTCATTTTAAATTAATAATCCTATCTGACACTAAGTGTTCGATGCTGTGCCAGGAGAAGCGCCTGTTCTCTGAAATCTGTGGCGATGCCAATCGAAACCGTCTGTGTTCCACGAAACTAAGAGGCCGACCTTTTGAGAGAGGAAACTTCAGATGCGAAACTTAGTTCCATTTTAAACTAATTGTTCCATCTGAAATTAAGTGTTCGATACTCTGCCAGGAGAAGCGGCTGTTCTCTGAAATCTGTGGCGATGGCACTCGAAACCGTATGTGTTCGACGAATCTAAATGGTCACCTTGTGAGAGAGGAATCTCCAGATGCGAATCTTAGTTCCATTTTAAACTAATTGTTCTATCTGAAACTAAAATTTTAAATGTTAGATTGAGTTATAGGAGCGTATTTGAAGCACTTTTGCTTAATAAACCACGGCTCTATCTCTTTCGGTTGATTTTTAAATTAATCAGAAAATCTTCGTCGGTAGCGGTTCTCGGTAGCCTCTCCCTACAGAGACTAAGTCCGAATTGAAAATATTTTCACGGACGACGTATCTTTTAAATGTTATGATCAGTTATGGGAGCGTATTTGACGCACTTTTTCTTAATAAACCACGGCTCTATCTCTTACGGTTGATTTTTAAATAATTTCTAAAGTCGTCTTCGGCGACTCTTCACGGTAGCCACTCGGTAGGAAAAAATCTAAGTCCGAACTGTAATTATTTTCACCGACGAGGTACCTTTTAAATGTTAGATTGAGTTATAGGAGCTTATTTGAAGCACTTTTGCTTAATAAACCACGGCTCTATCTCTTACGGTTGATTTTTAAATTAATCAGAAAGTCTTCGTCGGTAGCGGTTCTCGGTAGCCTCTCCGTACAGAGACTAAGTCCGAATTGAAAATATTTTCACCGACGACGTATCTTTTAAATGTTATGATCAGTTATGGGAGCGTATTTGACGCACTTTTTCTTAATAAACCACGGCTCTATCTCTTACGGTTGATTTTTAAATTAATCAGAAATTCTTCGTCGGTAGCGGTTCTCGGTAGCCTCTCCCTACAGAGACTAAGTCCGAATTGAAAATATTTTCACCGACGAGGTACCTTTTAAATGTTAGATTGAGTTATAGGAGCGTATTTGAAGCACTTTTGCTTAATAAACCACTTCTCCTTCTCTTACTGTTGATTTTTAAATAATTTCTAAAGTCGTCGTCGGCGACTCTTCGCGGTAGCCACTCATTAGGAAAAAATCTAAGTCCGAAATGTAATTATTTTCACCGACGAGGTACCTTTTAAATGTTATACTGAGTTATAGGAGCGTATTTGAAGCACTTTTGCTTAATAAACCACGGCTCTATCTCTTTCGGTTGATTTTTAAATTAATCAGAAAGTCTTCGTCGGTAGCGGTTCTCGGTAGCCTCTCCCTACAGAGACCAAGTCCGAATTGAAAATATTTTCACCGACGACGTATCTTTTAAATGTTATGATCAGTTATGGGAGCGTATTTGACGCACTTTTTCTTAATAAACCACGGCTCTATCTCTTACGGTTGATTTTTAAATAATTTCTAAAGTCGTCGTCGGCGACTCTTCGCGGTAGCCACTCGGTAGGAAAAAATCTAAGTCCGAACTGTAATTATTTTCACCGACGAGGTACCTTTTAAATGTTAGATTGAGTTATAGGAGCGTATTTGAAGCACTTTTGCTTAATAAACCACGGCTCTATCTCTTACGGTTGATTTTTAAATTAATCAGAACGTCTTCGTCGGTAGCGGTTCTCGGTAGCCTCTCCGTACAGAGACCAAGTCCGAATTGAAAATATTTTCACCGACGACGTATCTTTTAAATGTTATGATCAGTTATGGGAGCGTATTTGACGCACTTTTTCTTAATAAACCACGGCTCTATCTCTTACGGTTGATTTTTCAATTAATCAGAAAGTCTTCGTCGGTAGCGGTTCTCGGTAGCCTCTCCCTACAGAGACTAAGTCCGAATTGAAAATATTTTCACTGACGACGTATCTTTTAAATGTGATGATCAGTTATGGGAGCGTATTTGACGCACTTTTGCATAATAAACCACGGCTCTATCTCTTACGGTTGATTTTAAAATACTTTCTAAAGTCGTCGTCGGCGACTCTTCACCGTAGCCACTCGGTAGGAAAAAATCTAAGTCCGAACTGTAATTATTTTCACCGACGAGGTACCTTTTAAATGTTAGATTGAGTTATAGGAGCGTATTTGAAGCACTTTTGCTTAATAAACCACGGCTCTATCTCTTTCGGTTGATTTTTAAATTAATCAGAAAGTCTTCGTCGGTAGCGGTTCTCGGTAGCCTCTCCCTACAAAGACTAAGTCCGAATTGAAAATATTTTCACCGACGAGGTATCTTTTAAATGTTATGTTCAGTTATGGGAGCGTATTTGACGCACTTTTTCTTAATAAACCACGGCTCTATCTCTTACGGTTGATTTTTCAATTAATCAGAAAATCTTCGTCGGTAGCGGTTCTCGGTAGCCTCTCCCTACAGAGACTAAGTCCGAATTGAAAATATTTTCACTGACGACGTATCTTTTAAATGTGATGATCAGTTATGGGAGCGTATTTGACGCACTTTTGCATAATAAACCACGGCTCTATCTCTTACGGTTGATTTTAAAATACTTTCTAAAGTCGTCGTCGGCGACTCTTCACCGTAGCCACTCGGTAGGAAAAAATCTAAGTCCGAACTGTAATTATTTTCACAGACGATGTACCTTTTAAATGTTAGATTGAGTTATAGGAGCGTATTTGAAGCACTTTTGCTTAATAAACCACGGCTCTATCTCTTTCGGTTGATTTTTAAATTAATCAGAAAGTCTTCGTCGGTAGCGGTTCTCGGTAGCCTCTCCCTACAAAGACTAAGTCCGAATTGAAAATATTTTCACCGACGACGTATCTTTTAAATGTTATGTTCAGTTATGGGAGCGTATTTGACGCACTTTTTCTTAATAAACCACGGCTCTATCTCTTACGGTTGATTTTTAAATAATTTCTAAAGTCGTCGTCGGGGACTCTTCGCGGTATCCACTCGGTAGGAAAAAATCTAAGTCCGAACTGTAATTATTTTCACCAACGAGGTACCTTTTAAATGTTAGATTGAGTTATAGGAGCGTATTTGAAGCACTTTTGCTTAATAAACCACGGCTCTATCTCTTTCGGTTGATTTTTAAATTAATCAGAAAGTCTTCGTCGGTAGCGGTTCTCGGTAGCCTCTCCCTACAGAGACCAAGTCCGAATTGAAAATATTTTCACCGACGACGTATCTTTTAAATGTTATGATCAGTTATGGGAGCGTATTTGACGCACTTTTTCTTAATAAACCACGGCTCTATCTCTTACGGTTGATTTTTAAATTAATCAGAAATTCTTCGTCGGTAGCGGTTCTCGGTAGCCTCTCCCTACAGAGACTAAGTCCGAATTGAAACTATTTTCACCGACGAGGTACCTTTTAAATGTTAGATTGAGTTATAGGAGCGTATTTGAAGCACTTTTGCTTAATAAACCACGGCTCCTTCTCTTACTGTTGATTTTTAAATAATTTCTAAAGTCGTCGTCGGCGACTCTTCGCGGTAGCCACTCATTAGGAAAAAATCTAAGTCCGAACTGTAATTATTTTCACCGACGAGGTACCTTTTAAATGTTATACTGAGTTATAGGAGCGTATTTGAAGCACTTTTGCTTAATAAACCACGGCTCTATCTCTTTCGGTTGATTTTTAAATTAATCAGAAAGTCTTCGTCGGTAGCGGTTCTCGGTAGCCTCTCCCTACAGAGACCAAGTCCGAATTGAAAATATTTTCACCGACGACGTATCTTTTAAATGTTATGATCAGTTATGGGAGCGTATTTGACGCACTTTTTCTTAATAAACCACGGCTCTATCTCTTACGGTTGATTTTTAAATAATTTCTAAAGTCGTCGTCGGCGACTCTTCGCGGTAGCCACTCGGTAGGAAAAAATCTAAGTCCGAACTGTAATTATTTTCACCGACGAGGTACCTTTTAAATGTTAGATTGAGTTATAGGAGCGTATTTGAAGCACTTTTGCTTAATAAACCACGGCTCTATCTCTTACGGTTGATTTTTAAATTAATCAGAACGTCTTCGTCGGTAGCGGTTCTCGGTAGCCTCTCCGTACAGAGACCAAGTCCGAATTGAAAATATTTTCACCGACGACGTATCTTTTAAATGTTATGATCAGTTATGGGAGCGTATTTGACGCACTTTTTCTTAATAAACCACGGCTCTATGTCTTACGGTTGATTTTTCAATTAATCAGAAAGTCTTCGTCGGTAGCGGTTCTCGGTAGCCTCTCCCTACAGAGACTAAGTCCGAATTGAAAATATTTTCACTGACGACGTATCTTTTAAATGTGATGATCAGTTATGGGAGCGTATTTGACGCACTTTTGCATAATAAACCACGGCTCTATCTCTTACGGTTGATTTTAAAATACTTTCTAAAGTCGTCGTCGGCGACTCTTCACCGTAGCCACTCGGTAGGAAAAAATCTAAGTCCGAACTGTAATTATTTTCACCGACGAGGTACCTTTTAAATGTTAGATTGAGTTATAGGAGCGTATTTGAAGCACTTTTGCTTAATAAACCACGGCTCTATCTCTTTCGGTTGATTTTTAAATTAATCAGAAAGTCTTCGTCGGTAGCGGTTCTCGGTAGCCTCTCCCTACAAAGACTAAGTCCGAATTGAAAATATTTTCACCGACGAGGTATCTTTTAAATGTTATGTTCAGTTATGGGAGCGTATTTGACGCACTTTTTCTTAATAAACCACGGCTCTATCTCTTACGGTTGATTTTTCAATTAATCAGAAAATCTTCGTCGGTAGCGGTTCTCGGTAGCCTCTCCCTACAGAGACTAAGTCCGAATTGAAAATATTTTCACTGACGACGTATCTTTTAAATGTGATGATCAGTTATGGGAGCGTATTTGACGCACTTTTGCATAATAAACCACGGCTCTATCTCTTACGGTTGATTTTAAAATACTTTCTAAAGTCGTCGTCGGCGACTCTTCACCGTAGCCACTCGGTAGGAAAAAATCTAAGTCCGAACTGTAATTATTTTCACAGACGAGGTACCTTTTAAATGTTAGATTGAGTTATAGGAGCGTATTTGAAGCACTTTTGCTTAATAAACCACGGCTCTATCTCTTTCGGTTGATTTTTAAATTAATCAGAAAGTCTTCGTCGGTAGCGGTTCTCGGTAGCCTCTCCCTACAAAGACTAAGTCCGAATTGAAAATATTTTCACCGACGACGTATCTTTTAAATGTTATGTTCAGTTATGGGAGCGTATTTGACGCACTTTTTCTTAATAAACCACGGCTCTATCTCTTACGGTTGATTTTTAAATAATTTCTAAAGTCGTCGTCGGGGACTCTTCGCGGTAGCCACTCGGTAGGAAAAAATCTAAGTCCGAACTGTAATTATTTTCACCAACGAGGTACCTTTTAAATGTTAGATTGAGTTATAGGAGCGTATTTGAAGCACTTTTGCTTAATAAACCACGGCTCTATCTCTTTCGGTTGATTTTTAAATTAATCAGAAAGTCTTCGTCGGTAGCGGTTCTCGGTAGCCTCTCCCTACAGAGACCAAGTCCGAATTGAAAATATTTTCACCGACGACGTATCTTTTAAATGTTATGATCAGTTATGGGAGCGTATTTGACGCACTTTTTCTTAATAAACCACGGCTCTATCTCTTACGGTTGATTTTTAAATAATTTCTAAAGTCGTCGTCGGCGACTCTTCGCGGTAGCCACTCGGTAGGAAAAAATCTAAGTCCGAACTGTAATTATTTTCACCGACGAGGTACCTTTTAAATGTTAGATTGAGTTATAGGAGCGTATTTGAAGCACTTTTGCTTAATAAACCACGGCTCTATCTCTTACGGTTGATTTTTAAATTAATCAGAACGTCTTCGTCGGTAGCGGTTCTCGGTAGCCTCTCCGTACAGAGACCAAGTCCGAATTGAAAATATTTTCACCGACGACGTATCTTTTAAATGTTATGATCAGTTATGGGAGCGTATTTGACGCACTTTTTCTTAATAAACCACGGCTCTATCTCTTACGGTTGATTTTTCAATTAATCAGAAAGTCTTCGTCGGTAGCGGTTCTCGGTAGCCTCTCCCTACAGAGACTAAGTCCGAATTGAAAATATTTTCACTGACGACGTATCTTTTAAATGTGATGATCAGTTATGGGAGCGTATTTGACGCACTTTTGCATAATAAACCACGGCTCTATCTCTTACGGTTGATTTTAAAATACTTTCTAAAGTCGTCGTCGGCGACTCTTCACCGTAGCCACTCGGTAGGAAAAAATCTAAGTCCGAACTGTAATTATTTTCACCGACGAGGTACCTTTTAAATGTTAGATTGACTTATAGGAGCGTATTTGAAGCACTTTTGCTTAATAAACCACGGCTCTATCTCTTTCGGTTGATTTTTAAATTAATCAGAAAGTCTTCGTCGGTAGCGGTTCTCGGTAGCCTCTCCCTACAAAGACTAAGTCCGAATTGAAAATATTTTCACCGACGAGGTATCTTTTAAATGTTATGTTCAGTTATGGGAGCGTATTTGACGCACTTTTTCTTAATAAACCACGGCTCTATCTCTTACGGTTGATTTTTCAATTAATCAGAAAGTCTTCGTCGGTAGCGGTTCTCGGTAGCCTCTCCCTACAGAGACTAAGTCCGAATTGAAAATATTTTCACCGACGACGTATCTTTTAAATGTTATGATCAGTTATGGGAGCGTATTTGACGCACTTTTTCTTAATAAACCACGGCTCTATCTCTTACGGTTGATTTTTAAATAATTTCTAAAGTCGTCGTCGGCGACTCTTCACGGTAGCCACTCGGTAGGAAAAAATCTAAGTCCGAACTGAAATTATTTTCACAGACGAGGAACCTTTTAAATGTTAGATTGAGTTATAGGAGCGTATTTGAAGCACTTTTGCTTAATAAACCACGGCTCTATCTCTTACGGTTGATTTTTAAATTAATCAGAAAGTCTTCGTCGGTAGCGGTTCTCGGTAGCCTCTCCCTACAGAGACTAAGTCCGAATTGAAAATATTTTTTTACCGACGACGTATCTTTTAAATGTTATGTTCAGTTATGGGAGCGTATTTGACGCACTTTTGCTTAATAAACCACGGCTCTATCTCTAACGGTTGATTTTGAAATAATTTCTAAAGTCCTCGTCGGCGACTCTTCACGGTAGCCACTCGGTAGGAAAAAATCTAAGTCCGAACTGAAATTATTTTCACCGACGAGGTACCTTTTAAATGTTAGATTGAGTTATAGGAGGGTATTTGAAGCACTTTTGCTTAATAAACCACGGCTCTATCTCTTACGGTTGATTTTTAAATTAATCAGAAAGTCTTCGTCGGTAGCGCTTCTCGGTAGCCTCTCCCTACAGAGACTAAGTCCGAATTGAAAATATTTTCACCGACGACGTATCTTTTAAATGTTATGATCAGTTATGGGAGCGTATTTGACGCACTTTTTCTTAATAAACCACGGCTCTATCTCTTACGGTTGATTTTTAAATAATTTCTAAAGTCGTCGTCGGCGACTCTTCACGGTAGCCACACGGTAGGAAAAAATCTAAGTCCGAACTGAAATTATTTTCACCGACGAGGTACCTTTTAAATGTTAGATTGAGTTATAGGAGCGTATTTTAAGCACTTTTGCTTAATAAACCACGGCTCTATCTCTTACGGTTGATTTTTAAATTAATCAGAAAGTCTTCGTCGGTAGCGGTTCTCGGTAGCCTCTCCCTACAGAGACTAAGTCCGAATTGAAAATATTTTCACCGACGACGTATCTTTTAAATGTTATGATCAGTTATGGGAGCGTATTTGACGCACTTTTTCTTAATAAACCACGGCTCTATCTCTTACGGTTGATTTTTAAATAATTTCTAAAGTCGTAGTCGGCGACTCTTCACGGTAGCCACTCGGTAGGAAAAAATCTAAGTCCGAACTGAAATTATTTTCACCGACGAGGTACCTTTTAAATGTTAGATTGAGTTATAGGAGAGTATTTGAAGCACTTTTGCTTAATAAACCACGGCTCTATCTCTTACGGTTGATTTTTAAATTAATCAGAAAGTCTTCGTCGGTAGCGGTTCTCGGTAGCCTCTCCCTACAGAGACTAAGTCCGAATTGAAAATATTTTCACCGACGACGGATCTTTTAAATGTTATGATCAGTTATGGGAGCGTATTTGACGCACTTTTTCTTAATAAACCACGGCTCTATCTCTTACGGTTGATTTTTAAATAATTTCTAAAGTCGTCGTCGGCGACTCTTCACGGTAGCCACTCGGTAGGAAAAAATCTAAGTCCGAACTGAAATTATTTTCACCGACGAGGTACCTTTTAAATGTTAGATTGAGTTATAGGAGCGTATTTGAAGCACTTTTGCTTAATAAACCACGGCTCTATCTCTTACGGTTGATTTTTAAATTAATGAGAAAGTCTTCGTCGGTAGCGGTTCTCGGTAGCCTCTCCCTACAGAGACTAAGTCCGAATTGAAAATATTTTCACCGACGACGTATCTTTTAAATGTTATGATCAGTTATGGGAGCGTATTTGACGCACTTTTTCTTAATAAACCACGGCTCTATCTCTTACGGTTGATTTTTAAATAATTTCTAAAGTCGTCGTCGGCGACTCTTCACGGTAGGCACTCGGTAGGAAAAAATCTAAGTCCGAACTGAAATTATTTTAACAGACGAGGTACCTTTTAAATGTTAGATTGAGTTATAGGAGCGTATTTGAAGCACTTTTGCTTAATAAACCACGGCTCTATCTCTTACGGTTGATTTTTAAATTAATCAGAAAGTCTTCGTCGGTAGCGGTTCTCGGTAGCCTCTCCCTACAGAGACTAAGTCCGAATTGAAAATATTTTCACCGACGACGGATCTTTTAAATGTTATGATCAGTTATGGGAGCGTATTTGACGCACTTTTTCTTAATAAACCACGGCTCTATCTCTTACGGTTGATTTTTAAATAATTTCTAAAGTCGTCGTCGGCGACTCTTCACGGTAGCCACTCGGTAGGAAAAAATCTAAGTCCGAACTGAAATTATTTTCACCGACGAGGTACCTTTTAAATGTTAGATTGAGTTATAGGAGCGTATTTGAAGCACTTTTGCTTAATAAACCACGGCTCTATCTCTTACGGTTGATTTTTAAATTAATGAGAAAGTCTTCGTCGGTAGCGGTTCTCGGTAGCCTCTCCCTACAGAGACTAAGTCCGAATTGAAAATATTTTCACCGACGACGTATCTTTTAAATGTTATGATCAGTTATGGGAGCGTATTTGACGCACTTTTTCTTAATAAACCACGGCTCTATCTCTTACGGTTGATTTTTAAATAATTTCTAAAGTCGTCGTCGGCGACCCTTCACGGTAGCCACTCGGTAGGAAAAAATCTAAGTCCGAACTGAAATTATTTTCACCGACGAGGTACCTTTTAAATGTTAGATTGAGTTATAGGAGCGTATTTGAAGCACTTTTGCTTAATAAACCACGGCTCTATCCCTTACGGTTGATTTTTAAATTAATCAGAAAGTCTTCGTCGGTAGCGCTTCTCGGTAGCCTCTCCGTACAGAGACTAAGTCCGAATTGAAAATATTTTCACCGACGACGTATCTTTTAAATGTTATGTTCAGTTATGGGAGCGTATTTGACGCACTTTTGCTTAATAAACCACGGCTCTATCTCTTACGGTTGATTTTTAAATAATTTCTAAAGTCGTCGTCGGCGACTCTTCACGGTAGCCACTCGGTAGGAAAAAATCTAAGTCCGAACTGAAATTATTTTCACCGACGAGGTACCTTTTAAATGTTAGATTGAGTTATAGGAGCGTATTTGAAGCACTTTTGCTTAATAAACCACGGCTCTATCTCTTACGGTTGATTTTTAAATTAATCAGAAAGTCTTCGTCGGTAGCGCTTCTCGGTAGCCTCTCCGTACAGAGACTAAGTCCGAATTGAAAATATTTTTTTACCGACGACGTATCTTTTAAATGTTATGTTCAGTTATGGGAGCGTATTTGACGCACTTTTGCTTAATAAACCACGGCTCTATCTCTAACGGTTGATTTTGAAATAATTTCTAAAGTCCTCGTCGGCGACTCTTCACGGTAGCCACTCGGGAGGAAAAAATCTAAGTCCGAACTGAAATTATTTTCACCGACGAGGTACCTTTTAAATGTTAGATTGAGTTATAGGAGGGTATTTGAAGCACTTTTGCTTAATAAACCACGGCTCTATCTCTTACGGTTGATTTTTAAATTAATCAGAAAGTCTTCGTCGGTAGCGCTTCTCGGTAGCCTCTCCCTACAGAGACTAAGTCCGAATTGAAAATATTTTCACCGACGACGTATCTTTTAAATGTTATGATCAGTTATGGGAGCGTATTTGACGCACTTTTTCTTAATAAACCACGGCTCTATCTCTTACGGTTGATTTTTAAATAATTTCTAAAGTCGTCGTCGGCGACTCTTCACGGTAGCCACACGGTAGGAAAAAATCTAAGTCCGAACTGAAATTATTTTCACCGACGAGGTACCTTTTAAATGTTAGATTGAGTTATAGGAGCGTATTTTAAGCACTTTTGCTTAATAAACCACGGCTCTATCTCTTACGGTTGATTTTTAAATTAATCAGAAAGTCTTCGTCGGTAGCGGTTCTCGGTAGCCTCTCCCTACAGAGACTAAGTCCGAATTGAAAATATTTTCACCGACGACGTATCTTTTAAATGTTATGATCAGTTATGGGAGCGTATTTGACGCACTTTTTCTTAATAAACCACGGCTCTATCTCTTACGGTTGATTTTTAAATAATTTCTAAAGTCGTCTTCGGCGACTCTTCACGGTAGCCACTCGGTAGGAAAAAATCTAAGTCCGAACTGTAATTATTTTCACCGACGAGGTACCTTTTAAATGTTAGATTGAGTTATAGGAGCTTATTTGAAGCACTTTTGCTTAATAAACCACGGCTCTATCTCTTACGGTTGATTTTTAAATTAATCAGAAAGTCTTCGTCGGTAGCGGTTCTCGGTAGCCTCTCCGTACAGAGACTAAGTCCGAATTGAAAATATTTTCACCGACGACGTATCTTTTAAATGTTATGATCAGTTATGGGAGCGTATTTGACGCACTTTTTCTTAATAAACCACGGCTCTATCTCTTACGGTTGATTTTTAAATAATTTCTAAAGTCGTCGTCGGCGACTCTTCACGGTAGCCACTCGGTAGGAAAAAATCTAAGTCCGAACTGAAATTATTTTCACCGACGAGGTACCTTTTAAATGTTAGATTGAGTTATAGGAGCGTATTGGAAGCACTTTTGCTTAATAAACCACGGCTCTATCTCTTACGGTTGATTTTTAAATTAATGAGAAAGTCTTCGTCGGTAGCGGTTCTCGGTAGCCTCTCCCTACAGAGACTAAGTCCGAATTGAAAATATTTTCACCGACGACGTATCTTTTAAATGTTCTGATCAGTTATGGGAGCGTATTTGACGCACTTTTTCTTAATAAAACACGGCTCTATCTCTTACGGTTGATTTTTAAATAATTTCTAAAGTCGTCGTCGGCGACTCTTCACGGTAGCCACTCGGTAGGAAAAAATCCAAGTCCGAACTGAAATTATTTTCACAGACGAGGTTCCTTTTAAATGTTAGATTGAGTTGTAGGAGCGTATTTGAAGCACTTTTGCTTAATAAACCACGGCTCTATCTCTTACGGTTGATTTTTAAATTAATCAGAAAGTCTTCGTCGGTAGCGGTTCTCGGTAGCCTCTCCCTACAGAGACTAAGTCCGAATTGAAAATATTTTCACCGACGACGTATCTTTTAAATGTTATGATCAGTTAAGGGAGCGTATTTGACGCACTTTTTCTTAATAAACCACGGCTCTATCTCTTACGGTTGATTTTTAAATAATTTCTAAAGTCGTCGTCGGCGACTCTTCACGGTAGCCACTCGGTAGGAAAAAATCTAAGTCCGAACTGAAATTATTTTCACAGACGAGGTACCTTTTAAATGTTAGATTGAGTTATAGGAGCGTATTTGAAGCACTTTTGCTTAATAAACCACGGCTCTATCTCTTACGGTTGATTTTTAAATTAATCAGAAAGTCTTCGTCGGTAGCGCTTCTCGGTAGCCTCTCCGTACAGAGACTAAGTCCGAATTGAAAATATTTTCACCGACGACGTATCTTTTAAATGTTATGTTCAGTTATGGGAGCGTATTTGACGCACTTTTGCTTAATAAACCACGGCTCTATCTCTTACGGTTGATTTTTAAATAATTTCTAAAGTCGTCGTCGGCGACTCTTCACGGTAGCCACTCGGTAGGAAAAAATCTAAGTCCGAACTGAAATTATTTTCACCGACGAGGTACCTTTTAAATGTTAGATTGAGTTATAGGAGCGTATTTGAAGCACTTTTGCTTAATAAACCACGGCTCTATCTCTTACGGTTGATTTTTAAATTAATCAGAAAGTCTTCGTCGGTAGCGCTTCTCGGTAGCCTCTCCGTACAGAGACTAAGTCCGAATTGAAAATATTTTTTTACCGACGACGTATCTTTTAAATGTTATGTTCAGTTATGGGAGCGTATTTGACGCACTTTTGCTTAATAAACCACGGCTCTATCTCTAACGGTTGATTTTGAAATAATTTCTAAAGTCCTCGTCGGCGACTCTTCACGGTAGCCACTCGGGAGGAAAAAATCTAAGTCCGAACTGAAATTATTTTCACCGACGAGGTACCTTTTAAATGTTAGATTGAGTTATAGGAGGGTATTTGAAGCACTTTTGCTTAATAAACCACGGCTCTATCTCTTACGGTTGATTTTTAAATTAATCAGAAAGTCTTCGTCGGTAGCGCTTCTCGGTAGCCTCTCCCTACAGAGACTAAGTCCGAATTGAAAATATTTTCACCGACGACGTATCTTTTAAATGTTATGATCAGTTATGGGAGCGTATTTGACGCACTTTTTCTTAATAAACCACGGCTCTATCTCTTACGGTTGATTTTTAAATAATTTCTAAAGTCGTCGTCGGCGACTCTTCACGGTAGCCACACGGTAAGAAAAAATCTAAGTCCGAACTGAAATTATTTTCACCGACGAGGTACCTTTTAAATGTTAGATTGAGTTATAGGAGCGTATTTTAAGCACTTTTGCTTAATAAACCACGGCTCTATCTCTTACGGTTGATTTTTAAATTAATCAGAAAGTCTTCGTCGGTAGCGGTTCTCGGTAGCCTCTCCGTACAGAGACTAAGTCCGAATTGAAAATATTTTCACCGACGACGTATCTTTTAAATGTTATGTTCAGTTATGGGAGCGTATTTGACGCACTTTTGCATAATAAACCACGGCTCTATCTCTTGCGGTTGATTTTTAAATAATTTCTAAAGTCGTCGTCGGCGACTCTTCACGGTAGCCACTGGGTAGGCAAAAATCCAAGCCCGAACTGTAATTATTTTCACCGACGAGGTGCCTTTTAAATGTTAGACTGAGTTATAGGAGCGTATTTGAAGCACTTTTGCTTAATAAACCACGGCTCTATCTCTTTCGGTTGATTTTTAAATTAATCAGAAAGTCTTCGTCGGTAGCGGTTCTCGGTAGCCTCTCCCTACAGAGATCAAGTCCGCATTGAAAATATTTTCACCGACGACGTATCTTTTAAATGTTATGTTCAGTTATGGGAGCGTATTTGACGCACTTTTGCTTAATAAACCACGGCTCTATCTCTTACGGTTTATTTTTAAATAATTTCTAAAGTCGTCGTCGGCGACTCTTCACGGTAGCCACTGGGTAGGAAAAAAGCTAAGTCCAAACTGTAATTATTTTCACCGACGAGGTACCTTTTAAATGTTAGACTGAGTTATAGGAGCGTATTTGAAGCACTTGTGCTTAATAAACCACGGCTCTATCTCTTTCGGTTGATTTTTAAATTAATCAGAAAGTCTTCGTCGGTAGCGGTTCTCGGTAGCCTCTCCCTACAGAGACTAAGTCCGAATTGAAAATATTTTCACTGACGACGTATCTTTTAAATGTTATGATCAGATATGGGAGCGTATTTGACGCACTTTTGCATAATAAACCACGGCTCCATCTCTTACGGTTGATTTTAAAATACTTTCTAAAGTCGTCGTCGGCGACTCTTCACCGTAGCCACTCGGTAGGAAAAAATCTAAGTCCGAACTGAAATTATTTTCACCGTCGAGGTACCTTTTAAATGTTAGATTGAGTTATAGGAGCGTATTTGAAGCACTTTTGCTTAATAAACCACGGCTCTATCTCTTACGGTTGATTTTTAAATTAATCAGAAAGTCTTCGTCGGTAGCGGTTGTCGGTAGCCTCTCCCTACAGAGACTAAGTCCGAATTGAAAATATTTTCACTGACGACGTATCTTTTAAATGTTATGATCAGTTATTGGAGCGTATTTGACGCACTTTTGCATAATAAACCACGGCTCTACCTCTTACGGTTGATTTTTAAATAATTTCTAAAGTCGTCGTCGGCGACTCTTCACGGTAGCCACTCGGTAGGAAAAAATCTAAGTCCGAACTGAAATTAGTTTCACCGACGAGGTACCTCTTAAATGTTAGATTGAGTTATAGGAGCGTATTTGAAGCACTTTTGCTTAATAAACCACGGTTCTATCTCTTTCGGTTGATTTTTAAATTAATCAGAAAGTCTTCGTCGGTAGCGGTTCTCGGTAGCCTCTCCCTACAGAGACTAAGTCCGAATTGAAAATATTTTCACTGACGACGTATCTTTTAAATGTTATGATCAGTTATGGGAGCGTATTTTACGCACTTTTTCTTAATAAACCACGGCTCTATCTCTTACGGTTGATTTTTAAATAATTTCTAAAGTCGTCGTCGGCGACTCTTCACGGTAGCCACTCGGTAGGAAAAAATCTAAGTCCGAACTGTAATTATTTTCACCGACGAGGTAACTTTTATATGTTAGATTGAGTTATAGGAGCGTATTTGAAGCACTTTTGCTTAATAAACCACGGCTCTATCTCTTTCGGTTGATTTTTAAATTAATCAGAAAGTCTTCGTCGGTAGCGGTTGTCGGTAGCCTCTCCCTACAGAGACTAAGTCCGAATTGAAAATATTTTCACTGACGACGTATCTTTTAAATGTTATGATCAGTTATTGGAGCGTATTTGACGCACTTTTGCATAATAAACCACGGCTCTACCTCTTACGGTTGATTTTTAAATAATTTCTAAAGTCGTCGTCGGCGACTCTTCACGGTAGCCACTCGGTAGGAAAAAATCTAAGTCCGAACTGAAATTAGTTTCACCGACGAGGTACCTCTTAAATGTTAGATTGAGTTATAGGAGCGTATTTGAAGCACTTTTGCTTAATAAACCACGGTTCTATCTCTTTCGGTTGATTTTTAAATTAATCAGAAAGTCTTCGTCGGTAGCGGTTCTCGGTAGCCTCTCCCTACAGAGACTAAGTCCGAATTGAAAATATTTTCACTGACGACGTATCTTTTAAATGTTATGATCAGTTATGGGAGCGTATTTTACGCACTTTTTCTTAATAAACCACGGCTCTATCTCTTACGGTTGATTTTTAAATAATTTCTAAAGTCGTCGTCGGCGACTCTTCACGGTAGCCACTCGGTAGGAAAAAATCTAAGTCCGAACTGTAATTATTTTCACCGACGAGGTAACTTTTATATGTTAGATTGAGTTATAGGAGCGTATTTGAAGCACTTTTGCTTAATAAACCACGGCTCTATCTCTTTCGGTTGATTTTTAAATTAATCAGAAAGTCTTCGTCGGTAGCGGTTCTCGGTAGCCTCTCCCTACAAAGACTAAGTCCGAATTGAAAATATTTTCACTGACGACGTATCTTTTAAATGTTATGATCAGTTATGGGAGCGTATTTGACGCACTTTTTCTTAATAAACCACGGCTCTATCTCTTACGGTTGATTTTTAAATAATTTCTAAAGACGTCGTCGGCGACTCTTCACGGTAGCCACTCGGTAGGAAAAAATCTATGTCCGAACTGTAATTAGTTTCACCGACGAGGTACCTTTTAAATGTTAGATTGAGTTATAGGAGCGTATTTGAAGCACTTTTGCTTAATAAACCACGGCTCTATCTCTTTCGGTTGATTTTTAAATTAATCAGAAAGTCTTCGTCGGTAGCGGTTCTCGGTAGCCTCTCCCTACAGAGACTAAGTCCGAATTGAAAATATTTTCACTGACGACGTATCTTTTAAATGTTATGATCAGTTATGGGAGCGTATTTGACGCACTTTTGCATAATAAACCACGGCTCCATCTCTTACGGTTGATTTTAAAATACTTTCTAAAGTCGTCGTCGGCGACTCTTCACCGTAGCCACTCGGTAGGAAAAAATCTAAGTCCGAACTGTAATTATATTCACCGACGAGGTACCTTTTAAATGTTCGATTGAGTTAGAGGAGCGTATTTAAAGCACTTTTGCTTAATAAACCACGGTTCTATCTCTTTCGGTTGATTTTTAAATTAATCAGAAAGTCTTCGTCGGTAGCGGTTCTCGGTAGCGGTTCTCGGTAGCCTCTCCCTACAGAGACTAAGTCCGAATTGAAAATATTTTCACTGACGACGTATCTTTTAAATGTTATGATCAGTTATGGGAGCGTATTTGACGCACTTTTGCTTAATAAACCACGGCTCTATCTCTTACGGTTGATTTTTAAATAATTTCTAAAGTCGTCGTCGGCGACTCTTCACGGTAGCCACTGGGTAGGAAAAAATCTAAGTCCAAACTGTAATTATTTTCACCGACGAGGTACCTTTTAAATGTTAGACTGAGTTATAGGAGCGTATTTGAAGCACTTTTGCTTAATAAACCACGGCTCTATCTCTTTCGGTTGATTTTTAAATTAATCAGAAAGTCTTCGTCGGTAGCGGTTCTCGGTAGCCTCTCCCTACAGAGACTAAGTCCGAATTGAAAATATTTTCACTGACGACGTATCTTTTAAATGTTATGATCAGTTATGGGAGCGTATTTGACGCACTTTTGCATAATAAACCACGGCTCCATCTCTTACGGTTGATTTTAAAATACTTTCTAAAGTCGTCGTCGGCGACTCTTCACCGTAGCCACTCGGTAGGAAAAAATCTAAGTCCGAACTGTAATTATATTCACCGACGAGGTACCTTTTAAATGTTAGATTGAGTTATAGGAGCGTATTTAAAGCACTTTTGCTTAATAAACCACGGCTCTATCTCTTTCGGTTGATTTTTAAATTAATCAGAAAGTCTTCGTCGGTAGCGGTTCTCGGTAGCGGTTCTCGGTAGCCTCTCCCTACAGAGACTAAGTCCGAATTGAAAATATTTTCACTGACGACGTATCTTTTAAATGTTATGATCAGTTATGGGAGCGTATTTGACGCACTTTTGCTTAATAAACCACGGCTCTATCTCTTACGGTTGATTTTTAAATAATTTCTAAAGTCGTCGTCGGCGACTCTTCACGGTAGCCACTGGGTAGGAAAAAATCTAAGTCCAAACTGTAATTATTTTCACCGACGAGGTACCTTTTAAATGTTAGACTGAGTTATAGGAGCGTATTTGAAGCACTTTTGCTTAATAAACCACGGCTCTATCTCTTTCGGTTGATTTTTAAATTAATCAGAAAGTCTTCGTCGTTAGCGGTTCTCGGTAGCCTCTCCCTACAGAGACTAAGTCCGAATTGAAAATATTTTCACTGACGACGTATCTTTTAAATGTTTTGATCAGTTATGGGAGCGTATTTGACGCACTTTTGCATAATAAACAACGGCTCCATCTCTTACGGTTGATTTTAAAATACTTTCTAAAGTCGTCGTCGGCGACTCTTCACCGTAGCCACTCGGTAGGAAAAAATCTAAGTCCGAACTGTAATTATTTTCACCGACGAGGTACCTTTTATATGTTAGATTGAGTTATAGGAGCGTATTTGAAGCACTTTTGCTTAATAAACAACGGCTCTATCTCTTTCGGTTGATTTTTAAATTAATCAGAAAGTCTTCGTCGGTAGCGGTTCTCGGTAGCCTCTCCCTACAAAGACTAAGTCCGAATTGAAAATATTTTCACTGACGACGTATCTTTTAAATGTTATGATCAGTTATGGGAGCGTATTTGACGCACTTTTTCTTAATAAACCACGGCTCTATCTCTTACGGTTGATTTTTAAATAATTTCTAAAGACGTCGTCGGCGACTCTTCACGGTAGCCACTCGGTAGGAAAAAATCTATGTCCGAACTGTAATTAGTTTCACCGACGAGGTACCTTTTAAATGTTAGATTGAGTTATAGGAGCGTATTTGAAGCACTTTTGCTTAATAAACCACGGCTCTATCTCTTTCGGTTGATTTTTAAATTAATCAGAAAGTCTTCGTCGGTAGCGGTTCTCGGTAGCCTCTCCCTACAGAGACTAAGTCCGAATTGAAAATATTTTCACTGACGACGTATCTTTTAAATGTTATGATCAGTTATGGGAGCGTATTTGACGCACTTTTGCATAATAAACCACGGCTCCATCTCTTACGGTTGATTTTAAAATACTTTCTAAAGTCGTCGTCGGCGACTCTTCACCGTAGCCACTCGGTAGGAAAAAATCTAAGTCCGAACTGTAATTATATTCACCGACGAGGTACCTTTTAAATGTTCGATTGAGTTAGAGGAGCGTATTTAAAGCACTTTTGCTTAATAAACCACGGTTCTATCTCTTTCGGTTGATTTTTAAATTAATCAGAAAGTCTTCGTCGGTAGCGGTTCTCGGTAGCGGTTCTCGGTAGCCTCTCCCTACAGAGACTAAGTCCGAATTGAAAATATTTTCACTGACGACGTATCTTTTAAATGTTATGATCAGTTATGGGAGCGTATTTGACGCACTTTTGCTTAATAAACCACGGCTCTATCTCTTACGGTTGATTTTTAAATAATTTCTAAAGTCGTCGTCGGCGACTCTTCACGGTAGCCACTGGGTAGGAAAAAATCTAAGTCCAAACTGTAATTATTTTCACCGACGAGGTACCTTTTAAATGTTAGACTGAGTTATAGGAGCGTATTTGAAGCACTTTTGCTTAATAAACCACGGCTCTATCTCTTTCGGTTGATTTTTAAATTAATCAGAAAGTCTTCGTCGGTAGCGGTTCTCGGTAGCCTCTCCCTACAGAGACTAAGTCCGAATTGAAAATATTTTCACTGACGACGTATCTTTTAAATGTTATGATCAGTTATGGGAGCGTATTTGACGCACTTTTGCATAATAAACCACGGCTCCATCTCTTACGGTTGATTTTAAAATACTTTCTAAAGTCGTCGTCGGCGACTCTTCACCGTAGCCACTCGGTAGGAAAAAATCTAAGTCCGAACTGTAATTATATTCACCGACGAGGTACCTTTTAAATGTTCGATTGAGTTATAGGAGCGTATTTAAAGCACTTTTGCTTAATAAACCACGGTTCTATCTCTTTCGGTTGATTTTTAAATTAATCAGAAAGTCTTCGTCGGTAGCGGTTCTCGGTAGCGGTTCTCGGTAGCCTCTCCCTACAGAGACTAAGTCCGAATTGAAAATATTTTCACTGACGACGTATCTTTTAAATGTTATGATCAGTTATGGGAGCGTATTTGACGCACTTTTGCTTAATAAACCACGGCTCTATCTCTTACGGTTGATTTTTAAATAATTTCTAAAGTCGTCGTCGGCGACTCTTCACGGTAGCCACTGGGTAGGAAAAAATCTAAGTCCAAACTGTAATTATTTTCACCGACGAGGTACCTTTTAAATGTTAGACTGAGTTATAGGAGCGTATTTGAAGCACTTTTGCTTAATAAACCACGGCTCTATCTCTTTCGGTTGATTTTTAAATTAATCAGAAAGTCTTCGTCGTTAGCGGTTCTCGGTAGCCTCTCCCTACAGAGACTAAGTCCGAATTGAAAATATTTTCACTGACGACGTATCTTTTAAATGTTTTGATCAGTTATGGGAGCGTATTTGACGCACTTTTGCATAATAAACCACGGCTCCATCTCTTACGGTTGATTTTAAAATACTTTCTAAAGTCGTCGTCGGCGACTCTTCACCGTAGCCACTCGGTAGGAAAAAATCTAAGTCCGAACTGTAATTATTTTCACCGACGAGGTACCTTTTATATGTTAGATTGAGTTATAGGAGCGTATTTGAAGCACTTTTGCTTAATAAACAACGGCTCTATCTCTTTCGGTTGATTTTTAAATTAATCAGAAAGTCTTCGTCGGTAGCGGTTCTCGGTAGCCTCTCCCTACAGAGACTAAGTCCGAATTGAAAATATTTTCACTGACGACGTATCTTTTAAATGTTATGATCAGTTATGGGAGCGTATTTGACGCACTTTTTCTTAATAAACCACGGCTCTATCTCTTACGGTTGATTTTTAAATAATTTCTAAAGTCGTCGTCGGCGACTCTTCACGGTAGCCACTCGGTAGGAAAAAATCTAAGTCCGAACTGTAATTATTTTCACCGACGAGGTACCTTTTATATGTTAGATTGAGTTATAGGAGCGTATTTGAAGCACTTTTGCTTAATAAACCACGGCTCTATCTCTTTCGGTTGATTTTTAAATTAATCAGAAAGTCTTCGTCGGTAGCGGTTCTCGGTAGCCTCTCCCTACAGAGACTAAGTCCGAATTGAAAATATTTTCACTGACGACGTATCTTTTAAATGTTATGATCAGTTATGGGAGCGTATTTGACGCACTTTTTCTTAATAAACCACGGCTCTATCTCTTACGGTTGATTTTTAAATAATTTCTAAAGACGTCGTCGGCGACTCTTCACGGTAGCCACTCGGTAGGAAAAAATCTAAGTCCGAACTGTAATTAGTTTCACCGACGAGGTACCTTTTAAATGTTAGATTGAGTTATAGGAGCGTATTTGAAGCACTTTTGCTTAATAAACCACGGCTCTATCTCTTTCGGTTGATTTTTAAATTAATCAGAAAGTCTTCGTCGGTAGCGGTTCTCGGTAGCCTCTCCATACAGAGACTAAGTCCGAATTGAAAATATTTTCACTGACGACGTATCTTTTAAATGTTATGATCAGTTATGGGAGCGTATTTGACGCACTTTTGCATAATAAACCACGGCTCCATCTCTTACGGTTGATTTTAAAATACTTTCTAAAGTCGTCGTCGGCGACTCTTCACCGTAGCCACTCGGTAGGAAAAAATCTAAGTCCGAACTGTAATTATTTTCACCGACGAGGTACCTTTTAAATGTTCGATTGAGTTATAGGAGCGTATTTAAAGCACTTTTGCTTAATAAACCACGGTTCTATCTCTTTCGGTTGATTTTTAAATTAATCAGAAAGTCTTCGTCGGTAGCGGTTCTCGGTAGCCTCTCCCTACAGAGACTAAG